>CM077671.1:385913418-387163418 GCA_039707655.1 Elymus sibiricus
AGGCTCTGTGCTGCCAATGTACCAGTAATCCAGACATTACATTACAGAAAACAGTACATCTGATCCAGCTCAAACTGCAGGAAACAGAACACTACTTCAGTCTCGCTTGATTCAATCCACATGGAAACCCGACGTGCATTGATAGCATCGTGTTATTAAACAAATTCTAGGGCGGCCGAACGATCTATGGTGCTCCGGCGCCGGCCCTGTGGTGCTCCGCCGCGTGGCCGGAGTGGACGAACGAAAACCCCGTGCCACGCAGGGCGTCCTCGACGATAGCGTCTAGCCTAGCCGCCATCTCCGGCGTCATGTGGTTGCTCCAGTCGCCGGCCACACCCTTCCGGAAGAAGGCGTCGTTGGGCACGGCCAGAGCCGGTTCCCCGTCCCTGTTCACCTCCAGGTTCTTGAGCTTCTCCAGGCTGCACAGCTCCACCACCGCTTCGACCACGCCGGCATCCTCCTCCGCCGTGGTGAACGGGCACCCGAGGAACTGCGCGAGCTTTCCGACATTCTCGGCAGGGTCGCGCAGCATCTCCTCGTACCTGAGGAAGAGCACCTTGTCCGGGTGCCTCTCGCTCGCCTCCCAGTACTCGGCGGCGTGCCGCCACGCCGGCCCGTACCCGTTGCGGCCCTCACAGAACACCTGGAAGAGCTCGTCGAAGTCGAGGTCGCCGGCGCCGTGGGGGAGACACTTCTTGAGGAACCAGTACCAGGACACCATCACGTCCTTGGGGTCCCGGCAGAGGTACACGATGCGGCATCCAGCGGCGACGCGCTCCGGCAGCTGGGAGTAGGCCCAGTGGGTGCCGAAGACACGCGGCGGGGACGGGTAGGCGGCGAGGACGCGCCGCGCGTCTTCGACGGGGCGGCCGAAGACGTCGTCCAGGAACATGACGAGCCCGTGCGGGCTGCGGCGGAGGAGCGGGTGGTCGGGCAACGACGGCGGGTGCGCGGCGCGGTGCGCGGTGGCGAAGGCGAGGGCCTTGAGCCACGTGGTGCCGGACTTGGGGCAGGTGGCCAGGAGCACGACCGTGGCGCCGGGGGCCGGCTCGAAGTGGTCGTTGAAGGCCGCGACCGCCGGCAGGAACCGCTCGGCCATCCAGTAGCCGCGGTACAGGCGAAGAGCGAACGGCGGCCACCGCGTCTCGAGCGGCAGCGCCGGGATGAGCACGGCCACGTTGTGCATGTGCAGCGTGGGATGCTCGTGCTCCTCGTCGGTGGCGGCGGCGGTCGGCGCCATCGCCGATGGTGTCTCTTCCGTAGTGTCCTGCTGCTGCACGTCCATCGGGAGCGCTGCGAGGTGACAGGGAACAGTCGGCGGCTGTTGGGAGTGCGGGGAAGATTAATAGTGATATACAGTGGAGTTTGGTCGGGATTGGACGTGGCGATCGACCGACCGAAGATGGACAATTTTTCTGTTTTGACCTTTTGCTGAAACAAATTCACGAATTGATCCTGTTTTAAAAAATTTCTCGAATCTAACTTTTTTTTGCTGACGATCACATCCTCAAGCACCCTGGCGTCTGGTCCCTGGCGTCTCCCGTGTAAGCTGGACGCCATGGATGTTCCCTGACGTCTCGTGTAAGCTAGACGCCATGGTCCCTGGTGTTTTCCGTGTAAGCTGGACGCCAGGGATGTTGGCGTGACCAAAAGAGGTCAGATTTGAGATTTTTTCTAAAACGAGATCAATTCTAAATTATGTTTTAGTTATAGGTCAGAACAGTAAAATTGTCCACCGAAGACATGGTATTGGTATGGTAGGTGGTTGCGCGGTCACACTGCAAGTGGTACAGTAAGCGGGATGCCGCGCCTGCCCCCACATATGCCGCCGAAGTTTTTTTTTTAGCATAGTACTGTTGAAGTCGCTTACATTCATAAGCATATATTCACGCACGTGCACTATATTCCTATAAGCACCTTCGCAAGATTGAACTGGTACGAACATACATTCACATGCACGCACATCCTATCTGTATGAGCAAATATGCGAGATTGAGCCGGCACATTATTTTAAGATTGACGAAATCGCTATAGACGTATTCATAATCGACAAGAACATCTCCTCTCACTAAACGTACATCGTCGAAACTCTAATGGACAGGAAATACCATTGTCCTCCAACCATTCAATCAATATACACTCATTTATTCCGTTGGTTGTCTGTCAAGCCCACATATTATTAAGTGGGACATGCGGGTTAAGTGGGATACCGACTAAACTTATACTCATTTATTCGGATGTCATACTAAATCAGTGATTCATTACACAACACGATTTTCATATTATTAAGTGGGACATGCGGGTTAAGTGGAGTACTGATTCATTCCACTGCTAGTGCTGGATGGAATTTTCGGTTGGATGGACCGTTGTACGGCTGTGCAACTTTCTATAGCTTCACATTGCAAGCCCAATGATTCTTGTGCCTACTTTGGACACGTAGTCTTAGTCGGGCTGTCGTTCAGAAAAGACATCTCTTCGGAAAAAAATACTACTCCCTCCGGTTTATGATGTAAGAACGTTTTTGACATTAAACACTCTTATATTATAAGACGGAGAAAGTACCCCCTCCATTCCATATTGTAGTGCGTCTGCGTTTCTTAAAATCTAAGTTTGACCATATATTTAATCAACGATATCGATTACGACGGAAACAAAAATTATATCATTGAATTCGTATTTGAATGAAGTTTTTAATGGTACAGTTTTTGCTCCCACCGTAGTCGTCCACGTTGGTTAAATTTACGATCAAACTTGAAGCTTAAAAACCGAGAACGCACAATATTATGAAATGGAGGGAGTATAAGATTACGCTGAACAGTACTACTACTTCAGTTAGTACATACATAGGCAGGCTATTGCTGGATGGTTCCAAAATTCCCAGATAAAATTAAAACGACATATCCTTGTTCAGTTGCAGCCAGCAGAATTTGTTGTCTAGCTAGTCACATGCTCACATCTGGACATCAATTCATTACCTTACACTTGTCACACTCTTTCGTATGCCATACTAGCTATTGCTAGCCATTACATGTTGCACCAACGTTCAGTTAGGTTCCTATGCCAAGTGACAGATAGAGACTGATTGGTAGTAGGTGGCATGAAAAATGAAAGTGTAAGAAGAGGAATTGCCAGTCCACCGTGGTAGTAAGATGGTGAATTCTTTGTGTCAGACTGAGAACGAGATGCGCAGAGAGGTTGGACAATAGAGGAGAGGAGAAGCAGGTAGAGGTGGCGGTGGTTCACATCTGATTCTCTCTTTTTTTTTGAACAGACACATCTGATTCTGGTGGGTGTCGAGGTAGGACTTATCGCAGCAACCGGAGGTGGAGTAGAGCTACTGCATCACCATGGCCATGACGTGTCAAGAACATAACCGACCAGATCCACGAGCAGAGCAAAAAAAAAAAAAGGTGCGTGGGACGTGGGATCCGGGGGATGCACCTCCAGGGCCGGTCCTGAGATTTTGGGGGGTCAAGGCGGAACTGAAACTCTGGGCCCTTACTATAGACATCATAACAATAACAAAGAATATAGGTATATATGAAACATTATCAATAACACTTAAAATAAATAAATATCAGTATGCGAATCAAATAATTTATACATGTTACCTTAAAATTTTCTTCTAACATTCCTCGATGCAAAGTCACTTATGATGGGGTTGATGTCAATCTCATCCAATTTCTCCTCGATGCATAATGTAGCCCAACCATTCAACCTCTCTTGAGTCGTTGTTGACCTCAAATGATTATTCGACAATTTCAACCTTGAAAAGCTTCTTTCGGCCAATGAGAACATCGTAGGCACAATAAATAAGATGCGATAAGCAAGAAAGGTATTAGGATAGCAATCAATCGTCGCTGACATGCTCGAAAATCTACATAGCAGACAACTTCTCTCGTCAATTGTTGAACGGTACCGACTATGCATCAAGGAATGGCAATATGATATATCTGATAGTCGAATTGTGATGAGCCATGCACACCTATATATACAGAATTACAGATAGGGGCCTCTTTAACTGAAATCAATGAATTGAAATCAGCGGTGAACTGGATTAGCATGTGCAGTATGACTAAACAGAATTACAGATGTGTGGGGCCAGGAACTGAAATCAATGGTGAATTAGGATGGAAATTAGCAAGAGTCATCGAGTCAGGAGGGAAGAGGCGGCAGTATCAGTACGAACGTCGGGCCTCGGCGGCCTAGGTCTCGAATAGCTGCGGTTGCCGCCTGCTTCTGTGTGATGCATGTGATGGAATAGAAAGGGCTCGCGTCGATCGCTCCTTTTTTTTATTCACGTGAAGGACTCGCTCGCAGTCACAGATCGCGCGTGATGGAATGAAACGAATCGATCGTTGTGTGGCGTGGGGATGAGGCGATCGGCATGCGTGCCTGCTGTGCTCCCGCGTCTACGTGAAAGACTGAAGCCCAGCGCCCAGCCCTTTGAAATTTTCATTTTTTCCTGACATTGGCCCATAGCGGCATAGCCTGCCTAGTACTCCCTCCGTCCTTTAAAGAGTGTACTTCCAACTTTGTTGGAAAGTCAAACTTTTTTATGTTTGACCGTATTTGTACAATAATTGACCAACATTTATGCCATCAAATTAGTAGCATTAGATTCATAATAAAATATATTTTTATCATATACCTATTTAGTTTCACAAACATTGATATATTTTTGCACAAACTCGGTCAAACTTTGAGATAGTTTGACCCTCCAACAAAGTTGGAAGTACACTCTTTAAAGGACGGAGGGAGTACAGCATACCTGGGTGGGGTCCCCTGGAAGTTGGGGGCCCGGGGCGGCCGCCCCCCTGCACCCCCTCAGGGCCGGCCCTGTGCACCTGCAGCATGCAGGGCCTTCACGAAGCTCCTACTGCGCTCCATGTTGAGGCCTCATCGGCGGTGGCCACCCCCGCCCACCCCAGCGCCCCCAGGCCCCGCCACCGGAGCGCCGGCTGTTGCTGCATTCTTCGATAAGCCCAATGCGCATATGTGGGTTTGATGTGG
Organism: Elymus sibiricus; assembly: GCA_039707655.1. Classification (NCBI taxonomy): domain Eukaryota; kingdom Viridiplantae; phylum Streptophyta; class Magnoliopsida; order Poales; family Poaceae; genus Elymus; species Elymus sibiricus. The sequence continues at coordinate 385,918,432 of CM077671.1, forward strand.
TTCCACATAAGTTGGACGCAGTACCACGCGTGTTCGCGAACATGTTTTATGTGGGCTTGGCCGTGGACGCCCACGTCCACCTGCACTCTGAGTTGCACGCGCGCAAACGGAATTGCTTTGCGGGAACAGGATTGCTGTTTTGGCTGGCTGTCCATTTCTCCTATCCTCACTTTTTTTTGAAAGACGGTCCCAGCGGGCCCGATTCATTAATTAAGATAGATAGAAGAGAGTTGCCCGGTTAATTAACGGAAACCCGGGCGAAAACCGTTACAACACGCCCCACATGGCACCAACCACACACACCCCGACCCCGAGGCCGCGCACCAGGCGAGCCGCCGGCTCTGTCACCCGAGCAACCCGTAGCCGACACCCTACAACCAAGCCCGAAGCCGCCGCTCCGGCATCCACGCCGACCCCGAGGCCGCGCACTAGGCGAGCCGCCTGCCCTGCTGCCCAAGCAACCGGAGCCGACGCCCTACATCTATCTCCGGAGCCGCCGCTCCGACTTACAAATGGTGACCACACACGCCGACCCCGAGGCCGCGCACCAGGCTAGCCGCCATCTTCATCACCCGAGCAATCGAAGCCGACACCATACCACCATATCCGGAGCCGCCGCTCCGACATCCACGCCGACCCCGAGGCCGCGCACCAGGCTGACCAACGACACTGTCACCCACGAGACCAATGCCGACACCCCTCCATGACGACGAGATACTAAACCGCCGCCCCGACTTCCACGCCGGCCCCGAGGCCGCACAACACCCGAGCCGATGGCTCACGCAGGCCAAGATCACTCCAAAACGAAGCCTTCAAGAAGGAACGCGACACCGGAGCGCCGCCATCGTCCGCTCCAGGAACCTGGAACAGGGGTTTCCCCCGGAGTGCGGGAAAAGAGGTCTTAGGCCCTCGACGAAGACGCCTCCAAGAAGGTGTGCGGCGCCCACAGGCGTCGCCGTCGTCGGCTCTGGCCAAGGCCGGAGCAGGCTTTCACCCCGAGCAGCCAAAAGAAGTCTTCCCCACGAACTGGCATGCGAGAGCCATCGCCCGCCTGAACCACCACCCACCACCAGAGCCCGGAGCCATCGATTGGAACATCCCCGCCATCGCCGCCTGCACCACGCAGAGACGCTGACCAGGCTACCCCAACATCACCGCAGGAGCAAGAACCGGCCACGTCTGGTCAGATCCGGCACCCCGCACCACAGCCACAGTCCACCCACCGGCCAGCACCAAGCGTCCCTGGCATGACCGAGGACCGACGTGCTGTCACAGATTCCGATGCACCCGAGCTCCAGCCATGGCGTTGCCCACACAGCCACCACGGCTGCCATCGCCGAAGAAGAGATCCGGGGCCGCCGCCCCGGCTCCGACCATCACCCGCTCGCCAGATCCGCCCCGCAGAACACACGTCTCCTCGCTGGCCATCTCCAGTGCAGCAACCCGCCCGCGCCCGGCCGCCCGTCGTAGTCTCCTCGCGTCTCCTTCGCCAGATCTGGCGACTCCGCAGCAGCTGCAGTCAGCAGACCCCGAAGCCGCCGCCCTCGTCCATCCATCGCCACGGCCGTCCCGTCGCATCCCCGCCGCGAGCGCCCACCGCACGCCTCCTCCCATCGCCCGAAGACGCGCCGCAGGAAGCCCTCGTGCCCACGCCCCATCTGCCCGCCGGACGCAGCCATCCCGCGCCGCCGCGCCAGCGCGAGCTCGAGCTCCCGCACAGAGGAACGGCCCGCGCCGCCCAGATCCGTGCGAGAGGAGGTAGAGTACCCCGCCGCCGCCAAGCCGCCCGGGCTTTGCCCGGCGACTCCCGCCGGCGGCTGCGAGGGGAAGAGGGCGTGGTGGTGCGGTCTCGGCGGTGGCGGCTAGGGTTTGCTCCCGGGCAGTGGCGGGGCGGGGCCATCCTCACTTTTAAGAACCAGTACAAACGCAGATTGACACTCAGGTCTCAGGCATCAATTCAAAGGAAGATACTCCATTCGATTCTAAATATAAGTCTTTTTAAAGATTTCACTAAGGATTACATGCGAAACAAAATAAGTGAATCTACACTCTAAAATATATCTATATAAATATATCTATATACATTTGTATGCAGTCTGTGGTGGAATGTTTAAAAAGATTTATATTTAGAAACAGAGGAAGCATAGGATAGGTGGTCGCGGGCACATGTAGCCTTCCAAGAATGGACTTGTTGTATGTGCCTGTTGTACGCTGTACACGGGGATGTTGCCGGCCTTAGAGCGTCTACAGCCAAAACTTGCAAATTCGGTCCCACAAACGTCCGCGGACGCGTCCGGTCAGTGATCGGCTGTGTTCCCTATTTGTCCGTTCGCGCAACCACACTCCTCATTTTCTTCCTCATATGTCCGGTCACTTGCACGTGATTGATGGAGAGAAAGAGAGAAAGAAAAGAATGAATAAAGAAAAAGAAATGATGGTCCGGGGTGGGGTCGCATCCTACGTGGCGGACTGACCAGACGCGTCCGCGAGCCCTCATATCATCCCTATATTTGAGATGGATATGAGGGTTCGCGGGCAGCCCGGACATATACGGATGATATGAGGGGTCCGGTTGGGTCACTTTTTTCCTTCTCTCTTCTATCCGGCCACTGACCAGACGCGCCCGCGAACGTATGAGGAGTCGTTTGAGGCGTCCGGCTGTAGATGTTCTTAACTAACAAACAAAGTAGTTGTACTGTACGTGCTGACGATGAGAGCAGAATTAACTTTTTTTTTCAAGAATCTGAGAGCAGAATTAATAACTAATCGATAGTCTCGTGGAGAGATATATTTCTATAGACTTAGTCAATCCACCGGCAACACTATAAGGAGCCACAGCGTAGTTTTTCTAAAAGAAAACCCGAATTTTATTAATTGAAAATAACGGTTACGTTCCGCCTATAATTAAAGATACAATCTCATCCAGAGGCTCCTCAATCCAGTATCTACTAGCTGACAATTTCGGTAACTAGAAAGTTCATGAGCAACTTTATTCGCCTCCCTATTACAATGTTCAGAGCTAATAAGAGGAAAATCACAAACCAGAAAATAACAATCATCAAAAACCGGCGCCGCCGCTCCCGCAGATCGTCCTCCATTCTTCATTGTGTCAATGATTTTCATGCTATCCAAATTAATCACAAGCCGGTTGCGTCCTACCTTTTGTGCAAGAGATAAGCCAAATCTAAGAGTCAGGGCTTCTGCTGTCAGAACATCAGCACACCAATCAATCTTTCAATTTCCGTCCACAATGAACTTTTCTTTATCATCTCTAATAACAGCGCCAGCTGTGCCCCTAAGCAAATTATGATCAAAAGATGCATCCACGTTTAACTTAACAAAGCCTTTAGAGGGTCTAATCCACCCCCCCCCCCCCCCCCCCCCCTCTTACTGGAAGCTTTGGTGAAGCGGCATTAACAAAATTTGCCGTCAAAGCAGGCACCACCATAGAGATTTGGCATGCATTTTGGACTTTTCCTTCGTGAACCAATTTACGACTCTCTCATGATAAGTACCAAGCTGTCATGGCAATCACTTCACAAGCATTCTGGACGCCCATTATAAAAAAATCCTGGTCTCGGAAAAGTAGTAGAAATTCGAGGACTGCCTCTACTGCACGATCAATGGCACGTGCTATGTTAATCAGTGTTAATCACCTCGTACATTCCCAATCGATTTCAAACCTCCCTTGCTTTCTGACATAGGAACTACACATGCTTTGTATCTTCTGGTCCGTTTTCATAGGATGGACAAGTGGGCGTAACTTTCAAGTGTCTATTTGCAAGCGTAACACGACACATGAAAGTTCCATGCAATGTACGCCAAATAAAAAAATCACCTTTGTCGGACAAGATAGATTCCAAATTTCTCCCCAGATCAGATTAATATTACTTCGCCCCATACCATTAGTATAATGCAACTTCGTCCCATTGTAGGGTCCATTCCGCCAAATAGGCTGATCGAACAGTAAACAACCCATTTTTGTATAACTCCATGCAATAAAATCTGACATGTTGTGCGAAGGAAGATGGGTCGGGAGGACTCGTTGAGCATCGATCGACCACATCATTTGTCTCACCAGATCTTCATCCCAGAAATTCGCGGTTGGGTCAATAAGATTAGAAACCTTTGACAAGAGGTTCCCTCCTCTTGGGGTAATAATTTTCCTTTTTGCACAATTCGGAATCTAAGCATTTTTTTTTTCAAATATCGATATCCTGTCTACTTCCCGCTCGCCGGATATACCCATTTTTCAGTGAATTAACTCCCGCCATAATACTTTGCCAGGTAAAAGATGAGCCCTTTTTCAACCTTGCATCATCAGGTCTCCATCAGGGAAATATTTAGCTCTCAATATAGATGCGCATAAAGAGTCAGGATTGTCCAATAAACGACACGCTTGTTTAGCTCACAAAGCGAGACTGGAACAGTGAATATCACGGAATCCCATACCTCCTTGATCTTTTGGAACACACATTTTCCACCAAGCCATCCAATGCACCCTCTTCTGGTTGTCCTCGTCACCCCACCAAAATTGCGAGATCGCGTCAATGATTCCTCTGCAAAAAAATTAGGAATTTTAAAGACCGACATGGCATAGGTGGGAATAGCTTGTACAACAGACTTGAGGAGAATTTCCTTCCCTCCGACAGATAGCAATTTTTCTTTCCATCCACTAATTTTCATAATAATACGATTGATCATGAATTGAAAACAGTCGCTTTTGTCCATACCCACGTTGGCTGGTAACCCCAAATATTTATCTGTTGAGGGCTTCAGCCATAATATTTAGGATTGTGCAAATTTGCGCCTTATCTTCCACTTTTGTATTAGGGCAAAAAAATATTCTCGATTTCTCCATGCTCGCCATCTGCCCCGAAGCGTCACAGTAGGAGTCCAAAGCAGCTTTCAGTGCCACAGCGTCCATGGCATTAGCTCTCATAAGGATCCGAGAGTCATAAGAAAATAGAAGATTAGAAATCATTGGGGCATTTCTGTTGACCTTAAATCCTATGATGTTACCAATCTCCTCTGTATTCGCTAAAGGGTTGTCAGACCCTTAGTACATAACAAGAATAAGTAGGGCGAGAGAGGGTCCCCCTGACTTAGTCCTCTTGTAGGTTTAAAACTATTCATTTCTTCAGCACTAAATCGGACACGGTACTCACTAGTGCAGGCGAGTCCTATACAAACAGTTTTTAGCCCCTTTTCGTGACGTAGTTTTAAACTGTCACCTTCCATGTGTGTGCGATGGAGGGGGCTATCCCACATGACACAGATCGAGCCATACTGGACAGCCCGGTGGGTGCTAACCCTGCGCCCACCATCCCAAGCATGGAGCTCGGGGGTTCGGATCTCAACACCCCAAGTCTGAGGCGCGAGCAGACCAATGTGCCATGGCAGCGGCTATTACAGCTCGAGACCGACGCTCCAGATGCCTTCGGCGTATTTCGTTATTGCCGCATTATTTAAATGTTTGTCCCATTCAACATCGCATCATTTGCATTGCATCGACACTCTGTTGCCGTCATTTTTCAAAACTTGCATCCGTTGCTAGTTGTCGGTTCTCTCCATTGTCGTCGTTGACCGTTTCGAGACCAACCACACTGGCACGCGCCCACGGCATCATTAAAATATTGTTTTTATAAGTGGGAATAAAACATTCTCAGAATGGGGTGAAAGTTGGCATGCGGTCTTAATATATAGTAGGTAGACCGCTTGCCAAATTTCATTGCATTCAGAGATCGTTTGATACCCCAACCGTTAAAATTGTGTTGCTTTGTTGCTGGCTAAACGTCGGACGTTTTCCCAAATTAAAACTTGTTGCCGGCCTGCCCGTCTTCCCTCTCTTCTCATCCTAGACCATCTACACAACCCTCCTAGCCCACCTAATCCCTAGGCATTGCTGGAGGGCTCGAAAACGGCCTCAAGCCCCCCTAACCCTAGACCCTGCCAGTTTAAGCCGCCCCCCTTACCATTGTTGGACACCCTAACCTCTCCCTTGATTTCCGTGCGCTCCCAACTGCCCGCAGCCACCTCCACCGCGCCTCCTCTCTCCTTCAGTCGCGCGGGCCTGCCCAAGCCCATCTGAAGCCCGCCCCGGGCCCGAACCGGGCCGAGCCAACCGCTGACGCCCGCCTGCTCCGGCATCCGAGCGCCGCCCGAGCCTTTCGAGCCCTCGCTCGACCCCCGACACTGCGTCGGCAAACCCGCAGCTCCGCCCTCGTTGACCCCGGTGACCTCACCCCGCCGGACTAGGCCGGTCGTGCCGCCCCTGCCTCTCCTCTCTCTTCCCCCTACCTTCTCCTCCCTCCACACATCTTTCTTCATCTCTCTCGCGGTAGACCGCCGCCTCTTGCTGTCGTTAGCGTCAGATCCGGCCGGCCCTGACTTGCTGCGCCCATTCCTGGTCTCCTCTGCGCCCGATCCGGTCGTCCCTGCCATCGGAGCGCCGCCCACTCAACCTGGAGTGCCGCCGCTGCCTCCCTGAGCTTGGGAAGGAGGAGAACAGCGACCGTGCGTGGCCTTCACGTGGGCCACCACCTCCCCAAGGCCCAGTAGCACCAAGGCCGGTCTACCTCCTCTTTTGCACCGGGCCGGCCAGTCACCTCAAGGCCCAGGGTGAGCGCCCCCGCCTATCCCTCGCCCCATGCGTAATTTAGTTAATTTGCACTCGTTCCAGACTTGGTCGATTTGACCAAGTCCCCGATTTTTTAACAGCATATGTGCATCTTGTGATGGCCATACCTTGGTGCATGCTTGTCCGACGATGATGAACGTTATATGTAAAATGATCTATGTTTCGTGTACTACATGATGGTGTCATTTGCAAGCATATTAGGATCCATCTGCATGTTGTTAACTGTGTTACAAAAGTTCATCATGATATAACTGCAGAAAACTGTTAAAATATTCAGACTTTCGTTGATCATTGCATCTAATCTATAGCTCATATGCTTATGATTCATACATGTGATTTTGTATCTATGATGTGCTCTATCATGCCATGCCATTGGTTGCCATGCAAAACATCTCCAACATGTTATTTTTTTGCACTAAAGAGGCTATCATGTTAAAAAAATGTTTTCTGTTAACAGAAAGTTCCATTTTGTAAAGATCCTAGTAAATGATATATGCATCCTATGAATTTGTGTCGTTGGAGAAAATTGAACATTGCAATGCCTACTTCCAGGATATATCATTTTCATAAATATTAAAATTGTTATACCTACTGTTTTCTGCATTTCAATATAGCATCATGATGTAACTGTTTTGCAAAATCCTAGATTTTCACCAAGTCCCTAAAACTTAACAGGAAGTTGCATTTTGCATAAATCATAGTAAATTAACCTTGCTGCCTATGAACCTGAACTCATTATGTAAAATGTAGCATTTTAACTCTAATTTAAGTGCATTTTTTTTTTCATCCATGTTAGAATCCTGTAGCATCATGTTTTATTGCTCCCAAGTAGGCATCATGCTGTTTTGACAGATTGGAACTAAAACTTGTGTTGTTTGCATCTTGTGAACCGTGGATCTGTTTTGAACATGTAATACATGAAACTTGTTTAGAATTGCATGTAGTTTCATAATCTTCTGTTGCATCCATGGTTAAAATATTTGTGGTTGTTGTTTGCTTGCATTTTGCATTCATGACATGTTAATCTTGTCTTGGTTATATCTTTTAGACCGTGGCTCCGAATTAAATGATGTATATATGTTAATCACCTAGAATGGCGTGTAGAATCACATAGTGCATTTTTTTCATGTTTAATAAATATATAATATGTTTACGGCAGATCTGTGCCAATTTCGAAATTTGCATATGGGGTCGTTCCGGAAATGTTATATGTCGTTTCCGACCTCATTTAAAATGCCAAGATAGATAGTTTAATTATGCTTCACCTCTTGCCATGATAAATAACATTTAAACTTGTGAAGTACCTAAACAAGAGTGAACTAAATAATTCGAGTGTGGAGTTTCATATTTGATTGTTATGTTTGCCATGTTACGCATAATTGAATGGGCATGCATCATATCATGGCTATGTTGTGGTGTTTACCGTGTCATTTGTTTGTTTCCAGAATTGCTTCTCCTCGCTAGAGTTCCGAAACCGTTTCGGAGTGTGAGGATTCGTTCGACTACACTTGTTCTACTACTTCATGGGCTCGATCTTCTTCCAAGTGGGATTCCAGGCAAGATGACCATTACCTTGGATATCACTACTATCATTGCTATGCTAGTTGTCTCGTTTCTATTGCTATGTCTCGCTACCTACCACTTGTTTGTCAAGCCTCACAAAATGCTATGATAAGCCTCTCAAAATGCTATGATAAGCCTCTAACCATCCACTGTCCTAGCCACTGTTCAAAAAATCTTCTGATTCAATGATTTATTGCTACTCGTGGGGTGACCGATAAAATTTTGCCTTATCTTCACCGTTTATCGTTTGGGCCGATTTATCGCCCTGACAAGCGATTTATCGGGAATCTATCGATATATCGGGAATCTATCGATATATCGGGCCTATTCCTAGCACTATGTTTGCAAAAACTATGTTTATTTGTGTTTTGTGGACCTTGTTATGCAATATGTACTATTGTCCTATTTTATTTGTCATTATACGAGGAATTAAAGGCTAGAAATCAAGGTAACACTTCTATCAAATTTTGTTTTGGTGTTGAATATAGCATATTTTAGTGTTAGGAACCTGAGATTTGCAAAGAAAAATGGCCGATTAATAGTCGACCGAAAAAATCGATTAATCGGCCGATTTCCGATTAATCTCTAATCCCTAGCTAACCGAGACGGTAACGATAAACGATATCCTCAACATTGGTCCTAGCAAACCGATGTTTGGCTATGTTACCGCTTGATCAGCCCCTCTTATAACGTTGCTAGTTGCAGGTGCGGGTTGTTCCATGTGGAAACATGGATATCATGGGATATCACACTACCTTGATTATTTAATTAATGCATCTATATACTTGGTAAAAGATGGAACGCTCGGCATTTTCCTTGGTATTTTTTCACTCTTGCCGCCTTAGTTTCCTATTACAAGTGTCATGTTCCTTGATGAGCGCTCCTAACATGTTTAGGGTTTTTATGGGGACGCCCTTGATACTTCATTTTACAATAAAACTCTTCTAGCAAGGCCCAACTTTGGTGTTAAAATTTTGCATAAGTAATAAAAATTCCATAGGCAGTAATTACCCCGTTAGCTAATTAATCAACAAACCGGGCTAGTGCTCCTCATGAGTGTTGGTCCAAAACTGTCAACCGCCGGTGGCTACCAGGGGCAACTCTGTGATTGGCCTACCAGAAGTTCAGACAATCCGGTCATGCCCTGAGAACGAGATACGTGTCGCTTGATGACCCACAAGTATAGGGGATCAATCTTAGTCCTTTCTATAAGTAAGAGTGTCAAAACCAAGGAGGAGCATAAGGAGAGGACAAGTGGTTTTGGTATGGAAATTCCTGCAAGCACTGAAAGTAATAGTGATAGATAGTTTGTTAGCAAGGCAATTCATAACAAGTAACAATAGTGGCAATGGTGCAGCAAGGTGGCCCAATCCTTTTTATATCAAAAGACAAGCTGAAACGTACTCTTATATGAAGCAAAGCGCTCTTGTGGACACATGGGAATTTCGTCTAGTCATTGTTCATCATGTTTAGTTGATTCGCGTTTGCTACTTTGATAATTTTATATGTGCGTGGACCGGTGCTAGGGTGTTGTTCTTACTTGAACAAACAACCCACTTATGATTACCCCCTCTCGCAAGCATCTATAACTATGAAAGAAGAATTAAGATAAATCTAACCATAGCGTTAAACATGTGGCTCCAAATCAGCCCCTTACGGAACAACTCATAAACTAGGGTTTAAGATTCTGTCACTCTCACAACCCATCATCTACTTATCATTCCCCAATTATTTCCTTTAGGCCCAAATATGGTAAAGTGTCATGTAGTCGACGTTCACACGACACCACTAAAGAAAGAGCAACATACATATTATCAAAATATCGAGCGAATACGAAGTTCACATGATTATTTAAGACAAGACTTCTCCCATGTCCTCAAGAACAAAAGTAACTACTTGATACGTCTCCAACGTATCTATAATTTTTTATTGTTCCATGCTATAATATTATCATTTTAGGATACTTTTTGGGCATTTATTCACCAATTCATATTATTTTTGAGCACTAACCTATTAACCCAGTGCCTAGTGCCAGTTGTTGTTTTCTACATGTTTTTCTCTTTTCAGGTTTATAGTACCAAACGAAGTCCAATTGCTACGGAACTTTTCTTTGATTTTTTCTGGACCAAAAGAATACCTGGAAGCTGCGGGAGGAGACCGGAGGCTACATGAGAGAGGCACCACACATCAGAGCGCGCCCAGGGGGTGGCCGCTCCCTGTTGTGTGGTGGCCCCTCCCGGCGCCTCCCGATGTCCCTCTTTGGTCTATAAATTCTAATATTTCCCAAAAACCCTAGAGAACCTCCCGAAACACTTTTCCCGCCGCCGCAAGTCTCTGTTCCGCCCTGCGCTCATCTAGAGCCCGGTTCCAGTGCCCTGCCGGAGGGGGGATCGATCACGGAGGGCCTCTACATCAACCTTGCTGCTCCCATGGTGATGTGTGAGTAGTTTCCTACAGACCTACGTGTCTGTAGTTAGTACCTAGATGGCTATCTATCTCTCTCTTGATCTTCAATGCAAAGTTCACCGCATCTTTGCGGTGATCTATTCGATGTAATCACTTTGTGCGGTGCGTTTGTTGGAATCCGATGAATTGTGGGTTTATGTTCAGATTATTCATGAAAAAGATTTGACTCTTCTCTGAATTCTATTATGATTCTTATTTGCATGATTATTATAGCTTCGTAAATCTCTCCGATCTATTGAAATAGTTTGGCCAACTAGATTGATATTTCTTCAGTGAGAGGGGTGCGTTGTAGTGGGTTCAATCTGGCGGTGCTCTATATCCCAGTGACAGAAAGGGACAAGACACATCTTTGTATTGTTGCCACTAAGGATAAAACGATGGGGTTAATTCATATTGATTGAATTCTCTTTGTCTACATCATGTCATCGTTCTCCAAGCATTACTCTGTTTGTCATGTCCCCTTCTGTCACTTGGATATAGAGCACCGCAAGATTGAACCCATTACAACGCACCACTCCCGCTGAAGATAAATCAATCTAGTTGGCCAAACCAAACCGATATATCGGAGAGAAATACGAAGCTATAAAAATCATGCATAATAGAATTCAGAAAAGACTCAATTACTTTCAATGAATAATCTGATCATAAACCCACAATTCATCGGATCCCAACAAACACACCGCAAAAGATGATTACATCAGATAGATCACCACGAGGATCATGATGAACATGGTATTGAAGATCAAAGAGATAAGAATCCCTCTAAGTACTAGCTATGGACTCGTAGGTATGTGCTGGACTACTCAGGCATCATCATGGAAGCAGCAAGGTTGATGTAGATGGCCTCCATGGTCGATTCCCCCTCCAGGAGAGTACCGAAATAGGTCTCTAGATGGCCTCCCGTCAGAACAGAGGCTTGCGACAGCGGAAAAAGTGTACCAAATGCCCTGTTGCCTCGCATCTCCTCGTCCCGCTTCCTGACTCCTCCCGAAGCTTCCTAGGTCTCTTTTGTCAAGAAAAAAATCGTCAAAAAGTTTCGTAGCGTTTGGACTTCATTTGGTACAGATTTCCTCGAAAACCAAAAACAGGCAAAAAACAACAACTGGCACTTGGCACTGGGTTAATAGGTTAGTTCCGAAAAATGATATAAAATAGCATATAAAGTATCCTAGATTGATAATAAAATAGCATGGAACAATAAAAAATTATAGATACGTTGGAGACATATCAGAGGCCTGCTGGGTGGCCCACAAACCACTGGGGCGTGCCCTGGGCGGTAGGGCACGCCCCCATGGCTTGTGGCCATCTGGTGGGTCCCCTCTAGTGTATTTCTTTGCCTTATTTTATATATATTCCAAAATAATTCTCCGTCAATTTTCAGCTCATTTGGAGTTCCGGAGAATACTCAGCTCTTCGGTGGTCCTTTCCGGTCCAGAATTCCAGCTGCCGGGAACCTCCCTATTTGAATGAAACTTGCAAAATAAGAGAGAAAAGGCATTAGGATTGCATCATAAAGTGTAATAATGATTCAAAACATAATAAATATCAATGAAAAAACATTATGCAAAATGGACGTATCCACTCCCCAAAGCTTAGATCTCGCTTGTCCTCAAGCGGAAGCCGAATTCAATAATCATGACCATATGTTTAGAGAGAGAGGTGTCGATAAAATAAAATGCAGACATGAAAGCATCATGATCATTATCATAGCAGCATCAAAATATCATAAGACTTCTCATGAACAAGTAACAACCTATCCAGACGCTCAAGTATGAATCATAAACTTTATTGAAAACTGACAAACTATGTTCTTAGTCATTGAAACAATTGCAATCCATCATATTATTAAAAAGAATCTAGGTCAGAGCTTTGTTTAGCAAGTTCACATACGCAACTATCATTTAGTCTTTTATGATTGTTGACACTCACAGCATATTTGTGAATCAAAAAGTTTCAATCATACACATAGGAAGATAGGGGTTTATATTTTGTCACCTCCCAACAACTTATCTTAGGGATAATGTCAACAATAATAACTCATGATCACCTACATCCAACTGGATATATTTTCCTGTATCTTTCCCCACCACATGATGCTTGCCAAGTAGAGAATAATAAGAATGGAATATGAATTAACATTATTGACTCTTGCATAAAAAGTAAATTCAGAAAAGTAAAAGATAGTCCCTTCGCTGAAGGAAGCAAAGGTTGTCATGCGCTTATTATTTGGATGTGCAAACTCTTAATGGAAATGAATGTCACTTTATATTGCCCCTTATGATAGCAAACTTTATTATGCGGTCTGTCGATTTTATTTTTTTGCCATCACAAGTTCGTACAAAGCTTATTTTCAATTCCAATAAAAGATCATACATATTTACGAGCAATTTTTATTGCTTTTGCACCAATGACAGCTTACTTGGAGGATCTTATTCAATCCATATGTAGGTATGGTGGACTCTTATGACAAGAAACTGGGTTTAAGGGTTTTTGAATGCAAAAGTAGTATCTCTACTTGGTGCAAAGTTTTGGCGATCAAAAGGATAGGAGTAAGCACCACATGTTGGAGGATCCATGACAATATAACTTCTATGTGAATATAAGCAAACATAACTCATTACGTTGTCTTCCTTGTCCAACGTCAACTAGTTGATCATGCATAGAATATTTACTGGGGGCTCACAATCATAAAATATGTCCAAGATAGTATATTTATATGTGAGACCTCTCTTTCATTATTACTTTTTCATGAATTGCATCAATGACCAATGCTATGTTTGTCAACTTCCAACAAATTTTACCAATTATACTCTTTTTATGTGAATTCATTATTCCCCCATGGGACTTAGCATATGATCCTTTTATTCTTTTCATTGCTAGGATTGATGCAAGAGAGTAAAGCAAAAGAACTCAAACTACTCCTTATTATATAACTCTACACTCGATTACATAGATAGATAGATCATGAAGAAAAAACTTAAAACTAAATCATACTAGAACTTATTCATCTAAATCATATGATAACTAAGGATTGAACTAAAATAGGTAATGATGGTAAAAGTGATGGTGATATGATACTGTGGCACCTTCCCCAAGCTTGGAACAAGATTAGGGTGGTGCCCATACTCGTGTACTCAAGTTTCTTTCTTCGGTGATGGTGGTGATGAAGTGGTGGGCTTGGTATTAGCAATAGAAAGTGGGGCATCCCGCAGGTCCTGCATCTCCTGAAGCAGTCGCTGAATCATTGCGGTGTTCCTTTGCAACTCCACCATAAGATGTTTATTCTCCGGCCACCAAGAACACTTTCCTGCATGACTTTCACTTGGACGAGATGTCCCAATTGGACGGTATATGCATACGAGAGGTATTATCGACCCCGTAGTTATTGATTAGATTATCAAAATTATTCCCATGTAACCTGCCAAGGGGCCTCCTTGGATTGGATCCCTCTTGTACACCTGTAGCGGTTGACTTCTTCTCCCAATGGGTGGACAAGGATTTGGAGAAGTGGAGATGCCAGCAAGCGTTCCTCGCTTCGAGGCGGGGATTTGGACCTCCATGGAGTCTCCAGAGCCCTCTCCTGTAATGACCTCCTCGGTTCCTTCTCTTTCAAGCTCCATATGGATCAGCCAAGCATCATCCCCAACATTTTTGGAGGAAGATGACGACATAGCCTTTAGAAGTTCGATACCCTGCTAGAAAATAGCTCGAAACAAGAACAGAGGGAAAACTTGCGATACGGTGGTCAAAACATCAAGAAGTATATATAATGAATTTTCCCGTGCAGGTCAAGTCTACGAAAGGAAAACGGGGTCAGGAAAGTCCACGAGGGCCCACAAGCCTAGGTGGCGGGCCCAGGGAGGTAGGGCGCGCCCCCTGGCTTGTGGCCGCCTCATGCATTTTCCTTGCTAGTTATTATTTTTGTAATAATCTGAAACGAACAAAAATTGCTTTTATGGAACTTTTGGAGTCGGTTTACTTATCGTACCACATACCTGCCCCTTTCCAGGATTCTGGAGCGTCCTAGAAGGTCTCTTTTATGTGTCACTCTGGTGTCATTATTTGGATAATATTGCTTTCCTTGTTAATGGGCGTACCTGAAATATAATGTTTAGTTCTTTGGCCATTAACCACCTTAGAATTTGTTCCTTCCGTGTTGTTAATTTTGATGGCTCCGGGGCGATAAACCTCCTTGATAATATAGGGTCCCTCCCATTTGGAGAGGAGTTTTCCTGCAAAGAATCTGAAACAAGAATTGTATAATAGAACATGATCACCAATGTTAAATTATCGTTTTTGTATTCTCTTGTCATCCCATCTTTTAACTTTTTCTTTAAACAACTTGGCATTTTCATAAGCTTGCATCCTCCATTCATCTAGAGAACTCATGTCAAATAACCGCTTTTCACCGACAAGTTTGAAATCATAATTAAGTTCTTTAATGACCAATATGCCTTGTGTTCAAATTCAAGAGGTAAATGGCAAGATTTTCCATAGACCCTTTTATAAGGGGACATACCCATAGGATTTTTATAAGTAGTTTCTTAGACCAATTCTTTCTATATCTATGAATGGTCTTTTGCAGAATTAACTTTATTTCACTATTGATCAATTCAACTTGACCACTAGATTGAGGATGATATGGAGAGGCAATTCTATGATTGACATCATATTTAGCTAAGAGTTTATGAAATGCACCATGAATAAAATGTGAACCACCATCAGTCATTAAATATCTAGGAACTCCAAGCCTCAGAAAGATAACTTCTTTAACCATTTTAATACATGTGTTGTGATCAGCACTACTAGTTGGAATAGCTTCTACCCACTTAGTGACCTAATCAACAGCAACGAAAATATGAGTATACCCATTAGATGAAGGAAATTGTCCCATTTAATCAAAGCCCAAACATCAACTGGTTCAATAACAAGTGAATAATTCATTGGCATTTCCTAACGTCTACCAATATTACCAATTCTTTAACATTCATCACAAGAAAGGACAAACTTACGTACATCCTTGAAAAGAGTAAGCCAATAAAAACTAGACAGTAATACCTTATGTGCGGTTCTGTCTCCTGCATGATGTCCTCCATATGCTTCGGAATGACATTTCTGTAGGACTTGTTCCTGTTCTCAGGTACACAACGTCTAATAATACCATCTACTCCTTTATATAAACTAGTCGTCAACCCGTGCATCTGCACGGTCTAGGTCCTGGTATGTTGTGAAACACTATTAAAATTAAGAAAGTAAATTCAAAACATAGGCATGCACTTTGAAAGGGATGGCACTGAATAATCCACACACACATATTGATATTTCTAAATATATGTATTTTAGTGCAAATACGTTCGTTTTGTAAGCTACACAAAAAAGGACAAATTTGTGGCTCCAAAAAGGGAAAAGCCGACTCTGAATTGATCGATATATTTGTCCTTCTCTTGCGCACACCACAGATGCAAACTACTGATAAAAGTGTGCACGCTAATTCTAGTACACATCTATAAGTACATGTATGTTTTTATTCCTTTTTTAAGGTTTCAAAATACTGCTTTTTTCTAGCTTTTTTGATGGGGCTCCAAGTAGCTGGGCTACGTTTGGATTTATCGACAAACCATGGAAGATTGAAAATCATATACGAACATGCGTCGGCTCAATAGAGCCTAATTCAAAATAACATGGACACCATGACGTGTCAGTTCGAGAAAATTCACAATCAAATTATGAAACAGAGCGATTGTAATCTGGACTAATCTTTACTTCTGCATAAATCTTTAATATTTTTACTCATCCTGTATGGGCTATCCTGAAGTATGTGTAATTGACCTTTTGGTATTTCAATATGCACTGGTCTATACCAGTTGCACCTGAACAAAAAAATATCTCGCAGAAATGAAATATTATAGATATCGTCCAACCAAGCATATATAACATACAGAAAATAAAATGTACATCTTCATATCAAGGTAACAATAGTATCTACTAAAAATATGGTACAGTATAACTTGCAATTAGCAAGTTGCTACGTGGTAATTTTGTTTCTGTTGTGGATGTGTGTCCCTTCTCTTATGCTATGTAAATCACAGTAACAACTTGAGATATAATCAGGCTGACTACTCTCATGTGAAACAATATGACAACATCCTTGTGCAGTCTTTTGCTCATCATAAAGACAGTCGTCTTAAGAACCATTCCAAAAACAAAAGGTTAAAAAATTATGGCAAATATAATTCTTCCCGGTGCTTCTTTTCCGCTTTGCATAAAGAATGCAGCCAAAAAATTACATAAATATATGGTAGTGGTTCTCTTTTGACCTCTCGTTATGCTAATTAATGAAATATAGCTATGAAGAGTGACCTTGTGCACTCTATGGCACTTCGCAAAGATGACTGTCAGAAGAACCAATGCAAAGCAAATGAATCTACAACTCCTGGTGAACATATTTTCTCCCAATGTTTTTTTCTGCTGACCGCAGTTTATAAAGAGACAAATTCCAAAATAATACATATATATCACCATAAAAGTAATTTCAAAGATATAACATGACCTTCGGTCCTTAAATTTCCTGTTCTATAGTGGTTTGGTGCCACCACCTTTATCAGAACAACATTATCGATGTTAATGTCCACGACAACACCTGAAATCTCAGGTACAGATTATGACACTTTTCTCAATTATTTTCACGTTCAACATAAATAGTCAGTGAACTTTATTTTTTACTTTAGAATACTCCCTCCATTCACAAATGTAGTATGTTTTTTATATTTCAATATAGAGTGCGTACATACTGAAATGGATGAACGAATACACGAAAATGCGTCTATATACATCTGAATTACAGAAAAGACAGAAAATCTTATAATAGCGAGCGGAGGGGAGTATACATACCACATACTCCTGACATCTCTCAGACCCGATGATCAGGTCTTATTACTGTTGACTGTACACCATTATCTCCCACAACCAAATTTATCAGAGAACTTGACACACGTGCGTAGATTCTCATTCAACTTTAACTTGTATTGTACAGGGAAGCTGCAAGATCATCAATAAAAAATTCAATGATACAATATAATAAAAACATGGTTCCCTTGTCCAAGAATAAGAGGCAAAACATTCATTTATTAGGTCATATTTAAACACCCAATTCTGGAGCCCTTTTGTCCTACTTCACGGAACCATGCAACAAAGAAATCTGTGCAACTCAAATACTACTTAAAGCTACATGTATGGCTAAGCGACTTAAAATCTAACTACCTGATTTAATAGAACAAAAATTATACAATCTAGAGGTTCACTATATGGAAAATGTTCGATCCCTGGTCATCACACCTTCATATATTTCTGACAGTAAGGATAATGAGATGTAGCAGGCTGATAATCAGAGATTTAGCACGTATTTCAACAAAACACATACAATACATAAATCTTCTACACAGCATCAATGTTGGCTAACATAACATGGAAACACATATGTAACTTAAGCCTGCTATAAACATCAGAGTGAACTGTCTCTACTGCATAGATTGTCGAGTGCTGCTGGAGGGGATGCAGAATTGCAGACCACCAGTACTAAACTGATTTTTTTCTTTATAAAATGTTAGGAATTAATCTGATTGCTGTATGGATGAAGATCTGAATTTGGAAATTTCATGGAGAGGAGATGGAAAAGCAGTGAGAGGCTCGATTGTATCGTGGTTATCTTATCCCAACGACTGCAGCGTGAGGGGATGTTATTCGTCGCAACCGGCTGGAGTTTTGGAAGAAGCTTCAGTCCAGAGCTGGGACCATTAGGGAAAACCAGGTTCACGACTAAACCACAAAAAAAGAGAGGAAGACAGAGGAAGACCTTTTAGTCCTTCAGCCAAACCGGATGCCACGAGGGAGAGGATGCCGAGAGCGAGATGGCTAGCATAACAATGTTCCTTAGAGGATTCTGATGCTGCTGGAGCTTCGTTCTCCTGGCCAGCCTTATTTTGAATCTCAAGATCAACATAGCTAGCAGTACCACGTACCAGGTACAAACAAAATAGATTTTTCGTCAGATAGAGATCCTAGAAGGCCCCTAAAAAAACTCTGGACAGCCAATACTCAATAGTTTAACTCAGTCGATCATCCCTAACAGAGTTTGTGATCTTAACTTTTTCAGGTTGATTCGGCACATGGATCCAAAAGGAAAGGAAAGATCACGCTGCTTACCTGAGAATTGGTGAAACTGTTTGGAGAAGAGTACATGGTTCCGGCCAACGCCTGCACAAATCTGTATGATAACAACAGAGAGGCCATGGGGGGAAGCGGCCCCTCCACAAAGCACTACCTGATTCAATCATAGAAGGGTTGGCAATTTCACGCTTTCGTCCCCATGTCTAGAAGGAGAGGCGATGACGCTCAAATTTTGTTCTCAAAGAAAAGGAGAGACCATGGGAGAGGATCGCTCAATTGGAGGAAGAGATGACGCTTAGATGTATTTTTTCCTCAGAGAAAAGAAGAGAGTCCAAGGTGAGGGAGATGCGCTTAGATGTATTTTTTCCCGAGCGAAAAGCAGAGAGTCCAAGGTGAGGACGAAACAAATACGTGTGAGATAGGAGAGGGCGGCTGAAATTGCAAGGATTATATGAGTAAATCTAAACCGTAATAATTCGGTCCCACAAGATTAACTGTTGGTAATTTCTGATTAACGTGGGAATTTGTTGGGAGTGCCTAATTAGTATAGGTATAGATGTGGGTGATCCCAAAAGTAGTGTCTCAAGTTAAGGAAGAACTTTTTCTTTTGTTGGTATGTGAAGTTAGGCGATATATATTTAGCAACAATGTAATTAGCATAATATGCATACCATGGACTATTGCGAGAAGTAGAAGGATTTATAACAACTAATTGTTCATGAGGAAAACTATCATCAATAGGCAGTGGGTCATCAACAACATTTTCCATCCTAGACAAATTATCTGCTACGCAGTTTTCTGCTCCCTCCTATCAACAATATGCAAATCAAACTCTTGTAATAGAAGAACCCCGCCCATGAGGTATTTAATAGCAGCATGATCGGTGTGAATTATTACTTTAGAATCAACTATATACGATCTGAATTTATCATGTGCAAAAACAACTGTTAATTTTTTTTTCCAGTGGTAGCATAGTTCTTTTGAGCGGTGTCTAGACTTTTACTAGCATAGTAAATAACATTCAATTTCTTATCAACTCTTTGTCCTAGAACAACACCAACAACATAGTCACTAGCATCATACATTATTTCAAAAGGTAGCTGATATGTCTCCAACGTATCTATAATTGTTGATTGTACCATGCTGATATATTATCATTCTAGGATACTGTTTGGGTCTTTATTTACCAACTTATAATATTTTTGAGCACTAACCTATTGACCCTGTGCCCAGTGCCACTTGCTGTTTTCTGCATGTTTTTTACTTTTCAGGTTTACAGTACCAAACGAAGTCCAATTTCCACGAAACTTTTTGATGATTTTTTATGGACCAAAATAATACCTAGAAACTTCGGGAGGAGTCAGGAGGCCGCACGAGGGCCCCAGCACACAACAGGGCGTGCCCTGGGGGGGTCGCGCCCTGATGTGTGCTGGCCCGCTCATAGCTCTCCGACACCCCTCTCTGGCCTATAAATTATCTAATATTCCAAAAACCCTAGAGACAGTCCCGAAACCCTTTTTACGCCGCTGCAAGTCTCTGTTCCGTCGCGAGGCCATCTGGAGCTCCGTTCCGGCACCTTGACGGAGGGGGTATCGATCACGGTGGGCCTCTTCATCAACCTTACTGCCCTCATGATGATGTGTGTGTAGTTCACCACAGAACTACGGGTCCATAGCTAGTACCTAGATGGCAATCTCTCTATCTCTTGATCTTCAATACAATTATCATCACATCTTCGCTTTGATCTATCCGATGTAATCATATTGTGCGGTGTGTTTGTTGGGATCCGATGAATTGTGGGTTTATGTTCAGATTATTCATGAAACGTATTTGAGTCACCTCTGAATATTAAGATTCTTATTTGCATGATCATTATAGGTTCTCAATGCTTTCCAATTTATTGATGTGCTTTGGCCAAGTAGATTGATCTATCTTCAGTGGGAGTGGTGCGTTGTGGTAGGTTCAATCTGACGAGTTTCTATATCCCAGTGACAAAGTAGGGGACAAGATGCGTCTTTGTGTTGTTGCTACTAAGGATAACACGATGGGGTTTATTCATATTGCTTGAGTTTACTTTGTCTACATCATGTCATTGTTCTCCATGCATTACTCTGTTTGTCATGAACTTATTAATACGTAGAGAGGCAAGCATAGAAGCGTTCTTGAAGTGGAGTAATAGTAATAGGTGCAGGCAGGAGTCGGCCTAATTGTTTATGGACATGATGCCTATATACACATGATCATTGCCATGAAAATCGCATAACTATCCGCTTTTCTATCAATTGCCCAACAGTAATTTGTTACCCACCTTATGCTGCCTACATGAGAGATACCGCTAGGGAAAACTATGGCCCCCGGGTCTATTCACTTATAAATTTACAAACACTACTATTGCCTTGCTGCCTTTATTTACTTTTTATTTTGTTTTGCAATTTACAATTATCTACACAACTCATTTGCTTGCAAATAATGAGATAAAGGGGATTGACAACCCTCTTGCCCGCATTGGGTGCAAGTTGTTTGTTCTTTTGTGTGCAGCCGCTGAAGACGGTTGAGGATTTATATTCCTGTTGGTTTGATAAACCTTGGTTTCATAACTGAGGGAAATACTTACCCACTTTGTGCTGCAATTACCCGTTCCTCTTCACGGAAAATCCATCGCAGATCACAAGTATCAGGAACGATTTCTCGCTCCGTTGACGGGGAATATCATCATCGACTATCAAGTAACTTCACACAAATTTTCATTCACTTGTTTATCTTTTTATTTACTGTTATATTTAGTTTGTCTCATAAAAATCAAAAATGCAAAAATATTAATCTTTGATTGTTACTAGTTTACTTCTTCGCTTGCTAGTTTACTTGTCTTGCTTGTTACTTTGCTTGTTGGTCACCATGTCTCAAGATAGATTCCACAATATTTTTACTACCAAAGAATGTCGGAAATAGAGAGTTCTATGGAAACTTTTATGACTTCACAATATGAGCATAATAAATCCTTAGCTTCTGAAATTAAGGAACAATCAACTTTGCTTGAGGCTATTAGTAAGCAACTTGATGAGGTTAACAAGGAAGTGTCTAATCTCCAACCATAGTTTGCTCAAACTAAGGAGTTGTTAGGAAAGATCTCTGATAAGCAAACCACTCTAGTGAATAGGGTGGCCGCTAAACCGGAATCTTTACCTATTGGGAATCGTGATGAAGATCTTAAAATGATTGGTACTTCTCCAATTGAATCTTTATTTACTTCTCTAAATATAAATGACAAAGGGACTGGAGATGAGTCAACTCTAGTTGAGAAGCGTCCTGTTTGCTTGGAGGGTGATAATTTTGCTGCTAAAACTGAAAAATGTGGGTTTGGAGAGGTCAAAAGTTTAACTAGTGATGTGCCCACTATTTTGGATTAGAAGGACTTTAATTATGATAATTGCTCTTTAGTAGAATGTATTTCCTTGTTGCAAACCATTATTAGCTAACCCAATGCTTATGAACAAAACAAAGCTTTTACCGAACATATAGTAGAAGCAATGATAAAAGCTTATGATGAGAAACTTGAGCTTGAAATTTCTATTCCTAGAAAATTGAATGATGAGTGGGAACCTACTATCAAAATAAAGATAATTAAATATGAATGCGATGCCTTGTGTGACCTTGGTGCTAGTGTTTCAACTATTCCTAAATCTCTTTGTGATGTGCTTGGTCTCACTAATATTGAAGATTCTTCCCTTAACTTGCATCTTGCGGATTCTACCATTAAGAAACCTCTAGGTAGAATTAATGATGTGCTTATCATTGCAAATAAAAATTATGTGCCTATATATTTTATTGTGCTTGATATTGATTGCAATCGTACTTGTCCCATAATACTTGGAAGACCTTTCCTACGAACTATAGGTGCAATTATTGACATGAAAGAGGGAAACATAAGGTTCCAATTCCCATTAAAGAAAGGGATGGAACACTTCCCTATAAAGATAATTAAACCACCTTATGAATCAATCATGAGAGCTACTTATGGGTGGTGTGTCAGAGATGACAACACTTGAAACTATGCATTATGCCTAGCTAGGGGAATAAAACAATAGCACTTGTTGGGAGGCAACACAATAGTTATCTTTATCTTTATTTTTTATTTTAACTTTCTGTTTATTTTTCATAACATGATTATTTCCTATGTAATGATTATGTTTTTGTGTTTAAATTACTGCTTGTGTCAAGTAAAGCCTTTTGGATGACTCACAAGATGAGTAGAATCGATGCTGAAACAAAACAGAAACTATTGACTCCAGTACATGAATTTTAAATTTTTACTGGAGTGTGATAATGATCTGAATTTTTTACAAAATATTCCTATACATATTTTAGAGGTTGTCCTAATTTTTCAGAATTTCTAGAGTTATAGAAGTATAGGTTCTCTACAGATTGCTACAGACTATTCTGTTTTAGACAGATTCTGTTTTTGCTTGCATATTTTGCTTGTTTTGATTATGCTATGGATTGTATCGGGGGGTATAAGCCATGCAGAAGTTAGAATACAGTACCTATTATGCATTTATGAAATAAGAATCAATTTACAATAGTACCTAAAGTACTCAATATGTTGCTTATACTAACGGATCTCACGAAGTTTTGTTGAGTATTGTGTGATTGAAGTTTTCAAGTTTTGGGTGTTATCACGATGGACAAAGGAATAAGGAGCGGCCAAAGCCTAAGCTTGTGGATGCCCAAGGTACCCCAAGGTAATCTATTAAGGAAGCCTCAAGCGTCTAAGCTTGGGGATGGCCCGGAAGGCATCCCCTCTTTCGTCTCAATCCATCGGTATGTCACTTGAAGTTATATTTTTATTCATCACATGATATGAGTTTTTCTTGGAGCATCGTTTGTTTTCGTTTGCTTTTGCTTTCAGTTTGCCACAATCATTGTTTGCTGGACACACCTATTTAAGAGAGACACACCTTCATCATAATTTGTTAGAATACTCTATGTGCTTCACTTATATCTTTTGAGCTTACCAGTTGCTCTAGTACTTCACTTATATCTTTTTGAGCACGGTGGCGTGTAGATTTTATTGAAATGATTTCACTCTCGTTATTCACTTATATTTGTTTGGGAGTTTGAAAGCACATTTGCTCCCTTGGTGGTTTTGGTAATTAATAACAACATATAAGTCATTGAACTAATGTTTCCACTAAGTATATTTCAGGAAAGTTCAATGATAGGGATGGAAAAAGGATTGTGGAGATTGTGGAAATACCCCAAGATGCAAGGAAATGGATTGGCAAAGCTTCAAGCAAGAGGACTCTACATTTTACATTTGTGAGAAATCACTTTGAGTCCATAGGAAAGCCAATACTATTAAAAGGGGGTAAGGTTTTGTTGGTGAACAAAATGCTCATACGTGCACAAGTGATAGTCACCAAAAACACCCACAAGCTCTTCCACAAAAGTCTGTTCTAAGTCAAATATTCAAAATCGGTGCAACCAACACTTTCCACTCGGTGCCACCGATTCCCAAACTCAGACAGACCTAAGCCAAACCCTAGCCTTTCGGTGCAACCGATTCTGCTTCGGTGCCACCGAGTTTAGGTTGCCAACTTTCTGTTACGCAAATTCACAATATCGGTACCACCGAGATTGTTGGATCGGCGTCACCGAGAATGGCAATCTGACCGTTGGTCACCTTATCGGTGCAACCGAGTTTCCTATATCGGTCTCACCGAGATTCAAAAGTTGCCACCTTTTGGTCACTTCGGTACCACCGAGATTAACACATCGGTGTCACCGAGTTGGTCATTTTGTGTGTAACGGTTGGATTTTTGGGGATGCCTATATATACCCCTTCACCACCACCCACTCGAGAGAAAAGCACTCAGAACTATTCCATACTTGCCCCATCCAGTTTTCTGAGAGAGAGCCACCTACCCTTGTGTTGAGGTCAAGATCTTCCACTCCAACCATATGGATCTTGATTTCTAGCCTCCCCAAGTTGCTTTCCACCAATCCCATCTCTTCCACCAAGCCAAATCTATGAGAGAGTGATTGTGTGTTGAGGAGTCTATCATCTTGAAGCACAAGAGCAAGGAGTTCATCATCATTGCCGAGCCTATTACCTTTTGGAGGGTGGTGCCTCCTAGATTGGTTAGGTGTCGCTTGGGAGCCTCCTACTTCGTGTTGTGGAGTTGAACCAAGAAGTTTGTAAGGGCAAGGAGATCGCCTACTTCATGAAGATCTACCCATAGTGAGGCTAGTCATTCGTGGACGGAAGCCGTTATGGAATAGTCAAGGTTGCTACTTTGTGGACCCTTATGGGTGGAGCCCTCCGTGGACTCTCGCGACCGTTACCCTACGTGGGTTGAAGACTCCATAAACGTGGATGTACGATAGCACCACCTATCGGAACCACGGGAAAAAATCATCGTGTCTACAATTGCGTTTGATCCTCCTCTCTATCCTTTCTACTCATGCTTGTTGTTACTTTCCGCTGCTATACTCTTAGACATGCATGTGTAGGGTGTACTTGACTTGCCATGAATGTTAAAAACTGCCAACTCTAAAATTTGGGAAAAGGTAGAATTTTTATTTGGTCAAGTAGTCTAATCACCCCCCCCTCTAGATATACTTTTGGTCCTACAAGTGGTATCAGAGCTTTGGTCTCCATTGCATTGGTCTCACAACCTAGGAGAGTATGGCGTCTAGTGAGGGAAATTATCACCGTAGAGGTCCGTACTTTGATGGTACTAATTTTGCTAGTTGGAAGCACAAAATAAAAATGCATATTCTTGGTCATAACCCCGCCGTTTGGGCTGTTGTTCGTGTTGGCTTGCAAAGTGAGTTCTTTGGTGATGGAAAGGAACCGGATCGTGAAGCGACCGTGGAAGAATTGAAGATGTTGCAATACAACGCTCAAGCATGTGACATTCTCTTCAACTGCCTATGCCCCGAAGAATTCAACAAAATCAGCCGTCTTGAGAATGCAAAAGAGATTTGGGATACTTTGGTTGATATGAACGAAGTAACCGAGTCCGTGAGAGAATCCAAGTTAGATGTTCTTCAAAGTCAGCTTGATAAGTTCAAGATGAAGGATGGTGAAGGAGTCGCAGAGATGTACTCTAGGCTAGCTCTCATCACCAATGAGATTGCCGGCTTAGGAAGCGAAGAAATGACCGACAAATTCATCATCAAGAAGATACTTAGAGCTTTGGATGATCGATACGACACCGTGTGCACATTGATCCAAATGATGCACAACTACAAAGATCTCAAGCCTACTGAAGTCATTGGAAGGATTGTTGCTCATGAGATGACACTCAAAGACAAAGAAGAGCTTCACCACAAGTCTAGCGGTGCTTACAAAGCCACAAGTGATGCTCCCGCAACTTCAAGCGACAACCTTGTCACCAATGAAGAGATAAGCCTCATGGTCAAGAAATTCAACAAGTTCTACAAGAATAGAGGCAAAGAACGAAACTCCAACTCAAGATATGAAGAGAAGCGTTCGTCAAGTCGTGACCGCAATTGCTACAATTGTGGGAAGCCCGGACAATACTCCAATGAGTGCACGGCTCCCTACAAACGAAGAGAAGAGTCACCTCGAAGACGAAGCTCAAGAAATGAATCACCCCAAAGAGAGAGAAGGAGTAGAGATGATCGTTATGAACGAAGACACTCAAGGAGAAGTAGAGATTCGGAGAAGAAGGACAAGTACACCAAGAGCTATACAAGAAGAAAACATCAAGCTAATGTTGGTGAATGGGTTTCCGGCTCCGACTCCGACAACAAATCCGAGAGAAGCTATCACTCCGACTCCGACTATAGTCAAGATGATGGTGTTGCCGGAATTGCTCTAGTGACTACCAACTCTTATGATCTATTTGATTCACCAAATGAAGGGAGTGGAAGTTGCTTCATGGCTAAAGGCCCCAAGGTATCACACCCCGAGTATCTTGATTTCGATAGTGACGAAGATGACTTGCTTTGTGATGACGACTTGCTCTTTGATAAAACTAGTGATGTTAGTCAAAATGAACTTGATAATTCTCATGTTAGTCAAGATAAGTCAATTGATGATGATAAGATGAAAATAGAACAACTAATTAAAGAACTAAATACTCTTAAGTTAGCTCATGAATCTACTCTTGAAGATCATAGAGAGCTTGTAAGAACTCATGAGAAGCTACGCTTCGAGAAGCTCAACTTGGAGCAAGAGCATGAGTTTCTTAAAGCTATCAATGACGATCTCCGAAAGAAGACTTCATCTTATCTAGCCAAACGACTACTCTTGTCTACATTCATGCCTCAAGTTAAATCTAAACAAACTAGTAACAAAGGCAAGAAAGGTTCTTCATCTAGTAGCAACAATAAAAATGCTAAACCTAATGATGTTGCTTCTAGTAGTTCTATTGATTCCACTAATGATGATTCTCTTAGCCAAGTTACACTTGAGCAAGAAAATGCTTTATTGAAAGGAATTATAGAGAAAGGTATCTACAAGAGTCTTGCCGGATGTAAGCAATTTGAGGAAATTGTACGCAAGCACGGAGGATACCGAAAGAACCAGGGTGTTGGCTACTTCAACGCAAATGGAGTTGAATGGGAAGAAGGTCAATACCCCAAGCCCAAGTTTGTTCCTCAAAAGGAGAAGTATGAAAATACTCTTCCCAAGGGAACAAACACTCAAGATGACCTTCCACCACAAGACCACAAGCTCAAGGGCAAGAACAAGCTTCAAGAGGACATTGACTCATATGAAGATGAATCCCTAGCTTTTGTGGAGTGGGTTCCCAAGGCTACTTCAAGCTCAACTTCAACAAAAGCTACTTCAACACCAAGGATCCCCATCAACTTAATGTGGGTCCCCAAGAAGAAGAACTAGAAAGTTCTTGAGGGGTGACTCCGCCAATGAAATTCACTCACATTCATTATTGGCAAGAACTATTTGCAATCAACATCAACTCTATGCAATAATTCAAGGAGTCACACATTCCCTCAAAGGTAAGCAAGGGACAAGGTAATCAACAAATCAATGGACATCATCACACATGCTTTGCACTCCATGTCCATAGATATCCTTGTATTTGTCTCTTGTGTGTTGGGACTAACCCATGTAGGTGAGAAGAGTAAGGAAACAACAAGGATGCTCCCAACTCATGGTGATCTTCATCAACATTGAGCATCCACCACTACCTCACCAACATGAAGTCCTCATCGACAAAACCCAAGGTTAGTTTATCCCTCTTATGGGGGGATGTCACATCAAGGGGGAGCTTTACTCTAAGACTTGAGTTAAAGCATCTCTTAGCATGTGACAACATTAAATGCTTTATGTAAAAGTGGTAACCCCACTTGTGCTTAAACGATGAGTATGACCTATGATCAAGTATTCTTACTTGGCTCCTAAGTCAATATACGCATATATAGATGACTTCGTCATCGCCCAAGTGCTTGTTAGATGCTAGTGTGTATGTGCATGTTTGTCATGATTTCATTTGACATCTTATTGTGTGAGCATGTTGGTCTGCATTTATTTTCCCATTCGAGGACATCCAATTGTTGCTATTTGGCTTTTGATTTATCTTTTGCCAATTGGATGTACAAGAATGCCTAGGACCACTCTTTAGCTGTCTATGATTTCTCACCTCACATTCCATTCATGCTGCATCACAAAATTTGAACAAGTACTTTTTGATCCCTCTGTGTGTGGAGCACTCGGAGTTCCGTATCGACAAGGACTGACCATTAAAACCTCCCAAGTGCATCTCGGTGGAACCAACCCACAATTCTCGGTCTCACCGAATGCCTAGGGTTGATCTGGTTTTCAATCTCGGTACTACCGATTCCATATTCTCGGTTACACCGAGTTTCCCTGTCAACTGACAGTAGAGGAACTCGGTGACACCGAAAATTTAGAATCGGCGTCACTGACAGTGAAGGGTATATATGTTGTGGTCCCGACGGTTCGAAAATTCAATCTTCAATCGTCGCGCCCCAAACCCTAAGCTGCCGCAAAAGGACCCCCTGGTCATCGCCCTTGTCTCCCCGCGCTCGTCCGCCGCTGGGATTCTCGCCGTCGACGGGCATCTTCGCCGCCGTCGCCGCCGTAGCGGATCCGTCGCCAAGCTAGGGTAAGGATTCGACTTTTCCTTGCGCTCCCCGTCTGATTCTCGCGCATTGGATTTGATTTTATCTATAAGCCACCTCTTGCACATCTTCCCATCCATGAGAAAATTCCATAGATTAGGGAATGATCGATTTTCTAGGGTTTACCGTCCGCCCGATGGAACTCGGTAGAACCGAAGCAAACAAATCGGTATCACCGATTTGCCTTTCTGAGCTGCTGAGAACTATCTCGGTGAAACCAAGTACTCCTTTTCGGTCTCAACGAAAAGAGTGCCAAGTTTCTGTTACGGAGAAAGTCAGTCTCGGTAGCACCGAAATTTTTGCTTCGGCTGTACCGATTTTCATGTGACAGAATGTAAACCTTGAGAATCTTTTGTTCAAATTTTCAAAAATAGCTGCAATTTTGTGATGACTCATCTTCTTCTGCTTCTCTATACTCTATTCACAAGGTTAGTATGTCAAGTGCTGAGGACAGTGAGAACAACTTCCAAGAGCAGAGTGTTGAGATGGATTCAGGCACTAGTCCTGAGTCTAGTTCACCTTCAGATCCAGGCACTCCCAGTTCTCATGGGTTGCCCAAGACTGCTACAAGGGCCAGGAAGAAGTTGAATTCCGATGAGGAGGATTCAGACTTTGTGCCAGAAGAGATTCTTGCCAAGAAGCAAGAGAAGGCTGCCAAGAAATCCGCAAATGAAGCTACCTCTTCAAGGAGAGCTGTCAGGAAGGAGTATGCCAGCTCAGAAGCTATGAGAGCACCTGAGGGTGCTAGGGCAAAAATGGCTCTTCACCTTGAGTCTCCCCCAAAGAAGTCTATGCCTAAGAAGGCAGGGGAGAAGAAGAGAGCTAGGAAGAGGATTGTCTATGTCACTGGCAGGCAAACTTCTATGTTTGAAGACCCAGAGGAGGCTGCTGGTGTTGCTGCTGAGGAGGAGGAAGAACATGTTGAGAAGGCCCCTCCCAAGAAGAAAAAGAAGCTTATGGCTGATGCTATGCCAAAGACTGGCACATCCAAAAGCACCAAGTCTGCTCCCAAGAAGGCTGCTGCTGAAAAGCCCAAGAGATTGTCCAGGCAAATTCCTGCTTCTAAAAAGAACAAAGGAACCACCTCCAGAGTTGAGGATGAAGATGCTATGTCTGCTTTGATGAAGCTCAGGCCACACCTTCCAGTTCATAATGCCAGTTATCCCCTTGCTGAAGATATGAAGAAGAGGAAGGATTCCGGTTTGAGGGCATGGAGAGCTGCTGATCCATATGCCCAAAGGAGAAAGACAGCTGTGGACTACAGATTCTATACCAAGGAGCAACAGGATTTTTATGAGACTGTGTTGTTTGACAAGAGTCAAGCTGTGAGTGACATGAGATATGTGGACTGGAAATTCATCAAGGAGAATGAAGACTATTTTCCAAGTGTTCAAGACAACTTTCACTGCATTGGCTTGGATGAGTTTGTTGGCAGAGAGTTTACAGCATGGAACGATGAGATGATCATGCAATTCTACTCCACTGCACATTTCTATGGAGATGGTAGGATTGTATGGATGACTGAAGGAGCAAGATATGAGTCCACCGTTGATGAGTGGGCTGCAATCTTAGGAGTCCCAGAGGTACAGGATGGTGACTTGGATGTCTACTCAGAATCCAAGGAGAGCCGCAATGCTATGGCTAACATGTACAATGAGATCCCTGCTGCTCATGTGAAGTCTCACAAGTTAGGATCCATCTACTTTCTCCAGGCTGGACTTCCTACCATGAACACCATTCTGAGGCATACTTTGATGCCCAAGTCAGGGGATGACAAGATGATCAGAGGCTACTCCATCAACATGCTAATCCATCTTGACAGACACACCAGGATTAGAGTCATGGACTTGATTGTTGAGACAGTTAAGAGGGTTGCTACTGATCAGAAGCGCTCTTGCTGCTATGCACCCTATATCCAGATGCTCATCAACTCCAAGCTGGAGAAGCACATCTTCGCTCTTGACAGACCCCACTTGCCCCTACAGCCAAATCTCGAGGACAACATTGTGGTGATGGATCCAGAACATCCCACATCTGCTGCAGCTCAGGCAGAGGCAGAGGCAGCTAGAGCCACTAGTGCTCAAGTCCCTAGATCCAGGAATGAGCAAATGGATCTTTTGATCTCATCAGTCCAGGGCATGCAGAAGGACATTAAGGACATCTTGGACAACCAAAACAGTCTTGTCAGGATCTTTGAGAACAGGATCAAGACCCTTAATGATAAGGTGGATGGGCTGACTAAGACAGTCAATGAGCTCAAGATGGAAGTTGACTCAGTGCCTCTTCCTCATTCTTCTTCTGATGATGATGATGATGAGGATGGCTCACCTCTTAGGCCAGGCACCCACTTCACCACCCAGGCCAGATCAACCACCATGCCAGCTCCAGACTTGAGGCCCTCTTCATCAGCTCCTGCTACTGTCACCTCAGCTCCATCAGCTCCAGTTCCTCCAGTTGCCACTCCAACTCCATCCACGACATCTGCAGAGATCTTCGCCGACGCTGTTCTCTCGACTCCTTCATCAACAACCGGAGGAGATCAGCCCAAGAACGCTTAGATATATGCCTTTAAACTTTTTGGTAACTTGTTGCCAAAGGGGGAGAAGTGTATATACATCTTTAGGCTTCGAGTGAGAGGGCGTTTGGTTTTTATTGCTTTTTCAAAACATTTGATCTTTTGGTTGCTTGTGATACACGTTTGTTGGTGTTTTGATCATACGCTTAATGTGTGCTACTATTTCCTATCATTATGCTACTTATGAGATGATCTTTCACCTTTGCTTGATTGTGTTGTGCTATAATGTTCACTCTTATTATTCTCGCACACCACCAAGTTGTATGTGACATGGAAGAAGTGCCCCATGTACCTAATAGAATGTGCATTTGCATTCAAACGCAAATTCAAATTAATGCACAAATTTAGGGGGAGCTCTTGCTTATCACATACTTCTCAAAGCGACGATTATATTCATTGATTATATCATATGTCGAAGCTTTGATCTATATGTTGTCATCAATTACCAAAAAGGGGGAGATTGAAAGCACATTTGCTCCCTTGGTGGTTTTGGTAATTAATAACAACATATAAGTCATTGAACTAATGTTTCCACTAAGTATATTTCAGGAAAGTTCAATGATAGGGATGGCAAAAGGATTGTGGAGATTGTGGAAATACCCCAAGATGCAAGGAAATGGATTGGCAAAGCTTCAAGCAAGAGGACTCTACATTTTACATTTGTGAGAAATCACTTTGAGTCCATAGGAAAGCCAATACTATTAAAAGGGGGTAAGATTTTGTTGGTGAACAAAATGCTCATACGTGCACAAGTGATAGTCACCAAAAACACCCACAAGCTCTTACACAAAAGTCTGTTCTAAGTCAAATATTCAAAATCGGTGCAACCAACACTTTCCACTCGGTGCCACCGATTCCCAAACTCAGACAGACCTAAGCCAAACCCTAGCCTTTCGGTGCAACCGATTCTGCTTCGGTGCCACCGAGTTTAGGTTGCCAACATTCTGTTACGAAAATTCACAATATCGGTACCACCGAGATTGTTGGATCGGCATCACCGAGAATGGCAATCTGACCGTTGGTCACCTTATCCGTGCAACCGAGTTTCCTATATCGGTCTCACCGAGATTCAAAAGTTGCCACCTTTTGGTCACTTCGGTACCACCGAGATTAACACATCGGTGTCACCGAGTTGGTCATTTTGTGTGTAACGGTTGGATTTTTGGGGATGCCTATATATACCCCTTCACCACCACCCACTCGAGAGAAAAGCACTCAGAACTATTCCATACTTGCCCCATCCAGTTTTCTGAGAGAGAGCCACCTACCCTTGTGTTGAGGTCAAGATCTTCCACTCCAACCATATGGATCTTGATTTCTAGCCTCCCCAAGTTGCTTTCCACCAATCCCATCTCTTCCACCAAGCCAAATCTATGAGAGAGTGATTGTGTGTTGAGGAGTCTATCATCTTGAAGCACAAGAGCAAGGAGTTCATCATCATTGCCGAGCCTATTACCTTTTGGAGGGTGGTGCCTCCTAGATTGGTTAGGTGTCGCTTGGGAGCCTCCTACTTCGTGTTGTGGAGTTGAACCAAGAAGTTTGTAAGGGCAAGGAGATCGCCTACTTCGTGAAGATCTACCCATAGTGAGGCTAGTCCTTCGTGGATGGAAGCCGTTATGGAATAGTCAAGGTTGCTACTTCGTGGACCCTTATGGGTGGAGCCCTCCGTGGACTCTCGCGACCGTTACCCTCCGTGGGTTGAAGACTCCATAAACGTGGATGTACGATAGCACCACCTATCGGAACCACGGGAAAAAATCATCGTGTCTACAATTGCGTTTGATCCTCCTCCCTACCCTTTCTACTCATGCTTGTTGTTACTTTCCGTTGCTATACTCTTAGACATGCATGTGTAGGGTGTACTTGACTTGCCATGAATGTTAAAAACTGCCAACTCTAAAATTTGGGAAAAGGTAGAATTTTTATTTGGTCAAGTAGTCTAATCACCCCCCTCTAGACATACTTTCGGTCCTACAGAGTTAATAAATAGTGACGGTAATTTGCATGGGTCATAAGACTAGTCCAAAAATATTAGGTATTCAATGAGTGATAATCAAAACCATCATGTAGCACATATAGAGAAATTGTGGGTTAATGATATTAATGTGCTAATATGAAAAGTGTGAGTTCATAATTGTTGATTCATAGAAGTGTCGATACTAAGAGAGGTTCACTTCTTGTTCATCTAAAAATTAAAGAGGCATGGTGATGTTGTGTGAGCATTTCTATTCCTCGTTGAAATCCTAGTGTTGTTTCGGGTCGGAAGCGCGCGATGGTTAACTACTACCAACCTCTTCCCTCGGGGCATGCGAGTAGTACTTCGATTTGTGATAAAACTAATAAAACTTTGTAATAAGTATATGAGTTATTTATAACTAATGTGAAACCATGGACATACGCAATCTCACTTTCTCATATTTGCTAGCCTCTTCGGTACCGTGCATTGCCCATTCTCACCTCGAGGATCGGTGCAACCTTCGCCGGTGCATCCAAACCCCGTGACATGATACGCTCTGTTGCACATAAGCCTCATTATATCTTCCTCAAAACAGCCACCATACCTACCTATCATGGCATTTTCATAGCCATGCAAATTCCATCGTCACTTCACATGACTAGTTTGTTCATCATCATATTGGTTTGCATGATCATATAGAGCTGACATAGTATTTGTGGCAAAGCCACCGTTCATCATATTTTTGATACGTATCACGCTAGATCATTGCACATCCTGGTACACTGCCAGAGGCATTCATATAGAGTCATATCTTCATATCAGTTCTTCATATCGAGTTGTAAGTAAATAAAAGTGTCATGATCATCATTGTTAGAGCATTGTCTCACTGAGGAAATAAAGATGGGGGAGGCCAAATGAGCCCACCAATCTGAATAAAAACAAAGGATGAGGGGAAATGAGAGAAGGGACTTTGCTACTATCTTTAGCACACTTGTGCCTCAATGTGGCACCTTGTTCCTCATATAGAGAGTCTCATGTTATGTCATTTTCATATGCTAGTGGGAATTAATTTTTCATTATTATAAACATGGCTTGTATATTCCTATGACGGGCTTCCTCAAATGCCCGAGGTCTTTATGAGCAAGCAAGTTGGATGCACACCCCACTTAGCTTCATTTGAGATTTCATACACTTATAGCTCTAGTCCATCGTTTGCATGGCAATCCCTGCACCTTGCATTGACATCTATCGATGGGCATCTCCATAGCCCGTTGGTACGCCTAGTTGATGTGAGACTATCTGATACGTCCATTTTACATGATTTCCTATTCATATTTACGTTATTATTGCCCATTATTCCCTATTATCATACAATTCTTATGCCCTTTCTCTCTGAATATGCAAGGTACATCACAAAGAGGGAATTATCTGGAAACTGGAATTCTGGACCGGAAAACCGAGAAAAAGGCAGAAAAATCACCAGACTCCAAATGACCTGAAACTTCACGAGGATTTTTTTATTGAATATATGTGAATTTATGGGCCAAAAATATACCAGAGGGGGCCATCAGCCAGGCACAAGCCAACAGGGCGCCCCCCAGGTCGCGCCCTGATGGCTTGTGGGGCCCTGGCTGGCCTCCCGAGGCCCCTCTTCTCCTATATGGTGTGTTTTACCCTAGGAAAAATCATAAGCAACTTTTCGGGACGAAGCGCCGCCGTCTCGAGGCGGAAACCTGGGCAGAGGCCTGTTTGCACTCTGGCAGTCAGATTCTGCCGTGGAAATCCCTCTCCAGGAGGGGGAGATCGAAGCCATCATCATCACCAATGCTTCCTCCTTCGTGGGAGGACCAATCTTCATCAACATCTTCACCAGCACCATCTCATCTCCAACACTAGTTCATCTCTTGTATTCAATCTTTGTCCCAAAACCTCAGATTGGTACCTGTGGGTTACTAGTTGTGTTGATTACATCTCGTAGTTGATGCTTGTTGGATTACTTGGTGGAAGCTATTATGTTCAGATCCTTAATTATCATTATTGCAACTTTGATCTTGAACATGTTGATGAGGTGTGAGTAGTTACTATTGTTCCCGAGGACATGGGAGAAGTCTGGTTATAAGTTATCATGTGAAGTTGGTATTCGTTCGATATTTTGATGATGTCTATGTTGTTACTTCTCTTAGTGGTGTCGTGTGAACGTAGACTACATGACACTTCACCATGTTATGGGCCTAAGGGAAGTCATTGTGGAGTAACAAGTAGATGATGGGTTGCTAGAGTGATAGAAGCTTAAACCCCAGTTTATGCATTGCTTCATAAGGGGCTGATTTGGATCCACATGTTTCATGCTATGGTTAGATTTATCTTAATTCTTCTTTCTTAGTTGCGAATGCTTGCGAGAGGGGGTAAGCATAAGTAGGTTGTTAGTTCAAGTAAGAACAACACCTTAGCACCGGTCCACCCACATATTGATACGTCTCCGTCATACCTACTTTTCCTCACACTTTTGCCCTTGTTTTGGACTCTAATTTGCATGATTTGAATGAAACTAACCCGGACTGACGCTGTTTTCAGCAGAACTACCATGGTGTTGTTTTTTTTGCAGAAATAAAAGTTCTCGGAACTGGACGAAACTTTTTGGAGATTTATTTTACAATAAATAAAAAATACTGGAGCCAAGAACCATCGGAGGGGGCCCCTGGCTGGGCACGATACACCAGGGCGTGCCAGCCCCCCCCAAGCATGCCCTAGTGGGTTGTGCCCACC
This sequence comes from Elymus sibiricus, assembly GCA_039707655.1. Lineage (NCBI taxonomy): Eukaryota > Viridiplantae > Streptophyta > Magnoliopsida > Poales > Poaceae > Elymus > Elymus sibiricus. The sequence continues at coordinate 385,954,702 of CM077671.1, forward strand.
TCGTGGCCCCACTGACCCTAATTCCGACGCTATAAAATCCTATTTTGGAGAAAAAATTAGGGAGAAAGTTTCATCGTGTTTTACGATACGGAGCCGCCGCCACCTCCTGTTCTTCATCGGGAGGCCAGATCCGGAGCCCCTTTGGGGCTCCGGAGAGGGGAATCTTTGGTCTTCGTCATCATCAACCCTTCTCCATCGCTAATTCCATGATTCTCCCCACCGGGAGTGAGTAATTCCTTCGTAGGCTTGCTGGTCGGTGAGGAGTTGGATGAGATTCATCATGTAATCGAGTTAGTTTTGTTAGGGCTTGATCCCTAGTATCCACTATGTTCTGAGATTGATGTTGCTATGACTTTGCCATGCTTAATGCTTGTCACTAGGGCCCGAGTGCCATGATTTTAGATCTGAATCGTTTATGTTATCACCATTATATCTATGTTCTTGATCCGATCTTGCTAGTCATATACACCTATTACGTGTTCTGATCCGCAAACCCCAGAGTGACAATAGTCGGGATACTTTCCGGTTATGACCGTAGTTTGAGGAGTGCACCGTGTGTTACTGCTTTGTTCTGGTTCTCTATTAAAAGGAGGCCTTAATATCCCATAGTTTCCTTATGGACCCCGCTGCCATGGGAGGGTAGGACAAAAGATGTCATGCAAGTTCTTTTCCATAAGCACGTATGACTATTTACGGAATACATGCCTACATTACATTTATGAACTGGAGCTAGTTCTGTGTCACCCTAGGTTATGACTGTTATATGATGAATATCATCCAACGAGTTCACCGATCCAGTGCCTACGAGTTTTCAGCTTATTGTTCTTGCTAAGTTACTATTGCTGCTGCTACTATTCCAACTGCTACAAAACTATTGCTATCACTGCAACCGTTACTGTTACTGTTACTGCTGCTATCATACTACTATGCTATTGATTACTCTGATGCAGATATTTAATCTCCAGGTGTGGTTGAATTGACAACTCAGCTGCTAATACTCTCAAATATTCTTTGGCTCCCCTTGTGTCGAATCTATAAATTTGGGTTGAATACTCTACCCTCGAAAACTGTTGCGATCCCCTATACTTGTGGGTTATCAGACCTTTTTCAGGCGCCGTTGCCGGGGAGCATAGCTATATTTGTTGAGTCACTTGGGATTTATATCAATTGATCACTCTAAAGAATCTGAAGGATCCAAAGACCAAGATTTTTCCCTCTAAAACAAGGGGAGGTAAGGAATGATGCTAGTACCATGCTTGATGATAGTGTGCCACTAGGAGAATTTCTTGATGAACAAATTGCTAGAGCTAAAGAGAATGAAATTACTGAAACCGATGAAATTGCTGAAACTGATGAAGCCTTTAAAACTGATGCTTATGAAACACCAATTAGTCCTAGCTCTCCTAGATTTGAAATGCCTAAGATACCTGAAGGTTATGTTTTGGATGGAGAGATAGCTAGAGAAATCCTTTCTTCTAAAGATAGAGATGATCTTAAGAAATTGCTACACAAGTACAAGGAAAAGACTTTGAATGTTAGAATGAAATGTGATCCTAAGTTTGCTACTTGACCTATCTTTGTTACCAATAAGGATTATGAATTCTCTGTCGACCCAGAGTTAATTACTCTGGTTGAATCTGATCCTTTCCATGGCTATGAAATAAAAACTATAGTGGCACATCTTACTAAACTGAATGATATAGCCACCCTCTTTGCTCATGATGAGAAGATTTGCTACTATTATATTCTCAAGTTATTTCCGTTCTCATTAAAGGGTGATGCTAAGATATGGTACAATACTCTTGCTCCTGGTTGTGTGCGTAGTCCCCAGGATATGATTTACTACTTCTCTGAAAAACATTTTCCTGCTCATAAGAAACAAGCTGCCTTACAGGAAATATTTAACTTTGTGCAAATTGAAGAAGAGTGTCTCCCACAAGCTTGGGAGAGGCTTCTCCAATTGCTTAATGCTTTTCCTGATCACCCTCTCAAGAAAAATGAAATACTTGATATCTTTTATAATGGACTAACTGATGCTTCTAGGGAGTTCCTAGACAGTTGTTCTTGTTGTGTTTTCAGGGAACAAATTGTTGAACAAGCCGGGGAACTATTGAATAACATATTGAAGAATTATGATGATTGGACTCTTCCTGAACCACCGCCTAAACCCACTCCAAAGAAGAGGGGTATTATTTCTCAGTCCTAAAGATATGCAAGAGGCAAAGAAATCTATGAAGGAAAAAGGTATTAAAGCTGAGGATGTTAAGAATTTACCACCTATCGACGAAATACATGGCCTTGACACACCACTGAGGGAGTCCTGGTTTAATGGGTCCTCGGGAGGCCGGCCTATGTCTTATGGGCCGGACTGTATGGGCCACTTGCCGAATACTGGAAGAATTGAAGACCTCATCTCCAAGAAGGAAGCTTCGAGAATCGTGGCTTGTCCTCCACGTTTAGAGTAGTGAATAGGCATGTTTATCCCTTCGACGTGTAACCGACCATGTGTAAACCCTAGGTACCCCCGGCGTCTATATAAGCCGGAGGGTTTTAGGTTGTAGGACAACAGAACTCATCTAGGGTTTTAGTCATACGATCTCGTGGTAGATCAACTCTGTAATCTCCATACAATCAATATAATCAAGCAGGACGTAGGGTATTACCTCCATAGGAGGGCCCGAACCTGGGTAAAACCTTGTCCCCTTCGTCTCTCGTTACCATCGATCCTAGTCTCACAGCTCGAGACCCCTACCCGAGATCCGCCGGTTTTGACACCAACATTGGTGCTTTCATTGAGAGTTCCGCTGTGATCGCCAGAAGGAATCGATGGCTCGCCTAGTCATCAACGAAGAGGTCCGCAATCCGGGCAATTTTGTCCCAGGACAGATCTTTGCTTTCGGCAGCGTTGTGCTGCACGCCGACCCGACCGGCCATCTAGGCCGCGTCGGAAGTTTTGCCCCTGATCAAGAGGTCAGATTCGGGAACTTAGAGTTCTCCATAGACTCTCGAGGTGATCTGTCACTAACCGGGCTTGTAGTCTTGCCTGCCATGCCCGAAGACTCTGAGGCCTTAACCCCAGACCCATCTTTCGTCTCCGCCCATGGGATCTACCCCGGCGAGGGCCCGACCTTCAGTCCGGATCAGATCATAGTACCCGACGTCCGGACATCGGTTCTTGCTGAACACACTCCCTGCACGGACGCATCGGAGGTTCACTCCGGGAGCTCTGGGCAGACCTGTCCGATCGAGCTCTCGATACTCGACGAGGCTCTAGATCGGATCTCGTCGATGAAGATCAACGACGACCCAATCCCGATCTATTCTCAGATCGGGCCTCAGACGGGTCAGGACAGATTTTTCGTCCCACCCACCACCCACTTGATAGCCACTGTCGAGGATTTAACCAACATGCTAGACTACGCTTCCGAGGAAGCAGAGTACATGGATGAGGAAGATCACTCCCTCACCCCCGCTAAGACCGGGCAGTGGACTGCCACCTCTACATACGGCGTCTACATGGTGGACACTCCAAAAAACAACGGCGATAAATCGGATGAAGCACCGTCAAGACGCCGAAAGCCGCATAAACGGTCAAAAGGTAAAAAGGGGCGAAAGTCTATCGATGGCACCGGGGACGGTGACACGCCGGAAGACATCGGCGGTCCCAAAATCGCTGAACACCCGTTAGAGGGTCAGGAGAGACCCGAAGACCGTCGCAACCCCAATGATCCAGATGATCCTGAGGACGACGACTACCTCCGCTCTATCGAGGGGGAGGATAATGCGGCTGCCGATGACTTCGCCATCCCCGACAATCCTGAAGATCAGGAATTGTTCAGGCAACAGCTCATATCCACAGCTCGCAGCCTGAAAGCAAAAGAGCGGCAGCTCAGAGCCAAACAAGACGACCTCAACGACCGATGGACGAGAGTCCTCTCAGCTGAGGAAGGACACGGCACCGGTCTATCAGACCAACCTAAGAGCTACCCACGCAGAAGGCTGCTGCCGCAATTCGATGACGAGCTCACTGATATGCCGTCTCCCAAGCATACCCCATATGACAAGCCAGACCGCCCCCCTCGAGGACGCGACAGGACGGCTGATGATACCGGCTATAGGCCGACGATACCCTGTAGACGGGGAAAGGAGCCACTAGAGCCCGATGTCAGATTCGACCTGCGACACGACCTGGACTATAGAGCAGGCTGCACGCGATCCATCTACGGATCCAGAGGATACTCACCCGATAGACGGGAAGGGTACCGGCCTTGGTTCGACCGCGACAATGAAGATCGGGAACGAGCCCGAGCTAGGACAGACACCGATCACCGGCGCGCCATAGCTCAGGTCAGAGGCGCCGCCCACCCACTGTGCTTCACGGAAGAGGTAATGCGGCATCAGTTCCCGGAAGGGTTTAAACCCGTAAACATAGAGCAATACGATGGGACAACTGACCCAACCATATGGATCGAGGATTTCCTCCTCCACATCCACATGGCGTGAGGAGATGACCTCCACGCCATCAAGTACTTACCCCTGAAGCTCAAGGGGCCAGCTCGGCACTGGTTAAATAGCCTCCCCGAAAAATCTATTGGGTGTTGGGAGGACCTAGAAGAGGCATTCCGATCTAACTTCCAGGGCACTTATGTTCGGCCACCGGACTCCTCCGATCTAAGCAACGTCGTACAGAAGCCAGGAGAGTCCGCGCGGCTATTCTGGAATCGTTTCCTGACCAAGAAGAACCAGATCGTAGACTGCCCAGACGCCGAAGCTATAGCCTCCTTCAGGCAAAATATTCGGGATGAATGGCTGGCTCGACAGCTCGGCCAGGACAAACCAAGGACAATGTCCGCCCTCACATCACTTATGACCCGCTTTTGCGCGGGCGAGGATAATTGGCTAGCTAGATGTAGCCATAACCCCGAAGACCCCGGAACCTCTGAAGTTTGGGATGGAAACGGGAAACCGAAGCGCAACAAGAACTAGCGCCGGCACAATAATAGTGATGCCGATGACACGGCTGTCAACGCCGGCTTCCGCAATTCCCGTCCTGGGCAGCGGAAGAAGCCTTCTAAAGGCAAACATGACGGACCCACCCCGCTGGATAAGATCCTAGAGGGGCCTTGCCAGATCCACGGCACTCAAGAGAAGCCCGCCAATCACACCAACCGTAACTGTTGGGTCTTCAAACAGGCCGGCAAGCTCGCATCCGAGGACCAAGGCAAGAGCCCACGCAGCGAGGAAGAGGATGAGCCCCGTGGTCCGATCGGTGGCGGTCAAAAGAAATTCCCTCCAGAGGTAAAGACAGTAAACATGATCTACGCCACTCATATACCCAAAAAGGAGAGGAAGCGCGCCCTTCGAGATGTCTACGCCATAGAGCCTGTAGCCCCAAAGTATAACCCATGGTCGGCATATCCGATCACCTTCGATCGACGCGACCACCCGACCAGTATCCGTCACGGGGGTTCGGCCGCACTCGTCCTAGACCCGATAATAGATGGGTACCACCTCACTAAAGTCCTAATGGACGGTGGAAGTAGCCTCAATCTGATTTACTCAGATACGGTGAAAAAGATGGGCATAGATCCGTCAAGGATCAAGCCAGCAACACTACCTTCAAAGGAGTGATCCCAGGCGTTGAAGCCCGGTGCACAGGCTCCGTAAGCCTGGAGGTTGTGTTCGGCTCGCCCGACAACTTTCGAAGCGAGGACTTGATCTTCGACATCGTACCTTTCCGCAGCGGCTATCACGCCCTGCTCGGCCGTACATTGTTCGCTCGCTTTAACGCCGTCCCTCACTACGCATACCTCAAGCTCAAGATGCCCGGCCCTAGGGGGGTCATTACAGTTAATGGCAATACAGAGCGCTCCCTCCGAACTGAGGAACATGCGTTGGCCTTGGCGGCCGAATATCATTACACCGATGATTGACAATTGCCGACATCTGCCGTCAAGGCGCCCAAGGCTGGGAAAAGAGCTCGGTCTCAATCCGAGGTACCAGAACCTTCCACTCCCGGTAAATAGGGACTCGCCCCCCATCGCACGGCCCTAGAACCGGAAAGGTACGTGCCACGGAGGCACAACTTCGCGCTCAAAATTCCATGGGCAGCGGTGGGGACATACTATTAGAGGGTAGGTGTTCGGCTGGACCGAACTATTACCGTCAACACGTCTTCGGACACACTACAGGTACCATAAAGCGCCTGCTAAAAGCGTCAAGCTCATCCATACCTTGGCGACTTCTCAAGACCCTTTCTTCAAGGTCCACTCGTCGAACCAACAAAGCCCATAAAGGCATACACCTCCTTAGGAGCTGCAGGAGCAGATAAGCGACAGAGCACATCAAGGACGTCCGGTCACCTATCGAAGGCCCTTGGTACAAACTCTCCTGTAAAATTTATATTTCATTTATCAAATACCTGTAAACAGTTGCATCGGCAATTTGAATAATAAGAGTTGTTGAGTAAAATACAGATATATCATTTTCTCTTTGATGTCCCTTTTCGGAACACTTTCTGTTTTCTCCCTCTTCTTGCGAACCTGTTTGGTATACTGTACGATGCAACCGGCTAATAGACCGGGGGCTCGACCTTACAAATTGCCCTAATCACAATTTCTTTAAGTGTTCGGCGTCTTGGAATTCCGCTTTATATGCATCGGTTCCGAACCGTGTCTTGGGTCAATAGTTGGGTTGCCCGGCTCCTGTGCTTGCCCCTTTATGTTCCGCTCGTTCGGCTAAAAGGGCAAAGGGAGCGCCGCTGCGATTGTGCTTCCGGCTAGTCTGGTTAAGCGCCTCAGCGGAGAAAGCCGAAAACTGACTGTCATGGTATGTGAGAACCGGTCTGCGAATCCAAGCTTAACTAAATCTCGTCAGAGTTTATTCCGTGTCATACGATGGGTTTGGTGTTAGTACAAACCAGGTGATATAGGCTTTGGCCGCGGTTTATCCGAACATCACAAACACCTGGGGGCTAGTCATCAGCTCCCGCACTCCTTTCTCGCGCCCCTATGGCTAAGTGCAAGCAATAAGCATTATGGTCCGATTGCCTTGTCCGCCCCACAGTACCGCCTTCGGGTACCGGTAGTTCGGCTAAGGGTTACAGTGCGGTTGGAAGAGACACCTTGTGTAGTATCTACACGGGGGCTGAAGCCGACGACTCGCAGCTTTCAGGGTTAACGGCCACAAAGGAGTTATAAAGGATGCAAAACATATAAGACATGATAAACCATGCATTTTAAATATATACACGCTGACAAGTCTTCGGACATAGTACAGCAATCTATTCATACTCATTCTCTCTCGTACACTGTGATTCTATGGCCCGAGCACCCTCCATAACTCCGGAGAAGTACAGCTCGGGGCGCCTATGACCCTTTCCGGGAGGCGGAGGAGCTGTGGCTACCTTCATCGGATCCAGCCCCGGCCAGTGCACCTTGGCCTTCGCGAAGGTCATCCTAGCCCCCTCGATGCAGGAAGACCGCCTCAAGGCGTCGATCCGAGGAGTGGCGTCGCTCAGCTTCTGCACCAGGCCGAAGTAGCTGCCCGGCAGTGGCTCATTGGGCCATAGCCGGATACAGAGATCCTTCATGGCCGGTTCCGCCATCCGGTGTAGATCTATCAGCTGCTTCAGCCGCTCCACAAGGAGAGGAGAACGCTCAGGGGCTTCGAATTGCGCCCAGAATAGCCGAGCTTCATCTCCTTCTCCCCGTGAAGCATATAACTGCTTTGCGTCCGCTAAGTCCTTCTGGAGGTCCGAGCAGGCGCCTGAGGAACGCCATACTTGGGTAAGCAACTCGAACTTGCTGTCCCCGAAGATACACTGCAATGAATACGGCTTACCATCCAGGATAGCTTTGGCTTGGCGGAGCTCCTCTTCAAATGACCGCCTATCCACCCGCTCCTTTTGGAGATTGGTTTTCAGGGTGGATAGTTCGGCGGCCAGCTCCTTGCCCTTCCGCTCTAGATCCTCGCACTTCCGCCCAGCGTCTTTGAGCTCCTGCTGGATTTCCTCCACCCGAGCCTCGTGCTTGTCGCTGGTGGCTCTTAGGGCGGATAGCACGGTAGCTGCTTCTTTGGCAGCCGCCTTCTCCACCGCAGCCTCCTGCTTGGCCTTCTCAAGCTCGGCCTTGAGCTTCTCAATCTCCTTCACCGAGGCTGCGCAAACATTAAGCATATCAAACAACACTGCATGGACAGTACGGTAACGAAGAGTTTTTTTTTTACTCTAATTCGACTTACCTTGCACCTCGTCGAATCTCTTGTTTAGAGCGTCAAGCTCGTCTTCGGAGCTCTTGAGCTTCCGATTTAGCTCTTCTAGCTCCGCAGTGTTATTGGCCGCTGCCGTCGACGAAGCCTGTAACAAACAACATCATATAACGTTACAGGGGCTTACAACCTCCGAACTGTCACTAAAATAATCCTGTGAACGGTCCTCTTAAGGGCTGACAGAACGATCCGAACATATAATGTCCTATGCATAGTTCGGATAAGGATCTATGATTTGACCCCCAGGTAAGTTTTTTCCAAACTCACCTAGGGCTCGGGGGCTGCCATGCATATAATCATAACTTACAGAAATTAATATGTCACAAAGTAGAGCATTACTTGGCTTACCTGAAAGCCCGTCAGGAGACCGTTGAAGGCCTCCTTCAGTCCAGAATCCACGGACTGAATGCTCTGCAGTACCGCACCCATAAGGGTGCGGTGCTCCCCGGAGAAGGAGGCGCTCGATAGAGCCTCCCCCATGGCCTTCCACCCATTTGTCGGTGGCGCCGGTGGGGATCGGTTGACCCGATCTCCAACCGGAGATTGAATCGGTACCTCCGGAGGCATGGTACGCTCCGGAGACCGCCTTGGAGGTGACTGGACGTCTTCTGGTCCGGTCTCCTCAGTATCCGGGAGGGGCCTCTCCCCCGGGTCTTCAGCGGCCGAGGTGTTGGCCTCGGCCATAACGTCGTCGCCGCCGCCTCTAGTGTTCGGCTCCAAAGGGGCCTGTTGGGAGGACACCTCCGAGGCATCCTTTGCGGCGCCCGGAGGAGAGGGGTGCGACGCGGTCCCGCTCTCCGCTAGCTCGGCAGGCGGGGTCTCCCCATCTGAAGCCTGATCGGCAAGTCACAAAGGCGCTCACATGATTAATAATATTCAAAACTTAGCACTAATAACTCGGAAAGGTCTTCGGATCAGTACCTTCGAGGTAGGGGCTTGACCCTGAGGTTCCTCCGCGGAACCCTCTCGAAGTCCTCGGACTCAGTGTTCGAGTCCGAACTATCGCCGGACAGGACTACCTGTGTCCGGCGCGGTTTCTTCTGGGCGGGAGGAGCTATCTCCGCCGAGGCGTCCGATGACGCCGCCCTCTTTCCTGTGAGGGGGGAATCGCCTCCCTCCTCAGCCTCGTGCTCCTCCTCTTGATTCGAGGAGGCATGAGTCTCTTCGAACGCAGCCCCTGGCTGGTCCCTGTTGCGCAGGCCCGTTCGGCCTGGCTTCTTCTTCTCCTTCTTCTCTGGCGCCTTGTAAGGCGCCACGACGAGCATCTCCAACAGCAGCGGAGACTTGGGGTCTTCGGGCTGTGGAGCCGGACACTTGATGCCCGTGGCTTTGCTCAACCATTCCTATGAAAGGTGATCGGAAAATGCTTAGACTATCTTTGGGAAGATAGAACCGGTGAAATGAAACTATGCTATACCTCGGGTGCGGGCTTGATGGCGCTCAAGCCCTTGTCCTCCTTCTTGCCCGGCCAGTTCTCCTGCGCCTTGAACAGCGCCTTCCATAGCTTCTCCCGCGTGGTACGGAAGAGTTGACGAACTATAGGATCATCATCAGTCCGATAATTCCACATAGGAGAGCTCCGGCGCTGGCAGGGGAGGATGCGCCGCCGAAGCATAACCTGGACCACGTTGGTCAGGCCGACTCCTTCTCTGATCAAGGAGGCGATGCCCCTCTGCAGGTCCTCCACCTCTGTGTCTGACCCCCAGTCGAGGCCCTTTCGGACCCATGACGTCAATCTGGTCGGGGGGCCAGATCTGAATTCGGCAGGAACAGTTCCGCCCTCCTCCTTTGGCTCGGTGATGTAAAACCACTCTTTTTGCCAAGTCTTGATAGTGTCGATGAAGGTACCGGATGGCCACACTGCACGTGGAATCTTGCCGATGACTGCCCCGCCGCAATCCGCGTGTGCGCCAGCGACACACTTCGGCTTGATGTTGAAGATCTTGAGCCACAGTCCGAAGTGTGGCTCGACTCGCAGGAAAGCTTCACAGACTATGATGAAGGCCGATATATGCATGAAGGAGTTCGGTGGGAGGTCGTGGAAGTCGAGGCCGTAGAAGACATGAGGCCCCTCACGAAGGGGTGGAGCGGGAAGCTCAGTCCCCGGATAAAGTGAGGGACAAAGACCACCCTCTCGCCTGGTTTGGGGGTGGGGATCACCTGGCCCTCCTCTGCGGTGCGGTGGAAGACATTGGCAGGGAGGTAGCCGGCGTCCTTGAGATCCCGGATGTCCTGGTCCGTGACCGTGGACGCCTCCCACTTGCCGTTGGAGCCGGAGCTGGCCATGGCTAAGCTCGGAGGGGGAAGAATGGAAGACCTAGATCTGGGCTCGGTAAGCTCGGAAGATTGGGGAAGCTGGGATGCGAATGGGAGGGTGCAGATAAGCCTTGGGGTTTTCTCCCCCTTTTATTGAGGCTTGCTGCTGGTTAGCCTCCCTTCACGAAGCCGTGAATCTCTCCGCTTCCCAAGGCGTGCGTGCCATTATATGCGCATGATTAAACATATCCCGTGTAAAACGGGGCACGATTTGTGCATTAATGGATCGTGCTGGTGGAAACGGCCTCGAACCGCGAATCGAGTCCTCACGACCGGTTTAGAGGTCGTGGTGGGCCGTGGCCTTTCATCTGAAAAGTTGTCAGAAAACACTATTGGTTCTCTGACGTTTGGCCTTCAAGGCCGAACTACTCATGGTATACGGACGATCTCTGATCGGAAACATTACACGACGACGGAGGCCGAACTATATCCCGGCCGATCACTGTTCGGAGAAAGGAACTCGCCTCGCAAGCCGAAGACTCTGATCACTCGAAGCAGCTGGAGCGTGGATCCTTGGCGTTGGAGGCTAGTTCGGGGGCTACTGAGGGAGTCCTGGTTTAAGGGGTCCTCGGGAGGCCGGCCTATGTCTTATGGGCCGGACTGTATGGGCCACTTGCCGAATACTGGAAGAATTGAAGACCTCATCTCCAAGAAGGAAGCTTCGAGAATCGTGGCTTGTCCTCCACGTTTGGAGTAGTGAATAGGAATGTTTATCCCTTCGACGTGTAACCGACCATGTGTAAACCCTAGGTACCCCCGGCGTCTATATAAGCCGGAGGGTTTTAGGTTGTAGGACAACAGAACTCATCTAGGGTTTTAGTCATACGATCTCGTGGTAGATCAACTTTGTAATCTCCATACAATCAATATAATCAAGAAGGACGTAGGGTATTACCTCCATAGGAGGGCCCGAACCTGGGTAAAACCTTGTCCCCTTCGTCTCTCGTTACCATCGATCCTAGTCTCACAGCTCGGGACCCCCTACCCGAGATCCGCCGGTTTTGACACCGACAACCACCACCTCCACAGGTGGTAAAGGTAAATTCTTTATTAAAGTTTGATGAAGGTGATATCCCTTACAATAAACATCCTAGTCAATGCTTATATGAGTTTGACAACTACATTATGAAACAAGATCACTTCAATGCACATGTCCTGAAACAATTGAAATATAATTCTGATATGATTGCTCGCTTTAGTGACTTGCTATTTAGAATCAGCAATGATGTTAGAGGTGTAGGAAAGCATGCATCTATGGTTCAAACTCAGTTAGAACAAGTTGCTAAGTCTCAAAAAGAATTGCTTGATGAAATGAATAATAATATGAATGATTTTGCTGCTAGAGTAGTTACTAGAGGAGGTAGAATGACCCAAGAACCTCTTTATCCTGAGGGTCATCCTTAAAGAATTGAACAAGACTCTCAGAGAATTAACACCGATGCACCTAGTCCTTCTAGAAAGAAAAAGAAAAAGAAAAATGATAGGACTTTGCATACCTCTAGTGAACCTGAGATACAAAAACCTCCTGATAATAATGATGTCTCTATTTCTGATGCTGAAACTCAATCTGGTAGTGAACATCATCCTAGTGATAATGAAAATGATAATGATAATGTTCATGAGGATGCTCAACCTAAAAATGATAAAGAACCAGATAATGATGTTGAAATAGAGCCTGCTGCTGATCTTGATAACCCACAACCTAAAAACAAACGATATGATAAAAGAGACTTTGTGGCTAGAAAACATGGTAAAGAAAGAGAGCCATGGGTTCAGAAACCCATGCCCTTTCCACCTAAACCATCTAAGAAAAAGGATGATGAAGAATTTGAACGCTTTGCTGAAATGATTAGGCCAGTCTTTTGCGTACCCGCTTAACCGATATCTTAAAGATGGCCCCTTATGCAAAGTACATGAAAGGCATCATCACTAATAAAAGAAAGATACCTGAAGCTGAAATCTCCACCATGCTTGCTAATTATTCTTTTAAGGATGGAGTACCTAAAAAACTTGGAGATCCGGGAATACCAACTATACTTTGCTCCATCAAAAGGAATTATGTCAAAACTGCTTTGTGTGATTTAGGAGCTGGTGTTAGTGTTATGCCTTTCTCCTTATATAAGAGACTTGATTTGAATAAACTCACACCTACTGAGATATCATTGCAAATGGCTAACAAATCAACTGCCATATCTATCGGTATTTGTGAGGATGTGCCCGTTGTTGTTGCAAATGTTACTATCTTAACGGACTTTGTTATTCTTGAGATGCCTGAGGACGACAACATGTCGATTATCTTTGGTAGACTCTTTTTGAATACTGCAGGGGCTGTTATTGATTGCAATAAAAGCAAAGTCACTTTTCATGTCAATGATAATGAGCATATGGTGCACTTTCCGAAGAAACAATTCCAAGTGAATGGTATAAATGTTATTGAAGAGTCTCCGACCATCACTATTGGAAGTTTTCAATTACCTCTACCTACTATCAAAAAGAAATATGATATACTTATTGTTGGGGATATGCACATCCCCATTGAGGTAACTTAGTGTTTTACCAAAGTTCTTCGGTTTCATGCTAATCGGAAGTGGTTGTTAATAAGACTTGATCAACCTTATTAATGGATCGTTTTTTAGAGGTATGAAGTTGATGAATCTAGTAAGCACAACTCTCTGTTCCCACTTTTTATTTTCTGTTTTAGTTAGTCAAATAAAATAAAATGCCATGATTATCCTGTTTTCTGTTTTCTCCGTGCAATAAAAAATGACCCAAAAATAAAAGTTCTTAGAATGTTCTGAAAATTTGATACGATTTTTTTCTGAATATTTCTGAATTTCTGGTGCAAATAATACCAGAGGGGGGTGCACCTGGTGCCCACAAGACACCAGGGCGCGCCAGCAACCCCAGGCGCGCCCTGGTGGGTTGTGGCCCCCACATGGTCCCCCTCACTTATTCCTTTATCCCACATCATCCCCTACCTCCAGAAAAAAAATCACAATAGCCACCATTCCTGTGTTCTTGCTCTCAAACCCGCGGATTTCGATCTCTTTGCTCGAATCTCCGTTTCCAAAACTGTTTGGAGGGATTGCTACTTGGTATGTGACTCCTCCATTGCTCCAATTAGTTTTTGATTTAGTGGTTTTTTTTGGAGTAATAGCTACTCTTCGTGCTGTTGTAGATGAGTTTGCATGTTGAATTCTTAGAGTTCTAAGTAGTTTGAATGCTTAATATGGCCTCTATGCATCCTTAGGAGTAGTTGCTATCAATTTCACGAAGTTTTGTTGACAAAATTTTGGGTCTCAAAAATATTTCCAAAATATGTTCTCAAATAAAAATGCAATTCTTTTGGAGTTCTTCGAGGAGAAGGTCCTCGTAGGCCTCATCAAGTGGAGGCTCGGTTCGGCAATCTTATATTGAGCCAAGCGAAAGCTCGATGCGAGATGCCGCTACCAAATCATGCTTGTTGTCGTGTGACGAGTTCATGGAAGGTGCAGGTATCAAGGGGAAAATTTGAACAATTTATCAAAAATACAGAACTTGCTCCCTTCATCGCAGATAAGTGCCCTCAACATCTCAAACTCACGAAAACATTCACAAAGAAATTTAAATATTTTCCTCGTGAGTCTAGAGTTTCTTTCAACCTTTATGACCGTTCCTTCACCATGCCTTTAGAATTGTTCAGTGAAACATGCAAACTTCCATATTGGGGTTACCTTGATGAACCACCAAAATCTTAGTACGAGTCATTTTTGGTTAATCTTTGCTATGGTGAAGATAGGGGAGTAACACAAGGAAAATTTAAAAGTATCCATTTCCCATCAATACACTACTTCTCACTCTTTAATGGCAAATGTATCGTAGGCAAACAAGATTGTAGCACACTGTGTGCTCCTGACTTGAGTCTCATACACACTACAATAACTGGAAATCAATGTTATAATATTGGAGAAATTGTTACACGGAGGCAGCACAATGCTGCTAGTGGTAATTTCTATGGAGGAATTTATGCCTCCCGTGTTGCAGAGAGACTAAACGTATCACCTTGGCCTAATGACCCCATATTACCTATTCAGTATTTAGACTTTGAGGCCATGAAGCGTCATAAGTTCCTTACGGGCACGGCTACTAACTACACCTATAACTTGAGATTCAATAAAAAAAACGTTGTGCCTGTCACTTTGCCTGCTCCTGCTCTCTTTGATTTTCACAGTAGGGGAAGATACTATGTTCTTGATAGCGAGGCCCGTGCGTACAATGCGGAGGTTGAAGCAGCCAGGAGGGCCGAGGAGTTTGCACCAAGGGCCTCGGTGAGCTATCGCTCAGATTATTATCCATGCGGATGGTGATTACCAAGCTAGGCCAAAAGCCTAAGCTTGGGGGAGTACGTATTTCCACCGAAATTACATTCATGTTCACACATTTCATTTCAGTTGTCGGTGTTCATACTTTTTCATTGTAATATCCATGCTAGATTTGTTTTGTTGCTTTCTTCATGTGTGTTTGAAAAACTTTGAGAAAATCCAAAAACATTTCCTGCTTCTTTTCAGTTTTTTTTTCTAGCCTAGTTTAATTGTAGTATCGAAAGAAAACCCAAAAAGATTTCTCGTTTCTTCTTTTACTTGTTGGGAGCTCTCCCGTGTAAATAGTTTTTCTCGTTTTTGTTTTTCCTCTTTAATTTGCTTTTTTCAAGAAAAAACAAAAACTCCAAAAATATTTCAGTGTGTTTCTCTGAAATTCTTTTCCCTTTCTTTGAGTCGTACCAAGGAGAAGACCACGATGAAAATGTTGAGTGGCTCTCATATGCACTATTGTTAATCTAACAAAGAGCCCATGTTACCTTGTCTTCTCCTCTTGAATAAAATGTTGCAGATTCTAGCTTAGTCCACGACATTCTTGCACTATTATTATTTTCTTACCATTCGGTCGTGCAAGTGAAAGGCAATAATGACGATATTTGATGAATTGACTGTGGCAGAGAAAAGCGGGTATGAACTCAACTTGTTTTTGTTTTTGTAAATATGTTTAACCTAGTATCCTTGATTCAGCATATTATGATCAAACATGTTTGCAATGACCATTAGAGATTATAGTTATTCATGCCATGCTTAAGTAGCTAGGAGTGGATAATGATTTATCTTCGATGTCAACATGCATTAAAATGATTGTGATGTGGTATGATGATATGGTATGCTCCTCTGAATGTTTCAAGTGGCTTGACTTGGCACATGTTCACGCATGTAGTTGAATCAAAACCAACATAGCCTTCATGATATTTATGTTCATGGTGTCCATATCCTACTCATGCTAGTAGTTAATGTTTATTATATGTAATGCATGTTCATGACCGTTTTCGCTCTCTAGCTGGC
Source organism: Elymus sibiricus (assembly GCA_039707655.1). Taxonomy (NCBI): domain Eukaryota; kingdom Viridiplantae; phylum Streptophyta; class Magnoliopsida; order Poales; family Poaceae; genus Elymus; species Elymus sibiricus. Next base: position 385,970,652 of record CM077671.1, read on the forward strand.
CGCTCCTCAATCTATTTCCTCGCCTTCGCCTGTACTAAGTGGGAATACTGCTTGTGCATCAAAATCCTTAAACCAAAGTTATTCCAGATGAGTCCACTATATCTACCTATATGCGGTATTACCCTGCCGTTCCAAGTAAATTTGCATGTGCCATCTCTAAAAATTCAAATGAACATCTGTTTTGTGTGCCTGGACCGCTCATGGAGCGACAAGGGGCGGTCAGTATCTTCCATGTTAAGCGGGTTATTCTCATGATGAGTGTTTATTCACTCGCCCTTACACGAGAGGGGCGGTAATAGGGATTCCCAGTCCCGAAATCAAAAATTACAAATAATTAAACAAAACTCCCCCAGGAAAGTTGTTGGTTTGGACAGTACCCGTGGATGCGGCTAGCCGTGGAGTGTGATTGTTGGTGGAAGGGGAGTAAACCTTTACTTTTACCGCTTGGGAACCGCCGCTAATTTGTTTAGCATGGAAGGTATTGATAACTCTTGGTCGTAACGTTGACAGGAAGGTGTACCTCCCAAAATTATATCTATCTCTGTTTTAAGCTTTGAGCTCTGGCACCTCTGCAAATCCATGCTTCCCTCTACGAAGGGACTATCTATTTACTTTTATGTTGAGTCATCACCTTCTCAAATAAGCGCCAGACCTGAGAGCACTATTGTCATCCTCATGCATTGTGTATAGTTGATGTTGGGTGCAGCATGACTGGATCTTTTCTACCATGAATTACAATGTTTAGTCGCTGCTTGAACTTTGGAGGTGCTCTGCATTTATGTTTTGCGGTCTCAGAAAGGGCTAGCGAGATACCACTATTGTCATATTGTATCATGATTGTTTTGACAAAGTGTTGGCGCTTAAGATATTTTATTATTGCTCGCTAGTTGCTTATGTCATTGATATGAGTAAATATAATTTTTAAGAGTTATTGCTGACATGGTTAGTCATAATCTTTGCTGAAAACCTGGGTGCTACTTAAGCATATATATGTAAACAAGAACAAAAGAGTTCGTAAAAGTTTTTCTTTATCACTTTCAGTTTGTCAACTGAATTGCTTGAGGACAAGCAATGGGTTAAGCTTGGGGGAGTTGATACGTCTCCGTCGTATCTACTTTTACTCACACTTTTGCCCTTGTTTTGGACTCTAATTTGCATGATTTGAATGAAACTAACCCGGACTGACGCTGTTTTCAGCAGAACTACCATGATGTTGTTTTTGTGCAGAAATAAAAGTTCTCGGAACTGGACAAAACTTTTTGGAGATTTATTTTACAATAAATAAAAAATACTGGAGCCAAGAACCACCGGAGGGGGGCCCCTGGCTGGGCACGATACACCAGGGCGTGCCTGGCGCGCCCTGGTGGGTTGTGCCCACCTCGTGGCCCCACTGACCCTAATTCCGACGCTATAAAATCCTATTTTTGGAGAAAAAAATCAGGGAGAAAGTTTCATCGCGTTTTACGATACGGAGCCGCCGCCACCTCCTGTTCTTCATCGGGAGGCCAGATCTGGAGCCCGTTTGGGGCTCCGGAGAGGGGAATCTTCGGTCTTCGTCATCATTAACCCTTCTCCATCGCCAATTCCATGATGCTCCCCACCGGGAGTGAGTAATTCCTTCGTAGGCTTGCTGGTCGGTGAGGAGTTGGATGAGATTCATCATGTAATCGAGTTAGTTTTGTTAGGGCTTGATCCCTAGTATCCACTATGTTCTGAGATTGATGTTGCTATGACTTTGCCATGCTTAATGCTTGTCACTAGGGCCCGAGTGCCATGATTTCAGATCTGAACCGTTTATGTTATCACCATTATATCTATGTTCTTGATCCGATCTTGCTAGTCATATGCACCTATTACGTGTTCTGATGCGCAAACCCCGGAGTGACAATAGTCGGGATACTTTCTGGTGATGACCGTAGTTTGAGGAGTTCATGTATTTACCGTGTGTTAATGCTTTGTTCCGATTCTCTATTAAAAGGAGGCCTTAATATCCCTTAGTTTCCTTATGGACCCCGCTGCCACGGGAGGGTAGGACAAATGATGTCATGCAAGTTCTTTTCCATAAGCACGTATGACTATTTACGGAATACATGCCTACATTACATTTATGAATTGGAGCTAGTTCTGTGTCGCCCTAGGTTATGACTGTTATATGATGAATATCATCCAACGAGTTCACCAATCCAGTGCCTACGAGTTTTCCACTTATTGTTCTTGCTAAGTTACTTGCTGCTACGAGTTCCAACTTCTATAAAACTATTGCTATCACTGCTACCGTTACTGTTACTATTACTGCTGCTATCAAACTATCATACTACTGTGCTACTGATTACTCTGCTGCAGATATTTAATCTCCACGTGTGGTTGAATTCACAACTCAGCTGCTAATACTCTCAAATATTCTTTGGCTCCCCTTGTGTCGAATCTATAAATTTGGATTGAATACTCTACCCTCGAAAACTGTTGTGATCCCCTATACTTGTGGGTTATCAAGACATATCAAATTATCAATGTAGGGAACGTGAATCAACCCAACATGATGAACATGACTAGACATAATTCCCATGTGTCCTCGGGAGCACTTGCTTAATATAAGAGTACCTTCAGGCATGTCCTTTGCTACAAAAGGGATTGGGCTACCTTGCTGCACCTTTGCTACTATTGTTACTTGTCACTTGTTACGATTTATCTTGCTACAAAACTATCTACTATCATTACTTACAGCACTTGTAGAGAATACCTTGCTGAAAACTGCTTATCATTTCCTTCTGCTCCTCGTCGGATTCGACACTCTTACTTATCGAAAGGACTGATTGATCCCCTATACTTGTGGATCATCAAGACTCTTTTCTGGCGCCGTTACCGGGGAGTGAAGCGCCTTTGGTAAGTGGAAATTGGTAAGGTAATATTTTCTATACGTGCTGAATTTTACTGTTGCTTATCACTATGAACGGTCACCCTTTGAGTGGCTTGTTTGGGGCATCTTCGCCCCCAAACTGAAGATGAGGAAATTGCTCCTCAACCTACTGAATCTACTGAAAATGTCTATTATGAGATTCCTACTGGTATGCTTGAAAAACTCCTAGCACACCCATATGATGGGACGACCCATCCTGATTATCATTTGATATCTGTCGATGAAGTTTATGGATTATTTCAGCTTGCAGGGTTGTCTGAAGACAAAGTTAAGAAGAAAGTTTTACCTTTATCTTTGGAGGGAAAGGCGTTAATGTGGTACAGGTTATTGGGAAATATTGAATCATGGGATTGGAATCGTTTGAAGTTGGAATTTCATCAGAAGTTTTATCCTGTGCATCTGGTTCATCGTGATCGGAATTTTATTTATAATTGTTGGCCTCGTGAAGGAGAAAGTATCGCTCAAGCTTGGGGGAGGCTTAAATCTATGATGCACACTTGTCCCAACCATGATATCTCAAGAGACACTATTATGCAAAAAAAATATGCTCAGCTTTCTCATGATGATCAAAACCTACTCGATTCTTCCTCTACTGGTTCCTTCCTGAATATAGAACTAATGAATTCAAATGGGATCTTCTGGAAAGAATTAAGCGCAACTCTAAAGATTGGGAACTCGACAAAGGTAAAGAGTCAGGTATAAACCTCCAGTTCGATTGTGTAAAATATTTTATGGAAACTGATGCCTGCTATAAGTTGAGTAATAAATATGGTTTTGACTCTGAGATAGTAGCTTCTTTCTGTGAATCATTTGCTACTCATGTTGATCTCCCTAAGGAGAAGTAGTTTAAGTACCATCCACCCATTGAAGAACAATTAGAGAAACCTATTAAACTTGAGAAGGAAGAAATAATTTTTAACCATGTTGATCCAATTGTTCCTACTGCTTACATTGAGAAACCACCCTTTCCTGTTACAATTAAGGAACATGCTAAAGCTACCACTGTGGTTAATAAAAGTCATGCTAGAACATCTACACCTCCTGAACAAATATATGTTGAGCCTAAGGTTGCCATGGTTAAAGATCTTCTAGTTGATAATATTGATGGACAGGTTATCTATTTCTGTGATGAAACTACTAGAATTGTAAAACCTGTTAGACGTAAGCAAGATGAACTGGATAAAAATAAAACAGTTGTTGGCATGCCTGTGGTTTCCGTTAAAATTGGAGATCATTGTTATCATGGCTTGTGTGATATGGGTGCTAGTATTAGTGTTATACCTTTTACCTTATATCAAGAAATTATGAATGACATAGCACCATCTGAACTTGAGGACATTGATGTTACTATTAAACTTGCAAGCAGAGATACTATTACACCACTTGGGATTGTTAGAGATGTTGAGGACTTGTGTGGAAAGGTGAAGTACCCCACTGATTTTCTAGTACTTGGTTCAGAACAAGATAACTTTTACCCCATTATATTTGGTAGACCTTTCTTGAATACTGTTAATGCTGAAATTAATTGTGTTACTGATAAGGTTAAAGTAAGCTTTGGCGATGGGTCTCATGAATTTAATTTCTCCAAGCTTATTAAACAACCTCATGAGAATAATTATCAAGCAAATATGAGATTATTGGTCTAGCTTCCCTTGTCGTACCTCCTACCGACCCATTAGAACAATATTTACTAGACCATGAAAATGATATGCATATGAATGAGAGAAATGAGATAGATGACATATTTTTGAAACAAACGCCTGTTCTTAAACACAACTTACAGGTTGATATTCTAGGGGATCCCCTTCCACCCAAGGGAGATCCCATGTTTAAGCTAAATACTCTACCCGATACTTTGAAATATGCTTATCTTGATGAAAAGAAAATGTATCATGTTATTATCAGTGCTAACCTTTCAGAGCATGAAGAAAAGAGATTACTTAAAACTCTGAAGAAGCACCGGGCTGCTATTGGATATACTCTCGATGATCTAGGGCATTAGTCCCACTCTATGTCAGCACAAGATTAATATGGAACCAGATGCTAGACCTGTCGCTGATCACCAACGCCGCTTAAACTCCCTAATGATAAAAATGAACTTATCCCACAAAGAATAGTAACTAGTTATAGGATGGTGATTGATTTTAGGAAATTAAACAAAGCTACTAGGAAAGATCATTATCCTTTACCTTTCATCAATCAAATGCTAGAAAGATTATCTAAGAACACACACTTTTGCTTTCTTAATGGATATTCCGGTTTTTCTCAAATACCTTTGTCAAAAGAGGATCAATAGAAAACTACTTTTACTTGCCCTTTTGGAACATATGCTTATAGACGTATGCCTTTTGGTTTATGCAATGCACCTGCTACCTTTCAAAGATGTATGATGGCTATATTCTCTGATTTTTGTGAAAAGATTGTTGAGGTTTTCATGGATGACTTTTCCATTTATGGAACTTCTTTTGATGATTGCTTGAGCAACCTTGATCAAGTTTTGCAGAGATGTGAAGAAACTAATCTTGTTTTGAACTCGGAGAAGTGCCATTTTATGGTGAATGAAGGCACAGTACTTGGGCACAAAATTTCTGAACGGGGTATTGAAGTGGATAAAGCTAAAGTTGACGCCATTGAGAAGATGCCATGCCCCAAAGATATCAAAGGTATAAGAAGCTTCCTTGGACATGCTGGTTTTTATAGGCATTTCATTAAAGATTTCTATGCCGCTAACTAATCTTCTTCAAAAAGATATTCCTTTTGTTTTTATGATGATTGTGTACAAGCTTTTGAAATACTTAAGAAAGCTTTGATTTCTACACCTATTTTTCAACCACCTGACTGGAACTTACCATTTGAGATTATGTGTGATGCTAGTGATTATGTTGTTGGTGTTGTTCTAGGGCCAAGAGTAGACAAGAAATTGAATGTTATCCATTATGCTAGTAAAACTCTAGATGTTGCTCAAAGAAATTACGCCACCACTGAAAAGTATTTTTTAGCAGTTGTCTTTGCATGTGATAAGTTTAGACCTTATATTGTTGATTCCAAGGTAACTATTCACACAGATCATGCTGCTATTAAGTACCTTACGGAAAAGAAAGATGCTAAGCCTAGACTTATTCGGTGGGTGCTTTTGCTTCAAGAATTTGATTTGCATATTGTCGATAGAAAGGGAGCTGAAAACCCCGTAGTAGATAACCTGTCTAGAATGGAAAATGTTCTTGATGACCCACTGCCTATTGATGATAATTTTCCTGATGAACAACTTGCCGCTATAAATACTTCACGTAGTACTCCTTGGTATGCTGATTATGCTAATTACATTGTTGCTAAATATATCCCACCTAGTTTCACCTATCAACAGAAGAAATAATTATTTTATGATTTACGACATTACTTTTGGTATGACCCACATCTTTATAAAGAGGGAGTAGATGGTATTATTAGACGTTGTATACCTGAGCATGAACGGGAACAAATCTTAAGGAACTGTCATTCTGAACCTTACGGAGGACATCATGGTGGAGACAGAACTACACATAAGGTATTACAATCTGGTTTTTATTGGCCTACTCTTTTCAAAGATGCTCGTAAGTATGTCCTTTCATGTAATGAATGTCAAAGAGTTGGTAACATTGGTAAACGTCAGGAAATGCCTATGAATTATTCACTTGCCATTGAACCATTTGATGTTTGGGGTTTTGACTTTATGGGACCTTTTCCTTCCTCAAATGGGTATACTCATATTTTAGTTGATGTTGATTACGTTACTAAGTGGGTAGAGGCTATTCCAACTAGTAGTGCTGATCATAACACCTCTATTAAAATGCTTAAGGAAATTATTTTTCCGAGGTTTAGAGTCCCTAGATACTTAATGACTAATGGTGGTTCACGTTTTATTCATGGTGCTTTCCGTAAACTTCTAGCTAAATATGATGTTAACCATAGAATTGCATCGCCATATCATCCTCAGTCTAGTGGCTAAGTTGAATTGAGTAATCGATAACTAAAATTGATCTTGCAAAAGACTGTAAATAGATCCAGGAAGAATTGGTCTAAGAAACTAGATGATGCTCTATGGGCTTATAGAACTGCTTATAAAAACCCCATGGGGATGTCCCCATATAAAATTGTATATGGAAAAGCTTTTCATTTAACTCTTGAACTAGAACATAAGGCTTATTGGGCAATTAAGGAATTGAATTATGATTTTAAACTTGCCGCTGAAAAAAGGTTATTTGATATTAGCTCACTAGATGAATGGAGGACACAAGCTTATGAGAATGATAAGTTCTTTAAAGAAAAGATTAAGAGATGGCATGACAAAAGGATCCAAAAACGGGAATTCAATGTAGGAGATCTTGTGCTTTTGTACAATTCTCGTTTCAGATTTTTTGTAGGAAAACTCCTATCCAAATGGGAAGGTCCATACGTTGTCGAAGAGGTCTACCACTCCGGTGCCATAAAAATTAACAATTTCCAAGGCAAAAACCCGAGAGTGGTGAATGCGCAAAGAATCAAGCATTACATTTCAGGTATACCCATTAATGAAGAAACTAATGTCATTCAAGTGATAACACCGGAAGAACACATACGGGAGACCTTCCGGAACACTCCAAAAACCTGAAAAGGAGGTGGGTATGTGATACGGTAAGTAAACCGACTCCAAAAATTCCAAAAAAAATTGTTGGTTTTAGTATTTTAGAAAAATTCCAAAAATAAAACGAAGTCAGGGGGACCCACGAGGGAGGCACAAGCCAACATGGCAGGGTCCCCCCTGGGGCGCACCCTGATGGCTTGTACGGCCCTCGTGTGCCTTCCTGACTCCGATTTCTTTCCGAACACGTATTCTGACCTAGAAAAAATCATTATATATACTCCCGGATATTTTGACCACCGCATCGCGAGTTTCTCCTCTATTCTTGTTTCGGCCTATTTTTCTGACAGATCTAGATCGCCATGACTTCCCCAAGTTCATCTAAAGACAAGTTCTTCGAGAGGGTCATCAACCCCTACTTGCCAGAGGTGATGAAGCACCCTCAAGCTATTGAGATGCATGAGGGGGTGCTCCACATCCGGGATGTTCAAGGCCAGGCTTGCAGAAGTGGAGTTGGAGATCTTCAAGTACCAAGGGATGGTTTAACGTGGTCTGAGTGCTAATCACTCTATGATCACGGACTTCATCCGCGAGAACAAGCTTGACACAAGAAGCATAGGAGAAGCTCTCTTCAAACTTCAAGAGTCGAGCACCTTCAAGATCAAATCTATGAACTTCAAACCCAGAACTGTGAGTATGAATCTAGGTTTAAAAGGATGAGCCTCGTTCCTGATTTCAGGATTCCGGAGACAAGAGTCTCTTTCCATGATGGGGAGCCTATGCCTTGGAAGATGGAGGATTTCCGCACACCACCACCATCACCGAAGAAGACTTGAGTACATGGGTATGGGCACAACCCCTAGCTTGTGCCAAGCATGGGGGAGGTGCCCCGGTATCGTATCACCATCACTTTTTCACTGCCATATTTTATTTTAGTTTGATCTCTAGCTATTTAGTGGTTTAGAGAAATAAAGTTTCAGATTTGCTTTCCTTAGAATTTTGCTTTGAGTTCTACCTATCCTTGTAATCGAGTGCGAGAGTTATATAATAAAGATTAGTTGAGTTCGTGTGCTTTACTCTCTTGCACCAATGATCATAGCAACACAATAAAAAGAATAGTAAAGGTCATATGCTTATCCCATGGGAAGTAATGAGTTCACATAAAAAGAAAGTATGAACTATGAAAATTGTTGGGAATAGGACAAGCATAGCCTTAGTCATTGTTTTAATCTATGCAAGATCATGATAGAGAGGAGAAGATTCACATACAAATATACTATCTTGGACATCATCTATGATTACGAACCCTCGCCGAATATTAAATAATGATCAAGTGTTGAAGTTGGACTTGGAAGACAGGCTAATGGTCATGATTGCTTACATTTGCATAGAAGTTATATAGACATGGATCCTTTAACATGTGATGCTTCCTTTAGAACTTTTGCTAGCCAAAATTTTCGCACCAAGTAGAGATACTACTTGTGCATCCATAACCCCTTAAACCCAGTCTCTTTTTGTAAGATTCCACCTTACCTATCTAGGGATTGAATAAGATCCTTCAAGTAAGTTGTCATCGGTGCATAAGCAATAAAAATTGCCTCTAATCATGTTTGATCTTTTATTGAAAAGGAAAATAATCTTTGTACGATCTTGTGATGGTGAAGAAATAAAAGCGACGGAATGCATAATAAAGTTTGCTATCACAAGGGGCAATATAATGTGAAGTTCCTTTGCATTAAGAGATTGCACATCTAACCAAATAAAAGCGCATGACACCCTGCTTCCCTCTGCGAAGGGCCTATCTTTCACTCTCATAAAGTTCTTACCTTTATTCAAGAGTCATCAATATCCATTCTTCTTCTAAGTTATAAACTCTCTTAGTGGTAAGCATCACATGCTGAGGAAAGATCCAAGTATATATATCCAGTTGAATGTAAGAAACCATGATTCATTATTGTTGACATTATCCTTGAGGTAAATGAGTTGGGTGGCAAATGAATCCCCTATCTTCCTATGTGTCCGGCAAAAACTTTAGCTCCAAAAATATGCAATGAGTGTCAAGAATCATAGATGACTAAATGATAGTTGAGTATGTGGGTTTGCTACGATCAAAGCTCTTATATAGACTTTTCTCTTGAATATGATGAATGAGGATTATCACCATGACTAAAAGCATTGTTTGTTTGTTGTCAATAGGGTTTATGCTTCATACTTCGATAATTGTGAATAGATCTTTACTTGATTATGGGAAGTTATATGATGAAATGCTTGATGCCATAATGATATGCACGATGCTCTCATGTCCGTATTCTGTTTTTATCGACACCTCTCTCTCAAATCATATGGTCATTACTCTCGAGTTCGGCTTTTGCTTGAGGACAAGCGAGGTCTAAGCTTGGGGGAGTTGATACGTCCATTTTGCATCATGATTTCCTATTCATATTTACGTTATTCTTACCCATTATTCCCTATTATCATACAATTCTTATGCCCTTTCTCTCTGAATATGCAAGGTACATCACAAAGAGGGAATTATCTGGAAACTGGAATTCTGGACCGGAAAACCGAGAAAAAGGCAGAAAAATCACAAGACTCCAAATAACCTGAAACTTCACGAGGAATTTTTATTGAATATATGTGAATTTATGGGCCAAAAATATACCATAGGGGGGCCACCATCCAGGCACAAGTCAATAGGGCGCCCCCCAGGCCGCGCCTTGATGGCTTGTGGGGCCCTGGCTGGCCTCCTGAGGCCCCTCTTCTCCTATATGGTGTGTTTTACCCTAGGAAAAATCATAAGCAACTTTTTGGGACGAAGCGCCACTGTCTCGAGGCGAAAACCTGGGCAGAGGCCCGATCGCACTCCGGCAGTCAGATTCTGCCGAGGAAATCCCTCTCCGGGAGGGGGAGATCGAAGCCATCGTCATCACCAACGCTTCATCCTTTGTGGGAGGACCAATCTTCATCAACATCTTCACCAGCACCATCTCATCTCCAACCCTAGTTCATTTCTTGTATTCAATCTTTGTCCCAAAACCTCAGATTGGTACCTGTGGGTTACTAGTTGTGTTGATTACATCTCGTAGTTGATGCTTGTTGGATTACTTGGTGGAAGATATTATGTTCAGATCCTTAATTATTATTACTGCACCTCTGATCTTGAACATGTTGATGAGGTGTGAGTAGTTACTATTGTTCCTCACGACATGGGAGAAGTCTGGTTATAAGTTATCATGTGAAGTTGGTATTCATTCGATATTTTGATGATGTGTATGTTGTTACTTCTCTTAGTGGTGTCGTGTGGACATCGACTACACGACACTTCACCATGCTATGGGCCTAAGGGAAGTCATTGTGGAGTAACAAGTAGATGATGGGTTGCTAGAGTGACAGAAGCTTAAACCCCAGTTTATGTGTGGCTTCATAAGGGCTGATTTGGATCCACATGTTTCATGCTATGGTTAGATATATCTTAATTCTTCTTTCGTAGTTGTGGATGCTTGCGAGAGGGGGTAATCATAAGTAGGTTGTTAGTTCAAGTAAGAACAGCACTGACGTGGCTTGCGACTGCGTCGGTATTTCCCCAAAGAGGAAGGCATGATGCAGCACAGCGACGGTAAGTATTTCCCTAAGTTATCAAACCAAGGTATCGAACCAGTAGGAGGATCATGCAACACTATGTAAACAGCACCTGCACACAAAGAACAAATACTTGCAACCCGACGCGAAAGAGAGGTTGTCAATCTCTCCACGGTAAAAAGATAGATTAGGTTGTGATAGATTGGATAGATAGATCTCGCAAGAACACAAAATAAAAGAGGAAAATAAAAAGTGCAGCAAGGTATTTTTGGGTTTTTGGAATAATAGATCTGGAAACAAAAGCGGCAAAAAGATAGGTCGGAAAGCAATATGTTCGAAAAGTATACCCGGGGGCCGTAAGATTCACTAGTGGCTTCTCTCATGAGTATAGCAGACGGTGGGTGAACAAATTACTGTTGGAAAATTGATAGAAGATCAAATAATCATGACGATATCCAAGGCGATGATCATTATATAGGCATCACGTCCAAGATTAGTAGACCGAAACGATTCTGCATCTACTACTATTACTCCACACATCGAATGCTATCCAGCATGCATCTAGTGTATTAAGTTCATGGAAAAACGGAGTAATGCAATAAGAACGGTGACATGATGTAGACAAGATCTATTCATGTAGGAATAGACCCCATCTTGTTATCCTTAATAGCAACGATACATGCGTGCCTTTCTGCCCCTCTTGTCACTGGGAGAGGACACCGCAAGATCGAACCCATCACAAAGCACCTCTTCCCATGGCAAGAAAAATCGATCTAGTTGGCCTAACTAAACCAAAGATTCGTTAAAGAAATACGAGGCTATAAGTAATCATGCATATAAGAGATCAAAGAAGACTCAAATAGTATTCATGGATAGAAACTGATCATGAACTCAAAATTCATCGGATCCCAACAAACACACCGCAAAAAGTTTACATCAAATAGATCTCCAAGAGACCATTGTATTGAGAATCAAAAGAGAGAGAGGAAGCCATCTAGCTACTGCCTACGGACCCGTAGGTCTATGGTGGACTACTCACGCATCATCGGAGAGGCACCAATGAGGATGATGAACCCCTCCGTGATGGTGTTAGATTGGATCTCATGGTTCTGGAACTTGCGGCTGCTGGATGTATTTTTCGTCGACTCCTCTAGGGTTTATGGAATATTTGGGTATTTATAGAGCTCAGAGGCGGTGGAGGGGGTTCCCGAGGCGGCCACAACCCATCAGGGCGCGCCCAGAGCCCCCGGTGTGCCCTGGTGGGTTGTGGGCGGCCTGGGCTCCCTCCTGGTTACTTCTTCGGCCCACTGGCCTGGTCCAAAAAAATTCTCCAAAAAGTTTCATCGCGATTGGACTCCGTTTGGTACTGATATTCTGCGAAGTAAAAAAACAAGCAAAAACAGCAACTGGCACTTTGGCACTATGTCAATAAGTTAGTCCCAAAAAAATGATATAAAGTTGCTATAAAATGATTCTAAAACATCCAAGATTGATAATATAACAGCATGGAACAAGAAAAAATTATAGATACGTTGGAGACGTATCAGCATCCCCAAGCTTAATTCCTACTCGTCCTCGAGTAGGTAAATGATAAAAACAGAATTTTTGATGTGGAATGCTGCCTAACATGTTCATCACATATTCTTTTGTTTTGTAGCATGGACATTTGGACTTTTAGATGGTTCAAAGCAATAGTCTAGTTTTGACATAAAGACTTTAATACTCAAGCATGCCAACAAGCAACCATGTCTTTCAAAATATCAACACTAAAGAAATTTATCCCTAGCCCATCATGCTCAATCATTGATCCATTCATGAAACACACTCAAATATTAACTAAACCCAATGCACAAGTATGATCATAGTGCCCCCTAGTTGGTCCTTTTATAAGAGAAGCTGGAGACTCAAATTAAAAATAAAAATTGCATAAAGTAAATAGATAGGCCCTTCGCAGAGGAAGTAGGGATTTGTAGAGGTGCCAGAGCTCAAAGTTTAAATTGAGAGACAAAAATGTTTTGAGTGGCATGCCTTTCCTGTCACCGAAAATGACAAAGTAGTTCACAATACTTTCCATGCGAGATACATCATAGGCGGTTCCCAAACATAAAGTAAAGTTTATTCCCTTTTCCACCATTCTTTCACAATCCATGGCTAGCCGTATCCACGGTTGCCTTTCATACCAACACTTTCCAAGGAATTTATTATTTGACAACATAAAGTAAATTTCTTTTTTCATTTTGGTACTGGGCATCCCTATTACTGTCGTACTCTCATGCAATGACAAGTGAATAAACACTCTTCTTGAGAATAACACATCTAGCATGGAAAAATATTGGACACCCCCTACCGTTTCATGAGCGGTACGAGCACACAAAAAGGAAATTTATTTTGAAAATTAGAGATGGCACATACAAATTTTCTTAGAACAGCATGGAAATACCGCATATAGGTAGGTATGGTGGACTCATAAGGCAAAACTGGGTTTAAGGATTTTGGATGCACAAAAGTAGTATTTCTACTTAGTACAAGTGGAGGCTAGCAAATAGATTGAGAAGCAACCAACAAAGAAACGAAAATTCACATAAACGGGCATTGAGCATAACTAACACCGAAAAATGCACCATAAGTAGGATGTAATTTCATTGCATAACTGTTGACTTTTGTACTTGCATAGGGAATCACAAACCTTAACACCAATATTCTTACTAAAGCATAATTACTCACTAACATGACTCACATATCACTATCATCATGTCTCAAAACTATTACAAGGAATCAAGTTTAATTTGTCCAATGATCTTCATGAATGTTTTTATTATATCCCTCTTGAATATCTATCACTTTGGGATATTTTCATATATTGCCAGTGCTTTTGACAAGCTCAAACCAATTTAAGTGAAGAACATGAGCATAAAAGTTTCATCCCTCAAAATAGTATAAGTGAAGCATGAGAGGATTTATTCAAAATTTACTAACTCTCAAATTAATCTAAGTGAAGCATGAGAGTATTTCTTCAAAATTTCAAAGCACACCGTGCTCAAACAGATATAAGTGAAGCACTAGAGCAATTCCATAGCTCAAACATTTTAAGTGAAGCATATAGAGCAATTCTAACAAATCATAGCATAATTGTGACTCTATCAAATAGGTGTGTCCAGCAAGGATACTAGTGACAAACTAAAAAGCGAAGCAAGCAAAGACTCAAATAATACAGGACACTACAAGCAAAGCTCATGATGTGTGACGAATAAAAATATAGCTCCAAGTAAAATACCGATGGTCGTTAGAAGAAAGAGGGGATGCCACTCGGGGCATCCCCAAGATTAGTTGCTTGTTTATCTTTGGATAATATCTTTGGGGTCCTGTAGCATCCTCAAGCTTAGGCTCTTTTCACTCTTTATTCCTTCATCCATCGTGATCTCACCCAAAACTTGAAAACTTCAATCACACAAAACTCAACAAAATCTTCGTGAGATCCATTAGTATAATAAAGCAAATCACCACTTTAAGTACTATTGCAAACTCATTCAAATTTTATTATTGCATTATACCTACTGTATTTTAACTTTACCATGGCTTATACACTTCAATACAAACCATAGATTCATCAAAACAAGCACACAATGCAACGAAAACAGAATTTGTCTTAAACAGAACAGTTTGTAGTAATCTGTACTCTAACCATACTTCTTTAATCTAAAAATTCTGAACAATTAGGACAACGTAAAGAATTTGCATAGAAACACTGTGTTAAAATTTCAGCTCATTATCATGCTCCAATAAAAAATAAAAATTTGTGCACTGGAGGCAAAGTTTTTGTTTCAGATTCAGCATTGTTTCTACTCATCTTATGAATCAACCTAAAGGCTTTACTTGGCAAAACACTAAATAAAACATAAAAACACAATCATAACAGAGGAATAATTGTGTCAACACTCAAACACATAAAGAAAAGGATGAAAATAATTTATTCATTAGGTTGCTTCCCAACAAGCGCTATCGTTTTACGCCCCTAGCTAGGCATAAGGCATAGATTCAAGTATTGTCATCTTTGGTTTTTGTAGTGGTATTTTTATCAAGAGGTTTTGCAAATAAAACTTGAAACACATCATCCATAGAAACCTTAGCACTATCAAGTTGTCCATCTACGTACCCTCTTTGATTCCCGGCCACAATCCAAGAATATTGTTGATTAACATCATTGAAAACTTGTTGGATCATATCTAAAACGGGGACTTCCTTTTTAAGATTCTCATCAAAAAATTGATTGTTTCCAAGCAGATGTCTCAAAATGTAATCACTATTGTAAAGGATCTCTCCTATTACCGGTTTTTCACGGCTCATACCAAAGAAATCGAAAATCTCCCTAGCTTCTCGTACTATGTGATCAAATTCATTCATGATAACAAGGGTGGCTAACTTCTTAGCTTTGGGATCCTTTATGACGGGTAGCTCATAAAACAATTTTTGCAAGGTAGGATGGGTACAAATAAACCTATTTTCAAGTTTCAGAACTAGCGCTGAAATAGCTTCCGCATAAGTTTTAGTTCTTTTCAGTATAGGAGTATCATCGAGAGTCAAATTTCCAACGTAATTGAAAAATTCTTGGATAGTTTATTTTCCTATAACGTTCCCTTGACCCAAAACAAAAGTTTTAGCATCCAGATTACTAGAACGTCCAATATTATGAGTCCTGCCATCATCTGTTTCTGCCATACCAAAATCACTCATGATGACAAGCAAACAAGAGATCTGATGAGAAAAAGGCAAACAAAAAAGAGGGCGAATAAAATGGCAAATTTGGTGAAGTGGGGGAGAGGAAATCGAGCGGCAAATGGCAAATAATGTAATTGCAAGGAGATGAGATTTTATGATTAGGAACCTGATAGATGTTGATGGTGTCTCCTCAGCGCCAGAGAATGGCACGAAGAAGAGACCGCTTCCTCCCCGGCAACGGCGCCAAAAATTCCTTTGATGTGGCTTGAGACTGCGTTGGTATTTCCCCAAAGAGGAAGGGATGATGCAGCACAGCGACGGTAAGTATTTCCCTTAGTTATGAAACCAAGGTATCGAACCAGTAGGAGGATCATGCAACACTATGTAAACAGCATCTGCACACAAAGAACAAATACTTGCAACCCGACGCGAAAGAGAGGTTGTCAATCTCTCCACGGTAAAAAGATAGATTAGGTTGTGATAGATTGGATAGATAGATCTCGCAAGAACACAAAATAAAAGAGGCAAATAAAAAGTGCAGCAAGGTATTTTTGGGTTTTTGGAATAATAGATCTGAAAACAAAAGCGGCAAAAAGATAGATCGGAAAGCAATATGTTGGAAAAGTAGACCGGGGGCCGTAAGATTCACTAGTGGCTTCTCTCATGAGTATAGCACGCGGTGGGTGAACAAATTACTGTTGGGCAGTTGATAGAAAATCAAATAATCATGACAATATCCAAGGCGATGATCATTATATAGGCATCACGTCCAAGATTAGTAGACCGAAACGATTCTGCATCTACTACTATTACTCCACACATCGACCGCTATCCAGCATGCATCTAGTGTATTAAGTTCAAGGAAAAATGGAGTAATGCAATAAGAACGGTGACATGATGTAGACAAGATCTATTCATGTAGGAATAGACCCCATCTTGTTATCCTTAATAGCAACGATGCATGCATGCCTCGCTGCCCCTTCTGTCACTAGGAGAGGACACCGCAAGATCGAACCCATCACAAAGCACCTCTTCCCATGGCAAGAAAAATCGATCTAATTGGCCTAACTAAACCAAAGATTTGAAGAAGAAATACGAGGCTGTAAGTAATCATGCATATAAGAGATCAAAGAAGACTCAAATAATATTCATGGATAGAAACTGATCATGAACTCAAAATTCATCGGATCCCAACAAACACACCGCAAAAGTTTACATCAAATAGATCTCCAAGAGACCATTGTATTGAGAATCAAAAGAGAGTGAGGAAGCCATCTAGCTACTGCCTACGGACCCGTAGGTCTATGGTGGACTACTCACGCATCATCGGAGAGGCACCAATGAGGATGATGAACCCCTCCGTGATGGTGTTAGATTGGATCTCGCAGTTCTGGAACTTGTGGCGGCTGGATGTATTTTTCGTCGACTCCTCTAGGGTTTCTGGAATATTTGGGTATTTATAGAGCTCAAAGGCGGTGGAGGGGGTTCCTGAGGCGGCCACAACCCATCAGGGCGCGCCCAGGGCCCCTATTGCGCCCTGGTGGGTTGTGGGCGGCCTGGGCTCCCTCCTGGTTATTTCTTTGGCCCACTGGCCTTCTTCTGGTCCAAAAAAATTCTCCAAAAAATTTCGTCACGATTGGACTCCGTTTGGTACTGATATTCTGCGAAGTAAAAAAACAGGCAAAAAACAGCAACTGGCACTTTGGCACTATGTCAATAGGTTAGTCCCAAAAAATGATATAAAGTTGCTATAAAATGATTCTAAAACATCCAAGATTGATAATATAACAGCATGGAACAAGGAAAAATTATAGATACGTTGCAGACGTATCAAGCACCTTAGCACCGGTCCACCCACATATCAAATTATCAAAGTAGGGAACGCGAGTCAACCCAACATGATGAACATGACTATACATAATTCACATGTGTCCTCGGGAGCGCTTGCTTAATATAAGAGTACCTTCAGGCCTGTCCTTTGCTACAAAAAGGATTGGGCTACCTTGCTGCACCTTTGCTACTATTGTTACTTGTCACTTGTTATGATTTATCTTGCTACAAAACTATCTACTATCGTTACTTACAGCACTTGCAGAGAATACCTTGCTGAAAACTGCTTGTCATTTCCTTCTGCTCCACGTTGGGTTCGATACTCTTACTTATCGAAAGGACTACGATTGATCCCTATACTTGTGGGTCATCACTATCTTCTCCACTTTTTCCCCTTTGATATCTACCACCATATAATATTCCACCAAAATGCTATGTCCAATGGCTCACGCTCATGTATTGCGTGAAGAATAAAAAGTTGATGCATATTGAAAAGGTACGATCCAATTGCCTGACTTGGACACTGTGGTGCTTGACATTTGTATTAATGTGGTGAAGATGGAGCCATGCCTTGATAATATAATAAGATGAATTGGGGGTAAACATTCTTTGAGGATCGTATACTTTGAAAGATTGATGATTTTTTTTATTATACTTATAAGTATTGCTATGTTAATATTTGTTGATTCATCGTTTCTCAATGAGCATACATGCATAAGATTACATAATGGATAGCATGTCACATCAAAAAAATTGTTTTTATTATTTACCTACTCGAGGACGAGCAGGAATTAAGCTTGGGGATGATTGATACGTCTCCAATGTATCTATAATTTTTTATTGTTCCATGTTGATATATTATCATTCTACGATACTTTTTGGGTCTTTATTTACCAATTTATAATATTTTTGAGCACTAACCTATTGACACAGTGCCTAGTGCAAGTTATTGTTTTCTGCATGTTTTTTACTTTTCAGGTTTACAGTATCAAACGAAGTCCAATTGCCACGAAACTTTTTGATGATTTTTTATGGACCAAAAGAATACCTGGAAGCTTCGGGAGGAGTCACGAGACCGCACGAGGGCCCCAGCACACAACAGGGGGCGCCCTGGGGGGCGCGCCCTGATGTGTGCTGGCCCCCTCGTGGCTCTCCCGACACCCCTCTCTGGCCTATAAATTCTCTAATATTCCAAAAAAAACCCGGAGGCAGTCCCGAAACCCTTTTTATGCCGCCGCAAGTCTCTGTTCCGTCGTGAGGACATCTCAAGCTCCGTTCCGGCACCCTGCCGGAGGGGGGATCGATCACGGAGGGCCTCTTCATCAACCTTGCTGCCCTCATGATGATGTGTGAGTAGTTCACCATAGACCTACGGGTCTATAGCTAGTACCTAGATGGCAATCTCTCTATCTCTTGATCTTCAATACAATGATCATCGCATCTTCACTTTGATCCATCCGATGTAATCCTATTGTGCGGTGTGTTTGTTGGGATCCGATGAATTGTGGGTTTATGTTCAGATTATTCATGAAAAGTATTTGATTCACCTCTGAATATTAAGATTCTTATTTGCATGATCATTATAGCATCGTAATGCTCTCCGATTTATTGATGTGCTTTGGCCAAGTAGAAAGATCTACCTTCAGTGGGAGTGGTGTATTGTGGTAGGTTCAATCTGACGAGTTTCTATATCCCGGTGACAAAGTAGGGGACAAGATGTGTCTTTGTGTTGTTGCTACTAAGGATAACATGATGGGGTTTATTCATATTGCTTGAGTTTACTTTGTCTACATCATGTCATCATTCTCCATGCATTACTCTGTTTGTTATGAGCTTAATACGTAGAGAGGCAAGCATAGAAGCGCTCTTGAAGTAGAGTAATAGTAATAGGTGCAGGAAGGAGTCGGCCTATTTGTTTATGGACGTGATGCCTATATACACATGATCTTTGTCGTGAAAATCGCATAACTATCCGCTTTTCTATCAATTGTCCAACAGTAATTTGTTACCCATCGTATGCTGCCTACATGAGAGATGCCGCTAGGGAAAACTATGGCCCCCGGGTCTATTCACTTATAAATTTACAAACGCTACTAGTACCTTGCTGCCTTTATTTACTTTTTACTTTATTTTGCAATTTACAATTATCTACACAACTCATTTGCTTGCAAATAACGAGATCAAGGGGATTGACAACCCTCTTACCCGCGTTGGATGCAAGTTGTTTGTTCTTTTGTGTGCAGCCGCTGAAAGACGGTTGAGGATTGATATTCCTATTGGTTCGATAAACCTTGGTTTCATAACTGAGGGAAATACTTACCCACTTTGTGCTGCAATTACCCATTCCTCTTCACGGAAAACCCAACGCAGATCACAAGTATCAGTAGGTTCCAAACAGGTGGTTGAACAATAGGTGCAGAAATTAAGGATTACTTAAGTATTTCGAAGGCTTCTACACAATCATCATGAAAAACAAATGAAATATCTATTTGCAAAAGATTGGTAAGAGGCCTAGAAATCTTAGAGAAATATTTAATAAACCGTCTATAGAAACCAGTATCACCAAGGAAACTTCGAATACCTTTGATATCTTTAGGGCATGGCATTTTCTCAATTGCATCAACTATCCCTTTGTCTACCTCAATACCTCTTTCGGAGATCTTATGCCCAATGACTATACCTTCATTCACCATAAGGTGGCACTTCTCCCAATTCAAGACGAGATTAGTTTCTTCACATCTCTTCATAACTCGGTCAAGGTTGTTTAAGCAATAATCAAAAGAGGTTATGTAAACGGAGAAATCATCCATGAATATCTTAACAATATTTTCACATAAGTCAGAGAATATAGCAGTCATAAAACTTTGAAAAGTAGTAGGTGCATTGCATAAACCAAAAGGCATACGTCTATAAGCATAGGTTCCAAAAGGACAAGTAAATGTGGTTTTCTCTTGATCCTCTTGTGCTACAGGTATTTGAGAAAAAACAGAATATCCATCTAAGAAGCAAAAGTGTGTGTGCTTAGACAATCTTTCTAACATTTGATCAATAAAAGGCAAGGGGTAATGATCTTTTCTAGTAGCTTTATTTAATTTCCTGAAATCAATTACCATCCTATAACTAGTTACAATTCTTTGTGGGATAAGTTCATTTTTATCATTAGGAACAACGGTTATACCTCCTTTCTTAGGAACACAATGAACAGGACTTACCCATCTACTATCAGCTATAGGATAAATTTTACCTGCCTTCAGAAGCTTTAATATTTCAGTTCTTACCACATCCTTCATTTTAGGGTTCAGCCGACGTTGATGATCAACGACTGGTTTAGCATCTGGTTCCATATTAATCTTGTGTTGGCATAAAGTGGGACTAATGCCCTTAAGATCATCCAAAGTATACCCAACTACAGCATGGTGCTTCCTCAGGACCTTAAGTAATCTCTTTTCTTCATGTTCTGAAATGTTAGCACTAATAATAACATGATATATCATCTTTTCATCAAGGTAAGCATACTTCAATGTATCAGGTAGTTTCTTCAATTCAAACACAGGATCACCCTTAGGTGGTATAGGGTATCCCAAGGTTTCAACGGGTAAATTATCTTTTAGGATAGGTGCTTGTTTAAAGAAAACATCATCTATTTCTTTTCTTTCTTTCATGTGCATATCATTTTCATGGTCTAGCAAATATTGTTCTAGCTGATCAGTACGAGGCACAACAATAGAAGCAAGAGCAATTAATTCATTTTTACTAGAAAATTCTTCCTCATGCATATGTCTACTAAATGTGGAGAAATTAAATTCATGAGATACATCACCAAAGTTAGCACTACCCGTTTCCCTAGTGCAATCAATTCTGGCATTTATAGTATTCAGGAAAGGTCTACCAAATATAATGGGAAAAAATTATCTTGTAATGAACCAAGGACTAAGAAACCAGTGGAATATTTGATCTTACCACACAATACTTCAACATCTCTAACAATCCCAAGTGGTGAAATAGTCTCTCTATTTGCAAGCTTAATAGTAGCATCAATATCTTCTAACTCAGTAGATGAAATATCATGCATAATTTCTTGATAAAGAGTAAATGAAATGGCACTAACGCTATCACCCATATCACATAAGCCATGATAATAATGATCCCCAATCTTAACAGAAACAACTGGCATGCCAACAACAGATCTCTGCTTATATTTAGGATCTTGTTTAGCAATACGAGATGCTTCATCATAGAAATATATAACATGCACATCAACATTATAAACCAATAGATCCTTAATCATTGCAACTTTAGGTTCTACCTTTATTTGTTCAGAGGGTCTATGTGGTTTGATATTACTTTTATTAACCACGGTTGCAACTTTAGCATGCTCCCTAATCCTAACAGGAAAAGGTGGTTTCTCAATATAAGTAGTAGGCACAACTGGATCAACATTGTAAATGATTGATTCTTCTTTACCTTCTCCTTAGGGAGTTCAACATGAGTAGCAAATGATTCACAGAAAATAGCTACTATCTTAGAGTCAAGTCCATACTTTGCGCTAAACTTATGAAAAGCTTCAGTTTCTATAAAAGATTTAACACAATCAAACTTGAGATTTATACCTGACTCTTTACCTTTGTCGATTTCCCAATCTTCAGAGCTGCGCGTAATTCTTTATAAAGGAACTTGTAGATGAAGTATCGAGCATTGATTGCTGGGTCTTTTACATTTGTGTCCCTAACTCGAACCCACTACTCAGATTTACCCCTAATTTTGAAGCGTGCTCAAATTTTCCCCTCTGTCGTTAAGTGACCTTACATAAATACCCTTATGTTCCGTTTCCGTCCGGTCAAAGGGGTTTGACCGTTTACCCGACGTTTTCTAGACAATTTTACCCCTCCTTATAGTTGGACCCTCTTAGAAAAACTCTCTCTCACACACATCTCGCTCTGTATCACTTATATGTGGGGACACAAAAAAGAAAACAAAAAATCTCTTCCACCTCTCTCTCTAACTTACAAGTGGTTGGTGCATGTGTGCATCATAGATTTAAGCCTCCCCAAGATTGAGCGATACTTTCTCCTTCACGAGGCCAAAAATTATATATATAATTCTGATCACGATGAACCAAATGCATAGGATGAAATTTCTGATGGAATTCCAGCTTCAATCGGTTCCAATCCCATGTACCGGCATCATCCAATAGCCTATACCAAATCAATGCCTTTCCCTACAAAGATAAAGGGAAAACCTTCTTCTTAACACCATCTTCGGATAAACTTGCAAGCTTAAATAATCCATAAATTTCAGCTATATAGATCAAGTGCATATCAGGATGTATTGTTCCATCTCCTGCATAAGGATTAGCGAGCAGTTTCTCTAACATACCCGAAGGAATTTCATAGTAAATATTTTAGTAGGTTCAGTAGTTTGAGGAGCGTCTTTTGCCACTTCCGAACAAGGTGAAGATACCCCGAACAAGCCCCTCAAAGGATTATCTTCCATAGTAACAAGTAACGATATATTTCAACACGAAACAAAAGTGTTTCCTTGCCAAATTCACTTACCAAAGGCGCTTCACTCCCCGTCAACGACGCCAGAAAAGAGTCTTTATGACCCACAAGTATAAGGGGTCAATCGTAGTCCTTTCGATCATTAAGAGTGTCAAGCCCAACGACGAGCAAAAGGAGAGGACAAGGGGTTTTGGTATGGAAATTCCTGCAAGCACTGAAAGTAACGGTGATAGATAGTTTGGTAGCAAGGCAATTCGTAACAAGTAACAAGAAACAATAGTAGCAATGGTGCAGCAAGGTGGCCCAATCCTTTTTATAGCAAAGGACAAGCCGAAACGTACTCTTATATGAAGCAAAGCGCTCTTGAGGACACATGGGAATTTCTTCTAGTCATGGTTCATCATGTTTAGTTGATTCGCGTTTGCTACTTTGATAATTTGGTATGTGGATGGACCGGTGCTAGGTTATTGTTCTTACTTGAATAAACAACCCACTTATGATTACCCCCTCTCGCAAGCATCCGCAACTACGAAAGAAGAATTAAAATAAATCTAACCATAGCATTAAACGTGTGGATCCAAATCAGCCACTTACGGAACAACTCATAAACTAGGGTCTAAGCTTTTGTCACTCTCACAACTCATCATCTAATTATCACTCCCCAATGCTTTCCTTTAGGCTCAAATATGGTGAAGTGTCATGTAGTCGACGTTCACATGACACCATTAAAGGAAGAGCAACATATATATCATCAAAATATCAAACGAATACCAACTTCACATGATTATTTAAGACAAGACTTCTCCCATGTCCTCAAGAACGAAAGTAACTACTCACAAAGCATCAACATGTTCAAGATCAGAGCTGTAATGAATATGCTTAAGGATCTGAACATATAATCTTCTACCAATTAAACCAACTAGCATCAACTACAAGATGTAATCAACACTACTAGCAACCCACAGGTACCAATCTGAGGTTTGGAGACAAAGATTGAATACAAGAGATGAACTAGGGTTTGGTATGAGAAGGTGCTCGTAAAGATGTTGATGAAGATTGGTCCTCCCACGATGGAGGAAGCGTTGGTGATGACGATGGCTTTGATTTCCCCCTCCCGGCACTAGTAGAGAAATGGCTAGCCACAACTCTTGTTGGTGGCGCGTCATTTTTTCTCCACGCCACCACTATTTTTTTCAAATAGTGGTGGCGTTAGCATATTTGGTACGCCATCAGTAATAGGTTACCGATGGCGTGCCGTCTAAAACCCATGTCACTAGTAATTGGTATCCATCAGTCTGGCTCGGTGCAAGTTACTGGTGGCGTGTGTTTTCCTGTCACGCCACCACTATCATGTATACCGATGGCATGCGGATTAACCGGCACGTCATGAATAATCAGACCCATCTGCTTAAAAAATATATATATATATATATATATATATATATATATATATATATATATATATATATATATATATATATATATATATATATATATTGAACTAGTTACTCATGGCATGTGTGCTAACTGGCACGTCATAAGTAACAAAAGTGTGCATTTACTTCCGACGCCACCAAAACGCTCAGCCCATTATCCGTGCGTGTAATTGCATAAAAATGCAATGTCCAGCCAGCTGTTAGATTGTGTGAAGAAGCACATAATCCGCGTACTCAACTCTGATTGGTGGAGGCATTAAACGATGTTAGCAAAACGTCCAAAAAATAGCAGAAGCAGCTGCCCACACGTAGTTGACCTTGTTTGGCAACACGTCCTCTCTCCCCTCCTTATCTGTTTTCCATCTGTTCCCCGCTCCCGATTCCATCTCTCATCTCTATCCCTCCTCCGCACACTCTTTCCCCACCTCCACCTGAATCCTCCATCTTCCTCGCTCCCGCGGGCACCACGAGGCGGCAAACCATGGTCCCCGAGCTCCACGTCCTGCAGATCTGGTGCAGATCGGGCCACTCCCTTCCTTTCGGTGCCCATGAAGAGCAGCACGCAGACCAGAGGTATATATGCCCTCTCTCACTGGCTCTCTCCCTCGATCCCCTCTCTCACTTCCATCTTTCTCTTCTCTATAGCAATCCAACATGGATGTGAGGTGGGGCGCGGCAGCCATAGCCGGCGCGGTGCTGGACTCGTGGAAGACCGTTGACCTTGACATGGCCAAGAGCCATCTGCTCCACCGCGGGACCAATAGTTTATTATGATGTGCTTGTACCAAATGTTCATGTAAAAGTTGTGAATTGTTCTAATCATAATTTTGATGTTTGTGTGGAATCTGTCACATTGAGTCCATGGCTTGCAAACAGAGGCGACTAGCTCTTCAGTTTGATTTTTAAAAATCCATTGCATGTATCAATGGCGTGCAAAAGAGTAAGGACGACATTAGGATATTCCAATTAGTACTAGCGTGCGTACGAAAGGACATCATAGCTATTTCAGTCATAACTGGCGTTTTCAATTGCAACACGCTATAGATAACTGAAATACCTATGGCGTGGTTGGTCGGCGCCATCACTATATTTCTTAACAGTGGCGCTATATTGCTGGCGTCGGGGTTCCACGCCATAAATGCACTTTTTAGCACGTCACAGCTAGGCTTTTCTGCACTAGTGCGGAGGGAAGTTTCCCGGGTGAAATCGCTCTGCCGGAGAGCAAAAAGTGCTCCTACCCAGGTTTCGCATCGAGACGGCGGCGTTTCATCCCGAAAGTCTTCTTCTGATTTTTTTTCTAGAGCAAATGGCATCATATAGGAGAAGATGAGCGTCGGAGCCCTACTGGGTGGCCCACAAGCCACTAGGGCGCGCCCTGGGGGGTAGGGCACGCCCCTATGGCTTGTGGCCATCTGGTGAGTCTCCTCTAGTGGATTTCTTCGCCCGTATTTTTTATATATTCCAAAATAATTCTCCGTCAATTTTGTGCTCATTCGGAGTTTTAGAGAATACCCAGCTCTTTGGTGGTCCTTTCCGGTCCAAAATTCCAGCTGCCGACAACCTCCCTCTTTGGATGAAACTTGCCAAATAATAGATAAATGCATTAGGATTGCATCATAAAGTGTAATAATGATTCAAAACATGATGAGTATCAATGGAAAAACATGATGCAAAATGGATGTATCATGGCTCCTATCGGGATCTGGCCTGTCGACAGGTCTTGCTGGATTTCTTTTACCTTTGACGAATGTCTTGTGCACCGGGATGCCGATTACACTTCGGGCTATCCCACGGTTGAGATCTTTCAATGCAAATTGTGGCTAATTTGTGATGGACGAGTTGGAGCACCCTTACAGGGTTAAATCTTTTGGAAAGTCGTGTCCGCGGTTATGTGGCGACTTGGAAACTTTATAATACCCGGTTGTAGAGAACTTGACACTAAATCTAATTAAAATACACCAACCGTGTGTGTAACCATGATCGTCTCTTGTTGTGAGGTTTGAACCAAGAAGTGAACATGATGGTGTTATGATTGACTCGTAAGTAGGTGTTCAGGATCACTTCTTGATCATTACTAGTTCATGTCCGATTATGCGTAGATCACTCTTCTTACTCTTGTACTTGTAAGTTAGCCAGATAAAAATGCTTAGTGTTGCTGCAACCTCACCACTTAACCATTCCTCGTCCATTAAGATTTTCTAGTCTTGATACTCTTGGTAATGAGATTGCTGAGTCCCTGTGGCTCACAGATTACTACAACAACAGGTGCAGGTACAGGTAACGCGATGCTTTGACGTGAGAGTGATGTTTTTTTCTATTTCGAGTTCTTCTTTTTCGTCATCGATCATAGGATGGGTTCCAGGTTGGCACCTGGGATTAGCAGGGTGGACGTCATCTTCTTTTTTGCTTGATTTCATCCGTAGTCGGATCCTGCTCTTCTGTATGATGATTGCTATGTATTGATGTATTGAGATATTCATGTTGTAGCTTGTGGTGAGTTTAAGCCATATCTTGTATACTCTTCTCTTCGGTACATGAATTTGTGATGATATCCACCTTGTCAAAGCGTCTTTGATATGCGCTTCTATCCTTGTTGAGACTCCCAAGTTTCCGCGACGAAAGGACCGCATATTGGGTGTTACGGCTGCTCAGGAAATCGGCCCTGATCCAACTCCTCCATAGTAGTCATTGATGGGAACGCGACAGAAAACAAAATATTTCGGTATAGCGAGCACGCCCAGGATCACTATGGAGATTGCATACAAGGTTTGATCTGATCCGTACCGACTCGTAGCGCAGCGGAAGAAGAGTCGGTGGAGATCGTTGGTGCAGATTCCCGCAGCTAGGATTTTACAACCTCCCAACCGCGAGAATGTACTCCCTCGTCGGACAGCCCTTCGGGAGGCGGTCGGACAGTCCCCCGGACAATGTCGCGGACAGCCCTTCGGGAGGACCCACGGAACCCGAACAGTTACCCGGACAGCCCTTCGGGAGGACGCCGGAAACTCGAACGGTAACTCGAACAGCCCTTCGGGCAAAAGATCGAAACTACGACCTCTCTACGGGGTTGCACACATACGGTGTCAACTATCCGGCAGGGCTTCGCCGTCCAGAACTAGTTCCTGCCGGAACCCAGACAGCCTTTCGGCTCTACGAAATACTCTTTTCGTGTGAGGGAGAAGAGAGAGCTAGCAAAGCATAGCATGTGTATGAGAGCACAAGGATGAGGAAGTGGGCTGCCCACTCACCTCTATTTATAGGCTAGCCAAGGGGTAAAGTTGTCATACAAAAAACCCCAAAATGCCCATGGAATATCCCTTTCCTAAAAGGAATATGCCATATGGGAGTGCCATGTGGAGCACCATGGTGCCCCACCCATTCTTGGCCGGCCACACCCTTGGGGGACCCCCATGAGGGGCTGCCTTGGCCCCCAAGGCCTTCTAGAAACCTTTTTGGAAATATCCAAAAAGGTGTTTTCCAAAAAAAAAACCAAAAAGCACTTTCACTATTCACGACGACATTTTTCAGCGTCTGATCGAACTGAAAATATTCATGTGGGCTTAGAACAATTCTAGTACCCACCAAAATAATTTTCAACGCGAGCCGGAACAATTCCGGTTTAGTGATTTCATCTGCGAAAAGCATCTGAAGCGGTTTCGGCAGCTCCGGAACATTTCCGGTTTTCATTCCAGAAAATTCCAAAAAGTTTCCAGAACGATTCTGGCACCCTCTAAGAATTATCAGGCATGTGCCAAGACCAATTTGACTTTATGGAATCCCCTGAAACAACTTTTCTAGTTTCACCGAAATTCATCCGGTGACCTCTCTCTGCGGAACTTTTCCGCTGTCCGAAACTTTTCCGGTGTCCGAAACTTTTTCGGTGTTTTTCTCTCAGACTCCCTGTCTAGTATTCAACAGATAGATGACCCTTAAGCGTGTGACCCTATAGGTTCGGTGAAGCATAGACATGACCCGGAACCCCTTCCGATCAATGATCAACATCGGAGCCGTGGACACCCATATCGATCCCTATACTCACACGAATAAATATTCGAGTGAACCTCCAGTTTCCGTGTGCTATTCCTGTTGCTTCGCGATATGTTACAATTACCCGAGGTGAGACATGTTGGCATCCCCGTGGATCAACAACTTGTCCACTATGCCAGTTACCTCGTTGCCGGTATTGTTCTCTTTTCTCGTTCCCGTGTTCCGGCATCCCCGTGATCAAATCACTAGGTGTCTGGCCAGACGATGATGGATACCGCAACACCGAGAGGGCCCAGAGATATCTCTCCAACGTCGGAGGAGCAAATCCCAATCTTGAGCTATCAAGTTACTTGACATACTTTTCCATGAACCCGTAAGCAGCCGTAATAGCCACCCATTTACGGATGACGTTTAACAAACCCCAAAGTTCATGAAGCAAGCATGAAGAGACTCGATACTCTCATGGTCTAAGGAATCATGCAAACATCAACCATCTCTGTGTTATTTTAACCATTAACTATTGACGAATATATCTCATAGTATAACATCAATTTGGGTCGATTCAACACAAGTGTTCTACCAACATCGTGCCCTCAAAAATGCCGGCATAGTCATGCCCATGATCAGGAAAACAGGATCATCATGCAATACTTGAGCCAGTCTTAGAGGCAAGACTAGGAATACAATTTACCGTTTATTATACCACACGTGCACATGAGTTTCCCTCCAAGCCTCGTGGTTATTGTAGACTCGAGAATCATTGCAGTTATAGCATGGATCATAAACATTCATTACAAACTTGGAGATACAAAAGTAACTGATATTACTGCCTCTAGGGCATATCTCCTACAGTCTCCCACTTGCACTAGAGTCATAATCTAGTTACATGGCTTCCCTAACACCAATGGCAATCCGGTGTTGCTCATGCTTTGCTCGTGGTAGAGGCTTCGTCATCGGGTCTGACACATTCAGATCCGTGTGAACTTTGCGTACTTTCACTAAACCTTCTTCGACATGATGTCGAATGAGTTTATATTTGCGTTGAATATGCATTGTCTTATGGTGCGAACATGGCTCCCTTGCCTGAGCCACGGCGCCACTATTATCACAATAGATTTCCACCGGGTCCACAGCACTTGGAACCACACCAAGGTCTTCAAGAAATTGCTTGATACCGACAGCTTTCTTGGAGGCTTCTGAAGCAGCAACATATTCCGCCTCCGTCGTAGAATCCGCCACAGTCTTTTGTTTGGAACTTTTCCAATCAACTGCGCCGCCGTTCAATATGAAAACATAGCCTGATTGAGATTTGAAGTCATCTGGGTCAGACATGAAGCCTGCATCAATGTAACAACTTACAATGAGCTCTTCATCACCTCCGTACACAAGGAGTAAATCCTTGGTCCTTCTGAGGTACTTAAGAATACCCTTGACTGCGGCCCAGTGTTCCAATCCTGGATCACCTTGGTACCGGCTGCTAACACTTAGCGCATAGGAAACATCCGGTCTTGTACATAGCATGGCATACATAATAGAACCAACTGCCGAAGCATATGGAATATCATTCATTTGTACTCGCTCATCAAGGGTCCGAGGACTCTGATTCTTGCAAAGCACTGTGCCAGGTGACATGGGGAGTAGGCCTTTCTTGGAGTTCTCCATGTTGAACCTTTTCAACACCTTGTCAATGTACGTGCTTTGGCTTAGCGCTATTAAGCGTCTTGATCTATCTCTATAGATCCTGATGCCTAATACATATGCCGCTTCGCCTAAGTCTTTCATTGAAAAACTCTTCTTCAAT
The DNA here is from genome assembly GCA_039707655.1 of Elymus sibiricus. Classification (NCBI taxonomy): domain Eukaryota; kingdom Viridiplantae; phylum Streptophyta; class Magnoliopsida; order Poales; family Poaceae; genus Elymus; species Elymus sibiricus. Next base: position 386,001,016 of record CM077671.1, read on the forward strand.
GAGTCTTTTATTTCGCTAAGAAATTTCACATCATTTCCAATCAATAATATGTCATCCACATACAAGATTAGAAATGCTTTTGCGCTCCCACTAAACTTCTTGTACACACAAGATTCTTCATCGTTCCTGATGAAGCCAAACTCTTTGACTACTTCATCAAAACGAATATTCCAGCTCCTTGATGCTTGCTTCAGACCATAAATGGCTTTCTGAAGCTTACATACCTTTCCAGCATTTTTAGGATCGACAAAACCTTCTGGCTGTATCATGTATACATCCCTATCAAGGTTTCCATTTAGGAAAGCCGTTTTGACATCCATCTGCCATATTTCATAATCGAAATAAGCAGCAATTGCTAGTAATATCCGAACAGACCTAAGCATAGCTACGGGCGAGAAAGTCTCGTCGTAGTCCTCTCCTGGAACTTGCGTGAACCCTTTCGCGACAAGTCTAGCTTTGTGGATAGTAATGTTACCATCCGCGTCCGTCTTTCTTTTGAAAATCCATTTACAACCAATGGGTTTTACGCCATCTGGAAGTTCTTCCAAGTTCCAAACTTGGTTTTCGTACATGGATTCCATTTCGGATCTCATGGCTTTGTGCCATTCCCTTGAGCTAGGCCCCGCCATCGCTTCCTTGTAGTGCGCAGGTTCATCGTCTTCAAGAATGAAGATTTCGTTATGAAACCACTCAGGTGGCTGGATAGCCCTACCTGATCTGCGCGGTTCAGTTACAACAGTGTTTGAAGTTTCCGCATCACATGCGACAACTTCCGGCTCGGTTGTAGGGATAATTAGCGGAATTTCTTCCGGTTCCTTAGCCATATCACCGGTTGCCGAAGATTCACTAATCTCATTAAGTTGTACTGTCCTCCTACTTACTTCTTTCTTAAGAAACTCTTTCTCGAGAAAGACTCCGTTTCGAGCGACAAACACTTTGTGCTCGGAGGGAAGATAGAAGGAATACCCAATGGTCTCAATTGGATAACCTACAAAGTAGCATTTATCTGCTTTGGGATCGAGTTTGCTAGGCTGTAAACGTTTTACGTATGCCTCACAACCCCAAATTTTGAGATGCGACACAATGGGTTTCTTCCCATACCATAATTCAAATGGCGTCGTCTCAACAGATTTAGACGGTGCTCTGTTTAATGTATAAGCGGCAGTGAGTAGTGCGTGACCCCAAAAAGATATCGGTAGATCTGTAAGAGACATCATCGACCTAACCATGTCTAACAGGGTTCGGTTACGTCTTTCCGACACTCCGTTTCTCTGCGGAGTTCCGGGAGGCGTAAGCTGTGAAACGATTCCACGGTCACTCAGATGTTGGCCAAACTCGTGACTAAGATATTCGCCTCCGCGATCAGACCGCAGAAACTTGATCTTTTTGTTACGATGATTTTCTACCTCATTCTGAAAATCTTTGAACTTTTCAAAGGTTTCCGACTTATGCTTCATCAAGTAGATATAGCCATACCGACTTAAATCATCAGTAAAAGTCACGAAGTAAAAATACCCACCCCGTGCGGCCGTGTTCATTGGACCACATACATCACTATGTATTATTTCCAATAATTCACCCGCCCGTTCAGGATGACCCGTGAACGGCGTCTTGGTCATTTTTCCCATCAAGCAAGCTTCACATGTGTCAAATGATTCAAAATCAAGGGACGGTAAAACTCCATCTTTATGGAGTCTTTGCATGCGTTTCTTTCCGATGTGGCCAAGGCGACAGTGCCACATGAAAGTGGTGGTGGTGTCAGCCTTCTTAAGGCGTTTAGCATTCACGTTAAAGACATCATTTTCACATTCAAGATTTAGTATGAAAAGGCCCCCAACAATGGGTGCAAATCCATAAAACATGTCCTTACAATAAAGTGAACAACCATTGTTCTCAGACTTGTAGGAGTACCCATCGTGCACCAAACATGATCCAGAGATAATGTTTCTACACAATGCCGGAACAAAATAACAGTTACTAAGCTCCAAAATAAATCCTGAAGGGAGACGTAGAGGCATAATGCCGACGGCTTGAGCGGCGATCCCAGCGCCGTTCCCGACACGCATCACGACTTCATTCTTTGCCAGCTTGCGCACCTTCTGAAGCCCCTGTATCGAGTTGCAAATGTGAGCAACCGATCCGGTATCAAATACCCAAGACTTAGAATTTTCGCTAGCAAGCAAAACGTCAATGACATTAACTTGTATAACAATTATACCTTTTCCGGTTTTCCCGGACTTCTTATCTTCCAGATACTTCTTGCAGTTTCTCTTCCAGTGTCCTGTGCCCTTGCAGTAGAAGCACTCAGTTTCATTCTTGGCTCCGCCCTTAGATTTGCGTTGGAAGCCGGTCTTACCGGCCCCTTTGCCCTTCTTTGGCTTGCCTTTCTTTTTGAAACTGGCAGTTTTATTCACAAGCAACACTTGCTTGCGATTTTTCTGCAGTCCTCCTTCAGCAGTTTTCAGCATGGCAAGCACCTCATGAACTGTTTTGTCCAACCCATTCATGTGGTAGTTCATGATAAAACCGCCATAAGACGGGGGGAGGGAACCTAGCAACAAGTCCATAACATGCTCTTTCGGAAGTGGGAATTCCAGGGTTTTAAGCCTTTCAGCGTGGCCAATCATATTGACCACGTGTTCGCCAACTGAACTGCCCTCAGCCATCTTGGTCTCCGACATCATTTTCACGATATCAAAACGTTCAGACCGTGCATTAAACTTGTACAGAGCATCCAGATCCTTGATCATATCAAAGGAGTTATGGAATTCAAAACGTTTTTGAAGCTCTGAACTCATGCAAGACAGCATGAGGCACTGCACTAAGTTGAAATCATCATCCTTAGTGGCCCAGACATTCTGTATGTCTGCCGCGGCTGTTTCCGCCGGCTTAGGTGGAAGAGGTCCGTCAAGCACGTACACTTTCTTAGCACTCCTGAGGACAATCCTCAGGGTACGGACCCAGTCCGCATAGTTGTTTCCATTCGCAGCTAACTTCTCTTTCTCTAACATAGGGCCTAAGTTGAACGCGGTGTTGCGAGCCATTTGATCTACAACGGAAAACACAAGTTCATTTTAGACATTGTTCATAATGATTTTTGGCACTAGTGAATAAACAATTTTATTCTAAAGTGCGCTCCCACTCAAATCAATATCTCTCATAATTGATTGTGAGTGTTTCAAGATCCAAATTGTAATTCAACGCCATTGTTCGAGATGAACACCGATGTCGCGAATTTCAATTGGTAGGCAAACTTGCCGATCACATCTCCATGTGACTCTTGTTCATCTTTCGATGCGTGTGTTCCGAGCTCAGGACGATCCTGCCATGAACGTCAAGACAACCAAGTGATCTTGCTGCGAGGTCTGACCTCACCCGCCTTACACCCGTACAATCGTTCGTACCCATATAGATCATGGCGCACCCCGAAAGGAAGGATGCTGTGACGGTGCTACACTTGGGAGAACACTAACTACTTGATATTTTTAGTGAGAGATCACCCTAATAAAAAGCGACTACCGCGCAATCAAGAAGGGTGCAACATAAGGGATAAACATCTCAGGCAATTCATAATTAGCATGATATGGTATAGCCCTTTCTGACGGAGAAGGCAAGTATTTCTTCGTCTTCGGCATTCGCGTCGGTGTTCACCTTCGCGAAGATTGCCACCACCTTGTCGATGCACCAAATAATATTGCTATCTCTATAGCTAATAAAATAAGTGCATTACATAAGGTTGACACGCAGGTCATTAAAGTGCAATCATATGGCTCCAGCCATCATGCCGAATCATGACACGTAGGTCATGTTAATTACATCATATAGTCATCTCATACATAATCAAATTTAATATGAGCATTGCTATACCACATCACATGCTTAACCATCCTGCAAAACCAAGTTAGACGCCTCTAATCGGTTTATGCAAAATTTTATTTTACGTGGCTTCTAAGGTTTTTACTTAAACCGCAGCTACCATCGTTTATCATCAAGTATGATACTTCAAGTTGCTAGATTAACTTTCCAGGGTGTATGAAACACGAGACAGTAAAATCTCGAGCCCCATACTAAACTTCGTCATACGCGTGACCCCCATGCAGATCATATCTGCATTGCCCTTCGTCTGCGAAACATCCATCTTTCTTTGACTAAAGTGGAACCCAAAGAACTGTTAGCTTCGTTGATCTGTCAATCAGCATACTCATGAGCAGCATGAAAGGATCGCGGATTGCCAGAACTTTGTCAGATTCCACAATGCTGTCAAGATCAGGACTACGCAAATTCAAGGGAAGCAACAAGAACATCGAGTAACAGATTTCATCTGCTACCCGCACAAATAATTTTCAGCAATAGATCTCATCTACTACCTAATTATATTGTGCAACACTCATACATCTCTATGTATTCTAGATCATAACATGCATCTACTCATAGCCTGGCTCTTGATGCCACTGATGGGAACGCGACAGAAAACAAAATATTTCGGTATAGCGAGCACGCCCAGGATCACTATGGAGATTGCATACAAGGTTTGATCTGATCCGTACCGACTCGTAGCGCAGCGGAAGAAGAGTCGGTGGAGATCGTTGGTGCAGATTCCCGCAGCTAGGATTTTACAACCTCCCAACCGCGAGAATGTACTCCCTCGTCGGACAGCCCTTCGGGAGGCGGTCGGACAGTCCCCCGGACAATGTCGCGGACAGCCCTTCGGGAGGACCCACGGAACCCGAACAGTTACCCGGACAGCCCTTCGGGAGGACGCCGGAAACTCGAACGGTAACTCGAACAGCCCTTCGGGCAAAAGATCGAAACTACGACCTCTCTACGGGGTTGCACACATACGGTGTCAACTATCCGGCAGGGCTTCGCCGTCCAGAACTAGTTCCTGCCGGAACCCAGACAGCCTTTCGGCTCTACGAAATACTCTTTTCGTGTGAGGGAGAAGAGAGAGCTAGCAAAGCATAGCATGTGTATGAGAGCACAAGGATGAGGAAGTGGGCTGCCCACTCACCTCTATTTATAGGCTAGCCAAGGGGTAAAGTTGTCATACAAAAAACCCCAAAATGCCCATGGAATATCCCTTTCCTAAAAGGAATATGCCATATGGGAGTGCCATGTGGAGCACCATGGTGCCCCACCCATTCTTGGCCGGCCACACCCTTGGGGGACCCCCATGAGGGGCTGCCTTGGCCCCCAAGGCCTTCTAGAAACCTTTTTGGAAATATCCAAAAAGGTGTTTTCCAAAAAAAAAACCAAAAAGCACTTTCACTATTCACGACGACATTTTTCAGCGTCTGATCGAACTGAAAATATTCATGTGGGCTTAGAACAATTCTAGTACCCACCAAAATAATTTTCAACGCGAGCCGGAACAATTCCGGTTTAGTGATTTCATCTGCGAAAAGCATCTGAAGCGGTTTCGGCAGCTCCGGAACATTTCCGGTTTTCATTCCAGAAAATTCCAAAAAGTTTCCAGAACGATTCTGGCACCCTCTAAGAATTATCAGGCATGTGCCAAGACCAATTTGACTTTATGGAATCCCCTGAAACAACTTTTCTAGTTTCACCGAAATTCATCCGGTGACCTCTCTCTGCGGAACTTTTCCGCTGTCCGAAACTTTTCCGGTGTCCGAAACTTTTTCGGTGTTTTTCTCTCAGACTCCCTGTCTAGTATTCAACAGATAGATGACCCTTAAGCGTGTGACCCTATAGGTTCGGTGAAGCATAGACATGACCCGGAACCCCTTCCGATCAATGATCAACATCGGAGCCGTGGACACCCATATCGATCCCTATACTCACACGAATAAATATTCGAGTGAACCTCCAGTTTCCGTGTGCTATTCCTGTTGCTTCGCGATATGTTACAATTACCCGAGGTGAGACATGTTGGCATCCCCGTGGATCAACAACTTGTCCACTATGCCAGTTACCTCGTTGCCGGTATTGTTCTCTTTTCTCGTTCCCGTGTTCCGGCATCCCCGTGATCAAATCACTAGGTGTCTGGCCAGACGATGATGGATACCGCAACACCGAGAGGGCCCAGAGATATCTCTCCAACGTCGGAGGAGCAAATCCCAATCTTGAGCTATCAAGTTACTTGACATACTTTTCCATGAACCCGTAAGCAGCCGTAATAGCCACCCATTTACGGATGACGTTTAACAAACCCCAAAGTTCATGAAGCAAGCATGAAGAGACTCGATACTCTCATGGTCTAAGGAATCATGCAAACATCAACCATCTCTGTGTTATTTTAACCATTAACTATTGACGAATATATCTCATAGTATAACATCAATTTGGGTCGATTCAACACAAGTGTTCTACCAACATCGTGCCCTCAAAAATGCCGGCATAGTCATGCCCATGATCAGGAAAACAGGATCATCATGCAATACTTGAGCCAGTCTTAGAGGCAAGACTAGGAATACAATTTACCGTTTATTATACCACACGTGCACATGAGTTTCCCTCCAAGCCTCGTGGTTATTGTAGACTCGAGAATCATTGCAGTTATAGCATGGATCATAAACATTCATTACAAACTTGGAGATACAAAAGTAACTGATATTACTGCCTCTAGGGCATATCTCCTACAGTCATATGCCATCCTCATCCGAGGAGAAGGAGCGAGTATGTGGCATCATGCGTGGGTCCTTGACCATCAAGGAGATGAACGCCCGTAGCTGGCACCATAAGAACACCAAGGCGTTGGGGAGGCCCTTAAGGCATTGCAGTGCACCAGTGCCTCATTGACGAGCAGACACGCGCCGCTTGACACCTCGCCAGACTGATAAAGTCATCTGACTGTATCGAGCAAGAAAATGTAAATTTGAATTTGAACGATTGATATATCGTCAAATAGACCAGAAACTTACTTTGAACGCATATCGAGCGATGGCCTAGCGCTTCTGCTCTACATGTGTGTGCTGAGCTAGCATGTCATTGCGTCGCCGGTTCGAATCCCTTCACTGCGGATAAAACCACTTGTCTTTCAACATGTTTATGTGTAATAATAGTTCCGCAACTATTTGGCTGGCTCAGATATTTCAATTCAAATTTCAATTAAAAATTTCAAACGGTATTCACTCGGTATTTGGTGGTAACCACGGTAACCACATTTCCCGCCCCCTCGGTATTTTCTCTGTGTTCGTCAACCAAAACATTGTTCCTATTTATGAACTATGTTGTCCTAGTATGTTCAATATTTTTCGTGATCGACGTTACATGGTTGTGTATGGATTCGGGGAGGGGGTGTCGTTGCCCGGGAGGACAAATGGTGATTGGCCCCCTACTGTCCACGCACATGTGCGGACACATCCGCGGCCAAATGAGGGCCCACAATAGCCAACTATGGTTGGAGATGCTCTTGCTATATTATCCACTGATCCAAGCATGCCTCACTAGTGACTTTCAGCAGCAACCCTCAAATTCAAATGGCACTTTTTTCTCTCAAAAAGAAGGTAAATCCCCTCGGCCTCATATGGTATACATATTACGAAGGTTGAGATTACTTTTTAAACTCTGAGCTCTGCTATGTTGGACTGTAGAATCCGGTATGTTTCAGGAAGTTTACATAGTTTCAGATATATTTTCCTATATTTAATGGAGACTCTTTCAACTAGCTAAATTATCTAAATGAATAAATAAACATATTCTAGAAATAATTGTGGCAATGACAAAAACAATCGTATAACGGAATGACGGTTCTAGTAGACACTAGCGGGAGAAAATATAACGCGAGCCTCTAAATGCCTTGTTCATCACACACTAGCGGGAGAAATAAAATTCAATTTCTATCTACCTTGTTCACGCTTCAAAATTGTATTAGCATTCAAGTGGGTCGCTGCCATATGGTTGTCAAGAGCTATATTGGACCAGACAACTGCTTTGGTGCCCTCTTTAGACAAATGGGGTTCTTTGCCTTAAGTCCGTGAGCTGTGGTGGCTGAAATTCGGGCCCATCCCAAAACTGGCCCGTATGTCACCCAAAATCTTCTGACTTAAGGCAGAGGATCTATTCCCCTCTTGGGCCCTCATTTGGCCGCGGATGTGTCCGCACATGTGCGTGGACAGTAGGGGGCCAATCACCATTTGTCCTCCCGGGCAACGACACCCCCTCCCCGGGAAACGGCATTCGAGACACCTTATATGTGTGTATCCACTAATAGGTAAATTGCATAAGGCACATATGTTTCATATCTCCAAACCATATGTGCTTAAAGAAATCAAAAAGGTTATAAAGGTAAATCACATAGTTAATTTAACAGTCATTGTATTATTTAAAAGTGCATAAACTATACCTAACTACGTAATCATGTTCTATATGATCGTACTACATAATATATTCTATCATGCACAGTAATAATGTAGACAACAGTACAATACCACAATGGTTTCGTAGATGCAATACATAATGTTTGCAATGCACTTCTCTTATTCTATTTCATAAGGTACAACCATTCACAACAATAATGACATGTGCTAAAGGTGAAGGTGCCCGAACATACATTGCCATGTGAATATACAAGCTCTCCGCATCACTTCTATGGCACAACATTGGACCACACGTGTCTAATAGGTTTAAGCTGCAAGTCATATCTTCTTTTTACCGTAAGGCCAAATTTCTCAGACATGTCAAACGAAGAAAGCTTATCCCCATCGGGGAGCATCCACTCGAAGTGATATAGAAAATTTGCTAATACCATCTCAGTGACTGACGAGCTGAAATTAATCCCAGGGCATTGTCGTCGCCCAGTCCCGAAGGGAATGAACTCAAAGTATGTCCCCTTATAGTTTATTTTGTTTTTCTCAAATCTCTCAGGCCTAAACTCTTTAGGATTGTCCCAATGTTTAGGATCTTGAGAAATTGCGAAAACATTAATGAACACATTGGTGCCTTTAGAGATGTCATAACCCATAAGCGTACAATCATCTCTGGCCATGCGGTGAACTAGAGGACCAGGTGGATGCAACCTAAGGACCTCATTGATGACCATCCGCATATAGTGGAGTTCAGAAAGGTCACTATTAGTAATGACAGCTTGGTCTTCACCAAGTGCCTCACGTACTTCTTGTTGTGCTTTAGCCATAGTGTCAGGATTGTGCATAAGCTCTGACATGGCCCATGACAAAACAGTTCCTATGGTTTCCGTAGCACCTGCAAATACATCCTGTAAACGAAAGTAGTGAAAATTAAGTACAATTAACCATTTATATGTTCATATATAGAATAATCCAAACCCAAGAATTGTTTGAAATCAAAAGCTACATAAAAACATAGGAATGATTGCAGCTAGTAATTAACTTTATCCTTCATGAACAATGTCGTAATTTGTTTTTGTATGATGTAGACATCACATGGTGATTAATTAACCTGTGTTCTATACATAGTACGGATGTGATATGTTCCTTGTGAACTGGATACCATATTAATGCATCAATTATATTGAACAAATCTATCATCTTTAACATCACACCATTAGGGGAGTATTAGAGATCAAAATAAAGCATGTAATAATATTACATAAACATGAACTAAGGGCAAGTTGATATGGCAATAAATTTGCATGTGCAAAATGTATCAGTGCGTGCCAATGACGATCTTCAATTTCATTTCCTCCATTTGACAATGAAAGTTCATCTAGGTCCCCTGCATTGGCGTACCCAGCGTGTGTGCAAGGTGTGCCGTGGCACACCCAGATATTTGAGAAATTATTTTTTACCATATAGTTTTTTTGGCCCAAATCAAACAGCACAAGCCCAGCCCACTTCACCTGAGCGGTTGAGCGAGCCAGAGCCCAGAAGAGGCAGCCAGGGGTCAGGCGCAGCGCAGCAGAGCAACCTAATCCATCCCGCTGCGCTCGGGCGCTCGGCTCCTTCCACCAGGCCGCGCCGCCGCCAGCAGCCAGGACGCACCGGCGCCGCCGCCAGTCCACTCCACCAGCCACCAGGACGTGCCGCCGCCAGCCGCTCCTTGCCTCCTTCCACCAGAACGCGGCGACGCGCCGCCGTTCGTCTTCTCTGTCGGAACAAGGACGGGACGGCGCCCGCCTCCCATCTTGATTCCTGACCGCCGTCGCCGTTCCGGGTCCGGTCCCCCGAGCCGGAGGAGCTACAGGCTGCAGCTACTAGCCTACTACCGGCCTACCGCCTCCGACCCTTCGCCTCACCCTCACTGCCGAGTGCCGACCGACGCCCTCGTCCCAGTGGCCAGTTCTCAGTCAGTGGGTGAGCTCTTTTGAATGATTTTGTAGCTAATTTCTAATTTGCTTACAGTCAGATGTATGCAGTACTTACTGGATGTTATGATGTATGAACTACTCAATTTGCTTACAGTATGAAGTATGAACTGATGAACATGAAGTACATATTGTTTGCTTTGTGTGTAGTCAACTTGTTTACAGCTGAAATATTTTGTATTCAATTTGGCACTGTGTATAGATGTATGAACATGAATGTATATGATTTTTTTGAATGATTTTTGCTTGCCTGTACTATATACAATTGAAACATTGTGTATGGATGCTTATTCTTTTTTTGTGCTGTTTGTTGTAATTGTAGAACCGAAGATGAAGAGGAATGGTGACATTAAGTCCTTTTTTCGGAATTATGAGGCTGCTAAAAGAAGGATGGTTGCAGTCGAAGAGCAACCTGAATATGAAGATATAGTGTCAAATATTGAAGATGAAGCAGTCCATTCTCCACCTCCAGTCCATTCTGCAGAGATTGAATTTGATATTGAAGATGAAGCAGTCCATTCCGATGAAGAGATTGAAAGTGATAGTGAAGATGAAGCGGCACCACCCCAACATCCGTGTGCAAGGCCATATAATATTCAAAGGCTTCCTCCTGATCCAGGGGAGAGGATTCCTATTTCAGAGGCACCACGGCGAGTGTTGAAAGGGTATTTTCTGCAATGAATCTAGTGAAAAATAAATTGAGGACTAGTATGAGTGATGATCGCTTGAATGATTGCTTGGTGACATTCATTGAGCGAGATGTGTTCATGAAAGTAAGTGAAGATGACATAGTTGATGCTTTCATGGCAATGCAACAACGTAGAGTTACCTAGTGTTGTAATTTTCTGCTTCTGTTTCTTTCATGTAAGACTTTTGTATTGTAACTGAGCACATTTGGGATATATTTTGTGAACTAAATGGTTGTGAGATTTGAATTGAGCTATTTATGTTATTCTTTTGTCATATTTTGTTACACTTGGATTAGGTAGAATTTTTTTTTTAGAGAGTGCACACCCATCATTTTATTCCTGGGTACGCCACTGGTCCCTGTATGGATTTTGGTTGATCATTGGCAAGACCATTAAGAAACTAATGATTTTATTCAGTATTATAGGGTTTTAGTCTCTTTTCTAGTTGGAAAATATCTTTGCTGGCCCTTAAAGCCTCCTTTGGTTTAGAAGAATTTTGTAGGAATCCTAAATAAGAATTTTGTAGAAAAAATTTCTTTAGAATCCCTTTGGTTTGTACGAATGGATATCTATTCTTGCGTAGAATAGAAACCAATCCTTCACATTTCAAAGGAAAAAACATTAGCCTAGACCCAATGAAAAAGTTCTTATCCTATTAATCAAGGGATCTCTCTTTCCCTATATATAGGAATTGAGATGCATGTCATCTTACTTCATATGGTTTCCTGTTTTTATGTTATCCCCATCCTATGAACCAAAGGAGGCCTAAATAACGGCTAAAACTAAGAAAAATCCAAGACCAGCTTAGTTTATAAATTTCCGTAAGTTTTTAGTGGATTGATTTCCACATTGAGTCTTAAGAACAACCGACCTATCAAGAGGGGCGCTTGCATTTAAACCTGCGATGATTCATATATTGAATCAACCCCTCAAGCCTTACATAGAAAATAATCTCTTAGTTCTCCACACTTGAAATTGTACATCTCCGGCCGTTGCTAGCTGGTACCTCTGAACATAAGTGCACGCCCAGAATTGTTGGGTATCCTCCGCTATGATAGGACCCAAAGAATTTCACGAAAGATTTTCATGTGGCAGCGAGGCAGAAGAAGGTGGACCAGAAAGGTATGTGATGGTTTGGGTTGGATGAGAACCGGAATCTTTTCATTCTGCGTTACCTACTGAGTATTTTTAGTCATAAAATAAAACTATTCATCAGTCAAAACAACGGTCAAAACTACGCTAAATGAGATATGGTTTTGTTTATAAACAAAAAGAATATACAATTCAAACAAATAAAAAAGCAGTTAAATACTTGAATTTGAAACTAATAAGAGATATACTCACAAACAGGACGGCGCCTATTGTCTCTGTTGTTAGAGGAAACTCCAACGAGTCCTCCTGCTGCAGCCTGAGCAGCACGTCCAGCAGGTCCTCGTCGTAGGTGCCGGGAGCGCCGCCGACGCCGGCATCTCTTGTGGCCTTGCGCCCCTCGATGACCTTGGCTATGATGCGCTGGGTGCGGCCGTAGCTTTTTCTCATACGGCGCTCGTCGCTGCTCAGCCACCTGACCAACCTGGACGACGGAAAGAGGTCGACGAGGCAGAAGGCGCCCAGCAGCTCAAACGCCTTGTGCAACTCACCGAGGTACTCGTCCTGCTGCTCGAACCTGCCGCCGAAAACCGCCCTCGTCACGACGTCGTTGCTGAGCGCCATCACCTTCTGGGTGACGTTGATGGTGGCGGCGCCGGCGGAGGCGGTGATGGAGCGGAGGAGGTTGCCCATCTCCTCGGCCCTGATGCCCTCCATGCGGTTCACCTGCGTGGAGCCGAGGAGCTCCATGATGAACACCTTGCGCATCTGGCGCCAGTGGTCGCCGTAGGGGGCGAAGATGATGCCCCTGCCGCCGCAGCCGGCGATGTCCACCGTGGCGCTGCTTGGCCGGTCCGCGAACACGGGGTCGTTGGTCTTCATCACCAGTGCCGCCGCCTCGGCGCTGGAGACCACCACCGCGGGGACCTCCCCTAGCCTGAGGAGCAGCGGCGGCCCGTACCGGCGGCACAGCTCCGTGATCTTTCGGTGCGGGACGCCCCCGGCGAGGTGGTGGAGACTGCCGATGACAGGGAGAGTCCATGGCCCCGGGGGCAGCTTGTGCTTCTGTTGCTTTCTCTTGCCGCCGGCGAGCTTGAGACACCAGAGGGCGAGTGGTGTGCATAGTGCTATGAAGCACAAGCTCAGCCACCCGTCCATGCTAGGCATCCAGCTTGTTGGCAAGTGCAGAGGGGCGATCAATCAGTTGCCTTGCTGATTGCAGAGACAGGACATATATGCATGTACTGTTGCATTGACGGCCTCAAAATTTTAGTCTAGTGTTAACATCTTCCTTTGAAAATACACACATGCTTTTAAATCATTTGATCCAATCAAATTTGGTCGGTGATGATGTCTGCGTTTGTGGAATTTGATCCTGGCCGGCCGGCCACATATTCTAAGATAGTGGGCGACTAGCTAATTGGCGTTTTCTTTTGTCTGGATTCTAGACGACAGCAACGGCGAAGCTACGCCAGCCAGGGCTTTGATGTTTGATCCATACTGTCTTTGCAAATAGTTATTATCCATAATTTAATTTTTACACACACTGTTCATGTTTGTGGATTGTGAGTATTCTTCTAAATTTTTATTATTGAACTACTAATACTCTGAATTCGGACTGCACTATGTTTACAAACATTTTGGTGGCACACATATTTCATTAGTCAACTGAAGACCTAAACACCAGCAAAAAAAAACTGAAGACCTAAAAATTTGTGCCCGCCTCATAACCACGGATGGAGGGAGTAACTGTTATATTCTTCACCATTTAAAATTTTGTGGAATTTGTGGGAAATTAGAATTGTAGAATCTTTTTTTCCCTGTTGGAATTGTAGAATCAGGCTAGTTAAATTTAAGTATCCATATTTGTGTCGCCTTTTTAGGCTTCAAGATATGGCATGCATAAATATCCACATTTAGTATATTTAATTTGTTGGATATAAAGATAGTCGGGTTTTTTTGTCTTTTTTTTTATTTAAAGATAGTCGTTTTTTAGTATCCTAGTTATTGTGGAAGTTGACATTTTTTTCTTATAAATTTGGTCAAACAGTACAAAACATTTTTATAGACAATATTTGTATATCTCAAATTTCAAAATCATAGGGAGTACGCAGGAATAACCTGGGACATAAGCGTGACAAAACACCAAAATTGTTGCCAAGCATGGGTTTTGTTTGTAGAAAAAATCAATCGAAAGGCAAAGGTACCTACCGATGAAAGATCTACCATCAAACTTGTGTTCGTGCTTTTGCCGTATATAAGGTGTGGAATAAGCAATAGAAACAATAAAACCGAGAACCTGCCAATACCTTAACCGGTCCACTTTATCTGTTGGCTACTGTGAGAATACACACACCGAGAAAGAACAGTTGCATGCAAAATCTCTCTCGTCTCTCCCTAATCAAAACAACTCATTTTACTTTCTTTGGGATATTTTAGATTGATTGATTGATATCTTCTAAGCTAAGAATATATTTTTGAGACTTTATATATAATTGAAATACTGGTGACAAAACCTTATAAAACAAGAAAAACATGGGTTATATTTTAAACTTGTTTAAATTTCACTGTTCACAAATTGATTGAATTAGATTTCACAAGTGATGACAACTATTTTGAAAATGAGCTCAATTATTTTCAGAAATCATTTCTGAAATGACAATGACTTAAGTTGTTATGATTTCAATTTTTTGAAAAGTGATTTCAGTTATTTCATTGTTTCAACAAACTACTTCATTTTCCAAAAAAATGGCATTCCAATTGTTTCAATACATTGAAATAGGTTTGAATTTACAAATATATATTTTTCAAGAAAATCTATGAAATAAATGTTCCAAATAAGTGAAATAGTTAAAATGTGATTCTGAAGTATCACTTTATTGAAATAAACATCTCTGTTTTTAAATAAGTGAAACACAACTGTGGAATATATGGAGTTATTGCATTTATTGAAATCATTACGTGAAACTGATGTGGGATATCTTGAAATGATTGAAATATTTGTGTTTAAAATAATTGAAATCATTTTTGTAAAAAAATATGATAAATATAAATTTATTGAAATTTGTACTTAAATTACATAGACATATTTTTTTTTACGAAAAAATGAAATATTGCGCTTATATGGCAAAAGAGTCAAAATGTGTTTCTGAAACAACCATGGTCACTTTGTTAAAATAATCATGATCTCTACTTTTTAAATAACCGAAACACACCTGTGGAATATCTGAAGTTATTTCATGCATTGGAATCAGGGTGTGAAAGTGATTTGGGATCTCTTGGAATGACTAATGCCAATATTTTAAAGCAACTGGGATCCTTTATTTGAGATGATTGAAATGACTGGTTTGAGATGTTTGAAATAGGTGGTTTGGAAACATTTGAGATACAGTAGCTGGGGAAAATGAAATAATTGAAATAGGTACTCAAGTACCACCGACAGGCGACAGATGGATCCCACGCCATGAGTTAACAGGCACCCGCGCCACGCACGGCCCGTATGCTGGGAACCAGTCTCCCAGCTAACTAACCGATTCCTGTGTCTTTTCCTTCCTTCCCCTGTGAGCACCGCACCGCGCCGCGCGAGGATGAGGCTGCTGGGCAGACACGTCTCCCCGCGGCAGATCGCGCTGCTCGCCGCAGGGTAGGCACCAGGCTCCGGCGCCGGCGCCGCCGCGTTCCGTTGGTCTCTCCCTCATCGCTTCTCCTCCGTGTATTGATTGATCAGTCTGGGTGTATGCTATATGCAGGCTGGTGTTCTTTGGGGCGACGACGTACGACGTGCACCGCTCCATCAAGAACAACGACCAGCCCCCGACCAGGGAGCAGGTGGCGGCTCTCCAGGACTTCATCGACTCCAGGAAGCGCTAGTCAGGGGTGGCCGCCGGCGTCGATCTCGATCGATTCCCCGTGCGCGGCGACGCGGTGCATATGCTTGTGATCTCTGTTCTGTGGTGCGTTCGTCTGAACTATGAAGCAATAAGAGCGGCCATGGATGTGTTCGACGTAATTATTCCCCAAAGGAAGAACTGGGTGGTGTGTACTATGGATGGATGTATGTAAACCGTACATGTGATCCAATTGCCGTTTCTTCCGTGTTGCATCACCAGCCAAACCTAGAATGTGTACACTGAACAAGGAATGGCTTTGTTGGCCAGTGCTCGTGTATTATTATTATTAGTTGTGGAGTTGTGATCATCTCGACTCTGTTCTTGAAACAGCTAGCTATAATAAACTGCTGTTACAGCATTTCATATGTGCAAATCTACCTCCGCACTTCCTGTGAAATGCGTCGGAGACTTTTGAGTAGTTTCTTCAACTAAAATTATGCCGTCCGCTTCATGCTAGAGTTACTGTTACCAATATGCTCGGAGCACCATTAACAACAAACACCAGGAAACCAGCAACGGCCAGCTATAGCTTTAATGTGAATAAAGCTCATTCTTAGCTTTGCAGTGTAAGTTCAATACCCGTTTGACATGGTTATCAGTTCAGCTTCAGGAACCAGCTGCCGAAATGGCTAAAGACTTTAATCCCAGATGCATTCACCGGAATATGTTGTCGCCGACGAGAAAAATTAACACGTGAACTTCTAGTATCTAACATCGATGACAAGTATCAGCTGAGTTTGTTATCAAGTTGCACTTGCGGACCCTAAAGATAATTCAACATAAATATCCCCAGAGATAACGAAGGTGGCATCGGTCGCCTGCATCTAACAGTTGCCCACACACATCTTTCGGCAACACAAAGCTTGAGCAGCATGCATGATCCACCATTTCATGGGCATTTCCTCTGGATATAGGAAACGCCATGCTCTTCGTACCTGTTTGTGAGCAGATAGACAATTCTTAGGTGTACGATGCAGAAGAGCAGAGCAACCAAACAGAACCTAGAAAATCAAACTTACTCTGCTTTGGAGAACCACATTTGCTGGAACGACCCAAGGGATGCAAGGATGCTCCCACCAATCCAGACACTGCACACATCAAATTATAATATGTCAGTCATGTCAATCAACATCTAACAGATGATGAATCTGAGTACTAGCGGCCTTTTTCTGTGCTGGCCCTTCCCTATGGTCAAGGATTAAGTTTTACTGGCATTGTGATCAGTATGCTTTCAGCCAATTTAAAACCGATTTAAGGGCCAAGACAAATTGTTGCGTTAAGCTACTCATTTAATTAAAACAGCAAAAAGAACAGTTTTACTTTCCAGTGGCAACGCAAGCAATCATTCATACTCCTCTGCTGCTAACGGGATCCACTGAGCATATTCAGTGCATACAAAGACAAGCAAATATTCAGTGCATACAAAGACAAGCAAATATAGTAGGTCTTACCTGAATCGCCTCTCTATTGAGTTTCCACTTGCCAAAACCTTTACACGAGCATTTTGAGGACACTCCTGTGATCATCAAGTTAAAAATTAGAATAAGCTCAGAGATAAGACAAAGGAACCATTCTCAAAAGCCTTAACCACAGATTCTCCTTTTTATGAACTATCCTGTAATAACTAGTCACTAACAAAAAAATCAATGAGATGCATTTTATTCTTCTATTTCTGTGGAAGGTCGCAGAAATAAAGTGGAAAGCTTTGTCTAAAGCATGATTTGAGTTCATGCAAAGCAAATAAGTTATTTTGAACTAACAGAAAGTTTCGAAGAAGAAAAAAAATACTACCTCTGTTCCGGATTATAAGATGTTTTGGATATTTCAATATGGACTACATACGAACTCAAATGAGTGAACAAACACTCTAAAACGCATCTATATACATCCAATTCAGAAAAAAGTTAGAACATCTTATAATTCGGAACGGAGGGAGTACATGCCTAACTCTAGGAATACTGTCTATATTTCTAAATAGATGTCATCATATAAAAAGGAATAATATAGAAAAACTTCTGATGACAAACATGCTATCATTTCCATGTGAGAAGTGTAAATGATTTTGTGTATGCTAGTGGTTAAAGGTTGAATGTTCATATTATAAAATGAAACATGCTTGGACACGGTGAAAAAATATAAAATACAGGAACATCTATCCTAGCTTGTTCAGCTGCCTTTTTATTTACCTCCAGTACTTCCTTCTCTAGACGGTCCTTTAACTGCAGAATTGATGATGAGCCACCAGAAAGCTATCCAGAACACAAGTTTGCAGATGTTAGAGTTGTATTAACAAACTATAACAGGAGAATCAAAGATTATGTTATAAGTGTTCTTTCACTAAGCTTGTGCATGGGGCTGGGGACATGTAGAGAGAAGTAGCAATGCAGCACTGGAACTAATGTCTTTACCAAGATGCTGCTGAGTAGCTCCTTGCGAATGTCAACATCACACCTATTTACACTGTCAAGGACCTGGTGAAAAACAATGGTGGCAGCAACTTCATTAACACGAAGAACCGTCCAAGCTGCACAACAATATAAGCACCCATAATTTAACTCACCATTCGTGGAAGTCCACGAATCGAAGTGGAATCTCCAAATCCATCGATCCCAGGAATAGTCTGTTGATCACAAAATTAGTGTGCAGGAGAGAGGTTGATGACAAGTCAGCTAGGTCCAAAAGAAATTATTGAATATTGATAGCCTCTACTGAAGAAGAAATGAACTTGTTCTGTTCCTGGATAATGTAATCAACCACCACAAATCCTGACCAACTAACATACATGCACACAGCAAATTATACTTTTCTCGCTCACCTGTGAAAGGTATGGGTTGAACAAAATGTCAGGAATCTTAAATCTCTCTGCACCAACTTCAATAGTTCTGCTCAGATATAACATAGATAAGTTATAACCTCGTAAACAGTATAACCACAAACAACATATTTACCACAAAATTACAGTAACAGAACAGAGCAAGTAGACATCAGAATCCTAATACCTTATAGGTGCATTGTGCATCCGAAATCGGAATACCATGCATATTTGTAATGGGCATGAAAAAATCAACAATCATCATAGTAGCTGCAAATTACACCTCGGGGCTATACTAAAATGTGGCACATGCGCAGATCCTAGTAAACAGTGACTATTTCGCCGTTCTATTTTCAGACTTCTTTTGATTTTGAGTTGAAACTTTGTAGTTTCTAAACCACAATCTCTGTGTTATGATATATTGGTTTTAGGTCAATTTGTAAACAACGAAGTTTGTCATGACTATTTGTTGGGCGTACTAAAGAGGGCATGCACAATGGAGTAGGAGGACAAGATGCATCAGATACACTCCAGAAAAGTAGCTACTAGCCCATATTCAAATCTAACTGTTAATAAAATGAAATTAATCTGACTAGAGAGAAGTATGCGTCTATATAATATTGATAACTTACTGCCCATCTGGAAGCTCATATGAAGTTGTTGGGACATTTGCATATGCCACTTCTGCATGAAAATAAAGCAGGAAAAGTGAACAGCAGAACCTAAAAGAGGAACACAAAGCAAGATAATGCTTAAAGCATACAAAGAGATATGTCAAATCAGTCAAACGAATAAAAAAAATGGTGATTAACAGACGATATGCATAAAAAGTAGCCAGCTATATTATGGTTGTATGCATATATATAACTAGAGACGATGCCCCACGCGTTGCGGGAATTTGTTGAAATTATTTCAGTGAGATTTGTTAGTATGAAACATTAGTATTTAGACTAAATTGAAACTACATATTCTACAGTTGTAGAATATTTATCACATATGAGTAGTATGCATGGTGCATTTTAATGTGGGTCTTTTCTCATGCATGGTGGCATGATGAGATGGCATATTTGGCATGTTAAGAGAATTGGAGTTAGTGGGGATAAACTATTTAGGTACTATATAGGATAGGATTCATTAATGGATCAACTGAAACTGGCTTGATCCTCAGATATTTTTTATACATGTCAGTATAGTGGAAATAGTATTACCAAACTTGCACATCAATATAGCAGAGCTCAACAATCACAGAAATAATGTATTTTTGAAATGTTATACCATCGAAGGGAGTATCTGGAACTCTACAAACCGTCTCCTTGATGTCACTAGCAATAGCTCTCTGTGATACAGAGTAAGCATCACCATTAAAGACATCCATACAAAAATTAACAAAGCAAAACAAGAATTACAGATTTGCCAATGAACATACCATGTGGTACAACCTGTAACTCTCTGTTGTGTTTGGAAAATCAAGGTCTACAACCTGAAAAGATAAACATGGGTTCACAGAATAAACACCGCATAGTTTCCCATATCCGTCTAGTGTAAGCACGTCAGTAATTGGTGGCATAATGCTAATTAAATTAGAATGTAACCATGATTAATAAATTAATTAATTAATTAACACGGCAAATTCAGAACCTTAGTACCATATAAATATGAAGAAAAATACTAAAGATGTTTTAAAGGGCCAGCTATATATAGTCAGAGAACCACCTAGTGCGCATGTATCTGTGAATAGCATTACTTCATGATATTGGAAACGCGACACCAAAATAGTATTCGATGTCTATCGAGAGATTTATTCCACATGGTAAAACTTAATTGGTGCCAGAAACGAATTCGGCAAGGGGCAGGGGTAAAGACCACCTTGTAGGCTCTCTCACTTTTTTTTTGCTAGAAGACAAGGATGATAGATATATTGTATATGTTTCCCCTCCTCTTTGCTGGTGTGTTGATTTCAACTATACCAACGGCTCAGCTCACATTCAATGGTACAAGGAGTTTCAATGAAGGGGCACATCGAATGGTGTAAAGAGTTATCTCTTGGTCCAAAGGAATCACAAGAAGTCAAGAAGACAAGAAAAGGATGTCAATATCTGATGTGATGTTATAGAAACTACACCTTATAATCTCCAGGGCTCACTTCCTTCTTCTTGAATGAATACCGGGGCCTGATCTGAGAAGTGAACAAACAGGATATGAAAATACAGCAAGGACTAGTATGCTATCTTAACCAAGAGAGGTGCTTACAACAACGCCCTTGCTCTCCAAGCTTTTCATCATACAGTCAGTTAAAAATTCACCACCAATTGGAGAAGTTCCCACAGACTGCCACATGAAAACAAGTTATCAAAATGGTAGAAGAAAAGGTTTCAGAAGAGGTAAGACAAAAGTGTTAGTAACAATGTTACATATACCAGATTCCATATAATACAACCTAGCATTTTATTTTATCAAATGTTAAAGCAGCTTGGATTAATCAAATTTTCAAATGAAATGTACAAAGTAAAAACAGGGAAATCACTACACCTCCCTTTGAAAATCCGGATATTGATAGCATAACATACCTTTTGCAAAACATAACCATCATGGACAGCAGAAACCACAGTAGACCCACCACCACTGCACCAAACATGATCGCTCTGTCATATTCCAGAAATTTCTATCATGATAAAGACCCAAAGCAGTAAATCAAGTCTAGTAACACTGCTTATGAAATGCTCAAGGAATCGAGGTGGTCACCTAGGCACAAAACCAGATTAAAGTGTTTAAATCAAGGAAAGCGAAATAGGGAAATTTAAGCATTGACAGTTAGAAGTTGGCACCAACTTCTTCATGAGTATTTCCTTGGTGCGGATGGACTGTTACACACTATCTGTGTGTTATGTGCAACGTATATTGGTGAAAAACAATTTACTTCAGAAATAGAGTAGGAAATTAAGAACCAAGCAGATACCACAACACAGTGGACTTGTTCATAAACTAATCGGGCTAACATGGCAAAATGGGACCTTATCTATTTTGAAGTAAAACAGCAGGTTGCAGAGATAAAATGTCATCAAGAAAATGCTGACCTGTCAACCACTAGAGATGTAGCACGTCCAGATGCAAAAGATGTGAGAACCTGACAACCAATCAACAATTAAAAATAATAAACTGGTTGCATCAAAGATTACTTCTGAGAGAGACATACCGCATTTTTTGCTAGGAACAGCGCTGGCACCTTGTACTTCTCAAACATAAGTTCTGCTGCCCTATAGAACATGAAAATAAGAGTCAGGCTTGAAAGCATTGATATGGGTTAGCAATATAAATATTGTAAAAACAAACATAGACGCATACTTCTCTCTTTGTTGTGCACTGTTTATAGATGGTTCCGCTATGAGCATAGGATGCTCTTCAGGATTGATCAATAGCCGCCGTCTGAAATATAGAACAAGTCAGTGTGACTATAGTAAATCCAAATAAATAGTAACTTCAACAATTTACATAGCATCGTAACGAGGAAATCATTGCACTTAATCAACCTTAGCAGTTACAGAAGACAAAGCATCCAAGGTATGAAATAAAACAGGAGGGAAAACAACGAATCGTGTCGCGCGTACTCACAAACTAAACAATTTCACAATCAGTATACTCAGCGAAATGAACACAGAATGCTAAATGTTAAGCTTGAACTAGTAACTTAATTGTAGTTCAATGGTGTCATTGTTGATTATAGATGGACCGTGTTAAAGAGGAGAAATTGCTCAGAGCTGCATCAAGTAGATAAATAAATTTACCTAAAAGCATGATTCCATATGTTGTCTACAACATCCCAATCAGTAACTGTTCCATCTTTCATCGGTGAGATCACCTGTTTTGTGGAGAGGGGACCAATAAGCGAGAGTTAATAGAAATCATGAGTAACAAATCACCCTTAGAATGTACGGTTACTAACCTCCATATGATCCCTCCTGAACTCTAATTCTTGACCTACATAAAATTTGCGGTTTGTCTTGGCTTTGTCCACATCCATAGGCTTGGATCCATTCTTAGGATCTGATGCAGAGTCAGACTCCTTCTCCGGCTTAGCTTCATCAGTATCTTCCGCTTGTTCAATTGAACCAACAACCTGAACATATCAAAACCAGATACTGAGTGCGACAAGTTGTACTGTCAAAACGTCCCAATTAGGTAGCTCAAATACCCTTGAACCAACAAAACAACATTAATTTCCAAGCACTGTTCAGGCAAAGAAAACGTGCTAAACCCAAACATGGCATTAAGTGGCCAAATTTAAGCAATTTTCTTAGTGCGAAGCATACAGTATTTTTTTCTCATTTTTCTTTGAATATTATTACATGAGTAGTTCGTTTATTTCATCAGAAAACAGAGTGAAACTAGCAATTTACTGCCAGATTTCCCACTAGCTTTTAGTTGGTTCATGATTCAGGCTCTAATGGCCCAGATTTCCGAATAATCCCACTAACACTTGAAATTCGGCTTTTTGTTTTGTTTGACTCACAGTGCAGCATGTAAGAGAGGCTCACAGTAGCTAACACTAATAGCTAGTGGAAAATCTAAGCCATTAGAGCGTGAATCATGAACCAACCATGTAGATTACAAAGATTGCACGCAGTGCGCTGAAACCAACAGGTAGGTGCAGGTCCTATCGCAGTCTATTGATTCGATGCCTGAAGTCAACTTAGGATTAATGTTGCTACTTATATTTGCAGAGTAGGGCACACCTGCTGCGGAATTTGCGATTTGCCCAATATGGCAATGAGTGGACACACTAGCAAGCACACCATGTCTGAACCAGAATCCAAGGCCGTTGATTCAAAAACTTGGGAATGAAGCACTAATTTGCCCATCACCAGCACAAACTTGTGTGGTCGCAATGCACGCACATTCAGCACTAAGAATCGGTTCCGCTCCCAGTTCAACGAACTAATAAAACAGCCTATGACAGCAGCCTGGTGTCGGGGAAACTCCCTGAACCGGCGTAATTTGAACAGTTCGAGGGCGGCAGGGGACGCTCACCGAGGGGAAGACGGACTTGGGGGTGTCGTCGCCCGCGTAGCCGGCCTTGCAGCTGTAGGAGCCCACGTCGATGACGATGGCCGAGACCTCGTCTGTGCGGAGGAGGTGTTAGCGGTCGCGGCGGGAGATCTCCAGGGTTTAGTTAGGGTTTAGCAGGGGCAGGGGCGAGAGATCTTACCGCCGCCGTACATGGCTGGAGATCCGGAGAGGCGGGGCTCGGCGATCGGGGACGGGGGCGGGAGCGGCGCGGGGCGCACGGCCGGATGTGGATGGCGTGCCGGGTCTGCGGGGCTGAGGCGTCGGCGGCGACGCTTAGGTACGGCACGGAGCGAGGGCTCGGAAGGGGGCAGAGAGGAGAAAAAAAACGACGAGCGAGTTTGGCCCTGGATAATGGAGTTTTTTTCTTTTTTTTTGGCGATGCTGGACGTCGGTCGACCGATTAGAAGCCCCACGCGGGCAGCCGTCTGATTTCCTCTCGGGGCTGAGGGATCGCTCATCGCCGTTGCAATACTAGCAGTGGCGGATCCAGATTTTTATACATGGGGTGTTAACAAAAAATTGCGGGTATAAAAACAAAAATTGATCTAGTATCTAAAATGTTCATGTAGCAAGAACTTTTTTCCATCAAAATGAGGATACCTTATAAAAATGACAAAAGAAATAAAAATTGTTTATTACATAATCATACTTTGGGGGTCAAATAGCCATTGGTATACAAATGCATCTGAAAATAATGAGCAAGAAGAATGCTAAGGCCATTTCTAACCGATCTCTAAAAGGTCATAAGGGAGTAAAATTTCGGTTTTATTCCCTTACGGCGCACCTAGCTGATCTCTTAAAAATCTTAGTGGAGTCAAAAAATTTACTCCACCTTGCTATATCCCTTCAAATCTCACTAAATTTACTCACTCTCGACGCAACCGAGTAAATCTGGCGCCTCTCCCTTCGCACCTCCCGCATCGCCATGTCTCTCGCCGCCGCGGCTGTCACGCCCTGCGGCCGCCACCGATGACCGTCCGGCCGGCCGGATTGGATAGCCCGGCCCCTCCCTCACCCTGCCATCCACCGCCACCGGCTTTTCACTGCCGGAAATCACCCATGCACCGTCGCCCACGCCGAAAAAGAGTTTGGGGGTGAAAAAAAACACCGCGTCCAAGCTCCTCTCCAGTCGGTCCAATGGCCTTCGGGGTGGCCACCGCCTCTCCGGCAACGGCCCGCCGCCCTCCCGCCGTACCGACCGGAGCAGAACAAGCTCGAAAGACGACGGCGGCGGCGGCGGCGGCGCTCGCCGAGGCGGCCACGAAGAAGAAGGTGAAGAAGGCCAAAGGGGCTCCTCGTCCTAGGTCGACGCCTCATGCTGTAACTCTGGCGGCCCCTACGACCGCTGCTCCGGCACGGGCGGTGGCCTCAGCCGGCAGGAAGCATCACGGCCGCCAAGTGCTCGATGAAATGCCTACAAGGTAAATCAAGAAACCTCGTGTCTTGTTAGTATCTGATAGTGATTGCCATTGGTTGGCTCGATCTACAACATATACATGCTATGGCTGCGGTGATTTTGAATCAAACATTGTGTTTCAAGAGATGTCTTTTGGATGAACTTCACATGTTTTAATTTGAAAAATGTGATGATGAAACTTTATGTTATGACGGTTATGCTATGCATGTTTTAATTTTAATGTTTTTAAGATGTATATTGTGTAGTATTTGAAGTTGATGCGGCTAGGACAAAAAACCTACAAAGTTTGGGTTTTACTCAACTAACTATAAGGAATCGGCTAGGTGCGGCCACCGTTAGTGGAGTAAAAACTTACTCCACT
This sequence comes from Elymus sibiricus, assembly GCA_039707655.1. Lineage (NCBI taxonomy): Eukaryota > Viridiplantae > Streptophyta > Magnoliopsida > Poales > Poaceae > Elymus > Elymus sibiricus. The sequence continues at coordinate 386,026,581 of CM077671.1, forward strand.
AACTTTACTCTGTCGGATACTCCTCTGACTTTTAGAGGATTGGTTAGAAATGGCCTAATTACCTGTTGTCGGTGACATGCGCATGTGTAGACTGTGTGTAACTCGTGCTACAAGTAACAACCGTGATGGTATGACAGTGACGAGAAATGACATTTGGGGACCAAAAATCTTAGAGCATCTCCAATAGACGATCCATATGCAAAAATAACCAACTTTTGGAGCTTCGAGAGCAAAAAACGCTGCTCTAACAGATGGTCTATATGTAAAAAAAATACATCACCGCCTCCTGAAGATGTAAAATACAACACTTCGTGATGCAAATTTGCATCATGAGATACATCTCATGTAAAACCGCGGCCGCCCGCGAAACCACCAACCGCCCGTTCATTTCATTTTCCCGCCCTCACGCTCGCGACCGCCCGCACGCCCCCCCCCCCCCCCGCGTCGTCCGCTGCCACCATGGCCGAAGCCGACGACCCCACCGCAGCCGGTGGGCTGACCCACGTTGCCACTCGCCCTCCGCGGTCGCGTCCATGCCGACGCCCCCCGCCCGCCGGCCCGGATTCACGCCGCCCCGGCCGGTCGCCACCGCGCCGGCGGTTCCTATGAAGGTGATGAAGGCACGATGCGGAGGCAAACGGCCGGCGAATCGCGGCCGCAACCCGGCCGAAAGTGCGGCTCGACCGGCCAAAATCTCGAAGGCAGCCGCGGCGGCTTGGGCCAACGATTCGCAGCCACGGCCGGCGGCGTCCTCCAGCGGCCAAGGAGCCGTTCCTCGACCTCTGCCGCTGCCACCGCCGGTCGTGGAGGAAGATGTAGCCATGCCGACGGCCACCGGCTCCAACATGTTCGATGATATGTCGCAAAGGTAAAAAAAATCTTTTGTGCTCTCGTTTGTTGTTTCAAATTGAATGTGATGTTGAATGTTTGTACGTCCAATTGCAGTCATGATGATGAGTGGCATTGGAGGTGGCTTCGTCGGCAACATGACCGGCATAGGAGGCAATGAAGGTGCTTCCGGTGGTGCTCCCGGCAACGAGACTTCACCGCTTCACAACGTCGACAAAGAAGCCGGTGATGATGATGATCGTACCACGGTTCACAACGCCGATGGTGTTGATGACCCGCATGAATGATATTCATGTGCATTTTAATTTTTAGGGCGAAAAACTTTGATTGGGACGATGCACTTTTGGTAGAGGGATTTGAAACTATGATGATGATGATGCACTTTTGTTAGGGATTTGAAACTATGATGATGATGCACTTTAATTTGAAATTTTAAGTGATATTTCAATGCAAAACCGCTGTTGTATAGCGGCTGAACAGCAGCCGCGTGGCCGGCGGCCAGTTTTACATCTTCATTTTGGACCGTATGTTGGAGTTGCTCTTTTACATCTCCGTTTTGGACCATCTGTTGGAGTTGAGCCTTTTTCGGAGATGTAAAAAGCGCTTTTTGGTGCTCCAAATTTTTACATCACCGGTTTGGAGCACCAAAATATAAATCATCTATTAGAGATGCTCTTAAAGTATACACCATATATAAATTTCTAGCCAAAAAATGGGTATACATCTATACACCCATGGCCAACTGTGGATCTGCCCCCGAGTACTAGAACCCTAACAAGACGACTTGCCAATATTCCCAACACCAACTATGAACCATCCTCGTGAACCATACGGTCATCCAATCTGTGGAGGATAAGAGCAATAGGGAGCAGGTGGCCAAGCAGATTGCTCGTGAGGACGCCAAGTTCGACATGATGTTTGAGCAGATCCTTGACAAGGTCTCCAACAATGAGGGCGAGATGTCATGGAGTCGGCCCACCGCCAACGACCATGAGGCAGACCCCTCCAACCGGGGCTGGGGGATATTGAGTTATCTCATCATATTTAATTAATTTAATGGGTTTGGTCAACTTGGAAATAGATTGAGTGGAGGAACCATCTCAATCATATGATAAGCTTTGTAGTAATAAATTGATGTTCATGAGAATAGGACAAAATCAGCTTTATGCAAAATTTAACTTAGAGCCTTCCATCAGCCAGATTGCATATAGAGTAGGACATTTTTATTATATCACGTGGTGTGACTTTCCAATACATTCAACGTACTGACCTACACGACTGCAACTTATCATGTTGCAGGATTTATACGACGAGTAAGTGATGTGTTGTAGGGTTATGTTGTCTACACTCAACTTTGCCGTTGACATTGATAGGACTCCATATTCTTTGTTGTTTTTGTTGTGTATTCCGGCCCAAGGGCTATAAGGTAATAAATACTATAGATTTACGTTACTATAAGGTAATAAATACTATATATTTACATTACTGTGATTCTATGGTATTTCATCGAGTACTATGTGTGCTAGCTACTTATCCAGGGATAGCACAAAAGCATAGGAGACTTGGATCCTTATCGGAACCGGGTCATTACACTTCGGCCGGGCAGGCCTGTCGGAGGGTGCTGTCATGAACTATGGCCGCTGCTCATAGCAGGGTCGGGCACCCTGTAAGTGCATAATTTTCCCTAAGTAGTTTTGGTGGTTGATGACAATGCCCCTTGCGGACTAATCATGTGCATTAAGCTTTCAGAGATTATCAGGTGGCACGAGATGGTTTTCTACCCCTCGGTGGTTAAAAGAGAAGACGGTGTTTTTCTATCGATTTAGTGTTGGTGGACTTGAGTCGTAGGAAAATCTGTACTATAAAGAGGGGATCCGCATTTGGAAAGGTTGGGAGGAACTGTCACGTACACATTTGCACCCCTTTCGTTTCCCGACGCTTTGGAGCCTCTGTTCTGCCCCAAAGGCTCCTCAATTGCATATAAGCGGAAGTACCACGCTACAGGGCGGTAGTACCGCCCTAGCGGTACTGCCGCCCTGCGGTACTAGGGTCACTACCGCTTATTTTTCCTTTCTGGAGCCTTCGGGTGTCGTTGCCCATAATTAGCGGAAGTACCGCTGGAGCGGAGCGGTAGTACCTCTCGGGAGGTATTGCTGTCCTCCACTTCCGGCCCTACTTCCGCTTATTTTTGCTCTCTGATGTCTTCGGCACACGAGCAGTTTTTGAGCGGCAGTAATCAGCGGAAGTACCGCTCAGGGCGGTACTGCCGTGCTGCTCTCCTCATTTCTGCAAGTCCGGGCTTCCTACAGTGCCAAGAGGAAGTACCGCTGGCAGGAGCGGTAGTACCGCTCAGGCGGAACTACCGCCTCCCTGACTCTGTCAACTATCTGTGAAGCCCGGTACTTTCGTGTAAGCGGAAGTACCGCTCCCCAGAGCGGTACTACCGCTTATACACGACTTGTGGGTAGATAACGGACAGATTTTCTTCCCCTATATAATTGGGTCTTCTTCTACAAGGAGACTCACCTCTTTTCCCCCAAAAGCTCCATTGTTGCTCCTAAGCTCATTCTTGCCGATCTCTCTCCCTAGCCATCGAATCTTGTTGATGCTCTAGGGTTTAGAGGAGAAGGCCTTGATCTACACTTCCACCAAGAGAAATTTGATTACCCCCCACTAATCCCTTGCGGATCTTGTTACTCTTGGGTGTTTGACCACCCTAGACGGAAGAGGTTACCTCGAAGCCATATTCCATTGTGGTGAAGCTTCGTGGTGTTGTTGGGAGCCTCCAATTAAGTTGTGGAGATTGCCTCAACCTTGTTTGTAAAGGTTCGGTCGCCGCCTTCAAGAGCACCACTAGTGGAATCACGGCACCTTGCATTGTGCGAGGGCGTGAGGAGAATACGGTGGCCTTAGTGGCATCTTGGGGAGCATTGTGCATCCACACCGCTCCAACGGAGACGTACTTCCCCTCAAAGGGAAGGAACTTCGACAGCACATCCTCGTATTCACTGGTTCCACTTGTGGTTATTTCTTACCTTAACTTTGTGCAAGCTTTACTTATATTGTATCCTTTGCTTGCTTGTGTTGTTATTATTGTTAGCATCATATAGGTTGCTCACCTAGTTGCATATCTAGACAACCTATTTGTTGCTAACCTAATTTGTTAAAGAAAAGTTAAAAATTGGTAGTTGCCTATTCACCCCCCCCCCTCTAGTCAACCATATCGATCCTTTCACACCCGTCACAGTAGGTTGCATCCCTGTAGCAGCTCATTCTCCGGTCATCCCCTCGCAACACCCGACGGTGACAGCTGTTGGTAGTAGCATCGCTTGCTGCCAGTTGCAGCACATCGATACGTCTCCAACATATCGATAATTTATATAGTATTCATGCCATATTTACCCTAGTTCTACATGGGCTTGGTGCACTTTTATACGATTTTTATGGACTAACCTATTAACTTATTGCCAAGTGTCAGTTCCTGTTTTGGCTATTTTTTTGTTTCATAGAAAATCCATACCAAACAAATTCCAAATGCATTTCATAGAAAATCCATACCAAATGAATTCCAAATGCCACAAAACTTTTTGGTGATTTTTTTTTGAACATAAGAGACCTCCGAAGCTTTGAGGAAGGACTAGAAGAAGTCAAGGTGAGCGACGAGCTCACCACGCGCGCCCTGGGAAGTAGGGTGTGCCATGCGAGCTCGTCGCTCCCTCGTGGCCCCCTGACTTGAAACCGACGCCAAAAGGTGTTATAAATAGGGAAACCCCCAAAAGGAAACCTATAACTTCCACGCCATCGCCGCAAGCCTCTGTTCTGAATCGATCTCATTCGGAGCCCTTTTCCGGCACCCTATCGAAGTGGGAAATCATCACCAGAGGCCATCTTCATCATCCTGGCAGTCTCCATGGAGAGGAGGGAGTAGTTCACCCTCGGGGTTGAGGGTATGTAGCAGTAGCTATGTGTTTGATCTCTCTCTCTCTCCTCTCTCTCTCTCTCTCTCTCTCTCTCTCTCTCTCTCTCTCTCTCTCGTGTTCTTGATTTGGCACGATCTTGATGTACCACGAGCTTTGTTAATATAGTTGGACCTTATGTTCTTCTTCCCTCTCTATCTTGATGTGATGAATTGAATCTTTTCCTTTGAGGTTTCGTTATGTTGGATTGAATACTTTGAATTTGAGAACACTTGATGTATGTCTTGCATGCGGATACTGTCATGGTTTTTATCACGGCATGATGTCCTCGTGAGAGAACTTAGGTGTGAGGCCAATGCAACTAGGTGGCGGCTTGAGAGGGGTTGCTTGGAATCGAGAGACGCGAGTTTACCCAGGTTCAGCCCCTCCGATGGAGGTAAAAGCCTACGTCCTGCTTTGTGTGTATTGATGATGAGGATGATCTCGATTACAAGGGTGCTGTTTTGCTACCTTTAGTCTTGAGAGCCTCTAATCTGTCTATCTCTAATGACTTGAACTTGTCCCTCTTGGGGTGCCTTACCCCTTGATATGTCTCCAACGTATCTATAATTTTTGATTGTTCCATGCTATTATATTATCTGTTTTGGATGTTTTATATGCATTAATATGCTATTTTATATTATTTTTGGGACTAACCTATTAATCTAGAGCCTAGTGCCAGTTTCTGTTTTTTTCCTTGTTTTTGAGTATTGCAGATAAGGAATATTAAACGGAGTCCAAACGGAATAAAATCTTCGGAATGATTTTTCTTGGACCAGAAGAAACCCAGCAGACTTGGAGACAAAGGCAGGAGACCTGTCGTGGAGTCACAAGCCACCGGGACGCGCCCTAGGGGGGCGCGCCCCCCTGGCTTGTGGTCCCACGGCAGCCCTCCTAACCCTATTCTTCGGCCTATAAATTCCCAAATATTCCCTGGATACCAAAAAGAGCCACGAAAATACTTTTCCGCTGCCGGAAGCCTCTGTTCCCGTGAGATCCAATCTTGGAGCCTTTTCCGGTAATCTGCCGGAGGGGGATTCGATCACGGAGGGCATCTACATCAACTCCATTGCCCCTCCGATGATGCGTGAGTAGTTTACCACAGACCTTCGGGTCCATAGCTAGTAGCTAGATGGCTTCTTCTCTCTCTTTGTTCTTCAATACCATGTTCTTCATGATCTTCATGGAGATCTATCCGATGTAATACTCTTTTGCGGTGTGTTTGTCGAGATCCGATGAGTTGTGGGTTTATGATCAACTTATCTATGAATATTATTTGAATCTTCTCTGAATTCTTATATGCATGATTTCATATCTTTGCAAGTCTCTTCGAATTATTGGTTTGGTTTGGCCAACTAGATTGGTAATTTTTGCAATGGGAGAAGTGCTTAGTTTTGGGTTCAATCTTGCGGTGTCCTCACCCAGTGACAAAGTAGGGGTAGCGAGGCACGTATTTGTATTGTTGCCATCGAGGATAAAAAGATGGGGTTTTCATCATATTGCTTGAGTTTATCCCTCTACATCATGTCATCTTACCTAATGTGTTACTCTGTTCTTCATGAACTTAATACTCTAGATGCAGGCAGGAGTCGGTCGATGTGTGGAGTAATAGTAGTAGATGCAGAATCGTTTCGGTCTACTTGACACGGACGTGATGCCTATATGCATAATCATTGCCTTGGATATCTTCATAATTATTCGCTTTTCTATCAATTGCTCGACAGTAATTTGTTCACCCACCGTATTATTTTCCTTCATGAGAGAAGCCTCTAGTGAAACCTATGGCCCCCGGGTCTATTTTTCATATTATATTTTCAGATCTATAAACCAAAAATATCAAAAATACTTTGCTGCATTATTTTTATTTTTGTTTTACTTTACGTTCTAGCAATCTTTTATATCTATCTCTATCAGATCTCATCCTTGCAAATAACCGTGAAGGGATTGACAACCCCTTTTTAACGATGGGTGCAAGAGTTTGATTGTTTGTGTAGGTGCAAAGATTGGGGACTTGCTTGTATCTCCTACTGGATTGATACCTTGGTTCTCAACAACTGAGGAAAATACTTATCTACTTTGCTGCATCACCCTTTCCTCTTCAAGGGAAAACCAACGCAAGCTCAAGAAGTAGCAAGAAGGATTTCTGGCGCCGTTGCCGAGGAGATCTACATCAAGCCTACCAAGTACCCATCACAAACTCATCTCTTGCATTTACATTATTTGCCATTTGCCTCTCGTTTTCCTCTCCCCCACTTCTAAAATGATTTTCAGAAAAAACCAAAAAGATTTGCCTTTTTATTCGCCCTTCTTCCGTTCGTTTTTTCGTTTGCTTTTTGTTTGCTTGTGTGCTAGATTGCTTGCTTTGTCGCGATGACTCAAGAGAACACCAAGTTGTGTGACTTCTCCAATACTAATAATAATGATTTTATTACTACTCCGATTGCTCCCGCCACTAGTGCGGAATCTTATGAAATTAATGCCGCTTTGCTTAATCTTGTTATGAAAGAACAATTTTCCGGCCTTCCTAGTGAAGATGCCGCATCCCATCTAAATACTTTCGTTGAGTTGTGTGATATGCAAAAGAAGAAAGATGTGGATAATGATATTGTTAAATTGAAGCTATTTCCGTTCTCACTACGAGATCATGCTAAAACTTGGTTTTCATCTTTGCCTAAAAATAGTATTGATTCATGGAATAAGTGTAAAGATGCTTTTATTTCCAAGTACTTTCCGCCCGCTAAGATCATCTCCCTTAGGAACGATATAATGAATTTTAAGCAACTTGATCATGAGCATGTTGCACAATCTTGGGAGAGGATGAAACTTATGATTAGAAATTGCCCCGCGCATGGTTTGAGTTTATGGATGATTATACAATTTTTTTATGCGGGATTGAATTTTGCATCTAGAAATCTCTTAGATTCCGCCACGGGTGGTACTTTTATGGAAATCACATTAGGATAAGCTAATAAACTCCTAGATAATATTATGGCAAATTACTCTCAATGGCATACCGAAAGATCTCCTACTAGTAAAAAAGTGCACGCTATTGAAGAGATAAATACTTTGAGTGAAAAGATGGATGAATTGATGAAATTGTTTGCTAGTAAGAGTTCTCATATTGATCCTAATGATATGCCTTTGTCTTCTTTGATTGGAAATAATAATGAATCTATGTATGTGAATTTTGTTGGTAGGAACAATTTTGGTAATAACGCGTATAGTGGTAATTTCAATCCTAGGCCGTTTCCTAGTAATTCCTCTAATAATTATGGTAATTCCTACAACAATTCTTATGGAAATTATAATAAGATGCCCTCTGATCTTGATAATAATATTAAAGAATTTATTAGCTCGCAAAAAGGTTTCAATGCTATGATTGAAGAAAAATTGCTCAAGATTGATGATTTGGCTAGGAACGTTGATAGAATTTCTCTTGAGATTGATTCTTTGAAAATTAGATCTATTCCACCCAAGCATGATATTAATGATTCTTTAAAAGCTATGATAATTTCTATTGATGAGTGTAAGGAAAGAACCGCTAGAATGCGTGCTAAGCGTGAATGGCTTGAAAAAGTGTGTTCTCGTGATAATATTGATGAAGATCTTAAAGTGATTGATGTGACTCCTATTGAATCTTTGTTTTCTAATGTAAATCTTGATAAAGATGGGACTGGAGATAAGTTAACTTTAGTTAAAAGGCGTCCCAATGATTCGAAGTTTATAGATCTTAATGCTAAGATTGATAAAAGTGGGATTGAAGAGGTCAAAACTTTAAATAGCAATGAACCCACTCTTTTGGATTTCAAGGACTTTAATTATGATAGTTGTTCTTTGATTGATTATATTTCCTTGTTGCAATCCATGTTGAATTCTCCGCATGCTTATAATCAAAATAAAGCTTTTACTAAACATATCGTGGATGCTATGATGAAATCTTTTGAAGAAAAACTTGAGTTGGAAGTTTCTATACCTAGAAAGCTTTATGATGAGTGGGAACCTACTATTAAGATTAAAATTAAAGATTATGAGTGCCATGCTTTGTGTGATTTGGGTGCCAGCGTTTCCACGATTCCAAAAACTTTATGTGATGTGCTAGGCTTCCATGAATTTGATGATTGCTCTTTAAATTTGCATCTAGCGGATTCCACCATTAAGAAACCTATGGGAAGGATTAATGATGTTCTTATTGTTGCAAATAGGAATTATGTGCCCGTAGATTTCATTGTTCTTGATATCGATTGCAATCCTACATGTCCTATTATTCTTGGTAGACCTTTCCTTAGAACGATTGGTGCAATTATTGATATGAAGGAAGGAAATATTAGATTCCAATTTCCATTAAGGAAAGGCATGGAGCACTTTCCTAGAAAGAAAATAAAATTACCTTATGAATCTATTATGAGAGCTACTTATGGATTGCATACCAAAGATGACAATACCTAGATCTATTGCGTTATGCCTAGCTAGGGGCGTTAAACAATAGCGCTTGTTGGGAGGCAACCCAATTTTATTTTTATGCTTTTGTTTTTGCTTCTGTTTTTGAGTGTTTTGCACATTATTACCTCTGTAGTAATTGTGTTTTCTTGTTTAAATTAGTGTTTGAGCCAAGTAAGACCTTTGGGATGGTCTACGGTGTTTGTTGATTTGATTTTGCTGAAAAACATAAACTTTTGCTCTCAGTCCAGGATTTTTTTAAATTCACTGGAACGTGATTTTGATCTGAAATTTTTACACAAGATTGATATACAAATTTCCCTGATTGTCCTAATTTGTCAGAATTTTTGGAGTTACAGAAGTATTCGAAGTCTATAGATTGCTACAGACTGTTCTGTTTTAGACAGATTCTGTTTTCTTTGTGTTGTTTGCTTATTTTGATGTATCTATGGGTTGTATCGGGGGGTATGAACCATGGAGAAGTTGGAATACAGTAGATATTACACCAATATAAATAAAGAATGAGTTCACAACAGTACCTAAAGTGGTGATTTATTTTTCTTATACTAACGGATCTCACGAGTTTTCTGTTGAGTTTTGTGTTGTGAAGTTTTCAAGTTTTGGGTAAAGATTTGATGGACTATGGAATAAGGAGTGGCAAGAGCCTAAGCTTGGGGATGCCCAAGGCACCCCAAGCCATATTCAAGGATACCAAAGAGCCTGAGATTGGGGATGCCCCGGAAGGCATCCCCTCTTTCGTCTTCAATCCATCGGTAAATTTACTTGAGGCTATATTTTTATTCACCACATGATATGTGTTTTGCTTGGAGCGTCTTGTATGATATGAGTCTTTGCTTTTTAGTTTGCCACAATCATCCTTGCTGCACACATCTTTTGAGGGGGACACACATTAATCGTGAATTTATTAGAATACTCTATGTGCTTCACTTATATCTTTTGAGCTAGGCAATGTTGCTCTAGTACTTCACTTATATCTTTTTAGAGCACGGTGGTGTTTTATTTTATAGAAATTATTGAACTCTCGTACCTCACTTATATTATTTTGAGAGTCTTTAAACAGCATGGTAATTGGTTTAGGTTATGAATTTAGTCCTAATATAATGGGCATCCAAGAGGGATATAATAAAAACTTTCATATTAAGTGCATTGAATACTATGAGAAGTTTGATTCCTTGCATATAGTTTTGAGATATGAAGATGGTAATATGAGAGTCATGCTAGTGAGTAATTGTGAATTGGAAGAAATACTTGTGTTAAAGTTTGTGATTCCCGTAGCATGCACGTATGGTGAACCGTTATGTAACGAAGTCGGAGCATGATTTGTTTAATGATTGTCAACCTTTGTGTGAGTGTCGGGAGCGCGCGATGGTTAACTCCTACCAACCTCTCCCCTAGGAGCATACGTCTAATACTTTGCTTCGATAACTAATAGACTTTTGCAATAAGTATGTGAGTTCTTTATGACTAATGTTGAGTCCATGGATTATACGCACTCTCACCCTTCCACCTTTGCTAGCCTCTCTAGTACCGCGCAACTTCCGCCGGTGCATTAAACCCACCTTCCTCAAAACAACTACCATATACTTTCCTCAAAACAGCCACCATACCTACCTATTATGTCATTTCCATAGCCATTCCGAGATATATTGCCATGCAACTTCCACCGTTCCGTTTTTCATGACACACACCATCACTTTCATATTGCATATACACTACTAGAAAAAGGCTTATCCCCAATATCTATACTAGTGGCGCACCATGATGGTGGTGCGCCATTGCTATATAGTAGTGGCGCACCAGAATCAGGTGCGCCATTGCTATTTTTTTACTAATGGCGCACCACATGAGCAGTGCGCCATTGCTATTTTTTTGTCCATCCCCCCCCACCAGACATAGCAATGGCGCACCACACCTAGGTGCGCCACTGCTATGCTACATAGCAGTGGCGCACCTAGGTGTGGTGCGCCATTGCTATGTCTGGTGGGTGTGTGTTTGTGTGTGTGTGTGTGTGTGAGGTTAGTAATGGCGCACCCTCCCTGGTGCGCCATTGCTAGGGTTAGCAATGTCGCACCAGGGAGGGTGCGCCTAGCAATGGCGCACCAGGGAGGGTGCGCCATTACTAACGTCTCACACACACACAAACACACACCCCACCACACACACACAAACACACCCCCCCCTGTGGATCGCCTTTTCAGTTTAAAAATAAATAAAACAAAATGATAAAAAATTCAAATTTAAAAATCCTTCGAGATGCCCATGTGTTATGTGTTCTAGTTGTTAGGAAAATTAACAAACATGAATTTTGATTTTTTTTGCAAAAGGCCGCCGTGTTTCGGTAAAATGGCCATAACTTTTGCATACGACCTCCGATGAAAAAGTTTAATATATGAAAAATCATCTACTCGAAAGTTACATCCGAATTCAACTGGCTATGCCTGTTCTGGATTCTCTAGAATCCTCAAAAACCTAACAGAAAAAAAGTTATGATGTTTTTAAGATTTGGAGGCAAAAAAATTCGGAAAAAATGCAAAAAAAAAAATTAGGTGCGCCACTAATAGGCCTTTTTCTAGTACTGTGATAATGTTCCCGCCTTCCAAATTCAAAAAAACTCAACAAAAAAAAACTAGCAGTGGCGCACCAGGTCAATATTGCGCCACTGCTAACTTTCCCGCCTTCCAAATTCAAAAAAATTCAGACTTAGTAATGGCGCACCATGGGTGTGGTGCGCCATTACTAGTTTTGAAATTTCAAAACTAGTAATGGCGCACCACACCCATGGTGCGCCATTACTAAGTCTGGGCAGTTTCAAAACGCCCACCTACCCCCACTACCCTTATCCACTTCCCTCCTCCTCCACACATTTCTATCCTCCTCCTCCTCCTCCTCCTCCTCCTCCTTCCTCCTTCCTCCTTCCTCCTCCTTCCTCCTCCCTCCTCCTCACGGTCCTCTCCGGCGACCTCCTCCTCACGGTCCTCTCCGGCGACCTCCTCCTCCCTCCTCCTCACGGTCCTCTCCGGCGACCTCCTCCTCCTGCTCCTCCTCTCCGGCGACCTCCTCCTCCTCCTCCTCTCCGGTAACCTCCTCCTCCCTCCTCCTTCCTCCTCACGGTCTCTCCTCCCTCCTCCTCCTCACGGTCCCTCCTCCTCCCTCCTCTCCTCCTCTCCTCTCTCCTCCCTCCTCTCCTCCCTCCTCTTCTGCCTCCTCTCCTTCCTCTACTTCTAGCCACATGTGGAGCTCCCCGACACAAAGAACGTACCAAGATGCAAACCAGAACGAAATTAAAAAAAAATCGCAAAATAAAATCGTACCAGATCCAGATCCAGATTTCAAAAAATAGCAATGGCGCATCATGGGTGTTAGTAGTGGCGCACTGTCCTCTATTACCAGTGGCGCACCTGAAGTGTTAGTAATGGCGCACCAGGTGGTGCGCCACTAGTATTTGGATTACTAATGGCGCACCAGAGGTGCGCCATTACTATTTGTTACTAGTAGCGTGTTAATAGTGGCGCACCTATAGTGCGCCATTAATAGCAAAAACTGGTGCGCCACTAACAGCCTTTTTTCTAGTAGTGATAGAGTCATATTTTGTTCTAGGTATCGAGTTGTAATTTTTGAGTTGTAAGTAAATAAAAGTGTGATGATCTTCATTATTAGAGCATTGTCCCGTGAGAGAAAAGGATGATGGAAGCTATGACTCCCTCACAAGTTGGGATGAGTCTCCGGACTTTACAAATAATAAAAGAGGCCAGCGAAGCCCAAATAAAAAAAGAGGCCAAAGATGCCCACCAAAAAAAAAGAAAGAGAGAAGGGACAATGCTACTATCTTTTTCCACACTTGTGCTTCAAAGTAGCACCATGATCTTCATGATAGAGAGTCTCCTATTTTGTCACTTTCATATAACTAGTAGAATTTTTCATCTTATGCACAACCACTTAGTTTTCTTTTTGAGCTTTCATACACTTATAGCTCTAGTGCATTCGTTGCATGGCAATCCCTACTCACTCACATTGATATCTATTGATGGGCATCTCTATAGCCCGTTGATACGCCTAGTTGATGTGAGACTATCTTCTCCTTTTTCCTCACAACCTCCACCATATTCTATTCCACCTATAGTGCTATATCCATGGCTCACACTCATGTATTGCGTGAGAGTTGAAAAGGTTTGAGAACATAAAAGGTGTGAAACAATTGCTTGACTTGTCATCGGGGTTGTGCATGATTTAGATACTTTGTGTGGGGAAGATGGAGCATAGCTAGACCATATGATTTTGTAGGGATAACTTTCTAAGGTCATGTTATTTCGAAAGGACGCAATTGCCTTGTTAGTATGCTTGAAGTATTACTGTTTTTATGTCAATATTAGACTTTTGTTTTGAATCTTATGGATCTGAATATTCATGCCACAATAAAGAATATTACATGGATAAATATGTTAGGTAGCATTCCACATCAAAAATTCTGTTTTTATCATTTACCTACTCGAGGACGAGCAGGAATTAAGCTTGGGGATGCTTGATACGTCTCCAACGTATCTATAATTTTTGATTGTTCCATGCTATTATATTATCTGTTTTGGATGTTTTATATGCATTAATATGCTATTTTATATTATTTTTGGGACTAACCTATTAATCTAGAGCCTAGTGCCAGTTTCTGTTTTTTTCCTTGTTTTTGAGTATTGCAGATAAGGAATATTAAACGGAGTCCAAATGGAATAAAATCTTCGGAATGATTTTTCTTGGACCAGAAGAAACCCAGCAGACTTGGAGACGAAGGCAGGAGACCTGCCATGGAGTCACAAGCCACCAGGGCGCGCCCTAGGGGGGGCGCCCCCCTGGCTTGTGGCCCCACGGCAGCCCTCCTAACCCTATTCTTCGGCCTATAAATTCCCAAATATTCCCTGGATACCAAAAAGAGCCACGAAAATACTTTTCCGCCGCCGGAAGCCTCTGTTCCTGTGAGATCCAATCTTGGAGCCTTTTCCGGTAATCTGCCGGAGGGGGATTCGATCACGGAGGGCATCTACATCAACTCCATTGCCCCTCCGATGATGCGTGAGTAGTTTACCACAGACCTTCGGGTCCATAGCTAGTAGCTAGATGGCTTTTCTCTCTCTTTGTTCTTCAATACCATGTTCTTCATGATCTTCATGGAGATCTATCCGATGTAATACTCTTTTGCGGTGTGTTTGTTGAGATCCGATGAATTGTGGGTTTATGATCAACTTATCTATGAATATTATTTGAATCTTCTCTAAATTCTTATATGCATAATATCATATCTTTGCAAGTCTCTTCGAGTTATTGGTTTGGTTTGGCCAACTAGATTGGTAATTTTTGCAATGGGAGAAGTGCTTAGTTTTGGGTTCAATCTTGCGGTGTCCTCACCCAGTGACAAAGTAGGGGTAGCGAGGCACGTATTTGTATTGTTGCCATCGAGGATAAAAAGATGGGGTTTTCATCATATTGCTTGAGTTTATCCCTCTACATCATGTCATCTTACCTAATGTGTTACTCTGTTCTTCATGAACTTAATACTCTAGATGCATGCAGGAGTCGGTTGATGTGTGGAGTAATAGTAGTAGATGCAGAATCGTTTCGGTCTACTTGACACGGACGTGATGCTTATATGCATAATCATTGCCTTGGATATCTTCATAATTATTCGCTTTTCTATCAATTGCTCGACAGTAATTTGTTCACCCACCGTATTATTTTCCTTCATGAGAGAAGCCTCTAGTGAAACCTATGGCCCCCGGGTCTATTTTCCATATTATATTTTCAGATCTATAAACCAAAAATACCAAAAATACTTTGCTGCATTATTTTTATTTTTGTTTTACTTTATGTTCTAGCAATCTTTTATATCTATCTCTATCAGATCTCATCCTTGCAAATAACCGTGAAGGGATTGACAACCCCTTTTAGCGTTGGGTGCAAGAGTTTGATTGTTTGTGTAGGTGCGAAGATTGGGGACTTGCTTGTATCTCCTACTGGATTGATACCTTGGTTCTCAACAACTGAGGGAAATACTTATCTACTTTGCTGCATCACCCTTTCCTCTTCAAGGGAAAACCAACGCAAGCTCAAGAAGTAGCACCCCTCCTTATATAAGTTGAAGGGGTAGGTTTACATGTAGAGTCCTACTAGGAGTAGGACTGGGACTAGTCTCTCTTGAGTCCTAATCTGAGTCTTGTTTCTTATGTGAGGGAATTCTTCCTCTTCTTGGGCCTTCTTCGTGAGCCGGCCCTCCTGGCCTCTCTATGAGTCACCTTCCGCCGGGGTGCACGCCGGGCCTTGGGCCTTGCTGTCTAGGTTGACCCGATAAAACACGACGCCCGTATGAGCCACCAAATGATGGCCAGGTCATTCTCCTGGCTGGGTCAAACCGTGGATAATATCCCCGACATAGCCCCCAGGTTAGCTTGAATTTATTCATGGTAAGCTCCTGAAATAAGAATAATAAAGATGGTAAGCGACCATCTTGCTCCCCTGGCCGGCTTAATTTAATGAAGTGGCTCCATGAAAATCCGAGTTTCTTCTTCATATTAACAAGCCGTCTTCACAACCATCTTGCAGGTACGTGTCCCTTGCAATAAAATATTAGGAATAAAGCACCCATATGCCGTTGAGTCGGCCTCCAATGCTTTGTCTTGGTGAAAATTTTGGAGATAAGAAAACCGCATGAAGTTGAACCGGCTTCCATTGCTTCGGCTTGATGAAAATATTGGGAATAGAAATTCGTCTGTTGTTGAACCACTTCATGGGACGTGGGGATCTTGCCGGGTCATCGGATGTAGTGGATGTCAACTTAGGATAAAAATATTGCTGATTTATGGATGTAGAACTTGCCAACTTGTGAAGTCGTGTTGTTTATATAGACTTTGCCGGGTCATGATCTTTGATAATGTCAGGTCATGATTGTTGGTGACGCCAGGTCAAACAACTGGACTCCGATTGACTTACCAAAATTATTGGGAATAAAGAAATCCCTTGGGATGTTGAGCCGGTCTTCTTGGCGCCTTTCTATGAATAACTTGGAGAAAATGACCTTTTGCAAACCTCCATCAAGAAATGAGACTAGTCTCGGTCACAATTGACAGCTTGAAAGTGTTCTTCAATTTTTTGATATATCCATATTACCTGTAGCCCCCAAGCTCCAAGTTTATCAATTCATGATGACTTGGTGATTTGCAATAATATCTTTGACTGTGTAGCCCCCAAGTGCCAGGTTGTCTTTGCTTGCAGCAGCCTGGAACTTGTAATTGTCTTATACTTATAAAACTTCAGCCAGTGTAGCCCCCAAGGGCCGGGTTGTTTTGCCTGCAACAACCTGGGACTTTGAACTTGGTTTTGAATGTTGTAGATAGCTTTGGAGAAACCCGGGTTGTCATCTGAGTCGCCAGATATGGACTGAATGTCTTGAATTTCGCATGTGTAGCCCCCAAGGGCCGGCTCATCAGTATGTGATGGACCGGGTCTTCAATTTGGACCTCATAATCTGTTAAACAGCTGAATACTGTAGCCCCCAAGTGCCGGGTCGCATGCCTGCAGCGACTTGGGACTCTAGAAAATTTGATCTGAGTAGTGTAGCCCTCAAGTACCGGGTCGTTTGCCTGCAGCGACTTGGGACTTATATGCACTTCTCCTTTTGAAAAGAAAAACATCATATGATGTAACCCCCAAGTGCCGGGTCGTCTGCCTGCAGCGACTTGGGACTGTGTGATAATAATATTACGCATCATAACGCACTTCAGAAGTTCTCTTGAACGGATATTGATCTGACTTGAATGAATCATTGCCCTTGGTTATAATGTAACCCGATAATTTATCGTTTGTACGAATATCTTGGAATAATGCTTTTGTGCTTGAAATGAAATCCATGCTCGTGGTTGCGGTGCAACCCAGCAAATATATGTTTAAGAAATTCATAAATGTTGTAGTTTACAACTCAGCAATATAGACCGGCTCTTCGAGAGTAGTCATTTCTTCTGAACTGGCTTGGAAAACCCCAATCACTTAATACTGGTTATGATAAACCATGAGGAAGATCCGGCCATTTTGGCTATCAAAGATTTATTTGTTCCTGCAGAAGTTATGATGTAACCCGGTTGATGACCGGCTTACCGTGACATAAACAAATATGTATATGTATGTATGATGCATTGTGCAATGATGCAATGCAGGATGATGTATGCATATAATAACAGAATATAAAAATGCCAGTCTTCAAGGCATGACATAAAGACCGGCTTTTGAGGCTCGAGTCTTGCTTCAATGAAGCGGGTGTGATAACCCATGGTTTATCCTCGCTCTCTGTAAGCCGGCTCTCACGTGACTCAAGCCGGTGTTTTAACCTTGAGAAGTTCAGGGTCCAGATGGATTGACTTATCAAGAGTACACGGGGTCACCTGTTCGGAGTAGCATCTTGCAAACAGGCAAGTTTAACCATTATTTGTATTGGCTTGTAGCCTAGTCAAGAGGGTTGTTAAAAGCTAACTCGTTGAGTCGGAAGCCCCCAAGTGACCTATGATCATGAAAAAGCTCAGCATAGGATATACATGAGACAATGCTACTACTGCAAAACATCTGGGGTCCAGATAAGCTGACTTTATTCCATTGATCAGAATATGATAATATGATGACCCAATAAGGCAGGATACCTATGTTTGAACAGGGCATCATGGCAGCTGGTCCTCTTTGGCAACCTTTAATTTTTCGCCCATAAGGCAGGGCACCCATGTTTGAACTGCGCATCATGGCAGCTAGTCCTCTTGGGAGACTTTTAATTTTTTGCCGATAAAGCAACAACCCCCGGGACAGGATTATCTTCCCTGTAATGACCCGGGGTTCTTGAATTTTTCAACCCGGTTGAATCTGCCGAGTCATGTCTGTGTAGCCATCGAGTCTTAAGGCGACTCGAGGAGGTGGCTTGAGAGTCTTCATACTTTGTTGTGGCATAAGCCGACACAAGGTTGACGACCGAACGATGGAATTTATCCAAACTAGAGACGATGTAGTGAGCTGATGATCTTCATGATGCTCACCGTATGTCTTTGGCAAATATCGTGGCCAAAATGAGTGCATATGCCTCTTGACCCCTTCTTTGCTACTCTTACTTGGTCCGGCTCTCCTAGCTCCTCCAGGGTCATTTTTTTATTTTTCGTCGATGGCTTTGAATTTGCCGGCTCAGCTGTGGCCGGCCCTTTTTGCTCTTCCAGGGACTTTTCCTTCATGGAAAGCTCTCCCGTTTCTTTTGATATGTTTGAAGTAGACCTGACCGGGGGATGGCAAGCCAGTGCGCCTATCCATTGGTCAACCCGGCGCAGGTGAAGGCTGATAACAGATATATATTTCTTTCTTGCTTCAGTGTTTGGTGGAGTAGACCGGATCGCGGGGACAGCGGCTTGCGCGCGTGTCCGACGGGCGAATCCTATGTGCGCGTGCAGCCCTGGCGTGTTGATGTAGATGCAGGAGTTGCTCGGCAGCTTGGCGCGGACGTGAGAGTCGGCTGCGACATTGTTTAAGCCGGCACAGTCTCGAGAGTCGGCCGCGGTGTTGGAAACCGGTGCAATGCGACACAGACGAAGACCAGTGCAGAATGATGTTGGAGCGTGCTCCATCTCCGCGGTATAGTGCCACTTTTTGTAATGAATAATTGTCCTACGCAAAAATATTGCAGGGCAAAGTGATTTGTTCTCGAAGGAATTTTAATATGTACTGATAAAATAAATAAGGAGGATAGCACCTGGTATTTTTTCTCGGATGAACGCGGACATAGACACCCGAGTTTAGACATGCAGATCGATCCAGTCTCGAAAATTCTGATTGATGAATTTTGCACGCCTCCTCGCTGGATCACAGTGGTGATGGACCGCGCGTCCGTTGGACGATGCATCATGGACAGGCGTCAGGGACATTTTCAGCCGAAATTCTGGAAACTGGCACGGACGATCTATCTCTTTTTTCTTTGTTTGACATATTGAGACAAGCCGGATCGTCGAACAACGGGTTATGCATGTATTCGTCGGGCAGCCCGCGCCAGCTCCAGGTGTTGTAGACTGGACCGCAGGGGCGATCACATGCGGGCCTATCCGTCGAGCAGCACGATACGACGGACGCCGTCGCACGAATGCTTCCCTTCTGGCTTCAGTGATGATTTTTTATTCCGCCGTTGAATTTTGTCCCGTTGCTATCTCCTTGGGTATTGAGCTTGAGGGTGTAATTTGCTCGAGTCTGGCTCCTTCCTCCATGTAGTGCTTCACCCTTTTTTTCTTTTTTCAGCTACCCCTCCTTTCTCTACCCATCACGTCACTGGCTGACCTAGAGTCACTCTCCGAAGCTTCTGAATGCTTTGTGTGACCTCCACTCCACCAATTAATTAATGAGACAACTGTAAACGGACCAAATTTGCTATCAACATGGTAAACCATAGAAAGATCTTGGTGATAGCTGCTATGAAGCGAATAAGAAAGTTCAGCAAGAGAATGTGGCCCATGACGGCTGCCATCACTGTCCTCGAACATCCAGCATGACTCGTCACTTGAGAGAGCATCTGGAAGTGTCGTTTTGTTAGTATGAGACACCGTCTAATTCTCCTTCGATTCATTCGGCGTGGTGACTGCGCCAGCAGAATTCCATCGTGAAAGGAACTGCTCCAAAAAACTTAAGGCTACATGATTGAGCATTTGCCCACCAACAAGAGCATAAATAGCAAGATCTTGATGCAAGAAACCACCGTATAGCCCCTCATAGAGCTGCTTGGGCGTGTAAGGCCCACACATCTGCCCATGCTCCTTCAGATACATACGGCCTTCCAACTCGGAGCGTCAGAGAAAAGAGAGGACGGGGGGCGCGGAGCAGACCTGGCGTAGACGCAGGCTGAGCTGCGGCGGGGCGGAGCAGGCCGGCTCGGGGCCCGCAGCTTGTGGCGATGCAAGTGTGGGGGGAGTGGCGGCCGGAGCGGTGTGGGCGCGCGGAGCTGACCACGACGCAGCGGGCGAGGCGAGGTCGCGGCCGACGGCCGGCTCAGGCGAGGCGGATGCGCAGACGCGGCGGCTCGGAGCAACGCGCAGGGTCGCGCAGACGGCAGAGGCCAGCCGGAGCGGGGCGCGACGCAGCGAGGGCGGCCGGAGCGGTGTGGGCGCGCAGAGCTGACCACGACGCAACGGGCGAGGCGAGGTAGCGGCCGAGGGCCGGCTCAGGCGAGGCGGATGTGCAGACGCAGCGGCTCGGAGCAACGCACAGGGTCGCGCAGACGGCAGAGGCCAGCCGGAGCGGGGCGCGGGTGCGCGGAGATGCAGAGAGGCGACGCGGACGGCCGCGGCAAGCCAGAGCGGGGCTCGGTCAGGGCTAGTAAACAAGACGACGTGGTGGTGAGGCGGAGCGGAGGCGACTTGGAGGCGGCTCGGCGGGGTAGCACCGGCCACGCGCAGCGGGCGAAGGGAAACTAATCCCGGGCGGAGCAACGCGAGGGACCCCTCGGCAAGGGCGACTCGCGGCGGAGGCAGCTGCTCGAGGCCTGCTCCGGCGGGGGCGGGCCACAGCGGCGGCTCGAGGTGAGGCTGCGGTGGCAGCTCGGCCAGGGCGGCTTGGAGGCGGAGGCGAGCAGAGGCGTGGCAGTGGAGCCGGTGCAGCGGGACGGCTCGAGGCAATGGCCAAGCCGACCCGGGGACGAAACAACGACGGCAGGTAGGCGCAGGCTGGCTCATCGTGCGTTGGTGAGTCGAAGTTGGTTCGAAGCGAGGCGCAGCGGGCGGTAGGCGGAGACCGAGTCGTGGTCGTGTTTGTCTCCAGATCGTGGCCAGCTCAAGGCGAATCCACCTCTGTGTCTTTGATTTTTCCTTTGGACCTGATCTCTTCTACGAGTCAAAATAATATTTTGCTACTACACCAGTCCGAGTCCACCATGATTTGAAAATAGCTGGCCTCATCGCTGATTGCCGTCATGGATTTCTGTCCAGATCGCATAGTGCTATGGTCTTTGGATTTTCGCTCCAGGCCCGTTGATTGGACAGTCGCGCAGTGGATCAAAGCGCATATCAGTTTGCAACGAAAATTATGTGTTTCCCCGATCGTCAATTGGGACCCTAGAAGCAGGTGCGGACGCGGATGTCAGCCGGGATGCTGGAAACCGGTGCAAACGCGGGCGTCGGACGAATCGCGGAGAACCGGCGAAGACGCGGTTTGTTGGAACTTGCGAGGGCAGTGTTGATGTCGAGCCCCCGGGCGTTGGTACGGGGAGTCGCCACCGTTGTTGATGTAGATTGAATCCATCGAAATTCAAAACACGCGAGTGTAGATCCTTTTGAGCTGTCTTTTCTTCATCCGGCTAGTTGTGAGCTTCTCAGTTCCTGAAGAGCTCCCTCCATGAACAACACCACTGTGCGCCAGCCCCACGATGGGCGCCAACTGTCGTGGTTTTTATCACGGCATGATGTCCTCGTGAGAGAACTTAGCTGTGAGGCCAATGCAACTAGGTGGTGGCTTGAGAGGGGTTGGTCGGAATCGAGAGACGCGATTTTACCCAGGTTCGGCCCCTCCGATAGAGGTAAAAGCCTATGTCCTGCTTTGTGTGTATTGATGATGAGGATGATCTCGATTACAAGGGTGCTGTTTTGCTACCTTTAATCTCGAGAGCCTCTAATCTGTCTATCTCTAATGACTTGAACTTGTCCCTCTTGGGGTGCCTTACCCTTCCTTATATAAGTTGAAGGGGTAGGTTTCGCCTTCCGCCAGGGTGCACACCGGGCCTTGGGCCTTGCCGTCTAGGTTGACCCGATAAAACATGGCGCCCGTATGAGCCGCCAAATGATGGCAGGGTCATTCTCCTGGCCGGGTCAAACCGTGGATAATATCCCCGACAGATACCCATGGTGACAATTGGGTATTCTATTGAGTCACTTGATTTATGTTTTGGTAATCAACTTGCGGATTCATGTGGTGACATTGGGGTAATCTAGGCTCATAGGTTGATAATACACATTTCGTCCTAGTTTCTCCGATAGAAACTTTGGGGGGTACTCTTTGAGGTTCTTTGTGTGGATTGAATGTTATGAACCTTAAATTATTTGGTGTTAGTTAGTACGAACTCTAGGGCTGTTTGTGACACCTATATGAATAACTCAATAGATTGATCGGAAAGATAACTATTTAGTACGAACACTAGGGTTGTTTGTGACACCTATAATGATGGCTCAATAGATTGATCAGAAAGATAACTTTGAGGTGTTTCGTTGCCTACAACAATTTCTTCTTATGTTCTCCTCTATTGATAAGAACTTTGGATTGATTATTTGTCGCACGTTAAGGGATGGTTATATCATTCAACTATGTTAGCACTGTTGAGAGATTACACTAGTGAAAGTATGAAATCTAGGCCTTGTTTCTAAGAATTGATATATCATTTTGCTCGCTGTTTACTACTTGTTACCTTGTTGTTTTTATACTTTCAGATTAAAAAACCTATATCTACTATCCATAGTACACTTGTATCACCATCTCTTCGCCGAACTAGTGCATTTATATAATTTACCATTGTATTGAGTGTGTTGGGGACACAAGATATTTCTTGTATTTGATTGCAGGGTTGTTTTGAGAGAGACTACCTTCATCCTACACCTCTCGTGGATTGATAAACCTTAGGTCATCTACTTGAGGGAAATTTGCTACTGTCCTACAAAACTCTGTTCTTGGAGGCCCAACAGAGTTTACAATAATAAAGTTGCATAGTCGACATCACGCGTGCATGGATCGCTCATTGTCGCTTGCAATACTAGAAGTGGCGGATTCAGAATTTTTATACATGGGTGTTAAAAAAATTGTGGGTGTCAAAAGAAAAATTGATCTAATAACTAAAATGTTCACGTAGTAAGAACTTTTTTCCATCAAAATGAGAATACCTTATAAAAATGACAAAAGAAATAAAAATAATTTTCTACATAATCATAAATTTGGGGACCAAATAGCCATCAGTATACAATGCATCTGAATATAATGAGCGAAGAATGCTAATTACCTGGTGCTGGTGACATGCGCATGTGTAGACTGATGTGTAACTCGTGCTATAGGTAACAACCGTGATGCTATGGCAGTGACGGGAAATGACATTTAGGGACTGAATGTCTTAAAGTATACACCATATATAATTTCCGGGCGAAAATATTGGGTGTACATCTGTACACCCATGACCAAATGTGGATCCGCCACTGAGTACTAGCACCCTCACGAGACGACTTGCTGATGTTCCCAACATTCGGCATTGCCGCTTGCAACATCCTGATACGTCTCAAATGTATTGTATTGTTGTCACTAAGGATAAAACGATGGTTTCCTTATCACACCATTTAGATGTTCTCAAATTTTTTTCTCACACTTGGATGATAGTTTTCACTGCCTATATTGTGTCATCATGCTTATTGAAACACTCTATTTATTGTAAACTTAATACTTTAAGATGCATGTTGGATAACAGCCTTGGGGTGGAGTATTAATTCTAGATGTAGTTGGATAATGGTCTACATATCACAGATGTAATGCTTATGTAAGATTATGCCATGAATGATCATAGTCATAAATACGAAATTTGTAACTCAAACGTTGCCCGACTATAATTTGTTCACCACACCACATTTATGTTGTTTGGAGAGATGCCTCTAGTGAACCTATGGCCTCGGGGGTATACTTTTTTCTTCCTCAAAACGTCATTAAAAATACATTTCTTCGATGTACCATTTTATTTATTTTATCTATCTATCAATTTCTTTCATATTGTGCAATTTACCGTTGTAAATAGCAAGACAAGAAGCTTGCCAACCTTCTTAAAACGTTGGGGGCAAGAGCATCTTGTGTTTTGTGTCCAGGTACCGAGGATTTTGTTTGTTACAGAAACTCCTACTGGTTCTATAAACCTTGCTCTGAGGGAAATACTTATTGCTAGGTGTAAGGGCATTCTCTTGCCTTAGTGTTTTGGTGATGATGACACCTCACTTTGTTATCTAATCGTGTGTCAAGTTCTTCAAGTACTCCGTGTGCGACACAAGACGGTTAGGCATTCCCTTCGGACGGAAAAGGACGAAGACGGTGTTGTCTACGCGTTTATTTCTTTGGTCGTAGGGATCGCGTATTATTAAGAGGGAATTCACATCAGAAGGTTTTGGGTGAATCAATGCACGTACACATTCCTAGTCACCCACCTCCTACCCTTCCGTTCTGCGAGAGAGGTCCTCTTTTCCAACTATGCAGCCCCTTATCTTGTGCGGTTGTACCGCTGGCCCTAGCAGTTGTACCGCTTTCTCAAGTACATCTGGCATAACCACCGCCCCAGGGGTGATACCCTGGGGGTGCTGCTCTTAGCTGGTCTCCAGCGATTGTATCGCTGCCTCCGGGCGGTTGTACCGCCAGCTAACCCTAAGTGGCAGCCTCAGGCGGTTGTACCAGCCCAGTACCGCCCTACAACCGGACATGTCTTTGTTGTGGTGCGGTAGTTGGGCGGATGAAGGCCAGTTGTTCCGGTCGATCTCTAATGACCGGTACTACCGGTGTCCCAAGCGGTTGTACCGCTCGGGACTTGACCTTATCCCGTACGTGAGTCAAGCGGTTGCATCGGGGGGAACCACCGCCTCAACTCTGTTTCGATGCGGTGGTTGAGCGGTGGTCGGGCGATTGTTTTGGTCCTACCGGTACTACCGCCTGATTCTCCGGTTGTACCGCTGCCATGTAAAAATGGATGTAACGGTTGCAAATGGGGAGCAGTATATAAAGAGGTGGTTCTTCCACCTCCCACTTATCTCTTACCTCTCTCTCTCCTCCATTGATGCCCTTCAAGCTTTCTTGCCCGATCTCTCTCCCTAGCCACTCAAACTTGTTGATTTGCTAGGGATTGAAGGAGGAGACCTAGATCTACACTTCCACCAAAGGAAACTTGATTCCCCCATACTTTCTTGTGTGGATTTTGTTACTCTTGGGTGTTTGAGCACCCTAGACGGAAGAGGTCACCTCGAAACCATATTCCATTGTGGTGAAGCTTCGTGGTTTCGTTGGGAGCCTCCAATTGAGTTGTGAAGATTGCCCTAACCTTGTTTGTATAGGTCCGGTTGCCGCCTTCAAGAGCACTGAAAGTGCTAGTTATCGACTAGAGGGGGGGGGTTGATGACCCACAAGTATAGGGGATCAATCGTAGTCCTTTCGGTAAGTAAGAGTGTCGAACCCAGCAAGGAGCAGAAGGAAATGACAAGCGGTTTTCAGCAAGGTAATTTCTGCAAGCATTGAAATTGTAGGTAACAGATAGTTTGATAACAAGATAATTGGTAACGAGCAAGTAACGGTAACGGTAAATAAAGTGCAGCAAGGTAGCCCAATCCTTTTATGGCAAAGGACAGGCCAGAACAATCTCTAGTAATAGGCAAAGTGTTCTTGAGGGTACACGGGAATTTCATCTAGTCACTTTCATCATGTTGGTTTGATTCATGTTCGCTACTTTGATAATTTGATATGTGGGTGGACCGGTGCTTGGGTGTTGCTCTTACTTGAACAATCTCCCACTTATGATTAACCCCCTTGCAAGCATCCGCAACTACGAGAAAAGTATTAAGATAAAATCTAACCATAGCATTAAACGTTTGGATCCAAATCAGCCCCTTACGAAGTAGCGCATACACTAGGGTTTAAGCTTCTGTCACTCTAGCAACCCATCATCTAATAACTACTCCACAATGCATTCCCTTAGGCCCAAGGATGGTGAAGTGTCATGTAGTCGACGTTCACATGACACCACTAAGGGAATCACAACATACATATCATCAAAATATCAAACACAAATCAAATTCACATGATTACTTGCGACATGACTTCTCCCGTGACCTCAAGAACAAAGGTAAATACTCACAACTAATACTCATGCTCAAGATCAGAGGGGTATTGAATAGCATAATGGATCTGGACATATAATCTTCCACCAAATAAACCATATAGTAATCAACTACAAGATGTAATCAACACTACTAGTCACCCACAGGTACCAATCTGAGGTTCCGGTACAAAGATTGAACACAAGAGATGAACTAGGGTTTGAGAGGAGATGGTGTTGTTGAAGATGTTGATGAAGATTGGCCTCCCAAAGATGAGAGGGGTGTTGGTGATGACGATGGCTTCGATTTCCCCCTTCGGGAGGGAAGCTCCCCTCGCGGAATCGCTCCGCCAGAGGGCAAAAGTGCTCCTGCCCAAGTTCCGCCTCGAGACGGCGGCGCTCCGTCCAGAAAGTCATCTCCTTATTTTTTCTAGGTCAAAAGACCCTATATACCAGAAGATGGGCACCGGAGGTGGGCCGAGGAGGGCACAACCCACCAGGGTGCTCCTGTGGGGCCGGGCGCGCCCTGGTGTCTTGTGCCCACCAGGATGGCCCCCTCCGGTAGATTTTGCTCCAGTATTTTTCATATATTCCAAAAATATTCTCCGTAAAGTTTCAGCTTCTTTGGAGTTGTGCAGAATAGGTATCTCTGATGTGCTTTTTCAGGTCCAGAATTCCAGCTGCCGGTATTCTCCCTCTTTGTGTAAACCTTGCATATTATGAGAGAAAAGGCATTAGAATCACTCCCTAAAGCATTATTATTCAACAAAACACAATAAATAACAGTAGGAAAACATGATGCAAAATGGACGTATCAGGGGTGAATAGGCGACTTTTATGAAAGGCTTCGAAACAATGAATGTATTCGAAATGTGCGGAAGCGAAACATGATCAAGTAGGGATACTATCAAGGATCTAAACAGGGCATGCAACACAATGAAAACATTCAAGCAAGTTAAGCATTATCATCATACACGCTAAGATGAGTCGAAGACAAACTTAGACAGTATGAAGATAAACAGCAGATATGAATGTCTTTGGGGAATGTCTTTAGTCAGAAGTATTCAAGCAATGGCTTCACAGTTCAGTACAGAATGTAAAAGAGTGAAGGATAGAACTAGTAGCTTGATGAAGACTCAGGATTTGTTGGACCAGTTCCAGTTGCTGTGACATCTGTACGTCTGGTTAGGGAGGCTGAGATTCAACTCAGAAGACCTCGTCTTCACCTTGTTCCCCTTGAGCCGAAGTCACTTAGACAACGCTCAATCACTCAGGTAAGTCTTCAGGGGAGACTTCCAAAACCCGTACAAACTTGGTCACCTGGCGATCCACAATGACTCTTGGATTGCTCTAGACCCAGATGCCTAACCGTATGGAAGATCACAGTCTTCAAGTGTAATAAGTCTTCAGTTCTCTCAGAACAGAACGACTTCGGTGATGCTCAAACACGCTAGCTCTGGGTGTTTAGGATTATCCTCGCAGGATGTTTCTCTCTCTCAATGTCTTCGAGGTGGGTTGCTCCAAAACGACAACAACTGTATCTCTCTCTGAGCAGCCACCTTCTTATGGTGGAGGGGGTGGGCTATTTATAGCCAGCGGGCAACCTGACCTGATATGACCAAAGTGACCCTGGGTCAATGGCCAACCGACACGTGTCACAACGGTCGGATTTCAAACACACGCGACAGCTTTACTTGGGCTATAGTAAAGATGACTCAACCAACTCTGGAAGAGATTTCCTCTCATTGTCTTCACTCGAAGACATAGGTTTGGGTTGAGCATCACGTCATCGTCTGACTTCGATCACATCGAGCCCACTTAACAGCACGGTTGTCGGTGTCAAAACCGGCGGATCTCGGGTAGGGGGTCCCAAACTGTGGATCTTGGATCGATGGGTAACAGGAGACAAAGGAGACGATGTTTACCCAGGTTCGGGCCGTCTTAATGGAGGTAAAACCCTACGTCTTGCTTTGTTTTGTATTGATGATGGGGTATCGAGTACAGAGTTGATCTACCTCGAGATCGTATGTAGTGGTCTAAACCGTAAGAGCTATGATTGTAATCTCTGATGATCTGATTGTCCCTAATGACTAGCCTGGCCTTGGCTTATATAACACACCAGAGGCCTAGGATAACAAGAGTCCTAGTCGGCTACGTCGATGGAGAGGAGTCCTTGTCTTGATCACCAAGTCTTGTGGAATCTTCCTCGTATGCATCATGGGCTGTCCGAGCTGGCCCATTAGTGAATCGCCCTGGGGGTCCTCGGCCCAACCCACTGGTCGGGAGACGACGTGGTGAGTACCCCCTAGTCCAGGACACCATCAGTAGCCCCCTGAACCGGTCTTCAAGTTGGGGACGCTCCTCGGTTCTTCCGAAATGTTCTTCATCTTCAGCCGTCGGTCTTGAAAACTGGTTCAACAAATCTTCCCATCTCCAATCTTGAGGTTCGCCGAGGTGTATCCGAAGAGTTCACACGTCGGGCATCCGAGGAGCCCTTTTAATTTCTTGGCCTTTATCAATGCCTTATTATTTTTTACGCCACACCTCGGGTTTGAAGTGTTTCCCGTGCGGCGGTGCCCTCTTGCGTCCAAACTCCAACGCCGGACTGCATCCGAGGTGTCTTTTTGCAGCTGAGCTCCAATGCCGAATTGCATCCGAGGTGTCATAGATTAACTCGGTCTTGAAAAAGTTGAAGTAGTTTATCCGAGCTTAATGCCAGAAATAATCTTTTATGGAGCCAGCCATTCGCATCCGAGCTTTATGCCGGACTGCTTTCGAGGTGTCTCCGATCTTGAGCTTTATGCCGGACTGCTTCCGAGCTCCAACGCCGGACTGCATCCGAGCTCCAACGATGATCCGCGTCCGAGGTGTCATTGTTTACCTCGGTCTTTAAAAAATTGAAGGAATTCAGCCGAGCTTAATGCTGGAAATGCCCTCTATGGAGTCAGCCACTTGCGCTCGAACTTTATGCCGGGCTGCTTCCAAGGTGGTGCACTATCCCAACCGTGGGCTGATTTTTTGTGGATATTTTCGATTGGTGCAATTTATTCTCTGCCGAGATATATAGCGAGTAGCCCTCAAGGTGCATGTCGGTCTAAAACCCAGGATGCTCCTAAAGGATAAAATAAAACCACTAATCCCAGTAGCCCCTGAGACTCAGGTCGATTCACGAAATCGGCCTGAGGATCAATTCCTTGCTCGGCAGTATACTTTAGGAATTAAAATGCATTGTGCAGTAGCCCCCGAGACTCGGGTTGGGTGCGGCCGACCAACCCGAGGATCAGTAATCTCATCGGAAACTATTTTGCACTTAACTTTTCTGCATTGAATCGTCAATGCAGTAGCCCCCGAGCCTTAATTTGGGCACGGGTGGTCGAATTAAGGATCGATATTTGTTTGACACAAACTTTGTTACGTTTGACCTAATTTATTTGTAATGATTCTATGTATCCAAGTACTTTACATCATTAATGCTCGAATCCGCATTGTACACAACTTTGTTGACCGACCATCAGCTTCAACCTCCTCGGCTAGTAGCCGAGGAGTGTTTGCCCTACTTTATAAAGCCTTTATAAGGGCAAAGATTTACGGCAAACAAGGCAATCCGGCCATACGGTTTTATAAACAAAGGTACGCGGAGAGATATGTTATATTACTATGTAAGAAACATCTTCTGGGAAAATAGTTCATTTATAAGTTCCTTTTCCCAGGATATCATGTTGACCACGATCATGAAACCTCAACTCCAATCACCGTGGGAGGAAAATATTGAGGATTTAGTTCGGGGAATGTTCCCGAACTCTATGGTCTTTAATGAACCGAAATTTTCACTTCCGTCGTTGCCGACCAATTATATTCTTAAGATGGCTAGCTTTCGGCTTCACCCAGTCTGAGGTACTAATCCGGATGACCCGGAAGTAACAATCATAGAGGTGCTCCCTTTACCGCCTAGCCGAACAATCGGGAACGTAGGGGGTAAGCACAGGAGCTAGGCAACCCAGCTTGGCCAAAATCTTAAATAAAATTGATGCATATTTATGGCTTTATAACGATGATTACGGAAGGCAGCACTCGCATATTGAATACAAATGCTTTTATGCTATATGCTATTTTGACTCTTTTGTGACCGTTTATCAGTTGAGAGCGGCCCATCGTCGGCTTCTACCCCTTTGTAGATGCTACGCATGGTGTTTTCGCAGTAATAAGACAACCCTTAGCCGACGTCTCGGTGCCCGGAGGCGGTTGTGTTAGCGGAAACGAGGCAATCAGATATCTAGGCTTTATAACTTTCACTTAGTCAGAGGAGCTTAAAGTTTGGGAGGCCAGTTACTATCCCCCGGTTAGTGTTCGGCATCAGCCGAGGTCAAGCCATTAACACTCCAGCCAAATTTATGAAAGGCCCACGCGGTAACCTCTATCGGTCTATAGTTTGATAGAGTCATCGGATCGCCGACCAGTTTACGCCTATCATGATAGTCAGTCTTCGGCTTTCTCCACTAAGGTACTTAATCAGTCAAGCTGGAAATACAATCGCAGTGATTCTCCCTTTACACCCTTGGCCGAACAATGCGGAACGCAAGGGGCAAGCACAGGAGCCGGGCAACCCGACTATTGACCAAAGACATGATTCGAAACTGATGCATATAAGGCAATATTCGAGATGCCGAGGTGCAGGTCGGCAGGGAAGATGCCGAACTGCAGGTCGGTAAACATTTCCCCAGCTGAATTATTACGTGGGGCACCCCAGTCAAGAGGATGTCCCGCTTCCTAAAGGAAAAACATACAAATAGCTTAAAAGTGCCATAAGCTCGAAAAGCCAAAAAACTTACGTAAAAACTTTGATGTCCGAACTAAATCAAGTTTTTTGGTGCCAATCCAAAATTGGTCTTAAAATTAATACGTGATTCAGTCGTGCTTTAACATGATACATCCGATCTCTGGACTCCAGACGGGTTGACGTGGCTTGAGACTGCGTCGGTATTTCCCCAAAGAGGAAGGGATGATGCAACGCAGCGACGGTAAGTATTTCCCTCAGTTATGAAACCAAGGTTATCGAACCAGTAGGAGGATCACCATCACCCAATAAGCAGCACCTGCACACAAACAACAAATACTTGCAACCCAACGCGAAAGAGAGGTTGTCAATCTCTCTACGGTAATAAGATATATTAGGTAGTGATAGATAGGAGAGATAGATCTCTCAAGAACACAAGTAAAAAGAGTAAATATGCAGCAATATGTTTTTGGGTTTTTGGTTTTGTAGATCTGAAAATAAAGATGGCAAAAAGATAGATCGGAAAGCAATATGTTGGAAAAGTAGACCCGGGGGCCGTAGAGTTCACTAGTGGCTTCTCTCATGAGTATAGCGCACGGTGGGTTAACAAATTACTGTTGGGCAATTGATAGAAAATCGAATAGTCATGACGATATCCAAGGTGATGATCATTATATAGGCATCATGGCCAAGATAGGTAGACCGACTCCTGCCTGCATCTACCTCTATTACTCCACACATCGACCGCTATCCAACATGCATCTAGTGTATTAAGTTCATGGAAAAATGGAGTAATGCAATAAGAACGATGACATGATGTAGACAAGATCTATTCATGTAGGAATAGACCCCATCTTGTTATCCTTAATAGCAACGATACATGCGCGTCTTGCTGCCCCTTCTGTCACTGGGAAAGAACACCACAAGATCGAACCCATCACAAAGCACCTCTTCCCATGGCAAGAAAAATCGATCTAGTCGGCCTAACTAAACCAAAGATTCGAAGAAGAAATACGATGCTATAAGCAATCATGCATATAAGAGATCAAAGAAGACTCAAATAATATTCATGGATAGAAACTGATCTTGAACTCAAAATTCATCGGATCCCAACAAACACACCGCAAAAGTTTACATCAAATAGATCTCCAAGAGACCATTGTATTGAGAATCATAAGAGAGAGAGAGAGAAGAAACCATCTAGGTACTGCCAACGGACCCGTAGGTCTATGGTGGACTACTCACGCATCATCGGAGAGGCACCTACGAAGAAGATGAACCCCTCTGTGATGGTGTTTAGATTGGATCTCGCGGTTCTGGAACTTGCGGCGGCTGGAATTGTGTTTTGTCGACTCCCCTAGGGTTTTTGGAATATTAGGGAATTTATAGGCATCAGAGGCGGTGGAGAGGGGCCCCGAGGAGGGCACAACCCATCAGGGCGCGTCGGGGCCCCCCTGGCGCGCCCTGGGGGGTTGTGGTCTCCTCGGCCCACTCCCCCGGAACTTCTTTGGCCCACTGGGTGTCTTCTGGTCCAGAAAAAATCTCCAAAAAATTTCGTCGCGATTGGACTCCGTTTGGTATTGATTTTCTACGAAGTAAAAAAAACAAGCAAAAACAACAACTGGCACTTTGGCACTATGTCAATAGGTTAGTCCCAAAAAATGATATAAAGTTGTTATAAAATGATTTTAAAACATCCAAGAATGATAATATAACATCATGGAACAAGCAAAAATTATAGATACGTTGGAGACGTATCAGCATCCCCAAGCTTAATTCCTACTCATCCTCGAGTAGGTAAATGATAAAAACAGAATTTTTGATGTGGAATGCTGCCTAACATGTTCATCATATTCTTTTCTTTTGTATAGCATGGACATTTGGACTTATAGATGATTCAAAGCAATAGTCTAGTTTTAACATAATGACTTCAATACTCAAGCATGTCAACAAACAACCATGTCTTTTCAAAATATCAACATTAAGTAAGTTATCCCTAGCCCATCATGCTCAATCATTGATCCATTCATGAAACACACTATAATATTAGCTATACCCAATGCTCAAGTACGATCATAGTGCCCCCTAGTTGGTGCTTATAATAGAAGATGGAGACTCAAAGTAAAAATAAAAATTGCATGAAGTAAATAGATAGGCCCTTCGCAGAGGGAAGTAGGGATTTGTAGAGGTTCCAGAGCTCAAAGTTTTAAATTACGAGAGAAAAATATTTGGGTGGCATGCTTTTCCTGTCAACGAAAACAACAAAGTAGCTCAAAATACTTTCCATGCTAGATATATCATAGGCGGTTCCCAAACAAAAAATAAAGTTTATTCCTTTTTCCACCAAACTTTCACTTTCCATGGCGGGACGTATCCACTGTTGCCTTCCATACCAACACTTTCCAAGGAATTTATTATTTGACAACATAAAGTAGATATTTTTTCTTGTTCATTTCGGGAATGGGCATCCCTATTACCGCCGCACTCTCGTGCAATGACAAGTGAATAAACACTCATCTTGAGAATAACACATCTAGCATGGAAAAATATTGGACACTCCCCACCGTTTCATGAGCGGTACGAGTACACAAAAGAGAAAATTTATTTTGAAAATTTAGAGATGGCACATACAAATTTGCTTGGAACGGAATGGAAATACCGCATATATGTAGGTATGGTGGACTCATAAGGCAAAACTTGGTTTATGGATTTTGGATGCACAAGTAGTATTTCTACTTAGTACAAATGAAGGCTAGCAAATAGATTGGGAAGCAACCAAACCAAGAAACGGAAATTCACATAAGTGAGCATTGAACATAACTAACACCGAATAATGCACCACAAGTAGGATGTAACTTCATTGCATAACTATTGACTTTCGTGCATGCATAGGGAATCACAAACCTTAACACCAATATTCCTACTAAGCATAATTACTCACTAACATGACTCACATATTACTATCATCATGTCTCAAAACTATTACGAAGAATCAAGTTTAATTTGTCCAATGATCTTCATGAAAGTTTTTATTATGTCCTCCTTGGATATCTATCACTTTGGGACTAGTTTCATGTATTGCCATTGCTTTTTGGCAAGCTCAAACAAATTTAAGTGAAGCACATGAGCATAAAGATTTCATCTCTCAAAAAGGTATAAGTGAAGCATGAGAGGATTTCTTCAAAATTTACCTACTCTCAAATTAATCTAAGTGAAGCATGAGAGTATTTCTACAAAAAAATTCCAAGCACACCGTGCTCAAAAACATATAAGTGAAGCACTAGAGCAATTCTATAGCTCAAAAAGTTTAAGTGAAGCACATAGAGCAATTCTAACAAATCATAGAATGATTTTGGCTTTCTCAAATAGGTGTGTCCAGCAAGGATACAACGGAAAAACTAACAAACAAAGCAAGCAAAGATACAAGACACTCCATGCAAAACTCATGATATGTGACGAATAAAAATATAGCTCCAAGTAAAATACCGATGGTCGTTAGAAGAAAGAGGGGATGCCACTCGGGGGCATCCCCAAGCTTAGTTGCTTGTTTCTCTTTGGATATATCTTGGGGGTGCGGTAGCATCCCCAAGCTTAGGCTTTTATCACTCCTTATTCCTTCATCCATCGCGATCTCACCCAAAACTTGAAAACTTCAATCACACAAAACTCAACAAAATCTTCGTGAGATCCGTTAGTATAATAAAGCAAATCACTACTTTAGGTGCTGTTGCAAACCCATTCAAATTTTTATTATTGCATTATACCTACTGTATTTCAACTTTACCATGGCTTATACCCCCCCGACACAAACCATAGATTCATCAAAACAAGCACACAATGCAACGAAAACAGAATCTGTCTTAAACAGAACAGTCTGTAGTAATCTGTACTCTACCCATACTTATGTAACTCTAAAAATTCTGAAAAATTATTACAACGTAAGGAATTTGTATAGAAACACCGTGTTAAAATTTCAGCTCAAGATTACGTTCCAGTAAAAAATGAAAATTCATATACTGGACGCAAAGTTTCTGTTTCAGATTCAGCATCACTTCTACTCATCCTATGAATCATCATAAAGGCTTTACTTGGCACAAACACTAAATAAACCATAAAAACACAATCATAACAGAGGCATAGTTGTTTCAACACTCAAAAATAGAAAGGAAAAAGCAAAAATTTATTTATTCATTGGGTTGCCTCCCAACAAGCGCTATCGTTTTACGCCCCTAGCTAGGCATAACACATAGATTCAAGTATTGTCATCTTTGGTTTTGGATCCATAGGATGCCCTCATGATTGATTCATATGGTGGATTAATTCTTGTTCTAGGGAAGTGTTCCATACCCTTTCTCAAAGGAAATTGAAAACGAATATTGCCTTCTTTCATATCAATCACGGCACCTATAGTGCATAAAAACGGTCTACCAAGTATAATGGGACAAGACGGATTGCAATCAATATCAAGCACAATAAAATCAATAGGCACATAATTCCTATTTTAAAGAATAAGAACATCATTAATTCTTCCCAAAGGCTTTTTAATAGTAGAATCCGCCAAGTGCAAATTAAGAGAACATTCTTCAATGTTGGTGAGACCAAGCACATCACATAGAGATTTCGGAATCGTGGAAACACTAGCACCCAAATCACACAAAGCAAAGCATTCATAATTATTAATCTTGACCTTAATGGTAGGTTCCCACTCATCATGTAATTTTCTAGGAATAGAAATCTGCAACTCCAACTTTTCTTCAAAAGATTTCATCATGGCATCAACGATATGTTTAGTAAAAACTTTATTTTGCTCATAAGCATGGGATGAATTCAACATGGATTGCAGCAAAGAAATACCTTCAATCAAAGAGCAACTATCATAATTAAAATCTTTGCAATCCAAGATAGTGGGCACATCACTAGTTAAAGTTTTGACCTCTTCAAACCCACTTTTATCAAAATTTTCATCAAGATTTTCACCCTCCAAATTATTGGGACGCCTTCTAGCTAAAGTTGACTCTACTTCAGTCCCTTCATTATCAATTTTAATATTACTAAACAAGGAATCAATAGAAGAAACACCAATCACTTTAAGATCTTCATCTTTTTTATCCTCTAGAGAGATCGGTTTGGCAGCCATTTGATTTATCAAAGTAGCTTGTGCATCGGAGATTTTACCAAGCAAATTTTTAGCATGAGCATATTTAGATTGAAGATTGCAAACTTCTCTACTGATATCATCAAGTTGTTTCGTTATGGCATCTAGCACGGTAGAGTGTTCTCTAAGCTCATCGGTAAAATACTTATTATGCTCAAATTGTGTAGTCATATATTCCTTAGTACTTTTCTCATTTTCAAGCAAAATATTGGGATAAGGAACTTCATAGTACTTTCGTTGGGGCATCATGACTACGCAAACAAGATTGCAAGCAAAGAAGAGATCCGACAAGAAAAAGGCAAACGAAAAAGAGGGCGAATAAAACGGCAAATTGGTGAAGTGGGGGGGAAGAAAATGAGAGGCAAATGGCAAATAATGTAATTGCAAGGAGATGAGATTTGTGATTAGGAACCTGGTAGATGATGGTCGAGTCCCCTTGGCGCCTACGATAGGCACGTAGAAGAGACTGTTTCCTCCCCGCCAACGGCGCCAGAAATTCCTTTGACGTGTCTTGAGACTGCGTCAGTATTTCCTCAAAGAGGAAGGGATGATGCAGCACAGCGACGGTAAGTATTTCCCTTAGTTATGAAACCAAGGTTATCGAACCAGTAGGAGGATCACCACCACCCAATAAGCAGCACCTGCACACAAACAACAAATACTTGCAACCCGACGCGAAAGAGAGGTTGTCAATCTCTATACGGTAATAAGATATATTAGGTAGTGATAGATAGGAGAGATAGATCTCTCAAGAACACAAATAAAAAGAGTAAATATGCAACAATATGTTTTTGGGTTTTTGGTTTTGTAGATCTGAAAATAAAGATTGCAAAAAGATAGATCGGAAAGTAATATGTTGGAAAAGTAGACCCGGGGGCCGTAGAGTTCACTAGTGGCTTCTCTCATGAGTATAGCGCACGGTGGGTGAACAAATTACTGTTGGGCAATTGATAGAAAATCGATTAGTCATGACGATATCCAAGGTGATGATCATTATATAGGCATCACGTGCAAGATAGGTAGACCGACTCCTGCTTGCATCTACCTCTATTACTCCACACATCGACCGCTATCCAGCATGCATCTAGTGTATTAAGTTCATGGAAAAACAGAGTAATGCAATAAGAACGATGACATGATGTAGACAAGATCTATTCATGTAGGAATAGACCCCATCTTGTTATCCTTAATAACAATGATATATGCGTGTCTTGCTGCCCCTTCTGTCACTGGGAAAGAACACCGCAGGATCGAACCCATCACAAAGCACCTCTTCCCATGGCAAGAAAAATTGATCTAGTTGGCCTAACTAAACCAAAGATTCGAAGAAGAAATACGATGCTATAAGCAATCATGCATATAAGAGATCAAAGAAGACTCAAATAATATTCATGGATAGAAACTGATCATGAACTCAAAATTCATCG
Source organism: Elymus sibiricus (assembly GCA_039707655.1). Lineage (NCBI taxonomy): Eukaryota > Viridiplantae > Streptophyta > Magnoliopsida > Poales > Poaceae > Elymus > Elymus sibiricus. Next base: position 386,064,052 of record CM077671.1, read on the forward strand.
GATCCCAACAAACACACCGCAAAAGTTTACATCAAATAGATCTCCAAGAGACCATTGTATTGAGAATCATAAGAGAGAGAGAGAGAAGAAGCCATCTAGCTACTGCCTACGGACCCGTAGGTCTAGGGTGGACTACTCACGCATCATCGGAGAGGCACCTATGAAGAAGATGAACCCCTCTGTGATGGTGTTTAGATTGGATCTCGCGGTTCTGGAACTTGCGGCGGCTGGAATTGTGTTTCGTCGACTCCCCTAGGGTTTTTGGAATATTAGGGAATTTATAGGCATCAGAGGCGGTGGAGAGGGGCCCTGATACGTCTCCAACGTATCTATAATTTTTGCTTGTTCCATGCTGTTATATTATCATTCTTGGATGTTTTACAATCATTTTATTACAACTTTATATCATTTTTTTGGGACTAACCTATTGAGATAGTGCCAAAGTGCCAGTTGCTGTTTTTGCTTGTTTTTTACTTCGCAGGAAATTAGTACCAAACGGAGAGAAAACGTTGCGGGGATTTTTGTGGATTTTTTACGGACCAGAAGAAAGAAGATGGGCCAAAGAACACCAGAAGAGAGGGCCCAGGCTGGCCAGCACCCACCAGGGCGCGCCAGAGGCCCCCTGGCGCGGCCTGGTGGGGGATGGGCACCTCGGGCACCCCCTCCACCGCCTCCGATGCCTATAAATTCCCAAATATTCGGAAACCCCCAAAAATAACCCTAGACTCTCCGTTCTGCCGCCACAACTCTCTGTATCGACGAAAAACCAATCTGGAGGTGTTCCAGTACCCTGCCGGAGAGGGGAATCCATCTCCGGTGGCCATCTTCATCATCCCGACGGAGGCCATGACGAGGAGGGAGTAGTCCACCCTCGGGGCTGAGGGTATGTACCAGTAGCCATGTGTTCAATCTCTCTCTCTCTCGTGTTCTTGAGATGTCATGATCTTGATGTATCACGGGCTTTGTTAATATAGTCGGATCACATGATGGTATTCCCTTACTATCTTCTTGTGATGAATTGAATATTTCCCTTTGAGATATCATTATGTTGGATTGAATATTGGATTTGAGAACATTTGATATATGTCTTGCATGTGGATACCCGTGGTGACAATGGGGTGTTCTATTGATTCACTTGATATATGTTTTGGTACTCAACTTGCGGATTCCCGCGGTGACATTGGGGTAATCTATGCATAGGGGTTGATACATGTTCTTGTCCTACTTTCTCCGATAGAAATCTTGGGGTGCTCCTTGAAGCTCTTTCTGTGGATTGAGTATTATGAATCTGAAATTGTTTGATGAGTATCGTATAATTAACTCATGGATACTTGTGGTGACATTGGAGTATCTAGGTGACATTAGAGTTGGCGTATCATATGGTGTTATTCTATTATGAACTCTTAGATAGATCGATTGGAAAGGATAACTTGGTTATATTAGTACGAACTCTTGGATAGATCGATCGGAAAGGATAACTTGGTTATGTTAGTACGAACTCTTGGATAGATCGATCGGAAAGGATAACTTTAAGGTGGTTTCGTACACTACAAACAATTTCTTCTTATGCTCTCCGCTAGATAAGAACTTTGGAGTGATTCTTTGTTGAACGTTGAGGGCTGGTTATGTGATCCAATTATATTAGCATTGTTGAGAGATTGCACTAGCGAAAGTACGGACCCTAGGCCTTGTTTTCAAGCATTGCAATACCGTTTGAGCTCACTTTTGTTACTTGCTACCTTGCTGTTTTTATATTTTCAGATTACAAAAACCTATATCTACCATCAATATTGCACTTGTATCACCATCTCTTCGCCGAACTAGTGCACCTATACAATTTGCCATTGTATTGGGTGTGTTGGGGACACAAGAGATTTCTTGTATTTGATTGCAGGGTTGTTTGAGAGAGACCATCTTCATCCTACACCTCCCACAGATTGATAAACCTTAGGTCATCCACTTGAGGTAAAATTGCTACTGTCCTACAAAACTCTGCGCTTGGAGGCCCAACAAAGTCTATAAGAATAAAGTTGCGTAGTAGACATCAGGCCCCGAGGAGGGCACAACCCATCAGGGCGCGCCATGGCCCCCCTGGCGCGCCCTGGTGGGTTCCGGTCTCCTCGGCCCACTCCCCTGGCACTTCTTTGGCCCACTGGGTGTCTTTTGGTCCAGAAAAAATCTCCAAAAAGTTTCGTCACGATTGGACTCCGTTTGGTATTGATTTTCTGCGAAGTAAAAAAAACAAGCAAAAACAACAACTAGCACTTTGGCACTATGTCAATAGGTTAGTCCCAAAAAATGATATAAAGTTGTTATAAAATGATTGTAAAACATCCAAGAATGATAATATAACAGCATGGAACAAGCAAAAATTATAGATACGTTGGAGACGTATCACGGGTCAGCCTTTGGCTTCAACCTCCATATCCCGAAGGCGGAGTGTTTCTCCGAGGCCTGTTTAGTGAACTAAACTCGAGCAACTTTAGAAAGAAACCAGGCTATCCGGCCATTGACCACACATCAGCGTCGGAAAAAGGAGTAGTAGAAAAAGACTTTGCAACGACCAAGAAGAAAACATTTATTATAAAAAGGCTCATATAAATTTATGAGCCCCCAATTAAATTGGGTAAAGAAAGTTGTTTTTTGAACAAAAAACATTTTTAACAAAGAAAGTTCTTGTTTTGAAACAAAAACATATCGCTTGGTTGAACCGAACAAAAGTTTACAAGCTTAAGAAATTTGAGCATGAAAGCGACTTAGCTGATTAATATGCTCGGTGTGGATGACGCGGTTCGAGCTACGACGGGACAAGGTCCCAGCCCCCAAGCCGGTGATGAGGTAGCCGACGAAGAGCTTGGCTTGATGAAGTGACAACACAACACTTCCGAAGGGCTGAGGTGAAACCCCCGGTCCAGCCGAGGAGACAGAGCAGTTCGGTAGCATGTCGGCGAAGCCCCCACGTAAGTCGACCATGTCAACGACGCGATTTGGTTGATTGAGGCGGGACGATGATGTCGGCACGCCGAGTTGACGACGTGACATGGCCGAAGTGGATTACCTACACGCATGAAGTAGCACAAGCCAGATAATAATAAAATAAAAATTCTTTAAAGAATTACTTATGCGAAACAAATTATTTAGAAGAGATGCGGCCTGGCGCAATGCAGATGTCAACACAGGGCGTCGGGGCGGCGAATTGAAAAAATCTGAATTCGCAGGGTCATCTGAATTCGCGCTAGGGTGACAACAAAATTTGGTCAACGAAGGTGGGACAACGACGTCGGTACGCCGGGGTGAGAATGCCATCCGATCTAAATCCATTACCTGCACACATAAAACAGTGCAAGCCGGACATAATAATATATTTTTTGTTTGCATAATCAATTTACGCACAATATGGATAATAAAACAAATATGGCCTCTCTACAACATAAGTTGAATTGACAACATAGGGACGTCAATGTGGATTAGAGTCCACCGCTCAGCACAGATAACCCGCGCACAAAATTGTACAAAAAGTACAAAGATGTTTGATAGTACTAAACAACACGAACAAATTTAATAGAAGAAATATCACCTAATTGTCCGTAGTGGTCGAAGTTGGCTGATCTCTCGTAACTTGAGCGTCTCGCATCTGCAGCCGCGTGATACGTCTCCGTCGTATCTATAATTTTTGATTGTTTCATGCCAATATTATACAACTTTCACATATTTTTGGCAACATTTTATATGATTTATTGGGCTAACCTATTGATCCAGTGCCCAATGCCAGTTCGTGTTTGTTGCATTTTTTTTGTTTTGCAGAATATCCATATCAAACGAAGTCCAAACGCGATAAAAAATTACGGAGATTTGTTTTGAAATATTTGTGAATTTTGAGAAGTGGAATCAACGCAAACGGAGGCCCACAGCCCCCACGAGACACCAGGGCGCGCCCCAGGGCCTAGGCGCACCCTGGTGGGTTGTGCCCACCTCGTAAGTCGGTTGGAGCTCTCCTTTGGGCGCACGGAAGCTAATTTTTGGATAAAAATGCCCTCAAAATTTCAGCCCGACCGGAGTTACGGATCTCCGGGAATATAAGAAACGGTTTTCGGCCAGAAAACAGGAACGTGAAAAAGAAGAGAACAGAGAGGGAGATCCAATCTAGGAGGGGCTCCTGCCCCTCCGCCGCCATGGCGGCCATGGACCAGAGGGGGAACTCTCCTCCCATCTAGGGGGAGGCCAAGGAAGAAGAAGAAGGAGGGGGGCTCTCCCCCCCTCTCTCCCGGTGGCGTCGGAACGCCGCAGGGGCAATCATCGTGACGGCTATCTACACCAACAACTTCGCCACCGTCAACACCAACTCGCTCTCCCTCTATGCAGCGGTGTAACTCCCCTTTTCCCCGCTGTAATCTCTACTTAAACATGGTGCTCAACTCCGTATATTATTTCCCAATGATATGTGGCTATCCTATGATGTTTGAGTAGATCCGTTTTGTCCTATGGGCTAATTGATGATCGTGGTTGGTATGAGTGTATATTTTATTATGGTGCTGTCCTACGGTGCCCTCCGTCTCGCGCAAACGTGAGGGATCCCCACTGTAGGGTGTTGCAATGTGTTCATGATTTGCCTATGGTGGGTGGCGTGAGTGACAGAATACACAGACCCGAGTAGGTGGGTTGTTGCATATGGGAGTAAAGAGGACTTGATACTTAATGCTATGGTTGGGTTTTACCTTAATGATCTTTGGTAGTTGTGGATGCTTGCTAGAGTTCCAATCATAAGTGCATATGATCCAAGTACGGAAAGTATATTAGCTCATGCCTCTCCCTCATATAAAATTGCAAGAATGATTACCGGTCTAGTTATCAATTGCCTAGGGACAAATAACCTTCTTGTTTAACAAAAGCTTTCTACTAAAAAACTAACTTTTATTATCTTGCAATTTACTCATAGTTTTATTCCCGCTAAGTACTTCTAGTTTTATTCGTGCAAACTATCCTATCACCTACAAAGTAGTTTCATACTTGTTCTAGGTAAAGCAAGCATTAGCGTGCGTAGAGTTGTATCGGTGGTCGATAGAACTTGAGGGAATATTTGTTCTACCTTGAGCTCCTCGTTGGGTTTGACACTCTTACTTATCGAAAAAGGCTACAAACGATCCCCTACACTTGTGGGTTATCACCGCGGGGCGAGAACAGACTCTGCCGAATTGCATTGATAAAGCCAGTTGCCGAGAACTGATCGGGAGCCCCTGGTCCAGCCAACATGATGAAGCTGGTCGGCTGGTGACGCCGAAGTCCCCGAAGCAGGTTGATGAAGAGATGGCGAAGCCCCCGGTCTAGCCGAGGTGACGGAGCAGGTCGGCTTGTGATGCTGAAGTCTCATGTCAGCCGTGGTGTCGAAGCAGGTCGGCATGATGGATGTCGGCTTGAAGAAGCGACGACACGGCGATGCCGATGCAGGTCGGAATTTGTGACGCGGTCAGTGCTGGCTTGATGAAGCAACGACACACCCGATCCATGCAACCCGTGGGGTGACGACCTTGTCTTAACGATTATTTGTCCTTCACGATGCCGAACTCTTGGTCGGCTCGCCGAGGTGATGATCCGAGGTGGTGGTTGTCGTCGGCTCGATGGAGCGATGGCCCAGTCGATGTTGACGCAGGTCGATAGCCGTGGAGCAATGTGGTCGGGCCGGTTTGACATCGGCGCGACGATGAAGATCACCTCAGAAAAGACGCAAAATTTATGGGCGCGTGTTTGAGAACAACACACAATACCCTAGAACAAAAAAAAATCCTTAAAAAAGGATGTCCAATGTCCCGTTCATGAAGAAAGATGAATTCGGGTCGGATTCGTTCTCGCGCAGAAAACAGATCCGAAAATTGATGCACTCATCGGACATTTCCCGTAGTTTGAACGGTCGGATTGAGCTAAAATTTTGAGGGGTTATCGGTATAGGAATTCCGCAGCTGATGAATGGTGGGATTTTCCAAAGGATGTACGAGCTAGATACTGTATACCTCACCCCAAACTCGTCTAGATTCCCGTCCAGATTCGACAGGGCTCTGGTATATCAAAGATTGCCGGAGATTCCTCCATCGGAACGCGACGAAATTTTGCAGGGTTGTTATAGATACAATTCCGCACAATTCCACCGAAGCAATCATCAAAGCGACGCTCGAGAAAACAGGGACGACGAACACAAATTCGTTGTCCAGAAAAAACTACTGCCAATCTGCAGACGAGCCATCGATCCTTCTAGCGATCCCACATCGGAACTCTTAATGAAAGCACCAATGTTGGTGTCAAAACCGGCGGATCTCGGGTAGGGGGTCCAAAACTGTGGATTTTGGATCGATGGGTAACAGGAGACGAAGGAGACGATGTTTACCCATGTTCGGGTCTTGCTTTGTTTTGTATTGATGGTGGGGTATCAAGTACAGAGTTGATCTACCTCGAGATCGTATGTAGTGGTCTAAACCCTAAGAGCTATGATTGTAATCTCTGATGATCTGATTGTCCCTAATGACTAGCTTGGCCTCGGCTTATATAACACACCAGAGGCCTAGGATAACAAGAGTCCTAGTCATCTACGTCGATGGAGAGGAGTCATTGTCTTGATCACCAAGTCTTGTGGAATCTTCCTCGTATGCATCATGGGCTGTCCGAACTGGCCCATTAGTGAACCGCCCTGGGGGTCCTCGGCCCGACCCACTGGTCGGGAGACGACGTGGTGAGTACCCCCAAGTCCAGGACACCATCAACAGTGGTTCCTATGACCCAGGAAAGAAGAAACAAAACTACCAAAAGACTTCGTCTTCGCATTTCATTATCTTCAGGCGATTATCTTCGCATACCACCAATGGCTTCGGCCATCATCAATGTCTTCGGACATTTTTAGGGGTCGTCTTCGATGGTTAAACCGAATCTCCAAGGACTTCTATCTGTGTTATCCTGTGAACTCTCACAAACACATTAGTCCCTCAACCACGTTTGTCTTCAATACTCCAAAACCAAACAAGGGTGGCACTAGACGCACTTACAATCTCCCCCTTTTTGGTGATTGATGACAAACTGGTTGAAGTTTTCAATGGGGATAAAATATGTGAAGATAAAGACTTGGAGATTATGATTGCAAGATATAGAGAGCTCCCCCTGAAGATGTGCTTATGAAGATTTTTGCTTGGAATGCAAAAGCACATGGCAGGTTATAGTTTGCGGAGATCTCCCCCTATATCGTGTAATCCAATCACTATGCATTTAAATGATATTTCGAACATAATGAAATGCATAATGTAAAATGGGCATCTGCAGTATGACTTCAGGTGCATATGATAACTTGAAGTAGCGCCAAGTAGTACGGTAATCATAAAAAGTGCAGACGTCCATCAGGACTTAAGATTTACAACCCAAATAGCGAATGTTCAGAAACAAGAGTTGTAAACTTAACAAAAAGTAGCACCCAACCCATATTAGTAGACCCGTTTGAAGACTATCAGCCAATGCTTCTCCCCCTTTGTCATCGAATGACCAAAAAGGGCGAAGACATTGAGCACTATGCATCCCCAGCAGGAGTTGAAGACGATAGTGCATTAGGGTCGGTGGAGGTTGGTGCAGGCGAGCTTGGAGCAGTGTCGCGATGTGCAGTTGAAGGAGAGGTGATGTCTTCAGCTTCATCATTGGCAAGACGCACGTTGACGGATGGGGCTTCGGAGGAGAAGTCACTGTCTTCGAGAGAAGGCGTCTGACGCCATTTCTCTGTGCGAGGTGGCGGAGCACTGAAATGGAAGTGTTAGCCATCTTCACGAAGTTCATCCTCAGGTGCGAGCATAGTCAATGTCCTCCAGGCACGACGGCTTGTCTCATGAGCAACAATGGCATTCTTGGTTGTGAGAGTGCGGATCCTGTTAATGTCTTGTACCACAGAAGCCATTTGTCTTCGAGTCCACTCATGATGACGATCTTGTTTCTGGATGAGAGAGACAAGAAGCTCTGTATCTGTCATGGCACACTCTATCCTGGTCCTTTCTTGGCGAGGCAAGGTACTGGCAGTGGCTTCAGTGGCTGTGACACTTGGTTGAGGTTGTCAAATTGATCCAATAAGTCTCGCACGGGACATATCAAATGGAATATGAAGTCCTTCTTCATCAGCTGTGCCACTGGTATCTTGCATGAGGGAATTCTTGCTCTTTGGAGGGTAGATGTCAGTGTGAATGACTTCGACATCTGGAAGATATATTCCATGATTGCTAGCAGAGGGCAAGAACCTAGTGTTGGTTCTGCACTTGATGAAACGCATGATCCATGGTGCATAGATCTTGGGTTCGAACAAGGTGATGCAATTAGCCGCCAGATTGCGTAGGAAGAGATCTTGAAGATTAAACCTGATGCCATAGACGATGTTGTAGACCAATGTCTTCAGAGCCCCTTAAAGCTTGCACGAAGATGAATGCCCCTTGATTGGCCAAATGGTGTGGCAAAGAATATGGTAGATAGTCTTCGGCAGATACTGAAGATCTTCAACGAAGAATGAGTTTGGCAGATCTGCTTCAGGGGCCAAAGGATTCATGATAGTAAGCATATCAGTCATATTTGGCTCGGCCAGTTGGAAGATACTCAGTATGGCTTCATTGTCGTCAGAGGATGCAAGAGGTGTTGCTGGAAAGAATTTCTTAGCATCAGCAGTGACATATTCATCTTGAATCATGAAGTGCATCTTTCATGTCTTCAGGTCTCGGCCAAAGCCAGAGATGTGGAGGGTGGCGTAGAACTATAGAATGAGCTCCTCATTCCAGTCTTCATGATCAGTGACAAAAGCCAGGAGTCCAACATCCCGAAGACAATCAATTGCTTGGTCAAAACATGGCAGTCCCTTCATAGCTTCAAGACTGAGTCATTTGTGTGGGAAAATTCTATTCTGGCCATAGAGCACGCATGTGTAGTATTCCCTTCGAGGGATGCTCCATAACCTATCAGACTGAGTCTTCGAACGAGCATATGGATTGCAGTCGGAGTTGAAGAAGCTGTTGTTGAGCCTGAAGGTTCTGACGCTGAAGACATGAGGATGAGCACGCCCTTGTTGATGGAGCATAGGGAGCCTTGGCATTGGGTTCAGAACATTGGGGCGCCTTTGAATGTTGAATTCAAATAGCGGACCCATCCTTGGTGATGCGACCAGCCTGGGCCATTTGGTGGGAACCATTTGCCCTTCTCTATTGCGAGCCAGGACAATGTTGTCACCATTGTCGTCAGAGGAAGGCGTCGCAGGAACTAGAGGACCATCAGGGGATGGAGCATTGACTTCGCCCACAATGTTATCAGCAGCATTGACTTCAGACGCTGGGGCTTCAGTCTCTGGCGCGTTATGAGCAATGTCTTTGATTCTGAGGACTCCCTCGACTGGTGAAGTAGGAGACACGCAGACCTCGTCTTCAGGGATGCTCTGCATCGAATATATGTCCAATCTAGGTCCACGACGAAACCTTTTGAGAGGCGACGCATGCTCAGTAGGTTCAACTTCTATGGCCACAAATGGACACTCGGGTGTTCTGGGCATAGGAGTTGAAAACACAGACGGTGGAATGCTTGGTATGTTTTCAGGCACAGTTGGCCTAAGAGGAGTGCCGATGTCAACATACTCACTGTCATCATGTGTTGGCATTTGGATCACCGGATCATTATTGTTCAGCATGGGAGTTTCTTCTACATTGGCTTCGTCAGCATGAGCTTCGGGAGCAATGTCTTCAGCTGCTGGAATGTGTTTGGTAGCAGGAGTCTCTATGGTAGCAGACTCATGGAGTATTACTTGCCCCTCTTGGTTCTCAGAGGCAGGAGGAGCCATGGAGATAGGCGTCACTTGCAGTGGCTCCTGTTGAGTAGCAGGGGTGGATGATGGAGCAGATGGGGGTTGAGGTACTTGAGCGGACACAGATGGCATCAAATTCTTTGTCTTCTGCCTCTTCGGTGGTTGGGCTTCAGAGGCAGCAGCCTTGCGCTTCTTGGCTTCAGCTTTGGCTTTCTTTGTCCTATTGCTAGTGGCAACAAATGAAGGCAGAGGTGCTCGAGTGCCAGAGAAGCCAGCTGGAAACACAATGCCTCGTGGTTCCGACCTTGACGGAGCGGTATGGTCTGAAGACATTGAAGCCTATCTGGATCTTTCAATGATCCGTGGATCAAGAGCAGGTTGGCCAAGAGCCTTGCGCTTCAGCATTTCATTGTGAGCTTAAATCATGGTGTTGGCCTTTTTCTTGAGATGCACACGAGCACCTTTGACAGCTTCACATCTCTTCTCAAACACTGCCTTGAGGTCTTTCATCATAATCTGATAGCCTTGGATCTGTTCAGCCTTGAGCTTGTGGACGTTGGCCTTGAAGAGTGCCTTCTCATGGCTAATCTTCGCCTTGAGTTGAACGGCCTTTTGGGCCATAGAGAGATCCTCATTCACGAGCCCTTGGAAGGTTACATTGTGCCCAATGGGCAGCTGTAGGGCGTCGATGGTGAGGGATGGATCAGCAAACCACTCGTCAATGAAGTGCTCGAGTATTGCTGGGTCGAAGAGAGGTAAGTCTTCAATACGTTTAGCTTCCTCTTCCTTTTGCTGGATCAGTCTTGCCAGCGCTTCATCATCAAACTCATCATCGGAGAGCTCGATCATATTTGCAGTATCCTTCAGTGAGACAGATGGCTTCGGTCCTCTGGAAGCAGCAGCCTTCCTTTTCATTCGCCTAACAAGGCGAGACTCATCTTCTGTATCTTCGGATTCAACAGAAGGTGACCTTGAAGCCTGTGATATTGTCCCAACAGCCTTGGGCTTTGAAGCTTTTGCCTTCATCTTAGGCTTCGGATTAGTGACAGGGGGTGGAATATAGTGTTCAGCGTCTCCAGAAACAACAAAGCCTTGAATGCTAGTTGGATGTGGATTCTTGGGCATTGGTGGCCTGAACATGCATGGGTAGAAACCAATCCTTATGGCATCGGACTTTGTCTTCGGAGGAAGGTTCTTGTAGACAATGCCAGTCCATGGAGCTTGCTCATAGTGTTTCTCAGCATATTCTTCAGTGACATAGCGGTAGTTGTATCACTCAACATCCCAATATCTTCAGATCCATTGTATCCGACTCTTTCTCTAACCATAGATTTCCTCGTCATCTGACTTATACTTCGCATAGAGTTTGGGAGGAAGATCTTTAGCAGTGTTCAGTCTTCTCTGTCTACCACCTTTCTTTGGAGGATCGTCTCTGGCCATTGTCTTCAAAGCCTTCGAGGTGAGCAAAGGCTTCAAAGACAGATTCAAGTGAGAGCTTGCCCCTGGCGAGTGCAAATGAATCTGCAAGTAGTCTGTAAATGAATTCAGACTATGAGATCCAAGCGATTCTGCTGCGGACAAGTACCTGTGAAAGAGTTAGAGATGTGAGGGAGTGGAAGAGGTCATATGCATTACTATGAGATCCAAGCGATTCTGCTGTGGACATGTACCTGTGAAAGAGTTAGAGATGCGAGGGAGTGGAAGAGGTCATATGCATTCTCAGTAGATTTAAAACAAGATATCGTGGTATGAAGACATTGACCTTATCCACCGAAGACTTTCACTTTTGCTCACAGATAGGGTGGTTTCAGATTTGTGCAAGTTCGAGAATTCGCACAAGTGAGAAATCAACCCAGATTTGCAACATAAGTAAAATAATTTAGCAAATAGAGGTACAAGTGTGAGATCTATTGGAATGATAGTGGAAAAATAGATCTCGAAGATATTTGGTAATTTGCAAAGATCAAATGCTTGGTAAAAATTCAGATTTTATTACCACGGTGAAGAACACGATGAACTAGTCGACGAGGCGGAGAGGCCGAGTAGTTCGATCTGCCACACCCTAGCTTGGTGGTGGCAGACACCTACGGCGGCGGCGGACGAAGATGGTCGCGGCCGGCGTGAGTACGTCGACGGAGGAGGCACGACAGCGAAGCGCTTCTTCTTCGGCGGCGATGAAATCCAGCGACGGCACTAGGGTTTGGAGCTTGGAGGTGGCGGAGGAAGTGGAAGCTAGTTATTGAGCTGGGGCACTTGTATTTATAAGGATGGAGACATCCGAACAGTTTGGACAATTATGCCCCGGACTCTTCGGCTCTAGTGGGACACGTGGTGAGCATGCAACACGTCTGACAGCCCACTACGCTTATCGAAGCGGCGGCGCGGGAGTTGTTGCGAAAAACGCGGTAACAGATAAGATTTTAAGAGTTTAAATGTTTGGTTGTCTTTGCCTTCGACTGACAAGGATGCAGTGAAGACAATCAACATGTGTCAATTTAGAATGCATATAACTGGAGTTGAATAGGTTTTGGACGAGGTAAGAACAATTGGGGTTGTCGGGTCCGATCACATTTGCCTAGGTAAAACTTGAAGATATAGATATAGGTCAAATGATGTATAGGACAAAACTCCAATATACACATAGATATGCAAGGAATATTCAATAAAAAAACACGCGCATACTTTGAAGATAAGATTCAGATTCGAAGATAAACTCAGTGTCTCAAAGACTTGTAAAAAGCGAAGATAAAAGCAATGTCTTTGAGATTGGTTGGTGGCGTTACCCACCGCATAAGAATACTTGACCCAGACACGGTGCACAATTATCGTGGCGCTCTGAAGTCATATTCTTCGTTAATGTATTCACACTTGGAGTGTAAGTCTTCATGAATTGAAGACATACGTTACCTCGTGTGTTTTGCATCAAAGTCATCAACATGCATAAGCGTTAGGATGTATTCCCATTCAAAGGACATTTGAGGATTCTAAGATATTTAGCTCACACCGCAACTTGCAAAATCTATTTTCATCCAAAGGCTTCATGAAGATATCCGCCAATTGATCTTCAGCGTCAGCATGTTTGATGTTGATATCGCCTTTCATCACGTGATCCCGAAGAAAATGATGTCATATCTAAATATGCTTCGTCTTCGAATGCTGTACTGGGTTGTAGGAGATCTTGATTGCACTCTCATTGTCGCAGTAGAGAGGTACATGCTTCAGGTTGATGCCATAGTCCTTGAGAGTCTGCTTCATCCAGAGAAGCTGAGTGCAGCAAGCGCCAACAGCAATGTATTCAGCTTCGGTGGTGGAGAGTGATACACAGTTCTGCTTCTTCGAAGACCAACATACAAGAGATCGTCCCAGAAAGTAACATGTGCCAGATGTAGACTTGCGATCAACTCCGTCGCCAGCGAAATCAGAATTTTAATAGCCAATGAGCTCAAACTTTGAACCCTTTTGGTACCACAATCCTAGTGTTGGGGTGTGAGCCAGATATCTAAGTATTCGCTTCACCGCTAGGTGATGCGACTCCTTTGGTGCCGATTGAAATCTGGCGCACATGCAAACACTAAGCATTATATTATAGGAGATATGCCCTAGAGGCAATAATACATGTTATTATTTATCCCCATGTTGCTAATTAAGTTTATATTCCATGCTATAACTGCTATGGTTCTCGAGTCTACAATAACCACGAGGCTCGGAGGAATACTCATATGCACGTATGGAATAATAAATGGTAAAATGTATTCCTAGTCTGGCCTCTAAGACTAGCTCAAGTGTTGCATGATGGTTTTGTTTTCCTAATCATAGGCATGGCTATGCTGGCAATTTTGAGGGCACAATATTAGAAGAATATTTGTGTTGAATTGACCCGATTTGATGTTATGCTATGAGATACATTCATCACAAGTTAATGGTTAATAACACAGAGAAAGTTAACGTTTGCATGATTCCTTAGACCATGAGAGTATCGAGTTTCTTCATGCTTGCTTCATGAACTTTGGGGTTTGTTAAACGTCATCCGTAACTGGATGGCTATTACGGCGGCTTACGGGTTCATGGAAAAGTATGACAAGTAACTTGATAGCTCAAGATTGGGATTTGCTCCTCCGACGATGGAGAGATATTCTCGGGCCCTCTCGGTGTTACGGTATCCATCATCGTCTGGCCAGACACATTGTGATTTGATCACGGGGATGCCGGAACGCGGAAACGAGAAAAGAGAACAAAACCGGCAACGAGGTAACTGGCATTGTGGACAAGTGTTGATCCACAGGGATGCCGATAAATCTAACCTCGGGTTTTGTAACATATCACGAAGTAAAAGGAATAGCACACAACAACTAGGAGGTTCACTCGAATATTCATTCGTGTGGTTATAGGGGTCAATATGGGTGTCCACGGCTCCGATGTTGATCATTGATCGGAAGGTGTTCCGGGTCATGTCTATACGTCACCGAACCTATAGGGTCACACGCTAAAGGGTCATCTATCTGCTGAATACTAGATAGGGAGTCTGAGAGAAAATCACCGGAAAAGTTTCGGGGACAACGGAAGAGTTCCGGAGAGAGAACACCGGAAGAGTTTCGGTAAAACCGAAAAGTTGTTTCGGAGTATACCATTAAGTCAAATTGGTTTCGGCCTATGCCTGGAAATTATTGGAGGGTACCAGAATTGTTCCGGTAACTTCTAGGATTTTTCGGAGACAAAAACCGGAAATGTTCCGGGCTGCCGGAACCACTTTGGTTGCTTTTCGCAGATGAAAATCATTGATCTAAAAATGTTTCGAAACGCGTCCAGAATTGTTTTAGTGGGTACTGGAATTATTCTAAGACCCACGGAAATATTTTCGGATTTAACGGACGCGAAAAATTGGTTTCGTGAATAGTAAAAAGCACTTTATGGTTACTTTATGGAAAGCCACCTTTTTGGGCTTTGTCCCAAAATATCTTGGGATGACATGGATGGATGAGAGACCCTCATGGGGGGCCCACTTGTGGTGGCCGGCCAAGGGAGGATCTCCTCCATGGAGGTCCTCTAGCCTTCCCATTTTGCCCCTTTGGAAACTCCATGTCATGGGTTTTTTGGTTATTTCAAGTGCCACCCTACCCCTTGGGTTTTTCGTATAAATAGAGGTGGAGATGCACTCTCCACACTCACTCTCTCTCACATACACATGCCATGCATGATCTAGCTTTCTCTATCCCTCCCAGCGAAATAGTTTCGTAGAGCCGAAAGGCTGTCTGGGTTCCGGCAGGAACTAGTTCTGGACGGCGAAGCCCTGCCGGATAGCTGACACCGTATGTGTGCAACCCTGTAGAGAGGTTGTAGTTTCGATCTTTTGCCCGTGGGGCTGTTCGAGGGTCCTCCCGGAGGGATCTGCACCACCGATCTTCATCGACTCTACTTCCGCTGCGCTATGAGTCGGTAATGATCAGATCAAACCTTGTATGCATCTCCTTAGTGATACTGGGCGTGCTCGCAGTACCGAATTTTTTTGTTTTCTGTCGCGTTCCCCAACAATGGCATCATGAGCCAGGCTATGCGTAGATGCAGGTTACGATCTAGAATACATGAGATGTATGGGTATTGCATAGTATAATTTTGTAGTAGAGAAGATCTATTGCTGAAAATTATTTGTGCGGGTAGTAGATGAAATCTATTAGCCGATATTCTTGTTGCTTCCCTTGAATTTGCGTACTACTGATCTTGAAGGCATGGTGGAATCTGACAAAGTTCTGGCAATCCGCGATCCTTTCATGCTGCTCCTGAGTATGCTGATTGACAGATCAATGAAGTGCTTCAGTGTCTTTGGGTTCCGCCATAGTTGAGAAAGATGGATGTTTCGCAGACGAAAGGGCAATGCAGATATGATCTGCACGGGGGTCATGCGTATGACAAAGTTTAGTATGGGGCTCGAGATTTTATTATCTCATGTTTCATACGCCTCGCAAAGTTAATCTAGCAACTTGAATGATCATGCTTGATGATAAACATTGGTAGCTGCGGTTTGGTTGAAACCTTAGAAGCCACGTAAAATAAATTTTTGCATAAACCGATTAGAGGCGTCTAACTTGGTTTTGCAGGATGACATGAGGTATGCATGTGATGTGGTATAGCAGTTCTCATTTTTAATTTGATTATGTATGAGATGACTATACAATATAAATTAACATGACCTGCGTGTCATGATTCGGCATGATGGCTGGAGCGATATGATTGTCACTTTAATGACATGCGTGTCAACCTTATGTAATGCACTTATTTTATTAGCTATAGAGATAGCAATATTATCTGGGGCATCGACAAGGTGGTGGCAAACTTCGCGAAGGTGAACACCGACGCGAATGCCGAAGACGAAGAAATTAATGACTTCTCCGTCAGAAAGGGCTATACCATATCATGCTATTATGAATTGCCTGAGATGTTTATCCCTCTTGATGCACCCTTCTTGATTGCGCGGTAGTCGCTTTTATTAGGGTGATCTCTCACAAAAATATAAAGTAGTTAGTGTTCTCCCAAGTGTAGCACCGTCACAGCATCCTTCCTTTCGAGGTGCGCCATGATCTACATGGGTACGAACGATTGTACGGGTGTAAGGCAGGTGAGGTCAGACCTCGTAGCAAGATCACTTGGTTATCTTGACGTTCATGGCTGGATCATCCCGAGCTCGGAACACACGCATCGAAATATGAACAAGAGTCACATGGAGATGTGATTGGCAAGTTTGCCTACCAATTGAAGTTCGCGCCATCAGTGTTCATCTCGAACAATGGCGTTGAATGGAAATGTGGGTCTTGAATCACTCACAATCAATTATGAGAGATATTGATTTGAGTGGGAGCGCACTGTAGAATTAACTTGTTTAATTCTCGGTGCAATTAATTTTGGACATCGTCTAAGTGAACTTTGCATAATAGTTGTAGAATAATGGCTCGCGTTTCCACCTTCCCTATTAAAATTGAATAAGCTGTTATTTATCTGGTTTGTCCTCAAGAGTGCCGAGAAGGACTTTGTCCTATCGCATGCTTTCGGTATTCTTCTGCTGATGCTATGGATGATGTGACTCTCGTCCTTCGGTCCAAAAGCTAGAATTCCGTTACGGTTAAGTGCAATATGTTTGTTTCCATAAAACCCGAACTTCAAAAGTTTGGGATAGTTATGTGATACTCATGGAACTAAAAATTATTTTCAGATACAAACAAAGGCTAAAAGATATGAGATATCCAAAGCAATGTTTGTTTGCAAGGTATTAGTAAAGTGTTTACTGGTCATTTGACTGATAAGAGAGGGTTCCAGGAGAACGCCTGTCATGTAAATGAAGGTGAATAAAACAAACAACTTAAAGAGAAAGGAAATTTCCAAAGGGTGTTAGTGTGACTTACACTCCTAGGAAGTCCGGGGCTAACGCCACTCTTAAGTTGGGTGCTTCTTCTGAGAGTAGCAGAAAGACTGAAAGTAAAACTGTTAGAAGTATAAAGTTAAAAGGAAAGAAGTCTGGAATGTCCAGCTCATGTATGAAAGTCATACAAGTTATTGATGTTTGGAAGGCTGGTCAAAAAGAAATAGTTCTTAGGAATTGTGATTAAACTGTTAGTCACTGATTCTTGGGTATTGTGATTGTCTTTTGATCACAGGAATACCCGTTCGATTGCATTCTCTTGCAACTCGATACAAGAACTACTATGGCCTAAAAGACTTGCCAGTAATGAGGTTTAGATACGCGCTGGGAACATAGTAAAAGTTACTATACCTTCCATCTATGTATCACCGTCTGTATTTACTTTCATAATTCATTTTAGAGTTTTACAAACTCTAGCGCATTTGCATAATGTTTGTTGCAAGAGTGTTATTCATAAAAGAACAATTGTTGTTCAGTATCATGAATAACATAAGGGCCATGCTTCCATCAAGGATGGGATGTATGTTATGAATATTGATGGTAATATGATACATCCGTAACACTGACACTAAATGTCGCAAGACTAAAAGAATACCACATATGTGTGGCAGTACATTTGGTTACATTGAAGAAACCCGCATGGAGAAATTCCATAATGATGGATTTTGAAGTCATTTGATTATGAATCATCTGACACTTGCAAATTTCCTCCGAAAAGTGAAGTGACTGAAATACCGTTCATAGGCCATAAGGAACGAGCAAAGAACTTATTGGTGATCATACATCGTGATGTGGGTAGTCCGATAAATGTTGTTGCTAGCAGTGGATTTGTCTATCTTCTGAAATGACTCAAGTATATATATGGATATTTACTTGATGAGACGTAAGTCCGGATCTTTTGAAATCATTCAAAAGGTTTTTCAAAAATGAAGTAGAAATTATTGTAACTAGAAAATTATGTTTCTACAATTAGATTGCGGAAAGGAATATTTTGAGTTACAAGTTTAGCGAATGTCTGATGAGTTGTGAAAAGAGTTTCATAACTTACACCTCCCGGAACACCACAGTAAGTGGAATGTCCGTGAAGATGTAATCAAACCATTTATGACATGGTGAGATCAAAGATGACATAAATCAATTTGCCTTTATCCCTTTTAAGAGTAATGCTTTAGAGACTGTGCTTTTACACTGAAAAGAGCTCCATCGGGTCTGTTGAAATGACGCAATGGAATAGTACGCCCAACCATGTTATATCTTTTCTTAACATTTGGAATATGGGGCTTGTGTAAAAGGTTACATACCTATTCCAAATCAGACAAGTGCTACTTTGTAGGTTATCCCATAATGTTGGGTTTTCCCCCACCACTATACCGAGGCAAAGGATTTTGCCACAAAACGGTATGCTCTTAAAGAGAATAGTTCTTGTAAAAAGGTGAGTGGGAGGATAGTGCAACTCGATGAGATAATAAGTATCTTCGTCATCAGATCAAAGGAAAGAAACCTTGGAAGTGATTCCAGAGTTTCCTACTGCGACTGATACGGAAGCCTCTGCATGAGATGTATGGACTTCGGTCGAACTTGCAGCTAAACAACGTAGGCAAAGCTTGTGCAAATCTCTCAGTTGCGCAAATGAGATATTGTTGTTAGACAACCGTATACCTATGATACACAAGGAAGCGTTGATGGGCCCTGACTCCGGAGTTGGCTAAATGCCAATACAATCCGAGATAGTTTCCATATAAGTGATTCAAGATTAAAACCTTGATACACCTTTCGAAAGACCTAGAGTCTAACAAATTTTTATGAAACTATAAACTGATGTGGATAAAATGTTTTATCCATAAAGCTCGACTTGTTGCAATAACAGGTTCAAGGAGTTGACTATGATGAGGTTGTTTCACCGTAGCGATGCTTAAAGTCGGTTCAGGTTAAACTAGCAATTAATACATATTTCAATCATGAGATTTGAAACATGGATGGAGAAAGAATTTCCATGAAATGGGAATACAAACTAGGATTTGCATGTGATACAGTCCAAAGTATTTTGTCGATCCAAAGGATGCTAGTGAGTATGCAAACTTCAGAGTTCCAGCAATGGACAGAAGAGAGCAAAATGGAGTTGGAATCTTCGTTTTGATGAAATGATCAAAAGAGTTTGATTTCATCAATGGATAATGAAGATGCTTGTGGTTTCAAGAAAGTAAGTGGGAGCATAATAATATTTCTAAAAACCTTGTGTGCTTGACACATTGTTAATTGGAAATAAATTTCTTGACATGAATTAGGACTTCATTTGAAAATAGTTTTTTGATGAAGTGCTTGGGCTAAATAGCCTTGCTATTAGGCATAATGATCTATGGAGATAGATTTGCCTAATGGGGCTAAGCAAAAATACATATTGACAAGATGCTAAAACCATTTAGCACTAAAACCACCAAGGAGTGATTCTTGCCGAAGTCACATGGAAAGAGTTTTTGCAAGACTCGGTGTCCTAAAACATTGATGAGCAAAATACATGATGGATATTACACACACTTCTGTGTTTGGATTAATCATGTATTCCATGGTATGTAAATCAACCAGATATGTCCGATACTCCCAAACTGTTGCGAGTATAGATACCAAAGTGATCAAAGTACTGATCATCGGACAACAGTGAAAAAATGTCATTGAGTACTAAAGTAGCACTGATGACATGTTTTCTCGCAAGCAGAGATTATGAAGTGCTCGTTGTAAGTAATTACATCGATACAGTCTTCATCAATGCTCCATGCGATTTTCGATTGAAGTTAAGGTTTTGTGTAATACACAATACGGTGGCACGGTAAGTTGGAATTGTTCTAAACAGGTTACTATGGCGAATTCTATAACAAAGGCTAAGTATGTTGACGTTTTGGAAGCAACAAAGAAGATGTTGAATCATATAGTTCATTCATGAACTTAGTATGGTTCCAAGATGGCTTTGGTCAATGGGACACTATTGCAGATAGTTGCTCCATAGCTCAGTCCGAGGAATCAAGGTTTGACCTATGATTCACATATATACAAAGCCAAGTCCACACAAAATATGAATTTTGTGAAAGCGTGAAAACGCGAGGATATGCAAAGATACACACGGAGCTGAAGTTGTCAGATCCGTTGGACATCAGGCTATACCACAAGCGAAGCATATTTTACACCAGTATGCCATAGGTGTAAAGTGCATTAGCATTGATAATATTATTGACTCTAGTGCAAGTGGGAGTCTGTAGGAGATATGCCCTAGAGGCAATAGTACATGTTATTATTTATCCCCATGTTCCGAATTAAGTTTATATTCAATGCTATAACTGCTATGGTTCTCGAGTCTACAATAACCACGAGGCTCGGAGGAAGACTCATATGCACGTATGGAATAATAAACGGTAAAATGTATTCCTAGTCTGGCCTCTAAGACTAGCTCAAGTGTTGCATGATGGTTCTGTTTTCCTGATCATAGGCATGGCTATGCCGGCAATTTTGAGGGCACAATATTAGAAGAATATTTGTGTTGAATTGACCCGATTTGATGTTATGCTATGAGATACATTCGTCCCAAGTTAATGGTTAATAACACAGAGAAAGTTAACGTTTGCATGATTCCTTAGACCATGAGAGTATCGAGTTTCTTCATGCTTTCTTCACGAACTTTGGGGTTTGTTAAACGTCATCCGTAACTGGATGGCTATTACGGCGGCTTACGGGTTCATGGAAAAGTATGACAAGTAACTTGATAGCTCAATATTGGGATTTGCTCCTCTGACGATGGAGAGATATTCTCGGGCCCTCTCGGTGTTACGGTATCCATCATCGTCTGGCCAGACACATTGTGATTTGATCACGGGGATGCCGGAACGCGGAAACGAGAAAAGAGAACAAAATTGGCAACGAAGTAACTAGCATTGTGGACAAGTGTTGATCCACGGGGATGCCGATAAATCTCACCTCGGGTTTTGTAACATATCGCGAAGTAAAAGGAATAGCACACAACAACTAGGAGGTTCACTCGAATATTCATTCGTGTGGTTATAGGGGTCAATATGGGTGTCCACGGCTCCGATGTTGATCATTGATCGGAAGGAGTTCTGGGTCATGTCTATACGTCACCGAACCTATAGGGTGATGTCTACTACACAACCTTCTTCTTGTAGACTCGTGTTGGACCTCCAAGCGCAGAGTTTTGTAGGACAGTAGCAAATTTCCCTCAAGTGGATGACCTAAGGTTTATCAATCCATGGGAGGCGTAGGATGAAGATGGTCTCTCTCAAACATCCCTGCAACCAAATAACAAAGAGTCTCTTGTGTCCCCAACACACCCAATACAATGGTAAATTGTATAGGTGCACTAGTTCGGCGAAGAGATGGTGATACAAGTGTAATATGGATGGTAGATATAGGTTTTTGTAATCTGAAAATATAAAAACAGCAAGGTAGCAAGTAACAAAAGTGAGCAAAAACGGTATTGCAATGCTTGAAAACAAGGCCTAGGGTTCATACTTTCACTAGTGCAAGTTCTCTCAACAATACTGACATAGTTGAATCATATGTAAATCCCTCACGTGCGACAAAGAGTTCACTCCAAAGTCACAAATAGCGGAGAACAAACGAAGAAATTATTGTAGGGTACGAAACCACCTCAAAGTTATCTTTTCCGATCAATCTTATGAGCTATCCCTATAAGTGTCACGAACAGCCCTAGAGTTCGTACTAAAATAACACCTTAAGATACACATCAACCAAAACCCTAATGTCACCTAGATACTCCAATGTCACCACGAGTACCCATGGGCTTGATTATACGATATGCATCACACAATTTCAGATTCATCATGTTCAATCCAACACAAAGAACTTCAAAGAGTGCCCCAAAGTTTCTACCGGAGAGTCAAGACGAAAACATGTGCCAACCCCTATGCATAGATTCCCAAGGTCACAGAACCCGCAAGTTGATCACCAAAACATACATCAAGTGGATCAATAGAACATCCCATTGTCACCACGGATATCCCATCGCAAGACATACATCAAGTGTTCTCAAATCTTTTAAAGACTCAATCCGATAAGAAAACTTCAAAGGGAAAACTCAATTCATCACAAGAAGATAGAGAGGGGAAAACTCCATATGATTCATCTATATCAATAAAGCTCGCGGTACATCAAGATCGTGTCATCTCAAGAACATGAGAGAGAGAGAGATCAAACACATAGCTACTAGTACATACCCTCAGCCCCGAGGGTGAACTAGTCCCTCCTCGTCATGGAGACCGCCGGGATGATGAAGATGGCCTCCGGTGATGGTTTCCCCTTCCGGCAGGGTGCCGGAACGGGCTCCCGATTTGTTTTTCCTGGCTCTGGAGGCTTGCGGCGGCGGAAATCCCGATCTAGGTTTCTTTCTGGGGTTTTTAGTATTTATAGGAATTTTTGGCATCGGTCTCACATCAAGGCGGTGCCCGAGGAGTCCACAAGCCAGGGGGCGCGCCCTAGGGGGGGTGGGGGCCCCCACCAGGCTTGTGGCCTCCTCGGTCACTTCCTGGCCCAGCTTTTTGCTCCAGTATTTTTTATATTTTCCAAAAATATTCTCCGTAAATTTTCAGCCCATTCCGAGAACTTTTATTTCTGCACAAAAACAACACCACGGTAGCTTTGCTGAAAACAGCGTCAGTCCGGGTTAGTTCTAATAAAATCATACCAAAATCATATAAATTTTTTGTAAACATGGCATGAATACTTCATAAATTATAGATACGTTGGAGACGTATCAGCATCCCCCAGCTTAATTCCTGCTCGTCCTCGAGTAGGTAAATGATAAAAGAAATAATTTATGAAGTGTGAATGCTAGCAAACATTTTCATCATATTCTATTCTTCTTTGTATAGCATGGACATTTGGACTTGTAAATGATTCAAAGCAATAGTCTAGTTTTAACATAATGACTTCAATACTCAAGCATGTCAACAAGCAACCATGTCTTTCAAAATATCAACACTAAAGAAAGTTATCCCTAGCCCATCATGCTCAATCATTGATCCATTCATGAAACACACTCAAATATTAGCTATGCCCAATGCTCAAGTACGATCATAGTGCCCCCTAGTTGGTGCTTATAAGAGAAGATGGAGACTCAAAGCAAAAATAAAAATTGCATAAAGTAAATAGATAGGCCCTTCGCAGAGGGAAGTAGGGATTTGTAGAGGTGCCAGAGCTCAAGGTTTAAATTGAGAGAGAAAAATATTTTGAGTGGCATGCTTTTCCTGTCAACGAAAACGACAAAGTAGCTCACAATACTTTCCATGCTAGATACATTATAGGCGGTTCCCAAACAGAATGGTAAAGTTTTTACTCCCCCTCCACCATTCAATCACACTCCACGGCGAGCCGAATCCACGGGTACCGTCCATACAAACAACAATTCTGGGGGAGTTTTGTTTCATTATATTTTGATATGATTTCTTTTTGAGCATGGAACTGGGCATCCCGAATACCAGGCACTTTCTCGAGAATGATAGTGGATCAACACATATCGTGAGAATAACACACCTAGCATGGAAAAATATTGGATACTCCCCACCGTTTTATGAGCGGTACGGGCACACAAAAGAGAAAATTTATTTTGAAAATTTAGAGATGGCACATACAAATTTGCTTGGAACGGCATGGAAATACTGCATATAGGTAGGTATGGTGGACTCATAAGGCAAAACTTGGTTTAAGAATTTTGGATGCACAAGTAGTATTTCTACTTAGTACAAATGGAGGCTAGCAAATATATTGGGAAGCAACCAAACCAAGAAACAAAAATTCACATAAGTGAGCATTGAACATAACTAACACCGAATAATGCACCACAAGTAGGATATAACTTCATTGCATAACTATTGACTTTCGTACTAGCATAGGGAATCACAAACCTTAACACCAATATTCCTACTAAAGCATAATTACTCACTAACATGACTCACATATTACTATCATCATGTTTCAAAACTATTACAAAGAATCAAGTTTAATTTGTCCCATGATCTTCATGAAAGTTTTTATTATATCCTCCTTGGATATCTATCACTTTGGGACTAGTTTCATATATTGCCATTGCTTTTTTGCAAGCTCAAACAAATTTAAGTGAAGTACAAGAGCATAAAGATTTCATTCCTCAAAAAGGTATAAGTGAAGCATGAGAGGAAATGACAAGCTACTCTCAAAAGATATAAGTGAAGATCAATGAGTAGTCAAACAATTAAGCAGCTATGTGAGGACTCTCTCTCTCTCTCAATAAATATTTTCAGATCTGAGTATTTTATTCAACAGCAAGCAAAAGAAAAATAGTACTCCAAGAATAGCATGCATCATGTGAACGAATAAAAATTTAGGCTCAACTTAGGCTAACCGATAATTGTTGATGAAGAGAGGTGGGATGCGTAGCATCCCCAAGCTTAGATGCTTGAGACTTCTTGAAATATTTACTTGGGGTGCCTTGGGCATCCCCAAGCTTGAGCTTTTGTATCCCGTTCAATCCTCTCATATCATGGTTTCACCTATTCTCAAAAACTTCATCCACACAAAACTTGAAAAAACTCGTGAGATCGGTTAGTACACATAATAATAAATGAACACTTCATGTACTGCCAAGACATGTTGCAAAATAATTTTCAAACATTAGGTACGGTATACTATCATTTCCACGATTTATATATATCAATATAGGCTATGGAAACTAGAGGATAAGTAGATAACGAAACTATGACAGCAATCTGTCCTAACAGAACAGTCTGTAGAAATTTATGAAAACAGTGTACTTCTGTAACTCAAAAAATTATGAAACTTTAGGACATGCTATAAAATTTATATGACAATACTGTGTAAAAATTTCAGGAACTTTCCACGTTCCAGTAAAATATGAAAATTCAAACACTACAGAAAAAGTTTCTGTTTTTACACAGCACATATCAAAACATGCAATGCAAGCATCCTAATGCAATTCTTGGAACTTTTTATTGAAAAACAAGATTATAAATAACACCTAACAGAGAACAACAAAATAAAATGACGCTCCAAGCAAAACTCATATTATGTGACGAATAAAAATATAGCTCCAAGTAGGATATACCGATAGTGTTGAAGACGAAAGAGGGGATGCCTTCCGGGGCATCCCCAAGCTTAGGCACTTGAGTATTCCTTGGATATTACCTTGGGGGTGCCTTGGGCATCCCCAAGCTTAGGTTCTTGTCACTGCTTATTCTCCTCATATCCGTGTCTCACCCAAAACTTGAAAACTTCAATCACACAAAACTTAACGGAACTTCGTGAGAAGGGTTAGTGTAATAAAGATAAATCATTCACTTAGGTACTGTCAAGACAAGATTCATAATTGTTCCCACATCATACCTACTGTATGATATCATTCCCATAATTTATATCACTCAATATAAGCTATGGAAACACTAAAACAAGCAAACTATGCATGCAAAACAGAATCTGTCAAAAACAGAACAGTCTGTGAAGATCTGTAGTGTAACCATACTTACCTGTCTCTAAAAATTCTGAAAAATTAGGACAAGCTGAATAATTTGTATATAAATACTGTGTAAAAATTTCAGACCATTATCACTCTCCAGTAAAAAATTAAAAATCCTGTACTGGAGTCAAAAGTTTCTGTTTTGGTTCAGCATCAATTCTACTCATCTTGTGAGTCATCCCAAAGGTTTTACTTGGCACTTTATTGAAATAAAAGACACAAAACATGATTAATACAGTAGCTTAATCATGTGAACACACAAAAACATAAAGTAAAAGTGTTGGGTTGCCTCCCAACAAGCACTTTTCTTTAATGCCTTTTAGCTAGGCATGATGATTTCAATGATGCTCATATAAGAATAGTAGTTGAAAGATGCAAAAGAGCATCATGAATCTCATGGAAAGCACATTTAAGTCTAACCCACTTCCTATGCATAGGGATTTTGTGAGCAAACAATTTATGGGAGCAAGAATCAACTAGCATAGGAAGGCAAAACAAGCATAACTTCAAAACTTTGAACACATAGAGAGGAAACTTGATATTATTGCAATTCCTACAAGCATATTTTCCTCCCTCATAATAATTTTCAGTAGCATCATGAAGGAATTTCAAAACATAACTATCACATAAAGCATTCTTTTCATGATTCATAAGCATAGAAATTTTACTACTCACCACATAAGCAAATTTATTCTCATCAATAGTAGTGGGAGCAAACTCAACAAAATAAGAATCATGAGATACTTGATTGACATAACCACTTAGAATATTGAAATCATGATGAAAAGTTTCATGGTTACTATCACTCTTTATAGCATACATGTCATCATCATAATCATCATAGATAGGAGGCATGCCATCATCATAATAGTTTTGCTCATCAAAACTTGGGGGACTAAAAATATCATATTCATCAAACATAGCATCCCCAAGCTTGTGGCTTTGCATATCATTAGCATCATGAATATTCAGAGAATTCATACTAACAATATTTCTATCATGCTCATCATACAAATATCTAGTGCCAAACATTTTAATGACTTCTTCTTCTAACACTTTGGCACAATTTTCCTTCCCATCATTTTCACGAAAGACATTATAAAGATGAAGCATATGAGGCAACCTCAATTCCATATTTTTTTGTAGTTTTATTTTATAAAACCAAACTAGTGAAAAACAAGAAACTAAAAGATTCAATTTCAAGATCTAAAGATATACCTTCAAGCACTCACCTCCCTGGCAACGGCACCAGAAAAGAGCTTGATGTCTACTACACAACCTTCTTATTGTAGACTCGCGTTGGGCCTCCAAGCGCAGAGTTTTGTAGGACAGTAGCAAATTTCCCTCAAGTGGATGACCTAAGGTTTATCAATCCGTGGGAGGCGTAGGATGAAGATGGTCTCTCTCAAACAACCCTGCAACCAAATAACAAAGAGTCTCTTGTGTCCCCAACACACCCAATACAATGGTAAATTGTATAGGTGCACTAGTTTGGCGAAGAGATGGTGATACAAGTGTAATATGGATGGTAGATATAGGTTTTTGTAATCTGAAAATATAAAAACAGCAAGGTAGCAAGTAACAAAAGTGAGCAAAAACGGTATTGCAATGCTTGAAAACAAGGCCTAGGGTTCATACTTTCACTAGTGCAAGTTCTCTCAACAATACTGACATAGTTGAATCATATGTAAATCCCTCACGTGCGACAAAGAGTTCACTCCAAAGTCACAAATAGCGGAGAACAAACGAAGAAATTATTGTAGGGTACGAAACCACCTCAAAGTTATCTTTTCCGATCAATCTTATGAGCTATCCCTATAAGTGTCACGAACAGCCCTAGAGTTCGTACTAAAATAACACCTTAAGATACACACCAACCAAAACCCTAATGTCACCTAGATACTCCAATGTCACCATGAGTACCCATGGGCTTGATTATATGATATGCATCACACAATTTCAGATTCATCATGTTCAATCCAACACAAAGAACTTCAAAGAGTGCCCCAAAGTTTCTACCGGAGAGTCAAGACGAAAACATGTGCCAACCCCTATGCATAGATTCCCAAGGTCACGGAACCCGCAAGTTGATCACCAAAACATACATCAAGTGGATCAATAGAACATCCCATTGTCACCACGGATATCCCATCGCAAGACATACATCAAGTGTTCTCAAATCCTTTAAAGACTCAATCCGATAAGAAAACTTCAAAGGGAAAACTCAATTCATCACAAGAAGCTAGAGAGGGGAAAACTCCATATGATTCATCTATATCAATAAAGCTCGCGGTACATCAAGATCGTGTCATCTCAAGAACACGAGAGAGAGAGATCAAACACATAGCTACTGGTACATACCCTCAGCCCCGAGGGTGAACTACTCCCTCTTCGTCATGGAGACCGCCGGGATGATGAAGATGGCCTCTGGTGATGGTTTCCCCCTCCGACAGGGTGCCGGAACGGGCTCTCGATTGGTTTTTCGTGGCTCTGGAGGCTTGCGGCGGCGGAACTCCCGATCTAGGTTTCTTTCTGGGGGTTTTAGTATTTATAGGAATTTTTGGCGTCGGTCTCACGTCAAGGCGGTGCCCGAGGAGTCCACAAGCCAGGGGGCGCGCCCTAGGAGGGGGTGCGCCCACCAGGCTTTTGGCCTCCTCGGTCACTTCCTGGCCCAGCTTTTTGCTCCAGTATTTTTTATATTTTCCAAAAATATTCTCCGTAAATTTTCAGCCCATTCCGAGAACTTTTATTTCTGCACAAAAACAACACCACGGTAGCTCTGCTGAAAACAGCGTCAGTCCGGGTTAGTTCTAATAAAATCATACCAAAATCATATAAAATTGTTGTAAACATGGTATAAATACTTAATAAATTATAGATACGTTGGAGACGTATCATAGGGTCACATGCTTAAGGGTCATCTATCTGCTGAATACTAGACACGGAGTCTGAGAGAAAATCACCGGAAAAGTTTCGGGGACAACGGAAGAGTTCCGGAGAGAGAACACCGGAAGAGTTTCGGTAAAACCGAAAAGTTGTTTAGGAGTATACCATTAAGTCAAATTGGTTTCGGCATATGCCTGGAAATTATTGGAGGGTACCAGAATTGTTCCGGTAACTTCTGGGATTTTTCGGAGCCAAAAACCGGAAATGTTCCGGACTGCTGGAACCCATTTGGTTGCTTTTCGCAGATGAAAATCATTGATCTAAAAATGTTTCGGAACGCGTCCAGAATTGTTTTAGTGGGTACTGGAATTATTCTAAGACCCATGGAAATATTTTCGGATTTAACGGATGCGAAAAATTGGTTTCGTGAATAGTAAAAAGCACTTTATGGTTACTTTATGGAAAGCCACCTTTTTGGGCTTTGTCCCAAAATATCTTGGGATGACATGGATGGATGAGAGCCCCTCATGGGGGGCCCACTTGTGGTGGCCGGCCAAGGGAGGATCTCCTCCATGGAGGTCCTCTAGCCTTCCCATTTTGCCCCTTTGGAAACTCCATGTGATGGGTTTTTTGGGTATTTCAAGTGCCACCCTACCCCTTGGGTTTTTCCTATAAATAGAGGTGGAGATGCACTCTCCACACTCACTCTCTCTCACATACACATGCCATGCATGATCTGGCTTTCTCTCTCCCTCCCAGCGAAATAGTTTCGTACAGCCGAAAGGCTGTCTGGGTTCCGGCAGGAACTAGTTCTGGACGGTGAAGCCCTGCCGGATAGCTGACATCGTATGTGTGCAACCCTATAGAGAGGTCATAGTTTCGATCTTTTGCCCATGGGGCTTATCGAGGGTCCTCCCGGAGGGCTGTACGAGTTTCTGTTCGAGCTTCGAGGGTCTTTCCGAAGGGCTGTCCGTGACATCGTCCGAGGGACTGTCCGACCGCCTCCCGAAGGGCTGTTCGACAAGGGAGAACATCCTCACAGTTGGGAGGTTGTATATCCTAGCTGCGGGGATCTGCACCACCGATCTTCATCGACTCTACTTTCGCTGCGCTACGAGTCGGTAGTGATCAGATCAAACCTTGTATGCATCTCCTTAGTGATCCTGGGCGTGCTCGCAGTACCGATTTTTTTTGTTTTCTGTCGCGTTCCCCAACATATATCTGGCCTAGATGCACATAGGTACAATAAAGATCCAATCATAGAGCGATGCACCTTCTGATCGAAATCTTTACCATTTTCGTCAGTGCAGAGGTGACCATTGGTTGGCATTGGCGTGTTGTAACCTTTGGCTTCATTCATGCCAATTTTTTTGAGGCCGTCCTTGAGGTACTTCTCCTAAGATATAAAGATGCCCTTGGGTTGTTGTTGAATCTGAAGCCCTAGGAAGAATTTCAGTTCTCCCATCATCGATATTTGATATTTCTCTTGCATCATAAAGGCAAACTCATCACTGTATCAATTGTTAGTGCAGCCGAAGATAATGTCGTCCACATAGATTTGCCATACAAACAGTTCACCATCATAGGATTTAGTAAAGAGAGTGGGATCGAGTGAACCAGGTTTGAAGCCTTTCTTCTTGAGGAACTCCTTGAGTGTGTCATACCAAGCTCTTGGTGCTTGCTTGAGGCCATACAATGCCTTGTTGAGCTTGTAGACTTTGTCAGGTTGCTTTGGGTCTTCAAACCCTGGTGGTTGAGCAACATATACTTCTTCCTCGATCTTACCATTGAGAAATGCACTTTTGACATCCATTTGATATAAGCATATGTCATGATGGTTAGCATAAGCGAGCAGTATACGAATGGCTTCGAGTCTAGCAACAGGAGCAAATATTTCACCGAAATCAATACCCTCGACCTGTGTGTAACCTTGGGCCACAAGTCGAGCCTTGTTTCTGACGACTTGGCCAGACTCATCTTGCTTGTTGCGAAAGATCCATTTCATGCCAATGATGTTGTGCTTCCTTGGATCAGGGCGATTCACGACCTCCCACACATTGTTGATCTCGAACTGGTGAAGCTCTTCTTGCATGGCTTGAATCCATTCTGATTCCTTGAAAGCTTCATCTACTTTTGTGGTCTTTGAGATAGATACAAAAGCAAAATGCCCACAAAAGTTAGCCAGTTGAGTAGCTCTTGAGCGAGTGAGTGGACCTGGTGCATTTATGCCGTCTAGCATTCTCTCAATTTGGACTTCATTAGCCACGCGTGGATGAGCAGGGCGAAGACTTTGTTCTGGCTGCTGAGCACTGTCTTCGTCAGCAGCAATGTCTTCAGTTTCAGCATTGTCTTTGCGCTGGGTGGATGGGGGAATGATGACTTCTTCAACCTCTGGTTCTTCAGGCACGATTTCTCCAGTGCCCATCAATCTGATAGCTTCGTCAGGTGGTAGTTCATCTAGCACAGGAGGTAGGTGCTCTCTTTGCGAGCCATTAATTTCATCGAATCGCACATCTACAGTTTCAACAACTCTATTGTGGAAAGTGTTGAAGACTCTGTAGGTGTGCGAATCCTTTCCATAACCAAGAATGAAACCCTCGTGTGCTTTCGGTGCAAATTTTGAAGTGTGGTGTGGATCCCTTATCCAGCATCTTGCACCGAAGACTTTGAAATAACTTACATTGGGTTTCTTACCGGTGAGAAGTTCATACGATGTTTTCTTGAAGAACTTGTGAAGATATACTCTGTTGATGATGTGGCATGCAGTATCAATGGCTTCAGGCCATAGCTTCCGTGGTGTCTTGTATTCATCAAGCATGGTTCGAGCCATCTCAAGGAGAGTCCTATTCTTGCGCTCCACGACGCCATTCTGCTGAGGAGTGTATGGAGCAGAGGACTCATGAGTGATGCCAAGAGTATCAAGATAGGTATCCAAGCCCGTGTTCTTGAATTCAGTGCCATTGTCACTCCTGATGTGCTTGATCTTGATGTTGTAGTTGTTCATACACCTATTTGCAAAACGCCTGAAGACATCCTGCACTTCTATTTTATAGAGTATGATATGCACCCAAGTGAATTGAGAATAGTCATCAACAATTATGAAGCCATATAGATTTGCAGTGGTAGAGAAGGTGGAATAGTGAGTAGGGCCAAATAAGTCCATATGTAGCAGCTCGAAGGGACGTGTGGTCGTCCTGATTGTCTTCGAGGGATGCTTGGCCCTGGTCATCTTCCCGGCTTCACAGGCACCACAGAGGTGGTCCTTCTTGAACTTGACACCCTCGACACCAATGATAAGCTTCTTCTTGGCGAGTGTGTGTAAGTTCCTCATCCCAGCATGTCCTAGCCTTCTGTGCCATAACCAGCATTCCGAAGCCTTTGCTAGAAGACATGAGGCAACCTGTGGTCATGCAGAGAAGTCTACCATATACAAATCACCTCTTCGAAAACCTTCGAAGACTTTGGTTTTGTCAAAGGCCATTAGCACAGCACATCAAAATTTTCCAAATATGACAAGCATATCTAAGTCACAGAGCATTAAGACAGACATCAAGTTGTAACCAAGGGATTCGACAAGCATGACATTTTCCATGTGTCAGTCCCTTGAGATAGCAACTCTACCTAGCCCCAATACTTTGCTGCTGCTCTTGTCAGCAAAGACGATGTGGTCTTTTGTTGGAGGTCGAAGAGTTTGCTCCATCAATAGGCTACGATCACCAGTCATGTGACTGGTGCATCCATTATCCATAATCCATTCAGTGGCATTGGATTTGTCTTCCTGCATGAGAATTAGTCTAGTTCACCAAGGCATGCAACTGTAACATGCATTGATGAAGATATTGCAGTGCACGATTGTATGAAGACATTGGACGATATTAATGATAACATTTGTATTGATTATCTTGCGTCTAAACAAGATTGTTTTCGGGTCTCCAGAGATAATCTTCAAGATAGGCTTCATCCCATCTGGAGACCCGATGCTGCATGAAGGTATTAGTTCTTCTTAACCACCCACATGCGAAGGGGTGTCTTAGAAGCAATGAGACGTAAGGCAGCATCAGAGAATTTAGGCAAAGATGCCCTAATGGTACGTTTCATAGGGGGGTTAGAGTACTCAAATGAATATGCAGAGTAATTCTTAGTGGGATGAACATAACGGTTCATGCCATAGTGCACATATTCATGAGCCCTTTCAGTTCTTCCCTGCGAAACATAGGTGTTAGAATGATCATATGAAGACTTTGGTCTGGGGTTTGTCTTCTTCCTTGATGTTGTCATGACATTGACAGGAAGCTTCTCGAGAAGACATTTGGGAACCCAGATCTTCTTCATAGGCGAACCATTCCTGCAGTTAGTTCCAATGTACCTGTCAAACACTTCACCATTCATAGATTTGAACAACTTATAATTGGAGTCAAATGACTCGTCAATGATGACAGGGTTAGCACAGTTAAAGCCAGACAATGTGGATGGATCCACTGAAGGTCCTTTTGCAGCAACCCATGTGGTTTTGGGGTACTGCTCAGGCGTCCAGTAAGAACCATCAACATTGATGTTTCTTTTGAAACCCAAACCCTCTTTCCTAGGGTTTTTGTTCAAGATTGTCTTCTTCAGGACATCACAAAGAATCTAATGCCCCTTCAGGCTCTTGTACATGCCAGTTTCAAGCAATGTCTTCAACCTGTCATTGTTGTCAGTGATGGCAGTGATTTCCTCAGATGAGGGGTTAGTCACCACAGATACATTTGAAGATAATGCATTTTCAGAAGCATTTGAACATTCAGCAGTTGAATCATTAGCTTCACGAGGAAGTCATTTTAAGCATGGAGCATCAAATTCATCCCGAGCGGTACTGATCTGTTCTGCTAGGAGTGAGTCATTTTCCTTCCGTAGGTCATCATGAGCTTCTCTCAACTTCTCAAGATCAATCTTTTTCTGAAGACATTCGAGAGAAAGCTTCTCATGTTCAGTTGAGAGGGCATCATGACGACTTTGGAGATCCTCAAACCTTGAACGAAGACTACACATGTCTTCAACCATAGTTTCATTCAGACTCATTTCTTCGCGTAACAGGTCATCATTTTTTTCTAGAGTAGTTTGCATTTTCTCCATGGCACTTTGTTGCTTGGTGGCAATTTTTACAAGTTTAGCATAGCTAGGTTTCATGTTATCATCAGATTCAGCTTCGGATTTAGAGTCATGACGTGAGGGTTTTGAGGATACCTTGGAGGCTTTCACCATGAAGCAGTAGGCAGGAGTTGTATCATCATCACTGGCTTCGGTGTTGAAGAAGGAGCCATTGTCTTCGGGTTCGAAGACAGAAGTGGAGAGATATGCCGAAGCCATTGCTAGTCCAGCTACTTCAGCGTCAGATTCCTCCTTAGATGCTTCCTCAGCCTCAGAACCAGATTCAGACTGTGAATCCATCTCCTTTCCGATAAAAGCATGTGCCTTGCCAGATGAACTCTTTTTGTGTGATGAAGACTTTACATACTTCTTCTTCTTCTTCTTGTCATCTATGTCATAGTCCTTGCTCTTCTTCTTGGATTCCTTTTCCCATCGAGGACAATCAGCAATGAAGTGGCCAACTTTCTTGCACTTGTGATAGGTTTGCTTCTTGCTGTCCCTTGAAGACATTTCACCAGACCTCTTGGAATCACGCTTTGAAGACTTGGCATAGAGTTTTGACTTCGCAAACTTCCTAAATTTCCTGACAAGCAGATCGAGTTCTTTTCCAAAGTCTTCAGCACCATCAGAACTGCATTCAGAGCTGTCTTCAGATGAGGACACAACCTTGGCCTTCAGGGCACGAGAGCGACTGTAACTGGGACCGTAGATATCCCTCTTCTCAGCTTGTTGGAATTCATGCGTGTTCAACCTCTCGAGGATATCGGCAGGATCCAAACTCTTGAAGTCAGGGCGCTCTTGGATCATGAGTGCGAGAGTGTCAAGGAACTGTCAAGTGATCCGAGTAGCTTCTTCATGACTTCATGTTTGGTGATATCAGTGGCGCCAAGTGCATTCAGCTCATTTGAGATGTCAGTGAGACGATCGAATGTGAGCTGGACATTTTCGTTGTCGAGTCTCTTGAAGCGGTTGAACAGGTTGCATAGCACATCGACACGAGAGTATCTTTGAGATGAGACACCTTCATTCACTTTGGACAGCCATTCCCGAATTTTCTTTGCGGTGTTCAGTGCACTCACACGGCCATACTGTCCTTTGGTCAGGTGACCACAGATAATATTCTTGGCGGTGGAGTCCAGTTGTGCGAACCTCTTCACATCAGCAGCAGTAACACCTTCACCAACCTCAGGAATGCCTGCCATGACGACATACCATAGGTCATTGTCAATGGCTTCGAGATGCATGCGCATCTTGTTCTTCCAGTAGGGTAGTCGGTGCCATCGAAGACTGGACACGCAACGGAGACCTTGATAATCCCTGCAGTCGACATAGCTAAAACTCCAGGTGGTTAAACTGAAACACAAAAGAAGGGAGTACCTTGCTCTGATACCAATTGAAAGTGCTAGTTATCGACTAGAGGGGGGGGGGGTGAGGGAGTCCCGGACTAAGGGGTCCTCGGGCCGCCGGCTCATCTCTCGATAGGCCGGCTTGATGGGCCGCTCCCTGAAGAAGGGCCGGACACATTAAAGACTCCACATTCTAGAAGGGAGCCCCGAAGGCGCGTCGTGCACTCCAAGTCAAGTTGAGGAAATCAACATTTCCATCCCCGGTAGGAGGCCCATCATGTGTAAACCCTAGGCACCCCCCCGGTGTCTATATAAACCGGGAGGGTTTTAGAATGAACGACGGAGAAACTCATCTAGGGTTTTAGCTAGTCGATCTCGAGGTAGATCAACTCTGTAACCTTCATACCATCAATATAATCAAGCATGACGTAGGGTTTTACCTCCATAGGAGGGCCCGAACCTGGGTAAACATCGTCTCCTTCGTCCCTTTGTTACCATCGATCCTAGTCTCACAGCTCGGGACCCCCTACCCGAAATTCGCCGGTTTTGACACCGACATTGGTACTTTCATTGAGAGTTCCGCTGTGATCGCCCAAGGAATCGATGGCTCGCATCTTCATCAATGAAGAGGTCCGCAGCATGGACTCCTCTGTCCCTGGACAGATCTTCACTTTCGGCAGCATCGTGCTGCACGCTGACCCGACCGGCCGCCTTGGCCGGGTCGAAAGTTTCGCCCCTGATCAAGAAGTGAGATTCGGGAACTTGGAGGTCTCCGTAGACCCTCGGGGCGACCTCTTGCTCACCGGGCTCGCAGTCTCATCTGACGCGCCCGGGGACTCCGAGGCCTTAACCTTGGATGTCGTTTTCAATCCCGCTTACGGGGCCAATCCCCATGATGATCTGGACTTCAATCCGGATCCGGCTATAGCGTCAGATGGCCGACCATCAACCGCTGCCGAATACACTTCTCGTGCGGACGCGTCAGAGGTTAACTCCAGACGCGCCGGGCAGATTGACCCGATCGAGCTCTCGACACTCGGCGAAGCTCTAGATCGGATCTCCTTGATGAAAACTACTGATGACCCAATCCCGATCCACACTCAGATCGGTCTTGAGGCGGGTCAAGAGGAATTTTTCGTCCCACCCACCACCCACTTAGTAGCCACTATCGAAGACTTAACCGATATGGTGGACTACTCCTCCGAGGAGGCAGAAGACATGGAAGAAGAGGATCGCGCTCCCACCCCCGTTAACACCGGGCGATGGACCGCCACCTCCACCTACGATGTCTACATGGTGGATACGCCAGCCGGTAACGGCGAGCGCACACCAGCTAACAATGGCGATGACTCAGGTGAGGCGCCGTCAAGGCGCCGGAAACCACGTAAGCGATCAAAGACAAAAAAGGGAAGGGAAGCTATTGCCGGCACCGGGGAAAATGATACCCCAGAAGACCTCGGCGATCCCGATATCCCCGAGTATCCGTTGGAGGACCAGGAAAGGCCGGAGGACCAGCGCGACCCCGAAGATCCGAACGACTCCGAGGATGACAACTACCTCCCCCCTGTAGAGGAGGAGGACAGCCCGGAAGACGAGGACCTTATCGTCCCCGAAACCATCGAGGATCAGGAACGGTTCAGGCAACAGCTTTTAGCCACTGCGCGGAGCCTAAAGGCAAAAGCGCGGCAGCTCAAGGCCGAATAAGACACCCTCAACGATAGATGGACCAGGGTTCTATCAGCCGAGGAAGAACACGGTGCCGGTCTATGGGACCAACCCAAGAGTTACCCACGCCGGCGGTTGCTGCCACAATTCGACGACGAGCTCCCCAATACGCCGTCCCCCAAGCACACTCCATACGACCAGCCGGACCGCCCTCCCTGAGGACGAGACAAGACGGCTGGCGAGGCCGGTTATAGGCCGGCGATACCCCGCAGAAGGGGAAAAGAGCCAATGGAGCCTGACGACAGGTATGACCTGCGACGCGACCTTTATGAGAGAACAGGCCGCACGAGATCCATCTACGGATCCAGAGGGTACTCCCCTGGTGGAAGGGACGAGTACCGGTCCTGGCTCGACCGAACCAACAAAGTTCGGGACCAAAACTGGGCCAGAACAGACGCCGACTACCGGCGCGATATAGCCCGGGTCAGAAGCGCTGCCCACCCGCTCTGCTTCACTGACGAGGTGATGCAGCATCAGTTCCCTGAAGGGTTTAAACCCGTGAACATCGAGCAATATGACGGAACAACTGACCCAGCGGTGTGGATCGAGGATTTCCTCCTCCACATTCACATGGCACGAGGAGACGACCTCCACGCCATCAAGTACCTACCCCTTAAACTTAAGGGGCCAGCTCGGCACTGGTTAAACAGTCTCCCCAAAAACTCTATCGGGAGCTGGGAGGACCTCGAGGATGCATTCCGATCTAACTTCCAGGGCACCTATGTACGGCCCCCGGACTCCTCCGACCTAAGCAATGTCATGCAAAAGGCAGGAGAGTCCGCTCGACAATTCTGGAACCAGTTCTTGACCAAGAAAAACCAGATCGTCAATTGCCCAGATGCCGGAGCTATAGCCTCTTTCAGGCACAATATTCGGGATGAATGGCTGGCTTGCCAGCTCGGTCAGGATAAACCTAGGACCATGTCCGCCCTTACATCACTCATGACCCGCTTTTGCGCGGGCGAGGATAACTGGCTAGCGAGGCGAAGCCACAACCCCGAAGACCCAGGCACCTCCGAAGTCCGGGATGGAAACGGGAAACCACGACGTAACAAAAACAAACGCCGGCACAGCACTAGCGATGCCGATGACATGGCCGTTAACGCCGGATTCCGCAATCCAAGATCCGGGCAGCGGAAGAAGCCTCCTAAAGGCAACCGCGACGGACCAACCCCACTGGACAAGATCATGGAGAGGCCTTGCCAGATCCATGGCACTCCGGACAAGCCCGCCAACCACACCAACTGTAATTGTTGGGTGTTTAAACATGCCGGCAAACTCGCAACCGAGGACCAGGGCAAAGGCCCACGCAGCGAGGACGACGAGGAGCCCCGCGGTCCGAGCAATGGGGGTCAGAAGCAGTTCCCTCCAGAGGTTAAAACTGTGAACATGATATATGCCACTCATATACCTAAAAAGGAGAGGAAGCACGCCCTTCGAGAGGTCTACGCCGTAGAGCCTGTTGCCTCGAAGTTTAACCCATGGTCGGCCTACCCGATCACTTTTGATCGGCGAGATCACCCGACAAGTATCCGTCATGAAGGTTCGGTGGCCCTCGTCCTAGACCCCATTATCGATGGGTATCACCTCACTAAAGTCCTAATGGACGGAGGAAGCAGCCTAAATCTGATTTATTCAGACACGGTGCAAAAGATGGGTATAGATCCATCAAGGATCAAACCCAGCAACACTACCTTTAAAGGAGTGATCCCATGTGTCGAGGCCCGCTGCACGGGCTCTGTGACCCTGGAAGTGGTGTTCGGATCGCCCGATAACTTCCGTAGCGAGGACTTGATCTTCGACATTGTACCTTTCCGTAGTGGCTATCACGCCCTACTCGGCCATACAGCGTTCGCTCGCTTTAATGCCGTCCCACATTACGCATACCTCAAGCTCAAGATGCCTGGTCCCAAGGGGGTCATCACCGTCAACGGCAACACAGAGCGTTCCCTCCGAACTGAGGAGCATGCATTGGCCCTGGCGGCCAAATTCCATTATGAGGACGGTCGGCAAACACCCAAATCGGCCATAAAGGCCCGTAAGGTCGACAAACGAGTTCGGTTTCAATTCGAACTCCCAGACTCTTCTGCTCCCCAAAATAGGGATACGCCCCCCATTGCACAGCCCTAACGACCACCAAACACGTGCCAAGAAGGCACAACTTCACGCTCAAGATTCCATGGGTAGCAATGGGGAGCAACCATCAAATGGTAAGTGTTCGGCTGGACCGACCAATACCAATACACGTCCTTGGACAAAACACAGGTACCATCAAGGGCCTACTAAAAAGAGTAAAGCTCATCGATACTTCAGCGACTTCTCAAGACCTTCTTCCCAAGGTTTGCTCGACGACAACATCACTCTTAATGGGATGCAACCCCCACAGAGGAACATGAACGGACAGGCGACAAGGCACATCGAGGACATCATGTCATCAATCGAAGATTCCTGGTACAGCCTCCCCTCTGTAAATTTTATATTTCATCTAGCTGTAAACAGTTGCTTCGGCAATCAAAGTTATAAGAATTATATGGCCACTTCGTTGGTTTTTATACATCCTCTGTTCTTCCCTTGGTCACGCTTCTTGCGAAAACTGTTCGGTATATATTATGATGCAACCGGCTAATAGACCGGGGGCTCGAATTTAAAATCGCCTTGAAACATCACCCCAGTACAACTGGTTGAGTGTTCAGCGTCTTGGGTTTTGCTTTATATGCATCGGATCCGAACTATGTCTTGGGTCAATAGTTGGGCTGCCCGGCTCCTGTGCTTGCCCTCTTACGTTCCGCTTGTTCGGCTAAAAGGGCAAAGGGAGAACCACTGCGATTGTGCTTCCAGCTCGTCTGGTCAAGCACCTCAGGGGAGAAAGCCAAAACTGACCGTCATAGTAAGCGAGAACCGGTCTGCGAATCCGAGCATAAGTGTCATACTAAAAAACCGATAGCGGTTATTCCGTGTTACAGGATGGGTTTTGTACTAGTACAAACCATGTGATGCTGGCTTCGGTCCCGATACATCGGAACATCACAAAAAACTGGGGGCTTGTCATCGGCCCCCGCATTTTTCTACACTCCCACGGCTAAGTGAAAGCGATAGAGCACCATAGTCCGATTGCCTTGTCCCGCTTGCACTACCGCCTTCGGGCGCCGATACCTCGGCTAAGGGTAAACGTGCGGATACAGAGACACCCCGCGTAGTATCTGCGTGGGGGCTGAAGCCGACGACTCGCTGCTTTCAGATGAACCGGCCACATAGGAGTCTAAATAAACATAAACTACTTATAAGACATGATAAACCATGCAACACTAATTATAAAGCGTTAAAGTCTTCGGACATATTACATCGCGCTCATTCATACAAAACATCTTTGGAGCATTGGGCCTCTATTGCCCGAGCACCCTCCATTACATGGGGGAAGTATAGCTCGGGGCACCTATGACTCTTGTCAGGAGGCGGAGGTGCGGTGGCCATCTTGATTGGCTGGAGCTTCGGCCAGTGCACCATGGTCCTTGCAAAGGCCATCCGCGCGCCCTCGATGCATGCAGAGCGTTTTAGCACATCGACCCGACGCGCAGCATCACATAGCTTCTGCACCAGGCCGAAGTAGCTGCTCGGCAACGGCTCACCGGGCCACAGATGGATGCAGAGGTCCTTCATGGCCGGCTCCGCCACTCTGTGCATCTCCATCAGTTGCTTCATTTGCTCGATGAGGAGAGGAGCGCGCTCGGGGGACTCAAACTGCGCCCAGAATAGCCGGGCCTCATCATCCTCCGCCCGCGAAGCATAAAGCTTGTTCGCGTCCGCTGCACTCTTCTGGAGATCCGCACAGACGCCTAAGGAACACCACACCTGGGTGAGCAAAGCAAATTTGCTACCACCAAAGGTGCATTGTAGTGAATACGGCTTACCATCGATGACAGCCTTGATTTGGCGAAGTTCCTCTTCAAAGGACCGCCTATCCACCCGCTCCTTTTGGAGCTCGGATTTTAGCGCGGCCAACTCAGCGGCTTGCTCTTTGCCTTTTTGCTCAAGGGCCTTGCACTTCGCGCCGGCATCCTTGAGCTGTTGCTGCACCTCCTCCACCCGAGCCTCGTGCTTGGCGCTTGCAGCCTTCAAAGTGGAAAGCGTGGCTCCCGCTTATTCGGCGGCCGTCTTCTTCTCCTCGGCCTCTTGCTTCATTTTCTGGTGCTCGGCCTTGAGTTTCTCAACCTCCGCAGCTGAAGCTGTGGAAGCAATCATAAACAAGTCACACTGGGTCACCAGTGCGGATCATCACCAATATATAGCTCGGATATTAAAATTTGGCTTACCTTGCGCCTCATCGAACCGCTTGTTCACGCTATCAAGCTCCTCTTCGGAGATTTTGAGCTTCCGATTTAGCTCGGTCAGCTCAGCGGCATTACCGGCCGCCGCCGATGACGAGGCCTACAAGAAACTGCATTCAGTTATGTGCATTCCAACCCCTGAATTGTCAAGGATATGACTCTATGTTCGGTCCTCTTAAGGGCTTTTCAAACATCGCAGGACTAAGTGGCGCCCTGTGCATCATTATTCATTCCTTATTAACTGACCCCCGGATGCGTTTTTGCAAACCCACCCGGGGCTCGGGGGCTACTACATATATAAAGATAGCACAAACTTAAAATTATAGTTGTTCGGGAAAAAGGTATTACATGACTCACCTGGAAGCCCGCCAAGAGACCATTGAAGGCCTCTTTCAGTCCGTTATCGACGGACTGAATTCCTTGCAAAACCGCACCCATAAGAGTGCGGTGATCCTCGGAGATGGGGGCGCTTGCTAGCGCCTCCTCCATAACCGGCCACCCAGCCGTTGGTGGCATCGGTGGTGATCGGGCAGTCCGATCTCTGATCGGGGGCTGAGCCGGTAACTCCGGAGACACATAGTGCTCCAGAGACGTCCTCGGAGGGGACTGGGCATTTCTTCGCCCTTCCTCTTCGGTGACCAGGGGAGCATTCTCCCCCTGGTCCTCAGCAGCCTGGGGAGTTTTCTCTCCCTGGCCTTCGGTGGCCGCGGCATTAGCCTCGGCCATGGCATGGTCACCCCCTCCGCCCGTGTTCGGCTCCAACGGAGCCTAGCTAGATGACACCTCTGCGGTATCCTTCACGACCCCTGGAGGTGTAGGGTGCGATGCGGTCCCGCTCTCCGCCAGCTCGGCGGGTGGAGACTCCCCATCTGATATTTGGTCGGTAGGGAGGACGCGCGGTGGGCTGCGAGACATTCTTGTACTTAAAACATTGAAGGCTTTGCGTAAATAACCCGAGAGTCTTCGGATTCATACCTTTGAGCGGGGGGCTTGACCCTTGGGTTCCTTCGGGGAACCCTCTCGAAGTCCTCGGACTCTTTATCAGAGTCCGAACTGTCGTCGGGCAAGATCAATCTCGCCCGGCGCGCCCTCTTCAGGGCAGAAGGGGCAGCAGCCTCCGCGGCGTCTGGCGACGCCGCCCTCTTCCTCTTGAGGGGGGAAACACCTTCCCCCCGTCTTCATGCTCCTGCTCATGACTGGAGGAGGCATGGGTTTCCTCGGACGCAGCGTCTGGCTGGTCCTTTATGCGGAGGCCCTCTCTGGCCTTCTTTTTCTTCTCGTTCTTCTCGGGCGCCGAGTACGGCGCCACAACAAGCATCACCGCCAACAACTCCGACCTGGGGTCTTCGGGTTGTGGAGCCGGGCAGTTGACCCTGGCGGCTTTGCTCAGCCACTTCTGCGAAAGTAAGGGAGAAGGCGTTCAGACCTTTTTGCCAAAGAAACAGAATCAATGAATTGAAGTGATACCATACCTTGGTCGGTGGGTTATCGGCGCTTAGGCCCGTATCCTCTTCCTTGGCCGGCCAACTTTTCCGAGGTTTGAATAATGCCTTCCACAACTTCTCAGGAGTGGTACGGAAAAGTTGGTGTACGGTAGGCTCATCGTCAGTCTGATAATCCCACATTGGGGAAGCCCGGCGCTGGCAGGGAAGGATACGGCGGTGGAGCATGACCTGGACCACGTTGACCAGCTCCACCTTGGCCTCGATCACCGAGGTAATGCGCTTCTGCAGCAGCTTAACCTCAGCATCCGACCCCCAGTCAAGGCCCTTCCTGAGCCACGAGGTCAATCTCGTTGGGGGTCCGGATCTGAATTCGGCAGGCGCCGCCCAGCCCTCATCCCTTGGCTCGGTGATGTAAAACCACTCCTTCGACCAGATCTTGATTGTGTCGATGAAGGTGCCGGTAGGCCACTCGACGCGGGGGAGCTTGCTGATTACCGCCCCTCCGCAATCTGCGTGCTCGCTGGCCACGGTCTTCGGCTTGACATTGAAGACCTTTAGCCACAAACCGAAGTGCGGTTCGACCCGCAGGAAGGCTTCGCAGATGATGATGAATGCCGATATGTGCATGAAGGAGTTCGGCGGAAGGTCGTGGAAGTCCAACCCATAGAAAAATATAAGGCCCCT
Organism: Elymus sibiricus; assembly: GCA_039707655.1. NCBI lineage: Eukaryota > Viridiplantae > Streptophyta > Magnoliopsida > Poales > Poaceae > Elymus > Elymus sibiricus. The sequence goes on from CM077671.1 coordinate 386,107,318, forward strand.
GACGAAGGGGTGGAGCGGAAAGCTCAGTCCCCGGATGAAGTGGGGAACGAACACCACCCTCTCGCCTGCCTTGGGGGTTGGGAATCACCTGGTTCTTCTCTGGGGTGCGGTGGAAGACGTTGGCGGGGAGGTAGCCAGCCTGCTTTAGGTCCCGGATATCCTGGTCGGTGACCGTGGAGGCCTCGCACTTGCCATTGGAGCCCGAACCCGCCGTGGCTAAGCTCGGAGGAAAGGGCGAGGAAGAACTGGATCTGGCCTCTCGAAGCTTGGGGAGATTGAGGAGGCGGAGGATGCGAATGGGAAGCGTGAATAGGCCTTGGGGTTTTCTCCCTTTTTATGAGACGTGCCGCCGATTAGCCTCCCTTATCGCGCCGCAAATCCCTCCACTTCCCAAGACATGCGTGCCGTTATACGCGCAGGAAGATTAATAATATCCCGTGTGAAACGGAGCACGATCTGCGCATTGATAAGTCGTGTCAGTGTAAAGATGGCCTCGAACCGCGAATCGAGTTCTCATAACTGGTTCGGCGGTCGTGGTAGGCCACGACTCTTTGTCAGAGGGGGGTGTCAGAAAACACTGTTAACGCTTTGATGAATGGCCTTCGAGGCTAAGCAATTCATGGTGTTCGGTCAATTATATGATCGGATGAAATACGTGTCATCGGGAGCCGAACTAGTCTCAGCCGATCATTGAAAGGGAAGAAGAACTCACCCCGCAAGCCGAAGACTCTGATCATGTGAAGCAGTTGGAGCTGAGACCCTTGGCGTTGGGGGCTAGTTCGGGGGCTACCGAGGGATTCCCGGACTAAGGGGTCCTCGGGCCGCCGGCTCATCTCTCGATAGGCCGGCTTGATGGGCCGCTCCCTGATGAAGGGCCGGACACATTAAAGACTCCACATTCTATAAGGGAGCCCCGAAGGCGCGTCGTGCACTCCAAGTCAAGTTGAGGAAATCAACATTTCCATCCCCGGCAGGAGGCCCATCATGTGTAAACCCTAGGCACCCCCCCGGTGTCTATATAAACCGGGAGGGTTTTAGAATGAATGACGGAGAAACTCATCTAGGGTTTTAGCTAGTCGATCTCGAGGTAGATCAACTTTGTAACCTTCATACCATCAATATAATCAAGCAGGACATAGGGTTTTACCTCCATAGGAGGGCCCGAACCTGGGTAAACATCGTCTCCTTCGTCCCTTTGTTACCATCGATCCTAGTCTCACAGCTCGGGACCCCCTACCTGAGATCCGCCGGTTTTGACACCGACAGGGGGGGTGAATAGGCGATTTTTATGAAAGGCTTCGAAACAATGAATGTATTCTAAATGTGCGGAAGCGAAACCGGATCAAGTAGGCATACTATCAAGGATCTAGGCAGGGCATGCAACACAATGAAAACATTCAAGCAAGTTAAGCATTATGATCGTACACGCTAAGATGAGTCGAAGACAAACTTAGACAGTATGAAGATAAACAGTAGGTATGAATGTCTTCGGGGAATGTCTTCAGTCAGAAGTATTCAAGCAATGTCTTCACAGTTCAGTACAGAATGTAAAAGAGTGAAGGATAGAACCAGTAGCTTGATGAAGACTCGGGATTTGTTGGACCAGTTCCAGTTGCTGTGACAACTGTACGTCTGGTTAGGGAGGCTGAGATTCAACACAGAAGACCTCATCTTCACCTTGTTCCCCTTGAGTCGAAGTCACTTAGACAACGCTCAATCACTCAGGTAAGTCTTCAGGGGAGACTTCCAAAGCCCGTACAAACTTGGTCACCCGGCGATCCATAATGACTCTTGGATTGCTCTAGACCCAGACGCCTAACCGTTTGGAAGATCACAGTCTTCAAGTGCAATAAGTCTTCAGTTCTCTCAGAACAGAACGACTTCGGTGATGCTCAAACACTCTAGCTCTGGGTGTTTAGGTTTATCCTCGCGGGATGTTTCTCTCTCTCAATGTCTTTGAGGTGGGTTGCTCCAAAACGACAACAGCCGTATCTCTCTCTGAGCAGCCACCTTCTTATGGAGGAGGGGGTGGGCTATTTATAGCCAGCGGGCAACCCGACCTGATATGACCAAAGTGACCCTGGGTCAATGGCCAACCGACACGTGTCACAACGGTCGGATTTTAAACACACGCGACAGCTTTACTTGGGCTACAAGTAAAGCTGACTTAACCAACTCTCGAAGAGATTTCGTCTCATTGTCTTCACTCGAAGACATATGTTTGGGTTGAGCATCACGTCAACGTCTGACTTTGATCACATCGACCCCACTTAACAGTACGGTGGTTCCTATGACTCAGGAAAGAAGAAACAAAACTACCAAAAGACTTCGTCTTCGCGTTTCATTATCTTCAGGCGATTATCATCGCATACCACCAATGGCTTCGGCCATCATCAATGTCTTCAGACATTTTTAGGGGTCGTCTTCGACGGTTAAACCGAATCTCCAGGGACTTCTATCCATGTTATCCTGTGAACTCTCACAAACACATTAGTCCCTCAACCACGTTTGTCTTCAATACTCCAAAACCAAACAAGGGTGGCACTAGATGCACTTACAATCACCACTAGTGGAATCATGACATCTCGCATTGTGTGAGGGCGTGAGGAGAATACGGTGGCCTTAGTGGCATCTTGGGGAGCATTGTGCCTCCACACCACTCTAACGGAGACGTACTTCCCCTCAAATGGAAGGAGCTTCGGTAACACATCCTTGTTTCCATCGGTTCCACTTGTGGTTACTTATTACCTTTACTTTGTGCTAGCTTCGCTTATATTGTATCCCTTGCTTGCTTGTGTTGTTATTATTGTTAGCATCATGTAGGTTGCTCACCTAGTTGCATATCTAAACAACCTATTTGTTGCTAAACCTAATTTGTTAAAGAAAAGTTAAAAAAGCTGGTAGTTTCCTATTCACTCCCCTCAGTCAACCACATCGATCCTTTCAATTGGTATCAGAGCCTCGTCTCTTTATTAAGGTTTCACCACCCAAAGAGTATGGTTGACGACGGGGATCGGGATGTGGAACTTCCCAAGGCCGTGGGTGTGAACATGATCTCTCGTGAGGATTTAAATGATTCCATGGCCTCGCTTAAATCCTCCATGACGACCGAGGTCAAATCTATGTTTAAAGATTTCCTTGATAGTCTCGAACTTTCTACCGATCTGACTCAAGTGGTTAATTGCAATAACTTGACATTGGATGTCCACTCCGGTAAGGAGGGGACTAGCACTGACAAGAACAAGTTACCTCAAGGAATAGTGGATCGGGTACCTTTGCCTCGGTACCCCCTCCCGTGGTCTATGGAGGACTGGTGCACCCACCTCATATAGTTAATCTTGGTCCTCCTCCTAAACTTGTTAAGAATGATTTTGCTAATTGGATTTTTCGTATCAAGTCTCATTTGAATCATAGCTCGACTCAACTTTGGAGAGTCATTGAGTAAGGATACAACCCACATGATCCAAACAACCTCACCCCAAGAGAAGAGGCCGACAATCAACTCAATCACTCCGCCTTGTTCATTCTTCAAGCTGTCCTGCCTCCCGAAGATCTAGCTCACTTGCGTCCCTTCACTTGTGCCAAGGACTATTGGGAACACATTGTCTCTTTATACAAGGGGATCTCAAGCATTCAACGGTCCAATTTTTAGGTAGTGTTTGATGAGGCTGATGAATTTGTGATGAATGAAGATGAGGACCCTCGTGAGCTTTACCAAAGAGTGACCACTCTTGCCGTCGCTCTTCAAGATCATGGAAGCAAGGATACGGATGATAATTGGATCAAGCATAAGTTTCTCAAGGCCATATTGACATTCAACAAGGCCATGTCCTCCGTTATTCGTCAAAGGCCGGACTTCCATTCCTTGTCATCAAGCGACGTGTTGGATGAGTTTATTGCAATGAACATCTTGAACAAGACCGCCGACAATGCTCTAGCTCGTGTCCAACGGGCAAACAAGTCATCTCCCAACCTTGCTTTGAAGGCCAAGGTCATTCAAGAAGAAGAAGAAGAGGAGGAAGAGGAGGTTTGCCCCAAAGATACCAAATATGCTTATCATGAGCACATGGCTCTTGCTTCTAGGCAATTTTGAGGCAACAAGAGAAACTCAAGGCCCAACTTCTCCAAGAACAACTCAAGTGGGTTAAAAGGCAAGCAATGTGTGAGGACTTGCTACAACTGTGGTAATGTGAGCCACTTCGTGGTAAATTACCCATATGAGAAGAGGAAAGATAATGGTGGCAAGCTCATCCGCAAAGATAAGGCCAAGTCCTTCCCCAACAGGAACAACTTCACCAAGAAGGCGCCTCACAAGGTGTTGGTGGCTCAAGAAGAGTATGCCTCCGATGATGATGTTGATGACGAAGATACTAGTGGTGAAGGGATGGCATTAGCTACAGTGGCTATTGCGTCCTCTACCCCAACCAAGGTGTCACTTTTCGATGCCCCCAACGAGAACCACATTGCTAGGTGCCTTATGGCCAAAGGTATCACCAAGGTAACCCCCAACGTCAAAACCTCAAACATTAAAACTTCCATTTATACCACTCCTTCTTTGTTGGATTGTGTGGATGAACATGAGGAGGCGAAGAAGGGTGAGAATGAGTTTGACAAATTCTTGGGTAAACTCAAAGGCGAATCCCAGAAGCACTTTGTTGCTCTCTTGGAACAACTTGGTGAGGCCAATGATATCACTGAGTCTCAAGAGGAATCCCTTGAGGAGTTGAAGGGGCATAGTCATGATTATTCCTATGAGATAGATGATCTTTCCATTGCTCTTGAGGAAGAGCGAAGTCTTCGTTTGGCTCTTGAGGAGTCACAAAACATTGACCTTGCTAAATTACGTAAAGATCATGATCATGCTATTGTTCTTAGTCGTGTGCTCAAATCTGGTAAGGTTGCACTTGGGGTTGGCCATGATAGACTCAAGGAAGAGTTTGACGCACTTGACAAAGCTCACAAGGCTTTGAAGGGTGAGCATGCCTCTCTTAAGGAGTCTCATGATCAACTCCAAGTAAAACTTACTAAGGAAATAGCCACATGTCCTCCTTTTGTATTAATTGATAATGCCATTGCTACTAACCCTTGTTGTGAGCATGCACACCTTGTGGAGGAAAATGCCAAGTTGAAAGAGCAACTTGAGAAAGGCCTTGTGACTTGTATCCAAGGTGAGAAGAATCTCAATGACCTTTTGAGTAATCAAAAGGAAGTTGTAGCCAAGGAAGGGATTGGGTTTGCACCTAAGTCTAAGAAGAAGAAGAAGTTGAATACCAAGCAAGCTCCCCCGCTTAAGGAAACCTTTGTCAAAGCGGAGAAGACCACTCATGAGAAGAAGAAGGACAATGTAGTGGGTGGTAATGCCAAGAAGGGCAAGACCACCACCACCAACAAGGCCGGCGATTTTAACCCCTCTTATGTTTTATGCCGTGCTAGTGATGGGCATGTTTATGCCAAATATGTTGGTTCTTCTTATGAGTACATTGAATGGTATATTTGGGTTCCTAAGACCCTTGTTACTAACATGAAAGGACCCATTAAAGAATGGGTACCTAAATCCAAGCATTGATCTATTGTAGGAGTTTGCTTCCGGAGGGGTGTCATGGTTGCTTGATAGTGGAGCAACAAATCATATGATCGGAAGCAAGGACTTGTTGGTGGACGTTCGACCCGATGCATCCTTGGCCACTCAAGTCTCATTTGGTGATGACACAATTTCAAGGTATTGGGTCTTGGCAAGGTGATTATCTCTCCGGACTTAACTATTGAGAGAGTCATGCTTGTTGAGACCCTTGCATACAATTTACTTTCCGTTCGTCAACTTGCACGCATGGGTTTCAGTACCTTCTTTGGCATTGATACCGTGACCCTTTTGTGGAGCAAGACTCTTAAAGTGACCTTTGTTGGGCATGTCGAAAATGATCTCTATGTGATTAACTTCTCGGAGCGACCCACTAAGGCTGCGACATGCCTAATGTCTAAAGTTGATGTGGGATGGCTTTGGCATCGCCGGCTAGCCCATGTCAATATGAGATCTTTGCAAATTCACCTCAAAGGGGATCACGTTCGTGGACTAACAAATGTAAGTTTTGCCAAAGATCGTGCTTGTAGTTCTTGTATTGAGGGAAAGCTACATGAGACGTCTCACTGCCCCACGACTTCTATTTACTCCAAGAGGCCCCTAGAGCTCCTTCACATGGATCTCTTCGGCCCTCCGTCATTTGATAGTCTTGGGGGGAGAAGGTATTGCTTGGTTATTGTGGATGATTACACCTGGGTATATTTCTTCAAGAGGAAGAGTGAGACCCAACAAACCGTCATCAACTTTGCAAATGAAGCTCAACGCCAACATGATGCAAAGATATTGATGATTAGAAGTGACAACGGCACCGAGTTCAAGAACTACACCTTGGACGAGTTTGTCAGTGATGAGGGAAGCAAGCACCAATACTCTGCACCCTATACCCCTCAACAAAACGGTGTTGCAGAGAGGAAGAACCGGACGTTGATGGATGCGGCAAGGACCATGATGGCGGAATTCAAATCTCCGTAAAACTTTTGGGCCGAAGCCATCAACACCGCTTATCATGCATCTAATAGGCTCTACCTCCGCAAAGGCTTGAACAAGACTCCATATGAGATACTTACCGGTAACAAGCCCAACCTCAAGTACTTCTGGGTGTTCGGTTATAAGTGTTTCATTCCCAAGAAAGGTGTTCGTTTGTCTAAATTTGAATCTGGAGCTCATGAGGGCATATTTGTTGGTTATGCTACAAACTCTCATGCTTACCGTGTTCTCAACAAGTCCACATGACTCATTTAGGAGATGAGTAACGTAGAGTTTGATGAAAATAATGGCTCCCAAGTGGAACAAAGTGGTCTTTGTGATGTAGGTGATGAAATTTCTCCCCAAGCCATAAGAAGAATGGGTGTGGGACACTTCCTACCTATTGAGGAACCCCTTGTGGCTGAAGGAGAAGGACAATGTTCCATACAAGTGGAACCATCACCAACGCAAGACCCACACGCTTCTGAAAAAAAAGTGAAGGCCCTCAACCCCGTGAACAAGATCAAGAGCAAGATCAACCTCAAGGTGATGATGATGTATCACAATATGCTCAAGATCAAGTTCACAACCACGAGCAAGCTCAAGGTCAAGATCTTGATCAGGATCAAGGGCAAGCTAGTAATGGCCCTCAAGCTCTTCAAGACGATACACCGCAACCTTCCATGGAAGAGATTTTAGAAAGACGAGCTGCCAAGATTGCTTCCAAGCTTAGAAACAAGCAACACATCCTAGAGAACGTCTACAGAAGCTCGAACAGAGGGGTAACTACTCGTCGTCAATAACAAACTTTTGTGCACATCATGCATTTGTTTCTTGCATTGAACCCCTCAAGGTACAAGAGGCGCTCGAGGACATGGAATGGCTTGAAGCCATGCATGATGAACTCAACAACTTCGAGCACAACAAAGTGTGGCGGTTGGTGCCAAGACCGAAGGAGAATCACAATGTCATTGGAACCAAACGGATCTTTAAGAACAAGCAAGATGCGAACGGTGTAGTCATTCACAACAAGGAAAGATTGGTGGCTCAAGGCTACTCCCAAGTCGAGGGTATCGACTACGGTGAAACCTTTGCTTCCGTCGCTCGCCTTGAATCTATTCGCATGTTGCTTGCATATGCATCTCATCATGACTTCAAATTATATCAAATGGATGTGAAAAGTGCTTTTCTTAATGGTCCACTTAAGGAGTTGCTATATGTCAAGCAACCCCCGGGGTTCGAGGATCCTAAGTTCAATAATGTATACGTTCTCGATAAGGCACTCTATGGCCTTAAACAAGCCCCACGAGCGTGGTATGAGCACCTTACCGAGATGTTGCAAGACCGTGGGTTTGAAATTGGGAAAATCGATCCCACTCTTTTCACAAAGAGGGTTAACGGGAACTTGTTTGTATGCCAACTATATGTTGATGATATTATCTTTGGTTCTTCTAACAAAGTTTTCAATGATGAGTTTGCCGCACTAATGACCAAAGAGTTTGAGATGTCCATGATGGGAGAGTTGAAGTTCTTCCTTGGATTTGAAGTCAAGCAACGAAGTCCAAGAACCTTCATCAACCAAGCTAAATACACTCAAGACATGCTCAAGAGATTCAAGTTGGATGATCTCAAGCCGGCCAAGGCCAACACACCCATGCCGTTCAAATGCCAACTTGACAGTGATCCCAATGGTAAAGCCGCAGATCAAAAAGTATATCGCTCCATGATTGGATCCCTGCTTTATCTTTGTGCATCTAGGCCGGATATCATGTTGAGTGTGGGAATTTGTGCATGATTTCAATCCGCACCTAAGGAGTGTCACTATGTGGCTGTCAAGCAAATCTTTCGATATTTGGCTATACCCCAAACTTTGGCTTATGGTACCCCAAAGGTGCTTCATTTGATCTCATAGGATATTCGGACTCGGATTGGGCGGGAGACCGTGTGGAGAGGAAGTCAACTTCCAGAGGTTGCCAATTCCTTGGTCGCTCTTTGGTAAGTTGGTCTTCGAAGAAACAAAACTATGTTTCTCTCTCGTCAACCGAGGCCGAGTATGTAGCTGCAGCCAGTTGTTGTGCACAGTTGCTCTGGATGAGGCAAACTTTAAAGGATTACGGTGTCACTTGTGACAAAGTGCCCCTCTACTATGACAACGAGAGTGCTATCAGGATCTCCAACAACCCGGTTCAACATTGCAAGACGAAGCACATTGAGATTCGTCATCACTTCATCCGGGATCACATCAAGCGTGGAGAGATTGATCTTATTCATCTCAATACTCAGCTTGCAGATATATTCACGAAGCCATTAGATGAAGCCAGATTTCGCGAGTTAAGGCATGAGCTAAATATCATTGATTCGAGCAATGTTGCTTGACTTATTGCACACCCAACCACACTCTTCATTATGTCTTGTTTAGATGTAGGCATGGACATAGGGGGAGTCTAGTTCTCTCAATGAACTATCCCTCCTCCTATTATGCATAAAGTGATCAAATCTTTCACATTCACCATTTTTTATGTTACCTGTGCTTCAAAGACGAGTTTTCGTCTTGGGCCCAAGGTTAAAATCTTCGCGGTGCCATACCAATTGACTCAAACATAGGTGGCCTCGGACACCGCCCCTCCTAGTGAGGCATTTTTCATTGATCTTACTTAAAGTGTGTTTTTCTTGGATTTTATTTGCTCTTGCTAGATTGTTTAGAACCTAGGTGTGGGTATCCTCCATGGGTTGATCTTTCGTGCTCTTTGTTTTTGCAACACTGGGACTTACCTCACCATATATCTTTGTCTTGTCTTCATCCCAAGCTCTCCTCATCTCATAAACCCTCTCTTTCCAATTGTACGCATCTTGATCTTGTCGGTGGTGGCAGTGGACAGGCGGTACAACCGGTGGCTCCAGCGGTTCAACCGCTGGGCCATCCTGTTGTACCATCTCAGCGGTACAACAGGTGTAGTCCAGTGGTTCTACCGCTAACTCCCAGCTGTACCGGGAGCGGTACAACCACCCAACCGGGCGTTACAACCGCCCGCGGTGTAACAAGCACTTAAAGGGGGCCGAGCCGAAGGGGTATTCAGTTTCCCCCCTCGTGCCCGACCTCCTTTACTGCCCTAGTCGCTGGCCGGCGTCACCACCCACCCGGAGTGCCCTCCGACACCCCAGATCCGCGGCTTCCTCTTGGATCCGCTCCGTGGAGGCCCCCTCCTCTCCGATCTCTTCACATAGACACCAGTATTGCCTCATTCTTCTCTATTTTGGTTCCTCGCTTGGATCCTCCATTGATAAGGGCATTACTTGGTTTCCCACGTTTTTATCAAAACCTTTGGGTGGAAGTGATCACTTGTATACCTCCTATTGATTGTGCTTGCTTAGAAGGTCAAATATTAGTACATGGTTCGAATCCGAATATGCCGGTTCTCCACCGAAGTGGTGCTGTCTCTCGAGCGGTACAACCGCTTACACTGGCGGTACAACCACCGGAGCGGTACAACCGCTGCTGTGACCGGTGCAACCGGCTTCTCTGAATCTCACACTACTGTTTTGTCTTCTCCGCTTCGCAACCAATATATTCCTTTTTTTGCGTACAATCCCCTCATCTATTCTTGTGTGCTTCTCATGTGTGTCTGTAGGTGGCTCAGGTTCTCGCTCTGCTCCTCATAAGAACACCAAGAAACGAGTTTGCAAATGTAGGCTCGTCAATGAGTCAGAAGAAGAGGAAGTGGTCCCCACCAAGCCAACTCGTCGTGAAAAGTCTTTGGCCGCCAAGCAAAAGTCAGCAAAGCCTGTGCACAAATGGAAGCCAACTGATTGGGAGAAGTTTCGCATTCAAAATCCATATGAGGTCCCTGTTGCTCCTAGGTGGTCCACCCCTCAGTTCAGGAATGAGATGCAAGTGGTGATTGTGCATGAACTTTATGACCATTACAAGAACAAGTTTGGCAAGCAATGGACAATTGACATCGAGTACTAGAGAAACAACTTGGATTACTTTGGGGAGGCTTTGGCGCTGTGCGAGGAGTTTGACTTGATCAAGCTCATGACTATCAACTGTGCCTTTGATGTGCAGCTCATTCACCAGTTCTATGCCACTGTCCACTTCGGTACTGATGATGCTTGCCACCTTTCCTTCATGTGTCGTGATGAATTCTTCCACGTTCCTTGGCGCGCCTTTTGCAATGCTCTTGGCTATGATGATACTGGCCTCACTGGGAATAGTGGCATCCGTCCTCACGACCGGGCTACCTTCATGGAGAAGGAGGAGCTGGCCCCTTTGTACATTCCCGGGCGTGGCATTCTTGGAGGGTCCAAGGAATTGTAGCAGGTCTATGATATCTTGCATCGTGTCTTCCAGAATGTTCTTCTACCCAAGGTTGGAAATCAAGATGAGATTCATGGTTATCTGGTCGATCTGCTTGTGGCTATGAAGACTGAAGCTGGCTCTGGTGCTACGTTTGATGTCTCCAAGTGGTTGTGGGAGGAGATGTTCAGCACGGTCTTTTATAGGAAGGTCCCCACCTATGCTCCATTTATCTTGTGTTTTCTAAACTCTGTCTGGGTAGTTCGCAGGCCTGGAGAGCCTCTCACTTCTCCAGACAACCTCATCGAGCATGAGACCAAGAAACTCCGGAAGAAGAAGCATGCTCAGCCTTGCTTTCCCTCTAACCACCCAGAGGATGTTTTTGCTACTTCCAGCGATAGTGATTTTGAGCTTCCAGCAAGGGCCAAGCCCTCTTGGGTCACTAAGCTCACTACCAAGGTAAAGAAGACCTTCTTCCTGTAGTCCCACGTTCAGAAGAAGCTCTATGAAGCCCATGTCTACGAGAAGCTTGCCAGACGCAGACAAATTCAGATTATGCGGGCTCTCCACCTTAAGGCTGACAGTGGTTCTGAGAAGATCATCACTCCTGAGAAGTGGATCTACGAGCATATCACTTGGACTGATGATGAGGTCTCGGGTCAGCCTGCTGCCTCCTCCTCTGCTGCTGCAGCTGCTGCTAATGATATTATGGATAATGATGATGATGCTGATGGGTCTGCCAGTGATGATTCAGAGGAGACCGAGGGGTCTAACGAGGTCTACTCGGCTCTAGGGTGTTAGCATCGCTCTTTTCCTTTTTGGTGTGTTGATGCCAAAGGGGGAGAGAGTTATATTATGACGGGATTTGCATGGGTGTGGTTTTCCTGTTTTTGCGTCTTTCCAGTTGAACTCTTATTTGCTTTTAGTCGGTTGTGGACTTATCTTATGTGGAGACTCTATGCGATCCCTTAGTATATTTATCTTGTCTCGTTGATTAAGTAGAGCCCGAGGTTCTTTGATGCCCTTATTATTAAGCTCTACTTCTTATCCAGTACAAATGCATATTACTTTTATCCTTTCATTTGTACCCATTGGTCAGTCTATAAAATCAAGGGGGAGCTCCTGTGTTTGTGCAAATCTCATCTGGTGCACACTTTGAGGGGGAGCTCCGTTTTTTATTTTTTAGACCATCAATGCAAATCGTATTGTTGTCATCATCCACCAAAAAGGGGGAGATTGTAAGGGCATTCTCTTGCCTTAGTGTTTTGGTGATGATGACACCTCACTTTGTTATCTAATCGTGTGTCAAGTTCTTCAGGTACTCCGTGTGCGACACAAGACGGTTAGGCATTCCCTTCGGACCGAAAAGAATGAAGACGATGTTCTCTACGCGTTTATTTCTTTGTTCGTAGGGATCCCGTAGTATTAAGAGGGAATTCACATCGGAAGGTTTTGGGTGAATCAATGCACGTACACATTCCTAGTCACCCACCTCCTACCATTCCATTCTGCGAGAGAGGTCCTGTTTTCCAACTATGCAGCCTCTTCTCTTGCGCGGTTGTACCGCTGGCCCTAGCAGTTGTACCGCTTGCTCAAGTACATCCGGCATAACCACCACCCCAAGGGTGATACCCTGGGGGTGCTGCTCTTAGCTGGTCTCCAGCGGTTGTACTGTTGCCTCCGGGCGGTGTACCGCCAGCAGCTGGCTAACCCTAAGTGGCAGCCTCGGGTGGTTATACCGGCCCAGTACCGCCCTACAACCGGACATGTCTCTATTGTGGTGCGGTAGTTGGGTAGGTGAAGGCCGGTTATTCCGGTCGATCTCTAATGACCGGTACTACCGGTGTCCCAAGCGGTTGTACCGCTCGGGACTTGAACTTATCCTGTACGCGAGTCAAGCGGTTGCACCGGGGGGAACCACCGCCTCAACTCTGTTTCGATGCGGTGGTTAAGCGGTGGTCAGGCGGTTGTTACGGTCCTACCGGTACTACCGCTTGATTCTCCGGTTGTACCGCTGCCAGGTAAAAATGGCTGTAATGGTTGGAAATGGGGAGCACTATATAAAGAGGTGGTTCTTCCACCTCCCACTTATCTCTTACCTCTCTCTCTCTCCTCCACTGATGCCCTTCAAGCTTTCTTGCCCTATATCTCTCTCTAGCCACTCAAACTTGTTGATTTGCTAGGGATTGAAGGAGGAGACCTAGATCTACACTTCCACCAAAGGAAACTTGATTCCCCATACTTTCTTGTGTGGATTTTGTTACTCTTGGGTGTTTGAGCACCCTAGACGGAAGAGGTCACCTCGAAGCCATATTCCATTGTGGTGAAGCTTCGTGGTTTCGTTGGGAGCCTCCAGTTGAGTTGTGGAGACTGCCCTAACCTTGTTTGTATAGGTCCGGTTGCCGCCTTCAAGAGCACCATGATACATCTCCAACATATCTATAATTTTTGCTTGTTCCATGCTGTTATATTATCATTCCTGGATGTTTTACAATCAATTTATAGCAACTTTATATCATTTCTTGGGACTAACCTATTGACCTAGTGCCAAAGTGCCAGTTGTTGTTTTTGCTTGTTTCTTACTTCGCAGAATATCAGTACCAAACGGAGTCCAATCACGACGAAACTTTTTGGAGATTTTTCTTGGACCAGAAGACACCCAGTGGGCCAAAGAAGTACCAGGTCGGTGGGCCGTGGAGACCACAACCCACCAGGGCGCGCTAGAGGCCCCATGCGCGCCCTGATGGGTTATGCCCTCCTCGGGCCCCTCTCCACTGCCTCTGATGCCTATAAATTCCCAAATATTCCAAAAACCCTAAGGGAGTCGACGAAAAACACATCCAGCCGCCGCAAGTTCCAGAGCCTCGAGATACAATCTAACACCATCACGGAGGAGTTCATCATCCTCATTGGTACCTCTCCGATGATGCGTGGGTAGTCCACCATAGACCTACGGGTCCGTAGGCAGTAGCTAGATGGCTTCCTCTCTCTCTTTTGATTCTCAATACAATGGTCTCTTGGAGATCTATTTGATGTAAACTTTTGCGGTGTGTTTGTTGGGATCCGATGAATTTTGAGTTCATGACCAGTTTCTATCCATGAATATTATTTGAGTCTTCTTTGATCTCTTATATGCATGATTACTTATAGCCTCGTCTTTCTTCTTTGAATCTTTGGTTTAGTTAGGCCAACTAGATCGATTTTTCTTGTCATGGGAGGAGGTGCTTTGTGATGGGTTCGATCTTGCGGTGTCCTCTCCCAGTGACAGAAGGGGCAGCGAGGCACGCATGTATCGTTGCTATTAAGGATAACAAGATGGGGTCTATTCCTACATGAATAGATCTTGTCTACATCATGTCATCGTTCTTATTGCATTACTCCGTTTTCCATGAACTTAATACACTAGATGCATGCTGGATAGCGGTCGATGTGTGGAGTAATAGTGGTAGATGCAGGCAGGAGTCGGTCTACTTATCTTGGACGTGATGCCTATATAATGATCATCGCCTTGGATATCGTCATGATTATTTGATCTTCTATCAATTGCCCAACAATAATTTGTTCACCCACGGTGTGCTATACTCATGAGAGATGCCACTAGTGAAACCTACGCCCCCCGGGTCTACTTTTCCAACATATTGCTTTCCGTTCTATGTTTTTGCCTCTTTTGTTTTCAGATCTACTATTCCAAAAACCCAAAAATATATTGTTGCACTTTTTATTTGCTCTTTTTATTTTGTGTTCTTGAGAGATCTATCTCTCCAATCTATCACTACCTAATCTATCTTTTTACCGTAGAGAGATTGACAACCTCTCTTTCTCGTCGGGTTGCAAGTATTTGTTCTTTGTGTGCAGGTGCTGCTTATTAGGTGGTTGTGATCCTCCTACTAGTTCGATGCCTTGGTTTCATAACTGAGGGAAATACTTACCATCGCTGTGCTGCATCATCCCTTCCTCTTTGGGGAAATACTGACGCAGTCTCAAGCCACGTCAAAGGAATTTCTGGCGCCGTTGCTAGGGAGGAATCGGTCTCTTCTACGTGCCAATCTCTGGCGACGAGGAGACACCATCATCATCTACCAGGTTCCTAATCACAAATCTCATCTCCTTGCAATTACATTATTTTCCATTTGCCTCTCGTTTTTCTCTCCCCCACTTCACCAAATTTACCGTTTTATTCGCCCTCTTTTTCGTTTGCCCTTTTTCTCGCTGGATCTCTTTTTGTTTGCTTGTTTGCTATCTTTGCTTGTGTTTCCATGTGCCTCCTATTTGCTTGCATCTTTTCTTGCTTGCATGTTTCAAAAGACCAAATTATGATGAACCAATTTCTAGTGAGTTGAGTGCACTTGATTATCTCTATGAAGTTTCGCTTGAAAATCATGAATCTCAAAATTTTGATGAAGTGTTGAAAGAAGAAATTTATAAGGTGATTCATGATAGCTCCTTGATTGAAAAGCATGATTGGAATGTTGCTAGTATGAATTCTCTAAATATCCATGATGCTAATGATATGCAAGGCCACAAGATTGGGGATGCTATGTTTGATGAAGATGATATTTTTAGTCCCCCAAGTTTTGATGAGCAAATTTATTATGATGATTGCATGCTGATACGTCTCCAACGTATCTATAATTTTTGCTTGTTCCATGCTGTTATATTATCATTCTTGGATGTTTTACAATCATTTTACTACAATTTTACACTATTTTTGGGACTAACCTATTAACCTAGAGCCTAGTGCCAGTTTCTGTTTTTCTGTGTTTTTGAGTTTTATAGAAAAGGAATATCAAACGGAGTCCAGACGGAATAAAAATCTACGGTGATTTTTTATGGACCAGAAGAAGCCCAGGGAGCGTTGGAGTTGGTCCAGAAGAGCCACGAGGCCACCACAAGCCTGGGGGGCGCCCCCCTAGGGCGCCCGCCCTGGCTTGTCGTCGCCTCGTGGCCCACTTTGACTTGTTTCCGACGCCAAAAATTCTTATAAATATAGAAACCCCCAGAAACAAACCTAGATCGGGAGTTCCGCCGCCGCAAGCCTCTATAGCCACGAAAAACCAATCGGGAGCCCGTTCCGGCACCCTGCCGGAGGGGGAAACCATCACCGGAGGCCATCTTCATCATCCCGGCGGTCTCCATGACGAGGAGGGAGTAGTTCACCCTCGGGGCTGAGGGTATGTACCAGTAGCTATGTGTTTGATCTCTCTCTCTCGTGTTCGTGAGATGACACGATCTTGATGTACCGTGAGCTTTATTGATATAGATGAATCATATGGAGTTTTCCCCTCTTTATCTTCTTGTGATGAATTGAGTTTTCCCTTTGAAGTTTACTTATCGGATTGAGTCTTTAAGGATTTGAGAACACTTGATGTATGTCTTGCGATGGGATATCCGTGGTGACAATGGGCTGTTCTATTGATCCACTTGATGTATGTTTTGGTGATCAACTCGTGGGTTCCGTGACCTTGGGAATCTATGCATAGGGGTTGGCACATGTTTTCGTCTTGACTCTCCGGTAGAAACTTTGGGGCACTCTTTGAAGTTCTTTGTGTTGGATTGAACATGATGAATCTGAAATTGTGTGATGCATATCGTATAATCAAGCCCATGGGTACTTGTGGTGACATTGGAGTATCTAGGTGACATTAGGGTTTTGGTTGATGTGTATCTTAAGGTGTTATTTTAGTACGAACTCTAGGGCTATTCGTGACACTTATAGGGATAGCTCATAAGATTGATCGAAAAAGATAACTTTGAGGTGGTTTCGTACCCTACAATAATTTCTTCGTTTGTTCTCCACTATTTGTGACTTTGGAGTGAACTCTTTGTCGCACATGAGGGATTTACATATGATTCAACTATGTCAGTATTGTTGAGAGAACTTGCACTAGTGAAAGTATGAACTCTCCAACGTATCTATAATTTTTGCTTGTTCCATGCTATTATATTATCATTCTTGGATGTTTTACAATCACTTTATAGCAACTTTATATCATTTTTTGGGACTAACCTATTGACATAGTGCCAAAGTGCCAGTTGCTATTTTTGCTTGTTTTTTACTTCACAGAATATCAGTACCAAACAGAGTCCAATCACGACGAATTTTTTTAGAGAATTTTTTTGGACCAGAAGACACCCAGTGGGCCAAAGAAGTGCCAGAGAGGTGGGCCGTGGTTACTACAACCCACCAGGGCGCGCCAGAGGCCCCAGGCGCGCCCTGATGGGTTGTGCCCTCCTCGGGGCCACTCTCCACCGCCTATGATGCCTATAAATTCCCAAATATTCCAAAAACCCTAAGGGAGTCGACGAAAAACACATCCAGCCGCCGCAAGTTCCAGAGCCTCGAGATCCAATCTAACACCATCACGGAGGGGTTCATCATCCTCATTGGTGCCTCTCCGATGATGCGTGAGTAGTCCACCATAGACCTATGGGTCCGTAGGCAGTAGCTAGATGGCTTCCTCTCTCTCTTTTGATTCTCAATACAATGGTCTCTTGGAGATCTATTTGATGTAAACTTTTGCGGTGTGTTTGTTGGGATCCGATGAATTTTGAGTTCATGATCGGTTTTTATCCATGAATATTATTTGAGTCTTCTTTGATCTCTTATATGCATGATTATTTATAGCCTCGTATTTCTTCTTCGAATCTTTGGTTTAGTTAGGCCAACTAGATCGATTTTTCTTGCCATGGGAAGAGGTGCTTTGTGATGGGTTCGATCTTGCGGTGTCCTCTCGCAGTGACAGAAGGGGCAGCGAGGCACCCATGTATCGTTGCTATTAAGGATAACAAGATGGATTCAATTCCTACATGAATAGATCTTGTCTACATCATGTCATCATTCTTATTGCATTACTCCGTTTTTCCATGAACTTAATACACTAGATGCATGCTGGATAGCAGTCGATTTGTGGAGTAATAGTGGTAGATGCAGGCAGGAGTACGGTCTACTTATCTTGGACGTGATGCCTATATAATGATCATCGCCTTGGATATTGTCATGATTATTTGATCTTCTATCAATTGCCCAACAGTAATTTGTTCACCCACCGTGTGCTATACTCATGAGAGAAGCCACTAGTGAAACGTACGCCCCCCGGGTCTACTTTGCCAACATATTGCTTTCCGATATATCTTTTTGCCTCTTTTGTTTTCAGATCTACTATTCCAAAACCCAAAAATATATTGCTGCACTTTTTATTCGCTCTTTTTATTTTGTGTTCTTGAGAGATCTATCTCTCCAATCTATCACTACCTAATCTATCTTTTTACCGTAGAGAGATTAACAACCTCTCTTTCGCGTTGGGTTGCAAGTATTTGTTCTTTGTGTGCAGATGCTGCTTATTAGGTGGTGGTGATCCTCCTACTGGTTCGATACCTTGGTTTCATAACTGAGGGAAATACTTACCATCGCTGTGCTGCATCATCCCTTCCTCTTTGGGGAAATACCAACGCAGTCTCAAGCCATGTCACACCACTAGTGGAATCACGGCATCTCGCATTGTGCGAGGGCATGAGGAGAATACGGTGGCCTTAGTGGCATCTTGGGGAGCATTGTGCCTCCACACTGCTCTAATAAAGACGTACTTCCCCTCAAAGGGAAGGAACTTCGGTAACACATCCTCGTCTCCATCGGTTCCACTTGTGGTCACTTCTTACCTTTACTTTGTGTTAGCTTCACTTATATTGTATCCCTTGCTTGCTTGTGTTGTTATTATTGTTAGCATCATATAGGTTGCTCACCTAGTTGCATATCTAGACAACCTATTTGCTGCTAAACTTAATATGTTAAAGAAAAGTTAAAAAAACTGGTAGTTGCCTATTCACCCCCCTCTAGTCAACCATATCAATCCTTTCACTAGGTTACTTAACCCTTACACTTGGGGGTTACCCAACCACTCTTACGAAAGAGCAAGCATACACATCGATGATCTTACAATACTGACACCCGCTCCCTCGACAACGACAGACATCGTCGGACGCAGCTTCGCTGTTGTTGGTTGCAACATCGGCATACCCAGATGCAACACAATGCACTAGTCCCAGCAACCATGGGCTGCCATGCACCTTTTGCAGCTCCCGACATGGCCGGTTGCAACTCCTGTCGTTGATGGTCACATTATCCCGTTGCAGCTGCACCGCCATCATCGGTAGTTTGTAGCATAAGCATTCATGGGTTGCAGCTCCTCCATCGGTCGATCGTAGAAGCATATCCCCATGCTTGCGGTACACCTTGCCACTGTGGCATCCTAGTGGTTACCTCATAGCACCCACATTTCATTGTCGTAGCACGCGATGCCCACCACCATGGCGCCCCTAGTCGCCGATGCGCGTGCAAGCATCACATTCATTAATGTCAACGGAGGCCACCACCTGCGACCGCGGCAGCATGCTCTAGAGGCATCGGTTGTCGTAGAAGGACACCACGGGCGAGCGCACATGAATGACGTCAAGTGTGACATAGATGAGTTCAAAGCCAGAGCCGTCCAGAGAGCATCTATCGAGGTTGAGGGAGAGTAGTGCGACACGATGACCTCGAAGTCATTCAGGCGGAGTTGCACGATGGGCAACAATGACATGCACTCTTGGCAAGAGGAGGGATGGATGGAGAGAAGAGAGAAGGGAATCGAGCTCCGCGGAGGGCATCCATGCCCAGAGAAGATGTGGGTGAAAACATGATGGGATGATTGATGTGCGTGCAGAAAGGCATAGTGGACAACACTTTGCTAGATATAAGGATAGGAAAAAATTGTGGACGGTCCTTTAGCTAGTGACCACACCCCTGTGGTGTGGAACTTAAGTTCTGGTCAGGTTCTTGAGAAGAATAGTTTTAAATTTGAAGAATGAAAAACATCTTGCCTTGATTTTAAAGATTTAGTTATTAAAGCTCGGTCTAGTAGTTGTAATAGCATCATCATGTTAATATGGCAACATAAAGTTGGATATTTTAGAAGAAGAACTAAGGGTTGGAGTTCTAATTTGAAATCCCTCCTAAGGAAACAGAAGAAGGTACTGATGAATGAATATGGCAAGCTTGACATGCAGGATGAGTCAAATACTCTCTTTGTAGAGGATAGGGAGAAAACGGACCTTTCGTCCGGAGCTTTAGTCCCGGACGGGTTTGGAACCGGGACTAATGTTAGCATTAGTCCCGGTTCCAACGGCTAGGAGCGGACGGGGACATGGCCACCTCTAGTCCCGGTTCATGAGGGACTTCTAGTCCCGGTTGGTGACACCAACCGGGACTAAAGGGTTGTGTCAGGGTTGTGTCAGGCTGGGGCCCCTGCGATCACCTTTAGTCCCGCTTGGTGTCACCAACCGGGACTAGAGATGGACCTTTAGTCCCGGTTGGTATCACCAACCGGTACTAAAGATGTCCCTATATATAGATGCTGCTTCCACCCAGAGCCCAAGCTCTCCTTTCACTCCTCTGTGTTCCCTTCCCCTAGCTCGAGCTCATCATCCATTGTTGCCAAGATTTTTCAAGATTGGAGGCACCCCATCATTCTAAAAGGTTAGCAACTTCATCCTTTCATCTCTCATTGCTAGTTTAGCTCGTTTCATGCTCTATAAGTATAGTGATTTGTGGGTTTTAGTTTGGTAGTAATTATGTGAAGTTTATTTGATCTATATGCAATTTGAGCTCAAATTAACTTGTATAATTTTCTTACTTGTATGATTGTTTGTTATATATAGTGCCATGGTTTTGATATCCGTCCCCGTCGGCCCTTGTCCGGTTTATGATTCGGATGTGGTATATTATCTTTTATAATTATTTTGTTTCATTTCGTGTTTTTATGACAATTATGCCCATCAAGTTGACATAGATATTTTTATCTAGGAGGTATGTGAACCAGAAATTACAACCGACCCTCTTGTCGAGAAGTTAAATTTAGTTGAAAAAGAAAACGATTATTTGAAAGAAAAATTGAAAAGAATTGAAGAAGAGAAGATGAAATTGGAGTTGTATGTTGCCGATGTCGTCGATGATCACAAGATCAAGATGGATGTAATGCGCTTGAAGATTAGAAAGATTAGAAAATATGCCATTAATAAAGAGGCTTGATATCATTATGTTGTTGGATCAATTATTACCTTAGTTGCGATTTTGATTGCATTTGTTGTTGAATTTAAATGCTTTAGCTAGATAGTTGTATGTTTTTTTATGAGAATAAGTGTGTATGAACTTTATGTATGAACTTATATTAATTTGGTCACTTCGATGTTGTGTAATGAAGATGAGTCGGCAATGGATGTATGATGACCGACGCTCTCCTCAGTTCATTAATGGCGTGCATAGTTTTCTACGTGCGGCTGAGGCAAACAAGCGGGAAGATTTTATATGTTGTCCATGTGGTGTCTGTAAGAATGATATGAATTACTCTACCTTAAAAGTCCTTCACACCCACCTGCTTCAGTCCGGTTTCATGTCCGGCTATAACTGTTGGACCAAGCACGGAGAAAGAGGGGTTATAATGGAGGACAATGAAGAAGAAGAGGATGATGATGACTATCCTGGGTTCCCTGAATATGATAGTACTACAATGGGGGAAGAAGCTGAAGAAGAGGCATCAGATGAGCCCGCTGATGATCTTGGTCGGGCCATTGCTGATGCAAAGAGAAACTGCGCAAGTGAAAAGGAGAAGTTGAAGTTGCAGCGCAGGCTAGAGGATCACAAAAAAATGTTGTACCCAAATTGCGAAGATGAAAAGAAAAAGCTCGGTACCACACTGGAATTGCTGCAATGGAAGGCAGAGAATGGTGTATCTGACAAGGGATTTGAAAAGTTGCTGAAAATGTTAAAGAATATGCTTCCAAAGGACAACGAATTGCCCGACAGTAAGTACGAAGCAAAGAAGGCTATCTGCCCTCTAGGATTAGAGGTGCATAAGATACATGCATGCCCTAATGATTGCATCCTCTACCGCGGTGAGTACGAGAATTTGAATGCATGCCCGGTATGCGGTTCATTGTGCTATAAGATCAGCCGCGATGACCCTGGTGATGTTGAGGGTGAGCGCCCCAGGAAGAGGATTCCTGCCAAGGTTATGTGGTATGCTCCTATAATACCATGGTTGAAACGTTTGTTCCAAAACAAAGAGCATGCCAAGTTGTTGCGATGGCACAAAGAAGACCTTAAGAAATACGGGATGTTGAGAGTACCCGTGACTACTATGCAACTTTATTCTTGTAGACTCTTGTTGGGCTTCCAAGCGTAGAGTTTTGTAGGACAATAGCAATTTTGCCTCAAGTGGATGACCTAAGGTTTATCAATCCATGGGAGGTCTAGGATGAAGATGGTCTCTCTCAAACAACCATGCAATCAAATACAAGAAATCTCTTGTATCACCAACACACCCAATACAATGGCAAATTGTATAGGTGCACTAGTGAAAGCACAATATGCTCCCTTGGTGGTTTTGATAATTCATGACAACATACATTGTCTCTTGGACTAATACTTTTACCTAGTGTATTTCAGATAAAGTCCACAGAGAGGGTTGGCAAAAGGATTGTGGAGATTGTGGAATTACCCCAAGATGCAAGGAAATGGATTGGCAAAGCTTCAAGCAAGAGGACTCTACATTTTACATTTGTGAGAAATCACTTTGAGTCCATAGGAAAGCCAATACTATTAAAAGGCGGTAAGGTTTTGTTGGTGAACAAAATGCTCATACGTGCACAAGTGATAGTCACCAAAAACACCCACAAGCTCTTCCACAAAAAGTCTGTCCATAGCCAAATATTCAAAATCGGTGCAACCAACACTTTCCACTCGGTGCCACCGATTCCCAAACTCAGACAGACCTAAGCCAAACCCTAGCCACTTCGGTGCAACCGATTCTGCTTTGGTGCCACCGAGTTTGGGTTGCCAACTTTCTGTTACGCAAATTCACAATATCGGTACCACCGAGATTGTTGGATCGGCGTCACCGAGAATGGCAATCTGACCGTTGGTCACCTTATCGGTGCAACCGAGTTTCCTATATCGGTCTCACCGAGATTCAAAAGTTGCCACCTTTTGGTCACTTCGGTACCACCGAGATTAACACATCGGTGTCACCGAGTTGGTCATTTTGTGTGTAACGGTTGGATTTTTGGGGATGCCTATATATACCCCTTCACCACCACCCACTCGAAAGAGAAGCACTCAGAACTATTCCATACTTGCCCCATCCAGTTTTCTGAGAGAGAACCACCTACCCTTGTGTTGAGGTCAAGATCATCCACTCCAACCATATGGATCTTGATTTCTAGCCTCCCCAAGTTGCTTTCCACAAATCCCATCTCTTCCACCAAGCCAAATCTGTGAGAGAGTGATTGTGTGTTGAGGAGTCTATCATCTTGAAGCACAAGAGCAAGGAGTTCATCATCATTGCCGAGCCTATTACCTTTTGGAGGGTGGTGCCTCCTAGATTGGTTAGGTGTCGCTTGGGAGCCTCCTACTTTGTGTTGTGGAGTTGAACCAAGAAGTTTGTAAGGGCAAGGAGATCGCCTACTTCGTGAAGATCTACCCATAGTGAGGCTAGTCCTTCGTCGACGGAAGCCGTTATGGAATAGTCAAGGTTGCTACTTCGTGGACCCTTATGGGTGGAGCCCTCCGTGGACTCTCGCGACCGTTACCCTCCGTGGGTTGAAGACTCCATAAACGTGGACGTACGATAGCACCACCTATCGGAACCACGGGAAAAATCTTCGTGTCCCTCATGTGTTTGATCTACCTATCTCAACTCTTTACTTCATGTGCAACGTCTTTACTTTCCGCTGCCATATTTGTTGACATGCATGTGTAGGGTTGTTAGACTTGCTATAATTGTTAAAATCTGCCAACCAATTAACTTGGGAAAAGGTTAGGTTTTAAATTCCTGCTAGCAGTCTATTCACCCCCCCTCTAGACACTCTTCTAGTGATCCCTCAATTGGTATCAGAACATTGGTCTCCATTGCTTCGGTTTAATCACCGAGGAGGAAGATGAATGTGTCTCATATAGGGAGTTTGAGTTGTAGAGTGCCTATTCTTGATGGAGAGTACTATAGCCAATGGAAAACTTTGATGCTTGAGCTGTTTAATGAATTTCAATTGAGCAAGTATGTTAAGAGCCCCTATGTACCTCCCATTGATTCTCTACATCCCACACACGAAGAGGAAATTGATATGCTATGCAATCTTAGAACTGTTAATCTCATTGTTAGAGCATTACCTAGAAATGTGCTTGATCAAATGAAGAATTTTGCATGTGCTTACACTTTGTGGAATGACTTGGAGAAACGATATCCAAGTTATTCATTAAGTAATCTTGACGAAATTCTTCATAAAACTATTGCCTTCCACAATATGACGCCTTGTGATCCCAAGTTTGATAATTGTCTATTTGAGCTTAGAGACCTCATGCGAGCTAAAGGAGATGTCACAACTATCAACAACATCGTTGTAGAAGCCATTCGCATTCATAAGTTTGAACATTTTCATGATCACAAACCTAACGAATCTCTTGTTCTTTATGACGAGGATTTCCCACTCGATGATGACAATGTGGAACATGGCTACTATGATGAAGATGAGCTGTTCGACATCGAGTATGAGAAGATCATGAAGAATCTAAGTCTCATGGCAAACTTCAAGGATTACATTTCCGGAGGAAAAGAGTGGATTCTCGATAGCGGATGTACCAATCATATGACCGGAGATAGAGAAATGTTTGAAGAGATCACACCAAACCATGGACCACGAAGGTACGTAACGTTTGGAGACAACTCCAAGGGTAAGGTACTTGGTCTTGGTAAGGTGGCCATATCCCATGATAGCTCTATTCAAAATGTTATGCTTGTTGAATCTCTTGGCTACAATATTCTTTCCGTGTCTAGACTTGCTGACTTTGGTTTTAATGTGCTATTCACGAAAGTAGATTGCCAAGTGTTTCGTCAAGATAATCATAAAATGGTCTTTACCGGTTTCCGTAGAGGTGATCTATACATTGTCGATTTCACTAAGAGATCCAAACCTCGTACTTGTCTTATTGCAAAATCTTCTAAAGGTTGGCTTTGGCATAGGAGACTAGGACATGTTGGCATGCAAAATCTAGACAAGCTTATCAAAGGTGATCATATACTTGGTGTCAAAGATGTTATCTTTGACAAAGATAGACTTTGTAGTGCTTGTCAAGCTGGAAAGCAAGTAGGTGGAAGTCATCCCGTTAAGAATACCATGACTACTAGGAGACCACTTGAGTTACTTCACATGGATCTTTTTGGTCCCAATGCTTAAAAGAGTCTCGGTGGAAATTCCTATGGTCTAGTTATAGTTGATAATTTTTCTAGATTTACGTGGGTATTCTTTCTTGATGATAAGTCGCAGGTTCAAAAGATCTTCAAAAACTTCGTTCGCAAAGCACAAAATCAGTTTGAAGTGAAGATCAAGAAGGTTCGGAGCGATAACGGATCGGAGTTCAAGAACACCCATGTGGATACCTTTCTTGACGAAGAAGGTATCTCACATGAGTTCTCGGCTACGTACACGCCTCAACAAAATGGAGTTGTTGAGAGGAAGAACCGAACTCTTATTGAGATGGCAAGAACGATGCTTGACGAATATAAGACGCCAAGACACTTTTGGGCAGAAGCCGTGGAAACAGCGTGTCATGCCACAAACCGACTCTACTTGCACAAGCTTCTTGGTAAAACGGCATACGAGCTACTCACCGGTAACAAACCCCAAGTTGGATATTTTCGAGTATTCGTCTCAAAGTGCTACATTCTTGATAAGCATCGTCGTACTAAATTTGCTCCTAAATCTCATGAAGGATTCCTACTCGGTTACGGATCGAACTCTCACACTTACCGTGTCTACAACAACTTCACTCGAAAAGTTGAAGAGACGGTAGATGTGAAGTTTGATGAATCTAATGGTTCGCAAGTCGAATAATTGCCAAATGATGTAGGTGATAAGGACCCTTCGGAAGCTATCCAAGACTTGTCCATCGGCAAGATTCGTCCCATGGAGGTGAAGGAAAGTACTTCATCAACTCAAGTGGAAGCCCCTACCTCACGTCAAGGTGAACCACAACATGACATGGAGGCATCCACAAGCGGTACACGACAAGATGATGAAGAGGAGGAAGTGCATCATGAAGATCCACCACAACCTCCTTCACCACCACCTCAAGTAAACGACACCTTCAACAACAACGAAGATGAAGGAGATGATGATGATGAAGAAGAAGCTCCACCATCCAACAATCGGAAGCTGACCCGAGTTCGAGCACAAGTGACCAAGAACCATCCCCTAAACCAAATCTTTGGTGATATACAAACAGGGAGAATCACTCGCTCGAAAACTCGCCTAGCTAACTTTTGTGAGCATTATTCTTTCATCTCTAGCATTGAGCCCTTGAAGGTAGAACAAGCTCTTGAAGTCGCAGATTGGGTGAACGCGATGCATGAAGAGCTTCACAACTTCGAGAGAAACGAAGTGTGGACACTCGTAGAGAAGCCCAAGGATGAGCAAAACATCATCGGAACAAAATGGGTGTTTCGGAACAAGCAAGACGAAGACGGTCAAGTCGTACGGAACAAGGCTCATCTCGTAGCCCAAGGATATATGCAAGTCGAAGGTATGGACTACGGTGAGACCTATGCCCCCGTCGCTAGACTTGAAGCTATTCGCATTCTTCTTGCTTATGCTAATCACCATGATATCACACTTTATCAAATGGACATTAAAAGTGCCTTTTTAAATGGTGAGATTGAAGAAGAAGTCTATGTTAAACAACCACCTGGTTTTGTGAATCCTAAGAAACCTAATCATGTTTACAAGCTTCGTAAATCCCTTTATGGTCTTAAGCAAGCCCCTCGTGCTTGGTACAAATGCCTAACGACGTTTCTCATTGAAAAGGGTTTTGAAATTGGTAAAATTGATGCAACCTTATTCACTAAGAGAGTTAATGGTGAATTATTTGTGTGCCAAATCTATGTGGATGATATTATCTTTGGATCTACTAACCCACAATTTAGTGAAAGATTTGGAAGGTTGATGTCCGAGAAGTATGAGATGTCCATGATGTGTGAGCTGAAATTCTTTCTTGGTTTGCAAATCAAACAAATGAAAGAAGGAACTTTCATCTCTCAAACTAAGTATACCAAGGACTTGATCAAGAAGTTCAACATGCAAGAGTGCAAAGGTATGAAAACTCCCATGCCTACTAGTGGACATGTTGATCTTACCAAGGAGGATGAACCGGTTGATCAAAAGGTTTATCGATCTATGATTGGTTCATTGCTATATCTATGTGCCTCTCGTCCCGATATTATGCTTAGTGTTTGCATGTGTGCTAGATATCAAGCTGCACCTAAAGAGTGTCATCTTTTGGCCGTGAAACGTATTGTGAGATATTTGATACAAACACCAAACTTTGGCATTTGGTATCCCAAGGGATCTTCTTTTAACCTTGTTGGCTATTCCGATTCGGACTATGCCGGTGACAAGGTTTATAAAAAATCCACCTCAGGTACTTGTCAATTTTTGGGTAGATCTCTTGTGTCTTGGTCCTCCAAGACACAAAACTCGGTATCTCTATCTACTGCCGAAGCTGAGTATATTGCTGCTGGATCTTGTTATGCGCAATTACTATGGATGACACAAACGCTTAAGGATTATGGAATCCATGTGAAAAATGTTCCATTACTTTGTGACAATGAAAGTGCTATTAAAATTGGTCACAATCCCGTGCAACATTCTCGAACTAAACATATTCAAGTTAGACATCATTTCATTCGTGATCATGTTGCCAAAGGAGATATTAATCTTAAGCATGTTCGCACTAACAAGCAATTGGCCGACATCTTTACTAAGCCACTTGATGAGAAAACATTTTGTTACTTGAGGAGTGAGTTGAACATCATTGATGCTTCAAACTTAAGCTAGACTCACTCATTTGCATGCAAGGGCATGAGCTTTCTTGATATTTCCATGTACTCCTAACATGTTACCCTATGCCATGGAATTCTATGCTCCCTTGTATTGCATCTAACCTTTTGTAGGTACTTGGAAGAATTTCTTTCCACAAGATTGCCATCAACTCCAATCATAAGCAATCTTGTCATGACCAAGTATCCACAACCC
Source organism: Elymus sibiricus (assembly GCA_039707655.1). Classification (NCBI taxonomy): domain Eukaryota; kingdom Viridiplantae; phylum Streptophyta; class Magnoliopsida; order Poales; family Poaceae; genus Elymus; species Elymus sibiricus. The sequence continues at coordinate 386,135,274 of CM077671.1, forward strand.
CTCTTGATGATGGAAGGAAGAAGACAACTCAACCATATCCTTGACATATACTTGATGTGATCACATTTGCTAAATCTCAATTGGTATCATGTCAAATGGATATATCTATTGTTTTCCTTGCATGACTAACCTATGTAGGTGACAAGTGAACTAAAACGAAAAGGATTGCTCCCAACTCAAGATGACCTTCATCAACCTCGAGCATCCTCAACAAGTTCTCCTACAAGCCACGTCATCAACATCACTCAAAGGTATGTACTCATACCCTTGAAAAAGCTTTACTCCAAGTCATGAGCTAAAGCATCTCAAGTGATATGAAGACATTAAAATGCTTAATCGGAAAATGGTAACCCCATTTTGAGCTTAACGTAGAGTATGACCTATGATCAAGTATTCTTGCTTGGCTCCTAAGTCAATATACTCTAACATAGGTGACCTAGTCACCGCCCATCATCTAGCTAAGGATCGTATGTTGTTTATTCTCTATTTGCAAGATCTCTTGGAACCACTCAAATCTTTTCTAGTTGATATCCCGTTTCTAAAAAACCTTGCATTTTCTTTGAAAAATGCTCTTTTGACACTTTGAAAACAGAAACTTGGTCCCTTATGTTTTAGCTGTTTTAGCCTTGGAGCCGCCGATACATATATCTCGGTTCTACCGAAATTTGCAGATAAGCTGCACCACAAAATCTCGGTACCATCGATTTATCTGTCTCGGAGTCACCGATTTGTTTTCTTTTCTTATTTATGTTTCTTCTGTGATCTTTCAAGTGTTGATTCTGTATATATATATATATATATCTTAGGGGGAGAAATTCTTTATTCAAGGATCCCTAACTCAAAGGAGGAGAAGTCTTACAAAGTTCCCTCAGTTTTCATTTCTATGAACCCTACATTCAATGACCCTTGTTCTCAAGGATCCCTTCTCTGTCAATGATCCCTGTATCTGTTCCTGTGTTTGACCTTTTTGGTAATTAATGCCAAAGGGGGAGAATACCAAAGCTTCATGCTAAAGGGGGAGATACATGCTCATGCAAAGGGGGAGATATTATCAAGGGGGAGAATATCAAAGCTTTTATAAACAAGGTGAGAATACCAAAGTAGGGGGAGAAGAATATATTTGGAGAAAATGTGTATGTTTTGTCTATTCATCTTAGATGTTTCTCACCCTATCCAATCCCAATATCTACATGCTAAGATTCAGGGGGAGAGGATGATCTACTATTTTCATATCTAAGGGGAGAAACTTCTAAATGATCTTGGAGACATATCAATCTTAAAGATTACTATCTTATATATGGTCTCCATATCTTGGTACTTTTGAGCTCTATTGCTTTTTGATTGGTAGAATACTCTTGTGTTTCCTAACATTGTTTTCTCAATTGTATTTCTACTACAAGAATGCTCAAGAACTCAAGGTAAGTATATGCATCATATCTTTGATCAAGACGATCTCTTGCTTCTTGCACATATTGTTTGCAAGAGTGAAGCCTTGAACAAGGATACATCCCATTCACATATATTTGGTGCATATAGCCAAGATACACATGACTTCTTATATATCCCTTCCGCTATATGTGTGTCCATGCATTCCAAAGCAACTATCCTTTAAAGGAACCACACATTCAGGGGGAGCAAGTTTAAGTCACGTGTCTCTCAAAGCCTTCATTATATCCATACATATCTTTATTTGAAGCTTTGATTGTATGTTGTCATCAATTACCAAAAAGGGGGAGATTGAAAGCACAATATACTCCCTTGGTGGTTTTGATAATTCATGACAACATACATTGTCTCTTGGACTAATACTTTTACCTAGTGTATTTCAGATAAAGTCCACAGAGAGGGTTGGCAAAAGGATTGTGGAGATTGTGGAATTACCCCAAGATGCAAGGAAATGGATTGGCAAAGCTTCAAGCAAGAGGACTCTACATTTTACATTTGTGAGAAATCACTTTGAGTCCATAGGAAAGCCAATACTATTAAAAGGGGGTAAGGTTTTGTTGGTGAACAAAATGCTCATACGTGCACAAGTGATAGTCACCAAAAACACCCACAAGCTCTTCCACAAAAAGTCTGTCCATAGCCAAATATTCAAAATCGGTGCAACCAACACTTTCCACTCGGTGCCACCGATTCCCAATATCAGACAGACCTAAGCCAAACCCTAGCCACTTCGGTGCAACCGATTCTGCTTCGGTGCCACCGAGTTTGGGTTGCCAACTTTCTGTTACGCAAATTCACAATATCGGTACCACCGAGATTGTTGGATCGGCGTCACCGAGAATGGCAATCTGACCGTTGGTCACCTTATCGGTGCAACCGAGTTTCCTATATCGGTCTCACCGAGATTCAAAAGTTGCCACCTTTTGGTCACTTCGGTACCACCGAGATTAACACATCGGTGTCACCGAGTTGGTCATTTTGTGTGTAACGGTTGGATTTTTGGGGATGCCTATATATACCCCTTCACCATCACCCACTCGAAAGAGAAGCACTCAGAACTATTCCATACTTGCCCCATCCAGTTTTCTGAGAGAGAACCACCTACCCTTGTGTTGAGGTCAAGATCATCCACTCCAACCATATGGATCTTGATTTCTGGCCTCCCCAAGTTGCTTTCCACAAATCCCATCTCTCTCAACAAGCCAAATCTGTGAGAGAGTGATTGTGTGTTGAGGAGTCTATCATCTTGAAGCACAAGAGCAAGGAGTTCATCATCATTGCCGAGCCAATTACCTTTTGGAGGGTGGTGCCTCCTAGATTGGTTAGGTGTCGCTTGGGAGCCTCCTACTTCGTGTTGTGGAGTTGAACGAATAAGTTTGTAAGGGCAAGGAGATCGCCTACTTCGTGAAGATCTACCCATAGTGAGGCTAGTCCTTCGTGGACGGAAGCCGTTATGGAATAGTCAAGGTTGCTACTTCGTGGACCCTTATGGGTGGAGCCCTCCGTGGACTCTCGCGACCGTTACCCTCCGTGGGTTGAAGACTCCATAAACGTGGACGTACGATAGCACCACCTATCGGAACCACGGGAAAAATCTTCGTGTCCCTCATGTGTTTGATCTACCTATCTCAACTCTTTACTTCATGTGCAACGTCTTTACTTTCCGCTGCCATATTTGTTGACATGCATGTGTAGGGTTGTTAGACTTGCTATAATTGTTAAAATCTGCCAACCAATTAACTTGGGAAAAGGTTAGGTTTTAAATTCCTGCTAGCAGTCTATTCACCCCACCTCTAGACACTCTTCTAGTGATCCCTCAACTAGTTCGGTGAAGAGATGGTGATACAAGTGCAATATGGATGGTAGATAAAGGTTTTTGTAATATAAAAATATAAAAACAGCAAGGTAGCAAGTGACAAAAGTGAGCACAAACGGTATTGCAATGCTTGAAAACAAGGCCTATGGTCCCTACTTTCGCTAGTGCATTCTCTCAAGAATGCTAATATAATTGGATCACATAACCATCCCTTAATGCGCAACGAAGAATCACTCCAAAGTTCTTATCTAGCGAAGAACATATGTCGGCATCCTGGGAACGGGGTGTTGGAAATATGCCCTAGAGGCAATAATAAAAGTAGTTATTATTATATTTCCTTGTTCATGATAATCGTTTATTATCCATGCTATAATTGTATTGATTGGAAACTCAATTACATGTGTGGATACATAGACAACACTGTGTCCCTAGTATGCCTCTAGTCGACTAGCTCGTTGATCAAAGATGGTCAAGGTTTCCTAGCCATAGACATGAGATGTCATTTGATAACGGGATCACATCATTAGGAGAATGATGTGATGGACAAGACCCAAACTATGAACGTAGCATATGATCATGTCAGTTTATTGCTATTGTTTTCTGCATGTCAAGTATCTGTTCCTATGACCATGAGATCATGCAACTCACTGACACCGGAGGAATACCTTGTGTGTATCAAACGTCACAATGTAACTGGGTGACTATAAAGATGCTCTACAGGTATCTCCGAGGGTGTCTGTTGAGTGGGCATGGATCAAGACTGGGATTTGTTACTCCGTGTGACGGAGAGGTATCTTAGGGCCCACTCGGTAATACAACGTCACAATAAGCCTTGCAAGCAAAGTGACTAAAGAGTTAGCCACAGGATCTTGTATTACGGAACGAGTAAAGAGACTTGCCGGTAACGAGATTGAACTAGGTATGGAGATACCGACGATCGAATCTCGGGCAAGTAACATACCGATGGACAAAGGGAACAGCATACGGGATTAACTGAATCCTTGACATAGAGGTTCAACCGATAAAGATCTTCGTAGAATATGTAGGAGCTAATATGGGCATCCAGGTCCCGCTATTGGTTATTGACCGTAGAGGTGTCTCGGTCATGTCTGCATAGTTCTCGAACCCGCAGGGTCTACACACTTAACGTTTGGTGACGATATAAGTATAGTTGAGTTATTATGTTGGTGACCGAAGGTTGTTCGGAGTCCCGGATGAGATCCCGGACATGACGAGGAGCTCCGAAATAGTCCAGAGGTAAAGATTGATATATGGGATAATTGTGTTTGGTCACCGGAAGGGTTCCGGAATTCACCGGAAGGGGTTTTGAATGTTTCCCGAAATGTTTGGGTACGGGAACACTTTATTTGGGCCAAGGGGTAAAGCCCACGAGGCTTTAAGGAAGGTGCAACATGAGTTTTGTGGAGGCCAGGGGCCAGACGCCAGGAACCCTGGCATCTGGGGCCAGACGCTGAGGACCCTAGCGTCTGGTCCTGGAGTCCAAGGAGGACTCTTGCCTTGTGGGCCAAACCGACTTTGATGAGTCTCTTTCTCCAAGTTTCGACCCAAGGGCTCAACATATAAATAGAGGGGCAGGTCTAGCACCCGGAACACATCAAGAATCCCCCAAGCCGTGTGCCGGCAACCCCGTCCCCTCTAGTTTATCCTCCGTCATAGTTTCTGTTGTGCTTGGCGAAGCCCTGCGGAGATTGTTCTTCACCACCACCGTCACCACGCCGTCGTGCTGCCGGAACTCATCTACTACTTCACCATCACTAGCTGGATCGAGGAGGTGAAGGCGTCATCAAGCTGTACGTGTGTTGAACGCGGAGGTGTCGTCCGTTCGGCGCTAGATCGTGATTGGATCGCGGGACGACTTGCGATTTGGATCGCAAAGACGTTCGACTACTTCAACCGTGTTTCTTAACGCTTCCGCTTGGCGATCTACAAGGGTACGTAGATCCACTCTCCCTCTCATAGATGCTCATCACCATGGATAGATCGTGCGTGTGCGTAGGAAATTTTTTGTTTCCCATGCAATGTTCCCCAACAGTGGCATCATGAGCTAGGTCTATGTGTAGATGAGATCTCGAGTAGAACACAAAGGAGTTTGTGGGCTTTGATATTCAGATTGCTTCCTCCCTTGGTCTTTTCTTGATTCGGCGGTATTGTGGGATGAAGCGGCCCAGATCAACATTACTTGTACGCTTACGAGAGACCGGTTCCATCAACTGACATGTAACGTCGTTGCATAAAGATGGCTGGCGGGTGTCTGTTTCTCCCACTTTAGTTGGATCGGATTCGACAAAGGCGGTCCTTGAGAAGGTTGAATAGCAATTTGCGTATCACCGTTGTGGTTTTTGCGTAGGTAAGAATTGTTCTTGCTAGATACCCATAGCAGCCACGTAAAACATGCAACAACAATTAGAGGACGTCTAACTTGTTTTTGCAGGGTATGTTGTGATGTGATATGGCAAATTACATGATGAGATATATGTGATGTATGAGATGATCATGTATTGTATAGAATATCACGACTTGCATGTCGATGAGTACGGCAACCGGCATGAGCCATAGGGTTGTCTTTAATTTTTTTTCGCCCTTTTGCTTTACTTTATCGCTATGAGTTAGCAATAGTCATAGAAGCAACAGTTGGCGCGACAACCTCATGGCGACACGTTGATGGAGATCATGGTGTCATGCCGGTGATGATGGAGATCATGCCGGTGCTTTGGAGATGGAGATCAAAAGCACAAGTTCATGGCCATATCATGTCACTTATGATTTGCATGTGATGGTAATCCTTTTATGCATCTTATTATGCTTAGGACGACGGTAGCATTATAAGGTGATCCCTCACTTAAATTTCAAGATAAAATTGTGTTCTCCCCGAGTGTGCACCGTTGCGGAAGTTCGTCGTTTCGAGACACCACGTGATGATCGGGTGTGATAGACTTTACGTTCGCATACAACGGGTGCAAGCCAGTGTTGCACGTGCGGAACACTCGGGTTAAACTTGACGAGCCTAGCATGTACAGACATGGCCTCGGAACACAAGGGACCGAAAGGTCGAACATGAGTCATATAGTAGATATGATCAACATGAAGATGTTCACCATTGAAACCACCTCATCTCACGTGATGATCGGACTTGAGTTGGTGGATTTGGATCATGTGACACTCGAATGACCAGAGGGATGTCAATTTGAGTGGGAGTTTTTAATATGATTAACTAAACTCATTATCCTAAACAATAGTCTAAGTTGTCTTTGCAAAATTTATGTTGTAGATCAATGGCTCGCGCAGTAGCACCCCTGAATTTTAATGCGTTCCTAGAGAAAGCTAAGTTTTTGTGGACTGGGCCCGTAATCTAAGGATTATCCTTACGGCTTCCCAAAAGGCTTATGTCCTTGATGCACCGCTTGGTGATCCACCTGCTCCAGTTGAGTCTCCAGATGTTGCGAACGCCTGGCAAGCTCGTTCTGATGATTACTCAATGGTTCAATGTGCAATGTTGTATGGCTTAGAACCGGGACTTCAAAGTCGTTTTGAACGTCATGGAGCATATGATATGTTCCTAGAGTTGAAGTTTATCTTTCAGAAGAACGCCCGGATCGAGAGGTATGAGACCTCCGATAAGTTCTATGCCTGCAAGATGGAGGAGAACGGGCCTGTCAGTGAACACATACTCAAAATGTCTGGGTATTCCACCCGTCTGGCTGAATTGGGGATGCCCCTTCCAGCAGAGGCGATCACTGACAGAGTTCTTCATTCATTGCCACCTAGCTACAAGAGCTTCGTGTTGAACTATAACATGCATGGGATGAACAAGTCAGTCGCCGAGCTGTTTGTGATGTTGAAAGTCGCTGAGTCTGAGATTCAGAAGGAGCATCAAGTGTTGATGGTCAATAAAACCACTAGTTTCAAAAAGAATGGCAAGGGTAAGAAGGGTAACTCCAAGAAGAGTGGCAAAGCAGTTGCCCCTCCCGTGAAGAAACCCAAGGCTGGACCCAAGCCAGAAACTGAGTGCTTTCATTGCAAGGGAACTGCTCACTGGAAGCGGAACTGCCCCAAGTATTTGGCTGACAAGAAGGCGGCCTACAACAAACAAGGTATATATGATATACATGTTATTGATGTGTACCTTACCAACTCTCGTTGTAGTGCCTGGGTATTTGATACCGGTGCGGTTGCTCACATTTGCAACTCAAAACAGGAACTGCGGAATAGACGGAGGCTGGCAAAGGACGAAGTGACGATGCGCGTGGGAAATGGTTCCAAGGTTGATGTGATCGCCGTCGGCACGCTCGCTCTTCGATTACCATCGGGATTAGTGATGAACCTGAATAATTGTTATTTAGTGCCTGCGTTAAGCATGAACACTATATCTGGATCTTGTTTATTGCGAGACGGTTACTCATTTAAATCAGAGAATAATGGTTGTTCTATTTATATGAGTAATATCTTTTATGGTCATGCACCCAATGTGAGGGGTTTATTCTTATTGAATATCGATAGTGATGATACACATGTTCATAACATTGATGCCAAAAGATGTAGAATTGATAATGATAATACCACTTTCTTGTGGCACTGCCGTTTAGGTCATATTGGTGTAAAACGCTTGAAGAAGCTCCATGCTGATGGACTTTTGGAGTCACTTGATTTTGAATCACTTGACACATGTGAACCATGCCTCATGGGCAAGATGACTAAAATCCCGTTCTCTGGAACAATGGAACGGGCAAGTGACTTCTTGGAAATCATACATACTGATGTGTGCGGTCCGATGAGCATTGAGGCGCATGGTGGTTATTGTTATTTTCTCACCTTTACTGATGACTTAAGTAGATATGGGTATATTTACTTAACGAATCACAAGTCTGAATCGTTTGAAAAGTTCAAGCAATTTCAGAGTGAAGTTGAGAATCATCGTAACAAGAAGATTAATTTCCTGCGATCTGATCGAGGAGGAGAATATCTGAGTTATGAGTTTGGCAGTCACTTAAGACAGTGTGGAATTGTTTCACAATTAACACTGCCTAGAACACCACAGCGTAATGGTGTGTCCGAACGTCGTAATCGAACCTTATTGGATATGGTGCGATCTATGATGTCTCTTGCCGATTTGCCACTATCGTTTTGGGGTTATGCATTAGAGACGGCTGCATTCACTTTAAATAGGGCACCATCGAAATCCGTTGAGACGACGCCATATGAACTATGGTTTGGCAAGAAGCCAAAGTTGTCGTTTCTTAATGTTTGGGGATGTGATGCTTATGTCAAAAATCTTCAGCCTGAAAAGCTGGAACCCAAAGCGGAGAAATGCGCCTTCATAGGATACCCAAAAGAGATAGTTGGGTATACCTTCTATCTCAGATCTGAAGGCAAAGTGTTTGTCGCTAAAAACGGAACATTTCTTGAGAAAGAGTTTCTCTCGAAAGAATTGAGTGGGAGGAAGATAGAACTAGATGAGGTTGTTGAACCTTTACTTCAACCAGAGAGTAGCGCAGCGCAGAAAGATGTTTCTGTAGAGCCTACATCAGTTGAAGAGGAAGTTAATGATGATGATCATGAAGCTTCGGATCAAGTTGCTATCGAACCTCGTAGGTCGACAAGGACGCGTACTGCTCCTGAGTGGTACGGCAACCCTGTCTTAGAGGTCATGTTGTTGGGCAACGATGAACCTATGAGCTATGGAGAAGCGATGATGGGCCCGGATTCTGAGAAATGCTTAGAGGCCATGAAATCTGAGATGGGATCCATGTATGAAAACAAAGGATGGGCTTTGGAAGTAATACCTGAAGGGCGAAAGGCCATTCAGAACAAATGGATCTTTAAGAGGAAGACGGGCGCGGACGGTAATGTCACCGTCTATAAAGCTCGACTTGTGGCAAAGGGTTTTTCACAAGTTCAAGGAGTTGACTACGATGAGACCTTCTCACCCGTAGCGATGCTTAAGTCCGTCAGAATCATGTTAGCAATAGCTGCCTTTTTCTATTATGAAATTTGGCAGATGGATGTCAAAATAGCGTTCCTTAACGGGTTCCTTAAGGAAGAGTTTTATATGATGCAACCAGAAGGTTTTGTCGATCCAGAGAATGCTGACAAAGTTTGCAAACTCCAGCGATCCATTTATGGACTGGTGCAAGCATCTCGGAGTTGGAATCTTCGCTTTGATGAGGTGATCAAAGCGTTCGAGTTTATACAAGTTTACGGAGAAGCTTGTATTTACAAGAAAGTGAGTGGGAGATTTATAGCGTTTCTAATATTATATGTGGATGACATATTGCTGATTGGAAACAATATAGAAATGTTGGAAAGCATGAAGGAATATTTGAACAAGAGTTTTTGAATGAAGGACCTAGGAGAAGCTGCTTTCATATTAGGCATCAAGATCTATAGAGATAGATCAAGACGCTTAATAGGACTTTCACAGAGCATATACCTTGACAAAGTTTTGAAGAAGTTCAAAATGGATCAGTCCAAGAAGGGGTTCTTGCCTGTATTGCAAGGTGTGAAGTTCAGTAAGACTCAATGCCCAGTGACTGCAGAAGATAGAGAAAAGATGTGTCGTCCCTTATGCTTCAGCCATAGGCTCTATCATGTATGCAATGCTGTGCACAAGACCCGATGTCAGCCTTGCCATAAGTATGGCCGGAAGGTTTCAAAGTGATCCAGGAATGGAACACTGGACAGCGGTCAAGAATATCCTTAAGTACCTGAAAAGGACTAAGGACATGTTTCTCGTTTATGGAGGTGATCAAGAGCTCGTCGTAAAGGGTTATGTCAATGCAAGCTTTGACATTGATCCGGATGACTCTAAGTCTCAAACCGGATACGTATTTATTCTTAATGGGGGTGCGGTAAGCTGGTGCAGTTCCAAGCAGAGCGTGGTAGCTGATTCTACATGCGAAGCGGAGTACATCGCTACCTCGGAGGCGGCGAAGGAAGGTGTCTGGATGAAGGAGTTCATGACAGATCTTGGAGTAGTGCCTAGTGCACTAAACCCAATGACTCTGTTCTGTGACATCGCTGGTGCCATTGCTCTAGCCAAGGAACCAAGGTTTCACAAGAGGACCAGACACATAAAGCGATGTTTCAATTCCATCCGCGATTACATCAAGGAGGACGACATAAATATTTGCAAAGCGCACATGGATCTGAATGTTGCAGATCCGATGACTAAACCTCTTCCAAGGGCTAAACATGATCAACACCAGAACTGTATGGGTGTTAGATTCATTACAATGTAAATCACATAGTGATGTGAGCTAGATAATTGACTCTAGTGCAAGTGGGAGACTGTTGGAAATATGCCCTAGAGGCAATAATAAAAGTAGTTATTATTATATTTCCTTGTTCATGATAACCGTTTATTATCCATGCTATAATTGTATTGATTGGAAACTCAATTACATGTGTGGATACATAGAGAACACTCTGTCCCTAGTATGCCTCTAGTTGACTAGCTCGTTGATCAAAGATGGTCAAGGTTTCCTAGCCATAGACATGAGATGTCATTTGATAACGGGATCACATCATTAGGAGAATGATGTCATGGACAAGACCCAAACTATGAACGCAGCATATGATCATGTCAGTTTATTGCTATTGTTTTCTGCATGTCAAGTATCTGTTCCTATGACCATGAGATCATGCAACTCACTGACACCGGAGGAATACCTTGTGTGTATCAAACGTCACAACGTAATTGGGTGACTATAAAGATGCTCTACAGGTATCTCCGAGGGTGTCTGTTGAGTGGGCATGGATCAAGACTGGGATTTGTTACTCCGTGTGACGGAGAGGTATCTCAGGGCCCACTCGGTAATACAACATCACAATAAGCCTTGCAAGCAAAGTGACTAAAGAGTTAGCCACAGGATCTTGTATTACGGAATGAGTAAAGAGACTTGCCGGTAACGAGATTGAACTAGGTATGGAGATACCGACGATCAAATCTCGGGCAAGTAACATACCGATGGACAAAGGGAACTTCATACGGGATTAACTGAATCCTTGACATAGAGGTTCAACCGATAAAGATCTTCGTAGAATATGTAGGAGCTAATATGGGCATCCAAGTCCCGCTATTGGTTATTGACCGTAGAGGTGTCTCGGTCATGTCTTCATAGTTCTCGAACCCGCAGGGACTACACACTTAACGTTTGGTGACGATAAAAGTATAGTTGAGTTATTATGTTGGTGACCGAAGGTTGTTCGGAGTCCCGGATGAGATCCCGGACATGACGAGGAGCTCCGGAATAGTCCAGAGGTAAAGATTGATATATGGGATAATTGTGTTTGGTCACCGGAAGGGTTCCGGAATTCACCGGAAGGGGTTTCGGATGTTTCCCGAAATGTTCGGGTATGAGAACACTTTATTTGGGCCAAGGGGTAAAGCCCACGAGGCTTTAAGGAAGGTGCAAAAGGAGTTTTGCGGAGGACAGGGGCCAGACGCCAGGAACCCTGGCATCTGGGGCCAGACGCCGAGGACCCTGGCGTCTGGTCCTGGAGTCCGAGGAGGACTCTTGCCTTGCGGGCCAAACCGACTTTGAGGAGGCTCTTTCTCCAAGCTTCGACCCCAGGGCTCAACATATAAATAGAGGGGAAGGGCTAGCACCCGGAACACATCAAGAATTCCCCAAGCCGTGTGCCGGCAACCCCGTCCCCTTTAGTTTATCCTCCGTCATAGTTTTCGTTGTGCTTGGCGAAGCCCTGCGGAGATTGTTCTTCACCACCACCGTCACCACGCCGTCGTGCTGCCGGAACTCATCTACTACTTCACCATCGCTCGCTGGATCGAGGAGGTGAAGGCGTCATCAAGCTGTACGTGTGTTGAACACGGAGGTGCCGTCCGTTCGGCGCTAGATCATGATTGGATCGCGGGACGACTTGTGATTTGGATCGCGAAGACGTTCGACTACATCAACCGCGTTTCTTAACGCTTCCGCTTGGCGATCTCCAAGGGTACGTAGATCCACTCTCCCTCTCGTAGATGTTCATCACCATGGATAGATCTTGCGTGTGCGTAGGAAATTTTTTGTTTCCCATGCAACGTTCCCCAACACGGGGGTACCCAGAACTGCCTGCCTGCGGCCCAGGGCGTGGCCCACTACAAAGGCCCGGTATGGCCCGGCGTGTCCTCACTCAAGATAAGGCCCTCGCGAGAGCCCCGCGCTCACGAGGAGGACGGCGCCAAGACCCTCGGAGGGAAGAGGCCTCCCCAGGCCCCCTCCTGAGCGGCAGAGATCTCCATGCAACACTCGGTCTCGGGAGGTCAAGGATGACGCAAGCCAGGCCAGGCAGGCGCCATCGCGCGCAGAGGAGACAGTTTCCTCTTTGGTGCAAAGGAGGCAAAGTCGTACGCCGGTTCCCAAAGCACCCCAAAGGTTTCCACTCCGGTGCAACGAGACCAAGACCACGAGCCTAGCAGGACAAACGTCATCACCGAGCCCACCTCTGCATCACCACCGGCTACTTTGCAGGCGAAGACCACCTTTCGTCAGGATAAGATGTACTCCTTGTCCACCTTTGAAATTGCCCGTTGTGGGATCCCTTCCCGCCATTGCGATAAGGGAAGAGGACCTGGGTCACTATAAATAGGGCTAGGCCACCCCGTGGAGAGGGGACGGAGCGGACACCACCCGAGCGCCCTCACGAGGCAACTCACCACTGTTCTAGTTCATCCGCAAACCTCCTCGTGAGGCAATCCACCAAAAGACAGGAGTAGGGTTTTACGCTTCGCAGCGGCCCGAACCTGGATAAATCCTCGTGTGTTGATCTTCTTCCCGGGAGTGTGCGAGCTTGTTTGGCTAGGCTGTCGGGCTGAGAGCTAGAGGTTGAAGCTGTTGGGGATCTTCGCACACGCCCCTGTGTTCGAACTTCTTTGGGTTTTGCGGAGCCCGAAATCCTACATTTGGTGCGCCAGGTATGGGGCGTGTCAGAATCCTTACACAAGCTTCACCTCGCCTCCGCTCGCCGTTCCCATGGCCAAGGGATACCGAGCTCGCGCCGAACGAGAGGCTGCCCGCGTCGCTCGGGCGACGCCTGCAGACCACGGCATTCCGTGCCGCCTTGCCCCCACGTTGGCGGACGCCGTCGCCAACCCGGCTTTCGACGGACGCCGGGGGCTGCCGCCCTCATCAACTGCGCAGCGCATTCCCGACGTCCCGACCCTCCCCCGCGTCTGCGTCGCGGCATCGTCCTCCCGAGTCCGCCGCGACTTGAGGCGCGGGCGAGTCACGCTCCTCGTGGCCCGCAAACTGCAGCGTTTCCACGCTGCTCGCTGTCGCTACAACGGCTGGGTATGTCGCGTGGCCAGACGCACCACTACGGCCAGTGAGCCACCAGGCACTTCCCAACGGACGGGCCTGGGGGCTCACGTCCATACAGTCACTCAACTGACCGGCTCGGTGCTGAGGGCACGCGGGTGCCCTTGGGAAGCCCGTTGCGACCTGCACCCGCTGGGGGTACGGCCCAGGGTGACGGGCACACGGGAGTTAACCCCTGGCGCAGAGGAAGACCGGTGGGAGATGCTGGCCGCGTGGGGTGGCCGCCGCTTCGCGCCCTCCAGCACGCCCGTCGCATCCGGACTATGCCCGGCGATTCGTCTACACCCGCGTCCCGGGGCTCGAGCAACTCCACAACGACCATGTTGACGAGCTCCCGGACCGCGAAGGGAGCAACGCCGGCCACAACGACAACATGAGGAGCATACGCGGCCTCGCGAGCGGCTTTCGTCGGGGCTGGTGTGCGCAGCCTCACGAGGGCGGCTGGCGGGGTCGGTCTCGTGGGGGTGCCTGGCACTGGCAGCCTCGTGAGGCGCACCCGCTGGTGGGGAACTACCCTGAGCAGGCGCCTGGGTCCGCGGACCAGGGGCCACCTGCCTTTAGATGGAGGGTGGAACACATGCCCATGCCCCCAGGTCAGGCGTCCCCAGCCTGGGGACGGAGGGTGGAACACACGCCCATGTCCCCAGGTCAGGCGTCCCCAGCCTGGGGACGGAGGGTGGAACACACGCTCATGTCCCCAGGTCAGGCGTCCCCAGCCTGGGGACGGAGGGTGGAACACACGCCCATGTCCCCAGGTCAGGTGTTTCCGACCTGGAGACAGAAGGTGGAGCACACGCCCATGTCTTCAGGACGAGTGTCGCCTACCCAGAGACGGAGGGTGGAACACACGCCCATGTCTTTGGGCCAGGCCTCGCTCGACCAGCGGCAGAAGATCACGTACGCACCCATGTCTCCGGGTCCGGCTCGGTCCGCCCGGGGACGGTGGATTGGGTACCCGTGTGGGGCTCCCGGGCACCCCAGCGAGGCGCGCTGGGGCACCGCCTTGGGCGTCAGCCTCGCGAGTGACGGATGGGCCCTGCGCCGGGCCCCGCTCGCAGCGCAGGGGGCTGTGGCGCCACTACAACGAGAACATCCATCCCCGGGCTTTGGAGAGCCCGAGGCCCTGTTCCGAGGCGGGCCTTCCCTGCGGAGAGAGTGGGGGGCTCCCCCCGCGCTCGAGGGCCCATCCGGAGCCGACCCCACTTTGCCACATCATGCTTGGGGGCTGGGAGCGGGCTCCATGTACAGGAGGCATGGAGCTCCCTGCGCACCCCCAGGCTCAACCCGTGACACTCTCACGTACTAATGAGTGGGCTGTATATGCCCGGAGCCCCCCCGAGGACGCGGAGCGGTTCCATCCCATGCCCAAGTGGAAGGCCCATGCTCCGCGCTGGCGGACAACACTGTCCTCCAATGACTATGCCCACTCAACGTGGAAGCCCTACGCTCCGCGCTGGGGAGAAGACGAAGACTAGCCTAGGAGCCGGACACGGCTATTCCTTGCCCCCCTTTTTGTATTCGAATTTGCCACCTTTTTGGAATGAAATTTGGAGTTCTTGCGGTTTTCTTCTGGAAAGAGGCAGTGTCATTCTTTTTGGTAATGATTTCCATTTTGCATCTTGCTTTTGTTGGGAAGTTCGGCAGCTGCCGGCCCCTTTTCTCTCCCACGTGCGACCCGTAAGCAGGGGCTGGACGCGGAGGGCGCGCTGCTGCGCGCACCCTGCCAAGGCCTAAGCGCTCGGACAACCGCGCGACGTGATCATCCGGATCGGTGAGAATTCTCGGCAAAAGGGAGTACAATACTATGCATCACACCATAAGGAAGTAGCCTCAAAGGTCTTTCCAAAAATACATTCAAGTCGCCACAGGGCCACGCTCCTAACTTTGACAGGTAAACATGAAGTCTACTTATGGAGACATGCCGCTATCATCGCCCTCATCACCACCACCACCGAGCTCGCGCTCCCCGGCTTCGGCATGGTCCTCCGGTTCCTTAGAAGAAAACCCCTCTATCAAGTCCTCCACGTGGTCCTCCACCCACTCGGCAAGGGCACCTTGGACCACTTCGGCACGGGGCGAGCACAGCCTCGAAGTCGAAGTGCGGGTCGAGGCGGACGAGATGGTTGAAGATAAGCGAGGCCGCCCGCGCAAGGAGGTCCCGGCACTTCTCCTCCACAAGCTCGCGGATCCTCTCCGCACCCCCCTCAAGGCGCTCCACGACCCTAGAAAAGAAGCCCAGGTACCCGGCATCATCAGGAATGAGAGGGCTCGAGATGCTCTCGCAGCAGATGTTGCTCAAGGCCCGGTGGGCCCTCTTCTCGGGGGATGGAACATCTTGGAGCGCGTGTTCTGAAGGCCGCGGGCACGATCCGCCTCATCCGAAGCCTTCTCCGCGAGGGAAGTAACGCCCTCCACCTGCTTATAAAGAAAAGACAGCTCGGCCTCGACAGCAGCCTGGGCATCCATCGCAGCTTTCTGGCGCCGCTCCGCCCGATCTAACCTTCTCCTGAGGTCATCGGCCTCGCTTTTCAGGTTGTCGCGTCACCTGTGGAAACGAGACTCCTGGAGCTTCAGCTTCGCGCGATAATCCTGGAGCAGAGTGCGCCGAGCCTCCGCCACCTTGTCGTCGATCTCCTCGTGAACCTTTGCCTCACGGGTGGAAAGGGAGTCCTCGGCGAGGGACACTTGGTGCTCCCTCGTCTCCAGCCTCTCCTGCTCCAGGCTCTGCTCCATCGTCAGGGCCTCTTTGGGTACGCAGGGCCCCGCATCGCCAGTGGGCGGCTCGATCGTCAGGTCGTCAAGTGCGGCCCTGTGCACCCGGATTCGCTTTTCAAGGGCGGCATTGGAGGCTCGAAGCTCCTCCAGACGTTCCTCCAAGGCTCTGCGTCGGCTGTCAATGGCTTGGGCCTCTGCAAGGGCGCGATCGCGGGCCTCCACCGCCGCGGCAAGGGACCCCTCAGCATCTGCATGAGCGCGCTCGCGTTGCAGACGGCCGAGGTTGACGGCGACCCCAAGACGGTGCCATTCTCGCGCGAGGCGCTGGCGCTCCGCCTCAAGGCGGGTGTCGGTGTCGGCGAGCTCCGCCCCCAGGCGCCCCAGCGCGTTCGCTACGGTTTGGAGCAGGCCACGCCGTACGGCGCTTCGGTCACATGCGAGCTCGAGGGCCCAACCAGGATTTCCGCCTTCCCCCGGACCAGTGGGGAAGGCGTGCGAGGGGCCACGCGACCCCGGTACGCGCCCGGGGGCTGGGGGCTCCTCTCCCTTCTCCCCAGGTGGAAGCCGCGGCTCGCGGGGATCCGCGTCTTCACTCAAGGAGGGCCCTAGGGCATGGCACGACTGGTTCCCGGGGAAGACTGTCAGCGGAGGATGAAGCCCCTCCCATGCAAGCTGGAGGCCACGTATGAAGAAGATCGCAGGAAACTCGCGCTCTGGACCTCCCGAGGACCGCACGAGCTCAGGTACGGGTGCCCTCCTGCATGGAATCTCGTGGCCCACGGAAGACAGGGCCACGATGGGCCCGGTGGCCTCAGGAGGCGGCGGCGGCGTTGCCTCTCTCCCTTTGTCAGGGGGGGGGACCTGCGGAACAGAGATTCAGAAGGGGCACACCAGGGGAAGGCTGAGGGGACTCATACACTTACTCATCCAAGGCAACCCACTTCCTCTTCATCGGCACCCACGGCGTCGGGCAGCAGCTGCCCCCGGGCCCTTTCCTCTTCCGGTGAGCGCGGGGGACCGGGGACGACAAGTCGGCGTCTGACGTCAGGCATCCTGCGGCGGAGGCGGCGGCCACCTTCAATGGCGGGGCGTCATCCTCGCCCCCGGGCAGGGCCGTGGCAAGAGCCCGGGGAACGGGCGTCGCTAGACGCCCCACCTCTGCCAAAGGGGGAGCCACGGCCTCGGGACCCCCAGGACCCGAGGCCCTCATGGGGGGATCGCCCCGGGGACCCACTCCCTCCGAAGGAAGAAACCCCCACTCGTCGAAGCGCGGCATCTTCCGGGCAAGGGTTTCCCCGTCCTTGCGGTTGTACAAGGGGAGGCCGTCCCGGGGGAGCTCATCCGGTTCCCCACCGGTTAGTCGACGGAGCAGCTCGCGCAGCGTGCTGGAAAGAAGAGAAGGGACCTGGAGCCTCATGGGGTCGTGAGGTCCTGCGAAAGCCCACATCGGGCAGGAATGGCGCTGAAGAGGGGCAATTCGCTGGCGGGAGAACTCCCGCACCACCATCGCCATTGTCACGCCCGCCATTTTCAGTTCCGCCAGCCTGACCAAAACCTGCGCGAGCCGCGGATCGTCAAGCTCCTCGTGTTCCCACCTGGAACTCGACTCTGCAAGAGCTGACGAGAGTTGGAGCAGGGGGCCGACCTCAACAGGATCGACGTACACCCACTGCCTCCAGAAGCCCTCTGCGTTCGGGGAAAGCCGGGCGTCGAGGGCCCCATTGGCCGTCGCATCGACTGCTCTCAGGGACACACATCCCGAACAGTGTCCCCCAGGGTTCAACTTGAGGGAGAAGAAGTGGCGAAGCAGGGCCACAGAAGGGGAGACACCGATGAAGGCCTCACACAGAAACGCGAAGGCGGAAAGGAGGACGATGGAGCCGGGGTCAAGATGAAGCGCATGGACCTGATAATGCGCGAGCACGGCGGAAAAGAAGTCTGAGAACGGTGGCAGCAAGCCTGAAAGGAGGGCGTGGAGATGAAGGGGAATCCTGGTGGCCTCCAGCTCAGTCCGATGCCGCGAGCCCAGCCAGATCTTGGTCGCCCGACTCGTTGGAGCCGGCGGTGACCGCCAATCGGACCTTCTCCAACCCTTCAAGATTGACCACCAAGGATCGACCTAACGCGGGCTCTGGCGTCGACGAGGGGGCCGGCGCCTTCGGAGCCTCGCCCCCTCTCTTCTTGGGGGCCATGGCGGACGGCCAGATCGGGGCGGACACAAGGTTAGGTGGAGGAGGCGCGAGCCGCGGGAGAAGGGAGAACGGACGGCAGGATTGGTGGGGAACAGTGACGGCTCGGTGGCGTGCGCCAGGGTGTTTGTCAGCCGGGGCAGTTGACTGAGGCAGCGCGAAGGAATGGAGGCGTCAGCGTCTCGGAGGGCGCCGCGCGTCAAGCCTGGCCCGCAGGCGGTTGGGGCCCATGGAGCTTCGGGCCGTCCTATATGGCTTCGCCCAGAAGCCAACTAGAGCGCGCCTTGGGCCCGGGGGCTACTGTCGGCGTCCTGGGAACGGGGGTACCCAGAACTGTCTGTCTGCGGCCCAGGGCGTGGCCCACTACAAAGGCCCGGTACGGCCCAGTGCGGCCGCACTCAAGATAAGGCCCTCGTGAGAGCCCTGCGCTCACCGGAAGAGGACGGCGCCAAGACCCTCGGAGGGAAGAGGCATGCCGAGGCCCCCTCCTGAGCGGCAGAGATCTCCATGCAACACTCGACCTCAGGAGGTCAAGAATGACGCAAGCCGTACCAGGCGGGCGCCAGCGCGCGCAGAGGAGACAGTTTCCTCTTTGGTGCAAAGGAGGCAAAGGCGTACGCCGGTTCCCAAAGCACCCCCAAAGGTTTCCACTCCGGTGCAACGAGACCAAGACCACGAGCCCAACAGGACGAATGTCATCACCGAGCCCACCTCTGCATCACCACCGGCTACTTTGCAGGCGAAGACCACCTTTCGTCAGGATAAGATGTACTCCTTGTCCCCCTTCGAAATTGGCTGTTGTGGGATCCCATTCCCGCCATTGCGATAAGGGAAGAGGACCCGGGTCACTATAAATAGGGCTAGGCCACCCCGTGGAGAGGGGACGGAGTGGACACCACCCGAGCGCCCTCACGAGGCAACTCACCACTGTACTAGTTCATCCGCAAACCTTCTCGTGAGGCAATCCACCAAAAGGCAGGAGTAGGGTTTTACGCTTCGCAGCGGCCCGAACCTGGCTAGGCTGTCGAGCTGAGAGCTAGAGGTTGAAGCTGTTGGGGATCTTCGCACATGCCCCTGTGTTTGAACTTCTTTGGGTTTTGCGGAGCCCGCAATCCGACAACATAAGAAGAAATGGTTTGTAGGGTACGAAACCACCGTAAAGTTATCCTTTTCGATCTATCTATCTAAGAGTTTGTACTAAAATAACACCAAGTTATCCTGTCCGATCAATATATCTAGAGTTCGTACTAAAATAACACCATATGATATGCATCAACCAACTCTAATGTCACCTAGATACTCCAATGTCACCACAAGTATCCATGAGTTAATTATACGATACGCATCAAACAATTTCAGATTCATAATACTCAATCCAACACAAAGAACCTCAAAGAGTGCCCCGAGATTTCTATCGGAGAACGTAGGACAAGAACATGCATCAACCCCTATGCATAGATTACCCCAATGTCACCTCGGGAATCCGCAAGTTGATTACCAAAACATACATCAAGTGAATCAATAGAACACCCCATTATCACCACGGGTATCCATATGCAAGACATATATCAAGTGTTCTCAAATCCAATATTCAATCCAACATAACGATATCTCAAAGGGAAAGATTCAATTCATCACAACATGATAGCAAGGGAATAACATCATATGATCCGACTATATTAACAAAGCCCGTGATACATCAAGATCGTGACATCTCGAGAACACGAGAGAGAGAGATTGAACACATAGCTACTGGTACATACCCTCAGCCCCGAGGGTGGACTACTCCCTCCTCGTCATGGCCTCCGCCGGGATGATGAAGATGGCCACCGGAGATGATCTACCCTCTCCGGCAGGGTACTGGAATGCCTCCAGATTGGTTTTTCGTCGATATAGAGAGTTGCGGCGGCAGAACTTCTTGTCTAGGGTTATTTCTGGGGGTTTTCTGAATATATAGGATTTTTGGGCATCGGTTTCACGCGAAGATGGGCCACGAGTGGACCACAAGAAATGCAGGGCGCGCCAGAGGGGCCTGGTGGGTTGTGCCCACCTCGTGGCTCTTCTGGCCCTCCAACGAAGCTTCTAGTGCCTCTTTTGTTCCAAAAAAATCGTCAAAAAGTTTCGTTGCATTTGGAGAACTTTGATTTCTGCACAAAAAACAACACCACGGTAGTTCTGCTGAAAACAGCGTCAGTCAGGGTTAGTTCCAAAAAATGATATAAAGTTGCTATAAAATGATTATAAAACATCCAAGAATGATAATATAACAGCATGGAACAATCAAAAATTATAGATACGTTGGAGACGTATCAGCATCCCCAAGCTTAATTCCTGCTCGTCCTCGAGTAGGTAAATGATAAAAATAGAATTTTTGATGTGGAATGCTGCCTGACATGTTCATCACATATTCTTTTCTTTTGTAGCATGGGCATTTAGACTTTTAGATGGTTCAAAGCAATAGTCTAGTTTTGACATGAAGACTTTAATACTCAAGCACGCCAACAAGCAACCATGCCTTTCAAAATATCAACACTAAAGAAAGTTATCCCTAGCCCATCATACTCAATCATTGATCCATTCATGAAAAACACTCGCATATTAGCTACACCCAATCCACAAGTATGATCATAGTGCCCCCTAGTTGGTGCTTTATAAGAGAAGATGGAGACTCAAATAAAAATAAAAATAGCATAAAGTAAATAGATAGGCCCTTCGCAGAGGGAAGTAGGGATTTGTAGAGGTGCCAGAGCTCAAAGCTTAAATTGAGAGAATAAAATATTTTGGGTGGCATGCCTTTCCTATCAACGAAAATGACCGAGTAGTTCTCAATACTTTCCATGCTAGATACATCATAGGCAGTTCCCAAACATAAAATAAATGTTATTCCCTTTTCCACCATTCTTTTACAATCCATGGCTAGCCGTATCCACGGTTTCCTTCCATACCAACACTTTCCAAGGAATTTATTATTTGACAACATAAAGTAAATTTCTTTTTCATTTTGGGACTCGGCATCCCTCTTACCGTCATACTCTCGTGCAATGACAAGTGAATAAACACTCATCTTGAGAATAACACATATAGCATGGAGAAATATTGGATACCCCCTACCGTTTCATGAGCGGTACGAGCACACAAAAAGGAAATTCATTTTGACAATTAGAGATGGCACATACAAATTTGCTTAGAACGGCATGGAAATACCGCATATAGGTAGGTATGGTGGACTCATAAGGCAAAACTGGGTTTAAGGATTTTGGATGCACAAGTACTATTTCTACTTAGTACAAGTGGAGGCTAGCAAATAGATTGAGAAGCAACCAACCAAGAAACAAAAATTCACATAAACGGGCATTAAGCATAACTAACACCGAATAATGCACCACAAGTAGGATGTAATTTCATTGCACAACTATTGACTTTCGTGCTTGCATAGGGAATCACAAACCTTAACACCAATATTCTTACTAAAGAATAATTACTCACCAACATGACTCACATATTACTATCATCATGTCTCAAAACTATTACAAGGAATCAAGTTTAATTTGTCCAATGATCTTCATGAAAGTTTTTATTATATCCCTCTTGAATATCTATCACTTTGGGACTAGTTTCATATATTGCCATTGCTTTTGTCAAGCTCAAACAAATTTAAGTGAAGAACATGAGCATAAATATTTTCATCTCTCAAAATAATATAAGTGAAGCATGAGAGAATTTCTTAAAATTCTTACTAACTCTTAAATAAATCTAAGTGAAGCGTGAGAGAAAATGACAGGCTACTCCAAAAAGATATAAGTGAAGATCAAGCGAGTAGTCAAACAGTAAAGTAGCTATGTGAGGACTCTCTCTCGATAAATAATTTCAGATCTAAGTATTTTAATTAAACAGAAAGCAAAAGAAAAATAGCACTCCAAGAATAGCACATATCATGTGGACAAATAAAAATTTAGGCTCAACATAGGCTAACCGATAATTGTTGATGAAGAGAGGTGGGATGCGTAGCATCCCCAAGCTTAGTTCCTTGAGACTTCTTGAAATATTTACTTGGGGTGCCTTGGGCATCCCCAAGCTTTAGCTTTTTTATCTCGTTCAATCCTCTCTTATCATGGCTTCACCTATTCTCAAAAACTTCATCTACACAAAACTCAAAAAGAACTCGTGAGATAGGTTAGTACACATAAGAATAAATCAACACTTCATGTACTTTCAAGACAAGTTGCATAATAATTTCCAAACATTATATAATGTATACTATCATTTCCACAATTTATATCTACCAATATAGGCTATGGAAAGTATAGGATAAGTAGACAAAAAAAACTATGACAACAATCTGTCCAAACAGAACAGTCTGTAGAAATTTATGAAAACAGTGTACTTCTGTAACTCAACAAATTATGAAACTTTAGGACGTGATAAATAATTTATATGAAAACACTGTGTAAAAATTTCAGAAACTTTCCACGTTCTAGTAAAATATGAAAATTCAAACACTACAGAGAAAGTTTCTGTTTTTACACAGCATACATCAAACATGCAATGCAAGCATCCTAAGGCAATTATTGGAACTTTTTATTGAAAAACAAGATTATAAATAACACCTAACATAAAATAACAAAATATAATGATGATCCAAGCAAAGCACATATGTGATGAATAAAAATATAGCTCTAAGTAAGATATACCGATAATGTTGAAGACGAAAGAGGGGATGCCTTCCGGGGCATCCCCAAGCTTAGGCACTTGAGTCTTCCTTGGATATTACCTTGGGGGTGCCCTATGTATCCCCAAGATTAGGGTCTTACCACTCCTTATTCTTCTTAAATCGGTGTCTCAACCAAAACTTGAAAACGTCAATCACACAAAACTTAACGGAACTTCGTGAGATGGGTTAGTATAGTAAATATAGATCATTCACTTAGGTACTGTTAAGACAAGATTCATAATTGTTCCCACATGATACCTACTGTATTATATCATTCCCATAATTTATATCACTAAATATAATCTATGGGAACACTAAAACAAGCAAACTATGCATGCAAAACAGAATCTGTTAAAAACAAAACAGTCTGTGAAGATCTGTAGTATAGCCATACTTCCCTGTCTCTAAATATTATGAAAAATTAGGAAAACCTGAAGAATTTGTATATAAAAACTGTGTAAAACTTTCAGATCATTATCACGCTCCAGAAAAAAAATAAAAATTCCTGTACTCGAGTCAAAAGTTTCTGTTTTGGTTCAGCATCAATTCTACTCATCTTGTGAGTCATCCCAAAGGCTTTGCTTGGCAATTTATTGAAATAAAAGACACAAAACATGATTACTACAGTAACTTAATCATGTTATCACACAAAAACATAAAGGAGAAGTGTTGGGTTGTCTCCCAACAAGCGCTTTTCTTTAATGCCTTTTAGCTAGGCATGATGATTTCAATGATGCTCACATAGGAATAGTATTTGAAACATGCAAAAGAGCATCATGGATCACATGACAAGCACATTGAAGTCTAACCCACTTCCTATGCATAGGGATTTTGTGAGCACACAATTTATGGGAGCAATAATCAACTAGCATAGGAAGGCAAAACAAGCATGACTTCAAAACTTTGACCACGTAGGGAGGAAACTTGATATTATTGCAATTCCTACAAGCATATGTTCCTCCCTCATAATAATTTTCAGTAGCATCATGAAGGAATTTCACAATATATCTATCACATAAATCATTCGTTTCATGATCTACAAGCATAGAAAATTTATTACTCTCCACATAAGCAAATTTCTTCTCATTTATAGTAGTGGGAGCAAAATCAACAAAATAACTATCATGAGATACTTGATTGACATAACCACATAGAATATTAAAATCATGATAACAAGTTTCATGGTTGTCATTACTCTTTATAGCATACATGTCATCACAATAATCATCATAGATAGGAGGCGTGCCATCATCATAATAAATTTGCTCATCAAAACTTGTGGGACAAAAAATATCATCTTCATCAAACATAGCATCCCCAAGCTTGTGGCTTTGCATATCATTAGCATCATGGATATTCAGAGAACTCATACTAACAATATTTCTATCATGCTCATCATTCAAGGATTTCTCATTAAGTATTTTCATATATTCTTCCTCTACCAATTAAGCACAATTTTCCGAACCATCATTTTCACGAAAGACATTAAAAAGACGAAGCAATTGAGGCAACATAAACTCCATTTTTTTTGTAGTTTTCTTTTATGAAACCAAACTAGTGAAAAACAAGAAACTAAGAGATTTAATTGCAAGATCTAAAGATATACCTTCAAGCACTCACCTCCCCGGCAACAGCGCCAGAAAAGAGCTTGATGTCTACTACACAACTTTATTCTTGTAGACTCTTGTTGGGCCTCCAAGATTAGAGTTTTGTAGGACAGTAACAATTTTCCCTCAAGTGGATGACCCAAGGTTTATCAATCCGTGGGAGGTGTAGGATGACGATGGTCTCTCTCAAACAACCCTGCAATCAAATACAAGAAATCTCTTCTGTCCCCAACACACCCAATACAATGGCAAATTGTATAGGTGCACTAGTTCGGCGAAGAGATGGTGATACAAGTGCAATATGGATGGTAGATAAAGGTTTTTATAATCTGAAAATATAAAAACAGCAAGGTAGCAAGTAACAAAAGTGAGCACAAACGGTATTGCAATGCTTGAAAACAAGGCCTAGGGTCCGTACTTTTGCTAGTGCAATCTCTCAACAATGCTAATATAATTGGATCACATAACCATCCCTTAACGTGCAACGAAGAATCACTCCAAAGTTCTTATCTAGCGGAGAACATAAGAAGAAGTTGTTTGTAGGGTACAAAACCAC
This sequence comes from Elymus sibiricus, assembly GCA_039707655.1. NCBI lineage: Eukaryota > Viridiplantae > Streptophyta > Magnoliopsida > Poales > Poaceae > Elymus > Elymus sibiricus. The sequence continues at coordinate 386,160,651 of CM077671.1, forward strand.
CTTAAAGTTATCCTTTCCGATCGATATATCCAAGAGTTCGTACTAAAATAACACCAACTTATCCTTTCCGATCAATCTATGTAGAGTTCGTACTAAAATAACACCATATGATACGCATCAAACAACTCTAATGTCACCTAGATACTCCAATGTCACCACAAGTATCCATGAGTTAATTATACGATACGCATCAAACAATTTCAGATTCATAATACTCAATCCAACACAAAGAACCTCAAAGAGTGCCCCGAGATTTCTATCGGAGAACGTAGGACAAGAACATGCATCAACCCCTATGCATAGATTACCCCAATGTCACCTCGGGAATCCGCAAGTTGAGTACCAAAACATACATCAAGTGAATCAATAGAACACCCCATTATCACCACGGGTATCCATATGCAAGACATATATCAAGTGTTCTCAAATCCAATATTCAATCCAACATAACGATATCTCAAAGGGAAAGATTCAATTCATCACAACATGATAGCAAGGGAATAACATCATATGATCCGACTATATTAACAAAGCCCGTGATACATCAAGATCGTGACATCTCGAGAACATGAGAGAGAGAGAGAGAGAGAGAGATTGAACACGTAGCTACTGGTACATACCCTCAGCCCCGAGGGTGGACTACTCCCTCCTCGTCATGGCCTCTGCCGGGATGATGAAGATGGCCACCAAAGATGATCTACCCTCTCCGGCAGGGTACTGGAACGCCTCCAGATTGGTTTTTCGTTGATATAGAGAGTTGTGGCGGCGGAACTTCTCATCTAGGGTTATTTCTGGGGGGTTTCTGAATATATAGGATTTTTGGGCGTCGGTTTCACGCAAAGATGGGCCACGAGTGGACCACAAGACAGCAGGGCGCGCCAGAGGGGCCTGGCGCACCCTGGTGGGTTGTGCCCATCTCGTGGCTCTTCTGGCCCTCCAACGAAGCTTCTAGTGCCTCTTTAGTTTAAAAAAATCATCAAAAAGTTTCGTTGCATTTGGAGAACTTTGATTTCTGCACAAAAAACAACACCACGGTAGTTCTGCTGAAAACGGCGTCACTCCGGGTTATTTCCAAAAAATGATATAAAGTTGCTATAAAATGATTATAAAACATCCAAGAATGATACTATAACAGCATGGAACAATCAAAAATTATAGATACGTCGGAGACGTATCAACCCGCTGATGGGTCGCAGTGGAGAAAAATTGAGAGAGAGTGGCCGGATTTTGCAGACGACGCAAGGAACTTATGGTTTGGTATAAGTGCAGATGGCATTAATCCTTTTGGGGAGCAGGGCATCAATCATAGCACCTGGCATGTGACTCTATGTATCTATAACCTTCCTCCTTGGTTGTGCATGAAGCGGAAGTTCATCATGATGCCAGTGCTCATCCAAGGCCCTAAGCAACCCGGCAACGACATTGATGTGTACCTAAAGCCATTAGTTGAATAACTTTTACAGTTGTGGAATTTAAAAGGTGTACGTGTGTGGGGTGAGCACAAACAGGAGGAATTTGACCTACGAGCGTTGCTGTTTGTAACCATCAATGATTGGCCTGCTCTTAGTAACCTTTTAGGACAGACAAACAAGGGATACAATGCATGCACGCACTGTTTAGATGAGACTGAAAGTATATATTTGGATAAATGTAAGAAGAATGTATACCTGGGACATCGTCGGTTTCTTCCGATCAGGCATCTCTTAAGAAAGAAAGGCAAGCATTTCAAAGGTGAGGCAGATAGCCGGAAGAAGCCTGGCCACCGTACTGATGATATACTTGATATGGTCAAGGATTTAAAAGTAATCTTTGGAAAGGGTCCTGGCGGACAATCTGTTCTGAATGACGCCGACAGACACACACCCATGTGGAATAAGAAATCTATATTTTGGGACCTACCCTATTGGAAAGTCCTAGAGGTCCGCTCTGCAATCGACGTAATGCACGTGACGAAGAATCTTTGCGTGAACTTGCTAGGCTTCTTGGGCGTGTATGGGAAGACAAAAGATACACCGGAGGCACGACAGGACCAACAACGTATGAACGAAAAAGACGGCATGTATCCAAAGCAGTATCAAGGTCCTTCCAGCAACGCTCTTACCAAAGAAGAGAAGGAAATCTTTTTTGAATGCCTGCTCGGTATGAAGGTCCCGTCTGGCTTCTCGTCGAATATAAAGGGAATAATAAATATGGCAGAGAAAAAATTGCAAAACCTAAAGTCTCACGACTGCCATGTGATTATGACGCAATTACTTCCGGTTGCATTGAGGGGGCTTCTACCGGAAAATGTTCGATTAGCCATTGTGAAGCTATGTGCATTCCTCAATGCAATTTCTCAGAAGGTAATCGATCCAGAAATCCTACCAAGGTTACAGAATGATTTGGTCCAATGTCTTGTCATTTTTGAGTTGGTGTTCCCACCATCCTTCTTCAATATTATGACGCGCATCCTAGTTCACCTAGTCGAAGAGATTACCATTATGGGTCCTGTATTTCTACACAATATGTTCCCCTTTGAGAGGTTCATGGGAGTCTTAAAGAAATATGTTCACAACCGTGCTAGGCCAGAAGGAAGCATCTCCAAGGGCCATGAAACAAAGGAGGTTATTGAGTTTTGTGTTGACTTTATTCCTGACCTTAAGCCAATTGGTGCTCCTGAATCGCGGCATGAGGGGAGACTGAGTGGAAAAGGCACGCTAGGAAAGAAAGCAGTAATATGTATGGACGAGCATTCTTTCACTCAAGCACACTACACAGTTCTACAAAATTCCACCTTGGTGGCTCCATATATCGAGGAACACATGGATATTGTACGCTCCAAGAACCCGGAGTAGTCTGACCCTTGGATTAAACGTACACACATGGTGACTTTCGGCGGTTGGTTGCAAACACATCTCAGGAATAACAACACTGTTGGAGATGAGTTGTACTCTTTGGCCAAGACACCATCTTCGACTTTATTGACTTTCCAAGGGTACGAGATAAATGGGAATACATTTTACACGATCACCCAAGATAAAAAGAGCACCAACCTAAACAGTGGTGTCCGCTTTGATGCAAGAAACAACAATAGGGAAAAGGACACATATTATGGTTACATAGAGGAGATATGGGAACTTGACTATGGACGTGATTTTAAGATCCCTTTGTTTCGGTGCAAATGGGTCAATCTGACAGGGGTTAAGGTAGACCCGCAGCACGGAATAACAACAGTGGAACTCAACAATCTTGGGTACACAGAGGAACCATTCGTCCTAGCCAATGATGTGGTGCAGGTTTTCTATGTGAAGGACGTGTCTAGCAAACCGAGAAAAAGAAAAGATAAGGAAGCGAATACATCATACGATGAGCCAAAGCGCCACATAGTTCTTTAAGGGAGAAACATCGTGGGAGTGGAGGACAAGACAGACATGTCAGAAGATTATGAAAAGTTTCATGAAATTCCTCCATTTAGGGTGAAGACTGAGCCAAGCATCCTGTTAAATGATGAAGATTCTCCATGTTTACGACGCAATCATATGCAAGGGACACACGCGAAGAAAAAGTTTTATACCCCAGGATCACAATCTGGGATGTGACCGGCTTCACCATCATCCCTTTTCTCTAGTGAGTTTCCGGACTTATAGCTGGAAAGTCCCACTTCGGACAAACCGGAGGGATCTTTGTAAGAGCTAGGGCATTTTGGCATTTGAAACAAGATTTGTGAGGAGTTAATCAATGCAGTTATGTCCAACTCATTTGGTTTAGTTTTCAAATTGTTATGCATTTTACAAGAATTAATTTCATTCTGTAAAATTAAATCTCTCAACTAATTTTTCAAAATGAAAATTAAAACTCCTCATGTTGAACAACAAAAACATAATATAATTTGGCAAAACAATAACAAGAAAACAAAAACTAAAATGTCCTAAAAATTCCTAAAAACAGAAACAAAGGAAAAAGGTATAAAACTAAAAGAGTTAAACATAATCTTTTTTTGATTAAAACACCTATTTAAAATATCCTAAAAATTCCCAAATTGAACATACTGATAAAACATACTAATATTAAACAGCAGGAGAAAGAATCACTCAAAAATCTATTTTTAAACTAAAGTTATTCACAAACTAGTGATTCACACAAATTTCAAAGAATTCAAATTTAAACTATTGAAATTTGAAAACCACTGGCACTAACAAAAAATTTATAATTTTTTTGACCTAAAGCAAAAAAGATTCATTCAAAAACTCTAAATATTCGAACAGTTATGCAAAATCAAAAAACAGAAACTGTTCTGTTTAGAAAAAGAAAATAAGAAAATAGAAAATCAACCTTTAGTCCCGGTTGGTCTCACCAATCGGGACTAAAGGTCCCTTCCCGCGCAAAATTTGGGCCGCCGAAAAGGACCTTTAGTCTCGGTTGGTGAGACCAACCGGGACTAAAGGTGCCTGCCAGTGGGCCAGACGCCCACCCTTTAGTCCCGGCTGGTGGCTAGAGCCGGGACTAAATGACCTTTAGTCCCGGTTCCAGCCATGAACTGGGACTAAAGGGTGCCTCCTATATAAACTGCTTCTTCTCCCGGTGCGAGCCACCGCCCGGGAGAAGGAGCAGATCGAGACGACGCCGCCAGGCTGCTCGACCCCGACCTCGTCGTCGACGCCGCCAGGCTGCCCGACCCTGTCCCCGACCTCGCCGTCGACGCCTCTCCGACGAAATCGCCGCCCCCTGCTGCTCCAAACCGCCGACGAGCCCCCCCCCCCCCCGGTGTGCTCCCGTCGACCTCCCCTGCCGCCTCGCTGTGAGATCCTGCTCCTCATCCCTTGCTCGCCCCCTTCGTTCTTGTCCTCTAGCCACCGCCCCTCGAGCTCCATGCTCCGGCCGCCGCCATGGCCGTAGAGGCTTTCCGCGAGCCTTCCTATGCCCTGCAGCCCTGGGTCCACTCGAGACCGAGCTCCGGCCGCCACCGGGAGCTTGATTCCGGTGAGCCTGGTCAGCCTCAGCCCCTCCCGCTTGTGCAGATGGACGCGGGCGAGCACCTGTAATTTAAATCGACAAATCTATCGTCAATTGCTATTGTCTATAAGTGATTTCTTTCTGTAATTTAAGTTTCTAGCTCAGCTCGTTCATTGCCTGAATTATCCTCACTATATTCTTTTGTACGCTATTATGCAGAATGAAGATTCTCGAATGCCGAAAACAGGGAATCTTTGACATTGGGTTTATTGACCCATATATAATTCATGAAATGGTGATAAGGGACTTCGCCGATGAAACAGAGGATAACTTGCTAATGTTTTTGAAGGAACAAAATACCAAAACAGATATACTATTTCCTTACAACTGCCAGTGAGTGTTATTGTCTTGTACTACAAATTCTATTTTGCTTACTCGATGTTAAGTGTAGTTGAGTTATGCATGCCTGCTTATATAAACGTGTGCGCAGGTTCCACTGGATCCTGCTGGACATTAAAGTTGACGCTGGAACTGTTGTAGTCTTTGACTCACTAGGTAAAGACCAAGAACGGTACAGAAGCGTGTATTTGATGCTCGACAGGTAATTTCAATCAGTATCAGCCTCTTTCGTTCATTTCCTGATATCAAGTAATTAATAACTCCTTCATTCATTTTCTTTGCCAGGCAGGGTTTGGAAAAGGTTCACCAAAGAGGTTGTCGGTGAATGGAAAGAGAAGCTGACATGGCGACGGGGCAAAGTAATTAAGTAGTACTAGCTAGGTCCGCGCACCTCTTTAATTCCAGTATCAATACCATTATCATGCTTGATTGTTATCTGATTGAATTCTATTCTCGTATAGTGCATGAAACAAGAAAAGGGGATGAATTTATGTGCATACTACGTTTGCGAGAACATTCGCATGACGACCGAATGGCGCACAGATCAAAAAGCATTTCGGGTACGTAAACACTATTCATATTTTTTTATCATGATCTAATATATATACACACAATTAATATATTCATATTGATCTCCTTCTTTAAAGATGACAGAGATGCGGGATAGGCTCCTACTAGAGAACCGCCTACGAGCAATTCAAGAGGAAATCGTGGGATTTTTGCTTACGGAGGTCATAGATGAAATAGGAGAATACCATTAAGCCTAATGCCTGCATGTAATGATCTGCAAACTGTAGAAGAAATTGTATATACCAAATTATATATATATATATATATATATATATATATATATATATATGTGTGTGTGTGTGTGTGTGTGTGTGTGTGTTTGTGTGTGTGTGTGTGTGTGTGTGTGTTTGTGTGTGTGTGTGTGTATGCATGGTCGTACGAGAAATTATATAATATATGTATGGTCATATGAGAAATTATATTATATATGCATAACGTGTACAGTATGTAGTAGCGTAAAATATGTTTAAAATGAAAAAGAATTGAATGGAAAACACAAAATGAAAAGGAAAAATAAACCATAAACCATAAATCCATAAACCCCTAAAACCCTAAACCCCAACCAAAAACAAAAACAAAATCACCACCCTTTAGTCCCGGTTGGTGACACCAACCGGGACTAAAGGTCCTCCAGCCCCCGGCACGCGCAGGCGGCCACGTGGAGGGCTTTAGTCCCGGGTCGTGGCCAACCGGGACTAAAGGGTGGGGGCCTTTAGTCCCGGTTGGCGAACCGGGACTAAAGGCCTCCGTCAACCGGGACTAAAGCCCGTTTCTCCACTAGTGGGGCTATGATGGACAATACTTTCTTCTTTCCGGTTTATGGGGTTCATCTAAAAAACATGTTTTTTCGTTTTATATGTCCCAATTTTACTGCTCTGCATCAAATATTCAGATTTTGAGGTGCATTAAATCACCGCATGCGAGGATTAAGAGAAAACTACCAATGCATGTAAACATTCTTGGTTATTTATTGGCCAGACATGCATGCATTGCAATTAATGTATTGATAAACACAATATTTTGAGGAAAATAAACACATTAATTGAGTACTTTTGCAAATTATAAAATTATTCCATCACTCACCTCTACCATGATTAGTTAGATATTTGAATTGAGCCCTATAAAGCGGTAGGGAGGGAGTATCTTAGTAAAACTAGGTGACATATGAAGTAAAGAAGAAATTAAAACTAGACAAAGGTCCAAAGATAAGAATACTATGGATGGAGACAAAAACATTACTTACTTCCATGCAGTTGCTAACTAGAGGAGGAGAGAGAAAATGGTTAGTGTGCTCGATGGCCCTGATGGTTCATGGTTCAGTCTCTCACAAGTGATAATGATAAAAACATGACAACAATATATAACCAACTTCATGCTACATTATTAACCATGCTCTATGTAAAGATGAGGTATTGGACGTGCTGTTTTTGCACCCATGCTCAAATGAGCTCAGGTGAACAGTAAATTCAAAGAATATATTAAAAATCTTCAAAAAATATGATTTTTTATGCAAATGTTGAATTTGTTTTAAGAGCTTGCAAAGTTTCATGAAATCACATTCGTGAAAGTCGTGGCAAAAAAAAAAATTGAAACTCTAAAAATGTTGCTTTCAAAAGCATTTTGGAGCACTATTTTTTTTGCCACGACTTCTACAAATGTGATTTCGTACTGAAATTTTGCAAACTCCTAGAATATTTGTCAAAGTTTACCGTAAAAAAACAGATTTTTTTAAACATTCTAAAAATATTTTTTTGAATTTACTGTTCACCCGAGCTCATTTGAGCTCGGGTGTAGAAGGGCATTTTCCTGTGGTATTACACTATCGCCAGCTTTGATATACATGCGTACAGCTGCAACTTTGACCTTATCCTAGGATATTATACAACCATACAACCCTATCATGTCTCCTGTGCAAGAATCTTACGTGATGTATTCGAGAAAACGACACCGTGTTGGTCAACCAACTACGGTTGACCAACTGACCAATATTCATCAACATGTAGACGTCAATGGCAATGTTATTTATAGTTTGATTCTTTTGTTTAGATTCTGGATAAGACTTTCTTTGTCTTTGGCTTGACCGTCTAAGAAAAAATTGTTATGGGTAGCAAGGATATGTATAGCAAAAAATATTCTTATTTTGATGTATTAGTTTTGCAATTTGGAAACATAAAATATCCTTAAATTGATGAAGTCTTTTTTTACCATTGTGGTAAGAGGATAGGGGCAAAAATACAAGATCACTAGGAACAAATGACTTGGTGATTTAGGCGTGACCAGAGGGTGACACCCGCTTTGTTGCACCTTCTTTCAGCCATGAGTTAAGCGTCTTTTTACGTAGACCGTTACTTGCGTGTTTCACTTGAGAGTTGGGATGTTTTTTTTATATATAAATTGCACTGGTGTTACTGTTTTTTGTTGGTTACTTGGCTTCACTCTTATTTGATGGAGACACGGTATCTGGTGCGCAAAGTAACTAAGTCGTCCTACGTGGCTCTGATGTTCCTGCACGTAACATAAAAGTCAACATATGAGGCCACGTTCATTTCGAAGTGGACCCAATGATAGCACACTTCAACCAGTGGCGGAGCCAGGAAAGAAATGGAGGGTGTGCATGCCTAAAAAAAAGTTCCTACCTAATTCAAGTGTCATACAATAGTTGGCAAAAATATAATACAAATAGCTCAATCAAATCAGACAACATTACAGTTCTCAAATATTCCAAATTTACAATGTTGCACATACAAATAGTCTTACATGGATACACATATGTCGCAACTAGCAAACTACAACACTAAGTAACTTTACGACGTTCCTTTGATGAAAGCTTCAATATGTCTTCCTCGCTTACCTTCAAGAAAATATCGCGCTCAATGTCACCAAGCAATTGTTCATGCGATCAACTGAAAAGACATGTGCACTTGGCTGTTGGGGTGATGGAAGACTTGACGTTTCCTCTTCAATTTCGATATATGTATCCATGTCTGCATCGGAATGGATTGGAGGTGGGGAATTAAGAAACCGTGCATTTCCAATATCATCGGTGTGATGTTCAGTTGCAATCTTCCTCACTTTTTCTTCTTGTTTTCAAAAAAGCTCCATAATGGCACCATTCCTCTTCATCATCTGTTATGCAATTAATACATCATTATCATTTTCTCAACAATATATAGAATCAGACAATCAGTTCTACATCAAATAGTCACTCTTTAGTTCTAGTCTGTTCTATAGTTAAAACTAAAATAACTAAATAAGCATCAATTGTTGAGCATAGAATGAGCCAATAATTTAGCATACACACTAGGCTGGGTTGCATATACACGAAGCAATTTTGGGGGAAGCTGAAACAAGATGCGTCAATTTTTGGGGAAACTTCAAAGGTCACCTTGCTGATTTGTAGAACCAAGCGATTCGGGACCTCAAGCAGCTAGAGCCTTCCAGCCTGGAGAGGCGTCGAGCCAGAACCCTTTGAGTGATGGTGAGGTCGGCCGTGGGCGGATCGAGATCGGCGAGACGGCGGCTTCCAACTTGGCAGGAGAGCGGCGAGACCGCGAGAGTAGGGGAGCGGAGAGGGGAAGGGACAGGGGAGGGGCTAGCTGGCTAGGGCCGACCACCGATGGTCGACGGCGAGGGGAGAGCCAGAACCGGGAGACGGCGTGGCGGTGGCGGCGGTCTCGGTCTCTGTCCTGCTTCTCACGCACGAGCATGAAACTGGGAGGCTGGGAACGAGACCTACTCAGCTCAGCTGGGCCTGTCCACCAATGGGCCTTGTCAAATTACTATATGGTATAAAAGTAATTCTCAAGATTCTGGGTGGGCCACGGCCCACCATGCCTATACGCTGCCTCCGCCAGTGACTTCAACGATTCACTCCCTTGCAGATAAGCCTATCAACGGAAGTCCGGATGCATCAGAAGTTAACATTGGAGCTTAGGGCATCTCCAACATTGATCCGCAAATTCCTTCAGTATATGTTCGTTTTCGTGTCCGGACGTGGTCCGCGGACTTGATACGGGAGATAGTCATCCAACGCTAATTACAAAGTATCCGGCCGGCTAGAATAAGAAAAAGTAGGTGGGGACCATTTATGTGGTGGGATATCGTCATGTGATGTCCGGTTGAAATTAAGAAGAGAGAGGAAAGGGTTGGTTGGTAAAGTGGATATTCGGACTCCGGTGTAGCTTCCTCATATTTATCTCCACTCTACCAAAAAACAGAGAGGATAGGTTCAGAACCATGGTTCAGCCGAACTTATGTTCAATGCCGTTCGATCTACTACTGCTCTCCATATGGATTCGGACCTGGTTAACATTCAAATTTCTCAGTTTAGCTTAATGACCAGCTTGCTCGTAGCCTACGTAGGTTCACCTTTTTTGAACAGGACTGGCTGGCACAGGTGGCACACGCCCCTATGAATTGTAGCAGTACGTTGCCTATTTTTATACTGTATCTATTATTGTCATGGTTATGGATAGCCATTTTTTTATTTTTTTTGACAGGACATGGATTGATATCTTTGGGAATAAACAAGAAGAAGTCTGAAATATCTTTGTGAATAAACAAGATGGAGTACTCTATGCATGTTAGCCGCATGTCATGGGACAGACCCCCTTTGATGTTAGAGCATCTCCAGCCGCCCCCGATAGCCCCAGGACCACTTTTTTTATGCCGGTTGTAAAAAAATGTCCCAACCGTGCACCCAGGAGCTCGTTTTCCGCCGGATTTGGCAAAAGTTTCGTCCGGCGCTCCCAGGCCAAACCCAGTGCGCTGGGGGCGAGCCGACGCTATTTTTCGGCATGCAATTGACCCACAGTCAGCCACCTTTTCCCTCTCTCCTTTCTTTGCCGCCGCCACCAGTCCGGCTCCAGCTCTAGCTCCAGCACCTAGCCACTGCAATGGCGCGCCTGGCGACCATCCTTAGCTTCGGGGACCACGCCGAGGAGGGCGCCGACGCCTTCCCAGACCCGCTGGAGGATTACCGGGAGGAAGAGCATGACGACGCCTCCGACGCGTCGGGCGACAGCTTCGAGTTCGCGTTCGCGCGGCCCCTGTCGCCGGCGGGCGGGGAGCACCCGGCGGAGGCACTCACGGAGGACCTCTTCGCGCACGGCCGCATCCTCCCGACCTACCCGGTGTTCCACCGCCGCTAGACCCACGACGATGCCTCGGCCTCGTCCGCGACGGCGCCGCCCTCGCCGGACACGTACTGCGCGTGGGCGCCGCGGTCCGCGCCGGGGTCGCCCGCGCGCGAGCCGGCAGCCTTCCCCAAGAGCGCGTCCACGGGCACGGGCGAGGCTGCGCGCCGGTTCCGCCTGCGCGACATCCTCGGCTTCGACGGAGATGGACATGGCCACCACGCACAGCAGCAGCAGAAGCAGAGCAAGAAGAAGGGCGGTGCCGCCGCTCCGATGGAGAGGGACATGGCCACCGCGCACAGCCGCAGCAGAAGCAGAGCAAGAAGAAGGCTCTTCTACAGCAAGCCCCGACGGCGAGAGGACGACGACCAACACAAACACGTCCTACCTGCCCTACCGGCCGGCCATCGTCGGCTTCTCCAGTCCACCCTGCTCAAGTCCGGCGTCACCTCCTCCACGCCCTGGAACCAGCTCCTCACCTCCTACTCTCAGCCTCGTCGGCGCGCGCCAGGTGTTCGACCAAATTCCCCGCCCGGACGCCGCCTCCTGAAACTCCCTCGTGTGGTGGCTGGGGGTGCAATGAGTGGGAACCCTCCCCCCCTCCCCCCTCCCCCCCCCCACACCCCCACCCAGGGCAAAATTAGCGCCGGCAAATCTCAATCCGGCGCAAAAAACGTCCTTGGGGGGGGGGGGGGGGGGGGGGCACAGCGGCTGGAGATGCTCTTAGCAGTTGGTAGGATCAATGTTGAGAATATCGCTTATCGTTATCGTCTCGGTCAGCCGGGGATTAGAGATTAATCGGAAATCGTTCGATTAATCGATTTTATCGGTCAACTATTAATCGGCCTTTTTTTTGCAAATCCCAGGTTCCCAACAATAAAATATGCTATATTCAACACCAAAACAATTGACAGAAGTTTTACCTTGATTCCTAGCCTTTGAATCCTCGTATAATGATAAACAAAATAGGACAACAGTACATATTGTGTAACAAGGTCCATAAAACGCAAGTAAATATAGTTTTTGCAAACATAGTGCTATGAATAGGCCCGATTTATCGGTAAATTCTCGATAAATCGCTTGTCATACCGATAAATCGGCAAAAACGATAAACGGTGAAGATAAGGCATAATTTTATCGGTTACCCCAAGAGTAGCGATAAATCGGACGATAAATCGTTGAATCGGAAGATTTTTTGAACAGTGGGTAGGATTATTAACCCACGACCCTCCCCGCCATGACCGCTGATCGTTTCGACCAAAGTTTACCACACCCGCCATGCACCGATCTCGAAAAATGCTGCATGTGATGTGTGGTGCCGAGTGTAGGTTCGGCTGAGCCATGGTGCAACACAATATTTTCGCAAAACCGGACGTTCAGATCATTTCACGGACCGATACAGGATCACGTTATATTGCAAAAGTGAACAAAAATGACCGGTGTTCGGTCTCCCTTAAAGATGCCCTTAGAATCTTATTACAGCAGATGAATAGTGACAGATGACTTGACCATTTACACGCGAGTGGTGGGCTAGGGAATACTGCTTTGCTTTTTGATTGCTGGTACCCGAGACTTTCTGGACTGGCGTTTTTGCCGTATCCCTTGAGAGCTCCACATCCAGCTTCCCCATCCGGCCTCCCTCCCCCTCGCCGCCGGCGGCCATGGTGGCCGGCGTTGGGTGGGATGGAGGTCTGGATCCTAGGTCTAGTGGTTTGTGAGTGTTTCTCTCCGGCAAATAAAGTGGAGCTGCGGATTGGATCTTGTCCAGGTGGTTGTCCATCTCTCCCTTGGGGCCACGCTGGTGGCGAAGCGGCGGAGGCAAAGATGATCCCTGACAGCGAATCCTTCTGCGACATCCCTCGGCCGGATCCATGGCGAAGCTTAGGCTCGTCCGGTTTCGTCCCCACTTCTCCCCCTTTTTCTTGCTGTAATAAATCCCAATCATATGATGCACCAGATGCTCTTCTTCCTCGATCTGTTATTGCTACGATGGGAAGAGAAATAGAGCAGCAGCAGATGTGCATGCATGCTACTTGCAGGAGGCCACGTTGCTGCCTTCCTTCTCTTGAAGCTGCCGAGGTGGTGGATGAAGAAGAGTGGGGCAACACTGAGCTGAAGATGGATGGTTGGGTTCGAGCTCATCAGCAGAGGATTCCATGGTGGAGCTACGGCGCCCGCGGTCGGCTGCCGGTCTTCATCGAGCCTCTGCTTTTTCTGGTCGAAGGGCGGCCAACCCCTTTCCTCCTGGCTTGCATGCCTTATGGGAGGCAGTTCCAGTTTTCGTTCGGAGGCTATGGTGTGCACGTGCTGCGGCCATGGCGATCTCGTCGCCCCAAAGTGGTTCGTCCCCGGCGACGGCGAGGTTCAATCTGAGCGGAGGCTGCTAAGGACCCGATTGCATTTTAATCTTTCAGTTAGGGGTTCTCCATGCAAAAGTCTGGGACTTTGTTGTAACCTTTCCTTTTCTTTGGGTCTTGTTGTAAAGTGTGCTTTCAAGCTTATCTAATGAAAGTCTGGGTCCTTCGGGACCCTACCCCTGTTCAAAAAAAAAAAAAAAAAAAAAGGAATACTGCTTTGATCTCCACGAAAACGAGACCACGAGACTTGCCGCCACGTACGTACTAGTCGGAGTAGTTACGAAATGATTAGCAGAAATGGCGTATTGGTGACAACATGAATGAAAAAAGTAAACGGCAGAGACCCGCATGTCACGGAGTCCATTGATATAGCCTGCGCGCTCAGCTCACTGACCGTATACTCGAACGAACGAAAGTACATTTCCTTTCCTTAATGGCGCTGCTCCTCATTTCCTTGGCGCTGTGCATCCTCCCTTCCCTCGCGACCACCCGCGACGAGCTCGCGCTCCTCTCCTTCAAGTCCACGTTGTCCGGAGGCGCTCTGGCCTCATGGAGCGCGTCCGGCAGCTACTGCCGCTGGCCGGGAGTCGTCTGCGGCGGCCGGCGTCATCCCGACACGGTGGTGGAGCTGCGCTTGCCCACCCACAACCTGACGGGCCGCCTCTCGCCGTCCCTGGGGAACCTGTCCTTCCTCCGGGAGCTGGACTTCAGCGACAACCAACTGGTTGGGCAGATCCCTCCGGAGCTCGGTCGTCTCGTGAGGCTCCGGGTGTTGAACCTCAGCGACAATTTTCTACAGGGAAGCATCCCTGCGGCTCTTGGACGGTGCACCCGTCTCACTAGGCTTGACCTGCACAACAACAAGCTCCAAGGTGAGATCCTCATGGCAATTCACCTATATGTTTCTATGCCAACTTGCTAAATATGAACATCCACATGTAATATTTTAAGATGATCTGTGTATTTTTATTATTGTGATGTACTCCCTCCATTCACAAATATAAGATGTTTTTGATATTTCCATGTGACGACGTGCTTCCTCATGACAATTTTTAATACTGTACTAAGTCATTTTTGAGTCACTTAATTTGGGATGGAGGGAGTATGAACTACATACGGACTGAAACGAGTGAACAAACACATTGAAATACATTTATATACATCTGAATCTGAAAAATAGTAAGAACATCTTATAATTGTGAAATGGAGGGAGTATTAAACAAGAAATTCAGTACTACGATCCTTCATTTCCAAGATTATGAATTTGTCTACCTCTCACCACGTAAAGATATTGTATTTTATGTAGTTTCAAGCATATATGACACATAAACATTTACATGTGTAACTTCTTGTTTGAACTTTTTAACACTTCAATTTATTTTTCTATGTATGCACTGTCCTGAGAGTGCACAATCACTCGGGAAAGTCGGGATTCATTTCACCTCTCTCTAATACTTTGTCACTTGACAGGAGGGATCCCACCTCGGCTGGCCGACTTGACATCGATGGAATACATGAGCTTGGCTCGCAACACTTTATCTGGTGATATACCACCTGGTCTGGCCAACATCTCCAAGCTCTGGTATCTTGCCCTTAGCTCCAACATGCTATCCGGGGTTATCCCTTCATCTTTTGGCATGTTGTCCAGCTTATCTGTGATCACGTTAGGCAGCAACAATTTAAGTGGATCAATCCCGGTTACCTTTTGGAACATTTCCACTTTAAAATTGTTTGTTGTTCGGCGAAATATGCTAAGTGGGACAATACCTCCAAACACATTCAATAATCTTCCAAATATCCAAATGATACGGATGGACATAAACCAGTTTCATGGCCCCATCCCACCTTCGATAGCTAATGCTTCTCGTATCTCAGAAATTCAACTCAACTACAATTTTTTCAGTGGCTATGTTCCTCCAGAGCTTGGGATGTTAAGAGATCTTTACTGGTTACAGATGGAGAGTAATTTGTTCCAAGCTAAAGGGCCCAAAGATTGGGAATTCATAACAGCATTAACAAATTGCTCCAAACTGGAAGTTTTGGGGCTGAATGAAAATAAGCTTGAGGGAGCTCTCCCTCTTTCCATTTCCAACCTTTCCACTTCGCTAATACATCTTGAACTCAGAGCCAACGGAATCACAGGAAGCATCCCTGAAGGTATCGGTAATCTCGTTAATCTACAACGTCTCGTCCTCATGCGAAACTCTTTCACCGGCACTCTCCCCTTTTCCTTGGGTAGGCTTACAAACTTGGGCGGACTCACAGTGGCTGAAAATAAAATTAGCGGGTCAATTCCATGGACCATTGGAAATCTCACTAAACTGAATTATTTGGACCTAAACATGAATAGCTTCAGTGGTGGAGTACCAATCACACTTGGAAACTGTCGTGGGAACGAGTCTGACAGTAGAAGGTATGGGTACGTAAGGAGAGGGCAGAGTCCTAGCTACGGCAAGGGTGTACACACAGATGTATGAGTTCAGGCCCCTCTCGTGGAGGTAATAGCCCTACGTCTCAGGTGCTCGGGAGCTCTTTGTCGAGTGTAATTGGAGTATCGTTACAGGGGATGCGAACCAACCCTTATGCCAGAGGGGAGGGGTGGCTTATATAGAGTGCGCTGCCCCTCATAAGTGTCCGGCATCTAAGGGTCAGATCGTGGCTATAAAGACGTACGTTACTGGTAACGTACAACATAAATGCTATTAATGGTCTTGATGAAGGCCTGCCCGTTAGCCTCCCTGGGATGACTTCTGGGCTTCTGTGGTCGACTGTCTTCTGGTACTTCCGAGTGAAAGGTAAGCGTCGAGTGAAAGGTACCTCCGAGTGTATATTGTCGAGTGACTTGTATGTAATGGCGATTTCAGTCGGAGACTTCCTTGTAGCTCTTAAGCTTTCTGGGGCAGTGTCCTTAGGTAGGGCATGTAGGTCAGGCCTATGACCCTACCCTAGGTACATATCCCCATCATTAGCCCCCGAATGGATCGGGGTTCGAGTGTAAAAAGTGTCAATGCAGGTTCTGACAAGACACAAAAATTCCGAGTGCATTTTGAGGCTTCTTAGAAATCTGCGTCGATTGGAACCTTTATCGTTCGCCCTGATCGATTATGTCTTGAAGTATATCCGAGTGAAACTGAGCTCGAAATCAGGTCCGAGTGAAACTGAGCTCGAACTCAGGTTCGAGTGGTCTGCAGAGTCTTCTGGTGTGACGGTTCGCTCCGTCGGGTCCGGATTTTACGGGATTCGAAAATTGGATAACCGCGTGCCGAGCGGAGATGACGCAACCGCAAAGGCAAGTGGGCGCACGATGCCTCGATTACCGCGCCGCCAAAATCGCCACACGGTGCGCCTCCTCTGAATTCGGGATACTCAGAGATCTGGTGGGCCCGCAGGTCAGTGACCCACGCGGGCGGGTATAAGGGGCGATGACGCCGGTGCTGGTACAGTATTCTTCCCCCAAATCTGCTCTTCTCCTCCTCCTCCTCTGCTCAGCTCCGCTCCCACAACCGCCGCCGCCATGACGAAGGGCAAGACGGAGAAGCTCGAGCGCACCAAGAAGGGAGGAGCCAAGGCGAAGAAGCCGTCGGGCGCCCGGTCGACGGTGCCGCCGGGGTGGATCCAGGGGGATTTCCTCCAATCGACGGTCACGGCGGAGGATGTGCAAAATCTCGTCGTCGACGGGTTGATAACTGCGGGATCCTGGAGATTGCCGAAGGGGGAGACCGAGCCGGAGCCACGCGACGGCGAGCGAGTTCTGCTTGTCACCCACGTCGAGCGAGGTTTCGCCATGCCACCCCACCCGTTCATCCGTAGTTTCCTGAACTATTTCGGAGCGCAGCTCCACCATTTCCCTCCGAATGCAATTGCTTATCTTTCTTGTTTCATAACTTTGTGCGAATGCTTCCTGGGCTGTCCTCCGCATTGGGGTTTGTTCAAACACATATTCTCTGTCAGATCTCAATCCGTCAAGAAAGCCAATCCCAGTGAGAGCAAAACCAATGTAATCCAACTGTGTGGTGGCTTAGGGATCCAAAAGAGAGGTAGGAGTGCATTCCCCTCTATGACCTTTCCTGATTCTGTCCGGGGTTGGCAGTCGACATGGTTCTATTGCAAGGATGTTGCATCACCAAATATGTCGACTGGACTTCCTCCTTTCACCTTGGATCGACCTACCACCCCCAAACCACTGTACGTGACAAAGGTAGAGAAAATCCAGGTAGGGATCCTAGTGAACGCTATATCTGATCTGATCCGCGGCGGAGTGACTGGCTTGGATCTCCTTGAAACGTTTCTCAGTCGACGGATCCAGCCTCTCCAAGCCCGGGATCACACTATGTGGCATTACTCGGGCCCTGAGGATACCACTCGGACCCATCCTGAAGAAGTTTCCGACGAGACCATTTCTCAGTGGCTCAGGAGCATCACCGGAGCCTGTGATAATCCCGAGGGAGCCAAGCGAATTCCGCCCTTTTCTGCTTTGAACCCACCAAAGAACCTGGTGAGTTATACCTCTGTCGATTGTTTTAATATTTTGTCGAGTAACTGGATCTTCAGTCGACTGACTTTGAAGCTTATATCTTGCAGGAATTTACAAACATGTACTCGCCCGTGCCAAACGGAGAACAGCCTGACGAAGAGGAAGGGAGCGTAGATGGCAGCGCAGACGGTGATTGCGCCGACGACAGCGAGAGCAGCGATGACGACCTGGAGGAAGGCGAGGTGGAAGCTCAGATCCCTCTGCGCACCGGGCGTCGCACCAAACAGCAGGAAGACCTAGAGGTTGTTCTGAGCAAAACTGTGGCGTCGAGCACAAGGAACCCAAAGCGTGACCGTACCGCAACATCGGGGTCGACTGAAAAAGCTGCGAAACAACTCAAGCCGGATGAGCCAAAACCTCGGAAGGCCCTGCCTCGTATCAAGATTGATGTGCCTGTTGCCTCAACGTGAGTGTTTATTTTCTCGCAATTGTGATTGTGGCACTTCATGTCTCTGCTGACCGAGTGGAGTTTATCCACCAGAGCTGCTACCTCTGTGACGTCGCCCCAGCGAAATGATGGGGACCATATGGAAGTGGACACTCCTGATGCGGCCACCTCCCAACGAGGTATAACAAACCCACACTCTACTCTGTTTTTTGAAGAATAATCGTCGAGTGACTTGATTAAAATTGCCGATTGATAGCTGACGAAGTCATCGAACTGGAAGATGACGAGGAGCTGCAGCGAGGAACGCCAGATGAAGCTGTGCCTCTGGAGGCTCCACACGTACGCACTCGGAGAACATCGTCAGGACAGACGCCCCATGGGTCGACTGCTGCGACACCTCCAGCCCTTGTGGCCCCGCTATCGAGTGCTCCGCCAGCCACTTCAATTCTGGTGGCTTCAGCACCTATTGGACAATCTGAAGCACCTCCTGCTGCCTCAGTTACAGCACCAACTCATTCGACGCCCGCATACCCTTTGTATCACGTCCCGGAGGACCAAACTGGAGCTGCCAAGGAAGCCATGATTCAGGCTGGGCAGATGATGCTGCGAACAAAGGAGGCGTATGAAGCCAGCAAGTTAGCCTATGATGCCAGCTCAGCGCTTCAAGCCAACGTCCGAGTAAGTGCTATTGTAAGTTCATTTCCGATTGAATTCCTGTCCATCTTGATTTTACACCCACTGGGTGTTTTCTTCGCAAGTAGATCAGGTAGTTTCTGGTCCAGTGGGGGCACGCTGAGTGCACCCACTGGGTGTAGTCCCCGAGACCGCTGTCGAATGACGAAGGCATCGGCAGGGGTCTTAGAGTTGATTTGAAAGTTGCTTGTCACTCGACAGGACGGGCCTGGTCGAGTGATAGTAGGTCCAGTGGGGGCACGCTGAGTGCACCCACTGGGTGTAGTCCCCGAGACCGCCGTCGATTGCTTGTATCGGCGGGGGTCTGATAGAGACAATGTTCACTTGCTTGCTTCTTTGTTTATACTCTGACAGGCCAGACCTGGTCGAGTGTTTTTGTATCCAGTGGGGGCACGCTGAGTGCACCCACTGGGTGTAGTCCCCGAGACTACTGTCGATCGTTGACGATGGGCAGTAGTCTTAAGAACCATTCTGCAGGTTTCATGGACATCATTTCCATCAACCATGATATGACGCTGTATAGGGTTGTGGGGTGGGGCGGCGGGCCGCCTTTCAGTCGACTGCACTTGTACTTTTCCACTCGGGAGTAGAGAAATACCCATGTCGACTGAAACCCTTCTTTGCTGATTTCAGAAAGCCTGTGGGCTCAGGACCAAGTACGTCGAGCTGGAGAAGGAAAAGAATCGACTTCTGCTGGATCTGGAGCTGACGAACAACAACCTGGACCGTGCACAGACTGAATTGAAGACTTTGGGAGGTAATCCTTGTCAACCAATTGCATTATCACTTTTATCTTCCGTCCTTTGAACCGAGTGAATCCACTCGAACAGACGTACGTGATGAGAACCGTCGCCTCCGAGCGCGACTCAACAATGTTATTTCTTTAGATACCATGAAGAAGGCGCTCGAGGACAAGGACAAATCACTTGCTGATGCTCAGAAGGAAGCGAAGGAGAAAACTGAAGCTGCTGAGAAGAAACTTGCTGCAGCCAAAAAACTGGAAGAAGAGAACACCAAACTCAAGCAGGAACGATCCGACTGGATCAAAAAACTTGAAGTGCAGACCAAGGGAAAGAGTGCTCTGGAAAAACACTTAGGAGACTTTGTGAAGAAAATGTCCAGCATGCTTGGAGGTGACTTTCTTCTTGTCGAATGAATTTCTTTAATTTCCTCAGCACGGCATTGTGATCACCTTTTCCCTTTCTCTTCATGCAGAATTCTGTCAAGACTTTGAGAAGGAAACTGAAGAAATCGAGCCCAATCTGGACCCCACGAAGTCACTCGTCGGAGACGACGTGGCCATGGATATGTTTCGACTCGAAGCTCGTCTTAAGAGTGTCCAAGGATATGTCACTCGGCTGAAGGCCGCGTTCGAGAAGATCGACAAGGAGTTGTGGCCTGAAGATTCTCTCCAGACTGACCTCGAGTCTATGATGACTCGCCTCAATGAAATCCCCAGTCGAGTGCAGGCGTGGAAGAAATCCGCTGCTCGTTGTGGTACCGATGTGGCACTTTCACTCGTCAGGGTCCATTGCAAGGAGGCCAGGGAGGATAAACTGAAGGCTCTCCGAGTGATCAACACAAAGAAACTTCAGTTTGAAGATTTCATGGAGACTTTCATCGAAGCAGCCACTCGGATCGCCGACGGAATTGACCTGGACACCTTTGTCGAGCCTTCAAGCCCTACTGGAGCTTGAACAAGTGCTTTGCTTTCAGTTAAAACTTTATTTGCCTCGGTATGCCGAGTGATGGTGTAACCGATTAAACT
Organism: Elymus sibiricus; assembly: GCA_039707655.1. Classification (NCBI taxonomy): domain Eukaryota; kingdom Viridiplantae; phylum Streptophyta; class Magnoliopsida; order Poales; family Poaceae; genus Elymus; species Elymus sibiricus. The sequence continues at coordinate 386,181,427 of CM077671.1, forward strand.
TCGTTCAGGCCTCAAGCCTGAGAACTTCCCTTTGCGCGAACAAGTTCTTGCTGCGCTAGAGATTCTAGTCTTACTCGCATTTTGCTTTCCGACATTTTGCTTGGCTGAATTTATTTAATTCTCGAATGGAACGGGTGTTCTGCACTCGTAAGAATTTTAAACTTAGGCGAAGACTGGTTCGCGGCTAAGTCTCCGAGTGTATTGAATGTTATACACTCGGAAGGGTTTTTAACTTAGGCGAAACGGGTTCGCAGCTAAGCCCCCGAGAGAGAGGATCGCTCTTCACTCGGAGTAATTTTTAGACTTAGGCGAAGACTGGTTCGCGGCTAAGTCTCCGAGTGTATTGAATGTTATACACTCGGAAGGGTTTTTAACTTAGGCGAAACGGGTTCGCAGCTAAGCCCCCGAGAGAGAGGATCGCTCTTCACTCGGAGTAATTTTTAGACTTAGGCGAAGACTGGTTCGCGGCTAAGTCTCCGAGTGTATTGAATGTTATACACTCGGAAGGGTTTTTAACTTAGGCGAAACGGGTTCGCAGCTAAGCCCCCGAGAGAGAGGATCGCTCTTCAGTCGGAGAAATTTTTGAACTTAGGCGAAGACTGGTTCGCGGCTAAGTCTCCGAGTGTATTGAATGTTATACACTCGGAAGGGTTTTTAACTTAGGCGAAACGGGTTCGCAGCTAAGCCCCCGAGAGAGAGGATTGCTCTTCACTCGGAGAAGTTTTTGAACTTAGGCGAAGACTGGTTCGCAGCTAAGTCTCCGAGTGTATTGAATGTTATACACTCGGAAGGGTTTTTAACTTAGGCGAAACGGGTTCGCAGCTAAGCCCCCGAGAGAGAGGATTGCTCTTCACTCGGAGAAGTTTTAGAACTTAGGTGAAGACTGGTTCGCAGCTAAGTCTCCGAGTGTATTGAATGTTATACACTCGGAAGGGTTTTTAACTTAGGCGAAACAGGTTCGCAGCTAAGCCCCCGAGAGAGAGGATTTCTCTTCACTCGGAGAAGTTTTTAAACTTAGGCTAAGACTGGTTCACGGCTAAGTCTCTGAGTGTATTGAATGTTATACACTCGGAAGGGTTTTTAACTTAGGCGAAACGGGTTCGCAGCTAAGCCCCCGAGAGAGAGGATTGCTCTTCACTCGGAGAAGTTTTTGAACTTAGGCGAAGACTGGTTCTCAGCTAAGTCTCCGAGTGTATTGAATGTTATACACTCGGAAGGGTTTTTAACTTAGGCGAAACGGGTTCGCAGCTAAGCCCCCGAGAGAGAGGATTGTTCTTCACTCGGAGAAGTTTTTGAACTTAGGCGAAGACTGGTTCGCAGCAAAGTGTCCGAGTGTATTGAATGTTATACACTCGGAAGGGTTTTTAACTTAGGCGAAACGGGTTCGCAGCTAAGCCCCCGAGAGAGAGGACTGCTCTTCACTCGGAGAAGTTTTTGAACTTAGGCGAAGACTGGTTCGCAGCTAAGTCTCTGAGTGTATTGAATGTTATACACTCGGAAGGGTTTTTAACTTAGGCGAAACGGGTTCGCAGCTAAGCCCCCGAGCAAAAGGGTTGCTCTTCACTCGGAGAAGTCTTTGAATGCGAAATTGTGCGATCGGAATCGACAATAGACTGCGGAAGTCATAACTTAACAAACGACATCGTCTGGAGCACTCTTATTACATCAAAACAACTCAGTCGTGAAGTATAAAAGCGTCGAAGCAAATCCGCGTTCCAGGCGCGTGGCTCATCAATATTCTTCTTCAAGTTGAAAAGATGGTACGCTCCGTTGTTCAGCACCTTGGTGACGACGAATGGGCCTTCACACGCTGGGGCCAACTTGTGGGGTCGCTGCTGATCCACTCGGAGCACCAGATCACCTTCGTGGAATGAACGGCTCTTGACGTGTCTCGCATGGAAGCGGCGAAGGTCTTGTTGATATACAGTCGACCGGATCAGGGCCATCTCTCGTTCTTCCTCTAGGAGATCCACACCATCTTGTCTAGCTTGCTCAGCTTCGTCTTCAGAGTAAAGATCCACTCGGGGGGAATTGTGAAGGACGTCACTTGGCAAAACGGCTTCAGCTCCATACACAAGGAAGAAAGGAGTGCGTCCAGTCGACCGGTTTGGAGTCGTCCTCAAGCCCCACAGAACAGACGGCAATTCAGTGACCCAAGCTCTAGCATCATGATCAACATCCCGCATGAGCCGAGGCTTCAGCCCTTGGAGGATAAGGCCATTCGCTCGCTCAGCTTGACCGTTAGACTGGGGGTGCGCAACGGATGCGTAGTCCACCCGAGTGCCTTGAGAGGAGCAAAAGTATCTGAACTCTTCCGAGTCAAAGTTAGAGCCATTGTCTGTAATGATACTGTGGGGGACTCCATATCTGAAGGTTATTTCTTTCATGAATTTGATAGCAGTGCGGGCGTTCAGCTTCTTGATGGGTTTGGCTTCAATCCACTTAGTGAACTTGTCGACTGCAACCAATAAGTGAGTGAATCCACTCTGGCCTGTTCTAAGGGGTCCAACCATATCCAAGCCCCATACAGCAAACGGCCAGACGAGTGGAATAGTCTTCAAGGCAGACGCAGGTTTGTGTGACAGGTTTGAATAGAACTGGCATCCTTCGCAGTGATCAACTATATCTTTAGCCATCTCATTGGCGCGTGGCCAAAAGAAACCCGCTCGGTAAGCTTTGGCAACAATTGTCCTAGAGGACGCATGATGACCACAAGTTCCCGAGTGAATCTCCTCCAAAATCAGTTGACCTTCTTCAGGAGAAATACACCGCTGAATCACGCCAGTCACACTTTCTCTGTAGAGTTGTCCATCCATAACAGTAAAAGCCTTGGATCTGCGGACTATCTGTCGAGCTTCATCTTCATCATCTAGGAGTTCTCTCCTAAGAATGTACGCAATATAAGGTACAGTCCAGTCGGGCGTGATCACTAAAATCTCCATGACCAGATCAATGACAGCTGGGACATCGACTTCAGTCGGATCAGAGGCGCTTTTTGCCTGCGGGGGCTCTTCAATGAAGGGATCTTCCTGCACCGAAGGAGAATGAAGGTGCTCGAGAAATACATTGCTGGGGACAGGCTTCTGAGTGGATCCAATCTTTGCCAGCTCATCAGCTGCTTGTTCTTCACTCGGGGAACATGATGGAGTTCCAAACCTTCGAATTTCTTCTCGAGTTTCCTTACTGCATTGCAGTATCTAGTCATAGCGGGGTTCCTGACATCCCACTCTTTCATCACTTGATTGACCACCAAATCAGAGTCGCCATATACCATCAGGCGCCGGACGCCGAGTGAAATGGCCATACGCAACCCATACAAGAGTGCTTCATATTCAGCTTCATTGTTGGAGGAATCAAAGTGAATCTGCAAGACGTAACTGAGTTTGTCGCCTTTTGGGGACACCAGTACTACGCCAGCACCAGACCCATTCAGCATCTTCGAGCCATCAAAGAACATGGTCCAGTGTGCCGAGTAAACTTGGACCGGCTGCTGCTGTTCAGTCCACTCGGCCAGGAAATCGGCGAGGGCTTGAGACTTGATTGCTTTCTTTGCTTCAAACTTGATGTCAAAATAGAGGAGCTCAATAGCCCATTTGGCCACTCGACCAGATGCATCTCGATTGTGGAGAATTTCAGACAATGGAGCATCACTGACGACTGAAATTGAGTGATCTTGAAAATAATGTGCCACCTTCTTAGCTGACAGATATATACCGTACACGAGCTTCTGGTAATGTGGATATCTTTGCTTTGAAGGAGTCAACACTTCAGAGACGTAATAAACAGGACGCTGGACTTTGTAAGCTTTACCTTCCTCTTCCCTCTCGACAGTGAGAACTGTACTGACGACCTGATTAGTAGCCGCTATGTACAATAGCAATGGCTCCTTACTGTGCAGAGCAGCAAGCACCGGCTGGGTGGAAAGCAGAGCTTTGAGCTCGACAAACGCTGCTTCAGCTTCAGGAGTCCACTCGAATGTATCAGACTTCTTCATCAGTCGGTATAAAGGCAATGCCTTTTCACCGAGACGAGAAATGAATCGACTCAATGCTGCCAAGCAACCTGTGAGCTTCTGGACATCGTGCACACGCTCAGGGCTTTTCATTCGGGTGATGGCACCGATCTTTTCAGGATTAACGTCGATTCCCTTTTCGGAAACGAGAAAACCGAGTAATTTGCCGCCAGGAACACCGAAAGTGCACTTAGTCGGATTTAGCTTGATGTCATATCTCCTCAGATTGGCGAATGTTTCAGCTAAGTCAGACAACAGGTCGGAACCTTTGCGAGACTTGACGACAATGTCATCCATGTACGCTTCAACATTCCGAGGGATCTGATCGAGTAAACATTTTTGAACCATGCGCATGAAAGTGGCGCCGGCGTTCTTCAACCCAAAAGGCATGGTGATATAACAGAAACACCCGAAAGGGGTGATGAAGGCTGTCTTTATTTCATCCGGACCAAACAGACGGATCTGATGGTAACCAGAGTAAGCATCCAGAAAAGATAGACGCTCACACCCCGCAGTTGAGTCAACAATCTGATCAATGCGGGGGAGTGGAAAATGATCTTTCGGGCAGACCCGATTGATATGTTTGAAATCAATACACATGCGGAGTGACTTGTCCTTCTTAGGGACCATAACGACGTTCGATAACCACTCGGAGTGGTAAATCTCACGTATGAACTTAGCCGCCAAGAGACGAGCCACCTCCTCGCCGATTGCTTTTCGCTTCTCCGTTGCCGACCGACGCAAATGCTCCTTCACAGGCTTGGCCTTCGGGTCAACTCTCAACCGGTGCTCAGCCAGTTCCCTGGGTACACCAGGCATGTCAGCAGGCTTCCATGCGAAGATGTCCCAGTTCTCACGGAGGAACTGGATGAGCTCGGCTTCCTATTTGCTGTCGAGTGTCGTCGAGATGTTGGTCGAGGCAGCAGTTGGATCTGTCGGGTGAATGTTCACTTTCTTCACTTCTCCTGCCGACTGAAAAGCTGACTCAGAAGTAGGCTTCTTAGCGCGTAACAGGTTGGAAGGATTAGCGTTTTTCTTGTATTCTTCCAATTCAACCATAGCCATCTGATGATCGGCGATCTTGGAACCCTGATGAAGGCACTCCTCAGCCCTCTGTCGACTGCCAGTGACTGTGATCACACCCTTGGGCCCGGGCATCTTCAGCTTGAGATACACGTAACATGGACGGGCCATGAAACGGGCATAAGCCGGACGACCAAGGATGGCGTGGTATGCGCTCTGGAAGTCCACCACTTCAAATGTCAATTTTTCCTTGCGAAAATGCTTATTGTCGCCAAACACAACATCCAACGCTATTTGACCGAGTGAACGGGCCTTTTTCCCAGGGATGACGCCATGGAACTGCATGTTGCTTTCACTGAGTCGGGACATCGGAATGCCCATCCCCTTGAGGGTATCTGTATATAGGATGTTCAGACCGCTCCCACCGTCCATCAAAACCTTGCGGAGTCGAGTGCCCCCCACAACTGGGTCCACCACCAGCGCTTGCCGCCCGGGGGTAGCGATATGCGCAGGGTGATCTGACTGATCAAACGTGATAGCAGTCTGAGACCACTTGAGATATGTGGGGGTAGAGGGAACCGCCATGTTAACCTCCCTGTTGATAACTTTCAGTCGACTCTTGCTCTCAACATCAGCAAAAATCAACAGAGTGGCATTGACCTCAGGAAACTCTTCTTTATCTTCTTCATCTCCCTTTTCAGGGTCTTTTTCACTCGACTGGCTCTCTTTGAACTGTTCGATCAGCAAACGGCACTGTCGAGTGGTATGCTTTGGCAATATCAAATTGCCCTCTTCATCTTTCCTCGTGTGGATTGCACACGGTAAATCCATAACATCTGTACCCGACTGATTCTTTGACTTCTTGGGGGTGAACTTAGCTTTGGATTTTCCTTTATTTTTGGCATGTGCCGCCAGAGCGGCCGCTTCTGCCGGAGCAGGGGGATCAGCCTTGCGCTTCTGCTTCCGATTGGAATTTCCGCCTGCATCATTGTCGACTGCTTTTCCTTTACCGCTTCGGAGGCGGTCCTCTTCTTCACCATTGGCGTACCGAGTGGCAATCTCCATCATCTTGCTCAGAGAAATATCACCAGTGCGACCAAACTTTAGATAGAGCTCTCTGTATCTAACACCAGCCTTGAAAGCACAAACAGCCTGATGTTCGGAAACATTCTCCACCGTGTGATGCAGGGTGGACCAGCGCTGAATGTAGTCTCGCAAGGTCTCATTGGGCTTCTGAACACAGTGCTGCAAATCAATCAAACCAGCCGGACGTTTGCAGGTGCCTTCAAAGGTTCTGATAAACACTCGGGCCAAATCCTCCCAGCAATAGATGCTAGAGGGAGCCAAACGATTCAACCAAGCTCTGGCCGAACCATCTAACATCAGGGACAAATGCTTCATGGCTATGTTGTCGTTTCCTCCACCAATCTGCACAGCCACTCGGTAATCATCTAACCATGTCTCGGGCTTCGACTCGCCAGAAAACTTGCCAATTCCAGCCGCCAACCTGAAGTTGGGGGGAATCTCTGCAGAGCGAATGGCTCTGCTAAAACACTCGGGACCAGACACAACAGCTCCACTTCCACTCGGATAGTCTCCGTTATAACCATCTCTGTGGGCTCTGCCTCTGTCGACCCGCCTTTGAGCAAGGACATCCCTTGCGTCAAATCCAGGATTCCGCTCATCACCGAACGGGCGCCTATCATCATTGTGCCGGGGCACATATGAACCACTCCGCGGAGGAGAAAGCACTCGACGGTGGTCATCACGGTGATAACGGGGAGCAAGTTGATCTCGCCTCTGATCTCTGTACCGATCTTCACGGTAACCTTCGCCTCTGTGGCGCAGAGGTGACCCAGGGCTGTGAGCCGACTGAACTGTTTCCGCCCTGGGCGAATTGCTATGTAACCTGTTTTGCGACTGAGAAACAGCCGCATTCTGCTGCTGCGCTGCCTCAAGCAATGTTTTGATCTGTTGCAAACCTCTACCAGCTTCCGATCGTGACGGCTGTATAGAATCTGCAATCCTAGCAGCAGCTGCAACATTCAACACTAGAGTACGGAATACCTCGACGTTATTCCGCGATCCACTCGGAAACAACTGTCGCTGATGTCGATGGGGACGCGGCGGACGCTGTCGAGCACGCTCGTCGAGTGCCTTCTGCATCTCTTTGAGTCGAAGGCGAGTCGCCTCCATGGCTTGGGCCTCAGCAGTCGTGCCGACGATGGGAGTATGGAGAACATCCTCATCCCGGCGCTGCTGTTCATTCGACGTTCCACCAATCTCGTGCCTGGCGTGGTTGAAGCCAGGCGGCGGACTCTGATGAGAGCCATCCATAAGAACTTCAGCCGCAGGATCGCAGCTCTCGCACTCGGAGGGAACGTCAGACCGATCTGACGCCGAGTCGAACACGCCGAGAAGTGACTCGGCGGGCTCGATGGCCGCAATCTGCGGGGACGAAGCCTGGCGGGCCGCCGCATGTCGCACCCAACGCTGTAGCCGCGAACGACCGGATCGCTTGCGACGATGAACAGCATGGAGGGCCGACACGTACGGAGTCGACGGCTGAAGGAGAAGAACACCGCAGGAGCTTGCGCAGAAGTGCGTCGCCCCGCGACTCGGGAGCGCCTCAACATCCAGAGGCGCCTCCCGGAGCCATGCCGAATCGTCGGCGATGAAGGTGAGCGCTCCGAGACGGATCTCGTGGCCCAGGAACAAATCACCGCCGGAAGACATGACGAAGGAAAACAAATGCAACCTCGCCGGAAGTCGCTTAGACGCCTGCCCAATGGTGGGCGCCAACTGTCGTGGGAACGAGTCTGACAGTAGAAGGTAGGGGTACGTAAGGAGAGGGCAGAGTCCTAGCTACGGCGAGGGTGTACACACAGATGTATGAGTTCAGGCCCCTCTCGTGGAGGTAATAGCCCTACGTCTCAGGTGCTCGGGAGCTCTTTGTCGAGTGTAATTGGAGTATCGTTACAGGGGATGCGAACCAACCCTTATGCCAGAGGGGAGGGGTGGCTTATATAGAGTGCGCTGCCCCTCATAAGTGTCCGGCATCTAAGGGTCAGATCGTGGCTATAAAGACGTACGTTACTGGTAACGTACAACATAAATGCTATTAATGGTCTTGATGAAGGCCTGCCCGTTAGCCTCCCTGGGGTGACTTCTGGGCTTCTGTGGTCGACTGTCTTCTGGTCCTTCCGAGTGAAAGGTAAGCGTCGAGTGAAAGGTACCTCCGAGTGTATATTGTCGAGTGACTTGTATGTCTTGGCGATTTCAGTCGGAGACTTCCTTGTAGCTCTTAAGCTTTCTGGGGCAGTGTCCTTAGGTAGGGCATGTAGGTCAGGCCTATGACCCTACCCTAGGTACATATCCCCATCAGAAACCTCACAAAGTTGTTCGGCCTAAATCTTTCAAGTAACAACCTTACAGGGCCAATACCTAGTGGATTATTCAACATACCAACCCTCTCTGGATATTTTTATCTATCAAATAATAATTTGGTGGGATCAATACCTCAAGAAATAAGGAATCTGAAAAATCTTGTAGAATTTCGTGCAGAGTCGAACAAATTATGAGGTGAAATCCCAACCACCCTTGTTGGATGTCAGCTTCTCCGGTTCCTCTCTCTCCAAAATAACATTTTAAATGGTAGCATCCCATTACTCCTGAGTGATCTAAAAGGTCTAGAAACTCTTGACCTGTCAAGCAACAATTTTTTCGGCCAGATACCAAAGTCCTTAGGGAACCTTACCATGCTCCATTATCTAAACCTTTCATTCAATAACTTCGTTGGAGAAGTTCCAACTACTGGTGTTTTTTCAAATGTGACTATAGTCTCAATCCAAGGAGTATTTAACCAAAAACTATCACAATTCATGGAACTATGCCTACAAACTACCACTTTACGATTTTGTCCCGAAAACTACCACTTTTCGACTAATCTTTGACTAAAAACTACCATGTCTGGAAAGTGCCCGATTCGGCCAGTTTAAACCTGTTTATGACAGGTTGGGCCCACTCATAAGCGCTGACGTGGCAGAGTAGTCAACTACGCTAGATTGACCGTTATATTGACTGTTATGACATGTGGGACCAATATGTCAGCTCTATCTTCTTCCATGGAATTCCCCATCTACGGTCGGGTCCGCGTCTACAGGCCAGCGCCATTCTTTCTCTCTGCGGAGGCTTTGAGCGAGGAAAGGAGCGAGCTAGCAGCAGGACCACGTTCAGGACGCAGGTGGCGGTGGTGAGGTAGATGGGGACAGGGTGGCGGAAGGCGTTTTGCACGTCGGAGCGCTGGGATGGGCGGCAGGGGTAGCAACCCGTCGAGCCTGGAGCCCATGACCCCGCCGCAGCCGGCGTCGGCGCCCGTGTCTGCCAGGAAGTGGATGGCGCTGCTGCAGGCCATCTCAGTGCCGTCCTCGCCCAGACCCACCTCCAAATTCGCGCTCTTCCTTCGATTTGGCCGGACGTGGAGAAGGAGGTCGCTGAGCGACGGGATGGCTACAGGGGGGGGGGGGGTCAGTCCCGTGCGCGTCGTCGGGGGCCGCGGAGGCGCGGGCCAGGGATGGTCACCACGCACGGGGAGCTCCTGCCATGGCTGGGGTGGTTGGACGCCGTCCGCGCTCACCACACACGGGGCATGGTCACCATCCACCAGCCCGTGAGCGGCCGCTGCTGCTCGCGGCTGCGACTGCTTGCGCCCGTCCGCGCTCTGGCGGCTGCTGCAGCCATGGCACTCCGGTGCCCTTCCTCTCCTCCTGTGAAGGCCATGGCAGCTCGTGCTCCAGGACGCATACTACCTGCTCGAGGAAATGTCCCAAAGAAAACTGTCTTCAGGGAAAAGAGTTTGATGATGACATGTGGGTCTCACACGTCATAACGCAGAACTTACCGGTCAATCTAACAGAGTTTGACTACTATGCCACGTCAGCGCTTACATGCGGGCCATCCTTGTCAGAAAGGCGTTTAGAAGAGGCGAATCGGACACTTTTCAGACATGGTAGTTTTTAGTCAAAGATTAGTCGAAAAGTGGTAGTTTTCGACACAAATTTGTAAAGTGGTAGTTTGTAGGCACGGTTCCACGAATTGTGATAGTTTTTGGTTAAATACTCCAATCCAAGGCAACAACAAACTTTGTGGAGGAATATCTGATCTACATCTACCTCCATGTGCTCTGCAATCACCACAGAGAAGGCATAAACTACTGGTGGCCCTTGTGGCTAGTTCTACTTCTGTTGTCACACTAGCCATCATTGTGTTGCTATATAAGCTTCTCAGTAGACACATGAAAAACAAAGAACCAATCCCTTCAACAACATCCATACAGGGACACCCAATGGTCTCTTATTCGCAGTTGGTAAAAGCGACAGATGATTTCTCGACAACCAATTTGTTGGGCTCCGGGGCCTTTGGGTCTGTTTACAAAGGAGAGTTAGATGGTGAAGCTGGTGAAAGAACAATCCATGTTGCTGTGAAGGTATTGAAACTTCAAATCCGTGGAGCACTGAAGAGTTTCACAGCCGAATGTGAGGCAGTACGAAACCTGCGACACCGAAATCTTCTCAAGATAGTTACAGCTTGCTCAAGCATTGATACCAAAGGGGATGACTTCAAAGCCATCGTATATGACTTCATGCCTCATGGTAGTTTAGAAAGTTGGCTACATCCTGACACAAATAACCAAGAAGAGCAGAAGCACTTGAATTTGCATCAAAGAGTGACCATACTACTTGATGTGGCTTATTCGTTGGACTATCTGCACTGCCATGGCCCTGCACCTACTGTACATTGTGATGTCAAGTCAAGTAATGTGCTCCTAGATGCTGAAATGGTAGCCCATGTTGGAGATTTCGTACTGGCTAAGATTCTTGTTGAAGGAAGCTCAATTCTTCAGCAGTCAATGAGCTCAATGGGATTTAGAGGGACGATTGGTTATGCCACCCCAGGTTAGCTCGATATGCTTTCTATGTTTTTGAATTGTTTTATATTTGTTTCTCTTTTATTATTTTTGTACTTATTTAACTCCAGAACCTACTAGCCCTAATGTTCTTCGGAAAATTCTTCAATGCAAAAGAGTATGGTGCTGGGAACACAGTGTCGACATATGGTGATATATACAGCTATGGCATACTTGTGTTAGAAACAATCACCGGGAAGAGGCCCGCCGATAGTTTCAAACAAGGGCTGACCCTCCGTGCGTATGTCGAGCTCGGTCTGCATGGCAGAGCTATGGATGTTGTTGACACGCAGCTTTCTTTGGACCTTGAGAGTGAACTTCACATTGTGGATGCTTCTTCATACACCAGAACGGAGGATTGCCTTACTCAACTGCTTAAACTTGGAGTGTCTTGCTCCCAGGAACTGCCATCAAGCAGAATGCCAACCGGAGTTATAATCAAGGAGCTGCGTGCCATCAAAGAATCTCTTGGGGGGAATGCAGGGTAGTGAATGTTGAAAATATGCCAACGTGAACTTGTACTGTCTGGCTGATACTTTTCTGGATTCTGGTTTGAATGATTTGGTTCAGACTTGCAAGCCTGATGAATCGTTTGCCTTGTTACGGCGTATCTCGTGCTGAGCCTGAATTTGTACTAGTATACGCACGCATTGTAATTGTTGGACATGGATGGAATAGAACGTCGCGTATTTCCGCTTTATCTTAAGTTGTGAAGCCCTTAGGAGTTCAAGGTCAAGGAGTTAGTTCGTTTGTTTCCTGGTCTCATTCGAGCATTGTTGAGTAAATAGGTAATTTTTCAAGTAAATTAATCCAAGAATAAATCATGCGCATGACGTAAACAGTACTAAACACATACTGATATTTGATCATGGTATTGCGTACTAGACATACAGTAGAAACATCTACGCAGATCACTAGTACGACTAACACAGAAATAAACAGGAGCGGGATGAACGTGTTATACCCTCCGATAGGCCAGTTGGCCGTAGCCGCGGCATTGGCGGCGGCAGCATCCTCGGCCGCCTTCTTATCGGCTTCGAGCTTCTCAGCGGCTGCACGGTCGACGTCAGTTGGTGGAGACATGGTGGTAGCGCAGACGTAGGGGAAGTCGAACGGAAGCAAGCAGTCGCGTAGTCGCTCCCCAAAAACCTAATCGCCCCTCTCCACGTACAGGACCCGGAGAGGCGAGGTTTCGGAGGCCTGCTCTCCCGTCAACCGTGTAAGCGGTGAATGGGACGGAGTCGCCGGCGGCAGCAGCAGCAAAAGGAACGACGGGCGGTGCGCGTGGAGGTAGATGTGATCTGATCTCATGGCGGCTAGGGTTGGCCGAAGCCTTGCTTATGTAGACGTGTCCGGGTGGAGAGACTTGAGCTGGACCCACGTCCGAGTCGGTAAGCCCACGATCCGACGTCTCAGATCGTGGCGCATCGTTACGTATTCTCCGTTCCCGACCGGCAAAAATAAGCGCGTAGGTATGAGCTCGGCTCGATCCCGCAACCCGCGTCGGCATGGCGAGGCAGGCGGCGGAGGAGGAGTGCGCGAGGGCCTCTTCTCTTTTCATGCTCCAATAGCATGTAGAAGAGAGACCCTTATAAGGAGGTCCAACTCCTTCTCCACTAACGGGGTGGGACTAAACTTCCCACCACCCCTTGTCATGCCACCTACATTGGCCCTTAGATATTTTCCTGAAATTGTCTTATAAGCTCAAGGCCCATCTCATATTTCAACAATCCCCCACCAGATCTCAAGGGCCCATTTCGTCCTCTGTTCCAATTACTGTTTTGATATACTAGCATTTCAGTGAAGACCTGTTAAGGTTGAGCTTCACCTAGAGCAAGTAGCTACACTCCTTCACAACTGAACAATGAACTATGCCTTGAATTGTCAGTTTGGCGTAAAGAAATTTCACCACATGTCTTACCAGTACTAGGCTACCGAAGGCTGACCCCTCGGGTGGAGCATATTAGTCACACTCCTGGCCTATTCATGAGCTTACTAGAGATCACCCTAATCTCATAGACCGTGACCAGCGGTCAGACTCATATAGGTGTGTTCCTCCAAAGATCGCTCTGTAGGACAACATCTTGCTTACATATAAGCTTTAGAACACATTAAGACAGTAGTCATCCTGCCATACAGTATCCGAGAGTATTGCATCTCCAACGGAGTGGGTTGGTATAGTTACTCTCCTCAGTTCATCACTGGTTTGTTTCTCAGGTCCTACTTCACGGGCTCTCCGATCACATAGGTACCACCATGGCAACTCATGTGGGTCCCATACCCATCTCCCTCGATGCATTATCTATCACAACACGTGATAGCCCTTTAGTAAAGGGATCTGCCAGATTCTTAGCTGTTTGGATGTAATCCAAAGCTATTACTCCGGAGTTTCTTAAACGTCTGACAACCTTCAATCTCATTCTTATATGTTTGTTGGAATTCATGTTGTCCTTTGAACTCTTCACTTTGACAATGACGGTCTGATTATCGCAGTTCATAAGGATAGCCGGAACCGGCTTCTCAACCACTGGCAAGTCCATCAAAAGATCTCGAAGAAATTCTTCTTCGACAATGCTGTTAATTCTGCTTCCATTGTCGATCTCGTTAAGATCGTTTGCTTGCAAGACTTCCAGGAAACAGCACCGCCTCCAAGGGTAAACATATACCCAGTATGGCCTTCATCTCATCAGCATCAGAGATCCAATTCGCATCACTATACCCTTCAAGTACCGATGGGTACCCGGAATAGTGAAGTCCGTGGTTCATAGTACCTTTCAAATAGCGCATAATTCGTTCAACAGCATGCCAATGAACATCACCCGGATTGGCAACAAACCGGTCAGTTTGCTCACAGCAAACGCGATGTCAGGCCTCGTTGCGCTAGCAAGATACATAAGTGAACCAATAATTTGAGAGTATCTCAATTGATCTTTAGTTGTGCCTGTGAACTTTCGAACTAGCACACTAGGATCATATGGTGTTTGAGAAATTTTGTAGTTCGAATATCCAAAGCGACTCAAAATCTTCTCAACATAATGGGATTGCAGAAGTATAATCCCACCCTCATCATCTCTCAATAGCTTGATGTTCAAGATAACATCAGCCACCCCAAGGTCCTTCATCTCAATGTTCAGAGACAGAAAAGACTTAACCTCCTCAATCACTTTATAATGGTTCCAAATATCAGTATGTCATCAACATACAAGCATAGTATAACTCCTTCGCCCCCACCATGACGATAGTATACACATTTGTCAGTTTCATTAACAACGAAGCCAACAAATGTCAGAGTTGTATTAAACTTCTCATGCCATTGCTTAGGTGCTTGTCTCAGGCCATATAAAGATTTCAACAACTTACACACCTTTCCTTCCTGACCATCTATCACAAAGCCATCTGGCTGTTGCATGTAGATTTCCTCGTCGAGCTCTCCGTTCAGGAAAGCCGTCTTGACGTCCATTTGATGGACGAGAAGACCATGCGAGGCCACCAACGAGAGTAGTAATGGTGGTCAGTATGGCCACAGGTGAATAAGTATCGAAGAAATCTTCTTCTTCTTTCTGGGCATAGCCCTTGGCCACAAGCCTAGCCTTGTACTTTTCAATTGTACCATCGGGCCTAAGCTTATTTTTGAACACCCACTTACATCCCAATGGTTTGTAACCATAGGGACGCTCAGTAATTTCCCATGTCCCATTAGCCATGATGGAATCCATCTCGCTACGGACTGCATCTTTCCAGTAGTCAGCATCTGGAGATGCATAAGCTTCTGAAATAGAAGTGGGAGTATCATCCACGAGGTACACGAGGAAATCATCACCAAAGGTCTTTGCAGTCCTTTGTCTCTTGCCCCTACCAAGGGTTTCCTCGTCATCCTCCTCAGAATCTTCATCATGTGTTTGTTCATAATATTACATAGGAATGGCAGGCTCAGGAGTCTCCTCAGATTCCTGCCTAGAAGTGCTTTGCATATCTCTCATGGGAAAAATATCCTCAAAGAATGTAGCATCCTTAGACTCCATAATTGTACCGACCTTCACGTCAGGTACCTCAGATTTCACTACTAGAAATCTATAGCCAACGCTATTCTTAGCGTAGCCCAAATTAACGCAGTCCACGGTCTTTGGTCCAAGCTTACGCTTTTGGGGGATCAGCACATTGACTTTCGCCAAACAGCCCCAAGTACGTAAGTAGGAGAGTGTTGTCCTTCTCTTTGACCATTGCTCATAGGGAGTGACCTCGTTATCTTTTGTCGGAACCTTATTCAGGACATGACATGAAGTCAATATAGCCTCCCCCCACCATGCCTTGGATAAACCCGACGTATCTAACATGGCGTTAACCAAATCAGTTAGAGTACGGTTTTTCCGTTCGGCAACCCCGTTTGACTGGGGTGAATAGGGAGGCGTCCTCTCATGAATAATGCCGTGTTCCACACATAAAGATTCAAACTCATTAGAGAAGTACTCTCCATCACGATCTGGCCGTACTCGTTTAATTTTCTTTTCAAGTTGGTTCTCAACTTCTGCCTTATAGATTTTAAAATAGTGTGGAGCCTCGTCTTTAGTATTTAACAGATACACATAGCAATATCTAGTGGAATCATCTATCAATGTCATGAAGTATTTATTTCCACCTTTAGTCAACACACATTCATCTCACAGAGATCAGAATGTATGAGTTCCAATGGCGCCAAGTGTCTCTCCTCCGCAGCCTTGTGAGGCTTGCGAGGTTGCTTTGCTTGCACACACGAATGGCACTTAGAACCTTTGGCTAAAGTGAAACTCGGGATTACATTCAGTTTTGCTAGCCGCGACATAACACCGAAACTAATGTGACAAAGACGTGAATGCCAAACTTCAGATTCATTAACACTCGAATGAATATTGTTCATGACTTTATTACAAAAATCTGCAAGGGAAAGGCGGAACAGACCTCCGCATTCATAACCTTTTCCAACAAAAAGTCCATATCTCGTAACAACTACTTTATTAGACTCAAAGACCAACTTAAACCCTTCTCTACACAGAAGGGAGCCACTAACGAGGTTCTTCTTGATGGCGGGGACATGCTGCACGTTCTTCAGCTGCACGATCCTTCCCGAAGTAAACTTCATATCGACCGTGCCAACACCAAGAACAGAAGCACTCGCGCCATTCCCCATCAATACGGACATGTGGCCTGTGAACCAGATGCACCACTTTCATTGTTGCCCACAATCATATTGACAGACTTGTTGTCCTGCACTGGCTTCTTGTAACTGTTTGGGCACTTGTTGGCCGAATGTTCCTATGAACCACAGTTGAAGCAGCCATCTCCCTTCTTATTTTTCTTGAAGGTCTTCTTTCCCTTCTTAAAGTCGGTATTCTGTTGGACACCGTTCTTTCCCTTGAACTTGTGGGAGTTGGAACTCCTATGTACCATATTGGCGACAGAGTTTCCCTTGGTCCCTTTTCCGTGCGAGTCCTTTGCTCGCGAGTTTTGCTCAACACTCAGATGACCGAAAACATCCTCAACAGAGAATTCTCGTCTCTGATGTTTCAGAGTTGTAGCAAAGTTCCTCCAGGAATTTGGGAGCTTAGCGATGATGCAACCTGCGACAAATTTGCCCGGTAAAACGCACTTAAGAAGCTCAAGCTCCTTAACTATGCATTGTATCTCATGAGCCTGTTCCAGTACAGAACGATTCTCAACCATTTTGTAATCGTGGAATTGCTCGATGGCATACATCTCGCAACCAGCATATGTTGCGCCGAACTTAGATTCTAGCGCCTCCCACAGATCCTTGGCAACCTGCATATGTAAATATGCGTCGACCAGCTTATCTCCGATCACGCTAAGAATTGCTCCAAGAAAATAGATGGTGGACTCCTTAAACGCCTTCTCCTTTTCAGGAGTGATCGTTCCCGTAGGAGTAACACCGGCTACCCAGAACACGTTCATAGCCGTGAGCCATAAGGTGGTCTTGGTCTGCCAACGCTCAAAATACGTATCGGTAAACTTATCCGGTTTCAATGCATCATCAAAACCATTACTCGAAAAATTCCTACACACATTAGGTTTTTGGTTGTTGAGTAAATAGATAATTTTTCAAGTAAATTAATCCAAGAATAAATTATAAGCATGGCGTGAACAGTACTAAACACATATTGATATTTCATCATGTTATCGCGTACTAGACATACAGTAGAAACATCTACGCAGATCACTAGTACGACTAACACAGGAATAAACAGGAGCGGGATGAACGTGTTATATCCTCCGATAGGCTAGTTGGCCGTAGCCGCGGCATTGGCGGCGGCAGCATCCTCGGCCGCCTTCTTGTTGGCTTCGAGCTTCTCAGCGGCGGCACGGTCGACGTCAGTTGGTGGAGACATGATGGTGGTGCGGACGTAGAGGAAGTCGAACGGAAGCGAGTAGTCGCGTAGTCGCTCCCCAAAAACCTAATCGCCCCTCTCCCCGTACAGGACCCGGAGAGGCGAGGTTTCGTAGGCCTGCTCTCCCGTCAACCGTGTATGCGGTGAACGGGACAGAGTCACCAATGGCAGCAGCAGCAAAAGGAACGACGGACGGTGCGCTTGGAGGCAGATGTGATCTGATCTCGTGGCGGCTAGGGTTGGCCGAAGCCTTGCTTATGTAGACGCGTCCGGGTGGAGAGACGTGGGCTGGACCCACGTCCGAGTCGGTAAGCCCACGATCCGACATCTCAGATCGTGGCGCATCGTTACGTATTCTCTGTTCCTGACCGGCAAAAATAAATGTGTAGGTATGAGCTCGGCTCGATCAAGCAACCCGCGTCGGCGTGGCGAGGCGGGCGGCGGAGGAGTGCGCGAGGGCCTCTTCTCTTCTCATGCTCCAATAGCATGTAGAAGAGAGACCCTTATAAGGAGGTCCAAACTCTTCTCCACTAGCGGGATGAGACTAAACTTCCCACCACCCCTTGTCATGCCACCTAGGGTTAGGGTCTCTACATCAGGTTGTTAGATGGGCCCTTAGAGATTTTCATGAAATTGTCTTATGGGCTCAAGGCCCATCTCAGATTTCAACAAGCACTACATCAGGTTGTTACATCAAAGTTTGTAAAATGAAATCCCTGTTATTTCACCAACCGAAGAATCCGTTGGTACTAGCAGTGGTGTTCGAATGAGTCGAATTTTCCTCTGCCTTGGATCGTGCTAGTCTAGACTGATCGTGTAGTGGCCACCGTGCTTACTGATCGGGTAATTAAGAGCTGCTGGTAATCCCGCTCTCTCAGTGTCTCTCTGTTCTTCATCCATGATTTCTAGCTCTACTGGATTGGATTGGTGAGCAAAACCCAACTTGCTCAACTTGTTCCGAGATTTCCGAGGGTAGCGCGGATTTGTTTGCTTTGCTTGGTACAGAAATATCTCGTTAGGGGATTTTTTTTTCATGGTCTTTTCGCTGCCCTTCGATCTCTTTGCTTCCATCATCCGATCCGGCTTCGATGTGTTTTAGCTCTAGTTTCAATTTCCAATAAACAATATTACTAGAAGCAATGCATAAAAAAACAATGCAACCCTTGGATCTACTCATGGGATAGCAACCATAAAATAATGCCAATTTGCATCTCATCAAAGGGAAACGGTTGCCATTTCTAATGCAGAGCACGAGGCATGCATGGTTAATCTTAACTTTCAAGTTAATCTCCGCTCTCATATCTGGGAAGCATCTTCCGTGCGTCGCTATGTTTATTCACGAACTCTCGAGATGGTCAACGGCTTGACTGATTCAAATACTGTTAGTATAAACAAGCATCTCATGTCATGGATCAACACCGACGAGAGTTGGCACTTTTAATGTATCACACGGAGCATGCTTCACGATAAATTAATCTATCTTCTGAAGAACATCTTCAGTTCAGTGCTAATTTGCTAGGCTTATTCATGAACGCGAGAGTTAACTATTTGAATCTAACGCACACAGAGCATGCTCAATAGCTTCTTGACCTCAACAATGCGATTATCGTATAAACAACCTTCATGACGTTTGAACATATTTTTACAACATCTCTGCACTCAATGAAGAAAATCTCCTTAACGCATTGTTCTTAGTTTTTGCAAGTTTACACAAATATTTGTTTTCTTTGACCGTTTCCAAAATACAGAAAAACCAACACATAAATAAGTAAAAAAACATATCGAACAAAGAGACAGCTCGTTTTAAAAAAACATATATCCATAGTGCAAAAAAAATGTACATACAGAAATACATGTTTAACATGTCCGAGAAAAGTTTCATAATATGATTTTTGATTTTTTTTTTTAAAACGGGCTCCATGAAGCTCTGCCTCCAAAAATTCACACTTCAACTCTTCTCAGTTATTAGAAAAAAAAAAGCAGCTCTTCTGGTGTAAAAATAGAAAACCTAAACGTGGATGGATGCCCCAGATCCAGCATGTGGGAGCTGGTGGAGCTCCATGTTCATTTCACAATAAATCCCTGACTAACATTTTTTAAGTCTAAAAATCCCTGACTAATTAACAGCTACATATATAAAACTCTTGCTGAATCTGGGGCATCCATCATAGATCCGATGGCCCATGTTTAATTTATTTTTTCTATTTTCCCAAAGAGTTGTTTCTACTGTAGTCTAGCCCAGCCTTACAGGGATGTTCGCCAGATATGCATCAATTACGGGAGCTCTAGGAGCTCCTCATGCGCCGTTACCAAATAGAGTATGCTCCTTTAGGCTATCCGTGACACTTCTTTTAGCCCTTGTTCCGTTAATCCTCCTTCCAAGGGGATTGGAGAGGATTGGAGGAGATTTTGACTTGTTAGGGATTTAATCCCCTCAATCCCTGCCAAATCCCTTTCACTTCCCTGTTAACCGAACAAGCCCTTAGTGAGAAGTGAATCTCTTACTGAGAAGTTTACCTCGATAACGATTTGAATTTGTTCTGCTGTTTGCCAGCACGATTATGTGCATGCATTAGTGTTGATTGTATGCATCTTATTTATGCAGAGACCGGATGTGTGTTCATAGTGCATGTATCCTCTTGATACTACATTATGAATCAATAAAAACCGCCCTTTATTGAAAAAAAAACAATGCCTTATGGAGACATGTGGTCATTAAAAGTTTGTGGAGTTACAACAATTTCTTCTTTGATTTTATTTGTATGGAATACCTAAAAGATGTACGATTCGATACAAAAGTGAAAATTTAAAAAAACATAGAGAAGCATGTTCCTCCTGAAACCAAAGGAAAACCAGGCTTAAGTGGGCGCTCGACAAGGCCGGCAACCTCCCCTCCCCCCCCCCCCCCCCCCCCGGGTGTCGACTGGGATAGATTAAATTCTCCCCTGTCATGTAGGCCTCGATCTAACAATCTTTCTTAGTCGCAAGAGAAATTCATAACCTGGAGTTTTCCTCTACCATGATTTGCGATTTGTTGCCTTTAGTTGATCCAGATACACAACGCCTTATGCATATATGTGAATGTTAAAAGTTTTACACACATGAACAATACAACATCATAGTTTATCAAAGACGTTTTAGTATGCCTCAAACAGTAAGGAAAAAAAACCTAAAATGTACTGGCCGCGAAATCAAAATACACCAGAAATAGTCAAGATGGGGAAGACAATCTGTGTGCCACCCAGGAAATATCAAAGATGTGGCCTCCAAAAGTCATTAAGGCTGATCAGACCTGTCCAAATGGGCCGGCCCGGCATGACACGACACGCTAACTACACGGGCCGTGCCGGGCCGGCACGCGTGCTGGAATTCCAGGCCTAGGCATGACACAGTAAGGAAACATGTCGGCTCATCGCCACGTTTAGTCCATCAGCACGTCTGATTTTGGCTATTTTGAGCCTATTTCAGCTGAAGCTGTTTCTAGGCTAATAAATAATATAAAAAATATGTACAAATAAATAAAAAAATAAACATACCCAGCCTGGCGGTCCAGGCACGATCCTAGGTGGGCCACGTGTCGGCCCGACCCGTTTCCCACCACTGGTCAGGCACGCGTGGGCTGTCGGGTCGGCACGCTAAGACCGGTCATTTGGCCAGATTTGAGGCTGATAGTGAATAGTTATACTCTGCAGTCTGCACAATCGACAAAGTGATAGAATTTTATGATTCCATCGAGTGTGATACTTGAACATTCCACGCAAAGCAATTCTAATTACCGGTGTTATCTTGCATTTTTAGTACATAAAATAGAATAAGGATTTTAATAGTAATAAATGTGCATATATATAGACGTAATGTGGAAATTCTGGAGTAGGAGAGACTTAATTCTAGTACGACTTAGTAGAGATGATGTTCTGAAGAAGTGAGCCTATTTCATCTGGGAGTGGATGTACAATCCAACCGAAAAAATAGAAAGACCTCCCCTTCCCTCGCGTCGCCTTCTCAGGTGACATGAGGGGCGAAAACCTAGCCCCGCTGCCGGCTCCCTCCCACTCTCGGCCTCCCCTCGTCGCCGCCTGAGGCAACCGCCGGCCAAGACCGGGGCGCTGCTGATGAAGGTGGTGGCGGGGCCTCTCCTGCTGCCCCGCATCGCTCGCGGGGGGCCTCGGGACTCGGGGCGGCGACCCCGACTGGATTAGCGCCACCGGACCCTCGGCGCATGGTGGTGCGGGCGCGGGCCGGTACCCTTGGCCGTGTGGACGGCGAGCTATCCGGTGGATGCGGGCCAGGGTGTGGCGGCGGCTTCGGCTGCAGCGGCGCCAGATCTGGCCGTCTTCCAGCCTCCGCTGCGGATTCAGCAAGTCCCTCCCCCCAGTTCTGGCCTGCTCCGTCCTGGACGCCGGTTCTCCACCGGGTGGGTGTTGTGACAGGAAGATCGACAGGAGAAATCCATAGCCATCCCTGCCGACTGTGACGGCGACACCTTCCTGGAGGTGTCTGTCAGGTTCATCTTCCCCGTCCCCTTCCCCCTTATGCCTCTCGGGTGAAAATCCCAACGTTGTTGGGCGGCGGTGACGCCATTGGCGATGTTTCCTTCTTGAAGGCGCTGCTTAGGGAGCAAGGTTGGAAGTTGGATTTCGCAGTGATGTGTGTGGTGGGTGTCGGCAGCAACAACATATCTCCAACGGTGGTGTCCCCCCGTGGATTGGGGCAATGTTTGAGTGCTCACCGTGTGGCTGCAGTGACCCTTGTCCAGTGCCCATGGATGCAGGTCATGAGGGGATAGGGATTCCCTCCAGCGGTGTCGCTCCAGCGAGCCGGTCGTGCAGAAGCTCCTTAATTTGATCTTGGTCTTGTCTGTTTCTATATAGTGCATTCTGGCAGCTCCCCCCCTGCGTGCCTGGGTCCTTGGTTTTCGGTGATCGTCTGCTCCAGGTGAGAAGTCAGTGGCAAAACGGATTGCCTGGTATCACTACCGCGTCAGCCGCCGGTGATGCTCATCCAGGTTCTAGGGTGAACGTGTCCATTCATCGACGGTGCGGCGTCTTTCGAGCCAGGTGAGGAGGCAGGGGCCTTCTTCGGCGATGGATCTGGATGGTGGTGTTTCCGTCGGGTCCCCAGGTGTTGTGGCAACGGTAGTCCCTTCGGTGGCGTCTGTTCTTCTTCTCCTACGCCGGCACCTCCCTTCTCTTAGGCTTCGTGTGAGCAAGTGGCCTTGTCATCTTCAAGCTATGTGCCTCATGTTGATCTTCTTTAGTTTGTCGTATGTCAGGCATGTGAGATGCTCCCGATGCCATTGTATCTTGCCGTTTTTATTTGTTTTGTTTCGATGTTGTAATCTAGAGTTTGTAATCCTGGCCGGTTGATGGCTTTGCTAATTCAAAGTCGGGCTCTTCGTGAGCCTTCGTTCTAAAAATGTACAATCCAACTGCCACCCAGGTCCAAGTCATCATGGACCTAAAAAACGAGATGACGTTTTTGCCTTTGTTTCATAATAATGTCATGGTATAACTTAGCTTTTGGCCTTTTTTTACAACACTTTGAAATAGATCGATCTTTGAAGGTCATTTCTTTTTTGCCTTGATAAAAAGATTGATCTTTCAGGCGTTTAATCTTGATTTTTAGTCAATTTCCAGAAAATGACATCTTAAATATTATCTTCAAGCATTTTTTGAAACAAATATTGATGAAGTGCCTTTAATCTGCATTCATTTTGTAGTGGAAAATTTAATTTTCCATCTTTACGTTGCTTTCAGGATGTGCATTTGTTGGTTCCAGCTATTTGGCGAACCAAAGATGTACACCCCTATCAAACTCAATACACATAAGGTGTTGAATTGCAAACCTGAATAGCAAACAGATCAAACCATGAACCTGGTACCAAACAGATCGTTGGTACATTTATTTGTCAACTCGAGATCTACAACAACATGGCCGATCCAAACAATGTTATTTGCATATATAAAAGGTGCATGCGTGTTCTTGGGTTTCAATATGGGTGGGGGGCATCAAATCACTAGTAAGTAGTTGATCCTCATTATCCCTAGTTATGTCAAAATGCAGCCTCGCTCGTCAAGAAAGACAGAAATTAGGGTTCCCAACCCTAGCCTCCATTGTCAAAGCCTTCATATACGTCGCCGCCTCAGCCCTCCTTGTCCCTGTCTGGTGGACTCGACGACGGCAAGGGAAGTCTCAGCCCTCCTTGTCCCTGTCTGGTGGACTCGACGACGGCAAGGGAAGTGGGGACTCATCCATCTTGTTTTCTTTTTTCCTTAGGCTTCTTATTTCCCTGACGACCTCAATGAGGTGGTGGCGGCGACGACATGTTGAAATTAGGTATCTTCAGTCTCTCCCCACCTTGACGACGTCTGATTCGGCGCCAATGAAGGGCTTGTGAGATTTAATGTTAGATCTGTTGGCTCTACTCAGATCTTGGCAATTGGTGTGTCTTTCAAGGGGAGCTATTGGTTGGCTATTAGTGCGATAGCTTTGACATTTTCTAATGCATTGTTATGCGGCATAGTCCATTTTCTCCATGATTCAGATCCATGCATGGGAATGGATTAATGAATGGAGTGATGCTTCAGCCGATGTTGCTTCAACGATTTTCTAAATCTGGTCTCAAAGAAAGAGTGGGTATTGTAGTCTTAAAAGCAAGGTATTTCAAGGCATTGCAGGTGCCCCTTTCCTTTACTGTTGGTTCAATGCAATTTTTAATCTTCAACGTGCGGTATACAATCGGAGGAAGAAGAAGGCTAGTACGATTTTCAATGTAATTTAAATTTTTACTGGTCGATCTGTGTCTAGTTATCTATCAATTGTACTGGTTATTTTTTCCTTGAGATTTATCAAATATAAGGTGTGTCTGTTCTATGAAAAAACACAACCTCCCATCTCACCTAGTGTGATGTAATATTGTTGATCGGCGAATAAAGAGGATTTTAAATGTATAAAAGGTGGGATGTGACCTACCATCAGTGACGGAGGTGGGAGGCGGCTGGCGATAACAATGTATCATTCGATGACATCAATGCATTTACCTTTTATACAAGAGGCTAATGTATGGTTCACCGCATCGTTCTTCACTTGTGGGATTAAATCTTTTTTCTCGAGCGAGCTATTGTAGTCAGTTGATTCATTGATTACATCTGTGTTGACTTGGGTTTTATTCTCACGGTGTTTCATTTGTATATCGTGTTGTGCTGTTGTTGAAGACAATATTTGTTCTGAGAGAAGAGTGGAGTTGTTCGAAGCGTGGTTGTGATGTCCTTAAACATTTCGGCCTCGGTGTCAGTCCGTATAGTTATATGAGCGCTAAACTCAAGAAGTTGTTGCTATAACGCTCACATGGGCCGACCCGTAAAGTTCTGGGAGCGCTTAACGTGGCTCCTTGCTTTGCACGGTCGCTTAGCTTTTTTTTGTGCTTGCCCCAAAACTAGCTAAAAAAACCAACTATCTTTTTCTATTTGGTAAATTCGCTAAATAAAAGACATTCACAAATTTTTAAAATCTTGCATTTGTAAAAATGTTCTGAATTAAAACACATGATTTTTTTAAAATATTCACACTGAGTTTGCAAATTTGAGAAAAGGTTCACAAATAAAAAATGTTCACAAACTTTAATAGCATCCACAAATTAAAACATCATGAAGTTTTAGAAATATTCATGATTTTTAAAAAAGTTTGTGTATTTAAATAAATATTCATGAATTAAAATATGAGAAATAAAATAAAACATAAAAAGAGAAGAAAATAAAAAAATCAAAAAATAAAATAGGAAAATAATACACAAGTAATAAGAAAAAAAAACTGTTAAAGCCGGTAGAGAAAATGCATAAAAAAGGAAAAAGTAAAATGTTGATAGACAAAATAGAGAAAAGAATGCAGAAAAAAATCCAGACATTATCCCCTAGAACCTTCGCAAAACTGAGAAAATTGCCATACCGTATTATGGCTATGTAGATATGTGTTATTCTTGATCAGGGACAGACCCACCATTACAAGTAGGCTCATAGCACCGCACAACCCACAACGCACCAGAAGGCTCAAAACAGAGGAGTTTAGTATTTGAATAGATGTCTTTTGCAGAAAACATTGAATGCAAATCAATGGGAAAAGGCCCATATACGAAAGATTTGGACCAGTAATATTTTGAAGAGAATTCCTTATTTAACACCGTGTTAATTTTTTGCCCTATTAGACATTAAAAATTATTTTCTTTCCAATGTAACACTGAGTCTAAATTTTATGCCTTTAGTGACACTTTCGTCTATTTATAGCCTTAATGGTGTTAAATGACACATGAAAAATACCATTTTTGCCTCTCATGTGGTATGTGACCAATTTTTTAATAAATCTATACCTTACTAATTAAGTAAATAAGTATTCTTGATCCATCATGCTATTTTATAAAATACCCCGAGATGTTTTCTGGTAATCAACCCGCACTTTAGTTTTAAATCAGATTTTCGCTTATGAAGAAAACCCCTAATGTTTCTGGTAAATAACTCGCAACCTAGTTTTAAGTCAGATTTTCGCTTTTTACAGGAAACCCCCTAATATTTGGGTTAATTAACCCATAGTACATATCAAATGATATTTACAAATACCCATATGTTTTAAACTCTAACTTCAAATTTAACATATTATATATGGAATTTGATTAGAAAAGGATGTAGAATTTGAATATAATGTTATTTTACATGTTAACTATTTTAAATATGTGCGAACCAACCTGTGATTGGATGGTTAGAGAGATTGTGGTATCCCAACCCACCAGGGTTCAAGTCCTGATGCTCGCATTTATTCCTGAATTTATTTCAAGATTTCCGGCGATGCGCATTTAGTGGGAGGAGACGTTCCCGTCGATGACGAGGTGCCTACGGTGACTTCGTAAATTTCAAGATGATATGCCGGCTCAGTTTCTCGGAGGTGCTCATAGGGGTAGAGGGTGTGTGTGTGCGTTCATAGGAGTGAGTGTATGCGCGTGTATATGAGCGCTTGCGTCTGTACTGTGTTAAAAAAACTATTTTAAATATGCATTTTATAGTGCAAACTTAATCAATAGTGCATGATCCATCCTTATTTCATACATTTGTCGATCCGGATTGAAAATGAACACCTTAGCAAAACCAGGATAAGAAAAGAAAGAAATCATCTAGAGCCACAGATGCACACTTCCCGAAAACCTTACAGGAAAAAAGTACATTTCTCATCTTATGCAGCATGGTGTGAAGATTGTAAATCACCTAGTGTGAGTCGGTACTCGCTTTCACGTTCACCAGATTGCTACAGGGCCACAACCCAAGCTTTTTTTGCTCTTGCCCCGCTGAATTAACCAATATTCTAAACATTTTGGTGAACTATTTTCAAATCAGTTAATATTTTTTGTATTCGTGATTTTTTCCAATTACTGAAATTCTTTGAATTTTCTATTTTTCAAATTCATGAACATGTTTTTAATCCATGAACACTTTTAAAAATTGACACACATTTTCCAAATTACTGAACATTTTTTCAACTTGCAATCGTTTTTGGAATATCCCAAATTATTTTTGAATTCATGAATATTTCTTGTATTTCTGAACATTTTTTAAGAATATTTGCAACTTTTGTAAAACTTGTAAATGTTTTTGATTCGCAAACAAATTATGAGTTCACAAAAAATAATTCACTATTTTTTTTCAAATCCATGAATATTTTCTGTTGATGCATGAATATTATTTTTATAAATGACCATTTTTCAAGCTCACCAATTTTTTCAATTCATGAATAGTTAAAGATTTTGTGAACATTTTAAATTCAAAAATTGTTTTTCAAATTTACATTTTGTTTCCAAATTTGTGAACATTTGTTAAATGCACGACCATTTTCCATGAATAGTTTTTTAGAAAATAAAATGTTGGAAGTTTTTGAGTAGAAACCGCCGAAATAGAATCTCCAAAAGAAAAAACCAACCGGAAAGCTAATTTGGTAGACTATATGTGTAATTTGGAGAGAGAGAAGCCTAGAACTTACTGTCCACGTATGGGCTGGCCCACACGAGTGCACATGGACGCGTGTTTGCTCACATTTTAGCGCGTATGGCGCTGACTAGGAGCTCCCTACGATCGGTTCGTTCGTTAGCTGGCCTTTTCTCCCGCGGCTTAAAAATGACTAGATGATAAGGCATGCTCCGCCGTTCCTGCCATATATTTTTTGTCCTTTCTTTTTTTATATGTGTCATTTGTGAGCTTGAGTTGGGTTGAGTTTAGTGAATGTAAATGCAATTTGGGGGTTGGGGTATGTAATGCAAATTTTCAATACACCTGAAGACCAAATCTGCCGTTATTAGCTAGGAAGTACAAATACTAAACCGTAGAGTAAACTAAGCTTAGGGACTAATTTGCATGGTACGGTAAGCCTGCGTGCCTAAAGGATAAATGTAGTGATGAATACATAAATGTGGTAATGTTTGATGACTCAAACGCAAAACAGCCGAAGATAAGGTTCTCCATCGTGGGTAGGTTTCAAAATCCATTGATTCCAGTTGCTTCCTTGTTCGCACACAAGTCATTGCGATGTGCTTCTTGTCGACTGTTTGCTGCCCTCGCCGCACGCCGGGGTGTGTGGTCACTTCAGAGCCGAGAACGCGGGACCTAGGGAATATCGTTGCGTTTGGATGGCTCTCTCCTAGATGAGCAGAGATGAACCCCTCCTTGGGTGCTCGTTGGCCAAGGTCGGCTCTGCGTTGGGCCAGTGTACGAAAAGGTACGCTGGGGCCGACTTTGATAGAGAGAGCCTCGAAGCTTGCCATCGAGGAGGCGCCACTCTGAGACGCGCATGACACGAGGGTAGTGTGTTGTTGCCATGGATGAATCCATCATACCCATCAAAGATGAGACCGCCATGCGTCGAACCGAGGGATTATGTTGGATAGAGCAACTACGACGGTAGGCACCAAGGAGGATGGTGCCGTTTTCATTGTTTGTAAGAAGACAAAAAAGCCGAGAAGCTCTCGAGAAGAAGTGGTTGGATGTAAGCTCTTCTTGCCTCGCCACTTGATTCTCGAGGGATGTGATGCATTTTTTTGTTTTTTTACTATCGTCTCGCTCTATTCTCCACGCTTGGTGATCTTCTATTTCAAGTAATAAATTACACTTGTTATAACCTGCTAATAAAATATTAGAGAACAATGAGACTCTAATTGAACTATGACGAGTATTTGTGTGTGTAATAAGATTGATTATCAAAAATGTTCATTAGTCTTTAAAAAAATCATCGTGTGTTTAAAAAATATTCACCGCATTTTAAAGGATGTTCATCTTGTATGTACAAAATGTTCGATGTGTTTATACAAAAGTATGTCGGTAAATTCAAAATGCTCATCGGGTATTTATAAAATGGCATAATGTATTTTCAAAACTATTCACCATGCAATTTAGAAAAAAGTCATTGGACTGATCATTTCCTTTTGGTTTCTAGGCTATAGATTATTGAACTTTCTCGCATATTTTAGAAAATATGCGCCATGTATTTAAAAAATGTTAATCAAGCATTTTGCAAAAAACAAAAATCTTTTATTATTTTTAAATCCACAGATGAATGTAATGAAACAGCTTTTTTGTATGTGATGACCATTTTAAATTCAGGATCAACGATTTTTAGTACACAACTAACATGCTTTAATTCACAGTAAAATGCTTTTTAATGCATGATGAACATTTTTCTAACTCGTATGAATATTATTTTGACGATGAAAGTTTTAACACATGATGGACATTTTCAAAATACCTTATGAGAATTTTTTTAATACATGCTGAAGAATTTTAAATACACAAGTTACATTTTCTTTATTTATAATTAACATTTTATTTAGTTCATGATGAATAATTTTAATTTCAGAGCGTACATATTAATATATATTTTCGAAATATATACCAAAAGAAGAAAATAAAATAAGAAAAAAGGTACTTATTTATAGAAATTTTAAGAAAATATAAAGAAGAAAAAGGAAGGAACGTGAATAAAAAGTTAAATCATACTTATCCTATATCGAACGAGCGCCTAACATGTTAGTTTTGTTTAAACGACTGTGTGGGCTTAAACTCATTTTCGTGGGACGGGACAAACAGATCTCTTGTAGCTTGCTACATGCGAGATATATGGGCACTGCTATATGAGGATTTAAGCGACCGCGCGAGTTCTCGTCGCCTACAGGCCCAGAGCAGCGACACTATTGAGGAGAGTGTTCCCAAAATTTAAAGCTTTTTGGAGCGTCAGGCTGTGTTTGAGGGTTCCTGTTTGTTTTCTATTTTGTTTTTACTCTATTTTTAATATTCCTTTTCGCATTTTAATTTATTTATATCTATTTTTTTTAAGTTGTAGACCTGTTTAAAATCCCCATTTATAGAAATTGATGGAAATTTATAAAATTCAAAAATATTTTTAAATCTTGAAGTTTTGGGAACATTTTTTATAATTATTTTTTCAAATCTATGAATATTTTTCAAATTTTTGACATTTTTTTTCTAAAATTCATGTTCTTTTATTGATTTTGCAGTATTTTAAAAAATCTAAGATTTTTTAAAATCCGTGAACATCCTTTTATTTAAGGAACTTTCGAAAGAAAAATGATAGACGGCTTTTTACAAGATAGCAATGGAGCGGCGGCGCTGAGCAGGAGAGAGAGAGATTCATTGCCCAACCATGTGAACTGTATAGTACAAATTATACGGTTTCAGTGTTGGACAAAAGATCACAAGAGGCTCACACAACGGCCATCGGTTGACATTGATGCCGAATATGTAAGCCCAACTCCAACGCGTCACCCCAAATGGTCCGGCCTCGTCCGTTTGAGGGTAAACAGACAGAAACGACCGCCCAACACGCAGGAGCAAATGTATCAATGTCCGTTTTTGATCCATTCCTGGCCCAAATTTGGGCTGCGTTTGCGGCCGAACGGACATGCGCGGATGGCGCGTGGCGCGTGCCCATGTCCTCCCCTGGTCCGTCCGTCAGGGACACATGCGGCTTTTTTTCTATTCCACCCCTCCCTCCAGCCGCACCCCCCCCCCCCCCCCCCCCACGACTGTCCACAGAAGGTCTTGTGCCCCGTGTCTAAAACGTCGAAACATCCCGGATGGGTGTTTGTCAAGTGCAAAAATGATGGGGTATGCGGTAGTTTAGCTTCGGTTGTGCTTCTGGATTTGGCTCGTTTTGCTTACACTCAAATATTTATTGTGTAGGATGGACGCAATTTTTGGTTTTGGAAAGAAGAATATATCGATCTACTGATGTTTATGTTGAAGAGGAATACATCGATCTACTGATAGCACGTAATTTAATACTCCCTCCGTCCGAAAAAGCTTGTCCCTCAAATGAATGTATCTAGCACCAAGTTAGTGTTAGATACATCCATTTGAGAGACAAGCTTGGGACAAGCTTTTTCGGACGGAGGGAGTAGATGTTTGTGCACTTCTTGCTAGAGTAGAGAATAGAGATGAGACCAGATGTGAAGAAACAACGTCTAATTCTTTAGACTCGAAGAAGAAAGAAGCATGCAAGATCGAGACTCCGCATATCAACAATGAAGGCATCGAGAAGGCACTAATCCAACTTACGGAGCAGTTATAGAAGTTGGATATCTTCAGAACTGCCTTCTTGTAGTTCTTGTTTTCTTTGGTCTTATTATTCTAGTCAAGATTTAGTGATGTATGTATCAAAAAAAATCGATGATAAAAATAATAAAAAATGTGTTGCAAAAATCGTATGCGGACACGGCCGGCGCATCCAGAAATTCGGACAGACACGGCTCCATTGCTACCCAAACGGACAAAAAACGAACGAAACAAAGATTCATGCGTTGGAGTTGGCATAATGACACCGTAGTAATGCATCGAACAACTACAGTGACCTCTTAAAACAAATACCATCTTGAGCGGCAGTCCAACACAATATATCGGCAAAAAAATCATCATAACATAATTAAAATCCAAGTCAACACAAATAAAATTAAAATGAAACAACGAACCGCAACAATAGCATGTTAGAGAAAACAGACAATCCTACGACTGAAAATGATGCAGCGCGTCAGTGTTGGTTCATGGCGGCTCATGGCGCGAGGCACGGTGTTGAGCTGGTCTGGCAACACGTAGACGCCTATGGGTTCACGTGAGTGAGCGCCTCTCAGGCTCTCCGCTGCTAGGTTGTCTAGCGTGTTTTCTTGCTGCCTAATAGCTAGGTCGTGGGGTTCGATTGTGCGAGTCTAAATTAATATTTTTTATGTTTGTTTTTTCACCACTCCTTCCTTAATTTAGAGTCTAGACTAAAGTTTTTTTTTGGTAGGAGACTAAAGTAATATTCTCAGACTAGTAAAATGTTTTCCACCCAAGTACGAGTAAATATTTTCGTTGACAATCGCTACATTTATTTTTTCAATATTTATGTTTAAAAAAAATCTCTTGACACGAAGCATTTACAACATGAGTGTGTCCGTGTTTCTTGCTAATGTAGATGAGTTTTTTCTAATGAAAATGCGTATGATTTCATCAACTACGAAGTATCGTTCCCACGCTAGACAGTACTCCCTCCGGTCCTTTTACTCCGCATATAAGAATTGTCGCGAAGTTTGATCATATTTATATGAAAATATCAACTTCTACAATAATAAAGTTATACGCACAACCTCACACAGCCGCCCCCTCCCCCAAACAAATCTAGGAATCCTCTGCCTCCCGCCGGCGCCCCCGCCGTTCCACCTCGTCTCCGCCGGCAAAACTTATACGATATGAAAATTACATTAATAGATTTATACGATATGAAAATTACATTAATAACGCATACACCGATATTGACTTTGTATTGTGAATGTTGATATTTTTTAAATAAAGTTGGTCAAACTTTATGCAGAAAAATCTTATATGCGAAGTAAAAGCATCAGAGGGAGTATATATCTTATATAGCTCACCGCCACAATGTCAATTTTTCTGACCAAACTTTCATCTCTATTTCTTATAAAAGTGACAACGTCCAAAACGTTTTCCTCCTCCTCAAGCGACTCTCCATGTGGCTAGGGTTTCCCTGCCTCCCGCCGTTGATCTTCCTCGCCTCCTGTGGGCTATGGCCCTAGGGCCATGGAGAAGTGGTGGATTCCGGATCTTGTTGGCGGGAGGGCTCCTGCTTCATTTTTTGGTGTTTTTCCAAGTTTGTATATTGTTTGAGTCCTTTTCATGAAGACGAGGTGATGGCTTCACCCTGGAGATGGAATAGCACTCTCCCCACCTAACCCTTGTTCTAACGGCGCACCTAGTGTCGTTGGAGGGTGTGTGGAGGTGTGTCATCGGTGGATCTTACGAGATTCGACCGGTGTTTGTCTTCGGTGGATCCGCTTGGATCCGGTTTTCGTCCGTCTGTGTTCTTGTCTCTATAGGTTGGATCCTTCTGATCTATGGTTACTTTCATCGGCGACGCTTGCTATTCTGGTGCGTTGGTTCTTTGGAGTCTTAGCACAACAACTTCCCGACTGTCTGCAAAACAAGGTTTGCCCGACTCCTGTGAAGAAGGGACGATGACGGCGACACGTCTTTGGCTTGCTCCAGTGCTTGTAGTAGTCGCTATGTGGTCTACTGACATGGCTGTAATTTCTATTACTTCTTGTGTTCTTTGTACTACCATGGTGTTGATTAATAGACCGTTAGTTTTTCTCCAAAAAATGATGGCGTTTTTTGCATACATACTTTACTTCCTCCTTTTCATAAGTAGCACATATAGATTTTTTTAAAGTGAAAATTTACAAAGTTTGATCAAGTTGTAAAGGAAAAGCTTTATATTTTAGAATACCAAATGCACACCATTAAATACATCATGTCATATATTTTCATATTGTATATGTTTGGTATTGTATGTAGATAATTTTTTATACAAATGTGCAGTAAGTTCATCTCCAACGCGGACCCTTAAACCTTCCGCATCCGTCCAGATCAAGCGGTCCGAGCCTCGCAGACCATCCAATGGTGTCCCGCATCGGTCCGTGAACCAGTCCGGGTGTCCGTTTCTCCTTAAACCGGAAGAAAGCTAGGGGGCTTTGAGGGAGTCCATACACCAGCCATGTAGGACCCCGACAACCCCGGCCCACCCAAAATTGAGGCGGAGACCGCACTTGGAGCTGGCCGCATTGTTTTCGTGACAAAATCCCGTTTCTCAATCCTCCCCTCTATCATCCTGCCGCTCTCCACCCCAATTCCCACCCTTTTTGGCCTTCACCGCTTCATGGAACCGTACATAAAGCTGTCGGAGACGACAGTTGTGGCAGATCCGGTGAAGGCGGCCGCCCAAAAGATCAGCTCGGCGACAGGACAAGACCGCCGTCTCAGATAGAGGGCAAAGAGGGCGTCGCCACTCAAAAAGAAGGGCAGGAGGAATGGTGGTCGTGGCGACGGACATGCAGGGGCGGACATGGTGCCGACAACGAGTGTGGTGCAGGGCGGGTGCTAGGATGCGGGGTGCCACCACCGTCCGTGCAGACACTATCCTGGTGGGATCAATACAAGCCTCCGTACTTCTACGTCGCCCGTCAGCTCAGTAGACAGTCACTGACATCCGTAACCGGGCACATGCCCTACCGCGTCGATGTCAACGTGGCACCGTTCCTTTTCTCCGAGTCTGCATCGCCACAGCTTATCCGGACGCGGAAGTCGGGTGTGGAGTAGCTCGGTGTTGGCTCACTAATCACCGGTATGTCTCAACCAGGCGAGCCAACATATGACGATGTGGACATGCAGTTGTTTGAGATGATCCACGATGGAGGCGGAGGCTGCTACGAGGATGGGCGTGTGGATAGGATCAGAGTCCAATCATCCGGGTACGTACACCCAGTCGAGCACGTGGTGGGCACGTACACACAGTCTGGCACATACACCTAGCTGGGCACGTACACCCATCAACCGGATTCGTACACCGGCCATCACGAGCAGGAGGAGGAGGACGACGACGACCTTGATCCAGATGAAATTGCCGCTGATCCAAAGAAGAAGGGTAGAGAAGAAAGCTTCAATATAAGTGAGGATGATTTGTTGTGCGATTTGTGAGCATCGATCCGATCCATGGAGCAAATGGGTGCAACATTTTGGGTCAACATCCATACTTGATTCCATGAACACGAGTAGTTCGTGCCCTACGTCGATAACTCATCCGCAATGGTGGGGCAAAGTCGCTCAACCATCGATGATACACTTTCCAATAGGTTGTGCCCAAGCATTGCAACCATTTGAAGCAACTAATCGGCCGGTGGCCAAATGGTGCGCAAATCACCGAGCAACTAAATTGTTATATGTGTTGGTCATTTGACTAGATATGCAACTTGTTGGCCGAAGGTGTTATATGTGTTGGTCAATTGGGCATATATGCAACTTGTTGGCCAGATATTCTATATGTGTTAGTCATTTAACCGGATCACATATGCAACATGTTGACAATGTTATTTTAGCCTTCCCGTACGTGCAATTTGTTCTTGAAGTTGGAGAAGAGGAACTTCGTCCTCATGCACTGTTTGTCGGATTTCGGGCTCCGCAAAACCCTCAAGGTTCGAACACAGGGGCGTGTGCGAAGATCCCCTGCAGCCTCGCCCTACCTAGCTCGCTACTCGATGGCTAAGACGGTGAACTCACTCGATGACGAGGAAGAAGATGAACACGGTGGTTTACCCAGGTTCGGGCCGCTGCGAAGCGTAATACCCTACTCCTGCTTTGGTGGATTGCCTCTCGAGGAGGTGTGGTGGATGAACTAGTATAGTGTTGAGGAGCCTCGTGAGGGCGCTCTCGAGGTGTTCTTGGCCCTCTGCTAGTTTTGTGATGGATCCCTCTGTCGATCGATCGATTGATCCCCTTCTACGGTGCAGCCTAGCCTCTATATATAGCGGTGGCCCGGGTCCTCTTCCCTTATCACAATGGCGGGAAGGGATCCCACAACGGCCAAATTTGAAGGGGGACATGAGTACATCCCCACCCTGTCCAAAGGTGGTCTTCGCCTGCAAAGTAGCTGTCGATGATGCAGAGGTGGGCTCGGCGATGACATCCGTCCTGCGGGGCTCGTGGTCGTGGTCTTGTTGCACCGGAATGGAAACCTTTGGGGGGCGCTTTGGGAACCCGCGTACGTCCTTGCTCCCTTTGCACCAAAGGGAAAACTGCACCGCCTGGCGCCCGCCTGTCCTTCCTTGTGTCACCCTTGACTCCTGAGGCCGGGCTCTGTATAGAGATCTCCGCCGCTCCGGAGGGGGCCTGGGGAGGCCCACCCCTTGCTGATCTTGGTGCTGCTCTTCCTCGCGAGCCTAGGGTCCTCGCGAGGGCCTTGTCTTGAGTGGGGCTGCGTCTGGTTGTGCTTGGCTGACGAGGTGGGCCATGCCCTGGACCGCAGGCAGGCAGGTCTGGGTACCCCCGTTCCCAGAACGCCGACAGTAGCCCCCGGGCCCAAGGCGCGCTCGAGCTGGCTTCCGGGCGAAGCCTTGAGGACGGCCCGAAGCGCCGCGGGCCCCAAACGCCTGCGGGCCAGGCTTTACACGCGTCGAGCGCCTGGGCGGCGACGCCCCCGCTCCCCGAGGGTATCAGGAACCGCCCCACGTCAAATTGACGCGACGCCCGTGTGCAGCGCCGGCCATCCTTGCCCTTCCTTGAATGTTGCCGCTGCTTCGGGCCTCTACTCCTCGGGCCACGCGGATGTGACCCGTCAATCGGCAGGAGAGGCGACGTGGACGGCACCGCGCTGATCGAACCACCCCGCGGCGCCCGAGAGGCGCACGACGCCTGCTCTTCCATGACGCCTCGCGGCTGCAGTCACGCCTATAAACCCGCCCCGCCCCTCGCAGGGGGGAGGGGGCATTGCAGTCTCGGGGTGTCTTCTTGCTTCCATCGTTCCGCAGAGAAAGCCTTCTCCTATTCCCTGCTTCTCCTCTCCCATGGCGTCTGGAGGAAGTGCTGCAGGCGCGGGGAAACGCGCGGCGCCGCCGGCTCCCTCGCCCTCCTCCGAAGGCAGCGGCGGGGGGCCCTCGGGGTCGGCGCAAGTTCGTCGGCGCTGGGCCATGGTCGATGAGTGAGTACTCCGCCGCCTCCCTCCTTCTTAGTCGTTTTGTCCAGCGTTCCGGACATGATCCTCTCCTTCTCCCAGGGCGCCTGCGGCCAAGAAACGCAGGCTCGGCGAGCTCCAAGAGGAGGTGGACGCGCTGCGGGCCTAGCTGGCGACCGCTGAGGCCGCCTTCCAAGCCGCCCTCAGGGGCGAAGCGGAGGCCAGGGCGGAGCTGGCGTCTCTCCAGGCCCAGGTTAAGGAGGCAGCCGATGCCGTGCAAGCTACCCAGGACGAGGCGGCGCATGCCAAGATGCTGGAGTCCCAGCGAGCCAAGTAGTATCTTGACATCGCCCATCGCGCGGCCGACGCGGTGAGCTGGTTCGTCGGGGAAGCCCCCGCGCTGCCGTGCGCGCACGGCGACGGGGGCTATCTTGACTTCTTCCGGAGGGTGGTGGAGGCGCTGGAGGCCGGCGTCTCCCGCGTGAACGCGGACAACGAATCCGACGCGCGCGCCCTCTTGGACCTCGCCTTGACGTTCGTCTTCTCCAACCTGCGCCGCCTCGCCCCGCAGCTCGACCTCCGGCATGTCGGGAAGCGGGTGCATGACGAGCTCCAGCGCCCCCTTCGGGACGAGGTACGCCCGCACGTGGAGTCCCTGGTGGAGCGGTTCATCCAGGTGCCCGCCTCCAGCGGGGAGGACGATTCCGACGCCGAGGCGGCCGGTGGCGACAGCGACTTCTCCCCCTAGGCATCCCCTTGTTTCCCTTTCATGGTTCCTGTAATATTTTAAGAAGAACTCGGCCCCGGCGGGCGTTAGTCTTTTGCATGTTACCTTTGCCCTCTTGTTTTTCTTCCCTTGAATCACTGATCGCTTGCTTGCTGCGACGTGGCTTAGTTTCTTCCCTCGTGCCGTCCTTCCTGGCGCCTGGGGCCTCATGGGCTTTCAGGGTGGCACACCGTAGACCGTAGTACCTGCATTCTGGCGTTAGTGCGTGCAACCTCAATCCCGCATTCGGGCCACCATTGGATCAGGAGGCTCGCGCTTGGTTCGGTAGTGTACTTAGCTTGTAGGCTGGTGACGATCTCGTGCGCCGCGAGGTGCGGCCGGGTCGTCCAGACAGTCCGTGACTCTGCCTAGGACGCTTCTTCCTTGCTCGTGGAACGGTTCGGCCAGGGCGCCTGGGAAGTCCGGGCGTCCCGGGGACTTCTTCTTCTTTACGAGTGAGGCAGGTTGGGAGCCCTTTCGGCACTCTGTGTCTGCAGGCCCCAGTCCCGCACATTTCCCTACCACCGTAATGTACGACCGGATCACCAGGACGCAACTACGAGGTGAGGCCCCGACACCCTTGATGCCGACCGGATCACCAAGGACGACATCAAGGGGCGAGTGGCTTTATGACCGGTAAGGCTCCTGAGGCGCGCTGCTCAGGATCCCCCTTCGACACTCAAGCGGCTCTACGTCGGCAGGTCCCAGTCCCGCACATTTCCCTACCACCGTAAGGTACGACCGGATCACCTGGACGCACTTACGAGGCGAGGCCTCGACACCCTTGATGCCGACCGGATCACCAAGGACGACATCAAGGGGCGAGTGGCTATATGACCGGTAAGGCTCCTGAGGCGCGATGCTCGGGAGCCCCCTTTGATGCTCGAGCGACCCCCATTCCGTCCTGCCGACTGCTGCCTCAGGAGGCCCTGGGGCCTCCCGAGACTCCATGCTGCGGTGCCGCGCTGCGGTCGGAGCCCCCGAGCGGGGGTCGACTGCCAAAAGATGCAAGTCCCTGAGGCGACAGGGCCTTCCTATCCAGTTTCGAGGTGCCTCGGGGAGGACCGGGGCGCGCGGCCCTTGCGAAACACCAATTCAGAAAGAGAGAATTCAAGACCGGTAAAATGAGAGAACAATGAGAGAAAAGTCCCCGCCCCTTTTTCTTTTAAATATAGAGTTCTGAAATCCTCAAACTTCATTCCAAAAAGTGGCAATTCGAACACCAAAAAGAAGCAAGCAACTGCCGCGTCCGGCACCTAGGCTAGTCTTCGTCTTCGTCTTCCCCCAGCGCGGAGCGTAGGGCATCCACATTGTGTGGGTGGGAACCCTCCGCGTCCACGGGGGGCTCCGGGCGTATACAGCCCACTCATTATTACGTGAGAGTGTCACGGTCTTCGTCTTCGTCTTCCCCCAGCGCGGAGCATAGGGCGTTGCGTGGGTGGAAACCCCTCCGCGTCCTCGGGGGGCTCCGGGCGTATGCAGCCCACTCATTATTACGTGAGAGTGTCACGGCCGTAGATAGCTGGGCAAGCCCCCGGGCGCATGGCCCGGTGGCTCCCAACTCCGTCAAGAACCATCCCGTGCATTTCTGCTTGGTTGCGCGCCTCTATGACCCAAACCCGAATGCATTGTTCCCCGCATAGCCGCAGGATTGCGCTCCCGCGGCCCAAACATGAGCTTAATGCATCCGGCGCAGCCACAGAGGTGTTTTGTCGATGAAGCCGCCTCGCGAGGCATCGGGGCGCTGGCCGGACAGTGTCTTGAGGGACCTGGGGGTCCCGGTGGGCTTCTTCTTTTCACGAGCAAGGTGGGTTAGGAGCCCTTTCGGCGCTCTGCGTCTGCAGGACCCAGTCCCGCACATTCCTCGACCACCGTAAGTGGCGTCCGGATCACCAAGGACGCAACTACGGGGTGAGGCCTCGACACCCTCGATGCCGACCGGATCGCCAGGACGGCACCGAGGGACGAGTGGCTATATGAATGGTAAGGTTCTTGAGGCGCGTTGCTCAGGACCCCCCTTTGACGCTCAAGCAGCTCTACGTCGGCAGGTCCCAGTCCCGCACATTTCCTCGACCACCGTAATGTACGTCCGGATCACCAAGGACGCAACTACGAGGTGAGGCCTCGACACCCCTGATGCCGACCGGATCACCAAGGACGACATCAAGGGGCGAGTGGCTATATGACCGGTAAGGCTCCTCAGGCGCATTGCTCAGGAGCCCCCCTTGACGCTCAAGCGGCTCCCCCAAAAATTCTTGTTTCCTGCCCCGGGAGGCGCGGGACTCCCGAGGCTCCGAGACGGCGCGTCGGGCCGTGGGTGGAGCCCCCGAGGCCCAGCCTCCCATGGCTGCGCCGGCGCTCCAGTTGCCGCGAGTGGCCCGCGCTGCTTGTGCCTTGCTGTTCCCCCCCAGGCCGTTGCTCCTGAGGCCTCGGGGCTTGGCTCGGTGTTGCTTGCTCGTGAGGGCGACGGCTTGCGCCGTGCCCCACGGGCCCGGGGGCGTCCTCTCTCTTTCTCCCGCTCGCGTTGTCCAGGCTAGGTGCTCCGTCGGTGGAAGCCCCCAGGCCCGGCTCGGGGAGGACGCCCAGGGCACCCCCTACTCTTGGGGGGTGTTGGCGCCTGCGACAGGCGCCTGATCCATCCCACCGTCCGGAGGTACGACGTAGCTTGGTACATAGGTCTCTACGTAAGGGCCCGGTTCTCCTCCTGAGCCGTCCGGCGGGGCGCCGGGGACGGCTCCTCCGGGCGGCGGCGGGCGCCGCCCTGTGCGCGCAGCCCGCAGACCCTCCTGCGACGAGCCTCAGCCCGAAGTTGCTTACCTCTGCCACCGCCGTTGGGTGGGCCGCGTGTTTCTTGACGTGGATTGTTCCCTTGGCGATCCGATGCGCCTTCTCCGTGGTTGCTTGCTTGTCCGGACGCCTGAGCCGCCTGCTCCCTGCGCAGGTTGGCGCGCTCCCGCCTGGTCAGCCCAGGTTGTTGACGATCCGCAGGGGTACGAGAGTGCGAGTTGGTGCCCCATCGTCGGGGCCGGGCCGCGCCCCGAAACCGGTCACCGGAATTCGGAGGAGAAGGAGCACGGCGTGCGACGGGCCCCGTTCGGGCTCACCCAGTGCCGGAGGGGGCACACCGCCGGCGGGCTGGGGGACATGCGCGGCGAACGAGCCCCCGGCGCCTGATGCCTGCGGCCTTGAAGAAGAGTGAGGAGCCACGGCCCTCTGCGCGACGGTGACCAGCTCTGCGACGTGGTCGGCCCATGCGTCGAAGCCCCCGTGCGTCGGGCGGTGGCGGAGCATCTCGCTTGCCAGCAGCAGCGCATCGTGCGCGTCGAGGTCCCCCACGTAGGTGCGGCGCGACGCCGGTGCTGAGGGCGCCGCCCGCCCGCCGTGTGTTTGGGCGGTGCGAGAGGCGGCGACGGTGGAGACGATACTGGTGGCTTGATACTGACCGCCCAGCACTATGCCGCTGGGGCGTGGGTCTCCGGCGGCAGCGGTGGGATCGATGGAAGCTGATCCGCTGTGGCCGGGGGAAGCTTGTTGTGCGCCGGCCATCGGAGCGGTGAAGCGTGGGAAGAGCGAGGCTTGGAGAAGACTCCGACACGCCCCCTACCTGGCGCGCCAAATGTCGGATTTCGGGCTCCGCAAAACCCTCAAGGTTCGAACACAGGGGCGTGTGCGAAGATCCCCTGCAGCCTCGCCCTACCTAGCTCGCTACTCGATGGCTAAGACGGTGAACTCGCTCGATGACGAGGAAGAAGATGAACACGGTGGTTTACCCAGGTTTGGGCCGCTGCGAAGCGTAATACCCTACTCCTGCTTTGGTGGATTGCCTCTCGAGGATGTGTGGTGGATGAACTAGTACAGTGTTGAGGAGCCTCGTGAGGGCGCTCCCGAGGTGTTCTTGGCCCTCTGCTAGTTTTGTGATGGATCCCTCTGTCGATCGATCGATTGATCCCCTTCTACGTTGCAGCCTAGCCTCTATATATAGCGGTGGCCCGGGTCCTCTTCCCTTATCGCAATGGCAGGAAGGGATCCCACAACGGCCAAATTTGAAGGGGGACAGGAGTACATCCCCGCCCTGTCCAAAGGTGGTCTTCGCCTGCAAAGTAGCTATCGATGATGCAGAGGTGGGCTCGGCGATGACATTCGTTCTGCGGGGCTCGTGGTCGTGGTCTTGTTGCACCGGAATGGAAACCTTTGGGGGGGCGCTTTGGGAACCCGCGTACGTCCTTGCTCCCTTTGCACCAAAGGGAAAACTGCACCGCCTGGCGCGCTGGCGCCCGCCTGTCCTTCCTTGCGTCACCCTTGACTCCTGAGGCCGGGCTCTGTATAGAGATCTCCGCCGCTTCGGAGGGGGCCTGGGGAGGCCCACCCCTTACTGATCTTGGTGCTGCTCTTCCTCGCGAGCCTAGGGTCCTCGCGAGGGCCTTGTCTTGAGTGGGGTTGCGTTTGGTTGTGCTTGGCTGACGAGGTGGGCCATGCCCTGGACCGCAGGCAGGCAGGTCTGGGTACCCCCGTTCCCAGAACGCCGACACTGTTGGTTGAAGCTTAGTGGACATCCAAAGTAGAATTTATTCATTGCCAACTTCGTCAAGACTGCCAATATAGGTACCGAGCAAGAAGTGGGTTATCCAACCGACCCAACAAAAGAGACACCCAAGAAGGTTAGAAGAGTGTTTCTGGGAACGAAGTGGAAGGAGAAGGAGAAGAGAAGGGACGACGGCCAAGATGACAGAGATATTCGAGGACATCTCGGTGAAGGAGGAAGCATGTGTCAAGCGTTCCAGCGTAAAGGAAAAAAGCCGAGATGTTTAACATGTTGATGGCGACGATCGAGAAAAAGGTCAAGCTTAAAGAGAAGACGGTTGATATCCGCTTCAGAGGACCCGAAGATGTTGACCTTGAAGATGGATGAACTGGATGACGATGCAAAGATGATCATGCAAGCCGTTCGTGGTAGGATGTTGAAGCCCAGGGTGGCCGAGAAGGAGGCGAAGCAGATGACCGAGAAGGAGGCGGATGGTGAAGAGGAGCCGGCGGTGAAAGGAGGCGGATGATGAGGAGGAGCCGGCGGTAGCGTGAGCGTGGATGCTCGGATAGCCGGTCTGAGGCAAAAAAAAAATCTTTTTTTTATTGACAGGGATTGTTGGACCGAGATTCTCTTGTGACCGGGCATGTAAAATCTATGAGTATCTACATCTTTTTAGTTGTGATTGAGCATATCCATTTGAAAAAATGGCCTACCTGTCACACGTTTAGGGGATGCTGTTGAATGACCGACTCTTATATCACCATGGATACCGTATCCATATTAAGTCGGCCGTGAAGGTGCCCTAACGAGTAAAACATCGAGGGGGACTCTTCCTCCAAGCTCCAACAGCAATATGCATGTCCGGTGGATCCGGGGCGACCTATCGCCTACAGGGGGCCGCGTCACGAGTCGATCAGTTGCTGCGACTAGGAACAGCTAATAATCGCCGACCCTACAAAGCACGCATGCGCATGTAGCCATGTACGGCGTACGTCACCTGCGACAGTACGTCGGCCCGGCCTTCAAACGGGCACGCCGCACCTGCCTGAACAGCGAACCTACTCCCCGTCGTCGTCCATGGCCCCCCGCCCCAGTCCCCG
This sequence comes from Elymus sibiricus, assembly GCA_039707655.1. Lineage (NCBI taxonomy): Eukaryota > Viridiplantae > Streptophyta > Magnoliopsida > Poales > Poaceae > Elymus > Elymus sibiricus. Next base: position 386,224,230 of record CM077671.1, read on the forward strand.
GCCGGAGAAAACGACGAGGTCACGGTCGAATCTCGCCCTCGCTAGCTGCTCCAGCCCCCGGCTTTTAATTGGCTACCAGCCCGGACGACCGTACCCGCGGCAGAACGGAGGCGATTGATGGAGCGCCGGATCTGACGTTTCGCTTTGTGGCCGGCGTCGATCCATCCATCCATCGTACGCATGGCATCTTCCTCTGAAAGCTAGTCAGGCGCGCACAGTAGATCGTACGCATGGATCGATTGGGAACATGTGCAATTGTGCATGCGAGCAGGTCGTCGTCGAGCTGACACTGGCCGTTGGACGCTCGCCGCCGGCCGCGCGTGCCGGTGGCACCCATACCAGGTCCTCCTCTCCGGCCTACGTTGCACATCCCACGAACCAGGTCCGGTACCGGTCCGTGCATGTTGGGGAATCACTCTGCATGCATGCAGGCTCGACCGTTAACCGCGACCTGGAGCAGCGAGATTCACACCTACTTACTCCAATGTTCAGAGAAATAAAACTACGGTCATGCTATTTCTCATGCGAATGAGAAAGGGGAGAGCTGTGCCCGAACCCGGAACCCCCATGGTTCTACTTAGCAGGCACACCCTCTGCTAGACTGCTAGGCCTTTTTTGTTGTTGCATCAACATCTGTGCATAGAAATTTCTAATAATTTTAAGCTTTACATGTCAATTTTTTATTTTCCTAAAGTATTAGAATTACAAATCAGAAATGTTTTTCACATACTGTAGTTCTAATGTTTTGTTGACCTCATGGGTTAAGGAGATGCTCAGAAACTTGGCAAAATATGACTTGAAGGAGAAACTTGAAAAAAATAAGCCTTCAAGTCATATTTTGGATCTCATGGATCTTTAGGTTTTGGAGTTCTGGGCTTGAGCACTTAGGGTATCTCCAACGTCAACCCGTAACCGGACACCGCATCCATCCATGAAAAGGGGGACTAGTTCGTGGACATGGATGCAGGAGCCCGCCATCGAAAGCTAGCCGCATACATTCAAGCCGGATTTCAACTAACCGGATGAATCACATGCAAACCGGATGATTTTATATAAACCGGACAAAAAAAATTCACATTTCAGACATAGTTTAACTAAACTATACCAGATTACGGTAAAACTAGTCTATGGCCGGCCACGACGAATCTCCATTCCCAAGACATGTCTTCCCTACATCCGGCAGCCCACTAGTCGGACTGTCGTGAGTCTCGGAGGGATATGCTTCAGCGGGAGGGGAGGAGCACCTCCCTCCGCCGTCGCGAACACGAATCAGAGTTAGTTTTTGGGCGGGGAAGACGGTAGCCGTGGTCGAAGCCCCCATTCACCGGGCAAGTCACCGGTTGTGTCACCCGGCGGCGCGGTGTCGGTGGCCTTCCTGGGATCCAGGCGTGGTTGGCGTCCCATGATCTACTTTTCCTCGTTGTCCCCAGTGGCCGCGGACGTGCCTATCTCGGCAGACATAGCTTCTTTCCCCACCCGTCTGATGCGTTGCCACCATTGCTCGCAGCGAATTTGCCAGGAGACGGCGTTGGCCAGTCCGGATGGGAGAGGATGGCCTGGTGATGGCGCCGGATCCGGAGGGGTTGCCGGCAAGCCAACTTGTATGCGTCTGGTTCGCCGGGCAACCCAGACCGCTGCAATGCTGGAGAGGCCGTCACACAAGACTTTGGAGCCAGAGGCCATGACAGGTGTGGTACAAGAAGGAGATGGAGAGTAGGGGCTGTGGTGTGGTTCTTGCGAGGCGCATGGCCACGTTTAAATAGCGAGTGGATGTGAGTCGCCAACCGGAGAGGTGTTTTAAAGCCGGCCGGCATAAGGCCGGACGTGTGGCGCTGGGTGCGTCAGAGTAGGTTTCTTGGCACACACGTTGTTGTAATGGAGGTTGGCGAGCGGCAGTTTTAATGCGGAGAGAAGGCGTGTGTGCAGTGGGCGGTGCTCTCGGCCGACGAGCCGCTTCAATGCCGGCTCTACTGAGCGGTCACGTCCGCTCTGGGCCGGCATGAATGCGTGCAACTGGTTTTGGACGGGAAAGCGCGCGGGCGCGGGAAAGGGTTTTTTAGTGGGCCACGGTTGTCAGATTTAGGTGTGGCAGTGATCCGGACGTCCGCAAAGCCTCTCCGCCCCTTAGTTTGTTTCAGTTTTATGGGAAAAAATACGTCCGGACCGGTCGGCGGATCGGTACAACTAGACAATGTTGGATGACAAAACACGTCGAGACCTCATGATCCGGACGGTTTTGGACAGTTTGAAGGTTAGCGTTAGAGATTATTTTAATCTTGGTCCCATGAATCATCAAAATCCAATATGGCAGCCTAGATGCCCTTTCATGTACTATATGAGAGACTCAAAAGATGATCTTGCTCATGATCACGCCAGTATTACTCTATTCCCGAAGAAGTAGAAAACCATCCACAAACTATCAGTATTCTCATCCTTTTCATTTCATTCCCCCAAAAATCTTTACTTGTTTCCTTGAACAACCACCTTTACCTACTAGCCGTCGTTACAACTCAGCCGGAGCGAGGCTTCATCGCCATAACATGGTACTTATGTCTGCACTGGATCGATTCCAAGAATGCTGCTTCACATATCTCGACTCCACATCTAAAATGCTTTGTGATGCGGCATTCTATTTTGCTACTCACTAGTCACTTCTCGCATTTTTGCTAGTTAACGTCATGTTTCGTACACATGAACAAGAAAACTGCAGGATTGCTTAGCCCTCCATGGAGTGTTCCGTGAAACATGAATCGATCCCATGTGATACATCAGTATGTATGGAAGCGTAAATGTTTGACCCATCTACCTTGGACTTGAATGCTAAAATATTTGTCCTTAAAGGTGAGGTCTGTGGTCTATGCAAATTACTCATCGACAGACAGTTGAACCACCCGGAAACATACATTCTCTAGCAGCAGGTGACGCACGGCAAGCCGTGCCTCTAACCCAGTATCGTCTAAATTAGGGGGGTAGTTACAATGAATTCAGTACTATTATGAGGCTATGCGTGATGAAGAGTCTAACCTTTCTCCAGAACAACTGAATGACAAATAAAACACCAGAACAGCTTTGCGAACGACACATTACGTACAACATGCATACGACAATAGGATCCATGATTTCTGATGGCTTGTACGAAAACTACTCACCTCAAATCGTGCAATTATGCTGATATAGATTAACGTAGTAGTATTGCATAACTTGCGGTCATTGCTTCAATTTCATATATTTGAATAGAGCCAGAAAAATATAATTTGTAGCACGTCACAGAAATAGCTGCCGGCGAAGGTCTGAAACCTGCTATGTTTGTTCCTTCATGAAAGTTACATCGACCAGGTGTGGGTAGCTAGCTATCTAGTCAGTCAGACACCAAGACTTTGCTGTTTTTATATACTAGCACATGGACCGTCGACACCAGAGTCTACACGTCTAAAAAGTGCCTGCCGAGAATATAAAATGTCAGTATATAATATAACAGTGCATAATTAAAGATGTACACTTCTTAAATTACACCGACTTTTTGTCATGTACTCTAGCTAGTAGATTCTCTATGAAAGCTTTTTCCTCTCGCGTTGACGCTATACGTATGTGGCTAGGATTCGCAAACTACAAAAAATACGTATGTGGCTAGGAGTACCTATATACGTATGTGCCACACACATTAAGTGTGCAAATTTTGTTTGGTCTCTATTCCTTTCATCGTCGCAATACTCCCACAGATCCAAAATAAGCGTTGTGGTTTTACTTCAAATTTGACTAAACTTGAACTAAAACCACAACGCTTATTTTGGATCGAAGGGAGTACTATTGATAGCTAGGGCATATTAATTCCGGTTACATGCACGGTGTTTATGTGTGAGTGTTCAAACAAAAAGAATGTTGCCACATCATTAAGCACCTATACAAATATCATATTTCCCGGTGCAAGTTTTCTTTGTAGTTGCTTAGATGATACATTATATATTATTAGTACTAGTTAAATGCATAGAGTTGTCTGTGCAGTCCAAACAGGTGCGCAAGAGACGCAGCGGGAGAATCATCTATACAATTTGGACGATATGGAAGGAGAGAAACAGACGAGTTTTCACTGGCCAAAGGCTGACGCATCGTGAAGTTGCGGCTCTAGCATTAGATGCAATCAACCAACGAGACCTAGCATTTGCAGGTAGTATACCAATCGCTGGTATTGGCTAAACGAGTTTTTGGTCTCCTTTTTTCCTTTTTCCTTTTTCTGTTTCTTCGTGGTTTTCTGCGACGTTCCCAAAAAACGGTCGCCCCTCTGTAAATTGCGTTTCTCGCCATCTCTCCTATAAGTAAAAGGCAGTGCTCCTACCGGTTCCTCAAAAAAAAAATGCATAGAGTTGGTGTCTAATCAGTCAATCTGTAGTCACTCATACTTCAAATAAGTACCAATGCTATCATATTTGGATAAAAATAGACAGGTTTTGATTTGCTAAGCACCTCTATGAACTTGCACTATACATGCTCAAATGAATCTACCCGATTTTATCGAATTTATTCACATGTTTTATATGAAATCAGACACCTTTGCCAGCAAAGGTGTGTAAACACCCAACTTTTATAGAAAGTTTTGTTTTCTGAAAAGGAGAATAACTCATGTCCTCTACAATGGATGCACACAACCATATATTAGTAATTATTCAACAGCACTAAGCAAAGCCAGGCTTTGATGCTGTCTTACAAATAAATATGTAGCCATCCTAATTGGATCTACCCACGACGGTATCTCAAACTAAAGGCCGAAGTTCAGAATTTCATCCTCGAAGCATAACTTAGAGCCAACACCTTTAACAAGGGCACAACCAACATACGTGGATATTGCCTAATATACCAGGATAGGCAAGATAACGAGTTTGCCTACACACACACCTTTTAGGATTTCGCTACAAATCTGATGTTAGATTTTTTAAGCATGGCAAATCTAACGTCTGGGATGGTAAATTATGTTGTCGCGAGCATGTCAATTTCAATCAGCAAACATGGAAAATCCTTGTCATGCTCTGTTTTGCCAGAATTTGCTATGCTTGCTGAAGAAAATTGCCATGCTCGTGGCAACATAATTTACCATCCCGAGCGTCATATTTTCCATGCTTAAAAATCTGGCATCGGATTTTTAACATTTCGGTACTTTTTGTTGAATACATTGTTGTCAGCAAATCCGCAGATGTCATCGTGCTAGACAGATCCCTACGCTGAGAGAGTCCAAGGCATGTCCATGCCGCTATAGAAAATTGGGCGATCACACAAATCTTCGAGTGGGATGGAAGGTTTGGAGTTGAACAAACACCAATTCCGTTAATATGGGTGCAATTAATTTGCATCGATTATCATATCCTCAAAAGTTCTACTTGAATTATTTTTAACCAGATTTATTCACTTCGTCGCGTGCTGGGTCAAATCCCACTAGTCAGCAGATTCCTTACCCTGGTCACATATTTGTGATGATACACATGGAATTTTTGAACATGCTGTTATCCACATCGTGCTTGGTGAAGACATCGGTGAAATGTGCACGAATCTCCAGGAACAGAAACAGGTTAGAAACTCTGATCATATCCATTTCTCTGGGTGATGCATCAAACTTTGATTGAGCCGAGTCACGGAGAATGAGTCCTGATTTTTATATGCGAGTATATATATTACCACCTAACGTCAAAGGACGACCAGGATAATAATAAAATGTTCATTTCATATATAAATTATATTGGCATCTAGTGAACATCACCAACAACTAAAGCAGGGCCGGCAGCTTGAGGGTTATTATTTATCTGGTATGTGGTTGCATCACGGCGCACGCATTCTCTGTATATTGGATTAGTTACATAGTTTCTTATGCTACCAAAATCGAAAAGGGAATGTCACTACCACCTAGCTTGGTAAGCAAATTTTGAATTGATTATTTCGTGTTAGCTACAGATCCTCTTATGAGAATTGTGTTGTCTCGATAGCATGCATTCAGCTGTGTGTCATGTTCAGACTTGACAGAGAGAGATGATTATCCTGTTCAAGTGTGCATATTATGAGTAGCACGGCAGTAATTTAGTAAGAAAGAACACTCCATGCCAATGGACACAAAAAAATGGATGACAGATAGGAGATTGTAATGTTGGAGGCATGCAGCAGTGAGATCACTGTTCACTACAGCCTAGCTAGCTCGATCGTGACAGGGATTTGGTATAAATTACACGGTGCTCATTTAATTGCAGTACATGGTTTGTCCTTAGCTATGGGCCTTTTGCATATGGATCGAGATGTACTAATATGTTACTAGTTGTTAAGGTTCAGTGACACGCATGGACAAACAACCTATAAGACAAAGAATGTCTTGTACTTATAATTAAATACAATGCGCCTAGCTGGGGGGTGGAGAAAAGGAATTTTAAGATGTGTGTGTTTGTTTTTTGTATTCATCCCAGTAACAGATGCATGCCAACCTGCTTGACAAGACAGACAATGTCTTTGTGTACATATATACCACATTCAGTAGGATGGTATACAGACAATAATAGTATTAGTATATGTAGTAACTGGTTGGACACAAATTCTAACCAATTTTTAAGGACAAAGGTTTACCCTCACTGCTGGAAATATAGTTAATAAGTCCCCGCACTGTTTAAATAATGGCGCCAGAAGTTTAATGGCGCCAGAAGTAAAGGGAATGGAAAAAAGGAAACTGTAGTACTCAGGTTCCCGGAGAGCTGATTTCTTGAGGTTTTCAAAGCTTGGGCCTGCCATACAGTATATAAGTTAGGGTGAGATAAGGTGGAGAGAGCCAGGTGCCCCGGGGGGGGGGGGGGGGCTATTATTCCGTGTGTGGAATAGGCACACCCTTGAAACTATTTAGTTTTTTTATCCGTGAAGACCAAACTTTCGCCAACTATCATTAATCCTGTAACATACGTGCTTTATGAGATGAGATGTAAAATTAACAGTCATGCTTTCAAACCAAACTTTGGCAAACAATTAACAAACTTGTAATGCGTGGCAAAATAAATGTATTCGCATGAAAACCAAACTTTGGCAACAATTACTAGTTTGGTAACATGCAAGTTTTGTGATAAAAAATTGGCACCGCGAAATTCATATCCGTATTCAAAATTAATTCCTCATGATTGTGATTTTGAATTAACTTGGCAGTAACATTGCACGTGGATAGCATGTTCTTATGAAATAAGCTAAAAGTACCCTAAAAAGTAGGTCAAACATCAAAATATTGGAAGTGAACTAAGAAATCAATTACATAATTAAGGCTGTAATAATGTAGTTCTTAGAGAACACAAAGGTTCCAAACTTATGTTATCATTCATTAGCTCAAACGTGTATTGGATGGTTTGTACTGATTGGTACTACAAATATTTCGGTACAGAGGGAGTATATCTTACTTCTTAATTGCTGACCACCTTATGGATTTGAAATTACCATGCTCATTGTCCCATGTTTTCTTCAATGAAATGGCTTGAGAGAAGAAAAATAACTTTAACTATAAGTACATTCAAATTGTAGATGCTATTTTCTAAGATATGATAGTGTTATTTTCTATGCCGTTTACAACATATTGCAAAAAATAGGTGCATTACACATTCACGATTGTAACTATTAGATCAAATGGAGAGTATGTAGAGTCATTAGTATCCATTACATTAAAAATTATCGACTGATGATCAATGGAAGAACTAAAATGAAATTCATTAGAAGCCATTTTATTTACGCTCGTAATAACCTAAAATGAAAGGTTACCGCTGGTAGAAGATCCATGGAACTGACATTTGGTTACATAAGATGACATCATTGTGTCTAAGGACCACAATTATATGAAAATAACTGAACCGGTATTTTTCTCTATGTCTTAAAGACATACAAAATGGTCAATCGGTGATTACACACGAACATGAACATCGATGGAAGAGCACATAAATAATCGTGGAGTATTGAAGATGAGGATGTGAGTGCCACGTTTTACTTTAGTTGCATAAAGATTGATCCAAATTGTATATGTAATCAAAAACCATGTGAAGAGGCTCGATAAGAACAAACCGAGTTACTTAGCATAGCTTGAAATGTGTGTCACTAGTAGAAAACATGGCTTTCGTTCTAGCCGGATCAGAGCAATAGTCTCGGTCGTGTTACGAACCGGGACTAATGTGAGCATCAGTCCCGGTTCGAGCGGCTAGGACGCCGACCGGGGCTCGGCAGGCATCAGTCCCGGTTCGAACGGGATCTTTAGTCCCGGTTGGTGACACCAACCTGGACTAAAGGGGTTGCGCCAGGAGCGAGGCCCTTTCGTCCCGGTTGGTGTCTCCAACCAGGACTATAGGTCTATCTTCAGTCTCGGTTCTAGACACCAACCAGGACTAAAAACTTCCTATATATATATCCTCGCCCCTGCCCACCCTCTCCTCTGTTTTTCGCTCATAGAAGGTGAGAGGTATGTGCTACTTTGCTCTCCCTTCCTATGCACATGAGGTGTTCGATGAAATTCCTGAGAGCATGATGCCACTTGAGTTCACACAAAACAAACATGATATGAGGTGCCCGAGCCACACTTAAGCTTTCTCCTCTGCTCTTCCTCCAACCCCGTCCTCACCGCCGTCGATCGCCGGCGCCGATCTAGTCGCCGGCACCACCGTGGTGAGCCTTTTGTTCTTATATTTTTTAAAGAAAAAAATTCTTACTTGTATAGTTTTCTTACTTGTATTATTGTTTGTTATTGTATAGTGCCATGGTTTTGGTATCCGCCCCCGTCGGCTCTTGTCCGGTCTATGATTCGGATGTGGTATATTATCTTTTATAACTATTTGTTTCATTTAGTGTTTATGACAATTATGCCTACCAACTTGACATAGATGTTTTTATCTAGAAGGTATGTGAACCGGAAATTCCAACCGACCCTCTTGTCGAGAGGTTAAATTTAGTTAAAAAAGAAAACAATTATTTGAAAGAAAATTTGAAAAGAATTGAAGAAGAGAAGGTGAAATTGGAGTTGCATGTTGCCGATGTCGTCGATCTACACAAGATCCAGATGGATGCAATGCGCTTGAAGATTAGAAATATTAGAAAATATGCCATTGATAAAGAGGCTTGGTATCATTATGCCGTTGGATCAATTGTTACCTTAGTTGCGATTTTGATCGCATTTGTTGTTGCATTTAAATGTTTTACATAGTTGTATGTTGTTTTATGAGAACTATGTATGAACTTTATGTATTTATTTTTGCAGTAATAACATTTGATCACTACTGTACTTTGGTTTTAATGTGATGATGAACTTGTATTAATTTGGTCATTTCTCTATTAATGATGTTCTGTAATGGTTTTTGATATACTTAATTATATAATGCAGATGAACCGGCAATGGATGTACGGTGACCGACGCACTTCCGAGTATATTACGGGCCTGCATAATTTTATCGATGTGGCTGAGGCAAACAGTCAGAATGGTTTTATGTATTGTCCATGTGTTGTCTGTGAGAATACGAAGGATTACTCTTCCTCGAAAACCCTTCACTTCCACATGCTTAAGTCCGGTTTCATGCCCCACTATAATTGTTGGACCAAGCAAGGAGAAAGAGGGGTTATGATGGAAGACAATGAAGAAGAAGAGGATGATGACAACTATCCTATGTTCCCTGAATACGGTGATACTGCAACGGGGGAAGCTAAAGATCAAGAGGCACCAGATGTGCCCGCTGATGATCTTCGCCGGCTCATTGTTGATGCACAGAGAGATTGCGAAAGTGAAAGGGAGAAGTTGAAGTTCGATCGCATGTTAGAGGATCACAAAAAACGGTTGTACCCAAATTGCGAAGATGGAAACACAAAGCTCGGTACCACACTGGAATTGCTGCAATGGAATGCAGAGAATGGTTTATCTGACAAGGGATTTGAGAAGTTACTGAAAATAATGAAGAATAAGCTTCCAAAGGATAACGAATTGCCTGACAGTACGTACGAAGCAAAGAAGGTTCTCTGCCCTCTAGGATTAGAGGTGCAGAAGATACATGCATGTCCTCATGACTGCATCCTCTACCGCGGTGAGGAGTGCGAGAATTGGAATGCATGCCTGGTATGCGATGCATTGCCGTATAAGATCAGACGAGATGACCCTGGTGATGTTGAGGGCGAGCACCCCAGGAAGAGGGTTCCTGCCAAGGTGATGTTTTATGCTCCTATAATACCATGGTTGAAACGTCTGTTCAGAAACAAAGAGCAAGCCAAGTTGTTGCGATGGCACAAAGAAGACCGTAAGAAAGACGGGATGTTGAGAGTACCCGCTGATGGGTCGCAGTGGAGAAAAATCGAGAGAAAGTGGTCGAAATTTGCAGATGACACAAGGAACTTATGGTTTGGTATAAGTGTAGATGGCATTAATCCTTTTGGGGAGCAGAGCACCAATCATAGCATCTGGCCTATGAATCTATGTATCTATAAACTTCCTCCTTGGTTGTGCATGAAGCGAAAGTTCATTATTATGCCAGTGCTCATCCAAGGCCCTAAGCAACCCGGCAACAACATTGATGTGTACCTAAGTCCATTAGTTGAAGAACTTTTACAGTTGTGTGATTTAAAAGGTGTACGTGTGTGGGATGAGCACAAACAGAAGGAATTTGACCTACGAGCGTTGCTGTTTCTAACCATCAATGATTGGCCTGCTCTTAGTAACCTTTCAGGACAGACAAACAAGGGATACAATGCATGCACGCACTGTTTAGATGAGACTGAAAGTATATATTTGGATAAATGTAAGAAGGTTGTGTACACGGGACATCGTCGATTTCTTCCGACCAAGCATGCCTTAAGAAAGAAAGGCAAGCATTTAAAAGGTGAGGCAAATCACCGGAAGAAGCCTGTCCCCCGTACTGGTGATGATATATTTGATATGGTCAAGGATTTAAAAGCAATCTTTGGAAAGGGTCCTGGCGGACAATCTGTTCCGAATGACGCTGATGGACACGCACCCATGTGGAAGAAGAAATCTATATTTTGGGTGCTACCCTATTGGAAAGTCCTAGAGGTCCGCTCTGCAATCGACGTGATGCATGTGACGAAGAATCTTTGCGTGAACCTGCTAGGCTTCCTGGGCGTGTATGGGAAGACAAAATATACACCGGAGGCACGGGAGGACCAGCAACGTATGAACGAAAAAGACGACATGCATCCAAAGCAGTATCAAGGTCCTGCTAGCTACGCTCTTACCAAAGCAGAGAAGGAAATCTTCTTTGAATGCCTGCTCAGTATCAAGGTCCCGTCTGGCTTCTCGTCGAATATAACTTGAATAATAAATATGGCAGAGAAAAAATTCCAGAACCTAAAGTCTCATGACTGCCACATGATTATGACGCAATTGCTTCCGGTTGCATTGAGGGGGCTTCTACCAGAAAATGTTCGATTAGCCATTGTGAAGCTATGTGCATTCCTCAATGCAATTTCTCAGAAGGTAATCGATCCGGAAATCCTACCAAGGTTACAGAATGATTTGGTCCAATGTCTTTTCAGTTTCGAGTTGGTGTTCCCACCATCCTTCTTCAATATTATGACGCACGTCCTAGTTCACCTAGTCGACGAGATTGCCAATCTGGGTCCCGTATTTCTACACAATATGTTCCCCTTTGAGAGATTCATGGGAGTCTTAAAGAAATATGTTCATAACCGTGCTAGGCCAGAAGGAAGCATCTCCAAGGGCCATGAAACAGAGGAGGTCATTGAGTTTTTTGTTGACTTTATTCCTGACCTTAAGCCGATTGGTGTTCCTCAATCGTGGCATGAGGGGAGACTGAGTGGAAAAGGCATGCTAGGACCGAAAGCAATAATATGTAGGGACGGACATTCTTGGGCGCAAGCACACTACACAGTTCTAGAAAATTCCACCTTGGTGGCTCCGTATATCGAGGAACACATGGATATTGTACGCTCCAAGAAACCAGAGCAGTCTGACCCCTGGATTAAACGTGCACACATGGCGACTTTCCGCGGTTGGTTGCAAACACATCTCACGAATAACACCATTGTTGGAGATGAGTTGTACTTGTCGGCCAGGACACCATCTTCGACTGTATTGACTTTCCAATGGTACGAGATAAATGGGAATACATTTTACACGATCGCGCAAGATAAAAAGAGCACCAACCAAAACAGTGGTGTCCGCTTCGATGCAGCAAACACAAATAGGGAAAAGGACACATATTATGGTTACATAGAGGAGATATGGGAACTTGACTATGGACGTGATTTTAAGATCCCTTTGTTTCGGTGCAACTGGGTCAATATGACAGGAGGTGAGGTAAAGGTAGACCCGCAGTACGGAATGAGAACAGTGGATCTCAACAATCTTGGATACACAGACGAACCATTCGTCCTAGCCAATGATGTGGCGCAGGTTTTCTATGTGAAGGACATGTCTACCATACCGAGAAAAAGAAAACATAAGGAAGCAAATACATCACACGATGAGCCAAAGCGCCACATAGTTGTTCCAGGGAAAAGAAACATCGTTGGAGTGGAGGACAAGACAGACATATCACAAGATTATGAAAAATTTCTTGAAATTCCTCCCTTCACAGTGAAGACTGACCCAAGCATCCTGTTAAATGATAAAGATTATCCATCCCACTCTGGGATGCGACCAGCTTCACCGCCATCACTTTCTCTCTAGTGTGAGTTTCCAGACTTATAGCTGGAAAGTGCCACTTTGGACAAACCGGAGGGAATCTTTGTAAGAGCTAGCTAGGGCATTTTGGCATTTGAAACATGATTTTAGAATAATTATTTATTAAGTTATGAAATTTCAATTATTCCTATCCTTTTAGTATTTTAATTATACAGAGGAGTTAATCAATGCAATTATGTCCAAACAAAATATGAATGTCTTCTGAGCATTCCAGATAAGTCGCTTGAGGTTGACAGGCATAGGCCATACACACCCTCACCAGTTGTAGTGATTCCAGTCCCAAGTTTTGCAAGGTTGGTCATACACGTTTAGTCCCGGTTGGTGGCTCCATATAAACTAACAAGGTTAATATAGACATGGCTTAAACGTCTTGACATATATAGATGAATACATCAGAAGCATCGGAGATGATAAGAGAGAAACGTTGTATGATAAGAGAGAAACGTTGTATGGCATAGATGAAATTTGTTAAAAACTTTAATAGCAAAAAGAATTAAATCAAAAGTAGGCATGGCTTTTGATTTAATTCTTTTGTTATTAAAGAAACATTTGTATGACATAGATGACATATATTTTAGTTTTAGTAGCAAAAAGAATTATATTTTAGTAATCTTTTAACAAATTCTTTAATAGATGACATATAGATCTGTTTAAAACATTAGTAACAAACATTTGATAACATTTGTAAATAGATGACATATAATGACATATAATGTTTTAGTAACAAAAAGAATTGAACTAAAATATATGACATATAATTCTGTTTAAAACATTAGTAACAAACATTTGATAACATTTGTTAAAAACTTTAATAGAAAAAAGAATTAAATAAAAAAGAATTACAAAAGAAACATTTGTTTTTTAATCTGTTTAAAATAAAACTAAAACTAAAACATCCTAAAAAGGTCTAAAACCAAAAAGAGGAAAAATAGCTTTAGTCCCGGTTGGTGCCCCCAACCGGGACTAAAGGCCTACCTTTAGTCCCGGTCCGGGGCACCAACCGGGACTATAGCTAAATTTCAGTAGTCCCGGTTGGTGCCTCGGATCGGGACTAAAGGTAGGCCTTTAGTCTTGGGTGGGGGCACCAACCGGGAATAAAGCCTGGGGTATATTAACCCCGCGCCCCGGCTTTCTTCCTCCCCAATCTTCTTTCTCGATCTTCCGTGACACCCTGCCCTGACGCCGCCACCGTCGCCCAGCCCCGACGCCCTCGCCGTCGCCGTCGCCCTCGCCCTGCCCCGACGCGCGCCCTGCCCTGACGCCCCCGCTCCTCGCGTCCTCGATGTGAGCGCCGATCCCCTCCTCCTCCTATCCCCCGCCCTCCTGCTGGCTGACGCCGACACCGACGCCGCCCGCGCTGCTGGCCGACGCTGCCCGCGCTCTGCTGGCCGACATCACGCTTTTTTATAAACATTGCAATTTTGTGATTTGTGAACATGAAACAACTGTATGTGTGCCGCAAATGTGCTTTTCACATTAGTAGAGCATGTTGACTTGCTACAGTACATGGGTTCTTATATGAGCTGATTTTCTTAATGCTGCCAAGGAATTCTGAGCATTAGTCGCTACTTAAATCGATTAGTTTCTTAGCAGTTAGCAGTAGACGGTGCTCAAATTGGCATACGAGAATAGCAATATCATGGTGATACGTCTCCAAGTAGCTATAATTTTTGATTGTTCCATGCTGTTATATTATCATTCTTGGATGTTTTACAATCATTTTATAGCAACTTTATATCATTTTTTGGGACTAACCTATTGACATAGTGCCAAGTGCCAGTTGGTGTTTTTTACTTGTTTTTACTTCACAGAATATCAGTACCAAACGGAGTCCAATCGCGATGAAACTTTTTGGAGATTTGTTTTGGACCAGAAAAAAGCCACTGAGCCAAAGAAGTACCCGGGAGGAGGCCCAGGCGACCCAGAAGACACCAGGGCGCGCCAGAGGCCCCCGGTGCACCCTAGTGGCTTGTGGTGGCCTCGGGACTCCCCTCCACCGCCTCTGAGCTCTATAAATACCAAAATAATCCAGAAACCCTAGAGGAGTGGACAAAAAATACTTCCAGCCGCCGCAAGTTCCAGAATCGCGAGATCCAATCTAACACCATCACAAAGGGGTTCATCATCCTCATTGGTGCTTCTCCGATGATGCGTGAGTAGTCCACCATAGACCTACGTGTCCGTAGGCAGTAGCTAGATGGCTTCCTGTCTCTCGTTTGATTCTCAATACAATGGTCTCTTGGAGATCTATTTGATGTAATGACTTTTTGCGGTGTGTTTGTTGGGATCCGATAAATTTTGAGTTCATGATCAGTTTCTATCCATGAATATTATTTGAGTCTTCTTTGATCTCATATATGCATGATTACTTATAGCCTCGTATGTATTCTTTGAATCTTTGGTTTAGTTAGGCCAACTAGATCGATTTTTCTTGCCATGGGAAGAGGTGCTTTGTGATGGGTTCGATCTTGCGGTGTCCTCTCCCAGTGACAGAAGGGGCAGCGAGGCACACAAGTATCGTTGCTATTAAGGATAACAAGATGGGGTCTATTTCTACATGAATAGATCTTGTCTAAATCATGTCATCGTTCTTATTGCATTACTCCGTTTTTCCATGAAATTAATACACTAGATGCATGCTGGATAGCGGTCGATGTGTGGAGTAATAGTAGTAGATGCAGAATCGTTTCGGTCTACTAATCTTGGACGTGAGGCCTATATATTGATCATCGCCTTGGATATCGTCATGCTTATTTGATCTTCTATCAATTGCCTAACAGTAATTTGTTTACCCATCGTGTGCTATACTCTTGAGAGAAGCCACTAGTGAAATCTACGGCCCCCGGGTCTATTCTTTTAATATTTTGCTTTCCGATCTATCTTTTTCTGCATTTGTTTTCAGATCTATTATTCCAAAAACCCAAAAATACCTTGCTGCACTTTTTATTTGCCTATTTTATTTTGTGTTCTTGTGCGATCTATCTATGCAATCTATTACAATCTAATCTATCTTTTTACCGTGGAGAGATTGACAACCTCTCTTACACGTCGGGTTGCAAGTATTTGTTCTTTTTGTGCAAGTACCGTTTACATAGTGTTGCGTGGTTCTCCTACTGGTTCGATAACCTTGGTTTCATAACTGAGGGAAACACTTACCGTAGCTGTGCTGCATCATCCTTTCCTCTTTGGGCAAATACTGACGCAGTCTCAAGCCACGTTAAAGGAATTTCTGGCGTCGTTGCCCAGGAGATATCATCAACATCTACCAGGTTCCTAATCACAAATCTCATCTCCTTTAAATTTACATTATTTGCCATTTTCCACTCGTTTTCTGTCCCCCACTTCACAAATTTGCCGTTTTATTCGCCCTCTTTTTCGTTTGCCTATTTCTTGTCAGATCTCTTGTTTGCTTGCAATCTTGTTTGCGTAGTCACGATGACTCAAGAAAATACCAAATTGTGTGATGTGGACAATGATATAGTGAAGTTGAAATTATTTCCTTTCTCCTTGCAGGATCGTGAAAAAATTTGGTTTTCTTCTTTGCCTCGCAATAGTATCGATTCTTGGAATAAGTGCAAGGATGCTTTTATTACTAAGTATTTTCCGCCCGCGAAAATTATTTCCCTTAGAACCCAAATCATGAATTTTAAGCAACTTGAGCATGAACATGTTGCACAATCTTGGTAAAGAATGAAATTGATGCTAAGAAATTGTCCTACTCATGGTTTAAATCTTTGGATGATCATACAAAAAATTTATGCGGGATTGAATTTTGTCTCTAGAAATCTGTTAGATTCCGCCGCGGGTGGTACTTTTATAGAAATTACTTTGGGTGAAGTTACTAAATTGCTAGATAATATTATGACAAATTATTCACAATGGCATATTGAAAGAGCACCTACTAGTTAAAAGGTCAATTCGGTTGAAGAAATTAGTACTTTGAGTGAAAAAGTTGATGCTCTTATGAAGTTGGTTGCTAGTAAAAATGCTCCTTTTGATCTTAATGATGTTCCTTTGTCTACTTTGATTGAGCGTAATAGTGATTCTGTAGATGTGAATTTCATCTCGCGAAACAATTTTAATAACAATGCTTATAGAGGTAATTTTAATCCTTGGCCTTTTCCTGGAAATTCCTCTAATAATTATGGTAATTCCTATGGTAATTCTTCTTACAATAATAATAGGAACCCCTCTGGTCTTGAGAGTAATATTAACGAATTTATCAATGCTCAAAATGTTTTCAATACTACGATAGAAGAAAAGTTGAATAAGATCGATGATATGTCTAAAAGCATTGATAGAATTTCCCATGATGTAGAAAATCTCAAGTTGAAAGATTTTGCACCTAAGATTGATAAATCAATTAAGGCTTATATGTTTCTATGGATGAAAGTAAGAAAAGAACCACTATGCTTAGAGCCAAAAGAGAATTTTTAGAAAAAGAGTTTTCTAGTGATTGCTTTCATAAAAATGATGAAGATCTTAAAGTGATTGGTGTTTCTTCTATTGATTCCTTGTTTAGTAATATGAAAATTGATGATAAAAGGACTGAAGTAGAGTTAACTTTAGCTAGAAGGCGTCCCAATCATTTGGAGGGTGAGAATCTTGATGAAAAAATTGATAAAAGTGGGTTTGAAGAGGTCAAAACTTTAACTAGTGATGTGCCCACTATTTTGGATTGCAAAGATTTTAATTATGATAGTTGCTCTTTGATTGAATTTATTTCTTTTCTGCAATCCATGTTAAATTCACCCCATGCTTATGAACAAAATAAAGCTTTTACTAAACATATTGTTGATGCCTTGATGAAATCTTTCGAAGAAAAGTTGGAGTTGGAGATTTAAATTCCTAGAAAATTACATGATGAGTGGGAACCTACCATTAAGTTCAAGATTAAAAATTATGAGTGATTTGCTTTATGTGATTTGGGTGCTAGTGTTTCCACAATTCCGAAGTCTCTATGTGATGTGCTTGGTCTCACCAATATTCAAGAATGTTCTCTTAATTTGCACTTGGCGGATTCTACTATTAAAAAGCCTTTGGGAAGAATTAATGATGTTCTTATTATTGAAAATAGGAACTATATTCCCATAGATTTTATAGTTCTTGATATTGATTGCAATCCGTCTTGTCCCATTACACTTGATAGACCGTTTTTACGCACTATAGGTGCGGTGATTGATATGAAAGAAGGCAATATTAAATTTATATTTCCACTAAGAAAGGGAATGGAACACTTCCCTAGAACAAGAATTAAGCCACCATATGAATCAGTCATGAGAGCATCCTATGCAGCAAAAACTAAAGATGATAATACTTGAATCTATGCATTATGCCTAGATAGGGGCGTAAAACGATAACGCTTGTTGGGAGGCAACCCAATGAATAAATTTATTTTCACGTTTTTATTTCTGGTATTGAGTTTCGACACAATTATGCTACTATTATGATTGTGTTTTTAATGTTTTATTTAGTGTTTGTGCCAAGTAAAGCCTTTAGGATGATTCATAAGATGAGTAGAAACAATGCTGAATCTGAAACAGAAACTTTGAATCAAGTGCAGGAATTTTAATTTTTTACTGGAACGTGACAATGAGCTGAAATATTAACACAGTATTTCTATACCCATTCTTTACGTTGTCATAATTTTCAGAACTTTTTGAGTTACAGAAGTATGGTTAGAGTACATATTACTACAGACTGTTCTGTTTTTGACAGATTCTATTTTCATTGCATTGTATGCTTGTTTTGATGAATCTATGGTTTGTATTGGGGGATATAAGCCATGGTAAAGTAAAAATACAGTAGGTATAATGCAATAATAAAATATGAATGGGTTTGCAACAGTTCTTAGAGTGGTGATTTGCTTTATTATACTAACGGATCTCACGAAGGTTTTGTTGAGTTTTGTGTGATTGAAGTTTTCAAGTTTTGGGTGAGATCACGATGGATGAAGGAATATGGAGTGAAAAGAGCCTAAGCTTGGGGATGCTACAACACCCCCAAGATAATATCCAAGGAGAAACAAGCAACTAAGCTTGGCGATTCCTCGAGTGGCATCCCCTCTTTCTTCTAACGAACATCTGTATTTTACTTGGAGCTATATTTTTTTTCGTCACATATCATGAGTTTTGCTTGGAGCGTCTTGTATTATTTGAGTCTTTGCTTGATTTGCTTTTTAGTTTGTCACAAGTATCCTTGCTGGACACACCTATTTGAGAGAGCCAAAATTATTCTATGATTTGTTAGAATTGCTCTATATGCTTCACTTAAAGTTTTTGAGCTATGGAATTGCTCTAGTGCTTCACTTATATCTTTTTGAGCACGGTGTGCTTTAAATATTTGAAGAAATACTCTCATGCTACACTTAGATTAATTTGAGAGTTAGTAAATTTTGAAGAAACACTCTCATGCTTCACTTAGATTAATTTGAGAGTTAGTAAACTTTGAAGAAATTCTCTCATGCTTCACTTATACTATTTTGAGAGATGAAATTTTTATGCTCATGTTCTTCACTTAAATTTATTTGATCTTGTCAAAAGCAATGGCAATATATGAAACTAGTCCCAAAGTGATAGATATTCAAGAGGCATATACTAAAAAGTTTCATGAAGATCATTGGATAAATTAAACTTGATTCCTTGCAATAGTTTTGAGACATGATGATAGAGATATGTGAGTCATGTTGGTGAGTAATTATGCTTTAGTAAGAATATTGGTGTTAAGGTTTGTGATTCCCTATGCAAGCACGAAAGTCAATAGTTATGCAATGAAATTACATCCTAGTTATGGTGCATTATTCGATGTTAGTTATGCATAATGCCCGTTTATGTGAATTTTCATTTCTTGGTTGGTTGCTTCTCAATCTATTCTCTAGCCTCCACTTGTACTAAGTAGAAATACTACTTGTGCATCCAAAATCTTTAAACCCAGTTTTGCCGTATGAGTCCACCATACCAACCTATATGCAGTATTTCCATGCCGTTCTAAGCAAATTTGTATGTGCCATCTCTAATTTTCAAAATGAATTTCCTTTTTGTGTGCTCGTACCGCTCATGAAACGGTAGGGGGTGTCCAATATTTTTCCATGCTAGATGTGTTATTCTAAAGATGAGTGTTTATTCACTTGTCATTGCACGAGAGCAAGGCGGTAATAGGGATGCCCAGTCCCGAAATGAAAAGAAATTTACTTTATGTTGTCAAATAATAAATTCCTTGGAAAGTGTTGGTATGGAAGGCAACCGTTGATACGGCTAGCCACGGATTGTGAAAGAATGGTGGAAAAAGGAATAAACTTTATTTTATGTTTGGTAACCGCCTATGATGTATCTAGCATGGAAACCCTAGAGGAATCGACGAAAAATACTTCCAGCCGCCATAATTTTATGTTTGGTGGGTTGTGGTGGCCTCAGGACTCCCCTCCACCGCCTCTGAGCTCTATAAATACCCAAATATTCCAGAAACCCTAGAGGAGTCGACGAAAAATCCTTCCAGCCGCCATAATTTCCAGAATCGCGAGATCCAATCTAACACCATCACGGAGGGGTTCATCATCCTCATTGGTGCCTCTCCGATGATGCGTGAGTAGTCCACCATAGACCTACGGGTCCGTAGGTAGTAGCTAGATGGCTTCCTCTCTCTCTTTTGATTCTCAATACAATGGTCTCGTTGAGATCTATTTGATGTAATGACTTTTTGCGGTGTGTTTGTTGGGATCTGATGAATTCGGAGTTCATGATCAGTTTCAATATTATTTGAGTCTTCTTTGATCTCTTATATGCATGATTACTTATAGCCTCGTATTTCTTCTTCGAATCTTTGGTTTAGTTAGGCCAACTAGATCGATTTTTCTTGCCATGGGAAGAGGTGCTTTGTGATGGGTTCGATCTTGCGGTGTCCTCTCCTAGTGACAGAAGGGGCAGCGAGGCACGCATGTATCGTTGCTATTAAGGATAACAATATGGGGTCTATTCCTACATGAATAGATCTTGTCTACATCATGTCATCGTTCTTATTGCATTACTCCGTTTTTCCATGAACTTAATACACTAGATGCATGCTGGATAGCGGTCAATGTGTGGAGTAATAGTAGTAGATGCAGAATCGTTTTGGTCTACCAATCTTGGACGTGATGCCTATATAATGATCATCACCTTGGATATCGTCATGATTATTTGATCTTCGATCAATTTCCCAACAGTAATTTGTTCACCCACCGTGTGCTATACTCATGAGAGAAGCCAAGAGTGAAACCTATGGCCCCCGGGTCTACTTTTCCAACATATTGCTTTCCGATCTATCTTTTGCCGCTTTTGTTTTCAGATCTATTATTCCAAAAACCCAAAAATAACTTGCTGCACTTTTTATTTGCCTCTTTTATATTGTGTTCTTGTGCGATCTATCTATCCAATCTATTACAATCTAATATATCTTTTTACCGTGGAGAGATTGACAACCTCTCTTACGTGTCGGGTTGCAAGTATTTCTTCTTTGTGTGCAGGTACCGTTTACATAGTGTTGCGTGGTTCTCCTACTGGTTCGATAACCTTGGTTTCATAACTGAGGGAAATACTTACCGTAGCTATGCTGCATCATCCCTTCCTCTTTGGAGAAATACCGACGCAGTCTTAAGCCACGTCACATGGCACTATGAACATCAGTATTCAATAGTTTTGACTCTCTGTGATGACTCCTCACGTATACAGGTTGATTTGAACTCTGTAATTCATTGTACCAATGATTTTCTTAATGTTGGAACCTGAACCGGTAGATTTTTGCCATGCGGAGGTCCAATGATTTTTGACATACAAGATGGTATTGTACCAATGATCATTCAAATAAAAATGAAAATGAAAATGCTCATTGTACCAATGCTCATTAAGTTTTATTTGGTTTTTTGTTTCATGTCTTAGTTCTATGTTGTACCAATGCTCATTCAAATGAAAATGCAAGGTATCGCAATGATGAGCGTATGATTTTGGTAGTTCCATAAGATTAATAAAATTTAGGACACTGAAATGTAGGGGTTGAGAATTAGAGGTCTGCTCGACTTAAACAAATATTAGTTGAGATCTTTATAGGTAAGTCCCTATGCATAAATTAATGGGATATATTTTAGGGGACCCGTTAGAGTTTCTCTCACACATGTTCATGATTCCTCGTCAATCCTTCCAACTCTACCGGTTTATGGTAAACAACATATATTGTCACCCTTTCAGTTACCTTTTGTCAAGTTTTCTTTGGTGAAAACAAGTTCATCATGAAACTAAGTTCTGCTTCGCCCATGATGGCCACGCCGGCAAGGAGGTGGAGTTCACAAATTGCACATTAGACCATGACAAGCCTCGAGCATGTGTACTCATGATAATTTTGCTTTCCCCGTTGCAACGCGGCATATTTACTCGACGAAAAAATAAACAAATTACAAAAAACATGTGTTATGTATTTGAAAGATGTGCGTTGCACGTGCACGCTTACTAGTGTGTATAAATCTTGTATTCATCTTGTGTACTCATCTTGTATTCATCTTGTGTATAAATCTACGCACCACAGACATGATAACATAGGTACAAATATCATCATAACTTCGACATGAGGGGGGGGTCGTTAAAACATAACCCCGATAACTTCGGTGGAATCTTTGCTGATGTCAGTATTTTTTTTGTTAAACATGCATCGTTGTGCTCTTTCTTCCATCCACGTTTAAAAAATAAAGGAGGACTCGAGAGTGAGGGTGATCGAAGGAATTAAGAAATCGTTTGGATCTATTGCTTACGAACCCAACGTTTGATATTTAGCACAGTCCTTAAGAAATATATTCATCATGTATTAAGAACCTAATGTGTATTTGGGAAAAGGTTCAATATTATTTATACTAGCAAACTTGCTCGTGCGTTTCCATGTGTACTTTGATGCCATGCCCTTGGTTGCCATGTAAAGTTGTTGTAGCATGACTCAATCTTGCTCTAAAGTTGATTATCTCTCATGGTTTGTATATTGCCATGTTGTAATATTTGCAGAAACTATGGAACATGACAGAGACTTAGAACAAGAAGAGATGTTGGGGGAAATAATCCGTGAGGGAGATGATGATATCACCTCATAGTTTCTCAACGACTCTGATGGTGAGGGAAGAGAAGATGACGGCTCTGGTGATCGAATGGAGGGAGAAGATGACGGCTCCGGTGTTGGAGCCTTAACTGTTGCAAAGTCCGGCGAGGTATATATATATATTAATTAAGCCTCTATTGACTAGATGCATTAATTGATTTGTATGTACATATATTAATGCTTCTTTCTTATTTTAGCCCTCCGGATCGAGCAAAACTTCTATAAACAGACGAGGCCCGGAGAAAAGGATGGGCGAGAATGAAAGGTTCACGATCGAAGAAATCACTGCAGATGGCAAACAGACTGCTCCCAAGCGGGCCGCAGACCGATTTATAAGTCAGTGCGGAGTTGTTGTTAGGGACAACATCCCGATCAGCACTCAAGAATGGAATAAGCCAAAGGCGGACGATGGAGTTTCTTATGTCAACGATAGATCCAAAGAAACGCTTTGGAATATGCTCATGAAAAATTTCACCCTACTGCCAGAGGTGGATCCAAATAACAATGTCATAGAGCAAAAAGTCAAGGCATGGGCTCTTAATAAGATGGCCCAACAATTCAACAACTGGAAGAAAAGATTGCACGAAAAGTATGTCCTGAAAGAGAAGACTCCAACATTCACCGGAGCAGATGAGAAGTTAAAAGATCACTGGCCCGCATTTGTGGCGTACAAGACATCGGAGGTAGGTAAGAAAAGGTTAAAAGTAAACAAGCAAAATGCTGCAAAGAAGAAATATCACCATGTTATGGGGTCAGGTGGCTACAAGTTTGCCAGGCCTAAGTGGGAGAAAGGTGAGATAGACCTGCTTGAGAAAGGGATCCATCCAGAGCCTTTGGAGTGGAACGAATGGAGAAAGACTTGGTTCTACGGGCATGGGGAACGTTGAACCCAGAAATAGGGAAGTGTGTTTATACAAAAGCTCAACTTGCAACACCCGTCAAAGCCATTCAATATGCAATGAAGGACGTGTGATAACCCACAAGTATAGGGGATCACAACAGTTTTCGAGGGTAGAGTATTCAACCCAAATTTATAGATTCGACACAAGGGGAGCCAAAGAATATTTGAGAGTATCAGCAGTTGAGTTGTCAATTCAGCCACACCTGGAGATTAAATATCTGCAGCAGATTGATCAGTAGCACAGTAGTATGATAGTTTTGATAGCAGTAGCAACAGTAACGGTAACAGTAGAGTGATAGTAATAGTTTTGTAGCAAGTGTAACAGTAGCACTATTAGTAACTTAGCAAGAGAAATATGTGGAAAACTCATAGGCACTGGATCGGTGAACTCGTTGGATGATATTCATCATATAACAGTCATAACCTAGGGCGGCACAGAACTAGCTCCAGTTCATAAATGTAATGTAGGCATGTATTCCATAAATAGTCATACGTGCTTATGGAAAAGAACTTGCATGACATCTTTTGTCCTACCCTCCCATGGCAGCGGGGTCCATAAGGAAACCAAGGGATATTAAGGCCTCCTTTTAATAGAGAACCGGAACAAAGCATTAACACACGGTGAATAGATGAACTCCTCAAACTACGGTCATCACCGGAAAGTATCCCGACTATTGTCACTCCGGGGTTTACGGATCATAACATGTAATAGGTGCATATGACTAGCAATATCGGATCAAGAACATAGATATAATGGTGATAACATAAATGGTTCAGATCTGAAATCATGGCACTCGGGCCCTAGTGACAAGCATTAAGCATGGCAAAGTCATAGCAACATCAATCTCAGAACATAGTGGATACTAGGGATCAAGCCCTACCAAAACTAACTCGATTACATGATGAATCTCATCCAACTCCTCACCGACAGCAAGCCTCCGAAGGAATTACTCACTCCCAGTGGGGAGCATCATGGAATTGGCGATGGAGAAGGGTCGATGATGACGAAGACCGAAGATTCCCCTCTCCGGAGCCCCAAACGGGCTCCAGATCTGGCTTCCCGAGGAAGAACAGGAGGTGGCGGCGGCTCCGTATCGTAAAACGCGATGAAACTTTCTCCCTTTTTATCTCCAAAAATAGGATTTTATAGCGTCGGAATTAGGGTCAGTGGGGCCCCGAGGTGGGCACAACCCACCAGGGCGCGCCTGGGGGGGGGGGGGGCTGGCGCGCCCTGGTATATTGTGCCCAGCCAGGGCTCCCCCTCCAGTGGTTCTTGGCTCCAGTATTTTTTTATTTATTGTAAAATAAATCTCCAAAAAGTTTCGACCAGTTCTGAGAACTTTTATTTCTGCACAAAAACAACATCAAGGTAGTTTTGCTGAAAATAACGTCAGTCCGGGTTAATTTCATTCAAATCATGCAAATTAGAGTCCAAAACAAGGGCAAAAGTGTGAGGAAAAGTAGATACGACGGGGACGTATCAACGTGCAGGAAGGGAAGTTGCATCCCGACAGAGAGAAGGACAAGCTGACACGCGCCCTCGGGAATCCTTAACACCCTGGACGAACACGAGGCACATCAGGCTCTGTTCCGTGGAAGGTTGGGTTTCCCGACAGCAGTGACACTTACATAAGCCGAGTGAGAAAGAAGAAACAGGATGCAGACCGGCAACAGAAGGTCAAAGAAATAGTAGCGTTGCAGTAGAAGCAAATAGAGGCACTTACCAGCCAGCAAGCTACCGGTCCATCTCAGCGGCAAGAAGATCCTACATTCGATACTGCCCACGAAGCTACCTCACCATCTCAGCGGAAAAGTAGCGTGGCTTTCACGGAGCTCGTTCGGCCCATAGGTGATATCACGGCTCCTCGCTACCCCGTGGGTGGTATCACACAGAGGGAACATTGTGATCTACGTGCGAAATGCATGAACATATCCATGAAGGTGGCGGTCGGCTATGCCTTACCTCGTGTACCTGATGGAACTTACCATTGCTCTCCGATTCCAGCTGGCTATGCTGTTGTAGGGGTGGATGAAGTTATGAATGGATTTGAGCAGCTGGAGCTTGACTGGCCGACAAGTGAACGGGAGACTGCACTGGGAGATGCCATAAGGACTACCATTCTATGGAGAAAGGAACACATCGTGCTTCCACATTGGATGCTGCGTCACCAGACTCCGCCGGAGGAGGCCCCACAGTAGACTCCTCACAGTCCAGCTCTATCTCCGCTAACTCAGCCATCTCCGCCGTGTCAGCACACTCCGCCGCCTCAGCTATCTCCGCCGCGTCAGCACACTCCACCGGAGGAGGCCCCTCAGCAAAATCCGCCGCGTCAGCTGACTCCGCCCCCTCCATCGCGTCAGCTGACTCCGCCTCCTCCGCCGCCTCAGCATTGGCGGAAGAGAACCGCCGCTCTGGCGGCTAGTAGTACAACTGCGAAGAAATCCAGAGCAGGTACAATAAGCGTCAAGGAGGCTCCTACCAAGTTAACATATGAACTGAGTGATGAGGAACTCAATAAGGCCGTGACTGCTGATGTGAAATGCCAGCTTGCACCGAAACGTCCCGAGTGAAAGGAGCAAAGAGATCCGAGAAAAGCGAAGCGCTGTCTGGAAAACCTTACAAACCACCACTGCCTCCGCCGCTATCGAACTATGACCGCTCTATTATCAAGTCACATAGAGAACAAGAGCGGTCGGGAAGTAGCAGTAGTGCAAGGGGGAAAACAATTCCCTAGCTCGGCGAATAGAAAAACCAATCGTGCCCCCCGCTCAAGGTGTTTACCGATATCGCTAATGATCCGGGTGTAGCGGCCACTGATCTTGGTTTCACTCTTGGTGATTACTTAGGCGAGGAGGTATAGTTCCCCATGGCTGAGTTAGCCTATAGATTCGAGCACGAGAAGCCTCTCGTCAGACGTGAGGAGCTAAAGCATCTACCAACACAAATGCGAAGATTGCATGAGTGGTAAATGGAAGCCTCAAAGGAAGTGACCAACTATATCATTGTGGGAATTAAAGACGAGCATTACTTCAATGGAGAGGAGGAGATTTACATTGAATTTGAAGAATTATTTCAGTTATACAATCAAGACGCCATCGACAAATCTATCGTCAGTTGCTATTGTTTGTAAGTATCATTTCTGTAACTATGTCTCTAGCTCAGCTCGTTCATTGCATGTATAATTATCCTCATTATATTATGCAGAAAGAAGATCCTCGAATCCAAAAAAGGACAAATCTATGACATTGCGTTCATTATCCCAAATACTATTCATGAAGTTACGGTACAATTGAACGCCAATGATATAGAGAAGATCTTGCTGTTGGGTAACGCAGCAGAAAACAAAAATTTCCGACCTACGCACCAGCCCAGGACCACTATGGAGACTGCATACAAGGTTTGATCTTTTTTGTTACCGACTCGTAGCGCAGCGGAAGTAGAGTCGATGACGATCGGCGGTGCAGATCCCCGCAGCTAGGATTTACAACCTCTCAACCGCGAGGATGTATACCATCATCTGCCCCTCGGACAGCCCTCCGGGAGGCGGTCGGACAGTCCCCCGGACGGTGTCGCGGACAGCCCTTCGGGAGGACCTTCGAAACTCGGACGGTCACTCGGACAGCCCTTCGGGAGGACCTTCGAAACTCGGACGGTCACACGGACAGCCCTTCGGGAGGCACTCTCAAACTAAGACCGAAACTACGATCTCTCTACAGAGTTGCACACATACGGTGTCATCTATCCGGCAGGGCTTCGCCGTCCAGAACTAGTTCCCACCGGAACCCAGACAGCCTTTCGGCTCTACGAAACTATTTCGCTGGGAGGGAGAGAGAAAGCCAGATCATGCATGGCACTTGTATGTGAGAAAGAGTAAGTCTTTAGGCAGCCCACTCCACCCCTATTTATAGGCCAAGCCAAAAGGGTGGCTTCTCCAAGCAGCCAAGGGGGAAAATACCAAAGGGCCCTCAAGGTGGCTTCTCCAAGAAGCCACCCAAAAAGCACTTTCACTATTCACGACGACATTTTTCAGCGTCCGTTCGAACCGAAAATATATATGTGGGCTTAGAACATTTCCAGTACCCACTAAAATAATTTTTGATGCGTTCCGAAACAATTCCGGATTAGTGATTTTCATCTGCGAAAAGCAAACAAAGCGGTTCCGGCAGCTCCGGAACATTTCCGGTTTTTCTTCCGGAAAATTCCCAGAAGTTTCCAGAATGATTCTGCCACCCTCCAAGAATTATCAGGCGTGTGCCGAAACCAATTTGACTTAATGGTGTACTCCGAAACAACTTTTCGGTTTAGTGATTTTCATCTGTGAAAAGCAACTAAAGCGGTTCCGGCAGTCCGGAACATTTCCGGTTTTTGTCTCTGAAAAATCTCAGAAGTTACCGGAACAATTCTGGTACCCTCCAATAATTTCCAGGCATGTGCCGAAACCAATTTGACTTAATGGTACACTCCGAAACAACTTTTCGGTTTTACCGAAACTGTTCCGGTGTTCTCTCTGCGGAAATTTTCCGCTGTCCGAAACTTTTCCGGTGATTTTCTCTCAGACTCTCTGTCTAGTATTCAGCAGATAGATGACCCTTAAGTGTGTGACCCTATAGGTTCGGTGAAGTATAGACATGACCCGGAACCCCTTCCGATCAATGATCAACATCGGAGCCGTGGACACCCATATTGACCCCTATACCCACACGAATGAATATTCGAGTGAACCTCCAGTTGCCGTGTGCTATTCCTATTGCTTCACGATATGTTACAAATACCCGAGGTGAGACATGTTGGCATCCCCGTGGATCAACAACTTGTCCACTATGCCAGTTACCTCGTTATCGGTATTGTTCTCTTTTCTCCTTCCCATGTTCCGGCATCCCCGTGATCAAATCACAAAATGTCTGGCCAGACGATGATGGATACCGTAACACCGAGAGGGCCTAGAGATATCTCTCCATCGCCGGAGGAGCAAATCCCAATCTTGAGCTATCAAGTTACTTGACATACTTTTCCATGAACCCGTAAGCCGCCGTAATAGCCACCCATTTACGGATGACGTTTAACAAACCCCAAAGTTCATGAAGCAAGTAGGAAGAAACTCGATACTCTCCTGGTCTAAGGAATCATGCAAACGTTAACCACCTCTGTGTTATAAACCATTAACTTGTAACGAATGAATCTCATAGCATAACATCAATTCGGGTCGATTCAACACAAATGTTCTTCTAACATTGTGCCCTCAAACTTGCCGGCATAGCCATGCCCATGATCAGGAAAACAGGATCATCATGCAATACTTGAGCCAGTCTTAGAGGCCAGACTAGGAATACATTTTACTGTTTATTATTACACACATGCATATGAGTCTTCCTCCGAGCCTCGTGGTTATTGTAGACTCGAGAACCATAGCAGTTATAGCATGGAACATATACCTAATTATGAACAGGGAGATAATCAATAACATTTATTATTGCCTCTAGGGCATATCTCCTACAGACTCCCACTTGCACTAGAGTCAATAATCTAGTCAATGCTAATGCACTTTACATCTGTGGCACACTGGTGTAAAATATGCTTCGCATGTGGTATAGCCTGATGTCCAACGGATCTGACGACTTCAGCTCCGTGTGTAACTTTGCATATCCTTGCGTTTTCACGCTTTCACAAAATTGTTATTTTGTGTGGACTTGGCTTTGCATATGTGTGAATCATTGGTCGAAACCTGATTCCTCAGACTGAGCTATGGAGCAACTATCTACAATAGTGTCCCATAGACCAAAGCCATCTTGGAACCATACTAAGTTCATGAATGAACTATATGATTCAACAACTCTTTGTCGCTTCTAAAGCGTCAACACACTTAGCCTTTGTTATAGAATTCGCCACAGTATCTTGTTTGGAACAATTTCCAACTACCGTGCCACTATGTTGTGTATTACACAAAACCCTTAACTTAAATCGAAAATCGCATGGAGCATTGATGAAGACTGTATCGATGTAATTACTTACAACGAGCACTTCATAATCTCTGCTTGCGAGAAAACATGTCATCAGTACTGCTCTAGTACTTAATGACATCTTTCACTGTTGTCCCATGATCAGTACTTTTGATCACTTTGGTATCTATACTCGCAACAACTTTGGAGTATTGGACATATCTGGTTGTTTTTACATACCATGGAATACATGATTAATCCAAACACGAAGGTGTGTGGAATCTCCATCATGTATTTTGCTCATCAGTGTTTTTGGGACACCGAGTCTTGCAAAAACTCTTTCCATGTGACTTCGGCAAGAATCACTCCTTGGCGTTTTAAATGCTAAAAAGTTTTAGCATCTTGTCAATATGTATCTTTGCTCAGCCCCATTAGGTAAATCTATCTCCATAGATCATCATGCCTAATATTAAGGCTATTTAGCCCAAGCACTTCATCGAAAAAACCCTTTTCAAATGAAGTCCTAATTCGTGTCAAGAAATTTATTTCCAGTTAACAATGTGTCAAGCACACAACGTTTTTAGAAATATTATTATGTTCCCACTTACTTTCTTGAATCACAAGCATCTTCGTTACCCATTGATGAAGTCAAAACCCTTTTGACCATTTTATCAAAATACGAAGATTTCAACTCCATTTTTGCTCTCTTCTGTCCATCGCTGGAACTCTGAAGTTTGCATACTTACTAGCATCCTCTGGACTGACAAAATACCTTGGACTGTAAAACATGCAAGTCCTTGGTTACATTTCCATCAGATGGAAATCCTTTCGTCATCCATGTTTCATATCTCATGATTGAAATATGTATTAATTGCTAGTTCAACCCGAACCGACTTTAAGCATCGCTACGGTGAAACAACCTCATCGTAGTCAACTCCTTGAACTTGTTATTTCAACAAGTCGAGCTTTATGGATAAAACATTTTATCCACATCAGTTTATAGTTTCATAAATATTCGTTAGACTCTAAGTCTTCCGAAAGGTGTATCAAGGTTTTAATCTTGAATCACTTATATGGAAACTATCTCGGATTGTATTGGCATTTAGCCAATTCCGGAGTCAGGGCCCATCAACGCTTCCTTGTGTATCGTAGGTATACTGTTGTCTAACAACAATATCTCATATGCGCACCTGAGAGGTTTCCATGAGTTTTTCCTACGTGGTTCAGCTGCAAGTTCGACCGAAGTCCATACATCTCATGTAGAGGCTTCCGTATCAGTCGCAGTAGGAAACTCCGGAATCACTTCCAAGGTTCCTTTCCTTTGACCTGATGACGAAGATACTGGTTATCTCGTCGAGTTGCACTGTCCTCCCACTCACCTTTTGTAAGAACTATTCTCTTTAAAAGCATACCGTTTTGTGGAAAATCGTTTGCCTCGGTATAGTGGTGGGGGAATACCCAATGACTTGGGATAACCTACAAAGTAGCACTTGTCTGATTTGGAATAGGTTTGTAACCTTTTACACAAGCCCCATATTCCAAATGTTAAGAAAAGATATAACATGGTTGGGCGTACCATACCATGGCGTCATTTCAACAGACCCGATGGAGCTCTTTTCAGTGTAAAAGCCGCAGTCTCTAAGGCATCACTTTAAAAGGGATAATGGCAAATTTATTTATGTCATCTTTGATCTTACCATGTCATAAATGGTTCGATTACATCTTCACGGACTTTTCACTTATAGTTGTGTTCCGGGAGGTGCAAGTTATGAAACCCCTTTCACAACTCATCAGACATTCGCTAAACTTGTAACTCAAATATTCCTTTCTGCAATCGAATTGTAGAAACATAATTTTCTTGTTACAACAACTTCTACTTCATTTTTGAAAATCTTTCGAATGATTTCAAAAGATCCAGACTTACGTCTCATCAAGTAAATATCCATATATCTACTCGAGTCATTTCCGAAGAGAGATAAATCCACTACTTGCAACAACATTTATTGAACTACACACATCAAAATGTATGATCACAAATAAGTTTGTTGCTCGTTCCTTATGGCCTGTGAACGGTATTTCAGTCACTTCACTTTTCAGAGGAAAGTTGCAAGTGTCAGATGATTCAAAATCAAACGACTTCAAAATCCATCATAATGGAATTTTCCATGCGGGTTTCTCCAATGTGACCAAATGCAGTGCCACACTTGTGTGGTATTCTTTTAGTCTTGCGACATTTAGCGTCAGTGTTACGGATGTATCATATTTCCATCAATATTCATAACATACATCACATCTAGGATGGAAGCATGGCCCTTCATGTTATTCATAATACTGAACAACAATTATTGTTTTTATGAACAACTCTTTTGCAACAAACATTGTGCAATGGGCTAGAGTGTATGAAACTCTAAATGAATTATAAAAGTAAATATAGAGGTAATGTATTATTATCAATATTCATAACCTACATCTTGAGCTATCAAGTTACTTGACATACTTTTCCATGAACCCGTAAGCCGCCGTAATAGCCACCCATTTACGGATGACGTTTAACAAACCCCAAAGTTCATGAAGCAAGTAGGAAGAAACTCGATACTCTCATGGTCTAAGGAATCATGCAAACGTTAACCATCTCTATGTTATAAACCATTAACTTGTCACGAATGAATCTCATAGCATAACATCAATTCGGGTCGATTCAACACAAATGTTCTTCTAACATTGTGCCCTCAAAATTGCCGGCATAGCCATGCCCATGATCAGGAAAACAGGATCATCATGCAATACTTGAGCCAGTCTTAGAGGCCAGACTTGGAATACATTTTACTGTTTACTATTCCACACGTGCATATGAGTCTTCCTCCGAGCCTCGTGGTTATTGCAGACTCGAGAACCATAACAGTTATAGCATGGAACATAAACCTAATTATGAACAGGGAGATAATCAATAACATTTATTATTGCCTCTAGGGCATATCTCCTACACTTGCTTAGGGCGTTAATTGAACAACAAACCAAAAGGGAAATACTATTTCTTTACAACTTCAAGTGAGTGTTATACTGTCTTGTACACATTCTGTTTCGCTTACTCGATGTTAAGTGTAATTGATGAGTTATGTGTGCGCATCTTCCACTTTATTCTGCTAGTCATTCAGTTTGACGCAGGAAGAGTACTTGTCATGGACTCGTTACGTAAAGACCCTGAGATGTGGGCGGACCTGAAAAAAATGCTCCAGAGGTAATTTCAATCATTATCGCACTATATCGACAACTTTCGTCATTTCCTGATATCAAGTAATTAATAACTCCTTTATTCATTTTCTTTGCCGAGCAGGGTTTGGAAAGAGTTCACCAAGAAGGCTAGGGGTGAATGGAAAGAGGAGCTGCAATTTTGACCACTCAATGTAAGTAGTACTAGCTAGGTCCGCGCATCTCTTTGATTCTAGTTTTAATACCATTATCATGCTTGATTATTATTTTGATTGAACTATATTCTCATAAAGTGTTCGAGGCAGGGATCCGGGAATAATTTATGTGGATACCACGTTTGCGAGTTCATTCGCCAGGCGGCCTGTGAGACGAGCAGAATGTTAGAACAACTTGAAGTACAGAAAAAATATTCATAATTTTATTTTATTACCATCAATTGTGTTGAGTTTCATTCATATATATTGACCCCCTTCTTTAAATTAGATCCAACGGATGCGGGACGAACTCATACCAAAGGATCGCCTCTGAGCAATTCAAGAGGAATTGGCGGGATTCTTACTTGAAGAGGTCATACATAGAAACGGAGAATACAATCGGGAATTGGATGCTAATTTTGGTAATTAGATATTAGGGATAGTAAGGGATATTATATTGTATATAGGCATGAATGTGTACTATTGTAGTAGCGTCGAATATATATACGAAAACTTGTTGTTCAACAAGCATGGAGAAAGAGGTCACTTCTCTATATTCATCATGATTGTGACGCCCCCAGTTTGATCGTACTCTAATCATACACGCAAGTACGCACGATCAAGATTAGGGACTCACTGGAAGATATCACAACACGACTCTAGACACAAATTAAAGTCATACAAGCTTCATATTACAAGCCAGGTGCCTCGAGGGCTCGAATACATAAGATCAAAAACACACGAGTCAGCGGAAGCAAATAATATCCGAGTACAGACATAAGTAAACAAGTTTGCCTTAAGAAGGCTAGCACAAATGTAACACCCCAAAAATCGGGTTATCGATTTTTGTGCTGTTATTCCTTCCTAGCTTTTCTCTCCCGAATTTTTTCCTCTGGAATTTGGCAAGTGACCAGGTATATCCAATCAATCCGCACCCTCTCAGTGCTTTTCCTATGCCCATGTGCCAGTCAACCCTCCGTCAGTAAACCCTGAATCTCATTCAAACCCTAGTTCCAAATATTGGAACTGGAAATCCTGCCTTTGTGTTTACAAAGGAGCTATCATTTTCCTTGATCTGTTGATCCTCCCAAAATTTCCAGAGACCCTTATTCTCTCATAAACCCTAGATATGCAAAGATATTGCTAAGTCATATGCAATATTTCTCATCTAGAATTAATTCCTCTTTCTGCATTTCTGAGGAATTAAACCCAGGAGAAATATCTATCCATCTCCAGAGTTCATGAAAATTTGTGGAGATATTCTTTGTGGATATATTGAGCTCTCATAAAATATTGGCCATAATTAAATTAGGGAAATTGCCTTTTCCTATTTAAAGCCAATATTTCAATTTGGGGCCTTTCCAAAGGAACTACCATTTTGGTAGCTAGGAAAAATCCCAAATAATTTTTGGAGCTTCTCATATCCATATCTTCATCAATTCCATCAAAATATAAAGTTCCCCAATTCAAATTTTGAGCACCACTTCCATTTGCAAATTCTGTCCAGATTTCCCATTTGCAAAGGAATTGCATGATTCCTTGATCTCCTTGGGCTAAAACTTTGCAGGGTAATTAATTATGATAAAATACCCTTGTCCTACAAAAATTAGCCCATTCCATCTAGCCAATCTTCCTCAACAATTTATTCAAGTTTCTGTCCATATTGGAGCACTGTGAAGGAAGTACCATTTCCACTTATGCAAATGGAATGAAACTTTTACAGTGACTCCATATGCCTAAATAATTGGCCTCCTCCAAATTTGAGTCATTTTTATCTATCCAATTTCTCAGGACCATCTGGTTTCTATTTCTGTTTAGTATGGCACTTTGTGAAGGAAGTACTTGATTCCTTGATTCAATTGAGCTAAAATTTGTCAGGGAAGTACATATTGATATATTAATTCTGTAAACCAAAAATCAGCGCAACTCTCCAAGCCAATCTTTTCCCATAATTTTCTCAAGTTTCCGACCAGATTGCATCTCTGTGAAGGAAGTACCATCATAGATGATCAATTTGATCTGAAACTTGTTCAGCTATCTCTCATGACCAAATCATCTCTCTACACCAAAAATCATCCAAGTCCATCTAGCCATTTGACCCCAGCTCTCTCATTTTCAAATCTGGTCAGACTGCCAAGTTACAAAGGAAGTGCTATCTAGAATGGTTTTTTTTGAGCTGAGATTTTTCCAGGTTAGTTACCCTAGTAGATGATCCCCCCTGCCCAAGACCAGGCCAAGAGGTGCACTGTGGTGGCCACACCACAGCACAAACAGGTTGCTGTTGGCAACTGTTTGACCTTGGTTCAATCAATTCAGACCTCTCCAGAGCTAGCCAGATGCATAGGTCAACTCAGCGTTGCGTGGAGAACCTCCTAGACATAGGTTAGCCTCATGCGCAGTGTGGCAACGCCGTGGCCGCATGGTGACCACGCCAGACGCAGCCAAACCGGTGCTCTGTGCGATTGGACCCTTCGGGAGCTCGTCTCCAGCGAGCTCCAGCCTGTCCAGGAGCGTCTAGGAGCTCCCCATCGCGCGCGTGAACCGTCTAGAGCCCTCTCCCCCTCGTCCCGTAGCTTCTGGCCGCCTCTCCGTCATCCCGAAGCTCCGGCCGCCGTCTTGGAGCTTCGGCAATCGCCGCGAAGCTTCTCCCCATAGCCTTTATAAGCGAGCCCGAGCCCCCCCGACCTCCAGCAACCCCGCCCCCTCCTCCTATCGAGCCCCGTAGCTCCCTACCTTCGCAATGGCCGTGGCCCTGCCGCTGGCGTCCGCGAGGAAGCCGAGCAATGGAGCCTCCCTCGCAGCCCTCGACCTGTCCATAAGCCCTCCCGGAGCCGCCGCATCATTTCCCCCACCGAAATCCAGCCGGAGGAGCCCGCCATTCTGGCCCCAACCGCGCCGCGCCGGTCGTCCGCCGTGGAACGGGCAGCCGCCGCCTTGGCCCTCCCGGGCCCCCACCAGCTAGTTCCCCGGGCGCGGAAAGGAGCGGCGGAGCCCCTGCGCCCGTCGGCCGGCCCTCCCTCGCGGCGGAGCATCGGCAGCCGCGCCAGCCAACGCCTCCCCTGCTTCTGTCGGGCGCGAGGAAGACGGCTAGAGGGCGGAGGAAAGAGATGTGGTGGGCCCCGCGTGTCAGCGGCCCAGGCGCTGACCAGGCCGGCACGTTGACTGCCATTACTGGAGGCGCAGTTTCAGAAATACGTTTTCCCTTTTGGAAAGCGTACTCTGCTGCCGCCTTCCGTTGAAATAGGCTTTCCCTGCGCGGAAGCGTATTCTGTGAAATGTGCTTTCAGCCCAGCTCCGCCGGCCGAAAGGCTTATATTGTGGACGTTCACCGGTTTAGGCCAAAAATAAATATATTTTTATTTATTTTCTGCCTAAACAACGAACGCCCGTATCTCTGCAACCGTAGCTCGGAATCAGGTAAAACCAGCGCCCACGTCTTCGTCTCGTCGAGCCCGTTCCGATAGCATCATTTCCATAATGTGTTCACACAGTGGAAATAACCGTTTTGCCCTTGCCCTCCGATCGAGCCCTCTGAGAGAGAAACCCCTTTTCCGGCGAATTCTTCCGCGAGGTGACCGCTCTTCCTCCCGGCATATTCGTCGACCCCCAGGCAAGCCAACTTCTTACCATGAGCTCCGGACTTGCGTGATGACTCTGCTTGCACCTGTGTGTTTATCTGTATCGCCTGTTAGGTTGCACTTGCATACACCGGTGGTGACATCGGTATTTGATACTAGCATTTCCATTCATCTAGTGCCATGTCTTATTTCCATATTTCCATAATAATGATATTGTTAATAGCATTGCCATGTTAGTATTATGGTTGATCTCATGCCATGATTATCAGTACTATGATCTTGTTATGCTAGCACTTATTATTATCAGTGGAATAGTACGATGATGGATATGTTGAGTGGGATGAATAAAGGATACCTAGTTGGTTGATCTCGAGTCACCTGTCCGGGCTTATCCGTGTAACCACATTTGCAGGTATGGGACGGCCTTGACTTGGTCTGATCGCGTGCTCTTTCACCGGTACCTCCAAAGAGGGAGGGTTATGCACGCGTGCTACCCTGATCAGGTAGGCGGTGATAACCCTGTGAGCCCAGTTGTTGTTGAGTTTTGCGCACGGTCCCCGTTTGGACAACCCGTCCAGACCTCAGTAGATGGTCAACTGTAGCAGTGTTAGTAATAATGGAAGAACTCATCTTGGGTAGACCTCAGATGATGTCGGGTATAATATATGATAGTCAAGGGATGGCTATATGATGAGTGGTCAGATGACCACATGATTTGGATTGGATTTCAGTCAGTTCAGGTTGGATCATGAGTATGTCAAGGGTTGTGAACAACCCAGAAGAGAGTAAGTTGGTATCCGGTACAGTAAGTATTCTAAGCATTTAGTGTGATCTTACCATAGATTACATGCCTGATCCCTGATATGTCATGCTTGATCTATGCTTGCTTTGTTAGTATTCATGCCGTGTCTAGGATTAATTCATGCATAGCATAGGGCTTGATTTGTCATCTGTTCGTTTGGATGCTATGTATTTGGTTGTCT
Source organism: Elymus sibiricus (assembly GCA_039707655.1). Taxonomy (NCBI): domain Eukaryota; kingdom Viridiplantae; phylum Streptophyta; class Magnoliopsida; order Poales; family Poaceae; genus Elymus; species Elymus sibiricus. Next base: position 386,261,828 of record CM077671.1, read on the forward strand.
TGCGAGTACATTCAAAGTACTCACCTGGCCTTGCACGTGGCCAGTTGCAGGAGAAGATCCGCCGTGCTAGATCGTAACCTAGCCAGTCCTGTGCGTTATGGAGCCCAGCCAGAGACGTCATTGCCCCTGAACCAAGACCCCTGCCGCCATGTAGTTAGCCTTGGAGTTATGTAATATTGTTGTAAGCAACATTATTGTAATACTCCATTATAATTAATAAAGACATTTTCAGGCCTGGAATTGCTGTATCATGTCGTTGACGTGCGCCAGGTCTTATCCTGGGACTGGCGTGCGTCGGCCCTCTTGTTGGAAATATGCCCTAGAGGCAATAATAAATTGGTTATTATTATATTTCCTTGTTCATGATAATCGTTTATTATCCATGCTATAATTGTATTGATTGGAAACTCAAATACATGTGTGGGTACATAGACAACACTGTGTCCCTAGTAAGCCTCTAGTTAACTAGCTCGTTGATCAAAAGATGGTGAAGGTTTCCTAGCCATGGACATGAGATGTCATTTGATAACGGGATCACATCATTAGGAGAATGATGTGATGGACAAGACCCAAACTACGAACGTAGCATATGATCGTGTCAGTTTATTGCTATTGTTTTCTGCATGTCAAGTATCTGTTCCTATGACCATGAGATCATGCAACTCCCTGACATCGGAGGAGTACCTTGTGTGTATCAAACGTCACAACGTAACTAGGTGACTATAAAGGTGCTCTACAGGTATCTCCGAAGGTGTCTGTTGGGTTGGCATGGATCAAGACTGGGATTTGTTACTCCGTATGACGGAGAGGTATCTCAGGGCCCACTCGGTAATACAACATCACAATGAGCCTTGCAAGCAATGTGACTAAAGTGTTAGCCACGAGATCTTGTATTACGGAACGAGTAAAGAGACTTGCCGGTAACGAGATTGAACTAGGTATAGAGATACCGACGATCGAATCTCGGGCAAGTAACATACCGAAGAACAAAGGGAATAGCATATGGGATTAACTGAATCCTTGACATAGAGGTTCAACCGATAAAGATCTTCGTAGAATATGTATGAGCCAATATGGGCATCCAGGTCCCGCTATTGGTTATTGATCGTAGAGGTGTCTCGGTCATGTCTACATAGTTCTCGAACCCGCAGGGTCTACACACTTAACGTTTGGTGACGATTAGTATAGTTGAGTTATTTTGTTGGTGACCGAAGGTTGTTCGGAGTCCCGGATAAGATCCCGGACATGACGAGGATCTCCGGAAGAGTCCGGAGGTAAAGATTGATATATGTGATAATAGAGTGTTGATCTCCGGAAGGGTTCCGGAATTCACCGGAAGGGGTTCCGGATGTTTACCGAAGTGTTCGGGTGTAGCAACACTTTATATGAGCCAAAGGGGTAAAGCCCACGAGGTATTGGAAAGTGCAAAAGGAAGTTTTGCTGCTGCCTTAAGCGGTACTACCGCTGGTAAGGCAGTACTACCGCGTAAGCGGTACCACCGCTTGTGTGAAGCGGTACTACCGCACAAGCGGTACTACCGCTCGTGAGCAGTACTACCGCTTGTACGCGATACTGCTGGAATCCGAGTTAGACTCTTTCTGTGCGGGCCAAACCGACCTTGTGCGGGCAAAACCGACCTTGTGGAGGCTTTCTCTCCAAGTTTAGACCCTAGGGCTCAACATATAAATAGAGGGGCAGGGCTAACACACGGGACACATAAAGATTTCCCAAGCCGTGTGCCGGCAACCCTAACCCTCTAGTTCCTCCCGTCATAATCTCCGTAGTGCTTGGCGAAGCCCTGCAGAGATTGTTCCTCGCCACCATCACCACGCCGTCGTGCTGCCGGAACTCATCCACTACTTCACGATCGCTCGCTGGATCGAGGAGGTGAAGGCGTCATCAAGCCGTACGTGTGTTGAACGCGGAGGTGCCGTCCGTTCGGCGCTAGATCGTGCTTGGATCGAGGGACGACTTGCGATTTGGATCGCGAAGACGTTCGACTACATCAAACGCGTTTCTTAACGCTTCCGCTTAGTGATCTACAAGGGTATGTAGATTCACTCTCCCTCTCGTAGATGCTCATCACCATGGATAGATCTTGCGTGTGCGTAGGAATTTTTTTATTTCCCATGCTACGTTCCCCAACAGTGGTATCAGAGCTAGGTCTATGCGTAGATGAGATCTCGAGTAGAACACAAACGAGTTGTGGGCGTGGGTGTATACATATTGCTTGCCGTTACTAGTTGATACTTGATTCGGCGGAATTGTGAGATGAAGCGGCCCGGACCGACATTACGCGTACGCTTACGCGAGACAGGTTTCACCGCTACGTGCACTCATTGCATAAAGGTGACTGGCGGGTGTCTGTCTCTCTCAGTTTAGTTGAATCGATTTCAATGAAGAGGGTTCTTTTAGAAGATCAAAAAGCAATCACTACACCACATTGTGGTTTTGCGTAGGTAAGAACGGTTCTTGCAAACCCGTAGCAGCCACGTAAAACTTGCAACAACAATTAGAGGACGTCTAACTTGTTTTTGCAGGGTATGTTGTGATGTGATATGGCCAGTTTCATGATGAGATATATGTGATGTATGAGATGATCATGTGTTGTATAGAATATCACGACTTGCATGTCGATGAGTACGGCAACTGGCAGGAGCCATAGAGTTGTCTTTAATTATTTTCGTCGTTTTGCTTTACTTTATCGCTATGAGTTAGCAATAGTCGTGGAAGCAACAGTCGGCGCGACAACCTCATGGCGACACGTTGATGGAGATCAAGATGATGGAGATCATGGTGTCATGCCGGTGATGATGGAGATCATGCCGGTGCTTTGGAGATGGAGATCAAAAGCACAAGTTCATGGCCATATCATGTCACTTATGATTTGCATGTGATGTTAATCCTTTTATGCATCTTATTTTGCTTAGGACGACGGTAGCATTATAAGGTGATCCCTCACTTAAATTTCAAGATAAATTGTGTTCTCCCCGAGTGTGCACCATTGCGAAAGTTCGTCGTTTCGAGACACCACGTGATGATCGGGTGTGATATACTCTACGTTCACATACAACGGGTGCAAGCCAGTGTTGCACATGCGGAACACTCGGGTTAAACTTGACGAGCCTAGCATGTACAGACATGGCCTCGGAACACAAGAGACCGAAAGGTCGAACATGAGTCATATAGTAGATATGATCAACATGAAGATGTTCACCATTGAAACCACCTCAACTCACGTGATGATCGGACTTGAGTTGGTGGATTTGGATAATGTTACACTCGAATGACCGGAGGGATGTCAATCTGAGTGGGAGTTTTAAGTAATATGATTAACTAAACTCATTATCTTTAACAATAGTCTAAGTTGTCTTTGCAATATTTATGTTGTAGATCATGGCTCGCGCAGTAGCACCCCTGAATTTTAGTGCGTTCCTAGAGAAAGCTAAGTTGAAAGATGATGGAAGTAACTTTGTGGACTGGGCCCGTAATCTAAGGATTATCCTTACGGCTTCCCAGAAGGCTTATGTCCTTGATGCACCGCTTGGTGATCCACCCGCTCTAGTTGAGTCTCTAGACGTTGTGAACGCCTGGCAGGCTCGTTCTGAAGATTACTCAATAGTTCAATGTGCAATATTGTATGGCTTAGAACCGGGACTTCAAAGATGTTTTGAACATCATGGAGCATATGAGGTGTTCCAGAAGTTGAAGTTTATCTTTCAGAAGAATGCCCGGATCGAGAGGTATGAGATCTCTGATAAGTTCTATGCTTGCAAGATGGAGGAGAACGGGTCTGTTAGTGATCACATACTCAGAATGTCTGGGTACTCCACCCGTCTGGCTGAATTGGGGATGCCCCTTCCGCCAGAGGCTATCACTGACAGAGTTCTTCAATCATTGCCACCTAGCTACAAGAGCTTCGTGTTGAACTATAACATGCACGGGATGAACAAGTCAGTCGCCGAGCTGTTTGCGATGCTGAAAGCCGCTGAGTCTGAAATTTAGAAGGAGCATCAAGTGTTGATGGTCAATAAAACCACTAGTTTCAAGAAAAATGGCAAGGGTAAGAAGGGTAACTCCAAGAAGAGTGGCAAAGCAGTTGCTCCTCCCGTGAAGAAACCCAAGGCTGGACCCAAACCAGAAACTGTGTGCTTTCATTGCAAGGGAACTGGACACTGGAAGCGGAACTGCCCCAAGTATTTGGCTGACAAGAAGGCGGCCAACAGCAAACAAGGTATATATGATATACATGTTATTGACGTGTACCTTAACAACTCTCGTTGTAGTGCCTGGGTATTTGATACCGGTGCGGTTGCTCACATTTGCAACTCTAAACAGGAACTGCGGAATAGACGGAGGCTGGCAAAGGATGAAGTGACGATGCGCGTGGGAAATGGTTCCAAGGTTGATGTGATCACCGTCGGCACGCTCGTTCTTCAATTACCATCGGGATTAGTGATGAACCTGAATAATTGTTATTTAGTGCCTGCGTTAAGCATGAACATTATATCTGGATCTTGTTTATTGCGAGACGGTTACTCATTTAAATCAGAGAATAATGGTTGTTCTATTTATATGAGTAATATCTTTTATGGTCATGCACCCGAAGTGAGGGGTTTATTCTTATTGAATCTCGATAGTAATGATACACATGTTCATAACATTGATGCCAAAAGATGTAGAATTGATAATGATAATACCACTTTCTTGTGGCACTGCCGTTTAGGTCATATTGGCGTAAAACGCATGAGGAAGCTCCATGCTGATGGACTTTTGGAGTCACTTGATTTTGAATCACTTGACACATGCGAGCCATGCCTCATGGGCAAGATGACTAAAACGCCGTTCTTTGGAACAATGGAACGGGCAAGTGACTTGTTGGAAATCATACATACTGATGTGTGCGGTCCGATGAGTATTGAGGCGCACGGTGGTTATCGTTACTTTCTCACCTAGCTTCACTGATGACTTAAGTAGATATGGGTATATTTACTTAATGAAACACAAGTCTGAAACGTTTGAAAAGTTCAAATGATTTCAGAGTGAAGTTGAGAATCATCGTAACAAGAAGATTAAATTCCTACGATCTGATCGAGGAGGAGAATATCTGAGTTATGAGTTTGGCAGTCACTTAAGACAATGTGGAATTGTTTCACAACAGACACCGCCTGGAACACCACAGCGTAATGGTGTGTCCGAACGTCGTAATCGAACCTTATTGGATATGGTGCGATCTATGATGTCTCTTGCCGATTTGCCACTATCGTTTTGGGGTTATGCATTAGAGACAGCTGCATTCACTTTAAATAGGGCACCATCGAAATCTGTTGAGACGACGCCATATGAACTTTGGTTTGGCAAGAAGCCAAAGCTGTCGTTTCTTAAAGTTTCGGGATGTGATGCTTATGTCAAAAAGCTTCAGCCTGAAAAGGTGGAACCCAAAGCGGAGAAATGCGTCTTCATAGGATACCCAAAAGAGACAGTTGGGTATACCTTCTACCTCAGATCCGAAGGCAAAGTGTTTGTTGCTAAAAACGGAACATTTCTTGAGAAAGAGTTTCTCTCGAAAGAATTGAGTGGGAGGAAGATAGAACTTGATGAGGTTGTTGAACCTTTACTTCAACCTGAAAGTAGCGCAGCGCAGAAAGATGTTTTTGTAGAGCCTACATCAGCTGAAGAGGAAGTTAATGATGATGATCATAAAGCTTTGGATCAAGTTGCTATCGAACCTCGTAGGTCGACAAGGACGTGTACTGCTCCTGAGTGGTACGACAACCTTGTCTTAGAGGTCTTGTTGTTGGACAACGATGAACCTACGAGCTATGGAGAAGCGATGATGGGCCCGGATTCCGAGAAGTGGTTAGAGGCCATGAAATCCGAGATGGGATCCATGTATGAAAACAAAGTGTGGACTTTGAAAGTATTACCTGAAGGGCGTAAGGCCATTTAGAACAAATGGATCTTTAAGAGGAAGACGGATGCGGACGGTAATGTCACCGTCTATAAAGCTCGACTTGTGGCAAAGGGTTTTTCACAAGTTCAAGGAGTTGACTACGATGAGACCTTCTCACCCGTAGCTATGCTTAAGTCCGTCAGAATCATGTTAGCAATAGGTGCCTTTTTCGATTATGAAATTTGGCAGATGGATGTCAAAACAGCGTTCCTTAACGGTTTCCTTAAGGAAGAGTTGTATATGATACAACCAGAAGGTTTTGTCGATCCAGAGAATGCTGACAAAGTTTGCAAACTCCAGCGATCCATTTATGGACTGGTGCAAGCATCTCGGAGTTGGAATCTTCGCTTTGATGAGGTGATCAAAGCGTTCGAGTTTATACAAGTTTACGGAGAAGCTTGTATTTACAAGAAAGTGAGTGGGAGCTCTATAGCGTTTCTAATATTATATGTGGATGACATATTACTGATTGGAAACAATATAGAAATGTTGGAAAGCGTGAAGGAATATTTGAACAAGAGTTTTTCAATGAAGGACCTAGGAGAAGCTGCTTTCATATTAGGCATCAAGATCTATAGAGATAGATCAAGACGTTTGATAGGACTTTCACAAAGCACATACCATGATAAGATTTTGAAGAAGTTCAAAATGGATCAGTCCAAGAAGGGGTTCTTGCCTGTATTGCAAGGTGTGAAGTTGAGTAAGACTCAATGCCCAGTGACTGCAGAAGATAGAGAAAAGATGTGTGTCGTCCCCTATGCTTCAGCCATAGGCTCTATCATGTATGCAATGCTGTGCACTAGACCCGATGTCAGCCTTGCCATATGTATGGTCGGAAGGTTTCAAAGTGATCCAGGAATGGAACACTGGACGGCGGTCAAGAATATCCTGAAGTACCTGAAAAGGACTAAGGACATGTTTCTCGTTTATGGAGGTGATCAAGAGCTCGTCGTAAAGGGTTACGTTGATGCAAGCTTTGACACTGATCCGGATGACTCTAAGTCGCAAACCGGATACGTATTTATTCTTAATGGGGGTGCGGTTAGCTGGTGTAGTTCCAAGCAAAGCGTGGTAGCTGATTCTACATGCGAAGCGGAGTACATCGCTGCCTCGGAGGCGGCGAAGGAAGGTGTCTGGATGAAGGAGTTCATGACAGATCTTGGAGTAGTGCCTAGTGCGCTTAACCCAATGACTCTGTTTTGTGATAATACTGGTGCCATTGCTCTAGCCAAGGAACCAAGATTTCACAAGAGAACCAGACACATAAAGCGACGTTTCAATTCCATCCGCGATTACGTCAAGGAGGACGACATAAATATTTGCAAAGTACACACGGATCTGAATGTTGCAGATCCGATGACTAAACCTCTTCCAAGGGCTAAGCATGAACAACACCAGAACTGCATGGGTGTTCGATTCATTACAATGTAAATCACATAGTGATGTGAACTAGATTATTGACTCTAGTGCAAGTGGGAGACTGTTGGAAATATGCCCTAGAGGCAATAATAAATTGGTTATTATTATATTTCCTTGTTCATGATAATCGTTTATTATCCATGCTATAATTGTATTGATTGGAAACTCAAATACATGTGTGGGTACATAGACAACACTGTGTCCCTAGTAAGCCTCTAGTTAACTAGCTCGTTGATCAAAAGATGGTGAAGGTTTCCTAGCCATGGACATGAGATGTCATTTGATAACGGGATCACATCATTAGGAGAATGATGTGATGGACAAGACCCAAACAACGAACGTAGCATATGATCGTGTCAGTTTATTGCTATTGTTTTCTGCATGTCAAGTATCTGTTCCTATGACCATGAGATCATGCAACTCCCTGACATCGGAGGAGTACCTTGTGTGTATCAAACGTCACAACGTAACTGGGTGACTATAAAGGTGCTCTACAGGTATCTCCGAAGGTGTCTGTTGGGTTGGCATGGATCAAGACTGGGATTTGTTACTCCGTATGACGGAGAGGTATCTCAGGGCCCACTCGGTAATACAACATCACAATGAGCCTTGCAAGCAATGTGACTAAAGTGTTAGCCACGAGATCTTGTATTACGGAATGAGTAAAGAGACTTGCCGGTAACGAGATTGAACTAGGTATAGAGATACCGACGATCGAATCTCGGGCAAGTAACATACCGAAGAACAAAGGGAACAGCATACGGGATTAACTGAATCCTTGACATAGAGGTTCGACCGATAAAGATCTTCGTAGAATATGTAGGAGCCAATATGGGCATCCAGGTCCCACTATTGGTTATTGATCGTAGAGGTGTCTCGGTCATGTCTACATAGTTCTCGAACCCGCAGGGTCTACACACTTAACGTTTGGTGACGATTAGTATAGTTGAGTTATTTTGTTGGTGACCGAAGGTTGTTCGGAGTCCCGGATAAGATCCCGGACATGACGAGGATCTCCGGAAGAGTCCGGAGGTAAATATTGATATATGTGATAATAGAGTGTTGATCTCCGGAAGGGGTTCCGGAATTCACCGGAAGGGGTCCCGGATGTTTACCGAAGTGTTCGGGTGCAGCAACACTTTATATGAGCCAAAGGGGTAAAGCCCACGAGGTATTGGAAAGTGCAAAAGGAAGTTTTGCTGCTGCCTTAAGCGGTACTACCGCTGGTAAGGCAGTACTACCGCGTAAGCGGTACTACCGCTTGTGTGAAGCGGTACTACCGCTCGTGAGCGGTACTACCGCTTGTACGCGATACTGCTGGAATCCGAGTTAGACTCTTTCCGTGCGGGCCAAACCGACCTTGTGCGGGAAAAACCGACCTTGTGGAGGCTTTCTCTCCAAGTTTAGACCCCAGGGCTCAACATATAAATAGAGGGGCAGGGCTAACACACGGGACACATAAAGATTTCCCAAGCCGTGTGCCGGCAACCCTAACCCTCTAGTTCCTCCCGTCATAATCTCCGTAGTGCTTGGCGAAGCCCTGCAGAGATTGTTCCTCACCACCATCACCACGCCATCGTGCTGCCGGAACTCATCCACTACTTCACCATCGCTCGCTGGATCGAGGAGGTGAAGGCGTCATCAAGCCGTACGTGTGTTGAACGCGGAGGTGCCGTCCGTTCGGCGCTAGATCGTGCTTGGATCGAGGGACGACTTGCGATTTGGATCGCGAAGACGTTCGACTACATCAAACGCGTTTCTTAACGCTTCCGCTTAGCGATCTACAAGGGTATGTAGATTCACTCTCCCTCTCGTAGATGCTCATCACCATGGATAGATCTTGCGTGTGCGTAGAAATTTTTTTGTTTCCCATGCTACGTTCCCCAACACCTCTATCGGGGTGCCACAACAAACATAGCAACGGATCGAAAGAGGCAAGGCCTCCTGCCTGGGAGCCAACCTAACTACTCCTGAGCGTCAGTACTCTCCACATAGTAGTAAGCTCCAACGGTGGTGTAGTAGTCGTCTGTAGTGGACTCCATCTCCTGGGCTCCGTCATCTGAACGTAGTAATTGTATCAAGAGGGAAAGAGGAGGTAAATCAGCGGTGAGTACTCATCCAAAGTACTCGCAAGACTTACATGAGAACTATACTAAAATATGCATCGGTATCAAAGGAATGGGGTTATATCTTTGGACTGACTGCATAAAAGCAAGAATAGGGGGAAGACCTAGTCCTATCGAAGACTAGCATCTTCAACATCTTGCAGCATTAGAAGAGAGTAGATTGGTATCTCATATATAACAATATTATTTTAGCAATTTTATTAAGTAACCACGCCCAGAGATTCTTCCTCGCCTCCCTGCGAGAAAGCAATCTCGGAGCCAAACATTTCCATTTTTAAGTCACAATTTTAGTTGTATTAGATCGAGGTACAACCCCAAGTCGCCCTGTTACCGTGGACATGACTATTCGAATATATATTTGACTTCATCCCTGCAGGGGTGCACCACATTTTCCAACACGCTTGATAACCTTTGGCCGGGCACACTTTCCTGGGTCATGCCCGGCCTCGGGACATCAACACATCGTCGCCCTACCGAGGCTCATCACAGAGGCCAGCCCGCCGGTCTAAATCCTAAGCGCGCAGGGGTCATGGGCCTAATCACCCTTTGCGCTCCTGCATGATGCGAGGGCAGCCGAGGTCAGTCCTAGCACCTCTAATACAAGATCAATGCCGTCGTGGACCACTCGGGCGCGCGCCACTCCATTGCTGACGTCCGAAGAGCTTCGGCTGATACAACGACGCCGAGTACCCATAACTTCTCCCACATGAAGGTTAGTTCGAAAAAGGTCAAACGACCAACTCAGATCAAATACCCAACCCATTATCATTTTATTAGGTGCGATGACGAGCGCGACCCACGATGTGCGGTCCCGTCACCCCGCCTCGAGGACTTGTGGCAAGGGCCTCACCTGCCCGGCAGCGCCTCGTCGTTAATAATCTGTGGGTACCCTTCAGAGCCGACCCATCACCAACATCTATTTGTAACCAAGTCATAGTAACCGTGTGTATAAATCATCAAGGCGGGACCTGAGAAATCACCCTCAATGGTTCCCGCTCAATGTAACCGTCAAGGTGGACTTAGAGGAATCACCCTCGATGGTCCCGCACTTGAGGGGTTGCACGACAGAGTCGATATCGAGAGTGGCCGAGAGGTATCACCCTCCGTTTACCATGACCGATTACTACACTATTGAGTTATCATCCGGAGTACATACGGGGTATAACCCTCGGTACCCGATAGTAACGCTACAGAGTAGTACAATATAGGGGGTGTGCGGTGATGTGTTGGTCTCTGCACATCGATCATGATGATCGAGTAACTGATATTTAAAGCGGGGCAACTGGGACTAAGGGGTCACAGGGGATCACTATCAACCTATGCTAAGTAGTTTAATTAAGCAGTAGGTAATAACAGTTTATCAAAAGCAGGCTATGCATCAGAATAGGAGCTATATACAATAGTAGCAAAATCTAATGCCAGCATGAGAGAGAAAGAATGGGCGATATCGGAATGCTCAAGGGGGTTTGATTGCCTTGCTGCTTTGCTGCAAAAGGCTGATCGACACTGATGTAGTCGTACCCGGCAGCAGCGTCAGTCTCGGGGTCTACCGGAGAGAAGAGGGGGGAGAAAAAATAAATATAAGGTAGACAGATGCATCACAATGCATGACGTGGCAATATGCATTGCTAGGCATGAGCTAACGCAGTACTACATGTCACAGACGGAGCGGGAGAATATCTGACAATATTTCCCGGGTCTTGGGCTTTTACCAGACAGATGAATCCGATGGAAAAGTTCCATGTTCATCATACTAGGACCATGTGACAGATGAATGGACAGCGTATTCGAATTCGTGGGATTTTTCTGATCAACTTTCATGTATAAAACCTTTTCATCTACCTTACGGATTACTTTATATTAATTTTTGAAATTTAAATAATATTCTGAAATTAACAGATTTAATTTAATTAAGAAATTCCTTTTATTGCATCGGCATTACATCACTGTGACATCAGTAGTCAAGTCTCGGTTGATTGGTCAAACTGACTGCTGGGCCCCACCTGTCATAGACAGTGGGGCTAACATGGTTTAGATTAACTAATTTAATTACTAGGGCCCACATGTCATACTCTGTTTACTTAAAAGAGTGATTAATTAACCTAATTAGGCTTAATTAAGTTAATGATCTAATTAATTAATTAAACTAATTATTTATTTATTATTTATTATTTTTAAATCATTTTTTATGTTTTACAGGGCGTGGGCCCCATTGTCATCGGGTATGTGGGGGTGGGGGCTTAGTGGGGTGGTTAGCCCCCACTAACCGAACGGGGCGGCCAGCACGGGCACGCACGGCGCTCGCCGGCGGCCGTGGCCAGGGGCTGCGTGGGACGGCGGCAGTGGCGGCCAGCAGCTTGCCCACAGGGGCGTGGCCACGCGCAGGAGGTCATACGTCTCCAACGTATCTATGTTTTTTGCTTGTTCCATGCTATTATATTATCATTCTAGGATGTTTTACAATAATTTTATAACAACTTTATATCATTTTTTTGGGACTAACCTATTGACACAGTGCCAAAGTGCCAGTTGCTGTTTTTGCTTGTTATTTACTTCGCAGAAAATCAATACCAAACGGAGTCCAATCGCGACGAAACTTTTTGGAGATTTTTTCTGGACCAAAAGACACCCAGTGGGCCAAAGAAGTGCCGGAGAAGTGGGCCGAGGAGACCACAACCCACCAGGGCGCGCTAGGGGGGCCCCGACGCGCCCTGATGGGTTGTGCCCTCCTCGTGGCCCCTCTCCACAGCCTCTGATGCCTATAAATTCCAAAATATTCCAAAAACCCTAGGGGAGTCGACGAAACACAATTCCAGCCGCCGCAAGTTCCAGAACCTCGAGATCCAATCTAAACACCATCACGAAGGGGTTCATCTTCTTCATAGGTGCCTCTCCGATGATGCGTGAATAGTCCAGCATAGACCTACGGGTCCGTAGGCAGTAGCTAGATGGCTTCCTTTCTCTCTCTCTTATGATTCTCAATACAATGGTCTCTTGGAGATCTATTTGATATAACTTTTGCGGTGTGTTTGTTGGGATCCGATGAATTTTGAGTTCATGATCAGTTTCTATCCATGAATATTATTTGAGTCTTCTTTGATCTCTTATATGCATGATTACTTATAGCCTCATATTTCTTCTTCGAATCTTTGGTTTAAATAGGCCAACTAGATCGATTTTTCTTGCCATGGGAAGAGGTGCTTTGTGATGGGTTCGATCTTGCGGTGTTCTTTCCCAGTGACGGAAGGGGCAGCAAGACACGCATGTATCGTTGCTATTAAGGATAACAAGATGGGGTCTATTCCTACATGAATAGATCTTGTCTACATCATGTCATTGTTCTTATTGCATTACTCCATTTTTCCATGAACTTAATACACTAGATGCATGATGGATAGCGGTCGATGTGTGGAGTAATAGTGGTAGATGCAGGCAGGAGTCGGTCTACTTATCTTGGACGTGATGCCTATATTATGATCATCGCCTTGGATATCGTCATGACTATTCGATTTTCTATCAATTGCCCAACAGTAATTTGTTCACCCACCGTGCGCTATACTCATGAGAGAAGCCACTAGTGAACCCTACGGCCCCCGGGTCTACTTTTCCAACATATTGCTTTCCGGTCTATCTTTTTGCCTCTTTGTTTTCAGATCTACAAAACCAAAAACCCAAAAACATATTGCTGCATATTTTGTTTGCCCTTTTTATTTTGTGTTTTTGAGAGATCTATCTCTCCTATCTATCACTACCTAATCTATGTTTTTACCGTAGAGAGATTGACAACCTCTCTTTCGTGTCAGGTTGCAAGTATTTGTTATTTGTGTGCAGGTGCTGCTTATTGGGTGGTGGTGATCCTCCTACTGGTTCGATAACCTTGGTTTCATAACTGAGGGAAATACTTACCGTCGCTGTGCTGCATCATCCCTTCCTCTTTGAGGAAATACCGACACAGTCTCAAGCCACGTCAAAGGAATTTCTGGCGCCGTTGCCGGGGAGGAAGCGGTCTCTTCTACGTGCCTATCGTAGACGCCGAGGGGACTCCATCATCATCTACCAGGTTCCTAATCAAAAATCTCATCTCCTTGCAATTACATTATTTGCCATTTGCCTCTCGTTTTCCTCTCCCCCACTTCACAAAATTTTCCGTTTTATTCGCCTTTTTCTCGTCGGATCTCTTTTTATTTGCTTGTTTGCTATCTTTGCTTGTGTTTTCATGTGCCTTCTATTTGCTTGCATCTTCGCTTGCTAAAAATCTATTGATATGGATCCTCATCCACTTGCTAATCTTTTGAAAAGACCAAATTATGATGAACCAATTGCTAGTGAGTTGAGTGCACTTGATTATCTCTATGAAATTTTGTTTGAAAATCATGAATCTGATAATTTTGATGAAGTGTTGAAAGAAGAAATTTATAAGGTGATTCATGATAGTGCCTTGAATGATGAGCATGATTGCAATGTTGCTAGTATGAATTCTCTAAATATCCATGATGCTAATGATATGCAAAGCCAAAATCTTGGGGATGCTATGTTTGATGAAGATGATATTTCTAGTCCTCCAAGTTTTGATGAGCAAATTTATTATGATGATTGCATGCCTCCTATTTATGGTGATGGTGATGACACGTATGCTATAATGAGTAATGATAAACATGAAACTTATCATCATGGTTTTAATTTGCAATATGGTTATGTCAATCAAGTGTCTCATGATAGTTATTTTGTTGAGTTTGCTCCCACTACCATGGATGATAAGGAATTTGCTTATGTGGAGAGTAATGAAAATTCTATGCTTGTGCATCATGAAAATAATGATTTATGTGATAGTTATATTGTTGAATTCCTTCATGATGCTCCTGAAATTTATTATGAGGGAGGAGCATATGCTTGTAGGAATTGCAATAATATCAAGTTCACTCTCTATGTGTTCAAAGTTTTGAAGTTATGCTTGTTTTGCCTTCCTATGCTAGTTGATTCTTGTTCTCATAAATTGTTTGCTCACAAAATCCCTATGCATAGGAAGTGGGTTATACAGAAATGTGTTTTTCATGAGATTCATGATGCTCTTTTGCATATTTCATTTACAACTTTTTTATGTGAGCATCATTGAAATCATCATGCCTAGCTAGGGGCGTAAAACGATAGCGCTTGTTGGGAGGCAACCCAATGAATAAATAAATTTTTGCTTTTTTCCTTTCTGTTTTTGAGTGTTGACACAATTATGCCTCTGTTATTATTGTGTTTTTATGGTTTATTTAGTGTTTGTGCCAAGTAGAGCCTTTCGGATGATTCATGAGATGAGTAGAAGCGATGCTGAATCCGAAACAGAAACTTTGCGTCCAGTATATGAATTTTCATTTTTTACTGGAACATGATCTGGATCAGAAATTTTAACACAGTTTTTCTATACAAATCCCTTACATTGTCCTAATGTTTTAGAATTTTTAGAGTTACAGAAGTATGGTTAGAGTACAGATTACTACAGACTGTTCTGTTTAAGACAGATTCTGTTTTCGTTGCATTGTGTGCTTGTTTTGATGAATCTATGGGTTATATTGAAGGGTATGAGCCATGGCAAAGTTAAAATACAGTAGGTATAATGCAATAATAAAATATGAATAGGTTTGCAACAGCACCTAAAGTAGTGATTTGCTTTATTATACTAACGGATCTCACGAAGATTTTGTTGAGTTTTGTGTGATTGAAGTTTTCAAGTTTTGGGTGAGATCACGATGGATGAAGGAATAAGGAGTGAAAAGAGCCTAAGATTGGGGATGCTACCGCACCCCCAAGATATATCCAAAGAGAAACAAGCAACTAAGCTTGGGGATGCCCCCGAGTTGCATCCCCTCTTTCTTCTAACGACCATCGGTATATTACTTGGAGCTATATTTTTATTCGTCACATGTCATGAGTTTTGCTTGGAGCGTCTTGTATCTTTGCTTGCTTTGCTTGTTAGTTTGTCACTTGTATCCTTGCTGGACACACCTATTTGAGAGAGCCAAAATCATGCTATCATTTGTTAGAATTGCTCTATGTGCTTCACTTAAACTTTTTGAGCTATAGAATTGCTCTAGTGCTTCACTTATATCTTTTGAGCATGGTGTGCTTGGAATTTTTTGTAGAAATTCTCTCATGCTTCACTTAGATTAATTTGAGAGTTAGTAAATTTTGAAGAAATCCTATCATGCTTCACTTATACCTTTTTGAGAGATGAAATCTTTATGCTCATGTGCATCACTTAAATTTGTTTGAGCTTGCTAAAAAGCAATGGCAACATATGAAGCTAGTCCCAAAGTGATAGATATCCAAGGAGGATATAATAAAAACTTTCATGAAGATCATTGGGCAAATTAAACTTGATTCTTTGTAATAGTTTTGAAACACGATGATTGTAATATGTGAGTCATGTTAGTGAGTAATTCCGCTTTAGTAGGAATTATGGTGTTAAGGTTTGTGATTCCCTATGCATGCACGAAAGCCAATAGTTACGCAATGAAGTTACATCCTACTTATGGTGCATTATTCGGTGTTAGTTATGCTCAATGCTCGCTTATGTGAATTTTCGTTTCTTGGATTGGTTGCTTCTCAATCTATTTGCTAGCCTGCATTTGTACTAAGTAGAAATACTACTAATGTCCCGTTTTCTACTAGTGTGTGTAGAGTTATTCCTACGCAAAAGAGAATACACTGGATGTAGCGGGCCTATGTTGATTAGGGGTTAATTTAGTTGATATCCTTACAGCTCGCTAGCTCACTATGTAAAGAGATTATTAATAAAAAATAGCGTTTTGCAAATAAAATGGTTGACAACTAAGCATTTGTTAGCAACATAATTACTATTTATATGCAAAGTAATGGTCAAAAAGATACACATTTATAAATACATCATCATCTAAAAGGGCCATATTTTGGGGGATCAACCGTCAACAAACATGGCGCGACCAATTTAGTCTGGATTTCTGTTTTGGGAAAGCCCGACGTTGGTCAAAATCCCTTTTTAGCGCTATCGGAAATGCATTTTTAAAATTTCAAAAAATCATGACATGAATTTCGGGACTTCAAACATTTTGGAAATTCAGTTTGTACTTTCTGGATTTTCAAACTCTTAGGATTTACTCTTTCTAAATCGGTGCACACGTATCAAAGGTCGATTTCGAATGGTTCTTCTTTAATTTTTGAAAACTCCAATGATGGCCAAACTACCTTACAATCTCATCAAGATCAGGCCTCTGAAACCAACATTTTTCATATTTCAAAAGATATTTTTGGGGGTAGTTCCCATGATGAGATGAAGAGGGGAGTGTGATCAGACAAATCCTAGTAAGAGCACCATCAACATGGACTCTCGCGACCGCTACCCTCTGTGGGTTGAAGTCTCCATCAACGTGGACGTACGATAGCACCACCTATCAGAACCATGGAAAAAAAATATTTGAGTCCCCATTGCATTTCATCTTCCTATTCCTACCCTCTACTTATATGTGCATGTCTTTACTTTCCACTGCTCTACTCTTAGACTTGCATGTGTAGGGTGTGCTTGACTTGATATAATTGTTAAAACTTGGCAACCTTTAAAATTGGGAAAAGACTAGATTTTTATTTTGGTCAAGTAGTCTAATCACCCATCCTCTAGACATACTTGGAATCCTACAACATGCTACCAAAGCTGTTTTTGTGATTGGGGGTACATCCCACACAATTCAACACAAAAACTGTGTGCAATTTGTACTAGCATCACACACGATTATTTCACGAAAATTGTATGTAATGCGCGATTCATTGTACACGATTAAAAATAAAAAACCTGTGTGTGATGTAAATGCCATCACACACAATTGGATCCAAAAAATTGCATGCAATATGTGATCTTAACAACGTGTTAATTAGTCCTAAAATCAGCTAGACAATAATCAACTTACTATGATCATCTTTTGACAATCAAACATAACACAAAAATGCACATTCAAAAATCCACTATATGATTTCTTTTCAAGCTTTGTCATATATCACACAAAAGTAGAAATGTACTATATCACATCACAACACAGCCAACACATACAACTAGCAATCACTTCTAATTAAATCGTAAAGCTTCATCGGTCTCTTGTTCATCGATGACGTCAACTCCCAAACCTTCTTAGATTTCTTTTTGTATCTCATCCTGAAAAACCAAGAGAAAAGGGTGACATCGTAAAAAAAAGTAAATCATTACACAGAGCAATGATTCGGTGCTCAGGCTCATCTGCACCTTCGGTGCATAAAAAATTCAAAACAAATACTAGAAAAATTCAAAAATTTCCATTTTTTGCATGGTAGAGAATTTGGTGCGTGAGGTGCGCTCCATATTTTAGATCATTTGGACATTTTAGTATCCCTCGACAAAAAAGACAAATTTGGGGTCTGTAAAAAAGTTTACTGTTTATGTATTGTTCTGACCGAATTTGTCTTTTTTGCTCACAAATACTCATATGTTCAAATGATCTAAAATTTGGAGCGTACCTCACGCACTAAATTATCTTCCATGCAAAAAATTGGATTTTTGAATTATATTTCTATTTTTATGAATTTTTTATATTGCATACTCAAGTATCCTACTTGGAGCATACCTCGGTGGACGAGAGAGAAACACAATTTTGTTTCTTTGAAGACCAACTTACTAAGGAGCGACCAAGGAATTGGCAACCTTTGGAAGTTGACTTCCTCTCAACACGGTCTCCCGCCCAATCCGAGTCCGAATATCTTATGAGATCAAAAGAAGCACCTCTGGGGTACCATTAGCCAAAGATTGGGGTATGAGCCAAATATCGAAAGATTCGCTTGACCGCCACAAAGTGGCTTTCCTTAGGTGCATATTGAAAATGTGCACAAATTCCCACACTTAACATAATATATGGCCTAGATGCACAAAGGTAAAGCAAGGATCCAATCATGGAGTGGTATACCTTTTGATCCACGGCTTTACCATTGGGATCACAGTCAAGATAGCATTTGAGAGGCATAGGAGTGTTGGCCTTGGGCGGATTGAGCTCATCCATCTTGAATCTTTTGAGCATGTCTAGAGTATATTTATCTTGGTTGATGAAGGTTCCTTGACTTCATTTCTTGACTTCGAATCCAAGGAAGAACTTCAACTCTCCCATCATAGACTTCTCAAGCTCTTTGGTCATTAGTGCGGCAAACTCATCATTGAAAGTTGTTAGGAGAACCAAATATAATATCATCAACATATAGTTGGCGTATGAACAAGTTCCCGTTAACCATCTTCGTGAAAAGAGTGGGATCCATTTTCCCAATTTCAAACCCACGGTCTTGCAACATCTCGGTAAGGTGCTCATACCACGCACGTGGGGCTTGTTTAAGGCCATAGAGAGCCTTGTCGAGAACGTATACATGATTGGGGAACTTGGGATCCTCGAACCCCGGGGGTTGCTTGACAAATACCAACTCCTTAAGTGGACCATTAAGAAAAGCACTCCTCACATCCATTTGATATAATTTGAAATCATGATGAGATGCATAAGGAAGCAACATGCGAATATACTCAAGGCGAGCGGGAACAAAGGTTTCACCATAGTCGATACCTTCGATTTGGGAGTAGCCTTGAGCCACCAATCTTGCCTTGTTGAGAATGACAACACCGTTCGCATCTTGCTTGTTTTTGAAGATCCATTTGGTTCCAATGACATTGTGATTCTCCTTTGGTCTTTGCACCAACCGCCACACTTTGTTGTGCTCGAAGTTGTTGAGTTCATCGTGCATGGCTTCAAGCCATTCCATGTCCTCGAGCGCTTCTTGTACCTTGAGGGGTTCAATGCAAGAAACAAACGCGTGATGTGCATAAAAGTTTGTTAATTGACGATGAGTAGTTACACTTCTTTTCAAGCTTCCATAGACGTTCTCTAGGAGGTGTTGCTTGGTTTTAAGCTTGGAAGCAATCTTGGCAGCTTGTCGTGGTTTTGTCACGGCAGATGTCCTAGTGTCAGGACTTAGGTGTGAAGCCATTGCTATGGCGGTTAACTCGAAGGGGTTGGTCGGGACAAAAGACACAGGTTTACCCAGGTTCGGCCCCTCTCGAAGGAGGTAATAGCCTACGTCCTGCTTTGAGTTGTATTGATTGGATATCGATTACAAGGGAGCGGATTCGCTTGACCTAGTACTCGATCAAAGGTTTCGTGGCCTAAGCCGCCCAGGTAACCCGCCTTTATATACATAGGTCAAGGCCCTGGGCTTACAAGAGTCCGTGCCGGGTGATACTTAATAACCGACCTTGCCTCTAATTACTCCCGCCTTGTCTCGCAAGCCGCCACCGGCGGCTTACGCCACCGGTTACACATTGTCTTATGGTTCTGGGCCTCCGGGCCCATTGGGCAAGTTACTTCCAAGCCTTACTGCTAAGCCGCCAACCTCATGACCCGGCCCCACCTGGGCGGGTCTCACCACGGGGTTATATACCCAACATTAGGCCCCAGATTGATTTGAACCGGTTCATGTCAATCTTCAAGTCTTCTGGTTGGCGAATCTTGCATTCTTTGACAAACCTTCATGACCCGCCATATCTGAAAATGGGTGACATCGTCTCTGATCAATCTTCATGACCCGCCATGACATCATCTCAGGAAAATCAAAAAGATTCCCCTGACGTCACAACGAATCTTTTTCATAAATATGACCAACCCAAGAATCGATGCACTTTCTTGGTCAATCGTCATCGTGTCTCCTCGATTCCCGCACCGGACTGTTGCTATTCCATCACCCCCTTATAAATAGGCACGGGGGGTATCATCATTTTCACTTTCCCCGCCGCTGCCTTCTTCTTCTTCCTCCAGACGCCCGCGCCGTCCGGACCTCGCCGTCGTCCCCAACTCAGGCCGCTGCATCACCCTGATCGCGTCCACAACACTCCCGCGTTCGGCCGCTCCATCTGCATCTCCCAGGTTCCATCTTTGCCCCCTTTATAGATCTGCATTAATTCTTCAGGCTTCCCCCGAGTTCATCGGGTTTTCTTCGTGTTCATCACCGCTCGTCGGAGCATTCTTCGTAGATCAGAGAAAAAACACTTCTTTAGGCCTTATAGTGTTTAGCTGAACCATGCGGCCACCCGCTTAGTAAACATGCCATGCTCATTATCGTTTATCTGCTCACTGTAATCCTCATAGGAACTGCCTGTTCTTCCACTGGCTTTTAGGTTTAGGAAATATTTTTCGTTTTATCTCGCCCGTAGATCTTAAATCGGTAGCTATAGCTGTTGGAATCTGTTTTACCACACTTAGCGATTTTTCCAATACTCACTGGCAAACTTGACCTGCCATCATGCCGCCGGCTCTCGTTGTCATGCCGCAACTTGCTTCGGCGGCTTATAATTTTTATACTGACCCGCCAAGTACCATCACCATTTTAGAGTCATAACTGCTTAGGTCATGATGCGCTTTTAACCCGCCATATACTCATACCTTTGCGCAGTCTTTTAAGCCACCGCCATGTCTAAAGCCCCAGCTTCCAGCGACTGGGTAAGGTCTGGGGTAACTGAGGAATCACTCAAGGATTTTGTTACCACGGGAGTTTTGCCGGCTCAGGATGTTATCCACTGGCGGGTTCCTGGCAATGAAACCACTCCCAAGCCCGAGGATGGGGAAGTCATTGTGTTCACAGACCATCTTCTCCGTGGCTTCTCACCGCCCGGGTCTAAATTTTTTTGGTACGCCTTACACTTGTACAAACTGCACCCTCAAGACATTGGCCCCAATTCTGTCACCAACCTGTGCTAGTTCCAAACTCTCTGTGAAGCTTATCTGCAAGAAGAGCCGTCGGTGGACCTTTTCAAGGAATATTTCTTATTCAACCGTCAGACAGAAATGGTGGATGGACTGAGTCTTGAGCTTGGAGGTGTCACTCTTCAGAGATGGAGGGATGTGCTCTTTCCAGCGGCAGTTCTGCCGAGTCATCCCAAGGACTGGAACAAAACCTGGTTTTATTGCAAAGACACCTCCCCAGAAGGAGAGAATCCACTGCCGGGTTATCGTCATTACCGGCTCAGCACCGACACCGAGCTCCCAGACCAGATGTCTGCCGCAGAGCACATCCAATACGGCCCAACCTTTTCAAAAATAAGGGCCTTGTTAGCCAACGGGTTAACAGGCGTTGATCTGACCCGCTGCTGGGTCTCTTGGAGGATTCTGCCGTTGAGCCGCCGCAACACCTTAATGTGTCAATATACTGGCGAGGTGAATGATCCTCAACGCTTCAACCAGACTCCCTTGGTAGACTAGGACCTCAATGCAATCGTCAAATCTCTGCTGAGAGAACCTCAAGCAGTCTGCAACAAGACGGGGTTAAGTCCCTTTTATGCACTTAACCCGGCTCCAGAGGTGAATCTTTTCATCCTAATCCTCACTCATTCTTTAAATGTTGTATTTCATGTATTGTATTTTGACCTTTCTACCAACGCACATATCATATGTACGCCAGCTCTTCCTTCTGGAACAAGAGGTTAACCATTACCTCCAAGAAGAAAAGCAAAGCAAACAAGGCAACCAAGGCTAAAGCTCCGGCTCGTAGAAAGAAACAAACAACCGAAGAACTATTCGGTCTAGACGACTCAGAGGTAGAACTTGATTCCCTTGGTCGTCTTTTTATGCAACTTATTGACGCTGACTCTTCTCAGGAAGAGGCGGAGGCCAGTGAAGCCGGGGCTACAGAGGTAACTATCATCTCCTCCGACTCAGAACCTCTACCAACAGAGAGAATCCGGCGGGTCATCCGGAAAGTTAAGTTTTCACATCCTCTTGCTCACTTGGACCCCGACTTTCTTTTGAAGAAACAACAATATGACGCCAGACGTCAGACCCGGAGCGGCGGCTCTGAAGACCTGGTTGCCGGCTTGCCTGAAACTCCGGCTCGCCGAAAACGTCGCAACGAGGTACTTCCGGCTTATGTTTGTATTTCTTCATATTAACCTTGTGCTGCCCCTTACTCATATTGTTCCATCAAATTGTATCAGGAGACTCCTCCTTCGTCTGGCGACTCAACCGCCACCAAGCTGCCTCCCCTTGTTATCAATCTGGGGTAAACTTCCTTATATCCTTTCCCTGCTTATTACTACACTGTCCTTGCATATAATTGACCATGAAGTTTGTGTTTTGCAGGGCCCAGGCTAAGAAAAGGAAACTGAGTGGGTCATCTTCCCATCCGGATGCCCCAGAGCCGGAAGACCCAAAGCTTGGCACTCCTGAAACTCAAGTGGAGCCATCCGATGCTGGCCAGGGTGCTCATGACGACACTCCTCAGCCCAACGAGCCGGTGGATGTTTACGTTGTGATCGCTGAAGCCTTTCCGGAGATGGACCCTAAGCCGCCCAGCCCCTTGTCAACAACCCAAGAGGTGCCGGCTCAAGAAGAAGAGGTCACTATTACCGGCTCAGCCTATGCTGCTCCGGCCCCCTCCAATGTGCTAACCAAGCATATACACAAGGCTGAGACACCTTCTCCCGAGAAGGATAAAAACAAACTTGACCTGCCAAACTTGGAGAAGCTGACCGCTGACGAGTTGCACTCGGGCTATCTGAGCTGCCTGGCCGCCAGCCGGGACATGGAAGCTAGACTAGTAGATATGATGAAGAAGAAATATGAGGTATTCCACTTCTCTGCTCTCTGTATACCCTTATGTAGCCCCCAAGGGCCGGCTTATATTCTCGAAAATAAGCCGGGTCTTCAATAATATGTAAACTTGAATAGACCAATGTTGTAGCCCCCAAGGGCCGAGTCATTATACCAATAATGAGCCGACACTTATTGCCATAAGAAACGCAAAAATGCCTAGTGGAGGCCTCAAGGGCCGGGTCATTATGCCAATAACGAGCCGGGACTTTTTGTAGACCTGATCCTAGATTTGTAGCACAATGTGTAGCCCCCGAGGGCCGGGTTATCTTCCTGAAGATGATCCGGGTCTTATTTGTATTGTAGACATAAGAAAGAATTAATACACATTAGCCCTCAAGTGCCAAGTATATTGCTTCCAATCTGCGTAGGACTTGTAATGATCCTCTACCAAACTTCTAAATACCAATATGAGCCGGACTGGCGGCTTAAAACTGATAATCTTGCCTTGTTATGACTTGTCTTGTGCAGGAATCTTTAAATGCTGCTGAATCTAACGTGACAGACCTTAAGAAGAATCTGGCACTACAACAAGAGGGCCGAGCGGAAGCCAACGCAAAGTGGCAGATCGCCTTGACTGAGCTGGAGAAAATCAAAACTAAGCTTGAATTATACAAAAAGTCTACCGAAACGAGCCAAGCCGCTCTGACCAAGTGTGCAGAAGACGCAGAGGGCCGTCTGAAAACGGTGACTGAAGAGCTGACCAGCCTGAAGCGGCACATAAGTCGGATGACCAAAGCAGTCTTTGGTAAGCATTGTTGACTGTACTTGTAACTATGCTTAAAATGATCCTATGGAGACTCGCCCGGCGACTTACAATCTCATCCTGTTTTCAGGCCAACGAACTCGCCAACTTCCGGATGACAACATGTTGAAGCTGAAGGCTTTATACGCTTTCACTGAACAACTATACTCCGGAAGTCTCTTTACCATCAGGGCAGTCTTTGGTGAGAAAGGTGTGCCGAAACTGATCAAAGGCGTGTTGAATTATCTCTCCACTGTCCCCAGGCACTTTGAGGAACTCAAAAGATCAGCCGCCCGCAAGGGTGCAATTTCTGCTCTAAGCCGGGCGCTGGCATATGCACCAGAACTTCACCCGGAGGAGATGATGGGCGGCTTCCCGCAACTCAAAGATGACGGGTCAGAATTCACCCAGGAAGACTACGCCCGTTGCCACTGAGAGTCTCGAGTGTTGGCCAGCCGGCTAGCCGCAGAAACTGATCTGTTAACATACCAGGCGGCTTACGATGACAGCAACACTTGAGTACGGGCGCCTACCTTTGAGCCGAAGGATCTGACCCCTCAACGGTGTAAGCATATCTTTGCCCCTGACGTCGACCCGTCTCCCATCTTGAATGATGAAGCTCAATTTGAAGCTCTACTCAACTACAACTGGGATGTGGACAACCTTCAGATCCAGGAGCCCGAAGACCCGGCGCATGGTGACCCGTCGACGAGCTAGGTGGAGAGCCGGTCTTCAAAGATTCTAACCCGGGCGAAACTGAGCCGCCAGGTTATAACTCATGAAAAAACTTGAGAAACATATTTTGGGCCCTGTGAGGCCTTGTAATAGCAGTAGAAAAAACTTGATCACCTGCTCTTGTGCCTTCGAGCACTTTTTAAACTTCTTTCAGCCCATATGCCGGCGACTTAGCGCAAATGTCTTGATATAATCATCTTACTGCCTTGACTCGCCCGGCGGGTTATATCCCATGAGCATTTCTAAGACGGAGTCACCCAAAAACTTAGAATTTTATCATGAAAAATACCTGCAAAAACAAGCAATAGAATATATATTTGCATATCTTCTCCCTCATAAGCCGGCTTTAAAGGCACAGCAAGACAGGATAGCTTTATTTTTGCAAGAAATTTTTTGTATTGCTTCCTAAGAAGCTAGGCATAAAAGCCTAAAACCTCGTAAGCCGGCTCTCACGTGACATAAATCCGTCGTTTAAACCTTAGCAAGTTCAGGATCGTTAAAAGATTGACGTTGCTAAGAGTACGAACGGGCCACATAGCGGAGAGACTACAGCAGACAAGGCGAGTTTATCCTAGCTCACTGTAAGCCGGCTCTCGCGTGACAAAAGCTGTCGTTTAAACCTTGACAAGTTTAGGGTCTTTTTGCGAGATTGACTTTCAAGTTCAGGGTCTCTGAGCAAGATTGACTGTCAAGAGTTCGGCGGGTCACATGGTGGAGTAGCAAGTTGCAAACAGGCAGGTTTAACTCGGACATGGCATGTAAAGCCTGGCCAAGAGGGTATGATAGCTAAACCCAGTGGGTTGGAAGCCCCCAAGTGACCTGATGAAGAATCAACTCTTTGCACGAAACTTGGTGCAAGAAAACGGCAGAGGCCCCGAATTATGGGGATGCCAACTTTATTATATCATAAAAGGTGGTATATACAATGACAGGGGTATGTACATTGATGAGAGCCGGACCGGCGGCTCAAGTATAGTATGGCCGAAGGTGAGCAATATTCCACGGCCTTGCAGTCTCTTCACCAGAAGTTCGTGACTTGTCGCTCTCCCGTATATCGATGAGATAATATGATCCATTGTTGAGATTTCTGCTGATCACAAACGGTCCTTCCCAAAGAGGTGACAAATTATGCATATCTGACTGGTCTTGAATCAAATGGAGTACTAAGTCGCCTTCTTGGAACGTTCGGGTCTTGACCCTGCGGCTATGATAGCGACGCAGGTCTTGCTGGTAAATCGCGGACCGTGCTGTTGCAAGATCCCGTTCTTCGTCTAAGGCATCCAACGCATCCTGACGCGCTGTCTCATTATCAGCTTACACGTAAGCCGCCACTCTAGGCGAGTCATGACGAATATCACTGGGGAGAACAGCTTCTGCGCCATAAACCATGAAGAAAGGCGTATAGCCTGTTGACCTGTTGGGGGTGGTTCTTATGCTCCAAAGAACTGAAGGTAACTCCTCCACCCAACAACCCGGCGTGCGCTCCAAAGGAACCATAAGCCGGGGTTTTATCCCTCTCAAAATTTCCTGGTTAGCACACTCTGCTTGACCATATGACTGTGGGTGAGCCACATAAGATACATCGAGGCGGATATGTTCACCATCACAAAACTCCTTCATAGCCCCCTTGGAAAGGTTTGTGCCATTGTCAGTAATGATACTATGAGGATAACCAAACCGAAAGATCAGCTTCTTGACGAACTGAACTGTTGTTGCTGCGTCACATTTGCTGACCGGATCAACCTCAACCCACTTAGTAAACTTGTCAACCGCCACCAAGAGGTGGGTCTTCTTGTCTTTAGACCTCTTAAAAGGTCCCACCATATCAAGCCCCCAGACCGCAAATGGCCAGGTGATTGGAATCATCCGCAACTCTTGAGCCGGCACATGGGCACGCCGTCCAAATTTCTGGCACCCGTCACACTTACTGACCAAGTACTCTGCATCTTTATGAGCTGTTAACCAGTAAAAACCGTGTCGAAAAGCCTTGGCCACCAAAGACTTTGACCCGGCGTGATGACCACAATCGCCGGTATGTATCTCTTGCAGGATTTCACGGCCCTCGTCAGGAGAAACACATCGCTGAAAGATGCCAGTCACGCTGCACCTGTGTAATTCGCCATTGACAATAGTCATAGATTTAGAACGCCTTATAATCTGCCGCGCCAGAGTCTCATCTTGGGGTAACTCGCCGCGGGTCAGATACGCCAGATAAGGCAGCGTCCAATCAGGGATTACGCGGAGAGCCGCCACCAATTGTCCTTCCGGGTCAGGTATAGCCAAATCCTCTTCCGACGGTAACTTAACCGACGGGTGATGCAATACGTCCAAGAACACATTAGGCGGCACCGGCTTATGCTGAGATCCCAATCGTGACAACGCGTCAGCCGCCTCATTCTTCCGCCGATCAATATGATCCACCTGATAGCCTTTGAAGTGGCCAGCAATAACATCAACCACCTGGCGATAAGCCGCCATGCGAGGGTCCTTAGAATCCCACGTGCCAGAAACTTGCTGAGCCACCAGGTCTGAGTCGCCAAGACATCTGACCCGGCTCAAATTCATCTCCTTGGCCACACGGAGCCCGTGAAGCAAAGCCTCATATTCAGCTGCATTGTTAGTACAAGGAAACATTAACCTCAAAACATAAGGAAATTTGTAACCTCGCGTGGAAGTTAAAACAACTCCAGCCCCCGAGCCTTCCAATTGCCTGGAGCCATCAAAATGAATTGTCCAATACGTATTGTCCGGCTTCTCCTCGGGTGCTTGACATTCTGTCCAGTCATTGATAAAGTCCACCAGAGCTTGAGATTTCAAAGCCGTCCGGGGCACATATTTCAGATTGAGAGGTCCAAGCTCAATTGCCCACTTAGCAATCCTTCTAGTAGCTTCCCTGTTTTGAATGATATCTCCCAAAGGAGCAGAGCTGACCACTGTGATTGGATGCCCAAGGAAATAGTGTTTCAGCTTGCGATTGGCCATGAATACCCCAATATCTTTGCTTGGACTCCGTCAAGACCTCACAGACATAGTAAACCGGCCGCTGGACTGGGTACTCCTTACCCGCCTCCTTGCGCTCCACCACAGCTGCAGCACTAACAGCTCTGTTGTTAGCCGCCACATACAAGAGTAAAGGCTCCTTTTTCACCGGAGCAGCCAAAACGGGCGGCTCAGCCAACTGCTTCTTGAGCGCCTCAAACGCCTCATTAGTCGCATCACTCCAGACGAAGTCGTCTGCCTTCTTCATCATCTGATATAGAGGAATAGCTTTCTCACCCAGGCGGCTTATGAACCGACTTAGAGCGGCAATACGACCGCCAAGCGCTAAACATCATTAATACACGCCGGCTTAGACAAAGAAGTGATGGCCTTTATCTTGTCCGGCTTAGCCTCAATGCCCCGCTCGGAGACCAAGAATCCCAAGAGCTTGCCTACAGGCACACCAAACACACACTTTGCCGGGTTAAGCATCATCTTATAAACCCACACATTATCAAAAGTTTCCTTCAAATCAGCCAACAGAGTCTCCTTCCTTGATTTGACCACAATATCATCCACATAAGCATGAACATTGCACCCAATTTGACCATGAAGACAGTTCTGCACACAGCGCTGATAAGTCGCCTGAGCGCTCTTTAGCCCAAAAGGCATAGACACATAGCAGAAAGCTCCAAAAGGCGTAATGAAAGACGTCTTCTCTTGGTCTTTAACTGCCATCTTGATCTGATGATAACCCGAATAAGCATCCAGGAAACATAAACTCTCACAACCCGCCGTTGCATCAATGATGTGTTCGATACGGGGGAGAGCAAATGGATCATCCGGGCACTCCTTGTTGAGATCGGTGTATTCTACACACATGCGCCACGTGCCGTTCTTCTTGAGTACCAACACCGGGTTAGCTAACCACTCCGGGTGAAAAACTTCGACGATAAACCCTGCTGCCAAGAGCCGAGCTACTTCTTCTCCAATAGCCTTACGCCTCTCCTCATTGAAACGACGGAGGAACTGTTTGACCGGCTTAAAATTAGGATCCACATTAAGGTGGTGCTCAGCGAATTCTCTCGGTACACCCGGCATATCAGAAGGCTTCCATGCAAAGATGTCCCGATTCACACGGATGAATTCGATGAGCGCGCTTTCCTATTTGGGATCCATATTGGCCCCAATAGTGAATTACTGCGATGAGTCGCCAGGAGTAAAATCCACCAGCTTGGTATCTTCTGCCACAAACTTAAGGGGCGGCTCAGATTCAGTGCTAGGCTTCTTCAATGGGGTCATATCTGCCGGGTCAACATTCTCCTTATAAAACTTGAGCTCTGCCTCAGCACGACTTGATTCTGCATATGCAGCGTCGCCTTCCTCGCACTCAAGAGCAATCTTCCGATCACCATGAACTATAATCGTTCTGTTTAATCCGGGCATCTTGAGCTGCAAGTAGACATAACAAGGCCTAGCCATGAACTTGGCATAAGCCGACCGTCCAAACAAGGCGTGGTACGGGCTCTTGATTTTTACCACCTCGAACCATAATGTTTCCACCCTGTAATTGAACTCATCACCGAAGGCTACTTCCAGGGCAATCTTTCCAACTGGATAAGCCGATTTTCCGGGCACCACACCGTGAAAGACCGTTGAAGACGGCTTGAGATCCTTGTCAAGCAAGTTCATCCGGCGGAATGTGTCATAGTACAGGATGTTGATGCTACTGCCACCATCCATAAGCACCTTGGTGAACACGTAGCCTCCTACTTGGGGGGCTACTACCAAGGCCAACTGCCCCGGGTTATTCACACGCGGCGGGTGATCCTCCCTGCTCCAAGTTATGTCATACTCAGACCACTTCAAGTACTGTGGGTAAGCCGGCATGACCGCATGAACCGCCCGCTTGCGCACCTTCTGATCCCGCTTGTCATAAAGACGTGATATTGACCTCCATTAAGCTGTTTTAAGTTACTCTGATACCCGGACTAGTTGTTTTGTTGCTGACCTCCATTGCCAGAGTGTTGATTATGACCTCCATGGTTTCCCAGACCTTGATAACCAGAACCTGAGCCGCCTGCGCCAAAGCCAGACCCAGGAGAGCTGGATCCTGACCCGCCGGACAGTCCATTGCCGCCACCCTGATGCTGGTTAATGCTGTAATTCCGGAATTCCCGCATGACCCAACAATCCTACCCCACACTGCTGTTGACCCTTGCCATTGCCATTCTTCTTTCCCTTAGCTGTTTTCTCCTCATCAGACCCAGGATCCTTTGTACTGTCAGAATCTGCATATTTGGTGAGAGCCGCCATAAGCTCCCCCATATCCTGGCAGGAACGCTTGAGCCGTCCGAGCTTCTGCTTAAGGGGCAAAAAATGACAATTCTTCTCCAGAATTAGAACTGCCTGAGCCGCCATGATATTTTCAAAGGAGTGGATAACGGTTGAGACCCGCCAGACCCAATGGTGGGCCGACTCGTCCTCCCGCTGCACACAATGATCCAAATCCACAATTGTCATGGGCTGCTTGCACGTTCCTTGAAAATTCTTGATGAACTTCACCTTCAACTCGGCCCAAGAATTAATGGTGTTGCGTAGAAAACCTTTCAACCACGTACGAGCCGGCCCTTCCAGCATTATGATGAAATACTTGGCGCAGACTGCATCACTGACGTCTAATATCTCCATGGCTAGTTCATAACTCTCAATACAAGCTTCCGGAGGCAGATCAATAGTATAATTTGGCACCTTACGCGGACCCTTAAAGTCCTTCGGCAGGCGTTCGTTTCGTAGCACCGGCACAAAGCACGGCACACCCACAGCCCTGGAGGTTACTCCGGCTCCTACCGAAACAGAAGGTGCTACTGTGGGTGATTCTTAATAAGTCACCGCGGCCGCTGCCGCCTCTCGCTGTGCTCTTGCACGATCTACAAGCGCTTGGGCATCAACAGGCGGGTCATCCCGCGCCGGGTTCCGACGTCGCTCGCTGCTAGAAATCGCAGGCGACTCTATACGCCGGCTGTAACTGCGACTTGGGATAGGGGTCGAGTGCACGCGGCTCCGGCTATAGGTATACTTCTCCTATTGCGCCACCGCTGTCTGCAAATATCCAATGGCATTCCGCGCTTCTTCCGCAAAAGGCGTTCCATCAGGGATGGGGACCACGCCAAGTCTGACTGCCGCTGCCACCATGTTCTCCACTGGGTTAGAATAATGACCGGGTGGTGTTGGAAAGTGCTGCGGCGGGGTCTGGTTCCTGCGGGGCAGGACTGGTTGCCGATGCTGAAC
The DNA here is from genome assembly GCA_039707655.1 of Elymus sibiricus. NCBI lineage: Eukaryota > Viridiplantae > Streptophyta > Magnoliopsida > Poales > Poaceae > Elymus > Elymus sibiricus. The sequence continues at coordinate 386,292,734 of CM077671.1, forward strand.
CGCCGCCCTACTCCCAGGTACTTCCGCCGTCCGTGTCAAGGTCAGAGGCGAATTCCGTCCTGACCCCGGCGTGTTGAAAAGGTTCCTAGGCTCATACTGATCCGGCAGGCGAGTCTGGTGCCTCATCCGACGGACTGCGTCTGCGGTCTGTTGATCCAAGTCAAGGCGAAAAGCTTCCACCCTGAGGCGCTCCGACTCAGCATCCATCTAAGCTTTCAGCTTATTGATTTCCTCTTGGGCACTGGCCATCTGGTCCTTCAACCTCGCGATCTCCGTGTTACGGGCTGCTTGGTTTTCGGCCGTGACCTCGGTTCCCATCAGAGTCGTAAGTTCATTCATCAGATCCAGCAAAACTTGAGCCGGCGGCCTGGCTGACCCGGCTCCCGTTGCGCCACCGGCCGCTGTCCCGGCTACCGTGCTGCCAGAAGCCGGCACCGATCCCGTGATGAAGACAGCAGCTCTGCTCGGCGGCTCATAGTATTCCAGGTTATGGTCTTCCGGGTCATGGTAGCCCTCGAAGTAGCCCCCAAGCCCGCCGTTGTGGAGCTGTTAGATTGATTCCGCCTCTCCGCTCGACGATCCATCCTCTGAGCAGATAAGGGTTTCCTCCCGCGACATAGAACCTTTGAGTTCCGTGCCTTGGGTGAAGCCGACGAAGACGTGCTTCCGGCCCGGGCTGAACCGGGCGGGCTGCGCGCGCCGGGCTGGCTCGACGAGTTCGGTGCAGATGTCCGGCACGGGCTTAGATGCGCCGATCTTGCCAATGAAAATGTGGATTCCGCCCAAGGGGACCCGGTACCCGTACTCAATTGAGTCGGCCTCGGGGCCCCAACCAGCGTCGTCGATGTAGAGCTTGCCGCGGCGACTCTTGGTCATCCTGCCAACGGCGTATCCTTCGATCCCTGGAAGAGAGCCCTTCGAGTACTCCAAACCACCGAGTATCTGCCCCACGGTGGGCGCCAACTGTCGTGGTTTTGTCACGGCAGATGTCCTAGTGTCAGGACTTAGGTGTGAAGCCATCGCTACGGCGGTTAACTCGAAGGGGTTGGTCAGGACAAAAGACACAGGTTTACCCAGGTTCGGCCCCTCTCGAAGGAGGTAATAGCCTACGTCCTGCTTTGAGTTGTATTGATTGGATATTGATTACAAGGGAGCGGATTCGCTTGACCTAGTACTCGATCAAAGGTTTCGTGGCCTAAGCCGCCGAGGTAACCCGCCTTTATATACACAGGTCAAGGCCCTGGGCTTACAAGAGTCCGGGCCGGGTTATACTTAATACCCGACCTTGCCTCTAATTACTCCTGCCTTGTCTGGCAAGCCGCCACCGGCGGCTTACGCCACCGGTTACACATTGTCTTCTGGTTCTGGGCCTCCAGGCCCATTGGGAAAGTTACATCCAAGCCTTACTGCTAAGCCGCCAACCTCATGACCCGGCCCCACCTGGGCGGGTCTCACCACCACGGGGTTATATCCCCAACACAGCTCGTCGTTCTAAAATCTCTTCCATGGAAGGTTGCGGTGAATTGCCTTGACGAGCTCGAGGTCCAACACTGGCTTGACCTTGATCTTGATCAAGATCTTGACCTTGAGCTTTTCTCGGGGTTGTGAACTTGATCTTGAGCATATTGTGGTACGTCATCATCACCATGAGTCTGATTTTGCTCTTGATCTTGTTCACGAGGTTGAGGGCCTTCACTTTGTTCTTCGGAAGCATGTGGGTCTTGCATCGGTGATGGTTCCACTTGTGTGGAGCATTGTCCTTCTCCTTGAGCCGCAAGGAGTTCCTCAACAGGCAGGTAGTGTCCCACACCCATTCTTCTTATGGCTTGGGGAGGAATTTCATCACCTACATCACAAAGACCACTTTGCTCCACTTGGGAGCCATTATTTTCATCCAACTCTACGTTACACATCTCCTCAATGAGTCATGTGGACTTGTTGAGGACACGGTAAGCATGAGAGTTTGTAGCATAACCAAATATGCCCTCATGAGCTCTAGAATCGAATTTAGACAAACGAACACCATTCTTGAGAATGAAACACTTACAACCAAACACCTAGAAGTACTTGAGGTTGGGCTTGTTACCGGTAAGTATCTCATATGGAGTCTTGTTCAAGCCTTTGCGGAGGTAGAGCCGATTAGATGCATGACACGCGGTGTTGATGGCTTCGGCCCAAAAGTTGTACGGAGATTTGAATTCCACCATCATGATCCTTGCTGCATCCATCAACGTCCGGTTCTTCCTCTCCGCGACACCGTTTTGTTGAGGGCTATAGGGTGTAGAGTATTGGTGCTTGATTCCCTCATCACTGAAAAACTCATCCAAGGTGTACTTCTTGAACTCGGTACCATTGTCACTTCTAATCATCAATATCTTTGCATCATGTTAACGTTGAGCATCATTTGCAAAGTTGATGACTGTTTGTTGGGTCTCACTCTTCCTCTTGAAAAAATATACCCAGGTGTATCTTGAGTAATCATCCACAATGACCAAGCAATACCTTCTCCCCCCAAGACTATCAAATGAAGGAGGGCCGAAGAGATCCATTTGAAGGAGCTTTAGGGGCCTCTTGGAGTAAATAGTAGTCATGGGGCGGTGAGACGTCTCATGTAGCTCTCCCTCGATACAAGCACTGCAAGCATGGTCTTTCGCAAAACTCACATTTGTTAGTCCACGAACGTGATCCTCTTTGAGTAGACTTTGCAAAGATCTCATATTGACATGGGCTAGCCGGCGATGCCAAAGCCATCCCACATCAACTTTAGCCATTAGGCATGTCGCGGTCTTAGTGGGTCTCTCCGACAAGTTAATCACATAGAGACCGTTCTCGACATGTCCAACAAAGGCTACTTTAAGAGTCTTGCTGCACAAAAGGGTCACGTTATCAATGCCAAAGAAAGTACTAAAACCCATGAGTGCAAGTTGATGAACGGAAAGTAAATTGTATGCGAGGGTCTCAACAAGCATGACTCTCTCAATAGTTAAGTCCGGAGAGATAATCACCTTACCAAGACCCAATACCTTTGACCTTGTGTCATCACCAAATGAGACTTGAGTGGCCAAAGATGCATCGGGTCGAACGTCCACCACCAAGTCCTTGCTTCCGGTCATATGATTTGTTGCTCCACTATTAAGGAGCCATGATACCCGCTCCGAAAGCAAACTCCAACAATAGATCAATGCTTGGATTTAGGTACCCATTCTTTAATGGGTCCTTTCATGTTAGTAACAAGGGTCTTAGGAACCCAAATAGAACATTCAATGTACTCATAAGAAGAACCAACGTATTTGGCATAAACATGCTCATCACTAGTACGGCATAAAACATAAGAAGGGTTAAAATCACCGGCCTTGTTGGTGGAGGTGGTCTTGCCCTTCTTGGCATACCACCCACAACATCGTCCTTTTTCTTTTAATGAGTGGTCTTCCCCCCTTTGACAAAGGTTTCCTTAAGCAGGGGAGGTTGATTGGTCTTCGACTTCTTCTTCTTCTTAGACTTAGGTGCAAACCCAATCCCTTCCTTGGCTACAACTTCCTTTTGATTACTCAAAAGGTCATTGAGATTCTTCGCACCTTGGATACAAGTCACAAGGCCTTTATCAAGTTGCTCTTTCAACTTGGCATTTTCCTCCACAAGGTGCGCATGCTCATTACAAGGGTTAGTAGCAATGACATTATCAACTAATACAAAATGAGGACATTGATACGTATCTATCATTTTTGCTTGTTCCATGCTGCTATATTATCATTCTTGGATGTTTTACAATCACTTTATAGCAACTTTATATCATTTTTTGGGACTAACCAAATGACATAGTGCCAAAGTGCTAGTTGCTATGTTTGCTTGTTTTTTACTTCGCAAAATATCAGTACCAAACGGAGTCCAATCGCGACGAAACTTTTTGGAGATTTTTGTTGGATCCGAAGACATCTAGTGGGCCAAAGAAGTGCCAGAGAGGTGCGCCGTGGAGACCACAACCCACCAGGGCACGCTAGAGGACCCAGGCGCGCCCTGATGGGTTGTGCCCTCCTCGAGGCCCCTCTCCAGTGCCTCTGACGCCTATAAATTCCCAAATATTCCAGAAACCCTAAAGTTGTCGACGAAAAACACATCCAGCAGCCGCAAGTTCCTGAACCTCAAGATCCAATCTAACACCATCACGGAGGGGTTCATCACCCTCATTGGTGCCTCTCCGATGATGCGTGAGTAGTCCACCACAGACCTACGGGTCCGTAGGCTGTAGCTAGATGGCTTCCTCTCTCTCTTTTGATTCTCAATACAATGGTCTCTTGGAGATCTATTTGATGTAAACTTTTGCGGTGTGTTTGTTGGGATCCGATGAATTTTGAGTTCATGATCAGTTGCTATCCATGAATATTATTTGAGTCTTCTTCGATCTCTTATATGCATGATTACTTATAGCCTCGTATTTCTTCTTCAAATCTTTGGTTTAGTTAGGCCAACTAAATCGATTTTTCTTGCCATGGGAAGAGGTGCTTTGTGATGGGTTCGATCTTGCGGTGTGCTCTCCCAGTGACAGAAGGGGTAGCGAGGCACGCATGTATCGTTGCTATTAAGGATAACAAGATGGGGTCCATTCCTACATGAATAGATCTTGTCTACATCATGTCATCGTTCATATTGCATTACTCCATTTTTCCATGAACTTAATACACCAGATGCAAGCTGGATAGCCGTCGATGTGTGGAGTAATAGTAGTAGATGCAGGCAGGAGTCGGTCTACTTATCTTGGACGTGATGCCTATATAATGATCATCGCCTTGGATATCGTCATGATTATTTGATCTTCTATCAATTGACCAACAGTAATTTGTTCCCCACCATGCGCTATTCTCATGAGAGAAGCAACTAGTGAAACCTACGGGCCCCGGTTCTACTTTTCCAACATATTGCTTTCCGATTTATCTTTTTGCCGCTTTTGTTTCCAGATCTATTATTCCAAAAACCCAAAAATATATTGCTACACTTTTTATTTGCTCTTTTTATTTTGTGTTCTTGAGAGATCTATCTCTCCAATCTATCACTACCTAATCTATCTTTTTACAATAGAGAGATTGACAACCTCTCTTTCGCGTTGGGTTGCAAGTATTTGTTCTTTGTGTGCAGGTGTTGTTTATTAGGTGGTGGTGATCCTCCTACTGGTTCGATACCTTGGTTTCATAACTGAGGGAAATACTTACCGTCGCTGTGCTGCATCATCCCTTCCTCTTTGGGGAAATACCTGTCGGTGTCAAAACCGGCAGATCTCGGGTAGGCGGTCCCGAGCTGTGAGACTAGAATCGATGGTAACAGGAGACGAAGGGGACAGTGTTTTACCCAGGTTCGGGCCCTCCTATGGAGGTAATACCCTACGTCCTGCTTGATTATATTGATGGTATAGGGGGTTACAGAGTTGATCTACCTAGAGATCGTATGACTAAAACCCTAGATGAGTTCTGTTGTCCTACAACTGAAAACCCTTCGGCTTATATAGATGCCGCGGGTACCTAGGGTTTACACATGGTCAGTTACACATTAAAGGGAAAAAACATGCCTATCTACTGTCGACAACTTGGAGGACACGCCATGGCTCCTTGAAACTTCCACCTTGGCGACGGGGCCCCTGATCACCCAATGCTCATCCAGTGGCCCACATAGTCCAGCCCATGAGAAATAGGTTGGCTATCCGAGGACCCCTTAAACCAGGACTCCCACAGTAGCCCCCGGACTAGCCTCCAACGCCGAGGTATATCCGCATAATCTTGTACACCGAAGTCTTCGGCTTGCGAGGCGAGTCCCTCCATCCCTTCTTGTCCGGCAACCATCCTGTCATCGGCGAAATCCCAAATGTCACGGGATTTGCTGGGTCCATAATAATAGCGTTTCTTGATCCTCACGCGTCGTGGGGAGACGAGCGGTTCAGCAGCTTTTTACAAAACTACCCCTCCCACAAACTGAATCGAGGTCCAAGCCACATCTCCTTCTTCCCCATCGGAAAAAGCTTCCAGCGAAAGGTCTCCACCAAAAATGACGAGCGCCCCCAGTTCCTCCTCGCATCCTTACGGATCCCGTCCCGGGGACTGGACAAGCTGTTCCGTGTCCCTCGTTCGACTACGGGAAATCGAGACCCAAGGATACCTTCCCTCCTCGGATCTGACAGCTGTCCGCGCCGGCATGTCTTCATTCAATGGCGAGGCCCTCGTGGAGAACTTCCCCCGTCCACAAAAGGGGGAGCGCGTATGTTTCGTGCCCTTCCTGCTGCGAGGTCTCGAATTACCCATTCATCCGTTCCTGAGAGGCTTACTGGTGTTTTATGGAATCCAGCTCCACCACCTCACCCCAGGGTCTATTTTGCACATCTCGGGCTTCGTCGCCCTTTGCGAGATGTTCCTGGGCTGCGAGGCACACTTCGAACTATGGAGGAAATACATCTGCCTCGTTCCTCGCACTCGAGACAAGACAAGTTTTGAGGTCGGCGGAGCCGAAGTATGCCGCATAGCGGGGATGGGATATCCCGTGGGGACGCCGAAGGAGTCCGAAGTATGGACTTCGGAATGGATTTATATCGAGGACGTCCCTCTATTCGATCCAGCTCGAAGGGGTCTGCCCGAATACTCCGACGCCCCTTTAAAGAAAAGGTACAACTGGCGCCCGAAGAGCCTGTCCCACGAGGACAGCGTCGAGGTGCAACGCTTAGCAGCCCGTGTGAGGGTACTAGCCCATCATAAGCTGACCATGATAGACGTCATGGCCGCCGCCATCACCCGGTGCGTCCAACCTCTTCAACAGAGGATACACCCCCTGTGGTGTTACAACGGGACAAGCGACACCACTCGCTCCCGAAGACTGGGCCCTGCCGATCAAACAACATTGGCCACCGCACTTGCCGATCTATCCAAAGGGGAGCAAGAAGATTTTATTCGGCGGTCGACAAAGGAGGGATACTCAAGCCACAATCCCATCGAATGGGTAAGCCTTTCTACCCTGTGACCACAGTTCCGGTTCTCAATTTGTCCCTTTTTTTACCGAAGCCTTCAACTTTATGCGAACAGGAATGGAGGAGCTTTATCGAGACAGTTAACTGTCCGGCCCCTCAGCCCGAGGACTATTCCCGTGATGACAATCCGGGCTTTCATGAGGATCCGGACCTGTCGATCGAGCTCGAAGACGGGGTTTTCTACCAGGAGGGCCTTGATGGCTCCAAGGTGGCTATCATAGCCGATTATCCCGGATCCTTCCCTTCCCCTGCGATAAGCAAGAAGAAGAAAAGTTCATCCCGCAAGAGGCAAGTATCCTCCAACAACCCAAATGCGGCGGCTCCTACTCCCAAGCGCCGTAGATCTGCGCGACAAACATCGGCAACGGCGGCAGTGCCCGGGCTGGAAAACAACAAGGATCCGACAAGTGAACCGGTCGCGGGGTCGAGCCCTCCTTCAGGTTCATCCCAAAGGTATTTTGCTCGATCGTTTGATTTATTACCATAATTGATAAAGCCTCATATGAGACCTCAGGTCAAAATATTTAGGCAAATAGTTCGGCCGTCTCCCGCCGAGGACATCGCCAGGATGTCCGGCGATGTTCAAGATTCCAGGCCTTCCACTCATGCTGAACCTGCTACGGGGTCCCCCCCCCCCCCCCCCGTCAATCCAGCCTCAGCTGATTCTGGTGACGCCATATCCGTCACCAAATTCGAGGTTGGGAGCGCTATGCATCATCGGCGGCGACGAGAAGCCCTGCGTCATCCAGCCTTCTCCGAACAAGAGTTCGGTGCTCTGCGTACGGCGGACGCGCACCTCGGAGCTGCCCGATCAGGGTTCGGGGAGGCCATGAAGTTAATATCGTCCAGCCTGCAGGTGAGTAGTCGGTTATTAAAGTCCGAACACTCGTGTAAACCCAGTAGCCCCCGAGCCTTAAATTGGTCGGCACGACCGAATTAAGGATCCCTGTATTTCTTTACTGCGGATGCAGGCCTCGAAGCAACAGAGCGAGCAACTGGCCAAGGAACTGGAAGCTAGCCGAGCACAGGTCGAATCTGTAAAGGCCGAACTGGAGCAAGTGAAGAGCTTTACTCGGGAGGCACATGGTGAGTATATCTGTTCTGCTGATCTTAGTATATTCCCATGCTTACGCGAGGGTACTATGTAGCAGCGGAATCAATAGGGCAATTACAAAGAGATTTGGATGTAGCCCGAGAATCTCAGCGATATGCCGAGTCCCAGCAGGAGGCCGGTTGTCGTGTTTTGCAACGACACCTTGAAGAGAAGAACCGCCTGAAGGAGGAGAACAAATAGCAGGCCGAAGAAATTGAGAGCTTAAATACTCAATTGGCCCAGGTCCAAGGAGAGAACCAGAAATTACAGAGAGGCATGTTCGGTAAGTGTGATTCTAACATCAGAAGATATTTTTTATGAATGAAGCATAATACGCATGCCGTGACTCATGTACAGGTCTCCTGACTGGGCGACCCGAAGAAGAGATCGGATCCTACCAGGGAAGCCTTTTAAAGGAGCTGTCCGCCCTTCATGAGTGGGCTCGGAAGCCATGAAGATCATGGTGAAAGCGTTGTGGCCCACCGAGCAGCCTCCGGAGGGGATGACCGAACTAGTCGATCGCTTCAAGGGAGCCCGAAGTAGGTTCGAGCTGTGGAAGACATCGGCTTGTCGAGAAGGAGCACGAGAGGCGTGGGCGATGATCAAGACCCGCTATACCGGACTTAACCCCGAGCGTATGGCTCAGGTTGGGCCAGTAGGGTCAGATGGACAAGAAGTGCCGCTCCACCGGGTATATGATCAGGTGATGCCTGCCGTCCGTCTCTCACAAGAAGATTGCTCCCTGGACACCATGATCAACAATCTCGATCGGCAGCGAGATGTATGATTATACGTAACTATGTACTAATAATCGAGGAATTGCTCCGTCTGTGTTGTAAACTTTGTCTTAACCGGCCATCGGCTTCGGCCTCCCGCGCTAATAGCTTGGGAGTGTTCCTTGTAAATTATCACCCTAGGGGAGTGAATTATGTTCGGGGAACCAGGCAATCCGGCCATGTGGTGCGAACAGACAGAAAGCACACAGGGAGATATGTTATATTACTGCTTAGCGTAAGAAACATCTTCCGAAGAAAATAGTACCTCTATCGATACCTTTCTTCAGGTTGCTACGTAAATCGTAGGTAGAAGGCCGTATACTGTTAGTATGCGACTAAGGGCTTTTGTAAGAGAAGAAGCCCGAGTAATGGTCATGACGACCATAGTGTTATTAGTGGATTCCGTCGTAGCCGATCAATTGTCTGCTGAAGATAGCTAGCTTTTGGCTTCACCCGTCTGAGGTACGTATCCGGATAACCCGGTCGTAACAATCGCAGAGGTGCTCCCTTTACCCTCTAGCTGAACAATCGGGAACGAAGAGGGTAACCACAGGAGCGAGGCAACCCAGCTTGGCAAAGTCTTAGTTCGAATTGATGCATATGATGGCTTAAAAACGACAAGGGAAACATGCACACACAATAGATGTGAATAAGTGCTTGTAATATAAAAAACATTGGCTTCGGAAAAGAAGCCCCCAGGTACAGTGTTCGGATTATGAAGGGTCCTTCCCATTTGGGTTTGAGTTTGTGCTTCTGCTTCTCCGGGAGCCATAGGACGAGTTCGCCCACGTTGTATGCTTGTGCCCTGACCTCCCTGCTCTGCTAACATCGGGCCTGCTGTTGATAAAAGGTAGAACGGGCCCGAGCTATGTCGCGCTCCTCCTCCAAGGCGTCCAAGTCGTCTTGCCGATCTAACTCGGCCTCCTTTTCTTCGTACATGCGCACCCTTGGTGCATCATGAATAATATCACAAGGAAGGACCACTTCTGCCCCATAGACCATAAAAAACGGTGTGTATCCCGTTGATCTATTCGGGGTGGTGCGCAGGCCCCATAGAACGGAGTCGAGCTCCTCAACCCAGTGACAGTCGGACTCTTGAAGAGACCGGACCAAACGTGGCTTGATGCTGCTCATAATGAGGCCGTTTGCTCGTTAGTCTCGTCCATTAGTCTGCGGGTGATAAACCAATGTGTAATCGAGCTTGATGCCCATCTTTGCGCACCAGTCTTTGACCTCTTGGGCCGTGAAATTGGATCCGTTGTCAGTTATTATACTGTGTGGAACACCGTAACGGTGTACCACGCCAGATATAAAGTCAATTACTGGTCCGGACTTGACTAATTTGACAGGTTTTGCCTCTATCCATTTGGTGAACTTGTCCACCATGACCAGCAAGTATTTATTCTTCTTGGTCCCCCCTTTAAGGGGTCCGACCATATCCAGCCCCCAGACCGCGAAGGGCCAAGTGATCGGAATAGTCCGAAGAGCCGTTGGGGGCATGTGACTCTGATTTGCAAAAAGTTGACACCCCACACAATATTTGACAAGTGACTGGGCGTCCGCCCGAGCTGTGGGCCAGAAAAACCCAGCTCGGAAGGCCTTGCTTACTAAGGCTCTTGCTGCGGCGTGATGACCGGCCATCCCAGCGTGGACTTCGGCTAAGAGCTGCCGCCCTTCTTCCTCAGATATGCACCGCTGTAGTATTCCGGTGGTGCTCTTCTTGTATAACTCACCTTCGTGTACCGTGTAGGCTTTGGAGTGCCGAACTATGCGCCGCGCCTCTGTCTAATCGTCGGGGAGTTCTTTGCGAAGGAGGTAGGCAAGGAAGGGCTCGGTCCATGGCGCGATTACTGCCATGACCTCATGAGCCGAGGGCGTTTCGTCCATTACGGAGCCGCCGATGATTTGATCATCTGGTTCGCTTACAGGGGGAACAACCTCGTCTGCACCGGTTAGATTGGCGCCCTTTTGATCATCCTGCCAAACCACGGATGGCTTGAAGAGCCGTTCCAGGAAAGTGTTTGGTGGGACAGGGTCGCATTTGGCTCCCATGCGAGCCAGTATGTCGGCAGCTTGGTTGTCGTCTCTAGCGACGTGGTGAAATTCCAGCCCCTCGAACCGTGCCGATATCTTGAGGACAGCGTTTCTGTATGCCGCCATCTTCGGATTTTTGGTGTCGAACTCGCCGTTGATTTGAGAGATGACCAGGTTGGAGTCTCCCCGTACCTCCAGCCGCTGTATGCCCATTGAGGCTGCCATCCGAAGACCGTGCAAGAGGGCTTCGTATTCGGCTGCATTGTTGGAGTCGGCATAAATGATCTGCAACACGTATCGAACGTTGTCGCCTGTGGGGGATGTGAGAACAACTCCAGCCCCCAGTCCGGCCAAAGTTTTGGATCCATCGAAGTACATCGTCCAATGGGAGTATGTACTATATTCCCTGGGGAGCTCGGCCTCTGTCCATTCAACGAGGAAATCTGCCAACACCTGAGATTTAATAGCTTGTCGTGGTTTGTAGGTGATTTCAAAAGGAAGGAGCTCAATGGCCCATTTGGCTATGCGGCCGGTGGCGTCCCTGTTTTTGATTATATCATTCAGGGGTACTTCGGACACCACCGTGACCGAACACTCTTGGAAGTAGTGTCTTAGTTTCCGTGATGCCATAAATACTGTATAGGCTATCTTTTGGTAGTGCGGGTATCTGGACTTGCATTGCGTTAGGACTTCTGACACATAATAGACCGGCTTCTGTATCCGGAATTTGTGTCCCTCCTCCTCTCGTTCGACGACGAGCACCGCGCTAACGACTTGGTTGGTGGCCGATATATATAATAACATGGGCTCACCCGCGCCTGGTGCTGTGAGTATGGGATTGCTTGCCAGGAGTGTCTTGATTTCTTCTAACGCAGCCTTTGCTTCATCGGTCCATTCGAAATTCTTGGTCCGTTTCAGCAATTTATAGAGCGGTAAAGCTTTTTCACCGAGGCGGGAGATAAAGCGACTTAACGCCGCCACGCAGCCCGCCCACCTTTGGACAGGCTTTAGCTCTGTGGGAACTGCAAGTTCAGATAAGGCACGGATCTTGGCCGGATTCGCTTCTATTCCTCTATGGGAAACGATGAATCCGAGTAGTTTATCAGCGGGAACTCCGAATACACACTTCTCCGGATTGAGTCGTATATCGTATTCACGTAGGCTAGCAAAGGTTTGCCTTAGATCGTCGATCAAATGGCTGACGTGTTTGGTTTTAATGAACACATTGTCAACGTATGCCTCGACTGTTTTGCTAACCTGTTTTTCGAGACAGGTCTGGATCATGCGCTGGTATGTAGCCCCGGCGTTCTTTAGCCCGAAAGGCATTGTGTTGAAGCAAAATGGCCCGTATGGGGTGATGAATGCGGTTGCAGCTTGGTCGGATTCCTTCATTTTGATCTGATGGTATCCGGAGTAAGCGTCGAGGAAACACAATGAACCGTGTCCGGCTGTGGCGTCGATGATCTGGTCTATCCGTGGTAGGGGAAAGGGTCCTTGGGGCAGGCCTTGTTAAGGTCTTTGAAGTCGATGCACAACCGCCAGGATTTCTCTTTCTTTGGTACCATCACCATATTTGCCAACCATTCGGGATGCTTAATGTCCTGAATGAATCCGGCTCTAGCAGTTTGGCTAATTCTTCACCCATAGCTTGTCGTTTGGGCTCAGAAAAGCGGCGCAGAGTCTGCTTAACGGGCTTAAAGCCTTCGATGATATTCAGACTGTGTTCTGCTAGCCGCCGGGGGATTCCGGGCATATCAGAAGGGTGCCAGGTGAAGATATCCCAATTTTCTCGTAAGAATGTCCGCAGCGCTTCGTCCATTATGGGGTCGAGCTGAGCTCCGATGGACGCTGTCTTGTTGGGGTCCGTCGGGTGCACCTGAAATTTAATGATTTCCTTTGCCGGTCTAAAGGACGTGGGCTTGGGCCTTTTGCTGAGGATCACATCGTCCTTATCTACCGTTGACCGAAGTGCGGTCAGTTCTTCTCCAGCGAAGGTCTCAGCTAGAGCCTCAAGGGCAAGTGCTGCTGTTTTGTTTTCGGCCCGAAGGGCTATATTCAGATAGCTGGAGGTTGTGATCACCCCGTTTGGTCCTGGCATCTTAAGTTTCATATACCCGTAATGTGGTATAGCCTGGAATTTTGTGAAGGCGTCACGTCACAACAGGGCGTGGTAGCCGCTGGGGAAGGGCACGATATGAAAGAGGAGTTCTTCGGATCGGTAGTTTTCGGGCGTGCCGAACACTACGTCCAGGACGATACGTCCTGAACAACGCGCCTCTTTCCCCGGGATGATTCCCCGGAAAGTTGTGTTGCTATGCTCGATGCGAGATCGGTCGAACTGCATTTTTTCTAGGGTATCTTCGTAGATCAGGTTTAAGCCACTGCCGCCGTCCATTAGCACCTTGTGTAACCTGAAGCCATCGATGATGGGGTTGAGGACTAAGGCAGCCGGTGAATGACCGGGAAGAATGGCTGGTCGGTCAGTATCCGTGAAGGTTATGGGCGTGTCTGCCCATGCACTTGTTGCTGCCACATGATATACCTGTTCGAGCTCTTTAAGAGCTCTTTTCCTCCTGTTCCTTGAGGGGAACGTTTCGTAGATCGTCAGGACTTCGGCGGCATATTCAGGTGGCGATGTGGAGCGCATGTTCGGCGGTGCTGCCTCAAGAATGGCTTCACCGCTTTTTGCGACCTGCCTGACGACCTAGCAAGCTCTAAGGCTGTGAGTCGGAGCTGTGTTCCGCAATACGGAGTGTATGGGGCAAGGTTTATCCAGTAGTCCATCAAGGACGGTATTTACCCCTGGAAGGGGCCTGTTTCTCTTTTCGGCGGGTTCGAGTCTGGCTGGCCGCTTTGGAGGTATCCTCTTTTGCCGATCTCCTCTAGGGTATTCGGTAGAGGTTGGTTCCGTAAACAGCCGTTCGGCTTGCCAAGCGCTTTCCATGGTACAATACTTCTGTACCAAAACTGACAGCTCGGTGAAGTCACGAATGTGCCGCCGCGCTAGGACATTGAGAATCCCTTTGTCATGGCAGTTACGAATGAAGGTTGCCATTATCTCTTGATCACTGAGGCCCCGTGCTTTGTTTCGAGCGAGGAGGAGTCTGGCCCAGTAATGATGAACCGATTCTCCTGATAAATGTATAATGTCCGGTAAGTCCGAAGACTTGGGCTGTGCTGCGAGGCTTGAGTGATCGTCTTGGGAGGTGGGTGGGAAAAGATTTGACCCCACGCCACGGTGGGAGTTCGGAATCACATGCTCCGAACTGTATAATGGATCAATGACCAATGCCGGACTGTTTCCGGAGCGAACGTCAGGGTTCGGGCTGCAGGCGAGGTCTTGATGATCGGAGACTGGGATATAAACCATTTTTAATTCCGGTCGCTGGGGGGACGAGCCCCCGGCCGGACACTCGACGGTGGCGACAAGGTGGGTGACCGTGGGGATGTGAATTTCCCTATCGTCGGGTTTAAGCCCGAGCCGATCATAGACCGGGATCCGGTCATCGGCCATACGCATGGTTTCCATCCGATCAAATAACCCGTTGAGAAATGAGGCAATTGTAGGATGCGTGTCGCTAAAGCGAGTGGGGTCGGTATGTGGCGTGGCAGTTCCGGAGTCGCGCGAGAGCGGACCCGGATTCTGTTCAACCATGGTAGATCCGGTCACAACGACCGAATTGGGCTCCACGTCATCATCGGAGGCAGGGCCCGATGTCTTCGGCGTCGAGGCGTCAGGATCTGCGGGCTCCTCCGTGGGAGTCAAGGGTTCCATCAAGACGAGTTCTCCCCGTGAATCAGTGACGAACTCTAGGGTTCCGAACCTGATTCCTTGATCGGGAGAAGTGTTTCCGATCTGGCATGGGTGGCCGATCGGGTAAGCGTGAGACGAGATGTCGCCGCTCGCGAGGATCTGATCCGGGGTGAGAGCCCCCTGGGTGCAGATCTCGCTGCTTGTGACAAGGCGAGCCATCGATTCCTTCTGGCGATCACAGCGGAACTCTCAATGAAAGCACCAATGTCGGTGTCAAAACCGGCAGATCTTGGGTAGGGGGTCCCGAGCTGTGAGACTAGAATCGATGGTAACAGGAGACAAAGGGGACAGTGTTTTACCCAGGTTCGGGCCCTCCTATGGAGGTAATACCCAACGTCCTGCTTGATTATATTGATGGTATAGGGGTTACAGAGTTGATCTACCTCGAGATCGTATGACTAAAACCCTAGATGAGTTCTGTTGTCCTACAACCTAAAACCCTTCGGCTTATATAGATGCTGAGGGTACCTAGGGTTTACACATGGTCGGTTACACATTAAAGGGAAAAAATATGCCTATCTATTGTCGACAACTTGGAGGACATGCCATGGCTCCTTGAAACTTCCACCTTGGCGACGGGGCCCCTGATCACCCAATGCTCATCCAGTGGCCCACATAGTCCGGCCCATGAGAAATAGGTCAGCTATCCGAGGACCCCTTAAACCAGGCTCAGTACCGATGCAGTCTCAAGCCACATCAAAGGAATATCTGGCGCCGTTGCCGGGGAGGAAGCGGTCTCTTCTACGTGCCAATCTCTGGCGCCGTGGAGACACCATCATCATCTACCAGGTTCCTAATCACAAATCTCATCTCCTTGCAATTACATTATTTGCCATTTGCCTCTCGTTTTCCACACCCTCGATTCACCCAATTTGCCGTTTTATTCGCCCTCTTTTTCGTTTGCCTTTTTCTTGTCAGATCTCTTGCTTGCTTGCAATCTTTTTTGCGTAGTCATGATGCCTCAACGAAAGTACTATGATGTTCCTTACCCCAATATTTTGCCTGAAATTGAGAAAAGTACTAAGGAATATATGACTACACAATTTGAGCATAACAAGTATTTTACCGACGAGCTTAAAGAACACTCTACCGTACTAGATGCCATAACAAAACAACTTGATGATATTAGTAGAGAAGTTTGTAATCTCCAATCTAAGTATGCTCATGCCGAAAATCTGCTTGGTAAAATCTCCGATGCACAAGCCACTTTAATAAATCAAATGGCTGGTAAACCAATCTCTCTAAAGGACAAAAATGATGAAGATCTTAAAGTGATTGGTGTTTCTTCTATTGATTCCTTGTTTACTAATATTATGATTGATGATAAAGGGACTGAAGTAGAGTCAACTTTAGCTAGAAAGTGTCCCAATAATTTGGAGGGTGAAAATCTTGATGAAAATTTCGATGAAAGTGGGTTTGAAGAGGTCAAAACTTTAACTAGTGATGTGCCCACTATTTTGGATTGCAAAGACTTTAATTATGATAGCTGCTCTTTGATTGAATGTATTTCTTTGCTACAATCCATGTTGAATTCACCCCATGCTTATGAACAAAATACAGCTTTTACTAAACATATCGTTGATGCCATGATGAAATCTTTTGAAGAAAAGTTGGAGTTGGAAATTTATATTCCTAGAAAATTACATGATGAGTGGGAACCTACCATTAAGGTCAAGATTAAAAATTATGAGTGCTTTTCTTTATGTGATTTGGGCGCCAGTGTTTCCACGATTCCGAAATCTTTATGTGATGTGCTGGGTCTCACCAATATTGAAGTATGTTCTCTTAATTTGCACTTGGCGGATTCTACTATTAAAAAGCCTTTGGGAAGAATTAATGATTTTCTTATTCTTGCAAATAGTAACTATGTGCCCATAGATTTTATTGTTCTTGATATTGATTGCAATCCGTCTTGTCCCATTATACATGGTAGACCGTTTTTACGCACTATAGGTGCCGTGATTGATATGAAAGAAGGCAATATTAGATTTCAGTTTCCACTAAGAAAGGGTATGGAACACTTACCTAGAACAAGAATTGAGCCACCATATGAATAAATCATGAGAGCATCCAATGTATCAAAAACCAAAGATGACAATATTTGAAACTATGCATTATGCCTAGCTAGGGGCGTAAAACGATAGCGCTTGTTGGGAGGCAACCCAATTAATAAATTTATTTTCGTCTTTCCCTTTCTGTTTTTGAGTGTTTACACAATTATGCCTCTGTTATGATTGTGTTATTATGTTTTATTTAGTGTTTGTGCCAAGTAGAGCCTTTAGGATGATTCATAAGATGAGTAGAAACAATGCTGAATCTGAAATAGAAACTTTGCCTCCAGTGTTTGAATTTTCATTATTTATTGGAGTGTCATATTGAGATGAAATTTTAACACAGTGTTGCTATAGAAATGGTTTACGTTGTCCTAATTTTTCAGAATTTTTAGAGTTACAGAATTATGGTTAGAGTACACATTACTACAGACTGTTCTGTTTAAGACAGATTCTGTTTTCGTTGCATTGTGTGCTTGTTTTGATGAATCTATGGGTTGTATTGAAGGGTGTGAGCCATGGTAAAGTTAAAATACAGTAGGTATAATCAAATAATAAAATTTGAATGGGTTTTCAACAGTACCTAAAGTAGTGATTTGCTTTATTATACTAACGGATCTCACGAAGATTTTGTTGAGTTTTGTGTGATTGAAGTTTTCAAGTTTTGGGTGAGATCACGATGGATGAAGGAATAAGGAGTGAAAAGAGCCTAACCTTGGGGATGCTACAGCACCCCCAAGATATATCCAAAGATAAACAAGCAACTAAGCTTGGGGATGCCCCGAGTGGCATCCCCTCTTTCTTCTAACGACCATCGGTATTTTACTTGGAGCTATATTTTTATTCGTCACATATCATGAGTTTTGCTTGGAGCGTCTTGTATTATTTGAGTCTTTGCTTGCTTTGCTTGTTAGTTTTTCACTTGTATCCTTGCTGAACACACCTATTTGAGAGAGCAAAAATTATGCTAGGATTTGTTAGAATTGCTCTATATGCTTCACTTAAACTTTTTGAGCTATAGAATTGCTCTAGTGCTTCACTTATATCTTTTTGAGCACGGTGTGCTTGAAATTTTTTGAAGAAATCCTCTCATGCTTCACTTAGATTAATTTGAGAGTTAGTAAATTTTGAAGAAATCCTCTCATGCTTCACTTATACTATTTTGAGAGATGAAATATCTATGCTCATGTGCTTCACTTAAATTTGTTTGGGCTTGTCAAAAGCAATGGCAATATATGAAACTAGTCCCAAAGTGATAGATATCCAAGGAGGATATAATAAAAACTTTCATGAAGATCATTGGACAAATTAAACTTGATTCCTTGTAATAGTTTTTAGACATGATGATAGTAATATGTGAGTCATGTTAGTGAGTAATTATGCTTTAGTAAGAATATTGGTGTTAAGGTTTGTGATTCAATATGCATGCACAAAAGTCAATAGTTATGCAATAAAATTACATCCTACTTATGGTGCATTATTCGGTGTTTGTTATGCTCAATGCTCGCTTATGTGAATTTTCGTTTCTTGGTTGGTTGCTTCTCGATCTATCTGCTAGCCTCCACTTGTACTAAGTAGAAATACTACTTGTGCATCCAAAATCCTTAAACCAAGTTTTGCCTTATGAGTCCACCATACCTACCTATATGCGGTATTTCCATGTCGTTCTAAGCAAATTTGCATGTGCCACCTCCACTTTTCAAAATAAATTTCTCTTTTGTGTGCTCGTACCGCTCATGAAACGGTAGGGGGTGTCCAATATTTTTCCATGCTAGACGTGTTATTCTCAAGATGAGTGTTTATTCACTTGTCATTGCACGAGAGTACGGCGGTAATAGGGATGCCCATTCCCGAAATGAAAAAGGATTTTTTTTTACTTTATGTTGTCAAATAATAAATTCCTTGAAAAGTGTTGGTATGGAAGGCAACCCTGGATACGGCCAGCCATGGAATGTTAAAGAATGGTGGAAAAAGGAAAAAACTTTATTTTCTGTTTGGGAACCGCCTATGATGTATCTAGCATGGAAAGTATTGTGAACTACTTTGTCGTTTTCGTTGACAGGAAAGGCATGCCACTCAAAATATTTTTCCCTCTCAATTTAAACTTTGAGCTCTGGCACCTCTACAAATCCCTACTTCCCTCTGCGAAGGGCCTATCTATTTACTTTATGCAACTTTTTTTCTTTGAGTCTCCATCTTCTCTTATAAAGCACCAACTAGGGGCACTATGACGTACTTGAGCATTGGGTGTAGCTAATATTTGAGTGTGTTTCATGAATGGATCAATGGTTGAGCATGATGGGCGAGGGATAACTTCCTTTAGTGTTGATATTTTGAAAGACATGGTTGCTTATTGGCATGCTTGAGTATGGAAGTCATTATGTTAAAACTAGACTATTGCTTTGAACCATCTAAAAGTCCAAATGTTCATGCTACAAAAGAAAAGAATATGATATGAACATGTTAGGCAGCATTCCACATCAAAAATTCTGTTTTTATCATTTACCTACTCGAGGACGAGTAGGAATTAAGCTTGGGGATGCTGATACGTCTCCAACGTATCTATAATTTTTGCGTGTTCCATGCTGTTATATTATCATTCTTGGATGTTTTACAATCACTTTATAGCAACTTTATATCATTTTTTGGGACTAATCTATTGACATAGTGCCAAAGTGCCAGTTGCTGTTTTTGCTTGTTTTTTACTTCGCAGAATATCAGTACCAAACGGAGTCCAATCGCGACGAACTTTTTGGAGATTTTTTTTTGGATCAGAAGACATCCAGTGGGCCAAACATGTGCCAGAGAGGTGGGCCGTCGAGACCACAACCCACCAGGGCACGCCAGAGGCCCTAGGCGCGCCCTGATGGGTTGTGCCCTCCTCGGGGGCCCTCTCCAGCGCCTCTGACATCTATAAATTCCCAAATATTCCAGAAACCCTAAAGGAGTCGACAAAAAACACATCGAGTCGCCGCAAGTTCCAGAACGTCGAGATCGAATCTAACACCATCACAGAGGGGTTCATCATCCTCATTGGTGCCTCTCCAATGATGCGTGAGTAGTCCACCATAGACCTACGGGTCCGTAGGCAGTAGCTAGATGGCTTCCTCTCTCTCGTTTGATTCTCAATACAATGGTCTCTTGGAGATCTATTTGATGTAAACTTTTGCGGTGTGTTTGTTGGGATTCGATGAATTTTGAGTTCATGACAGTTTCTATCCAGGAATATTATTTGAGTCTTCTTTGATCTCTTATATGCATGATTACTTATAGCCTCGTATTTCTTCTAAGAATCTTTGGTTTAGTTAGGCCAACTAGATTGATTTTTCTTGCCATGGGAAGAGGTGCTTTGTGATGGGTTCGATCTTGCGGTGTCCTCTCCTGGTGACAGAAGGGGCAGCAAGGCACACATGTATCGTTGCTATTAAGGATAACAAGATGGGGTCTATTCCTACATGAATAGATCTTGTCTACATCATGTCATCGTTCTTATTGCATTACTCTATTTTTCCATGAACTTAATACACTAGATGCATGCTGGATAGCGATCGATGTGTGGAGTAATAGTAGTAGATGCAGGCTGGAGTTGGTCTACTTATCTTGGGCGTGATGCCTATATAATGATCATCGCCTTGGATATCGTCATGATTATTTGATCTTCTATCAATTGACCAACAGTAATTTGTTCACCCACCGTGCGCTATACTCATGAGAGAAGCCACTAGTGAAACCTACGGCCCCTGGGTCTACTTTTCCAACATATTGCTTTCCGATCTATCTTTTTGCCGCTTTTGTTTTCAGATCTATTATTCCAAAAACCCAAAAATATATTGCTGCACTTTTTATTTGCTCTTTTTATTTTGTGTTCTTGAGAGATTTATATCTCCAATCTATCACTACTTAATCTATGTTTTTACCGTAGAGAGATTGACAACCTCTCTTTCGCGTCGGGTTGCAAGTATTTGTTATTTGTGTGCAGGTGCTGTTTATTAGGTGGTGGTGATCCTCCTACTGGTTCGATACTTTGGTTTCATAACTGAGGGAAATACTTACCGTCGCTGTGCTACATCATCCCTTCCTCTTTGGGAAATACCGACGCAATCTCAAGCCACGTCAGACATGTGGCTATTTCCTTAGTGAGTTTTACTTGGAGTTGATCATGACAATCCTTAAGAGAGGCATGAGCACCCTTCAAAGACTTGTGGGCTTTTTCAAGTGCGTCCAACTCTTCATTGAGTCTATCATGGCCAACCCCAAGTGCAATCTTATCAGACTTGAGCACACGATTAAGAACAATGGCATGATCATGATCTTTACGTAATTTAGCAAGGTCAACGTTTTGTGACTCCTTAAGAGCCAAACGATGAATTAGCTCTTCCTCAAGAGCTATGGAAAGATCCGTTATCTCATCGGCATAATCACGACTATGCCCCTTCAACTCCTCAAGGGATTCCTTTTGAGACTCAATGATATCATTGGCCTCACCAAGTTGTTCCAAGAGAGCAACAAAGTGCTTCTTGGATTCGCCTTTGAGTTTACCCAAGAATTTGTCAAACTCATTCTCATCCTCCTTCGCCTCCTCATGTTCATCCACACAATCCAACAAAGAAGGAGTGGTAGAAATGGAAGATTTAATGTTTGAGGTTTTGACGTTGGATGTTACCTTGGTGATACCTTTGGCCATGTGGCACCTAGCAATGTGGTTTTCATTGGGGGCATCGAAGAGTGACACCTTGGTTGGGGTAGAGGACGCAATCACCACTGTAGCCATTGCCATCCCTTCACCACTAGTATCTTTGTCGTCAACATCATCATCGGAGGCATATTCTTCTTGAGACACCAACACCTTCTGAGGTGCCTTCTTCATGAAGTTGTTCTTATTGGGGAATGACTTGGCATTATCCTTGCGAATGAGCTTGCCACCATTATCTTCTCTCTTCTCACATTACCACAGTTGTAGCAAGTCCTCACAGGTTGCTTGCCCTTTGAACCACTTGAGTTTTTCTTGGAAAAGTTGGGCTTCGAGTTCCTCTTGTTGCCCCAAAATTGCCTTGACGCAAGAGCCGTGTGCTCGTGATATGCATACTTGGTGTCTTCGGGGAAACTCTATTCTTCATCCTCTTCTTCTTCTTGAGTGTCCTTGGCCTTCAAAGCAAGGTTGGGAGAAGACTTCTTTGACCGTTGAACACGAGCTAAGACGTTGCCGTGGTCTTGTTCAAGATGTTCATTGCAATGAATTCATCCAAGACGTCGCTTGAGGACAAAGAGTGAAAGTCCGGCCTTTGACGAATGACGGAGGACATGGCCTTGTTGAATGGCATGATGGCCTTGAGAAACTTCCGCTTGATCCAATTGTCATCCACATCCTTGCTTCCATGATCTTGAAGGGCAACGGCTAGAGTTGTCACCCTCCGATAGAGATCACGAGGGTACTCATCCTCAAGCATCGCACATTCATCGGCCTCATCAAGAACCACCTCAAAGTTGGACCGTTGAATACTAGAGCTACCCTTGTACATGGACACAATGTGTTCCCAACAGTCCTTGGCTTGAGTGAAAGGACGCAAGTGAGCAAGATCTTCAACGGGAATAGCTGCTTGTAGGATGAACAAGGCGGAGTGATTGAGTTGATTGTCGGCCTCTTCTCTTGTAGAGAGGTTGCTTGGATCATGAGGTTAGTACCCTTGCTCGATGATTCTCCAAAGTTGTGTTGAGCTGTGATTCAAATGAGACTTGATACAAAAAACCCAATTAGAAAAATCATTCTTAAAAAGTTTAGGAGGAGGACCTAGATTAACTATATGGGATGGGTGCACCGGTCCTCCATAGACCACGGGAGGGGGTACCGAGGCAAATTTACCCGATCCACTATTTCCTTGAGGTAACTTGTTCTTGTCAGTGCTAGTCCCCTCCTTGCCGGAGTGGACATCCGATGTCGAGTTAGTGGTATTAACCACTTGAATCGGATCGGTAGAAAGTTTTAGACCTTCAAGTAATTCTTTAAACATGGATTTGACCTCGGTCGTCAAGGAGGATTTAAGCGAAGCCATGGCATCATTAAAATCCTCACGAGAGACTGTGTTCACGCCCATGGCCTCGGGGAGTTCAACATCCCGATCCCTGTCGTCAACCATACTCTTTGGTGGTGAAACCCTTAATAAAGAGGCGTTGCTCTGATACCAATTGAAAGGATCGATATGGTTGACTGGAGGGGGTGGTGAATAGGCAACTACCAGTTTTTAACTAATCTTTAGCAAATTAGGTATAGCACCAAATAGGTTGTCTAGATATGCAACTAGGTAAGCAACCTATATGATGCTAACAATAATAACAACACAAGCAAGCAAATAATATACGATAGGTAAAGCTTGCATAAAGTAAAGGTAAGAAGTAACCACAAGTGGAACCGATGGAGACGAGGATGTGTTACCGAAGTTCCTTCCCTTTGAGGGGAAGTATGTCTCCATTAGAGCGGTGTGGAGGCACAATGCTCCCAAAGATGCCACTAGGGCCACCGTATTCTCCTCACGCCCTCACACAATGCGAGATGCCATGATTCCACTAGTGGTGCACTTGAAGGCGGCTACCGGACCTTTACAAACAAGGTTGGGGCAATCTCCACAACTCAATTGGAGGCTCCCAACGAAACCACGAAGCTTCACCATAATGGAATATGGCTTCGAGGTGACCTCTTCCATCTAGGGTGCTGAAACACCCAAGAGTAACAAAATCCACACAAGAAAGTAAGGGGGAATCAAGTTTCCTTTGGTGGAAGTGTAGATCTAGGTCTCCTCCTTCAATCCCTAGCAAATCAACAAGTTTGAGTGGCTAGAGAGAGATCAGGTAAGAAAGCTTGGAGGGCGTCAATGGAGGAGATAGAGAGGTAAGAAATAAGAGAGAGGTGGGAGAACCACCTCTTTCTATAGTGCTCCCCTTTTCCAACCATTACAGCCACTTTCACATGGCAGCGGTACAACCGGCCACTCAGGCGGTAGAACCGATAGGATCGGAACAACCGCCCAACCACTGGTCAACCGCCGCATCAAAACAGAACCTAAGGCGGTGGTTCCTCCCCGGTGCAACCTCTTGACTAAAGTATGGGATAAGGAAAAGTCCCGAGCGGTACAACCGCTTGGGACGCCGGTAGTACCAGTCGTTAGAGATCGACCGGAACAACCGCCCCTCATCCGCCCAGCCACCGCACCACAACTGAGCCATGTCCGGTTGTAGGCCGGTGCTGGGCCGGTACAACCACCCGAGGCTGGCACCTAGGTCAGCCAGCTACTCACTAGTAGAAAACAGGCCATTAGTCCCGGTTGGGAAGGGCCTTTAGTCCCGGTTCCCCAACAGGGACTAAAGTATAGATACTAAAGGGTCCAAGCCTTTAGTCCCAGTTGGCTACGAACCGGGACTAAACCCTGGCCACGTGGTCGGCAGCGCGCGCCAGGGCATGGGGACCTTTGGTCCCGGTTGGTAACACCAACCGGGACTAAAGGTTTAGGGGTTACGGTGTTTAGGGGTTTAGTGTTTATTGTTTATTTTTCCTTTTCATTTTGTGTTTTCCATTTAATTCTTTTTCATTTCAAACATATTTTACGCTACTACATACTGTACACGTACGTTATGCATATATAATAGAATTTCTCGTAGAACCGATCATATATCATAAAATTTCTCGTACAAGCAATCATATATCATAGAATTTCTCGTACGACCACATGCATACACACATATATATATATATATACAATTTATCGTACAATTTGCAGATCATTTGCGGTCGGGTAATGGTATTCTCCGTCGGGAGATATGACCTGCTGAAGCAAAAATCCCGCAATTTCCTCTTAAATTGCTCGTATGCGGTCCGTTGGTAGGAGCTTATCCCGTATCTCGTGCATCTTTAAAGAAGGAGATCAATATGAACATGTTAGTTGTGCGTATATGTATTAGATCATGATAAAAAAATATGAATGGTGTTTACGTACCCAAAGATCTCTTGCACTCTTGTTACTTTCGGTCATAAAGCGAATGTTCTCGCAAACGTAATATGCACATATTTCAGTCCCCGTTGCCTGCCTCATGCACTTTACGAGAATAGAATTCAATCAGATAATAATGAAGCATGACAATAGTATTGAAACTAGAATTAAAGAGATGCGCGGACGTAGCTAGTACTACTTAATTACCCTGGGCTTTCGCCATTTCAGCTCCTCTTTCCATTCACCTCTAACATCTTTGGTGAACTTTTGCCAAACCCTGCCCGGCAAACAAAATGAATAAAGGAGTTATTAATTACTTGATATCAGGAAATGAACTAATAAAGAAGCCGACATAGTGCGTCAATGATTGAAATTACCTTTCGAGCAACAAATGCAAGCTTTTGTAATCTTCAGGGTCTTTACTTAGCGAGTCCAGTACTTCAACAGATCCATCGTCAACTCTAATGATTAGAAGGATCCAGTGGTAGCCGCGCACACGATTTGTATAAGCGGGCATGCATAACTCATCAACTACACTTAACATCGAGTATATATATATATATAAGCAAAAATAGAATTTGTAGTACAAGAAAGTAACACTCACTGGAAGTTCCAAGGTAAAATTATTTCTGCTTTGTACTATAGGGCCTTCAAAAACCTTAGAAGCAATTTCTCCGTGTCTTTAGGGTGCCTTCTCAACACTTCTTCATTGAAGGTATTTGGGTCAATGAACCCAATGCCATAGACTCCAGCTCTTTTCAATTCAAAAATCTTCATTCTGCATAATACCACACAAAAGAATATAGTGAGTATAATAACAGGCAATGAACGAGCTGAGCTAGAGACTTAAATTACAGAAAGAAATCACTTACAGACAATAGCAATTTATGATAGATTTGTCGAGTGCTTTTTGATTGAATAACTGAAAAAATTCTTCATTTTCAATCCACAAATCTTTTTCATTGACGTAATGCTCTTTCTCGACTTTCACCATGAGGCTCTCTCGCCCGTCCTTTATTTCTCTCATGTACCAGTCATGCAATTTGTACATATGCGTTGTTAGAAGCTTCTCGTCGTCAGGACTGACCAGAGGTTTCCCGGGGACATATTGCCGTTCTATTTCGTTCGGATCTAACTGTGGAAATTCCTCGATCTCTAGGAATTGTTCAACGGTGATACCGAGCATTCTAGCATTCTCTCTATCAGCGTCGGTTATTACCACGTTATGGGCACTCACCTTGAGCGGGCTGATCGATTGGACTGCCTGTTCTCCGAGCTGGGGAACAGTTTTCCCGCATTTACTGCTATCGCTCGACTTTTGTCTTTTCTGGGATGCATAGGACTTGGTAATACAACGTTCATAGTTGATACCGGTCTTTTCTCCGCCGGTTTAGCTGCATCAATAAAGTGTTGTACGACCTCGTCGGGTATTTTCTCCTTTGGCGGCGGGGGCGCTTTCGGTCCAAAATGGGCCCGCAAAGCGAGATTCACTAATTCATCGAGTTCCTTGTTAGTTTTCTCGTAAGATAACTTCTTTTTGGCAGGAGGCTCGGCCGGTTTCTTCTTTTGTGTTCTCTTCCGCTTTGGAGACGCTGTTTTTTGATATCGCGGACGTCTCGCGCTAGGCTCTGTCTTGGGGTGGGATGGACTCTGCTGACGTGGCGGAGATTGATATCGCGGACTCGACATGCGCTCCGTCTCGGGGTGGGATGGATTCGGCTAGCGCAGCGGAGATGGATTCGAAGGACTCACCCTGCGCTCCGTCTCGGGGAGGGTTGGAGTCTGCTGACGCGGCGGACTTGGACGAGGAGTCGGTGGCCTTGGCACCGAGTTTGGAGACACGATGCATTCCTTTTTCCATAAAATGACACAACGCCTGGCTTCTCCCAGTGTCCGCTCCCCTTCACCTCCAGGGTAGTCAAGATCTAGTGTTTCATATGCCGACACAACTTGATCCACCCCGACACGAGCATAGCCAGGTGGAATCAGATTGCCGTGGAAAGTTGCTTCATGTCCACTTGGTAAAGCAAAGCCGTTCGCCGCCTTCATGGATATGTTCCTCAGTTTCACATGTAGCTCACAAGGTGTCGACTCTAAGATATCATCCACGGGGTAGCGAGCCAGCAGTGCATCATCGGCCGGGACCTCCGTGGAACCCACGCTGCTTTTCGGCATAGATGATGGAATGGTACCATACAATGCTGGATCTGGTTGCTGCTGGTACTGAGATGCGCCTTGCTGGCTAAGTTTGTTGATTTGCTCCTGCTGCATGTTATATTTGCGTTCCAAGTCCTGAATCCGATCTACTTCATGCTTCTTCTTTCTATCACGACTTCTGTAGCTGTCGTTCCAATCCGCAAACCCCAGAAACCACGGAACCATGCCTTTGCCTCGTGTTCGTCCCGGGTGTTTAGGATTCTTGAGGGCGCGCGAAAGCTCGTCCTTCTCTCTCTCGGGCTCGTACACACCCGCTCAAGCTTCTACTATTGCTTTAAGTAACTCGTCCGTGGCTTCTTTAAGACTTGCTAGTTCAAGAACCTCCCCTGTCTTTGGGTCCAACTTTCCCCCATGTGCATAAAACCAAGTCCTGCACCTCTCGGGCCAAGTCTCTGTTACTGGAGTGACCCCTGCGGCCTTCATGTTTCTCTCCGATTCATCCCACTTAGGCAACCCATACTTGTAGCCGCCTGGCCCCAGACGATGGTGCCACTTTTTTTTGTTGGCATTTATCTTGTTTATTCTCGACCGTTTCTTAGCTTCTTCTGATTCCTTGAACTTCACAAATTCGTCCCAGTCATCTGCTAACTTCACATATTCTCCTTTGAATTCTGGAGTCTTCCTTTCGTTTTCCACGTAACTTTTCCATAATCTTTTCTTCCAAGACTGGAATTGTGTGGCCATCTTCTTAAGAGCACACTTCTTGACTTTCTCCCGTTGGAGATCTGTGAGAGCCTCTGGTAGGGTGAAATGTTTCATGAGCTCCTCCCAAAGCAGATCTTTTGCTCTTTGGCTGACAAAAGAAACTGCTTGGGTATCTTTTGGCTGATTCCATTCTTGAACGGTGATCTGGATTTGGTCCCTAACGATAAGTCCGCATTGACGTATAAATTTGTTCGCATTCTCTTTAGGAGCAATCGGTTCGCCATCTGCTCTGATTTGATCGATGTTAAACTTTACGCCTTGTTTCAACTTTTTTGTCGGGCCACGTTTAACCCTTGTAGAAGATTTGCTCGATCCGGAGGGCTAAAAGGAAGAAAGATTCATTAATATATACAAATCAATCAATACATCTGATGATCACCAGAGGGAAAATTATTACCTCGCCGGACTCTGTTAAATGGACAAAAAATTCTTCGCCATCGTCATTGTCAGCTGGTTCGCCTTCGTCTCTTGGTTGTTCTTCCTCAATTCCCTCACCGGATGGGTTAAGGTATTGTGAGCCATCATCTACTTCATTCTCTTCGTTTCCGGAGCGTATCAGGTCGTACATGGCATTCTCTTGATCATGGTCTCTGTCTCTACCGTCCATAGCTTAACTAATCCAGAACAAATATAAAACAATTAGAATGCATTCAATAGGCAGAACCGGAGATATGCAAATCAATACAAGGCAATGCAACAACAAATGCGATCATATAATATCACTAATACATCATCGAATAGTATCACTAATACATCATCGAATATAATATCACTAATACATCATCAGAATAGTTGACGTCTCGCGGCGCAGGCGGTGGACACCCAAAGATAAGGAACTATGACAGGATCATAGCTCGGGTGTGATCCCTGAAGAACCTGCCAGGTATTGGAGAACCTGGCGTCTAACGCAGCCATGTAGCATCGGACGTGCTCGTCCTCCTCCCTGACACGGCGACGTACCACCTCCGCGGGGGCCGGCTCCCTCTGCACCGACAGTGGTCCATGCGACCGCCACCAAATAACCTCCGGGTCGACGACGGGACCCTGATTCCTCACCAAGCTCCGCGCCCCGGAAGGCAGCACCTCCCAGTGCCAGCCCGGCGGAGCCCAGTCCCGGACATGGCGCCTCTCAAGCAGGGTGTTGCCACCGAGTCGACGACGAGGATGCTAGCCAGGCATCGTCGACTCGAGACCTTATAAACGTGGGATTTGCATAAAAATGATTATCATTTTATTATGCTACTCATATTGTTAAACAAATTCCTACTCATCTATCACATCTAAACATCAAACATCTAAACACATCTAAACATCAAACATCCAAACAAACATGGGATTAGCAAATCAACAACATCTAAACAAATCAGCAACATCTATCAAACATCTAAACATCAAAAATTATATCTAAACATCAAACATCTAATGTTAGTCAATGCTAGCAAATTTTAGTCAATGCTAGCAAATCAGCAACATCTAAACACATCTAAACAAATCAGCAACATCTATCAAACATCTAAACATCAAAAATTATATCTAAACATCAAACATCTAATTTTAGTCAATGTTCAATAATTAAGTCCGTCTTCGCTGCCCTGCCTATCTTCTTCATGAGCACGGGAGGAAGGAAACAGAGAGGTGGAGGCTCACCGTGGGAGGAGGGAGAGAGCAGCAGGGGCTCGTTGGCGGCGGGCAGCAGGGGCTCTTCGTCGGCGGGCAGTAGCAGGGGCGCGGGAGGAAGACGGCGACGACGCGCGAGGTGGCTTGGTGCGGTTGGATGGCGGCGCGGGAGGAAGATGACGATGACGCGCGGTGGCCTGGTGCAGACGGAGGAGGATGCCGGATGGGAGGAGCGGCGCCGGCGTGGGCTCGGGTGGCCGCGGCGGTGCGTGGAGGAGCGGCGGCGACGCGTGGAGGAGCGGCGGCGGCACGTGGGCAGAGCGGCCGGACGGCGACGTCGATCGAAGGCGCGGGCGGGGCAGCCTGGCGGCGTCGTCGAAGCGAGTGAAGACGATGTGATTTGGGGGAGGAAGAAGCCGTTGCTAATATAGGAAGGACCTTTAGTCCCGGTTGGTATCTCCAACCGGGACTAAAGACCCTTTAGTGCCGGTTGGTATCACCAACCGGGACTAAAGGTCCTCCCTTTAGTCCCGGTTGGTGATACCAACCGGGCCTAAAGAGTCCTTTTCGACGGCCCAAATTCGCGCGGGAAGGGACCTTTAGTCCCGGTTTGTTATACCAACCGGTACTAAAGGTCTATTTTCTCTTTTTTTTTGTTTTTCTGTTTTTATATTTGGAATAACTGTTTTTATATTTGCAATAACTGTTAGAATATTTATAGTTTTTTAATGAATCTTTTTGCTTTAGGTCAAAACAATTACAAACTTTCTGTTAGTGCCAGTAGTTTTCAAATTTAAATAGTTTAAATTTTAATTCTTTTAAAATTTTGTGAATCACTAGTTTGTGAATAACTTTAGTTTAAAAATAGATTTTTGAGTGATTGTTTTTGTTGTTGTTTAATATTAGTATGTTTTATCATTATGTTAAATTTTGGAATTTTTAGGATATTTTAAATAGGTGTTTTAATCAAAACCAGATTCTGTTTAACTCTTTTTAGTTTTATAACCTTCATTTGTTTTAATCAAAATCACTACAAATGAACTCTGAAAAGGTTGAAACTTGGCATGGTATCATCATTTCACCCACATAGCATGTGCTAAAAAGTTGAGAGGGTTACGGCAAAAACTGGATGCACTTCGTGTACAAACTAGACCATCTCCTTCAAAGTATGAGGGTTTCGGACGAAAACTCCTCTGTTACAAAGGCATTTCATTTTTTTTAAACTTGTTTCAACTCTAGACTTTTTGTGCATTCAATATGCACCATTCTAAGCCACATATTCAAATTTCACCCCTTTCTAACTTCATTTGCTATTTTTTTGGGCTAAACGGCCCTGAAATTAAAAAGCACCACAAATGAACTCTGAAAAGGTTGAAACTTGGCATGGTATCATCATTTCACCCACATAGCATATGCTAAAAAGTTGAGAGGGTTACGGCAAAAACTGGATGCACTTCGTGTACAAACTAGACCATCTCCTTCGAAGTATGAGGGTTTCAGACGAAAACTCATCTGTTACAAAGGCATTTCATATTTTTTAAACTTGCTTCAACTCCAGACTTTTTGTGCATTCAATATGCACCATTCTAAGCCACATATTCAAATTTCAACCCTTTCTAACTTCATTTGCTATTTTTCATGCATTTACTGATTTTTTTGAGCTAAACGACCCTGAAATTAAAAAGCACCACAAATGAACTCTGAAAAGGTTGAAACTTGGCATGGTATCATCATTTCACCCACATAGCATGTGCTAAAAAGTTGAGAGGGTTATGGCAAAAACTGGATGCACTTCGTGTACAAACTAGACCATCTCCTTCGAAGTATGAGGGTTTCGGACGAAAACTCATCTGTTGCAAAGGCATTTCATTTTTTTAAAACTTGTTTCAACTCCAGACTTTTTGTGCATTCAATATGCACCATTCTAAGCCACATATTCAAATTTCACCCCTTTCTAACTTCATTTGCTATTTTTCATGCATTTAATGATTTTTTTGAGCTAAACGACCCTGAAATTAAAAAGCACCACAAATGAACTCTGAAAAAGTTGAAACTTGGCATGGTATCATCATTTCACCCACATAGCATGTGCTAAAAAGTTGAGAGGGTTACGGCAAAAACTGGATGCACTTCGTGTACAAACTAGACCATCTCCTTCGAAGTATGAGGGTTTCGGACGAAAACTCATCTGTTACAAAGGCATTTCATTTTTTTAAACTTGCTTCAACTCCAGAATTTTTGTGCATTCAATATGCACCATTCTAAGCCACATATTCAAATTTCAACCCTTTCTAACTTCATTTGCTATTTTTCATGCATTTAATGATTTTTTTAGCTAAACGACCCTGAAATTAAAAAGCACCACAAATGAACTCTGAAAATGTTGAAACTTGGCATGGTATCATCATTTCACCCATATAGCATGTGCTAAAAAGTTGAGAGGGTTACAACAAAAACTGGATGCACTTCGTGTACAAAACTGGACCATCCCGGCTACTCACTAGAGAAGAAAAGTGATGACGGTACAGCCAATCACATCCCAGAGTGGGATCTTGGGGTATAAAAAAATTTCTTTGCGTGTGTCCCTTGATTATTGCGTCGTAACCATGGACAATCTTCATCATTTAACAGGATGCTTGGGTCAGTCTTCACTGCGAAGGGAGGAATTTCATCAAACTTTTCATAATCTTGTGACATGTCTGTCTTGTCCTCCACTCCCACGATGTTTCTTTTCCCAGAAAGCACTATGTGGCACTTTGGCTCATCGTATGATGTATCCGCTTTCTTATCTTTCCTTTTTCTCGGTTTGGTAGACATGTCCTTCACATAGAAAACTTGCGCCACATCATTGGCTAGAACGAATGGTTCGTCTGTGTGCCCAATATTGTTGAGATCCACTGTTGTCATTCCGTACTGCGGGTCTACCATTACCCCTCCTCCAGTCAGATTGTCCCATTTGCACCGGAACAAAGGGACCTTCAAATCACCTCCATAGTCAAGTTCCCATATCTCCTCTATGAAACCATAATATGTGTCCTTCTCCTTGCTGTTTGCCGCATCGTCAAAGCGGACACCACTATTTTGGTTGGTGCTCTTTTTATCT
Organism: Elymus sibiricus; assembly: GCA_039707655.1. Taxonomy (NCBI): domain Eukaryota; kingdom Viridiplantae; phylum Streptophyta; class Magnoliopsida; order Poales; family Poaceae; genus Elymus; species Elymus sibiricus. Next base: position 386,325,123 of record CM077671.1, read on the forward strand.
TGGGCGATCGTGTAAAATGTATTCCCATTTATCTCGTACCCTTGGAAAGTCAATATAGTCGAAGATGGTCTCTTGGACAACAAGTACAAGTCATCTTCAACATTGTCGTCATTCATGAGATGTGTTCGCAACCAACCACCGAAAGCCTCAATGTGTGTACGTTGAATCCAGGGGTCAGACTTCTCCGTGTTCTTCGAGCGTATAATATCCACGTGTTTCTCGATATACGGGGTCACCAAGGTAGAATTCTGTAGAACTGTGTAGTGTGCTTGCGCCCAAGAATGCCCGTCCCTACATATTATTGATTTTGGTCCAAGCGTGCCTTTTCCACGCAGTCTCCCCTCATGCCGCGATTGAGGAACACCAATCGGCTTAATGTTAGGAATAAAGTCAACACAAAACTCAATAACCTCCTCTGTTTCATGGCCCTTGGAGATGCTTCCTTCTGGCCTAGCACGGTTACAAACATATTTCTTTAAGACTCCCATGAACCTCTCAAAGGGGAACATATTGTGTAGAAATACAGGACCCAGAATGGCAATCTCTTCGACTAGGTGAACTAGGACGTGCGTCATAATATTGAAGAAGGATGGTGGGAACACCAACTCGAAACTGACAAGACATTGGACCAAATCATTCTATAAGCTTGGTAGGATTTACGGATCGATTACCTTCTGAGAAATTGCATTGAGGAATGAACATAGCTTCACAATGACTAATCGAACATTTTCTGGTAGAAGCCCCCTCAACGCAACCGGAAGCAATTGCGTCATGATCACGTGGCAGTCATGAGACTTTAGGTTCTGGAATTTTTTCTCTGACATATTTATTATTCCCTTTATATTCGACGAGAAGCCAGATGGGACCTTCATACTGAGCAGGCATTCAAAGAAGATTTCCTTCTCTGCTTTGGTAAGAGCGTAGCTGGCAGGACCTTGATACTGCTTTGGATGCATGCCGTCGTTTTCGTGCACACGTTGCTGGTCCTCCCGTGCCTCCGGTGTATCTTTTGTATTCCCATACACGCCCAGGAAGCCTAGCAGGTTCACGCAAAGATTCTTCGTCAAGTGCATCACGTCGATTGCAGAGCGGACCTCTAGGACTTTCCAATATTCTAGCTCCCAAAATATAGATTTCTTCTTCCACATGGGTGCGCGTCCCTCGGCGTCAGTCGAAACAGATTGTCCGTCAGGACCCTTTCCAAATATTACTTGTAAATCCTTGACCATATCAAGTATGTCATCACCAGTACGGAGGACGGGCTTCTTCCGGTGTTCTGCCTCACCTTTGAAATGCTTGCCTTTCTTTCTTAAGGCATGCTTGGTCGGAAGAAATCGATGATGTCCCAGGTACACATTCTTCTTGCATTTGTCCAAATATATACTTTCAGCCTCATCTAAACAGTGCGTGCATGCATGGTATCCCTTGGTTGTCTGTCCTGAAAGGTTACTAAGAGCAGGCCAATCATTGATGGTTACAAATAGCAACGCTCGCAGGTCAAATTCCTGCTGTTTGTGCTCATCCCACGCACGTACACCTTTTTTATTCCACAGCTGTAAAAGTTCATCAACTAATGGCCTTAGGTACACATCAATGTCGTTGCCGGGTTGCTTAGGGCCTTGGATGAGCACTTGCATCATAATGAACTTCCGCTTCATGCACAACCAAGGAGGAAGGTTATAGATACATAGAGTCACAGGCCATGTGCTATGCTTGCTGCTCTGCTCCCCAAATGGATTAATGTCATCTGCACTTAAACCAAACCATAAGTTCCTTGGGTCATCTACAAAGTCCGGCCACTCTCTCTCGATTTTTCTCCACTGCGACCCATCAGCGGGTACTCTCAACTTCCCGTCTTTCTTACGGTCTTCTTTGTGCCATCGCAACGACTTGGCATGCTCTTTGTTTTGGAACAAACGTTTCAACCGTGGTATTATAGGAGCATACCACATCACCTTGGCAGGAATCCTCTTCCTGGGGCGCTCGCCCTGAACATCATCAACAGGGTCATCGCGACCGATCTTATATCGCAATGCATTGCATACCGGGCATGCATTCAAATTCTCGTACTCACCGCGGTAGAGGATGCAGTCATTAGGGCATGCATGTATCTTCTGCACCTCCAATCCTAGAGGGCAGACAACCTTCTTTGCTTCGTATGTACTGTCGGGCAATTCATTGTCCTTTGGAAGCTTATTCTTCATTATTTTCAGCAACTTTTCAAATGCCTTGTCAGGTACACCATTCTCTGCCTTCCATTGCAGCAATTCCAGTGTGGTACCGAGCTTTGTGTTGTCATCTTCGCAATTTGGGTACAACCCTTTTTTGTGATCCTCTAACATGCGCTGCAACTTCAACTTCTCCTTTTCACTTTCGCAGTTTCTCTTTGCATCAGCAATGGCCCGACCAAGATCATCAGCGGGCTCATATGATGCCTCAGCTTCTTCTTCTTCATTCTCTTCCCCCATTGTAGTACCATCATATTCAGGACACCCAGGATAGTTGTCGTCATCCTCTTCTTCTTCATTCTTTTCCATCAGAACCCCTCTTTCTCCGTGCTTGGTCCAACAATTATAGCCGGACATGAAACCGGACGTAAACAGGTGGACGTGAATCTGTTTTGAGCTAGAGTAAGTCTTATCATTTTTACACACACCACATGGACAACACAAAAAACCATCCCGCTTGTTTGCCTCAGCCGCACGCAAAAAACTCTGCACGCCATTAATGAATTGGGGAGAGCGTCGGTCATCGTACATCCATTGCCGGTTCATCTTCATTACACAACACCGAAAAGACCAAATTAATACAAGTTCATACATAAAGTTCATACACACTTATTTTCTCATAAAACAACATACAACTATCTAGATTAAACATTTAAATGCAACAACAAATGCGATCAAAATCGCAACTAAGGTAGCAATTGATCCAACAACATAATGATACCAAGCCTCTTTATTAATGGCATATTTTCTGATCTTTCTAATCTTCAAGCGCATTGCATCCATCTTGATCTTGTGATCATCGATGACATCGGCAACGTACAACTCCAATTTCATCTTCTCTTCTTCAACTCTTTTCAATTTTCCTTTCAAATCCTCGTTTTCTTTTTCAACTAAATTTAACTTCTCGACAATAGGGTCGGTTGGCATTTCCGGTTCAACTACCTCCTAGATAAAAATATCTATGTCAACTTGATGGGCATAATTGTCATTAACACGAAATGCAACAAATAGTTATAAAAGAGAATATACCACATCCGAATCGTAAACCGGACGAGGGCCGACGGGCACGGATATCATAACCATGGCAGTATATATAACAACAATCATACAAGTAAGAAAATTATGCAAGTAACTATCTAAATCATACAAATAAGATTTTTTTCCTATAAATGATAAGAACACAAGAAGAGGCTCACCAAGGTGGTGCCGGCGACGGGACGGTGCGGGCGATCGACGGTGGTTAGGACGGGGACGGGAAGGCACACTAAGTAAACCACACCTACACATATGCAAACTAAGGAGTTAATTTGAGCTCAAATTGCATATAAATCAAAAAAACTACCACATAATTACACCCAAACTAAAACCCACAAATCACTATACTTATAAAGCATTGCACGAGCTGATCTAGCAATAAGAGATGAAAGGACAAAGTTGCTAACCTTTGTGGACACTTGGATGGATTGGGGTGCCTCAAATCTTGACAAATCTTGGCAAAAATGGAGGGAGGAGCTCGAGCTAGGGGAATAACAGAGAGGGGAATTCGAATGGAGAAAACAGAGAAATGGAGTCGGGCTGGACGAAGGGTTTATATAGGGAAAGCTTTAGTCCCGGTTGGTTATACAAACCGGGACTAAAGGTCCACCTATAGTCCCGGTTTGTATCACAAACCGGGACTAAAAGGGCTCGTGGGGGCCCCAGGCTGACACCAGCCTGCCACCACCCCTTTAGTCCCGGTTTGTGATACAAACCGGGACTATAGGTTCCAAATGAACCGGGACTAATGGTGCCCGTGCCCCACGACCGCTCCTAGCTGTTGGAACCGGGACTAATGGTCACATTAGTCCCAGGCCAAAGCCAAACCGGGACTAAAGGGTTAAATGGAAGGCCTGTTTTCTACTAGTGACTGGTGGTACAACTGCCCGGAGGTAGCGGTACAACCGCTGGTGACCAGCTAAGGGCAGCACCCCCAAGGTATCACCCCTGGGGTGGAGGTTATGCCGGATACTGGAGCAAGCGGTACAACCGCTAGGGCCAGCGGTACAACTGGCCTGCAAGGTTGGAAAGAAGGGCCCCTCTCTCTAGGATGGAAGGGTAGGAGGTGGGTGACATGAATGTGTACGTGTATTGATTCACCCCAAAGCCTTCCAATGTGAATTCCCTCTTAATAGTACGGGATCCCTACGACCAAAGAAAATAAACGCGTAGAGAACACCGTCTTCGTTCTTTTCCGTCCGAAGGGAATGCCTAACCGTCTTGTGTCGCACACGGAGTACCTGAAGAACTTGACACACGATTAGATAACAAAGTGAGGTGTCATCATCACCAAAACACTAAGGTAAGAGAATGCCCTTACACCGTGTGCCCTTGACATTGCATTAGTTGCATCATTTTGAGTTCTCCATTGTGATACGTGGAAGTGAAGTTTGAGAAGTTTATTACTCTTGGGTGTTTGTGCACCCTAGAGCTTGTGCCTCTTGGGTGCTTTGGCGCCCTAGATGGTTGGTAGTGCCTCGGAGCTCAATCATTGTGGTGTAAAGCTCCGGGCAAGCGTTGGGGTCTCCAATTAGGTTGTGGAGATTGCCAAGAGCAATTTGTACGAGTTCCAGTGACCGCCCCCAAGGGTTAGCAAAGTGTACGGGTTCGCTGACCGCCCCCAAGGGTTGCCATTTGTACGGGTTCGGTGATCGTCCTCAAGGGTCCCTTAGTGGAATCACGGCATCTTGCATTGTGCGAGGGCGTGAGAAGATTACGGTGGCCCTAGTGGCTTCTTGGGGAGCATTGTGCCTCCACACCGCTCCAAACGGAGATTAGCATCCCCAAGGGTGTGAACTTCGGGGTACATCGTCGTCTCCGCGTGCCTCGGTTATCTCTTACCCGAGCCCTTTATTTTTGCACTTTACTTTGTGATAGCCATATTGTTTCATGTTATATATATTGATATCTCTTAGTTGTTTATATTGCTTAGCATAAGTTGTTGGTGTACATAGGTGAGCCTAATTGTTTTAGGTTTTGTGCTTGATAAATTAAACGCTAGTTTTATTCCGCATTTGTTCAAGCCTAAATCGTAATTATTTTAAAGCGCCTATTCACCCCCCCCCTCTAGGCGACATCTACAATCTTTCAATCTGCCTAGGGGTTTCCTTCTCTATCGGAATGGAGAAGTAACTCTATTCTTGCTTGATCCATGGGTTGGGGCGTCCCGCTATTTTCCGGATTCCCAAACTTGTTTGGCATCTGCGCGGATCCGATGGTGTTGGTCTCGAAGACTGACCAGAATGGCCATTGGAACATCTTGTTCCGACGATCATTTGGGTAGGCGAAGACAGTCGAGTGGGCTAGTTTGCGGCTTGCCCTCCCACTAGTGCTCGCGGACTATCCGAACACCTTATCTGGGAGTTTCTCACCTTCACGTGTTTTCTCTACTGGCTCGGCGTCCCATGCTCTGTACCGTAGGATGTCTATTCCTTGGACGACCCCCCTTTGGAAAGCGCCGATGCCCTTGAAGATCCAAATTTTTGTGTGGCAATTGCTAAGGGACCGGCTCCCATCTAGGATGGAGGTGCTTAAGAGACACGACCCTGGCAATGGCGTATGTCCCCTCTGCCATATCCAGAGACGGATCCCCACATCTTGTTCTCTTGCATAGCAGCGCGAACTCTTTGGAGATTTGTTCGTGAGGCTTTAAGGCCTGACTGGGAGGCCTTGTACCTGGCTGGGTTCCTTGAAACTTGGGCCGACTAGACTGGCCGGCAACGGCACATATTCTGGTTTTTGTGTGCGGCATTGCCTTGGACGCTCTCGACGGCGTATAATAAATTGGTTATTAAGAAGGTCTTCCCTCAACGTGCCACTGGCTCGTTCTTCAAATCCCTTGCTTTCTTACATCATTGGCACCTGTTGTATAGACAGTGTGACCATAACTTCTAGGACTTACGATGGATGCACTTGTTGCTGCCGCTCGCCGACTATCCTTGGTTCATGAGTCTGCAACCACTTGGTGACTTTTTCCCTTATTTCTTGTATGTCTTTTTTGGGCGTGTTTGTGTTGATGTCCGAGCGTTTCTGTTGCTTCGGTGTACTTGAATATATTGATTGGATGTTGATTTTATTTATAAAGCAGGACGAAAGCATATTTCGATTAATAAACATTTTTATAAGCAATAATGTTAGGATGCGGCTCCCTCCCTCTTCTTCGGTGCCGATGTCGTCAAGGCGAGCTGCTCGCCGGCCGGCCGGCGCCACGAGGATCGGACTTCCATCTAAGCAAGACAACATGCCACCATCGATCGCCGGTGGGTCAGTTTGGCTTCTCCCGCACACCATCGATCACACCTACATGTTTGTCCGTACGTGGCGTGCATGCGTGCACACTCAGCAGTAGAAGTGTAGCGGCAGCCAGGCAGTGCACCACCCACCGTCCACTCCACTCGCATGCATGTACTCGCACGCGCCGCACGCACGGGCGGGCGGGCGGCCGGGACAACGCCGTGCAGGCGCGCGCGGGCGCACGGACGGCCGGCGTGACCCGGCCAGAACCAGTCCCCCACACGCCAGCTCACTCGCTCGCTCGACCCAAACACCGCTCCGCCGGCCGTCGGATCATCCCGACCGACGGCCCCGATAAGCGCACACGTTCCCGTCGACGTGCACAGGTTACAGAATCAACCCGCGGGCAAGAGGGTGACCGCGCACGCGACCCCTGGGCCCCGCCCCCGCGTGGACCTCGCGACCCCTGCCCCCCGTCGCCCTCCTCCGCGCGGCGATATATTTGGCCCTCAGCTACAAGCCATTGCAACCACTCCCGGGCCGGAAGAGAGCAGATATCATATCCCCCCCCTAGGCTCCAAGGCGAGGAGAAGCGGCCGGAGGGGAAAGCAACAAGCGGGTAGGGTTCGCCGACCGCTCTCCCAAATTCTCCATCGGAATCACGCACCGTTTTTTTTTTAAACGTATATCCTTATCGTCGTCCCCGGCCGTTTGCTGTCCGCCGTTTGGTGCCTTGCTCCTGTTGTTTTGAGGGCTTGGGCTGGTTCCTTTTCCTCCACTCCCCAACGAACCTCCCCTCCCCTCGCCTTGCCTTTCCCCAACCCGTCTCTCCCTCTCTCCCTCTCTCTCTCTCTCTCGTGTGTGTGTGTGGGTGTGCGTTTGAGCAATCTTCTCGCCGGACTCTTCTCCTAGCTTGGCGCGGTGCGTGCCCCTCCTCGTCCTCCGTCTGTCGATTTCTTCCCTTCCTTCCTTGCGTGTGTGCGTGTGCGTGCGTTGTGTGGGTGGCTTATAGCTACCTGTGGATTTGTCATCTCCCTTGCTTTGTTCTCTTGCTCGCAAGGGGTATGGTATGGTGTGTATGCCCTGGTTTGTCCTCTACATACATGGTTGCCGCTGCCTGCTCGCTGGATCTTGGTCATATTTATGTCTTTCTCACGTACATGCGCCGCCGCGCGGCTATCTATTCTGAATTCTGATCCATACATCCTCTCTTTCGTTTGTCTTTTAGATCCGTCCGCAAGACGCCGCCGGGAGCAAGCAAGGTACGTACGTACACGCCATGTCGTCGTCGCCTTGCGCTCTCTAGACTGGGTTCGACAGGCTTGGACTGGTCGGTGTGTGGCGGCGCTCGGCTCATCTGAACCCGACGACGACAAACAAGCAATTGGAGGAAGCTGTTAGCTAATCTTGTTTCGTTCCGATCCATCGATGGCCGCCGCGTCCTCCGCTCCCTTCTTCGGCCTCTCCGACACGCAGATGCAGCCGCTGATGCCCGCGCAGCAGCCCCCCGCCCCCGCCGCCGCGCCGGCGCCCAAGAAGAAGCGCAACCAGCCGGGCAACCCAAGTAATCAATCCCTCCATCTACTCTTTTAATAACCAATCTTAATTTTAGTAGCACGTGATGATTCATTGACGATCTGTCTCTCTGCATGCAGATCCTGACGCGGAGGTGATCGCGCTGTCGCCGCGGTCGCTGATGGCGACGAACCGGTTCGTCTGCGAGGTGTGCGGCAAGGGGTTCCAGCGGGAGCAGAACCTGCAGCTGCACCGTCGCGGCCACAACCTGCCCTGGAAGCTGAAGCAGAAGAACCCCAAGGAGACGCGGCGGCGGGTGTACCTGTGCCCGGAGCCGACGTGCGTGCACCACGACCCGGCGCGCGCCCTGGGCGACCTCACCGGCATCAAGAAGCACTACTGCCGCAAGCACGGCGAGAAGAAGTGGAAGTGCGACAAGTGCGCCAAGCGCTACGCCGTGCAGTCCGACTGGAAGGCCCACTCCAAGACCTGCGGCACCCGCGAGTACCGGTGCGACTGCGGCACCCTCTTCTCCAGGTACCATGCACGCACGCCATTGATCCATTGCATCAAACATGTTTTTTTTTTTCAGTTCATTCAGTTAGTACTCTTACTACCTTTGAGTTTATGTAGAGTATCGTTTGCTGTTCGATTTGGATATGGCCGGGTGAATGATTGGGTCATGATGAAACTTTGACGACGAGATTTGATTCGACGGGTGGTGATGGATGGATGGATGGGATGCTTGCTGGCTGCCTAGGGTTAGGGCTGTTACTGCTGGGTGATACTACTACGTGCCTAGGTACATGGGCTCTCGTGTAGGAGTATGTGTGTGCGCGCAACTTTTGGCTTGGTTGGATTGGAATTGGATTCCCTGCGCGCGCGCGCGCGCGCGCACACACACACACACACAGAGAGAGAGAGAATGGAAGGGGATGGATGGAGGGGTGCAGCTAGAGCTAGCGGTCGACCTGCAGCGGGCTCTGCTCTGCTCCCACGTGAATCGCTCTTGTCGGGAGGGGACTGGAGATATGCAGCGCGCACACACACGCATCCTGACCTGACACGGTCATCTGGCGGCAGTCCCGCCTTTTTACACCTCGGAATCCGCACTCTTCCCACCCTCTCTCTCATCTGCATCGACCTGACATGGATCCCACCTGTATGTTCACGTGATGACATACATGCTGCCTGCACTCCGGCCCATCTCCTCCTTCTGCTTGCAATCCCAACCAAATGGGGTCCAGCCTCAGCCATGGCGCAGAACGCAGCCTTCCTTGCCTTCTCATGTGATGCATGGCAACTGGCAGAGTAGCAAGTACCGCTGCCGCTGGCCATGCCAAAGCCTGCTTTTGCCCTGGCTAGCTTGCAATCAGCACCATCCGATGGATGGATTAGCCACAAAGCCTGCTGCTGCGGCTTTTACTTGATGCATGTCATGTCATATATACTCCCTATACTCCCTTCATTTCTAAATATAAGTCATTTTAGAGTTTTCAATACGGACTACATATGTGTTCAAAATAAAAAATACGGACTACATATTAATGTATTTAGACATATTTTACAGTGTAGATTCACTCATTTTACTTTTCAGGTAGTCTATATTAGAATCTGTAAAATGTCTTATATTTAGGAGTGGAGGGAGTACATGCCGGTGTTGTCTTACACGTAACAGATTACTATAGTTAGGGTGATGCATATTTGTCACGCACCTTTGTCTAGTTTCGCCTCATTTTGATGATCTTATCATGCTTTCGGCTTAGTTTTTTTCCTTAACTAATAAGGCATTGTGCCATCTCTAGCTTAATCTGCTCTATCGAATCGGATCAGAATATTTCTAAAAATCATCGGTCGAAATTAATTGCCAGCTAGCATTCCCTCAAATAACGAAAGAAACGACAATATATCATCGATGCACCCAGTAAAAGAATTGCAAGCTACCCAACTGGCGTAATGAATCGGCACATTTACAGCAACTCCTACGTAATATGCAAACAAGTAGGTAAACCAAATTGACGATTTCCCCACCCCAGCCCCTCTAGTAAGCAGATTTTATGACTAGTTGAATAGAAGGAAAATCTACAAAGTTTTGTGAAATATTGTGTTGGAAAGAGAGAAAGAGATTTGGTAGCACGGGTTATCTTTTTGGATTACTCTAGTTAGGGCGATGCATATTTGTCATGCACCTTTGGCTAGTTTTACCTCACTTTGTTGATCTTATCATGCTTTCATCTTAGTCTTTTTTTGCTTAAATAATAAGAAATTGTGCCATCTATAAATTAATTTGTTCTATCGAATCGGATCGGAATATTTCGAAAAATTATCGATAGGAATTAATTGCCAGCTAGCAATCCCACAAATAACAAAAGAAACGACAATCTATCATCGATGCACTCAGTGAAGGATTGCAAGCTACCCAATTTGCATAATAAATCGGCACAATTACAGCAACTCCTTCGTTATATGCAACCAACTAGGAAAACGAAAATTTGACAATTTCCACACCCCATCCCTCGAGTAAGAAGATTTTATGACTAGTTAAACAGAAGGAAAATCTATGAAGTTTTGTGAAATATTGAGTTGGAGATAGAGAAAAAGAATTGGTAGCTCGGGTTAATTTTTTAGATTACTATAGTTAGGGCGATGCATATATTTCATGTAGCTTATGTTAGTTTTACCTCATCTTCATGTTCTTATCATGGTTTCTTTTCCTTAAATATTAAGGAATTGTGACATCTATAACTTGATCGGCTCTATTGTATTGGATCAGAGTATTTCTAAAAATTATTGGTCAAAATTAATTGCCAGGTAACATTTCCTCAAATAACGAAAGAAACGACAATCTATCATCGATGCACCCAGTAAAGGATTGCATACTACCCAACTGGCGTAATAAATCGGCACATTATACAGCAACTCCTTCGTTATATGCAAACCAGTAGGAAAACCAAAATTTGACGATTTCCACACACCCCAACCTCTCTAGTAAGCAGATTTTATGACTACTTAAATAGAAAGAAAATCTATAAAGTTTTGTGAAATATTGTGTTGGAGAGAGAGAATGAGATTTGGTAGCACGGGTTAATTTTTCTACATTACTGTAGTTAATTAGGGAAATGCATATTTGTCATGCACCTTTAGCTAATTTTACGTCATTTTGATAATCTTACCATGCTTTCAGTTTAGTCTTTTTTCCTTCAATAATAAGGAATTGTGCCATCTATAACTTAATCAGCTATATCGAATCACATCGGAATATTTCTACAAATCATCGGTCGAAATTAATTGCCATCTAGGATTCCCTCAAATGACAGAAGAAGCGACAATCTATCATAGATGCACCCAGTAAAGAATTGCAAGCAACCCAACTGGCGTAATAAATCGGTACATTTACAACAACTCCTTTGTTATATGCAAACAATAGGAAAACCAAAATTTGACGATTTCCACACCCCAACTCCTTCTAGAAAGCAGATTTTACGACAAGTTAAATAGAAGGAAAATTTATAAAGTTTTTTGAAATATTGCATTGGAGAGAGAGAAAGAGATTTGGTAGCACAAGTTAATTTTTTGGATTACTATAGTTAGGGCGATGCATATTTGTCATGCACCTTTGGCTAGTTTTTCCTCATTTTGATGATCTTATCATGCTTTCAGCATAGTTCTTTTTTCCTTAAATGATAAGGAACTGTGCCATCTATAACTTGATCGGCTCTATCGAATCGGATCGGAATATTTCTAGAAATCATCGGTACACATTGATTGCCAGTGAGCATTCCCTCAAATAACGAAAGAAACGACAATCTATCATCAATGCACCCAATAAAAGGATTGCAAGCTATCCAACTATCGTAATAAATCGGCACATTTACAGCAACTCCTTTGTTATATGCAAGCAAGTAGGAAAACCAAAATTTGATGATTTCCACACCCACCCCCTCTAGTAAGCAGATTTTATGACTAGTTAATCATATAAAGTTTTGTGAAATATTGTGTTGAAGAGAGAGAAAGAGATTTGGTAGCACGGGTTAATTTTTTGAATTATTTTTGTCAATATAATTTTATTTTAGTTTGAATCAAATCCAAAATTTTGAGGTACAAACATATTATACAACCCACTAAAATTACACAAAATTAAAAAAATGGAACCTAAATGTTGATCGATTTCAATGTTTTGGTATGTATTGATTTTAGAGAGAGGGGTGGGGGTTGTTTTGGTAGTTCTTCCAATTACTGCAAAAATATGGGTGTGTCACATAACTGGCACATAATTAAGTGGATCAATAGAGACTATCCGGTGCATTGCTACAAGACAATTTTTTGGTTTTTTTTTATAGATCTCAATGGTATGTTATGTATATCTGGTGTTCAGTAGTTTGTTAAGCGATAGTGTTGATAGGATGTGCATTTGATCTTTTGATGGCATGATTTCTTTCACAATGGTGGCATTGACAGTGTTGCTAATCGGTAGATTCCCGATTAACTGGTACAAGAGTACCTAAATTATCAGCCCACGAGCTCTTCCACAGCCGCCCCGCGTCCAAATCGACTAGGATTGGAGGATTTGGCGTTCTATTAGAGAAGATGAAATATGTATTTTAAGATAAGACGAAGTATATTGCATGTGTCATTGGTCCCAGTGTTTGTTAGTTAGCTAATGATTAGCAATTAAATGACTAATTCAGTTCATCACCTGATTAGCCGATTAATTCCATATGTGAACGTGACTGTTCATCCATGTATGTGCTTCATTTTTGTTACTGAAAATTTATTTGTTGGTCAAACTTTAGCCTCGATTTAGTATGCATGTTGGATTCTAAATTATTTGATCAGACAACTATAATGTGACCTGCACTCATGCGCATTAGGCATGAAAGGTTTTTGACATTTTTTCCACGTACGCATGCAGGAGGGACAGCTTCATCACCCACCGCGCCTTCTGTGACGCGCTGGCCCAAGAAAGCGCGCGGCTGCCGCCGATCGGCGCCGGCATGTACGGCGGCCCCGGCAACATGGGCCTCGGTAATCTCTCCAGCATGGCGGCCCAGATGCCCGGCGGCTACCCAGACCAATCCGGACACCACTCTTCAGCTTCGGCCATCAACGTCCTCAACCTTGGTGGCGGTGGCGGTACCGCCGGTCAGTTCGAGCACCTCATGCCATCCTCCTCGGGGTCCTCCATGTTCCGCTCCCAGGCTGCTACCTCCTCCCCGTTCTATATGGGCGGCAGCGCCGGGCAGGACTTTGCCGACGATGACGTCCACCGTTCCCATGGCAACCAGGGCTCTCTCCTCCAGGGAAAGTCCCCCGCGGCATTCCATGGCCTTATGCAACTTCCGGACCAGCACCAGGGAAGCGGCGGCGGCAACGGTAATAACAACCTCCTGAACCTTGGCTTCTTCTCAGGCAATGGCAACGGGGGTGGCCAGGACTCGCGCCTGGTCTTCCAGAACCAGTACAACGGCAGCGCCGGAAATGGAAACAGCAGCAATGGAAATGGAGAGAATGGAGGCATGGTCGCGTCCGGCAGCGTCCTGGGAGCCGGTGGCGGGGGCTTCCCTTCGCTGTACAGCTCGTCTGAGTCGGGCGGCGGGTTCCCGCAGATGTCCGCGACAGCGCTGCTGCAGAAAGCGGCGCAGATGGGCGTGACGACAAGCAGCCATAATGCTGGCGCCGGCAGCGCCGGGCTGCTCCGTGGCCCGGGTATGAGGGGTGGTAACGGGGAAGGCGGGTCGTCGGCCGCGGCAGCGGCGGCGAGCGAGAGGCAGTCGTTCCATGACCTCATCATGAACTCTCTGGGTAGCGGGAGCGGCGCCAGTGCTACAACCGGCGGTCGGGCCGGGCCATTCGGCAGCGGCGGGGCCTTCCCCGTGGACGACGGCAAGCTGAGCACTCGGGACTTCCTCGGCGTCGGCCCTGGCGGCGTGGTGCAAGCCGGCATGGGTCCGCCCCGGCGGCACAGCGGCAGCGCCGGGCTCCACATGGGCTCGCTGGACCCTGCCGAGCTGAAGTAGCAACATACAGAGGATCGATCTATCGGCAAGAAAAATAACAAGATAGTGCATGGAAGCTCTCAAGGTAAGGTGCATGCATGGCGATGGAAGAATGAAGAGAGCATGCGTATTATTGCATTTTAGAAGAACAAAGGTTAATAAATTAGTTTATTGGGTAATCTTTCGGCTGTTAATTAATTAGTGGATGTGTTCTCTTTGGCAAACTAGCTAGACCAGAATTTCAGTTTAATTTTGCCATGTTTCATGCATGTATATGTATGTGATGTACATTTGGTCGCCCGGTCTCCTTGGAACTTATGTGAGATGTGAAGATCGGACCAGACCGGAACTTAATCTGTGACCATTTGGGGTTTTACTGCCTGCTTGATACATGCATGCATGCATGCCTGTCACTATAATGTCTGGATGATGATCATCAGAATATACAATAATATCTATGTCAGCGCCGGCTTTATATTTCATGTTGGTTTCTTCTCTGGGTGTGGCGCTGCTTTCAAAGCTGAAAGGACTGGGCTAATCAGCAAGCAAGCACAGCGAGCATTAATTAGCTGCTGGTACTACTACGTCCTCAGCTTAGGCCCCTCCCAATGCTCCACCTTGTACAGGTGCTAAGGCTGCTACATGGGCGAAAAATCTGATGTAGCAATGTAATTATGAGGAGAGAGATGGGTGTGGTGACCCCAGGAAGAAACAGTGCTAAGCGCACGAACCTAGGCAAAACACTCAAATGAATGAAACCCACCAATGCATGAAGAACTTTTGTTGCTAAATCATTAAATGAGGATGCTTAGCACCAACAAGTTAAGCACCTATGCATTGGGGAGTTGAGTTGCTAAGCTATTTAATGCTCTTAGCACCACATCTAAGCACCTTTGCATTGGAAGCAGCCTTATGACCAATCAGTCAGGCCGGAGGGATCAGTGGGTAGTGGTGTATGCAGGTCTCAGGCAAGACCAGACAGGAAGCACACGACAGGGGAGGAAGATACAAGCAGATGATCCAAAGCACGCATCCCCAGTGGTTCATCGAGGAGCAGCTGCTGCTACTGCTAGCTCTAGCTACGGTTGTACGTAGAATGCACCGCTAATTATTCCCTCGATCTTGGTTGGCCTCTTGACCTTGCTTTGCAAACAAACAATGCTTGCACTGCTGCTCTCACTGTGTGTGTGTGAGATCCGGTCTGGTTAATAAGGCACCACACATATAGGGGTGGATTGACGTATACAAATGTAGCCACAGAGAAAGGTACGTGCCGGGTCGCTATGCAACGTTTGGAAATAGCTAAACGCTACAGAACAAGCTGGCCCTCTCAAAGTCCACGTGAAGAGAGAGAGGAGAGAGGACAGGTCACAGGTGCATGCAAGTCTGTGCAGCAGGCAGGTCGATCCAGAACTAAGCTATAGAATTAAATGAAGAAAGAGGAGGTTGAGTATCATATACCGTATCATTATAAATGTTATCCTACTATGTGTCATGCATGGCAATAAATAAAGGACTATATGATACTAACATATGATACTATGCATTAGGGAGGTACTATCGTACACTAGCAGTGGCGGACCCAGGATTGGCTGACGCCCCAGGCGAGAAACCAAGGGCTAAAAATTTCCAAAAAAAAACTCTAATTTTAAGGCATACAAAAGTCAATCTATGTTGCATAACTAATAAGAAATCATGAGTTCATTTCAATGGCAGCATTTGTTCCATGATGGATCAACTAATAAAGTAAGACAAATCAAAAGACAATATAGCAGAATTGATAGTTTGATACCAAATCAAAGGATTGGTTGATCTGAGCCTCCCATGACTACATCTTCAATAGCAGAAGAAGCCAAACCTTCAATCATCAATTATGAAATGCAAATCAGTGCATAATATAGCAGGTAAAACTAGTTAATGATAGATGTAAAATGTAACATACCATTCTATGATTCATCCAATCATCACCCATTTTGTTCCTCAACCCAGTCTTGATAATGGTCATTGCTGAGAATGCTCTTTCCACTGTTGCGGTTGCAACGGGTAAAATCAATGCTAACTCAACAAGACGGTAAACCAATGAAAAAGTTGTGTGCATATCAGTTTTAACCATAATAATGGCAAGATGACAAAGATCATTGCAATTCATCAAATGTGGATCAGCTCTTGCTTTCCGAATGAATGAGTCTAGTTGGTTTCTAAGGACAAAAGTAACTTCATATGTAGAGAAGTCAGCAGCATACATACTAGCAAGATCTACTAGCTTGTCTTCACTATAATTGGCAAATGAATTCTTGGGATCAAGACAAGCAATGCATCTCAACAATTGAGTAGACCTTTCAGCAAAGCGGTTGTTTAACTCCACAATAAGTTGATCATGCAGCACATTAAATATTTCAATTTCGAAGTGATGGATGTAAGTTACCAATTGCCCACCCCAAGTCCTTGAACGCCCATTATAAATTCTTGTATATTCCATATTTGACACTACAACGTTGTATTTGACACAAAAATCCGTTACCTGATTAAAGAGCTCATCCCAACCATTTAGAGAAACAAACATTTCTCAATGTCAAAATCGGTTGCTCTGCTACTGTGCTACATCTAACAAATAGAAAAACGGTGACATCTACAAATAAAATGGATGATATAACCTATGTTGCATCTGCTATCTGCTGATTGAGGGAAAAAAACAGTACATGTGTGGCCTGACGGAGGAAGGGGGAACTCCTGAGCCGGTGGGGAGGCCAGAGGGGGGGGTGGGGTCGCCGCCTCGCGCCCTCGCCGGCACGCCGGCGGACAGGGCAGCTGCGTCTTGCGGAGAGGGGGGCGGCCGGGCAGGGGCTGCCTCCTACCGGGCTGAGCGTTGGATGGCGGGCGGCGGGCGGCAGGCGGCGGGCGCTGGAGCTGGACGGCGGGCGGAGACCGGCAACGACGGGCGGCGAGCGGCGGGGGGCAGGCAGAGGGCAGCGGCGCAGTTTAGGGTTCGGGCGGGGGCTCGCAGACGATAGTCTGCCCGGTCGCGCGAGTCCTGGCTGCGGGGTGACTGGCCTGGGCTGCTGCGGGGTGAGTGGCCTGGGTTGCTGGGCTTCCAACTGGGCTGCGCCCCAGGCCGGATTTTTTTTATACATATAGGCCCAAGAACATTTTCCACGCCCCAGGCAGTGGCCTGGGCTGCCTGGGGCCCAAATCCGCCCATGTACACTAGTATCATATGCATGATGATAGTAGTATATGATACTCCCCAGTACGATCAGCCCAATGTCACACTGTTTAGGGCTAGTAATATGCATATTACTAATCTATGTTATTACATTTACAATGAAAAATAACATATATGTGGTGTCATGCAACACTTTAATTTTTATATTGTAGACTCATTTTGTCTTTGTTTGTATGATGTTACCCATAGAAATGAGTAACTAGCTATGTTACTCAATTGATATCTTTCCTCATTAAATCATTACCACATAAGCAAATTTGCTTAGTTGGACTCGAAGTTACTCCCATTATGGATAGTCTTATGTGATCACTACTCACTAGTTAGTGAGATTTTGGCTATTTAAGGCTGTGATTCAAAGACATGAGCTGAGAAAGGTGGGCCTCGCAGGAAAACTGCAGCCTGCAGGCATCTGCTCAGTACACACAAAGAAGCAAAAAAATGGTGTGTACAGAAGAATCATTGGCAGTTGACACGTACTCGACAAGTAACCACTAGGGAGTGAGATGGAGCTTCCATCTCTCTCTCTCTCCCTCACGTGAGTAGTTTTACTGTGTTTTTCTTTACTGCAGCTTGCCAGTTTGGCATTGTTCTTCTCGATTGAAGCGCAATGTGCTTTCCTGATATCTCTTGTCGTTTGTCTGTGGTCTATATCTACCAATGGTACAAGTCCATTTAGCAAAACGTAACCCATGTGAACAGCTCCAAGGATGGCCAAATATGCACAGAGCATGAATGATTCAGATTAGTTACCCGTCTTAGCAATTGCACTTAAATATATAATATCCCTAAATATTTGGTCAGATTTCATTCATGTTGGGAAGAAAACTGTTTTCTGAAATTACCATTTGCATTTTTGAACTTCAGGTGGCGAAAATATCGTTTCCGACGCCCTACTCTGGCGTGTTATGCCTTAAGAGCACCAACAGCCTTGGTTGCTAAATTTGGGCTCCTATACACCCACGGACGTATCTTGGCACATCCGCACGAGGTGACTAGGCCGACAACATTTGTCTCACTCCACAGCCACACCTCCTATTTGTTCGGCTTTAAATTCATATACAAACTCATGCAAACTACTCCTTTCGTTTCATAATGTAGTGCGTACTGATTTTTTGAAAGGAGAGATCAACTAGATAAATAGAAATATTCATGGAAATCTGATGCTTACTCCTCACTGAAGATGTACAAAAGTCTAATTGGACCCACGAACAAGCTTGTTGCTCCCCCTCCCCCGCGTCG
The DNA here is from genome assembly GCA_039707655.1 of Elymus sibiricus. NCBI lineage: Eukaryota > Viridiplantae > Streptophyta > Magnoliopsida > Poales > Poaceae > Elymus > Elymus sibiricus. The sequence continues at coordinate 386,343,593 of CM077671.1, forward strand.
TCCCCGCGGGCGACCGGGGGCAACCCTAGCGGCGCCCCCTCTACCCCCCCTTCCCGGCTCCCCTCCCCCCGCCGCCGCCGCAAGGAGCCGCCGGGTAAAGCCCGGTAGGCGTAGGCGGCGGAGGGGCTCTGTTTCCCCTTTGCGCGGAGGTCTGTTGGCGCGAGATGGCGGCTCGAGCAGGGGCGGCGGGCTGGCGCGGGGCCTTCCGGCGCGGCGGCGGGCGCGCGGGACGTCGACGACGGTGGTGGCATAGTCTCGGCCTGCAGCTCGTGCGTGGCGTGGCGGCTGCGCGGGTGGTGGCGTGCGCGTCGGTTCCTGGTCAGATCCGGCCGGATCTGGCTCCGGGCCGGCCGTGCGCGACGCAGGAGGTGGCCGGCGGCCTAGCTGGGTGTGCTGGCGCGGCGTGGTGGTGGCCCCGTGTAGGGTTGGGCTTGTGGGGAGCTTGGGCTTCTCCTCCCTTGATCTGGATCGGCCAGGTTTGGGGGCGTCGATGGCGTCTCTCCCATTCCTCTCTCTCTCGGTGGCTGGCAACAGCGGCTGGCCGCACGGGTGCGTGCCCGGCGGCTCCGACGCTTGGAGCTCGCCGGGCGGCGCGGATCGGGGCACCGGCCCGGCATGGCTGCTGCTCCGGCCGTGGGCGGCGGCGCGGGGAGGCCCGGCGTTGGCATCCCGGTGGTGCGGCGCTACACGGTAGTTCGGCGGCTCTGCCCGCGGCGACGGCCGGCCTCTCCGGCGTCGGTTCGTCTGCAGCTGGACCGTGTTGACCTTCGCATCATCTCCTCGACGCTCGGGCACTACTTCTGTCGATGGGCTGGCCTGCTCCCAGCTGCGGTCCATCGCCCGTCTCGCGCCCGGTGCGGCAGGACCGGCGCATCTCGCGCATGGCGTGTGGGACCGAGCTCGTCTCGCGCACGGGGCAGCGGGACGGACCTCGTCTCACACACGGTGTCACCGGACCGCGCTCATCTCGCGCCCGGTGCTGCAGGACGCGGCGATGGAGGCCAGTTTTGGCCGGCCTTTGAGTCTCGGCGCTGGGGGCTGCCCAGGGGTGGAAAAGGCGGCTCCTTTTCGCTCGTCTCTTTGGTTGGGGTAGCGACAGAGCTCGGGTGAGGTGGTGTCTAGGTCTTGGATGCCGGGGCGGCGGCCCTGGAGGTGGTTGCACGGTGCTCATGGGTAGAACCCGTGGCTTGGTGCTGCCCGATGGCCATGGCCGTGTGGGCGGCGTGGTAGTCGGGGTGTGGCGATCGGCGGCGGTGAGTGTTGGCCGGGGTGAAAACTTGCTCTATCTTCGGACGGACCGGCGGCGGCGAAGCTCGTTCTCTTCTTGAAGGCGTCGTCGCTGCTCTCATCGCCCGTCATGCTGCTCCAGGGGAAACTCTGATACTCGGAACCGGCGGTGACGGCGCTCCGGTGTCGTTTCCTTCCTGAAGGCACCGTCTTGGAGCTCACGGTTCGTCGTATGCGGCTCTATCTCTTCGCGGTGGCATTCCCGGTTGAGTGCTTCAAGTGATGTTGCTGCGATCAGCACCGATGTGTCTTGCCTTGGGTGTGTGTGTTGTGTTGGCATGCATTTATATCGGCTTGTTGTGGATCATTGCTTTATATATAAAGCGGGGCGAAAGCCTTTTTCGGTAATTGGACCCACAAAATCCCACCATCTCTTTAACTCTCTATGGCAGACCTCAGCCATGCTCAGACACAAGATCTTTCTCTGGATGTTACTTCATGCCAGAGTTAATTCAAGGAATTTATTGAAAAGGAAAAATTATGTATATGGAATCCTACCTCTACGTGCTCTGCAGCGATCAAATAGAAGAGACGGCCATGCACTTGTTCTGGGACTGCCCATTTACACTTATTTGTTGGGATGAAATTATCACTGGTAAAAAGGGAGGCACTTCATGTTTTCATGAAATTGGCCTTGCAATGCAAATCCTCCCATCGGACCTGATCAGACCTGGCTTTTGACATCATCCTAGCAAGTTGCTCGAGCATTTGGCGTGTGCGTAATGAAAAAATCTTCCGACAGGCAGTGGCTCACATTAAAGGTTGGAGATATCCCATTGTTACATTCGAACCAAAGATGGAACCTTCTCAGGGCATCAGCATTCTGGACCGTTCGATTGCCTGTCCAAACAAATCCAGGCCGTCGGATCTTCAGATGGATCGATCCGGGCCGTTGGATCGTTCTGATGTGACAACCAATGAATAGTGCCCGTTTTTCTGCACCCGTGCTACCATGCTAGCACTCAATGACACGCGGGACCCAGGCGTGGTGGGCCGCGCCCGTCAGCGACTGCGGAGCGCAGAGCTCCCGGTGCTGTGTGCTTCTGGTGGAGAGGTCATGCCACCGCCTGTAAATTTGGCTGCCCGTCGAGGGTATTTTCGGGATATCGCATATTGGCCTTTCCGTGGCGTGCTGTGGGTGGCTTCGTTGAGGCTAAGGGCGAGGAGAGCGGCAGATTGGGTGAGGCCGGGAACCCTAGCCGCCACTCTCTCTTCCTCCCGGCCCTGGCTTCGCCCCCCTCCCCTCACTTTCGTCTCTGGATCCGGCCGTCGTCGTCGCTCTGGTTACCCCGCCGTCGTCGCCCACCTTTTCCACCCCGACCCAGCCCTTCTCCTCCCCGCCTGCCGAGCGGATGATGTCGCTCGCGCCGCTGCTCCACCGGAGGAGCGCGTCGACTGCGGCGCTCGGATCTCCTCCCCCGCAGTCACCAACCCACAAAGTCGAGCGCGAGCTGGCGGCAATCCGCACCAGAGGGCCCTGCTCTCCCATCAAGCTCGCGCATCACCATCACTCGGAGGAGCGAGCGGCAGGCCCCCGCTCCCTCCCGCCGCCTCCTCCGCCAACCACGCGCGTCCGCGTCCCGCGTCGTCCCCACCCGTTCGGTCCTGCGTCTCGGGAGGTCCGACTATGCCGCGGCCATGGCCACGCAGCAGCGGTGGCGGCAGGAGGCAATCCGCACCAGAGGGCCCTGCTCTCCCATCAAGCTCGCGCATCGCCATCACTCGGAGGAGCGAGCGGCAGGCCCCCGCTCCCTCCCGCTCCCTGCCGCCGCCTCCTCCGCCTCCCACGCGCGTCCGCGTCCCGCGTCGTCCCCACCCGTCCGGTCCTGCATCTCGGGAGGTCCGACTACGCCGCGGCCATGGCCACGCAGCAGCGGTGGCGGCAGGAGGGGAACGGCGGCCCGCTGGAACCGGAGGACCAGCGCCGAGGGCCTACCGCGCGGGCTCGTCGAGACCAGCTCCGACATGTTCCTCCGGCCGCTCTGGGACTCCACCACCAAGCACGCCGACACCAAGGTTCGCTCCTCCTCCTCTCCTCGCTGCCCCACCTAACTGTCATTGTTACTCTTTTTACAGTTGCTGTCATAATAAAAGTGGTTTACTCTCTTAGCTGAAACTGAACTGCAAGATGGATTTTACGAAAGAATATATATAGAGATGGGAAAAGGCTAATGTGGGGAGGGTAATATTAGGTAGAGATTCTTGCATCATTTGTAACCCGGAATAGTAACTCGGGATGGCTTTCTGAACATTTTAGGACATTTTGTTATGATTGTCACAATCAATTTTTTCATTTAGATAATAGTATCCATTTTCTATACGATATATTAAATTGTTTATTTTATCATTATGTAGAAAATGAGACAACAATCCCACGAAACAGGAAGAGCTGCAAACGAAATCAAGGTGGGTCTTGCATCCAAAACTCAAACACAACATTTTCAGCCTTTTCTATTTCCTGAGCTCTAACAGCAAGCTCACCTTTGAAGGTCACAAATTCAGTGTTGGTTTGAGGATGAAGCAAATCCCACGCAAGAAACAGGTTAGTCTATCTTCATGCATACTCTTAATTTTTAAGCTATGGCACTACGTACATCTGTCCACCTGCATATGTGCTGGTAGTGTGATTGCATCTTCGTGGAGGTTGTAGGCCACCTTAGGACTTAGGTGCATGGCTGTGCATTTCTTTTCTTCTTGTATTGCATATGTAGCTATGTTCTTCTATAATAGATTTACCTCATGCTTGGCCCTTTTAGTTGGTGATGTGCATGCCGTATGTTTTCTTGTATTGCATATGTAATTATGTTCTTCTATAATAGATTTACCTCATGCTTGGCCCTTTTAGTTGGTGATGTGCATGCCGTATGTTTTATTTGCTAGATCTGAAGTATTGTCAGCCAAATCATTGTTCTTGTTTCTAGCAAAAAATTAATAGCTGCTTATTTATGATTAGTTCACACGCATTAGGCTGCATCTCATAGTTTTATTGAAATTGAGCCCTCTCCTTTTCCCTCTTCATTCCTGATTCCCCATGGTTCTGTCTATCTACTCGCAGTTCAACTTTATTGCTCCAGAATTTAATGTACTATCTATCGTTTCCTCCTCCACGCCCCCTGGGTGCTCAACAGGAGGAGAGCGGCTCGCCGCCAGCCCTAGCGAGAGAGGTAGGACGCACGCAAGAGGGAGCGGCGGGGCAAGGTGGCGCCGATCGAGGTGAGCTGCCGCCGATGGCTGCACAAGAGCCAGTTCAAGGTGAGGCCCCTCCTGTAGCCACTTCCAGTTTCTCCCATGAGTTCGTGCTAAAAGGATGAGTTCGTGTTAGTCCCCCTATCCCGATATGGATTTTATGGATCTTTCAAAAAAAATCTTGTTAGGGATTTGAGTTTCACAGACGTGGTAATGTTTCCTATCAGTTGCAGTTAGCTTATTAAATTCATTTCAGCATTTTGGATGGTGCAGTCTCTGCTTTCATTGTCATATTGTTTATGCAGAATTTGTATTATGTTTGAAAAGAGATTATTCTCTGTAGTGTTAATATTTCATTGTGCGTTGATTCATAGTTTTTTCTTCTTATTTGAGATTGAAGTTGGTGAAGCATTCCTGTTCAAAGCTTAGTTTAGTCAGATGACATGGCTTACTCTGGGTCTGCAACTTTCAGTTATGAGGCATTCATGTTGACTGAGAAGATCTTTTCAATTGTTGACATGATTTTGGAGGTTTTGTTCAATTAGAAAGATCATGCCATGTGACCAGCATAGAGGATATTTTCTTATGACTACCTGTTTCTTCCTATCACTGTATCATCATTCCTGATTGTGCATTAATGAAAACTTACCATTGGAGCAAATGATAATTCTCTATGCTAGATAACTTTGTTTACCCAGTTTGCATTTATAGTGCTCCAGCTTACCAGTTTGGGGTCTCGTCGCACATGCCTATGTAGTGTAGTGTGTTGCTGTTTTTTTTTTGTACAACTTATTGTTTTAAGAATGTTCCGGATATGGTGAAAATCAGAGACTACTATACCAGTTTTTCATGTCTCGGTGAATCTGGAACAACCTTATTAATTATTCACAATTGCATGTACTGACTATTGTGTGTCCTTCGTCGGTCAGGTGTCTTTCCTCTCGCTCTCGTCCGGTCATCTCCGGCGCGGCGGCGTGGTGGATGTGCGGTGTAGGAAGCGGCCTCTCCGGTTGGACGGTGTTCAGGCGCAACCCCGGCGCCCGCTGAGTACTGCCTCGGCTACAACCTCCCTCGGTGAGCTCCATCTTCCTCCTGCTCCTCTGCTTCGGCTACTCTGGGACATGGCCGTGGCTATATTGCTGTGGTGCTCGTCTGGTTGATGCTTTATGCCCTACTCATGCATCAGTTCCTACTTGAGCTCTGTAGTTGTGGATCCATGTTATTCTGGGGTTTGCAGGCTGCTGTTCATGTTTAGTTGCTATCATAGGAGCTCATGTGATACTCTGGTTTACATGTGAATGCCCTGGTCCTATAGCTATGCTCCTGGATTTACTAAATTGATTGATCAGTGGCGTTCGTGCTAGGGCGATGATGATTAATAGTGGCTGGAATAAGTGTGCCTTTGAGCAATCGAGGCACCTGTGGGTATCAAGTTGGATCCTCCCTCTTGTCTCTAGAATCCTTTTTGATCATGTGATACTTATTGTTCTGTCCTTGGATGGTCATTCTTCTTGAGTGATAACCAGGGCAGCTCCACTGTATAAACAGATTGATCTGGTGATAAGAGATGACGGGGGCAGGTTATATGATCGAGGAAAGACGAATCTGAGCCCACAATGCAATGAACCTTGAACCCTTCCTAAAGCATCTTAACACCAGAAATAAGAACCGTGGGAGAATCCCATTGTTACATTCTAGCCTGAAATGGAGCCTTCTGAGGGCATCAGCATTCTGGACCATTCGATTGCCTGTCCAAACGAATCCAGGCCGTCGGATCTTCAGATGGCTCGATCCGGGCCGTTGGATCGTTCTGATGTGACAACCAATGAATAGTGTCTGTGTTTCTGCACCCGTGCTACCGCCCTAGCACTCCATGACACGCGGGACCCAGGCATGGTGGGCCGTGCCCGTCAGACGTTCTCAGAGCTTAGAGCATTCTGGCCATTGGATCCTTTGCTTGATGCGTTCCTGGCCATCCGATCCTCAAGCACAGTGTGCTATGTTGTTGTCGTTCTGTATTTGTGAGGCCATTCTTGCTAGGGCGATGATGATTAACCGTGACTGAAATAAGTGTGCCTTTGAGCAATCGAGGCACCTGTGGGTATCAAGTTGGATCCTCCCTCTTGTCTCTAGAATCCTTTTTGATCATGTGATACTTATTGTTCTGTCCTTGGATGGTCATTCTTGTTGAGTGATAACCAGGGCAGCTCCACTATAAACAGATTGATCTGGTGATAAGAGATGACGGGGGTAGGTTATATGATCGAGGAAAGGCGAATCTGAGCCCACTATGCAATGAACCCTGAACCCTTTTTATTTGTATTTAAAGGTGTTGCTTATTTATGATCCAGTGTTTATAGCTGTCCTATGTAAAGATTTCTTCTCTGTCATACCTTTATTGCATATAAGTTGTTCTTGATCTTTTATTGTTTGTTGTTGGTCCTTGATTTAACCTGGTTAAGAGTAAGTTGCACTTTGACTCGCTCCCAGCAAGTTATCGGTTGAGTGGCTTGTTTTAATTCGTTGTGATACTATTACTTCTATTTTTCCGCAAGTTACCAGTTGCAGCTATTTGTTTTTACATGCTACAAATAATAATGCTACAGGATTTTTGAGGGTTTTTTTGGGAGATAATGCTGGATTGTTCACGTAAAGAGTGACCGAGGTAGCATGTCCCATGTTGATGTCTGTATCCATAAACAATTTTTCGACTGCTATGATTAAGTTGCTGGGTTAATCCGAGCCATTGAGCGGACATTTCCTTTTGTTTTCTTTACTTTGTTCTGAAGCTTTCCCCAATTCTGTCTCTCACCACTGCATTTTTTGGATCATGCACCAGACTAAATGTAGGTGAACTTTGAAGGATATGTGTTTTGTTAGCTTTGTAACTTATTTCGTTGCTAAGTAAGCGTTTGGGGTTATTTTGTTTTGTTGCTACCTCTAGACGACGGGCGGGCGGGCGGCGGCAGCGCCGAGGATGGCGGCCACGCCGTTGCAGCTGGACGACGGCATCGTCCGCGGCATGGCCATCGGCGTGGTCTTCGCCGACTACGTGAGTTCCATTGCCTAACCCCCCAGCCCACCCTCCTGTTTGTTCCTTCTGCCCACGCTAATCTGCCCACAACAGCGGTAAATTAGTAAGCTCCTGATGTTGCATTTATACTCATGCTGGAAAGATCTTTGGCTCTGTTGACTACTTTACCAGTAAATCATTTTAGACTGGAGTTCACAAAAAAAAGGTTACTAAAATATATACAGGTTTCTCTGTAGATTATTTGTGGCTGCTTTATCTCTTGAGTATACATTTGTCCGCGTTTTCTGGTTTTAAGGTATACACAAGAGTGTATGTTTTAGTTATTGTGCCTTCCCTAACTCATCAGCACTTATAGGAGGCAAGCTGATTCTTAAATTGACTGATGAGCTAGGCTTAAATGTAGACGGCTTAAAGCTGTTCTAAATAGTTTCATAGAAATTATCAGAAGAGGCATTCAAATATACCACTTGATTTGGCGAGTAGCTAAGTAGTTCACCCAAGCCCCTCACCACCCGTTGAAGTTGTAAGCACTCTTATCTTCTCTATTTGACCTTCTGATACAATGCCATTCCCTGTAAGTATGTGGGGTGTTTTTGTTCGATATCAGATTAGATGGGGTGCATCAAGCATCTATGTACAACCGCTTCCTTTTTGTTCTCGTGATAGTTTTAAAATAGTTGTGTTTTTGACTATCGGATATAGCTATGGACACAATAATTGTTTTTTTTTGTTTTTATTAGACAGTAGTATACTCCCATATAAAACCAAGAGTTGAACTACACTATAATGCTATTTTGGTTTATGTAGGAGGGCAGCAGCTCACACTGTGAGAGGCTTGGGTGACGGGGCCTAATATGCACATGATGGTGTGCTACTCTCCTGGGTAGAGCTCATCCATGGCTTGAGTGAGTAGCCCCAAAGGCAAGTGGTATGCCAAGCCGCAGGGAGCTCAGGGCAGGGTCAACATCTTCAGCGGCACCAATGCAACCGTATGTCTCTTTACAATATGTATTCAGTTCAAAATAAAAATACCCGTTCTACTTAGGTTTGTACATACCCGTTCAGTTGTGCGGCCGATTTCTTGCCACTCACCCATTATATAATCTGCAACATCCTCATAATATACTAAATTGATGATTTTACGTGCCTGCTGCTAGCTCTCTTTCCCCTCCCTATTCTCTCTGCCGTCGACCTTGACTGTATGGTTAATTCCGCCCGTCATTTCATTTCACAGGTGAATCGGGATCTGATTGCTCTTCGCCTCGCCGTTCGCCCTTGCCATTCTTCATCGCTGTTAAGACTATACAATGAACCGTGCCTTCGTGAGAGGACCAAGACAAGAGGTAACATATTGGCATGGCATAGTAGTATACATCAGTTCTTTTGTTATAACGGCTTATAATTATCATCAGATTTTATCATTATTCGTCACAAAACAGTATGTATATATCATAACTAAATTTCATCTTTCCTCCGTTTGGATCGACAACTGGCAAACGTAAAATCTAAACAGAACCAGGTCATGTGATTAGAAATACAATAGCTCAGGTTTCTTTTGACGGCATAGGTAGTTTGGCAGGTTAGTAAAACTAAGTGAATGATGTAATGGTCTATAAGACATATCAATTTGTCGTGTGATCCCTTCTCTCGCTATCAAACACAAGTCTCTCACTTCTTCATACTTCTCAAAAGTCAAGTACTTATGTTTGATACGCAGGACCGTGTGTCCAGTATTGTACAACCCTTGGTGTTGTATGAAGTTAGTTCCTTTATATCCTTGTTCATGGTTAGCAAAACTCCGTCAATGCTGAATAATGCAACTTACAACAATTTGGGACCCTTCTGGTTTCATTTGTTGTTCAATCATCTTTCATATTGTGGATTAACCACATGGTTATGTCATGCTTACTTGCATATTGTGTTTTTTTTCTTTAGAGAAATCTTGGAGAAGGTTATATATGTAGAGTAAGATGATTTCATTTTCTAGGTGCCATATAGGATACTAAAGTCAAAGATTGTTCTCTAAAAAATAGATGATGTTTTATTTTCCGTATAAAGGAATAACTGTTTATGTCATTCTTTTTGTTTCAAGTCTTAGTGTATGCAGATGTTCCAAAAAAAACATAATTTCCATTTTAAGGTTTATTCAGAATTGTGCATGTTGAACAGATTAAACTCTTTTAGTCATAAAGTTCACTTGCTTATTATTACTCTCGTGTAATAGCTAACAATAGCTAGGCATAGTTCTACTTCTCTGAGCTGCCTAATTAAAGATTGTGCTTCTGGAGGCACTGAGAATATCTCTGTTGCAATCATCTAACGTTTTAAATGAGTTTTGAATAGTTTTCCTTTTTTCTGTCTGCGGTGAATCTATTCTTAAAGGGTAGCACCTATTTGAGACAAAATATTTTTATCTATTTTCTAAAACTATCAACTGATTCAAGTCATCTTACAGGCCAGCTTATAAAGTTCGTGCCATCATGCTTCAGTTTTTCATAGAAGTACTACATGGACTGAGATGATGCACATTTTTATTTATTTTTGTGCAAGTTATCTTTCTTTGGCTTATGTTATGTGCACAAGGATATAGATCCCAGAGAAGGGTGGCTACATGCGTGCCTTTTCTGGGTTGTAGAAATCTGATTAAACAATCATGGTAAAGTTAGCCATGAAGTTCTCAACTTCGCAGCATTTAGCTTCGTCGTACTGAAATGTTGATCCTGCGCCCTGCCGCCCAACAGGCAGATTATGTAACTTGCATCTAAGTGTTGTATTGAATCTTGCCCAATGTACCATGTCCGTCTTAAACATGTTAGCCCAACAGGCAGATTATGTAACTTGCATCTAAGTGTTGTATTGAATCTTGCCCAATGTACCATGTCCGTCTTAAACATGTTAGCCCAACAGGCAGATTATGTAACTTGCATCTAAGTGTTGTATTGAATCTTGCCCAATGTACTATGTCCGTCTTAAACATGTTATCAGCGAAGGCAAAAGTATATATGAACTGCTTGTGGTTATAGTTTCTATTTTTGATTTTGGTGTGCATAAGTATATATATTCTGTGTTACTAGGCGTGCATTAAGTACATATTCTGTATTACTGGGCTGCATTATCTTCTCTTAACTTGCACTCGGTCTGGTTTCAGTACAAAGGAGCGGCTTAGATACAGTGAAGAGAAGATCAGAACAATCAAACCAAGTCCTGATTTAGACCTATGTGCAGCGGCAGTGGCTCGAGGAAAGGCCTTTTCAAAACTGAACTGACAAATACAAGCTTTTGTTCCCAAATGACAGTTCTGATATGACTGTACCCGACAGCGGTGGATATGACTGTACCCGGCAGCGGTGCTGCCGGGTGCGGCAAGCCACACTTCCTACCTAGTTACATGAAAGAGGGGCTTACTAGGGCGGTGAAAAGAGCTAAACCAGCAAAGACTACAAAGTTTCAGACCTGAATAAATAGTTTCTTTTAAACTTTCCTATGATCCCTAAGACCAGCATTGGTTAACCTCATTCAGAGGCTGTTTGTACATATACTTTTATTATTAATGAACATACCGTGGAACAAAAGCATTGCAATTTTTTAACAAGTTTATAGAGAAAACTATTTATATCTACAATACTAAATATATAAAATATGAAACTACATCTCATAATGAATCTAATGATATATGTTTGCCATTCTATGTATAAATATTTTTCTCCATAAACTTGATCAAAGTTCGTGAGGTTTGACTTTCCGAAAAAAATACGCACTACATTATGGAACGAAGGGAGTACTAAACTACGTGGATCATCTATGAACATAGCAATCGGACACGGATAGATACTATAAAACATATGAAACTGACATAGATAGGTGATTAAAACTTACTTCAATTTGATCCAAAAAGGACAACCGGAGTTCAACACTTAACTAACTATAGATAAGAATTTAAACTAATAGAGAAGTGGATGGATTTCGACACTTCCTCGTCGAACGCTTCCCCTTGGTGTCTCGGGAGAGGCGGTTGCCTCCGCGTAGGCGTCGGCGCAGGCGGAGCGTCTTCGTCCATAGTATCGTTGTCCGAGGAGGAGTAGGAGGAGATGATGATTCCCACCATGCGTTGAGTGGCGCAGTTCTGTTCCACCACGAGTCATGCGGCTCTGTTCGCCGCCACCATCATCTGCATCGTCAACCGCTAGCGACCCAACATACTATTGCATGATGTAATATGCATGTCATTGATATAACGTGCATAAGACACCGTCTCGTGAACCTTATATCCCTCATAGTGTACAGCAGAAACCTAGCGGGTCCAAACCACCATTATATTACATACATTTATTTAAACAAAGATCCAACATTCATACGATTCAAACTATTGTAGCAAAATACGGGGTACCACTATTGATCATGCGATCACTTATTTAGTTCAAATCATGTCCCACATGATCAGTCTGGCTGCTACCGCTACACCTACACTACTCCTACTGCTTTGGGTCTTCTCGGCCGTTGTCGGCTCCATAGGCGATGACATAGTCGACTCCTCCGAAAAGGCCAGGTTCCTCATAGAATTACTCCCCGACAATATTGGGATCATCCGGCATCACCTCCAGATATTCAGAGTCTGAAAAGGGGTTTAGTATACAAGGGATGAGCACATCAGGTACTCAACAAGTTCACAGATGTTGTGGGTGAAGATGCACTATAGCTACTATTGATTCCGGATAGGTCTCAACAATGATTTTACAAGATATTTTGCAGCATCAATTTTTAATTAAAACATTTGGTCATCAGACTTTAGTGGTTGCTGGAATCTCCAATAGACTCATTTCCCGCCGTGTTCGCAGATCTTTCCCACATCAGGGAGTTACTTTACGCAAGAACGATTAACTTAGCCCTTTTTCCTAGTCAATAACCTTGCACATCCATGATGTGTGGTTGGGGTCTAAGATGCAAGTCTTTCACCCTTCCATGTTTACCAATGCCCCTGCCCTGGCTCAAGAGGTATTCCTTCTGTTACCCCGGATTCTATGGCCCGTGTGATCGATGAGCTTACGTGGCTCCGGCAATAGAGGATTGATGAACCCCTACCAAAAGGGTCTTAACGACCCCCATTGCCTAGGGGATATATGGCTCCTTGGACTGGCTCACAGATAAGGCCTCGTGGCAATAACCTATGCGAGGGCACATCGGCATTAAGAAGAGTTGTTTACTCGCTCGTCCCATTCCAGACTCCGTGGTCAACGCTATCACTACGGTGCTAGTATGTGTGCTGACTTTGGTTATTAAGCCCGGTGTAATGGAACTCTACCAATGTGTAACAATCCTAAGTTCCATCACCCACCTTAATTTGATAGTACTAAATGTAATTTTATTTAATGCAATGCATAGATACAATAAGTAAGGAATTTTGTAAAGATATTTTTACGAAAGCATAAACAAAGCACATGCAAGGTATGAACTTGCGTGGTGATCGATAGGTAGTGTAACTCAAGACTTCGAGATTCGTGGTTGCCTCGGGTACTGAAAATGACATATAGTCCGGTAAGGACTAATGTTGCAAGAAACTCTGCAAGATGTTATTATGCATAGGATGGCATGGATTTCTCCCCCTCTAACCCTTCTATTGTACTTTTAGTGATTAGGTAAAGGATTTTATTTAATACAGATTATTCTTAACTTTTTCCTAGAGTGAATTAGTTTGTGATTCCTCATAAATTGTGCAACTATTTTTGGAATTAATGAACATTTTGCTTTCATTTTTAGAGGGTTAAATATGTCATTAATTATTTTCTTAAGTCTAAAAATTATGGATTGGCCCCGCTAAATCAAAAATATTATGCTGGTTAAGTGGAACATTTTTATATATTTTTTGGACTTTCGTAGGTATTTTTAGTAATTACCTAATTTAGATATTTTATTATTAGTGATTTTTCTGGTTAAATGGGTTATTGGGCTGGTCTAGCTCATTTGGCCCACTGACCCATTCAAATCGAGGGTGAACCCCTCGACCCTCTCTCTCTCTCATTTCTCTATCTCCCCCGAGCCCTCTTTGTCTGTCTCGCTCCCGTGATCCCTTTCTCCCCAACGGCTTCACCAATCGATTCCGGCGAGCTCCAGTGGTATCCACCGTCGTGTTGGCCATCCACTTGCTCCTCTTGCTCCACTCTATATATCTATTTGACCACATAGTTTCTTCGATTGCCTCCTCTGCGCGTCGATCCCTTGGGGTTTTGGTGTCTAGGGTTTCAATGGTTGGTTCGCTGGAGCGTTCCGACGTCGTTTAATTGTTCATGGCGTCACTAGCGGCTCACTGTGGTGTGGTGGTGCCCTTGGGACAGCGTTACCGTGCTCGTGTGCACGCTCTAGCCGTCGTGCTGGTGCTACGATGCCCTCCGATGCTCTTCTACACCACCTAGATGGTGGTGATGGACATCACCTCCACCACGGAGTGGTTGAGTTCTACTATAGCTCCAACTCCCTCTGGTGAGATTTCTTCTTCCTCTAGCTCTGACCTAGGGTTCATACTCCACTGTTCAGATGTTGATCTCCTCTGTGATGAATTAGTCGAGCTACTTGGGTGTTCTAGGGCTTGCTATGATTGGTTTAGGCCTAATAGGTGTGATAGTAGCTTGATTTGGTCTGTTCATGCTACTGTATAACTCCGAATTTTTCTGAACTCTACTGTTTAGGATCAAATCCATCCTAGACTTCCTAAATGGGTTGTGTCTGCTGTTTAGAATAATATACTAAGTGGTCTTGATGATCTTATATGTTCATTTGATTTAGGTAGTGCTCAAATTGTCCTGATAAGTATGAACTTAACTGAATGTTCTTCGGTTGGCCTTTATATTCATTCCTAGGTGCTGCTAGTCTTTGTTAAGTAATGGTAGTAAGATATAACTATTCTTGGAAATACTTAGACATGGATCCACCAAAAATTTCTACTAGTAGCTTACTCTGAGTTATATTTAGGGTTTATATATTCTGTTATTTCATGTTAAAAGCCTAGTAGCTATTCTTATATTCTTTAAGTGCTTTAGGTAAGTTATTGTGGTATTTCCCTTTCCATTGGTCTATTTAACTTTGTTATCTTATACTGTTAATACACTCCTGTAAAGTTTATATAAGCTAATGCTGCGAACTTGCTATAAGCAGTAGTTACTATTAGTAGACTAGGTGCTAGTGTTGTGTGTACTTAATTGCAGAACTTACCAGGTGTAAGTGATGTGCAGGTGTTCTGCTGTTGCAGATGATTACAGTGTTCTACAGTGGCCTATTTCTCTGATCCTTTTTCTCGCTCCTTTCCTATTTCTCACCTCCCTCTCTCCTAAGCATAAGAACACACTAGCAGAAAACATGGCTTTGATCCTGGCCAGATCAGAGCATTAGTCCCGGTCGTGTTATGAACCGGGACTAATGGGAGCATTAGTCCCGGTTTGAGAGGCCAGGACGCCGGCCGGGCCTCGGCAGGCATCAGTCCCGGTTCGGCTGGGACCTTTAGTCCCGGTTCCAGCCACCAACCGGGACTAAAGGGGTTGCTGCCTTTTAGTCCTGGTTGGTGTCTGGAACCAGGACTAAAGGTTAGGCCATTAGTCCCGGTTTTATACACAAACCCGGACTAAAGTGGTTGCCTATATATATGCACGCCCCCCATCTCCTCTAGTTTTTGGCCGTGGAAGGGTGGAGGTGTGGGCTACCCTGTTTTTTGCCTATATATGCACATGAGGTGTTCGATGAAATGCCGGAGCCACAATTAAGCTTCCTCCTCTGTTCTTACTCCAAGCTCCATTTTCCCCAAGATTTGTCTAGGTTTGGCGGTGCACCAACTATACAAGTGTTCTAAAAAGGTTAGCAACTTCATCCTTTCATCTCTCACTGCTAGTTTAGCTCATTCAAATGCTCTAGAAGTAGTGTGGTTTGTGGGTTTTAGTGGAGGAGTGTATGTGTGAGTTTATTTGATTTAGATGCACAATTTGAGCTCAAATTAACTTCTTAGTTTGCACATGTGTAGGGTGCCGTCCCGTCCCCGTCCCCGTCCTCACCGCCGTCGATCGCCCGCGCCGATCTCATCGCCGGCACCACCGTGGTGAGCCTCTTGTTCTTATCTTTTTTTAAGAAAAAAATCTTACTTGCATGATTTATATAACTACTTGTATAATTTTCTTACTTGTATTATTGTTTGTTATTATATAGTGCCATGGTTTTGGTATCCGCCCCCGTTGGCTCTTGTCCGGTCTATGATTCGGATGTGGTATATTATCTTTTATAACTATTTGTTTCATTTAGTGTTTATGACAATTATGCCGACCAACTTGACATAGATGTATTTATCTAGGAGGTATGTGAACCGGAAATTCCAACCGACCCTCTTGTCGAGAGGTTAAATTTAGTTGAAAAAGAAAACAATTATTTGAAAGAAAAATTGAAAAGGATTGAAGAAGAGAAGATGAAATTGGAGTTGCATGTTGCCGATGTCGTCGATCTACACAAGATCCAGATGGATGCAATGCGCTTGAAGATTAGAAAGATTAGAAAATATGCCATTGATAAAGAGGCTTGGTATCATTATGCTGTTGGATCAATTGTTACCTTAGTTGCGATTTTTATCGCATTTATTGTTGCATTAAATGTTTTACATAGTTGTATGTTAGTTTCAATGTATGTTTTAATTAGATGCTCTAGAGAGCTGTATGTTGTTCTATGAGAACTATGTATGAACTTTATGTATTTATTTTTTCAGTAATAACATTTGATCACTACTGTACTTTGGTTTTAATGTGATGATGAACTTGTAATAATTTGGCCGTTTCTCTATTCATGATGTTCTGTAATGGTTTTTGATATACTTAATTATATAATGCACGCAGATGAACCGGCAATGGATGTACGGTGACCGACGCACCTCCAACTACATTACGGGCCTGCGTAATTTTCTCGAAGTGGCTATGGCAAACAAGCAGAATGGTTTTATGTATTGTCCATGTATTGTCTGTGGGAATACGAAGGATTACTCTTCCTCGAAAACCCTTCACTCCCACCTTCTTGAGAAGGGTTTCATGCCACACTAAAATGTTTGGACCAAGCACAGAGAAAGAGGGGTTATGATGGAAGACAACGAAGAAGAAAAGGATGATGACAACTATCCTATGTACCCTGAATACGGTGTTACTGCAATGGGGGAAGCTGAAGATCAAGAGGCACCAGATCTGCCCGCTGATGATCTTTGTCGGGTCATTGTTGATGCACAGAGAGAATGCGAAAGTGAAAGGGAGAAGTTGAAGTTCGATCGCATGTTAGAGGATCACAAAAAATAGTTGTACCCAAATTGCGAAGATGGCAACACAAAGCTCGGTACCACACTGGAATTGCTACAATGAAAGGCAGAGAATGGTTTATCTGACAAGGGATTTGAAAAGCTACTGAATATAATGAAGAAGAAGCTTCCAAAGGATAACGAATTGCCTGACAGTACGTACGAAGCATAGAAGGTTCTCTGCCCTCTAGGATTAGAGGTGCAGAAGATACATGCATGCCCTAATGACTGCATCCTCTACCGCGGTGAGGAGTACGAGAATTTGAATGCATGCCCGATATGCGGTGCATTGCGGTATAAGATCAGACGAGATGACCCTGGTGATATTGAGGGCGAGCGCCCAAGGAAGAGGGTTCCTGCCAAGGTGATGTGGTATGATCCTATAATACCACGGTTGAAACGTCTGTTCAGAAACAAAGAGCATGCCAAGTTGTTACGATGGCACAAAGAAGACCGTAAGAAAGACGGGAAGTTGAGAGTACCCGCTGATGGGTCGCAGTGGATAAAATCGAGAGAAAGTGGCCGGACTTTGCAGGTGACGCAAGGAACTTATGGTTTGGTTTAAGTGCAGATGGCATTAATCCTTTTGGGGAGCAGAGAAGCAATCATAGCACCTGACCTGTGACTCTATGTATCTATAACCTTCCTCCTCTGTTGTGCATGAAGCGGAAGTTCATTATGATGCCAGTGCTCATCCAAGGCCCTAAGAAACCCGGCAACGACATTGTTGTGTACCTAAGGCCATTAGTTGATGAAATTTTATAGCTGTGGAAAAAAAGGTATACGTGTGTGGGATGAGCACAAACATGAGGAATTTGACCTACGAGCGTTGCTGTTTGTAACCATCAATGATTGGCCTGCTCTTAGTAACCTTTCAGGACAGACAAACAAGGGATACCACGCATGCATGCACTGTTTAGATGAGACTGAAAGTATATATTTGGACAAATGCAAGAAGAATGTGTACCTGGGACATCGTCGATTTCTTCCGACCAATCATGCCTTAAGAAAGAAAGGCAAGCATTTCAAAGGTGAGGCAAATCACCGAAGGAAGCATGTCCTCCGTACTGGTGATGATATACTTGATATGGTCAAGGATTTACAAGTAATCTTTGGAAAGGGTCTTGGCAGACAATCTGTTCCGAATGACGATGACGGACACGCCCCAATGTGGAAGAAGAAATCTATATTTTGGGAGCTAGAATATTGGAAAGTTCTAGAGGTCCTCTCTGCAATCGACGTGATGCACGTGATGAATATTGGAAAGGGTTTAGGCTTCTTGGGCGTGTATGGGAAGACAAAAGATACACCGGAGGCACAGGAGGACCGGCAACGTATGCATGAAAAAGACGGCATGTATCCAAAGTAGTATCAAGCTCCTGCCAGCTACGCTCTTACCAAAGAAGAGAAGGAAATCTTTTTTGAATGCCTTCTCGGTATCAAGGTCCCGTCTGGCTTCTCGTCGAATATAAAGGGAATAATAATATGGCAGACAAAAAATTCCAGAACCTAAAGTCTCATGACTGTCATGTGATTATGACGCAACTGCTTCCGGTTGCATTGAGGGACTTCTACTAGAAAATGTTCGATTAGCCATTGTGAAGCTATGTGCATTCCTCAATGCAATTTCTCAAAAGGTAATCAATCCAGAAAACCTACCAAGGTTACAGAATGATTTGGTCCAATGTCTTGGCAGTTTCGAGTTGGTGTTCCCACCATCCTTCTTCAATATTATGACGCACGTACTAGTCCACCTAGTCGACGAGATTGCCATTCTGGGTCCTGTATTTCTACACAATATGTTCCCCTTTGAGAGGTTCATGGGAGTCTTAAAGAAATATGTTCGTAACCGTGCTAGGCCAGAAGCAATAATCTCCAAGGGCCATGAAACAGAGGAGGTTATTGAGTTTTGTGTTGACTTTATTCCTGGCCTTAATTCGATTGGTGTTCCTGAATCGCGGCATGAGGGGAGACTGGGTGGAAAAGGCATGCTAGGACCGAACTCAATAATATGTAGGGACGGGCATTCTTTGGCGCAAGCACACTACACAGTTATACAAAATTCTACCTTAGTGGCCCCGTATATCAATGAACACAAGAATATTCTACGCTACAAACACCCGGAGCAGTCTGACGACTGGATTACACGTGAACACATGGGGACTTTCGGCGGTTGGTTGCAAACATATCTCATGGGTAACACCACTATTGGAGATGAGTTGTACTTCTTGGCCAGGACACCATCTTTGACTGTATTGACTCTCCAAGGGTACAAGATAAATGGAAATACATTTTTCACGATTGCCCAAGATAAAAAGAGCACCAACCAAAACAGTGGTGTCCGCTTTGATGCAGCAAACACCAATAGGGCAAAGGACACATATTATGGTTACATAGAGGAGATATGGGAACTTGACTATGGACGTGATTTTAAGGTCCCTTTGTTCCGGTGCAAATGGATCAATCTGACAGGAGGCGAGGTAATGCTAGACCCGTAGTACGGAATGACAACAGTGGATCTCAACAATCTTGGGTACACAGACGAACCATTTGTCCTAGCCAATGATGTGGCGCAGGTTTTCTATGTGAAGGACGTGTCTACCAAACTGAAAAAAAAAAGATAAGGAAGCGAATACATCATATGATGAGCCAAAGCGCCACATAGTTCTTTTAGGGAAAAGAAACATTGTGGGTGTGGAGGACAAGACAGACATGTCAGAAGATTATGAAAAGTTTCATGAAATTCCTCCCTTCAGAGTGAAGAGTGACCCAAGCATCCTGTTAAATGATGAAGATTATCCATGGTTACGGCGCAATAACCAAGGGACACACGTGAAGAAATAGTTTTATACCCCCAAAAGATCCCACTCTGGGATGTGACCGGCTTCACCGCCATCACTTTCTCTCTAGTGTGAGTTTCCGGACTTATAGCTGGAAAGTGCCACTTCGGACAAACCGGAGGGAATCTTTGTAAGAACTAGCTAGGGAATTTTGGCATTTGAAACATGATTTTAGAAATAATTATTTATTAAGTTGTGAAAATTCAATTATTCCTATCCTTTTAGTATTTTAATTATACAGAGTTAATCAATGCAAATATTTAGACCATTTTAGCAGGTGTACCGAGTTTGAGCTCATTTGGACATGTTTAGCAATGTTAAGTTGCTCAAATTAGAAAATGGACAGAGATGGTTTCGAGGGAATTTGATGATGTTATCTTGTTCTCCAAGCCATGAGACTTGGCAAGATCATCAAATATGGCATTTGTGACATGCTACAATTTTAGTTATGATCAACTAAAACAAAACTATAATATTCTTCATTAGCAAAAAGAATCAACTAAAAAGCTTTTATAAAACTCTAGTTATGATCAAAATAATATTCGCTTAAAACTATATAAAATTTATGCTACTAAAATTTTCAGTTGTAGCTGTCCAAATCAAGCAAACAATAACAGGAAACTATATAAAAGTATGCAAAAGTTATTCATATTCAAACTCTTTTCAAAATCCAAAATGAAAACAGAAAAAATGTGCAACATATCAAAAAAAAAAGGAAAGAAATAAAAAATGCCTGCCTACTGGGCAGTGCTGCACGGTCTGCATATGACTAGAAGCCCAACAGGGCCAGGATGCAGGCCCGTAGAGCATCTGCTAGTGGGCCCAACAGGGCAGAGTAATAGCGACATAGTAGGCACGTGTTCGGTTTGAGAGAGGCTCGTGCTGCCTCTCTCACAGCGGGGCTTATAAGCTGGTTGTCGTGCTCCTCAACTAGCGAGGTGGGACTAAACTCCCAGCCGCGTCAGCTCCGCACGCGCACCCAACCCTTTAGTCCCGGTTGGTGGCGCTAACCGGGACTAAAGGCTTTTCAGCTGTGGACAAAAGTTCGCGCGCAAAGCGAACCTTTAGTCCCGGTTGGAGCCACCAACCGGGACTAAAGGGTATTTAGTCCCGGTTGGTGGCTCCAACCGGGACTAAAGGTCCCTGGCATATATCACTGCTGCCTTCTTCCCTTCCCAATTGACCACCATTTTCGCGAAGAAACAGAGGAGCAGAGCCGCCACCGCCCTCTCCATCGCGATGCCGTCAGGCTGCCCATTTTCGCCGGCGACCCGCAGCGCCCACGCCCTCCGCGCCCTCGACGTCTGCGCACGTCTCCGGCTTTCCCGCGCCCTCCGAGCCCGGCCTCGACATTCGCGCGCGTCTCCGGCGACCCCGCGCCCTCCGCGCCAGGCCTCGACGTCCGCGCGCATCACCGGCCACCCCGTAGCGCCGCCCTGTAATCAAATACAAGAAATCTCTTGTGTCCCCAACACACCCAATACAATGGTAAATTGTATAGGTGCACTAGTTCGGCGAAGAGATGGTGATGCGAGTGCAATATGGATGGTAGATATAGGTTTTTGTAATCTGAAAATATAAAAACAGCAAGGTAGCAAGTGGAAAACAGCGAGCAAAATGGTATATAAATGCTTGGAAACAAGGCCTAGGGTTCATACTTTCACTAGTGCAATCTCCCAACAATGCGAACATAGTTGATTCATATAGCCATCCCTCAACGTGCAACAAAGAATCACTCCAAAGTTCCTATCTAGCGGAGAACATAAGATGAAATACGTGTAGGTAGTAGAACCACCTCAAAGTTATTCTTTCCGACCAATTGTTTGAGCTATTCCTATAAGTGTCACAAACAGCCCTAGAGTTCGTACTAAAATAACACCAATGATACATATCAATCAACCCTAATGTCACCTAGATACTCCAATGTAACCTCAAGTATCCGTGGGTAAATTATGCGACATGCATCAAACAATTTCAGATCTATCATATTCAATCCAACACAAAGAACTTCAAGGAGCACCCCAAGATTTCTCTCGGAGAATGTAGGATAAGAACGTGTATCAACCCCTGTGCATAGATTACCCCAATGTCACCTCGGGAATCCGCAAGTTCAGTACCAAAAGATACATCAAGTGAATCAATAGAACACCCCATTGTCACCACGGGTATCCACATGCAAGACATATATCAAGTGTTCTCAAATCCAATATTCAACCCAACATAACGAGATCTCGAAGGGAAAGATTCAATTCATCACAACAAGATAACAAGGGAAACACACCATATGATCCAACTATATTAACAAAGCCCGTTATACATCAAGATCGTGACATCTCAAGAACATGAGAGAGAGAGAGAGAGATTGAACACATAGCTACTGGTACATACCCTCAGCCCCGAGGGTGAACTACTCCCTCCTCGTCATGGCCTCCGCCGGGATGATGTAGATGGCCACCGGATGATGATTTCCCTCTCCGGCAGGGTACTGCAAAGGCTCCAGATTGGTTTTTCATCGATACAGAGAGTTGCGGCGGTGAGGCGGAAGTTCTCTCTTTATTTATGGGGTTTCTAGGATTTATAGGATTTTTCAGCGTTGGAATCACGCGCAACGGAGCCACATGGGCCCCAGCACACAACAGGGCGCGGCCTGGGGGTTCGCGCTCTGATGGCTTGTGACCCACAGGTGGCTCCCGTCTGTTGGGGAACGTTGCATGGGAAACAAAAAATTTCCTACGCACACGCAAGATCTATCCATGGTGATGAGCATCTACGAGAGGGAGAGTGGATCTACATACCCTTGTAGATCGCTAAGCGGCAAGCGTTAAGAAACGCGGTTGGTGTAGTCGAACGTCTTCGCGATCCAAATCGCAACCGTCCCGCGATCCGTCCCGATCTAGCGCCGAACGGACGGCACTTCCGCGTTCAGCACACATACAGCTTGATGATGATCTCCGCCTTCTTGATCCAGCAAGAGGGGTGAAGAGGTAGAAGTGTTCTCCGGCAGCGCGACGGCGTGGCGGCGATGGTGGTGGAACTATTCCGGCAGGGCTTCGCCTAAGCACCGCCGAAAACTAGAGGAGTCGATCTATTGGGGAGAGAGGGCTGCACCGTGGCTTGGGTGTCTTGGCCCTCTCTCCCCTCTAGTATATATAGGAGGGAGGGGAGGGGCTGGCGCCCCTAGGGTTTCCCCTAGGAGTCGGCCGAACCAGGAGGAGGTGGAGGAGTCCACCTCCAATCCTACTCCAAGTAGGATTCCTTTCCTACTTGGAGTTTCCCTTCCCCACTTGGGGTTTTTTTCCTTTTCCCTCACCCTAGCCGCATGGGCCCTTAGGGGCTGGCTTACCCAGCCCACTAAGGGCTGGTGCGCCACTCCTAAGGCCCACGTGGCCTCCCGGCGTGAGTGACCCCTCCCGATGGCCCTCCGGAACCCTCCCGGCACCCCCGGTACATTACCGGAATTACCCAAAACTTTTCCGGTGGCCCCTCCCGATGGCCCTGCGGGTTCGAGAACTATGTAGACATGACCGAGACACCTCTACGGTCAATAACCAATTGCGGGACCTGGATGCCCATATTGGTTCCTACATATTCTATGAAGATCTTTATTGGTTGAACCTCTATGTCAAGGATTCAGTTAATCCCGTCTGATGCTCCCTTTGTTCTTCGGTATGTTACTTGCCCGAGATTCAATCGTCGGTATCTCTATACCTAGTTCAATCTCGTTACCGGCAAGTCTCTTTACTCGTTCCGTAATACAAGATCCCGTGGCTAACTCTTTAGTCACTTTGCTTGCAAGGCTTATTGTGATGTTGTATTACCGAGTGGGCCCTGAGATACCTCTCCGTCACACGGAGTAACAAATCCCAGTCTTGATACATGCCAACTCAATAGACACCCTTGGAGATACCCGTAGAGCATCTTTATAGTCACCCAGTTACGTTGCGACGTTTGATACACACAAGGTATTCCTCCGGTGTCAGTGAATTGCATGATCTCATGGTCATAGGAACAGATACTTGACATGCAGAAAACAATACCAATAAACTGACACGATCATATGCTACGTTCATAGTTTGGGTCTTGTCCATCACATCATTCTCCTAATGATGTGATCCCGTTATCAAATGACATCTCATGTCTATGGCTAGGAAACCTTGACCATCCTTGATCAACGAGCTAGTCTACTAGAGGCATACTAGGGACACAGTGTTGTCTATGTATCCGCACATGCATTAGTGTTTCCAATTAATACAATTATAGCATGGATAATAAACGATTATCATGAACAAGGAAATATAATAATAATCACTTTATTATTGCCTCTAGGGCATATTTCCAACACCCTCCAGTGGTTCTTCGCTCCAATATTGCTTATTTCCTCCAGAAAAAATCATCAAAAGTTTCGGGCGATTCCGAGAACTTTCATTTTCTGCACAAAAACAACACCACAGTAATTCTGCTGAAAAGAGCGTCAGTCCGGGTTAGTTCCAAATAAAGCATATAAAGTGCATCAAAACCATATAAAAGTATTATAAACATAGGAAAATATGGCATGAATACTTCATAAATTATCGATGCATTGGAGACGTGTCAATGAGCAAATTTATTATGATGATGGCATGCCTCCTATCTATGATGATTATGTTGATGACATGTATGCTAGAAAGAGTGGTAGTAACCATGAAACTTGTCATCATGATTTTAATGTTAAATTTGGTTATTTCAATCAAGTGTCTCATGATAGTTATTTTGTTGCTTTTGCTCCCACTATTATGAATGAGAAGCAATTTTCTTATGTGGAGAGTGATAAATTTTCTATGCCTGTGGATCATGAAGATAATGCTTTATGTGATAGTTACATTATGGAATTCCTTCATGATGCTACTGAAAATTATTATGAGGGAGGAACATATGCTTGTAGGAATTGCAAGAATATCAAGTTTCCTCCCAATGTGTTGAAAATCTTGAAGATCTGCTTGTTTTGCTTTCCTATGCTAGTTGATTCTTGCTCCCATAAATTTTTTGCTCACAAAATTCCTATGCACAAGAAGAGGGTTAGACTTAAATGTGCTTTTAATATGCATCATGAGGCTCCCATTGTGTTTCAATTCTTTACTTTTATGTGAGCATCATAGAAATCATCATGCCTAGCTAAAAAGGCTTTAAAGAAAAGCGCTTTTTGGGATACAACCCAATATTTATACTTTCTATTTTTGTGTTTGAACATGATTAAGATATTATAGTAATCATGTTCTGTGCCTTTTTTTAATTAAGTGCCAAGTAAAGCCTTTGGGATAGTGTGGATACTTGTTGGTTTGATTCTCTGCAAAAACAGAAACTTTTACGTCCAGTGCAGAATTTCTCTGATTTTATTGGAGAGTCAAAAAATTCTGAAATTTTTAGAACGTTTTTCTAGGCAAATTTTATGTGTTTTCCTAATTTTTAATAATTTTTAGAGACATATAAGTATGGTTATACTACATATCTTCACAGACTGTTCTGTTTTTGACAGATTCTGTTTTCATGCATAGTTTGCTTGTTTTAGTGTTTACATAGCTTATATTTAGTGGTAAAAAATATGTAAATGATAGAATACAGTAGGTATTGTGTGAGAACAATTATGAATCTTGTCTTGACAGTACCTAAGTGAATGATCTATCTTTATTACACTAACCCATCTCACGAAGTTCCGTTAAGTTTTGTGTGATTGAAGTTTTCAAGTTTTGGGTGAGACACCGATATGAGGAGAATAAGTAGTGGTAATACCCTAAGCTTGGGGATGCCCAAGGTAATATCCAAGGAAGACTCAAGCGTCTAAACTTGGGGATGCCCCGGAAGGCATCCCCTTTGTCGTCTTCAACACTATTGGTATATATCTTACTTAGAGCTATATTTTTATTCGTCACATAATATGTGTTTTGCTTGGATCATAATTTCATTTTGTTAGTATTTTCTTTCTGTTATTTATAATCTTGTTTTGAATAAAAACTTCCAAGAATTGCCTTTTAGGATGCTTGCATTACATGTTTGATGTGTGCTGTGTAAAACAGAATCTTTTGTTGTAGTGTTTGAATTTTAATATTTTATTGGACTTGGAAAGTTTCTAAAAACTTTACACAGTATTTTAATATGAAGTTTTTATCATGTCTTGAATTTTCAGAATTATTTGATTTACAGAAGTGCACTTTGTAAATTAATTGCTACAGACTGTCCTGTTTAGACAGATTCCCGTCATAGTTTTGTTATCTACTTATCCTAGAATTTTCATGGATTATATTGGTAGATATAAATTAAGGAAATGAGAGTATACAATACCTATTGTTTGAAAAATATTATGCAACTTGTCTTGGAAGTACATAAAGTGTTGATTTATTCTTATGTGCACTAACCTATCTCACGATTTCTTTTCAAGTTTTGTGTGGATGAAGTTTTTGAGACCTAGGTGATACCGTGATATGAGAGGAATTAACGAGGCACAAGAGATCAAGCTTAGGGATGCCCAAGTCTCCAAAATTCAATATTACAAGAAGTCTCAAGCATCTAAGCTTGGGAATGCTACGCATCCCACCTCTCTTCATCAATAAATATCGGTTAGCCTATGTTGAGCCTAAGTTCTTATTTGTCCACATGATATGTGCTATTTTTGGAGTGTCCTTTGTTTTCTTTGCCATTAAAAATAAATCTTATATCTGAAAGTCTTTATTGAGAGAGAGTCCTCACAAAGCTACTTGATTGTTTGACTACTCATTGTTCTTCACTTATATCTTTTGAGAGTTGTTTGATGTGCTTCACTTTTATAGAGTAAATTGTGAATGAATGAAATATCATGAATCTGAAATTACCACTCTGATTTATGCTTAGTAGTAGTTTCACATTTGGTTTAT
Organism: Elymus sibiricus; assembly: GCA_039707655.1. NCBI lineage: Eukaryota > Viridiplantae > Streptophyta > Magnoliopsida > Poales > Poaceae > Elymus > Elymus sibiricus. Next base: position 386,370,128 of record CM077671.1, read on the forward strand.
AAAGTAAAATCTATTGAAGTTTGACAATCACAATATTGGTCATACAAGCAATTCATGAATAACTATTATAAGAAAGAGAAATGTCACATACAAATATATTTTATTGGACATATTTTATGATTGTGAATACCCATTAATTATACCTTGATCAAATTGCTGAAGTTGGACAAGGAAGACAACATAATGGTTATGTTTGGGTATATTTGCATAGAAGTTATATTGTTATGGATCCTCCAACATGGTGTGCTTGTTTAGAACCTTTAGCCAGCCAAAACTTCGTACTAAGTAGAGATACTACTTGTACATCCAAATCCTTGATCCAAGTTTCTTCCATGAGAGTCCACCATACCTACCTATATATGGTATTTCACTGCGCATTCCAAGTAAATTTGCACGTGCCACCTCTAAACATTAAAATAAACATCCGTTTTGTGTGCTCGTACCCCTCATGGAGCGACGGGGCGGTCATTATCTTCCATGCTAAGCGGGTTATTCTCAAGATGAGTGTTTATTCACTTGTCATTGCACGAGAGGGGATGGTAAAAAGGATGCCCAGTCCTGCATAATACAAAAATAAATAAACAAGAACTCCCCCTAGAAAGTTGATTGTTTGGATGGCACCCGTGGATTCGGTCAGCCATGGAATGTTATTGAATGGTGGAGGGGGTAAAATTTCAATTCTGTTTGGGAACCACAAGTAATGTGTTTAGCAAGGAAGATATTGAAAACTCTGTTGTGACATTGACAGGAAAAGTATACCACTCAAAATTATATATTCATCTCTGTTTTAAACAATGAGCTCTGGCACCTCTGCAAATCCCTGCTTCCCTCTGCGAAGGGACAATCTATTTACTTTTATGTTATTTACTTTCATGTTATTTACTTTTCATGTTGAATCAACTTCTTATTCCAACCTCCAGCTACTAGTTGGCAAGAATCATGTGGTGGGGAAAGATCCAAACACATATATCCAGTCAAATATATTTGATCATGATTCAATATTGTTGATAATTATCTTCATGATAAGTATGTTGGGAGGTGAAACATTAAGCCCCTATCTTTCTTTGTGTTTGATGGATGTTGTTTGTTCTAAAAATATGCTTTGAGTATTATCAATCATAGTAGACTATATGCTAATTGAGTATGTTGATCTCTTACTTAGACTTTGCTAAAAATAAGCATTGAAATCGTTTGGTGACTAAGAACATAGGTTGTTAAGTTTCAAGAGAATACATTGTTTTAACCATGACATGTGAATTGATTGCTACTCTATCATGATGATTTTTATGAGAAAAATTTGCTAGTTATGATACTAGAAAAGTTTCCTTAAGTTATCAATGATCAAAACTATTCACTATGCTAGCATTCACACTTCATAAATTACTTCTTTTATCATTTACCTACTCGAGGACGAGTAGGAATTAAGCTTGGGGATGCTGGTACATCTCCAACGTATCGATAATTTATGAAGTATTCATGCCATATTTGCCTATGTTTACAATAATTTTATATGGTTTTGATGCACTTTATATGATTTATTTAGAACTAACATAGACTGACGCTATTTTCAGGAGAATTACAGTGGTGTTGTTTTTGTGCTGAAAATAGAAGTTCTCGGAATCGCCTGAAACTTTTTTTATGATTTTTATGGAGAAAATAAGTAATACCGGAGCACAGAACCATCAAAGGGGAGCCGCCTGTGGGCCACAAGCCAACAGGGCGCCCCCACCCCCTAGGCACGCCCTGTTAGCTTGTGGGGCCCACGTGGCTCTAGTTGGTGTGATTCCAACGCTGAAAATTCCTATAAATCCACAAACCCCCTAAAGTTAACCTAGAACTTCCGCTCCACCGCAACAACTCTCTGTATCGAAGAAAAACCCATCTGGAGCCTTTCGGGTACCCTGTCGGAGGGGGAAATCATCACCGGTGGCCATCTTCATCATCCCGGCGGAGGCCATGACGAGGAGGGAGTAGTTCACCCTCAGGGCTGAGGGTATGTACCAGTAGCTAAGTGTTTAATCTCTCTCTATCTCTCTCGTGTTCTTGAGATGGCACGATCTTGATATATTGCAAGCTTTGTTAGTATAGTTGGATCATATGGTGTTCTTCCCTTGCTATCTCGTTGTGATGGATTGAATCTTACCCTTTGAGATTTTGTTATGTCGGATTGAATATTGAATTCGAGATCACTTGATGTATGTCTTGCATGTGGATACCCGTGGTGACAATGGGGTGTTTTATTGATTCACTTGATATATGTTTTGGTACTCAATTTGCGGATTCCTGTGGTGACAATGGGGTAATCTATGCATATGGGTTGATACACATTCGTGTCCTACTTTCTCCGATAGAAATCTTGGGGTACTCTTTGAAGTTCTTTGTGTTGGATTGAATACGATGAATCTGAAATTGTTTGATGCATGTCGAATAATTAACCCACAGATACTTGAGGTGACATTGGAGTATCTACGTGACATTAGGGTTGATTGATATGCATCATAGGTGTTATTTTACTACGAACTCTAGGGCTGTTTGTTACACTTATAGGAATAACTCAAAAGATTGATCGGCAAGAATAACTTTGAGGTGGTTCTACCTCCTACACCAATTTCATCTTATGTTCTCTGCTACTTATGAACTTTGGAGTTATTCTTTGTTGCACGTTGAGGGATGATCATATGATTATATTATGTTAGCATTGTTGAGAGATTGCACTAGTGAAAGTATGAACCCTAGGCCTTATTTCCAAGCATTTATACAATGTTTTGCTCGCTGTTTGCCACTTGCTACCTTGCTGTTTTTATATTTTCAGATTACAAAAACCTATATCTACTATCCATATTGCACTTGTATCACCATCTTTTCGTCGAACTAGTGCACCTATACAATTTCTCATTGTATTGGGTGTGTTGGGGACACAAGAGATTTCTTGTATTTGATTGCAGGGTTGTTCGAGAGAGACCATATCCATCCTACACCTCCCATGGATTGCTAAATCTTAGGTCATCCACATGAGGGAAATTTGATGCTATCCTACAAAACTATGCACTTGGAGGCCCAACAACGTCTACAAGAATAAAGTTGCATAGTAGACATCAAGCTATTTTCTGGCACCGTTGCCGGAGAGGTGAGTGCTTGAAAGTATATCTTTAGATCTTGCAATTAAATCTTTTTGTTTCTTGTTTATCACTAGTTCGGTTTATAAAAGAAAAACTACAAAAAATGGAGTTTAGGTTGCCTCAATTGCTTCGTCTTTTTAATGTCTTTCGTGAAAATGATGGTTCATGTTCTTCATCGCATACCACTGATGAAGTTGAGGATCTTGAAGATAACATTGTTGGTCCTTCATCACCAATAGGCCCCAACAACACTGGCGCTCCTCCACCACCTTCAAGATGAAATTCTTCAAGGGCGTTAGTTCTCAATTTCGTCTCCTTTTGGTCATTTGATGACAAAGGAGGAGAAATTTTAGTTAGTCTTCAAGAGGGTCTCAATGTATTGGTTGATACTTTTGATTAAGTTGCAACTCTCGTTCTTTTGAGGTGTTTGTGAATGAGTTGTAACTTAAGCTTGATGGCCGTCTGACTCTTTTGAACCGTTTTCTACATGTTTTACCCTAAATTAATATCTATGCACGCATGTTGAATTTCGTGAGGCACCATTTTTCATCATGCATTCCAAATTCTTCATATTATATGTTCAATGCATGAATGGATTCCAAGATATAGGGAGATATATCCACAATTTCATCCTGCCATGTGCATTTGCAATCCAAAGCAAATTCTTCAATATGCACATCTTCAGGGGGTGTTCTTCTATATCTTGTTATGAAATTCTTCAAACTCTGTACATGCACTCAATATTTTTATCCCCGTGAAAATTTAATCTATTTGTCATCAATCACCAAAAAGGGGGAGATTGTAAGTGCATCTAGTTCCCCTTAGTGGTTTTGGAGTATTGACGACAAATAGGTTAAGGGACTAATGTGTTTGTGAGTGTACACAGGTGTTATATTACCTGAAGAGTTTGGTTTAACCGACGAAAGACGACCCCTAAAAATGTATATCTTCAAATGATGAATTTGATATATTCCTTGAAGAAATGGAAGTGAAGAAGTCGGTGTGACCATGAAGAAATTGACATGAAGACTTGAAGTGTGAAGACTTTTGTTTTCATATTTTGTTTTATCTTTCTCGAGTCATAGGAAACACCTTACTGTTAAATGGGGTCTAAGCGAAACATGGACGCATTTCCAAGTTATGCTCATAAACTACTATCCTAATCCTTCGAGTGATGCCTTTGGAAATCTCTTACAACGCAGACAAGTTCTCCAGTGACAGACACGATGTTCTTCTGGTCACGGAGGACTTTGGTCTGACTGAGGAGCTAGGACATCGCCAGTGCGTTCTGACTACCGTGATGACTTTGAGTGCCCCAACGAATTTGAGAGTTTAGATTTCTGACCGTTGCTATGCTGAGCGTCAGCTGTCCCAAGGATCTTATCCTGACAACGGTCATATCATTGAAGGGCATTTATGTCTTATCATGTCAGGTTGCTCCCAGGCTATAAATAGCCGCCCCCTACAACCATTCGTTGGTTGGCTGCTCTGAGAGATAGATTGACACTTGTCATATAGAGCAACCCATTCCTCTGACGACTTAGAGAGAATCCTAAGTGAGGAAAAAAACTTATGCTCGAAGCCTTAAAGTGATTGAGCATCACTAAAGAAATTGTCGTGTGTGGAACCCACGCCTGTTACCTTTGAAGACTATGTATCTTCCAGACTGTTAGGCGTCATGGTCTAGAGCATCCAAGAGTCATTGTGGATTGCCGGGTGACCAGTTTGTGAAGGTTTTAGAGGTCTACCTTGAAGACTTACCACGAGTGACTGGGCGGAGTCTAAGTGACTTGAGCTCAAGGGAAATGCGGTGAGGACTAAGTGTCTTTAGAGTGCAAGCTTAGCCGCCCCAACCAGACGTACGATTGTCACAACAGTTGGAACTGGTCGAACAAATCCATTGTCTTCATCGAGCATCCTAGTTCTATTTCTTCAATCCCTCATTTACATACTCGTACCTTGAAGAAATTGCTTGCTGTTTTGTGAAGACTTTGACTAGCAACTTTCTCTATTTCCTCAACTCAAATTCTTCAGTCACTGCACTTGTCCTGAATGCTAGTTACTCTTTCACTCGTATGCTTCAATTCATCATGATGACCATGTTGTTCATGTATTTCGCATATGCCTGAGTACTTATACGATGCACTGTTTTTCCTAACTCTGCTATTCCCTCATTTAGAATTTCTTCAGTGAAAAATTTGTAAAAATCACCCAATCACCCCCCATATGGCTGATATAACGCAATTTCACAACGTTATTTAATTATGCAGCAACAATATCTCAAAAGATTCAATTGATTTCAATGAAAAATATGATCAGAAAGTGACAATTCATCATGTCCCAACAAACACACCACTGATTACATCAAATTGCTCCCGATCATGTGAGAAGGCTCACAGGAACATGGTAATGAAGATCCAAAAATAGAGAGAACCGTCTAGCTACTACTTTGGACCTTAAGGTCCTAATGAAACTACTCATACATGGTCATGGATGCAGCAAGGTTGATGAAAATGGCTCCGGCAATGGCATCCCGCTCCGGCGGGGCTTCGGAAGAGGCCTCCAGATGGAATCTTCGCGGAACATGAACTTGCAACGTCGATAAAATTCTTCTGAAAATCTAGCGGAGGTTTTCGGTATTTATAGGCATTTATGGCAGTGCAATCAATGTAAGGCGATGCATGTAGGCCCCACACGTCCAGTTGGCATGCCCCTAGGCCACATGGCCCCCTGCTACTCGTCTCGATATCTGCCAAAGCTTCCCATGTTTCTTGTTGCCCAAAAACATATTAAATTAGCGAATGATTTTGACCTCCGTAGATATTGATTTCTTGTGATACCAAAAACAAGCAAAAAAACAAGAACTGGCACTTGCCACTAAATTAATTGGTTAGTCCAGAAAAATAATATAATTTGCTATAAAATTATATAAAACTGATAATATAATAGCATGAAACAATCAAAAATTATATATATGTTTGAGACGTATCGACATCCCCAAGATTAATCCATGCTCGTTCTCAAGTAGGTAAATGATAAATAAAGACTCATGGGCTCGAGATATCTTATGTGATCCTAGGGTCATTGATGATGATTGTGCGAAGATTATTATAATTATGTGGTCGATGTAGCACTCTTGCAACCATTTGAAGCATGGTGAAGAAGAGAGGGATCCTATCAATACCATCAGATCTATCAAGGAGGCACTTGCTCTACTTGATCTTCCTTAGAAGACCCTTGTTATGTTGTCGCGCTATGGTTGGCAGCCTCCAAATCCTGGCATTATTATGATTGTTGAAATACCATGTATGTCTATGATATATTGTACGTGATGTCTTGTGCGTGGGTACATAGGTTGTAACCCCAGATCCTATTCAGTAGGGATAGCAACAGATGAGGCATGCATGCACCTGCGTGTGCCCTGCCCGATATCCCTCTCTCTCGCTACTTCTCTGTATATGTAAACAGTTGATGAGGGAATACAATAACTGCATCAGTGCTATTCACTCTTCAGCTTGGTAATTAGAGCCATGGCCAGCACTGCGGATAACACCGTGTCGGCCCATTCTTCCCCTACCCTCCCTCCCTCGTCTACCCAAACCTCGCCGGCGCTCGCTTCCTTCGTCGCCGGTGCCATCACCTCTTTTGCCCCTCCCACTGTCTCTTCCCTTCCCTCAATGTCCACAACGCCAATATAACGTCCTACATCCGCTTCGTCCTTGATCCTGCCCAGAATAACTACCACCACTGGCGGCATTTGTTCTGGTCCGTCGCTGCAAAATACGGTGGGCTCAACCACCACGACGAGACCTACGTCCCTGACACCACCGATCTTGAGTGGCGCCGGGCTGACATCTCGGTGCTGCTGTGGTATCATGCCACTATCATCGACAGCTTCCCCGATGTCATGATGACCGACGACGCCACCGCCCTCACTGTGTGGCAACGCCTCGAGCGATACTTCCTCTCCAATCGTGCCTCCCGCGGGATCCAGCTGCGCCGCTAGTTCAACAACCTACAGCAAGGTGATCTGTCGATTGCCGAGTATACTCATCGCCTCAAGAACCTCTCTACTGCTATCAGCGACGTTAATAAGCCCGTATCCCAGGATGATCTTCTGTCACAGCTGCTTCATGGTCTGAGAAAGCCCTTCCACGCCCTCGGCGACATCATCGGCGACTCTGACCCCCAGCTGGATTTCGAGACTGTCGTCTCTCGCCTCTCCAACGCTGAAGACAAGATGCAGTAGCGCGCTCTCATCGAGGGGACCATGGCCCTCGTGATCCAGGGTGGCTCTCCCTCACCTGGCACTCGCGGCGGTGCCTCATCTGGTGATGCTCGGGCACCTGACCCTCCTGCTCGGCATGGCGGCCAGGGCTACGTTGTCGGCCCCGGTGCTGGTGACAGCCAGGGCTTTGGCGCAGGGATCGGCCATGGTGGTGGCCAGGACTCCGGCGGGCGCTGTCGTCGGCGAGGCCTTGGACGTGGCCACGGCGACGGTGGTCGCGGTCCCTAGAACACTGCAGCGCCCACACCGTGGATGGGGTACTTCGCCACCTACGGGATGACGTTCCCTCGTCCATCGTGGGTGCCTCCGAACGCCGCCGGCGTCCTCGGCCCACGTCCCACTGCTCCAACTCAGGTTTACCCTGTTATGTACAGTGGATCGGCACCCCTACCCCGCCCTGGTCGGGCCGGTCGCCTTCACCACTCCCGCACCGTATGCACCTCCGCCACTCATGCTGCACGGGCCCTCCAGCTGGGATCATCAGGCTCTCTTCAACACCGCCTACAGCAATGTCATCGCCCAACATCCCAACAACGGTGCTGATTGGGTGATGGATTCTGGTGCCTCCTCACACATCACAGGTCAACAAGGTTACCTCTCCATCTGTTACTCTCCATCTTGGCTTTCTTCATCTAGCATTATTGTTGGTAATGGTCACAAGATGCCTATTGTTGCCGCCGGTTCCACCGTTCTCGCACCATACCCCTTCCACCTTGATAATGTTCTTGTCTCTCCATCTATTGTTCAAAATCTTATTGGTGTTCGGAAGTTCACTACTCACAATTGGTGCTCGGTGAAATTTGACCCTTTCGGTTTTCATGTGAAGGATCTGGTAACCGGGAAACTTCGCCATCGCTCCAATAGTCCTGGACTATTGTACCCCTTCCATGGTGATTCCGGCTCCGGGCAGGCGGCTGTCTCCCTCACTGTCGACGTTTATACATGGCACATGCGGCTTGGCCATCCGGGGCGTGCCTCGCTTTCTAGGCTTTCTCGTGATTTCCTTCATTTGCGCAATAATGTAGCTCCCTCTGTATGCTCTACTTGCCAGCTTGGGAAGCAGCCAAGACTTCCTTTTCCTACCTCTAGAAGTTGTACCACCGCACCATTTCAAATAATTCATTGCGATCTTTGGACTTCGCCCATTGCGAGCTTTTCCGGTTTCCAATATTATCTTATTGTATTAGATGACTTCTCGCATTACTCGTGGTCATTCCCTCTACGTTGCAAGTCCGACACCTCATCCACTCTACAACGCTTCTTCCAATACGTCCTCACACAATTTCATACTCTAATAAAATGTCTCCAATGCGATAACGGCGGTGAATTCATAAACTCTTACCTACGCACATTCTTCTCGAACAATGGCATTAGTTTTCGCATCTCCTGCCCCTACACCTCCCCTCAGAACGGCAAAGCCGAGAAACTCATTCGCTCCACCAATGGCATTGTTCGAACGCTCCTCATTCAAGCCAACTTTCCGCCACCAATGGCATATTTCCAACACCCTCCGGTGGTTCTTCGCTCCAATATTGCTTATTTCCTCCAGAAAAAATCATCAAAAGTTTCGGGCGATTCCGAGAACTTTCATTTTCTGCACAAAAACAACACCACAGTAATTCTGCTGAAAAGAGCGTCAGTCCGGGTTAGTTCCAAATAAAGCATATAAAGTGCATCAAAACCATATAAAAGTATTATAAACATAGGCAAATATGGCATGAATACTTCATAAATTATCGATGCATTGGAGACGTGTCAATGAGCAAATTTATTATGATGATGGCATGCCTCCTATCTATGATGATTATGTTGATGACATGTATGCTAGAAAGAGTGGTAGTAACCATGAAACTTGTCATCATGATTTTAATGTTAAATTTGGTTATTTCAATCAAGTGTCTCATGATAGTTATTTTGTTGCTTTTGCTCCCACTATTATGAATGAGAAGCAATTTTCTTATGTGGAGAGTGATAAATTTTCTATGCCTGTGGATCATGAAGATAATGTTTTATGTGATAGTTACATTATGGAATTCCTTCATGATGCTACTGAAAATTATTATGAGGGAGGAACATATGCTTGTAGGAATTGCAAGAATATCAAGTTTCCTCCCAATGTGTTGAAAATCTTGAAGATATGCTTGTTTTGCTTTCCTATGCTAGTTGATTCTTGCTCCCATAAATTTTTTGCTCACAAAATTCCTATGCACAAGAAGAGGGTTAGACTTAAATGTGCTTTTAATATGCATCATGAGGCTCCCATTGTGTTTCAATTCTTTACTTTTATGTGAGCATCATAGAAATCATCATGCCTAGCTAAAAAGGCTTTAAAGAAAAGCGCTTTTTGGGATACAACCCAATATTTATACTTTCTATTTTTGTGTTTGAACATGATTAAGATATTATAGTAATCATGTTCTGTGCCTTTTTTTAATTAAGTGCCAAGTAAAGCCTTTGGGATAGTGTGGATACTTGTTGGTTTGATTCTCTGCAAAAACAGAAACTTTTACGTCCAGTGCAGAATTTCTCTGATTTTATTGGAGAGTCAAAAAATTCTGAAATTTTTAGAACGTTTTTCTAGGCAAATTTATGTGTTTTCCTAATTTTTAATAATTTTTAGAGACATATAAGTATGGTTATACTACATATCTTCACAGACTGTTCTGTTTTTGACAGATTCTGTTTTCATGCATAGTTTGCTTGTTTTAGTGTTTACATAGCTTATATTTAGTGGTAAAAAATATGTAAATGATAGAATACAGTAGGTATTGTGTGAGAACAATTATGAATCTTGTCTTGACAGTACCTAAGTGAATGATCTATCTTTATTACACTAACCCATCTCACGAAGTTCCGTTAAGTTTTGTGTGATTGAAGTTTTCAAGTTTTGGGTGAGACACCGATATGAGGAGAATAAGTAGTGGTAATACCCTAAGCTTGGGGATGCCCAAGGTAATATCCAAGGAAGACTCAAGCGTCTAAACTTGGGGATGCCCCGGAAGGCATCCCCTTTGTCGTCTTCAACACTATTGGTATATATCTTACTTAGAGCTATATTTTTATTCGTCACATAATATGTGTTTTGCTTGGATCATAATTTCATTTTGTTAGTATTTTCTTGCTGTTATTTATAATCTTGTTTTGAATAAAAACTTCCAAGAATTGCCTTTTAGGATGCTTGCATTACATGTTTGATGTGTGCTGTGTAAAACAGAATCTTTTGTTGTAGTGTTTGAATTTTAATATTTTATTGGACTTGGAAAGTTTCTAAAAACTTTACACAGTATTTTAATATGAAGTTTTTATCATGTCTTGAATTTTCAGAATTATTTGATTTACAGAAGTGCACTTTGTAAATTAATTGCTACAGACTGTCCTGTTTAGACAGATTCCCGTCATAGTTTTGTTATCTACTTATCCTAGAATTTTCATGGATTATATTGGTAGATATAAATTAAGGAAATGAGAGTATACAATACCTATTGTTTGAAAAATATTATGCAACTTGTCTTGGAAGTACATAAAGTGTTGATTTATTCTTATGTGCACTAACCTATCTCACGATTTCTTTTCAAGTTTTGTGTGGATGAAGTTTTTGAGACCTAGGTGATACCGTGATATGAGAGGAATTAACGAGGCACAAGAGATCAAGCTTAGGGATGCCCAAGTCTCCAAAATTCAATATTACAAGAAGTCTCAAGCATCTAAGCTTGGGAATGCTACGCATCCCACCTCTCTTCATCAATAAATATCGGTTAGCCTATGTTGAGCCTAAGTTCTTATTTGTCCACATGATATGTGCTATTTTTGGAGTGTCCTTTGTTTTCTTTGCCATTAAAAATAAATCTTAGATCTGAAAGTCTTTATTGAGAGAGAGTCCTCACAAAGCTACTTGATTGTTTGACTACTCATTGTTCTTCACTTATATCTTTTGAGAGTTGTTTGATGTGCTTCACTTTTATAGAGTAAATTGTGAATGAATGAAATATCATGAATCTGAAATTACCACTCTGATTTATGCTTAGTAGTAGTTTCACATTTGGTTTATAAAGTAAAATCTATTGAAGTTTGACAATCACAATATTGGTCATACAAGCAATTCATGAATAACTATTATAAGAAAGAGAAATGTCACATACAAATATATTTTATTGGACATATTTTATGATTGTGAATGCCCATTAATTATACCTTGATCAAATTGCTGAAGTTGGACAAGGAAGACAACATAATGGTTATGTTTGGGTATATTTGCATAGAAGTTATATTGTTATGGATCCTCCAACATGGTGTGCTTGTTTAGAACCTTTAGCCAGCCAAAACTTCGTACTAAGTAGAGATACTACTTGTACATCCAAATCCTTGATCCAAGTTTCTTCCATGAGAGTCCACCATACCTACCTATATATGGTATTTCACTGCGCATTCCAAGTAAATTTGCACGTGCCACCTCTAAACATTAAAATAAACATCCGTTTTGTGTGCTCGTACCCCTCATGGAGCGACGGGGCGGTCATTATCTTCCATGCTAAGCGGGTTATTCTCAAGATGAGTGTTTATTCACTTGTCATTGCACGAGAGGGGATGGTAAAAAGGATGCCCAGTCCTGCATAATACAAAAATAAATAAACAAGAACTCCCCCTAGAAAGTTGATTGTTTGGATGGCACCCGTGGATTCGGTCAGCCATGGAATGTTATTGAATGGTGGAGGGGGTAAAATTTCAATTCTGTTTGGGAACCACAAGTAATGTGTTTAGCAAGGAAGATATTGAAAACTCTGTTGTGACATTGACAGGAAAAGTATACCACTCAAAATTATATATTCATCTCTGTTTTAAACAATGAGCTCTGGCACCTCTGCAAATCCCTGCTTCCCTCTGCGAAGGGACAATCTATTTACTTTTATGTTATTTACTTTCATGTTATTTACTTTTCATGTTGAATCAACTTCTTATTCCAACCTCCAGCTACTAGTTGGCAAGAATCATGTGGTGGGGAAAGATCCAAACACATATATCCAGTCAAATATATTTGATCATGATTCAATATTGTTGATAATTATCTTCATGATAAGTATGTTGGGAGGTGAAACATTAAGCCCCTATCTTTCTTTGTGTTTGATGGATGTTGTTTGTTCTAAAAATATGCTTTGAGTATTATCAATCATAGTAGACTATATGCTAATTGAGTATGTTGATCTCTTACTTAGACTTTGCTAAAAATAAGCATTGAAATCGTTTGGTGACTAAGAACATAGGTTGTTAAGTTTCAAGAGAATACATTGTTTTAACCATGACATGTGAATTGATTGCTACTCTATCATGATGATTTTTATGAGAAAAATTTGCTAGTTATGATACTAGAAAAGTTTCCTTAAGTTATCAATGATCAAAACTATTCACTATGCTAGCATCCACACTTCATAAATTACTTCTTTTATCATTTACCTACTCGAGGACGAGTAGGAATTAAGCTTGGGGATGCTGGTACATCTCCAACGTATCGATAATTTATGAAGTATTCATGCCATATTTGCCTATGTTTACAATAATTTTATATGGTTTTGATGCACTTTATATGATTTATTTAGAACTAACATAGACTGACGCTATTTTCAGGAGAATTACAGTGGTGTTGTTTTTGTGCAGAAAATAGAAGTTCTCGGAATCGCCTGAAACTTTTTTTATGATTTTTATGGAGAAAATAAGTAATACCGGAGCACAGAACCATCAAAGGGGAGCCGCCTGTGGGCCACAAGCCAACAGGGCGCCCCCACCCCCTAGGCACGCCCTGTTAGCTTGTGGGGCCCACGTGGCTCTAGTTGGTGTGATTCCAACGCTGAAAATTCCTATAAATCCACAAACCCCCTAAAGTTAACCTAGAACTTCCGCTCCACCGCAACAACTCTCTGTATCGAAGAAAAACCCATCTGGAGCCTTTCGGGTACCCTGTCGGAGGGGGAAATCATCACCGGTGGCCATCTTCATCATCCCGGCGGAGGCCATGACGAGGAGGGAGTAGTTCACCCTCAGGGCTGAGGGTATGTACCAGTAGCTAAGTGTTTAATCTCTCTCTATCTCTCTCGTGTTCTTGAGATGGCACGATCTTGATATATTGCAAGCTTTGTTAGTATAGTTGGATCATATGGTGTTCTTCCCTTGCTATCTCGTTGTGATGGATTGAATCTTACCCTTTGAGATTTTGTTATGTCGGATTGAATATTGAATTCGAGATCACTTGATGTATGTCTTGCATGTGGATACCCGTGGTGACAATGGGGTGTTTTATTGATTCACTTGATATATGTTTTGGTACTCAATTTGCGGATTCCTGTGGTGACAATGGGGTAATCTATGCATATGGGTTGATACACATTCTTGTCCTACTTTCTCCGATAGAAATCTTGGGGTACTCTTTGAAGTTCTTTGTGTTGGATTGAATACGATGAATCTGAAATTGTTTGATGCATGTCGAATAATTAACCCACAGATACTTGAGGTGACATTGGAGTATCTACGTGACATTAGGGTTGATTGATATGCATCATAGGTGTTATTTTACTACGAACTCTAGGGCTGTTTGTTACACTTATAGGAATAACTCAAAAGATTGATCGGCAAGAATAACTTTGAGGTGGTTCTACCTCCTACACCAATTTCATCTTATGTTCTCTGCTACTTATGAACTTTGGAGTTATTCTTTGTTGCACGTTGAGGGATGATCATATGATTATATTATGTTAGCATTGTTGAGAGATTGCACTAGTGAAAGTATGAACCCTAGGCCTTATTTCCAAGCATTTATACAACGTTTTGCTCGCTGTTTGCCACTTGCTACCTTGCTGTTTTTATATTTTCAGATTACAAAAACCTATATCTACTATCCATATTGCACTTGTATCACCATCTTTTCGTCGAACTAGTGCACCTATACAATTTCTCATTGTATTGGGTGTGTTGGGGACACAAGAGATTTCTTGTATTTGATTGCAGGGTTGTTCGAGAGAGACCATATCCATCCTACACCTCCCATGGATTGCTAAATCTTAGGTCATCCACGTGAGGGAAATTTGATGCTATCCTACAAAACTATGCACTTGGAGGCCCAACAACGTCTACAAGAATAAAGTTGCATAGTAGACATCAAGCTATTTTCTGGCACCGTTGCCGGAGAGGTGAGTGCTTGAAGGTATATCTTTAGATCTTGCAATTAAATCTTTTTGTTTCTTGTTTATCACTAGTTCGGTTTATAAAAGAAAAACTACAAAAAATGGAGTTTAGGTTGCCTCAATTGCTTCGTCTTTTTAATGTCTTTCGTGAAAATGATGGTTCATATTCTTCATCGCATACCACTGATGAAGTTGAGGATCTTGAAGATAACATTGTTGGTCCTTCATCACCAATAGGCCCCAACAACACTGGCGCTCCTCCACCACCTTCAAGATGAAATTCTTCAAGGGCGTTAGTTCTCAATTTCGTCTCCTTTTGGTCATTTGATGACAAAGGAGGAGAAATTTTAGTTAGTCTTCAAGAGGGTCTCAATGTATTGGTTGATACTTTTGATTAAGTTGCAACTCTCGTTCTTTTGAGGTGTTTGTGAATGAGTTGTAACTTAAGCTTGATGGCCGTCTGACTCTTTTGAACCGTTTTCTACATGTTTTACCCTAAATTAATATCTATGCACGCATGTTGAATTTCGTGAGGCACCATTTTTCATCATGCATTCCAAATTCTTCATATTATATGTTCAATGCATGAATGGATTCCAAGATATAGGGAGATATATCCACAATTTCATCCTGCCATGTGCATTTGCAATCCAAAGCAAATTCTTCAATATGCACATCTTCAGGGGGTGTTCTTCTATATCTTGTTATGAAATTCTTCAAACTCTGTACTTGCACTCAATATTTTTATCCCCGTGAAAATTTAATCTATTTGTCATCAATCACCAAAAAGGGGGAGATTGTAAGTGCATCTAGTGCCCCTTAGTGGTTTTGGAGTATTGACGACAAATAGGTTAAGGGACTAATGTGTTTGTGAGTGTACACAGGTGTTATATTACCTAAAGAGTTTGGTTTAACCGACGAAAGACGACCCCTAAAAATGTATATCTTCAAATGACGAATTTGATATATTCCTTGAAGAAATGGAAGTGAAGAAGTTGGTGTGACCATGAAGAAATTGACATGAAGACTTGAAGTGTGAAGACTTTTGTTTTCATATTTTGTTTTATCTTTCTCGAGTCATAGGAAACACCTTACTGTTAAATGGGGTCTAAGCGAAACATGGACGCATTTCCAAGTTATGCTCATAAACTACTATCCTAATCCTTCGAGTGATGCCTTTGGAAATCTCTTACAACGCAGACAAGTTCTCCAGTGACAGACACGATGTTCTTCTGGTCACGGAGGACTTTGGTCTGACTGAGAAGCTAGGACATCGCCAGTGCGTTCTGACTACCGTGATGACTTTGAGTGCCCCAACGAATTTGAGAGTTTAGATTTCTGACCGTTGCTATGCTGAGCGTCAGCTGTCCCAAGGATCTTATCCTGACAACGGTCATATCATTGAAGGGCATTTATGTCTTATCATGTCAGGTTGCTCCCAGGCTATAAATAGCCGCCCCCTACAACCATTCGTTGGTTGGCTGCTCTGAGAGATAGATTGACACTTGTCATATAGAGCAACCCATTCCTCTGACGACTTAGAGAGAATCCTAAGTGAGGAAAAAAACTTATGATCGAAGCCTTAAAGTGATTGAGCATCACTAAAGAAATTGTCGTGTGTGGAACCCACGCCTGTTACCTTTGAAGACTATGTATCTTCCAGACTGTTAGGCGTCATGGTCTAGAGCATCCAAGAGTCATTGTGGATTGCCGGGTGACCAGTTTGTGAAGGTTTTAGAGGTCTACCTTGAAGACTTACCACGAGTGACTGGGCGGAGTCTAAGTGACTTGAGCTCAAGGGAAATGCGGTGAGGACTAAGTGTCTTTAGAGTGCAAGCTTAGCCGCCCCAACCAGACGTACGATTGTCACAACAGTTGGAACTGGTCGAACAAATCCATTGTCTTCATCGAGCATCCTAGTTCTATTTCTTCAATCCCTCATTTACATACTCGTACCTTGAAGAAATTGCTTGCTGTTTTGTGAAGACTTTGACTAGCAACTTTCTCTATTTCCTCAACTCAAATTCTTCAGTCACTGCACTTGTCCTGAATGCTAGTTACTCTTTCACTCGTATGCTTCAATTCATCATGATGACCATGTTGTTCATGTATTTCGCATATGCCTGAGTACTTATACGATGCACTGTTTTTCCTAACTCTGCTATTCCCTCATTTAGAATTTCTTCAGTGACAAATTTGTAAAAATCACCCAATCACCCCCCATATGGCTGATATAACGCAATTTCACAACGTTATTTAATTATGCAGCAACAATATCTCAAAAGATTCAATTGATTTCAATGAAAAATATGATCAGAAAGTGACAATTCATCATGTCCCAACAAACACACCACTGATTACATCAAATTGCTCCCAATCATGTGAGAAGGCTCACAGGAACATGGTAATGAAGATCCAAAAATAGAGAGAACCGTCTAGCTACTACTTTGGACCTTAAGGTCCTAATGAAACTACTCATACATGGTCATGGATGCAACAAGGTTGATGAAAATGGCTCCGGCAATGGCATCCCGCTCCGGCGGGGCTTCGGAAGAGGCCTCCAGATGGAATCTTCGCGGAACATGAACTTGCAACGTCGATAAAATTCTTCTGAAAATCTAGCGGAGGTTTTCGGTATTTATAGGCATTTATGGCAGTGCAATCAATGTAAGGCGATGCATGTAGGCCCCACACGTCCAGTTGGCATGCCCCTAGGCCACATGGCCCCCTGCTACTCGTCTCGATATCTGCCAAAGCTTCCCATGTTTCTTGTTGCCCAAAAACGTATTAAATTAGCAAATGATTTTGACCTCCGTAGATATTGATTTCTTGTGAAACCAAAAACAAGCAAAAAAACAAGAACTGGCACTTGCCACTAAATTAATTGGTTAGTCCAGAAAAATAATATAATTTGCTATAAAATTATATAAAACTGATAATATAATAGCATGAAACAATCAAAAATTATATATATGTTTGAGACGTATCGACATCCCCAAGATTAATCCATGCTCGTTCTCAAGTAGGTAAATGATAAATAAAGACTCATGGGCTCGAGATATCTTATGTGATCCTAGGATCATTGATGATGATTGTGCGAAGATTATTATAATTATGTGGTCGATGTAGCACTCTTGCAACCATTTGAAGCATGGTGAAGAAGAGAGGGATCCTATCAATACCATCAGATCTATCAAGGAGGCACTTGCTCTACTTGATCTTCCTTAGAAGACCCTTGTTATGTTGTCGCGCTATGGTTGGCAGCCTCCAAATCCTGGCATTATTATGATTGTTGAAATACCATGTATGTCTATGATATATTGTACGTGATGTCTTGTGCGTGGGTACATAGGTTGTAACCCCAGATCCTATTCAGTAGGGATAGCAACAGATGAGGCATGCATGCACCTGCGTGTGCCCTGCCCGATATCCCTCTCTCTCGCTACTTCTCTGTATATGTAAACAGTTGATGAGGGAATACAATAACTGCATCAGTGCTATTCACTCTTCAACTTGGTAATTAGAGCCATGGCCAGCACTGCGGATAACACCGTGTCGGCCCATTCTTCCCCTACCCTCCCTCCCTCGTCTACCCAAACCTCGCCGGCGCTCGCTTCCTTCGTCGCCGGTGCCATCACCTCTTTTGCCCCTCCCACTGTCTCTTCCCTTCCCTCAATGTCCACAACGCCAATATAACGTCCTACATCCGCTTCGTCCTTGATCCTGCCCAGAATAACTACCACCACTGGCGGCATCTGTTCTGGTCCGTCGCTGCAAAATACGGTGGGCTCAACCTCCACGACGAGACCTACGTCCCTGACACCACCGATCTTGAGTGGCACCGGGCTGACATCTCGGTGCTGCCCTGGTATCATGCCACTGTCATCGACAGCTTCCCCGATGTCATGATGACCGACGACGCCACCGCCCTCACTGTGTGGCAACGCCTCGAGCGATACTTCCTCTCCAATCGTGCCTCCCGCGGGATCCAGCTGCGCCGCTAGTTCAACAACCTACAGCAAGGTGATCTGTCGATTGCCGAGTATACTCATCGCCTCAAGAACCTCTCTACTGCTATCAGCGACGTTAATAAGCCCGTATCCCAGGATGATCTTCTGTCACAGCTGCTTCATGGTCTGAGAAAGCCCTTCCACGCCCTCGGCGACATCATCGGCGACTCTGACCCCCAGCTGGATTTCGAGACTGTCGTCTCTCGCCTCTCCAACGCTGAAGACAAGATGCAGTAGCGCGCTCTCATCGAGGGGACCATGGCCCTCATGATCCAGGGTGGCTCTCCCTCACCTGGCACTCGCGGCGGTGCCTCGTCTGGTGATGCTCGGGCACCCGACCCTCCTGCTCGGCATGGCGGCCAGGGCTACGTTGTCGGCCCCGGTGCTGGTGACAGCCAGGGCTTTGGCGCAGGGATCGGCCATGGTGGTGGCCAGGACTCCGGCGGGCGCTGTCGTGGGCGAGGCCTTGGACGTGGCCACGGCGACGGTGGTCGCGGTCCCTAGAACACTGCAGCGCCCACACCGTGGATGGGGTACTTCGCCACCTACGGGATGACGTTCCCTCGTCCATCGTGGGTGCCTCCGAACGCCGCCGGCGTCCTCGGCCCACGTCCCACTGCTCCAACTCAGGCTTACCCTGTTATGTACAGTGGATCGGCACCCCTACCCCGCCCTGGTCGGGCCGGTCGCCTTCACCACTCCCGCACCGTATGCACCTCCGCCACTCATGCTGCACGGGCCCTCCAGCTGGGATCATCAGGCTCTCTTCAACACCGCCTACAGCAATGTCATCGCCCAACATCCCAACAATGGTGCTGATTGGGTGATGGATTCTGGTGCCTCCTCACACATCACAGGTCAACAAGGTTACCTCTCCATCTGTTACTCTCCATCTTGGCTTTCTTCATCTAGCATTATTGTTGGTAATGGTCACAAGATGCCTATTGTTGCCGCCGGTTCCACCGTTCTCGCACCATACCCCTTCCACCTTGATAATGTTCTTGTCTCTCCATCTATTGTTCAAAATCTTATTGGTGTTCGGAAGTTCACTACTCACAATTGGTGCTCGGTGAAATTTGACCCTTTCGGTTTTCATGTGAAGGATCTGGTAACCGGGAAACTTCGCCATCGCTCCAATAGTCCTGGACCATTGTACCCCTTCCATGGTGATTCCGGCTCCGGGCAGGCGGCTGTCTCCCTCACTGTCGACGTTTATACATGGCACATGCGGCTTGGCCATCCGGGGCGTGCCTCGCTTTCTAGGCTTTCTCGTGATTTCCTTCATTTGCGCAATAATGTAGCTCCCTCTGTATGCTCTACTTGTCAGCTTGGGAAGCAGCCAAGACTTCCTTTTCCTACCTCTAAAAGTTGTACCACCGCACCATTTCAAATAATTCATTGCGATCTTTGGACTTCGCCCATTGCGAGCTTTTCCGGTTTCCAATATTATCTTATTGTATTAGATGACTTCTCGCATTACTCGTGGTCATTCCCTCTACGTTGCAAGTCCGACACCTCATCCACTCTACAACGCTTCTTCCAATACGTCCTCACACAATTTCATACTCTAATAAAATGTCTCCAATGCGATAACGGCGGTGAATTCATAAACTCTTACCTACGCACATTCTTCTCGAACAATGGCATTAGTTTTCGCATCTCCTGCCCCTACACCTCCCCTCAGAACGGCAAAGCCGAGAAACTCATTCGCTCCACCAATGGCATTGTTCGAACGCTCCTCATTCAAGCCAACTTTCCGCCACCATTTTGGGTTGAAGCCCTACATACCGCTACTTATCTCCTCAATCGACGCCCCTCCAGCCCTGTTAACTTTCTCACGCCCCATTACCTTCTCTTTGGTGCACATCCCACATATGATCATCTCCGTGCCTTCGGTTGCTTATGCTTCCCTAACATATATGCCACTTCCCCTCACAAACTGGTCCCTCGCTCTATCCGCTGCGTTTTCCTCGGCTACCCACTTGAACATAAGGGTTACCGGTGTCTCGACCTTGCTTCACGTCGCGTTATCATCTCCAGACATGTTATGTTCGATGAAACGAAATCCCCTTACAAACTTTCCACACCCTCACCTACACAGCAGCCCTTCACACCGGATCCTCCGCTGCACGAGGCCCCTGACCCACCTTTTCTCCATCCCCATCCCGCACCTACCTCGACCCGGCCGAACGGATCGACTCCGGATCCTGTTCCCAACTCCCAGCTCTAAACTCCCGTGTCGCCCGTCAGCCGCGCGGGTCCCCCGCTGTCCCCATCAACCCCCGCGTCTAGCGGACGCGCGAGTCGCCCATCCCGCGGCTTGACCACCACACCTAGCGGACCTACCGACCACTCCCACGATCCCTCGGATTGTGCGCCTTCCCCACCAACCCCGCCCGCGTCTCCCTCTGTTAACCAGGCAGCCTCTTCGTCACAATCCATTACGCCCTCTTCCGTCCTGCCACGTGTTCCTGCACACCCCACCTACGGTGTTCCCGTGCAACCACCACAGAATGAGCATCCACTACTGCAGGATGCTGCTAACGCGACACTGCAATCAGAGACCCTTCGACGAAACTGTGTGCGATGCATGAATCACAAACGGTATAGTTCAAGCTCCGTCGCTAGTGGCACGAACTGTGTGCTGACGTGGCTTGAGACTACGTCGGTATTTCCCCAAAGAGGAAGGGATGATGCAGCACAGCGATGGTAAGTATTTCTCTCAGTTATGAAACCAAGGTTATCGAACCAGTAGGAGGATCACCACCACCCAATAAGCAGCACCTGTACACAAACAACAAATACTTGCAACCCGACGCGAAAGAGAGGTTGTCAATCTCTCTACGGTAATAAGATAGATTAGGTAATGATAGATAGGAGAGATAGATCTCTCAAGAACACAAATAAAAAGAGTAAATATGCAGCAATATGTTTTTGGGTTTTTGGTTTTGTAGATTTGAAAACAAACATTGCAAAAAGATAGATCGGAAAGCAATATGTTGGAAAGGTAGACCCGGGGGCCGTAGGGTTCACTAGTGGCTTCTCTCATGAGTATAGCGCACGGTGGGTGAACAAATTACTGTTGGGTAATTGATAGAAAATCGAATAGTCATGACGATATCCAAGGCGACGAACATTATATAGGCATCACGTCCAAGATAGATAGACCGACTCCTGCCTGCATCTACCTCTATTACTCCACACATCGACTGCTATCCAGCATGCATCTAGTGTATTAAGTTCATGGAAAAACGGAGTAATGCAATAAGAACGATGACATGATGTAGACAAGATCTATTCATGTAGGAATAGACCCCATCTTGTTATCCTTAATAGCAACGATACATGCGTGTCTTGCTACCCCTTCTGTCACTGGGAGAGCACACCGCAAGATCGAACCCATCACAAAGCACCTCTTCCCATGGCAAGAAAAATCGATTTAGTTGGCCTAACTAAACCAAAGATTCGAAGAAGAAATATTATTTTTGGGACTAACCTATTAACCTATTCCAGTGAGACTATCTTTGCAATTAAGGATAATATAGTCACACCTTTTATATTATTTTTGGGACTAACCTATTAACCTAGAGCCCAGTGCCAGTTTCTGTTTTTTCCTTGCTTTTGAGTATTGCAGATAAGGAATATCAAACGGAGTCCAAACGGAATAAAATCTTCGCGATGATTTTTCTTGGACCAGAAGAAACCTACCAGACTTGGAGAGGGGGGCAGGAGACCTGCCGGCAGACGACAAGCCTGCAGGGCGCGCCCTAGGGGGGCGCCCCCCTGGCTTGTGGCCCCCCTGCAGGCCTCCTAACCCTAATCTTCCTCCTATAAATTCCCAAATATTCCCCCAATACCAAAAAGAGCCACGAAAATACTTTTCCGCCGCCGGAAGCCTCTGTTCCCGTGAGATCCCATCTTGGAGCCTTTTCCGGTAATCTGCCGGAGGGGGATTCGATCACGGAGGGCATCTACATCAACTCCATTGCCCCTCCGATGATGCGTGAGTAGTTCACCTTAGACCTTCGGGTCCATAGCTAGTAGCTAGATGGCTTCTTCTCTCTCTCTATGTTCTTCAATACCATGTTCTCCATGATCTTCATGGAGATCTATCCGATGTAATACTCTTTTGCGGTGAGTTTGTCGAGATCCGATGAATTGTGGGTTTATGATAAGATTATCTATGAATATTATTTGAATCTTCTCTGAATTCTTATATGCATGATTTCATATCTTTGCAAGTCTCTTCAGTTATTGGTTTGGTTTGGCCAACTAGATTGGTAATTCTTGCAATGGGAGAAGTGCTTAGTTTTGGGTTCAATCTTGCGGTGTCCTCACCCAGTGACAAAGTAGGGGTAGCGAGGCACGTATTTGTATTGTTGCCATCAAGGGTAAAAAGATGGGGTTTTCATCATATTGCTTGAGTTTATCCCTCTACATCATGTCATCTTACTTAATGCGTTACTTTGTTCTTCATGAACTTAATACTCTAGATGCAGGCAGGAGTCGGTCGATGTGTGGAGTAATAGTAGTAGATGCAGAATCGTTTCGGTCTACTTGACACGGACGTGATGCCTATATGCATAATCATTGCCTTGGATATCGTCATAACTATGCGCTTTTCTATCAATTGCTCGACAGTAATTTGTTCACCCACCGTATTATTTTCCTTCAAGAGAGAAGCCTCTAGTGAAACTTATGGCCCCCGGGTCTATTTTCCATATTATATTTTCAGATATATAAACCAAAAATACCAAAAATACTTTGCTGCAATCTTTTTACTTTTGTTTTACTTTTCGTTTTAGTAATCTTTTATATCTATCTCTATCAGATCTCATCCTTGCAAGTAACCATGAAGGGATTGACAACCCCTTTATAGCGTTGGGTGCAAGTGTTTGATTGTTTGTGTAGGTGCAAACATTGGGGCCTTGCTTGTACCTCCTACTGGATTGATACCTTGGTTCTCAACAACTGAGGGAAATACTTATCTACTTTGCTGCATCACCCTTTCCTCTTCAAGGGAAAACCAACGCAAGCTCAAGAAGTAGCAACAGAAAATAACACAGACGGTTTGTGGTAATAAGCACCTGATTCGGAAAGTGATATCACAAATTTTTGTTCGCACTCCTACATAATCAACTAAAGAACATAATAGCGACATTACATATCAGCAAGGTTCAGAAAATAGCAAAATGGAAACAGCTACTCGTCGTCGTTGTTGCGGGGCTGGCCTGTTGGTTCACCAATGTAGAAATAGCTTCTGCACTCATGCAACATCCTCTCTATGGAAGTAGGATCCACTTTCGGGTCGGCGATGACCATATTCTTGAACGCTTCATAGGCACGGACGTTCCTCTGCTCATACCCCATCACGGTAGCTCCGCTCTCATGGAAAATCCCGTCCACGGTCAAATGCCTGCGTACGGCCCACTTACGACGGAGATATTCAAAGTGGTCGTAAACAACATAGTCAAGAGTTGCGCGCTGTGCTAGAGCGGTAGGAGACTGCAGTAAGGAGGCTGCTACCCTTATCGAGGCCAAATCCACGCGAGCCGGCAAGGCAACGGCGAACTGGTCGGCGGATGATGCCCTTTCGAAGGCCACAGCCGCGCATTCCGCGTACAGAACCGTGCTTGCCCGCAACTGATCTGATGTAACCTTCATCTCTTCCGCTATTGCCGTCAAGGCCTCCGGACCCTCGGCAACGCGTACCGCTGCCAAGGCCTCTGGACCCTCAGCAGCGCGTGCCGCCGCCAAGGCCTCCGGACCCTCAGCAGCGCGTACCGCCGCCAAGGTCTCCGGACCCTCAGCAGTGCGTACCGCCGCCAAGGCCTCCGGACCCTCAGCAGTGCATACCTGCCTCAACCGCGCGCTCCTCCGCAGCGGGGTCCTCCGCGTGGATGACATGTCTAATGTTGAGGATTTTGTGGAGGCGAGGTAAGTGGGGACAAGAAGGACAGATTTGGGGGGTGCGAGAGGGGAAAGAGACGGTGGAGAGCGAAGAGTGGTGATATTTATTTATGACCCTATACACGATTGCACACAGTTGTTATATGTGTTCCGTGTGCGATTATGTGTGCATGGAAAAGAACTCAAAGACTGTGAAAATGCTTCCCGCGCAAGCGCACGCGCCAGCCACAGAGGTAAATTATAAAATGATAAAATCCCCAATCCCCTTGGCAGCAGCTAGCTATAAATAACCACAGCGATGGCCGGCGGCGGCGGGTCAATGATCCCCTGGCTAGTTGCCACACACACCATCAAACCCCCAATGGCTGACGACAGGATGGAGTTGGGCAACGGCGGAATCGAGGCTGCGTGCGCGATGGTCGGCTTGAGGATCGACAGCCATGCCGCTACCTCTCCCGACGACAGCAAGAGGAGGCAGGAATCACGACATGAGCAAGCCAAGAAGTTAGCCAGGGTCGTCTTGAAAGCAACTAGTGATCGCCAGCGGGCGGTATTGCGGGCTCGGCGCAGAGTGCGCCGGATGGTGCGGGCGGCGGAGCAGGAACCGCGATGCCGCAAGGACAACTGCGTCAGTGGCCGCCACACGAGGCGCGGGCTTATGTCCCAGATGGAGCAGGACGCGGCTCCGGACGCTGGGGGAGGACATGCGGCCGTTGCTGCAGAATTGGCGATGGTTAGGGTCTCGTCGGCCGCCGTCATCGAGGCTGACCCTTCCTCGGTCGATCAAGGTGTAGGTCATCGACTTGGTGACCTCCTGTCCTCCTGAGCCAAGGAACGACACGATATCGATGGACGATGGCAGCTGTGCGTGCTGGGTCGGCGTTAGGGGCAGTAGCACTTTTGTGCGCGCGCAGTTCATATGTATTATATTGATGTAAAATTAATAGCGAGCTAATGTTTTGTAAATTACTCCGCCAACTATACACTGTACCAATTTGAGCAGATAAATTCTCGATTGAATTGCTAATGCCTGATTTGTGCTTGCACTGTGGACACAACGGTTGTGTTCGTCGGCGGCAGCCGGCTGCGACAGGCGTCGTCAAGCTCGAAGATTTGGTCGGGCCGAGGTCGAGAACGAGCAAGTATACAACAATGCGAATGAGGAAGAAGGGGGAGAGGGTCGGGGACTCGGGGTAGAGGGTCCGCGTAGGAAACGGTTCGTAAACATGAACCGTGTGCATTACGAACTAAAATCCCAACTACAGTATACGGGTGTGACGGGAGAAGTTTGGATTGCCGTTCGATCGCGGTGCATCCTACGGTGCGCATGCGCGATCCGTGTGGCTGGTGTTCTGGCCAATCAGAACACACCACAAAATGGGGTGAACGCACACGGCATTCGCAAAGTAACGGTTTGCCCAAAAAAATCACAAAGTTTCAAGGGAAACCCATATTTCCTTGGTTGTTTCTCCATTATTATTTTTCTACTATCAACATACCCACTAGAATGGAACGTGTCCAAAATTCACATTCTTTCATGCTCGTTTACCATACTTAGTCTTTTTTGTGCACTTTTCTAGGCATTTACTGCTTATAATTCAAGTTCGAATGTTTTATTCATGAAAAGGTGTTCAAAACATGTTATCTCGTGTGGTGCCCAGGCATGACCTCAATACGATTCGGTAAAAAATTTGAGGAGGTATATATGGATAATGTCGTGACAGACACTCTTCATATACCGGACCATCACCTATGGAGTTTCATGGCTCGGAGAGCAAAAATCGCAATGTTTTCAAGGGGAACCCATATTTCCTTGGTCCTTTCAACTTGATTTATTTTCTACGATCAACATACCCACTAGAATGCACCATGTCCAAATTTCACAATTTGCATGCTCATTTATCGTATTTGGTCCCTTTTGTGTATTTTCTAGGTCCTTTGTGCTTATAATTCAGGTTAGAACGCTCTGTACATGAAAAGGCATTCAAAAAGGACTCAAAAATTCGTAATTGTGTCGTTGAATAAGTTTTCATGTATTTTATAGGAAACTAATACAATTTTAGAGGATATGTGTGGGAAGAGGCAACCAGAGATGTGACGTTTATTTGTTTTGTAACTATAGAAAAAATGGAAAACATGCCTGAAGAACATGTTATCTCGTGTGGTGCCTGGGCATGACCTCAATATGATCCGGTAAAAATTTGAGGAGGTATGGATAATGTCGTGATAGACACTCTTCATAAACCGGACCATCACCTATGGAGTTTCATGGTTCGGGGAGCAAAAATCGCCATGTTTTCTAGGGGAACCCATATTTTTCCTTGGTCCTTTCAACTATATATATTTTATATGATCAACATGCCCACTAGAATAATGCACCATGTTTAAATTTCACAATTTTCAGGCTCGTTTATCGTATTTGGTCCCTTTTGTGTACTTTCTAGGTCCTTTGTGCTTATAATTCAGGTTAGAACGTTCTGTACATGAAAAGGCGTTCAAAAAGGACTCAAAAATTCGTAATTGTGTCGTTGAATAAGTTTTCATGTATTTTATAGGAAATTAATACAATTTTAAAGGATGTGTGTGGGAAGAGGCAACCAGAGATGTGTCGTTTATTTATTTTTTGTAACTCTAGAAAAATGGAAAACATGCTTGAAGAACATGTTCTCTCGTGTGGTGCCCGGGCATGACCTCAATATGATTTGGTAAAAAATTGAGGTATGGATATTGTCGTGATAGACACTCTTCATAAACCGGACCATCACCTATGGAGTTTCATGGTTCGGGGAGCGAAAATCGCCATGTTTTCAAGGGGAACCCATATTTTTCCTTGGTCCTTTCAACTAGATTTATTTTCTATGATCAACATGCCCACTAGAATAATGCAGCATGTCCAAATTTCACAATTTTCAGGCTCGTTTATCGTGTTTAGTCCCTTTTGTGTACTTTCTAGGTCCTTTGTGCTTATAATTCAGGTTAGATTGTTTTGTACATGAAAAGGCATTCAAAATGGACTAGCAAATTCGTAATTGTGTCGTTGCATAAGTTTTGATGTATTTTATAGGAAACTAATACAATTTGAAAGGATATATATTTCTGGGAAGAGGCAACCAGAGATATGTCATTTATTTATGTTGTAAGTCCAGAAAAATGGAAAACATGCTTGAAGAACATGTTATCTCGTGTGGTGCCCGGGCATGACCTCAATATGATTCGGTAAAAAATTGAGGAGGTATGGATAATGTCTTGATGGACACTCTTCATAAACCGGACCATCACCTATGGAGTTTCATGGTTCGGGGAGCGAAAATCGCCATGTTTTCAAGGGGAACCCATATTTCCTTGGTCCTTTCAACTTGATTTATTTTCTACGATCAACATACCCACTAGAATGCACCATGTCCAAATTTCACAATTTTCAGGCACGTTTATCGTATTTAGTCCCTTTTGTGTATTTTCTAGGCCTTTTGTGTTTATAATACATCTTTAATGACAAACGCTTTCTTACAACAAACCGTTTGCAAAGCGTCAGATTGCACGAGAGAGAGAAGGCTTGAATTTTTTCCGACGTGGGATCACCAATTTTCTCGTTTCTCGCACACGGGTATTTGATGCGCTTCGTCTGTGTTGCGTGTTCCCCCCGTAAGGTTCGAGTTTCACCGCCAAATTTTCAATAGGCGCGCGATTTCAGTAGTTATTCCTCCCACCCCATACCCACCCATCAAATTTCCCCCCTATCCCCACCGCCCCCCCCCTCTCCCCCCGCTCTAACTGCAGCCCAAACCGCCGCTGCCGCCGGAACCAAATCTACGTTCTGCACCAATCTCGCTCGTCGATCTAGTGAGGTAACCTCCGATCTTCATCACTGCCCCGACCCGATAGCTCAGATGGAGCATGCGAACCACCCTCATGCCTCCACATCCCCACCCCCTATCGCCGAGCATCCCCGCATAAGCCCCAACCATGTATCACGCGGATGTCGAGGAGCTGGTCATGGCGGTCGATGACGTGGTGAACGCTATGTGTGCCGACCCAGAGGAACACCTCGCCGCCGACGCCGCCAACTTGGTGCGGGCTCTGGCCTTGATGAAATCCCCAAGCAACGACCCCCCGGGACTTACCAAGTATGAAATGTCCAGTTCATTTTTACGAATACCAGTATAGCAATGTTTAACCGTGTCAATTTCAGTATCAACGGTACACGTTTAAATTGCCATGTTAGGTTGTATGTACTCTGTAGTCAACACGTCCGTTGTTCATTTCAGTTATGCGTAGTGTGTTGTTCAAGTATGAACTGTGCAGTTCAATTTTACCAATACCAGTTACAAACTTACAATGCCTATGCTAGGTTGTGGTTAAGCCTGCTGTAGTGAACAGTTATATCCATTATTTACGCTGTCCATTCGGTACTGTGCTACTCTTCGCAAAGAAGATATCACTGGAGATGATGTCCTTCAATTACCATTAGATATTTTTGGTGCATGTTAACCCTGTTGTAGTTGACATGCCTTTCCTTGTACTTACACAGTTTCATAATGCACGACGATGTTGTTTACCGTCGAGGTTAGTCACATCCCAATATCTTATAGTATTTTACATCATTTGTTCAGTTGCAGTTTAGCTTCTAACATTTACTTGTTGCTTGTAGGTACATATGTTAGCGGTACTCATCCATGCTGCAACCAGCAGGAACACCTAGCCACCGACTTTGTGCGGGCTCTGGCCGAGTTGAAATACCCCAGCAACTACCCCTCGGGATTTACCAAGTATGAACTGGCTCGTGATGTTTAACTGTGTCAATTTCTGTTTCACTGGTACAAGTTTTAATGACTATGTTAGGTTGTCTGAACTCTGAAGTTAAGACATCCAGTTTAATTTCACCAATACATGTCCCTTTGTTGCCGTGCTACTCCTCGCAATGAAAATATCACCGGAGATATTGTCGTTTAGTTAACATTTGCTATTTTTGGTGGATGTTAACCCTGTTGTATTTAACACGCCTTTCTATGTGCTTATGTAGGGCTAGGATGCATGATGTTGTTGTTTACCATCGAGGTTAGTCGTCTCCCATTTTGTTATAATATTTTACATCATTTGTGCAATTGCAGCTTATGTTCTAACATTTATTTGTTGCTTGTAGGTACATATATCAACGGTACTGATTCACGCTTCGACCCCCTTTGCATATGGAGCAATGAGATAAACATTAACAAGCATCAAGTGAGGAAACTAAGAAAAATTGTTAGGCAGAAGAGACATCTGATTGGAATTAAACTCTTTATTTATACTTTATCCAAGACATCAGTGAACTTTAGGATGGTAAGTAATCTGTTGCCTTCTTTTCCAGCCCAGAAAAAGTTACTCTATTAGACTTGAATACCTGAAAGTTGTCTCTTTTCAGTGGTTTCCGAAGGAATTTACTCAAGATTACCTAGCAAACTACCTGACCGATGTGGAGGCAACGAAGGTTATAGTATATAATTCATGCTACCATGATAACGGTCTAGAAGTCTTCCTGAAGGCGGTGAAGGATGGACGGGCGATCATCACAAGGGGTTGGACAAAAGTTGTGCGCACCTTTGGCATGGAGGAGGGCACATTATGGGTATTCCGCTTCTTCAACACCATCGACAGCCAAAAGCATTTACAATTCTCTCTTCACCTTTACCGCCTCTAGTACTATATATTGTGGTTCATCATATTTAATCTTCTACCGAACTATGTAACCATGGAACATGTATTGAGCTTTTGATTTATGCATTGGCTGTTGAACCATTGTAATTAGGGTATGTATTGATGGATGTTAAATCCACATTTCATAACTAAAAATGTGAAATTTCCAATTCTAATAATAAATTAACAAAAATAAGCTATTAGTAAATAAATTACAGCGCACACAGCTAGAACGATTAAACCGTGTGCGATGGTGTCATATGTCACACACGATTGTTCGAATAATAGTGTGTGTGATTATCAGCTTTACAACACACGGTCGCATATTTTGCGTGTGTGGGATGCGCGCACTGTCATACACGCGTTTGCACGCCGTAACTGTGTGCGCTTGCCGTTAATAGCACAAACGGTTACGAACCTGCGCGCGTGTGTAATGTAGGACGATCAAGAGACGGTTGACATACGTTTTGCGTGTGCGATTCAAATAAGTATCGCACACGAATATATCGGTGCCATCGTCTCGGATGTGTGCTTGACAACAAACGTAGCATCAAAGTGTGGCGTGTGGGATAGCCTATGACTTCGCATACGTTTACGTTAGGCGAATCGTCAACAGGCGCTCGCACCATCGCAGATAATGTTTCGGTGTCGTGTGGGATGACCGCACCCCTATCGCCCACACATGCAAGGCGACGGTTCGGAACTACGTCGCGGAAACGGGTTAAAAACCGTTTGTATAGCACGTAACGGTACCAGTGATCAGATGCACACCCGTGCGAAAGCTGGCTATTCTCTGCCGAACCAACAGAACAAACACTTCTCCCTCACTGTTTCTTCCACCCTCTTACCCATACCGGCTTCTTACAAAATGGCACTTAAGGACCCTAATTGGCATCATGCAATGTTAGATGAATATAATGCCTTGATGCAGAATGACACTTGGTCGTTGGTTCCTTGTCCTGTAGGTGTGAATGTCGTCATCGGCAAGTGAATTTTCCTCCACAAGCTCAATCCGGATGGCTCTTTGTCTCGCTACAAAGCGCGTTGGGTTCTTCGTGGTTTCACTCAACACGAAGGCGTTGACTATGGCGAGACATTCAGCCCGGTGGTCAAGCCAACCACTATTCGTGTCGTGCTCAGTCTTGCCACCTCCCAGTCTTGGCCCTTGCATCAGTTGGACATCAAGAATGCCTTTTTGCATGGTCACCTCCAAGAGACGGTATATTGCCAACAACCTTCTGGTTTCTTGACTCGTCTAACCCCACACATGTGTGTCGTCTCCGTAAATCACTATACGGGCTTAAGCAAGCACTACGCACATGGTTCCAGCATTTCACCACTTTCCTCCATAAACTTGGCTTTCAGGCTTCCAAGTGTGATTCCTCGTTATTCATACTCCACCGTGGATCACATGTCGCTTACTTACTTCTCTATGTTGATGACATTATACTCACTGCCAACACCGCCAACTTTCTTACCTCCATCATCAACTCGCTAAAGCATGAGTTTTCCATGAGCGACCTTGGCGACATCCACCATTTTCTTGGGATTAATGTGCACCGTAACACGCATGGCATCTTCTTGTCTCAGCAGCAGTACGCCCTTGAGATTCTTGATCGCGCTCACATGCTTACTTTTAACCCCATCTCTACCCCCATTGACACACGTTCTAAATTGTCATCCACTGATGGGGCTCCATATGCCGACCCTTCCCTCTACCGCAGCCTGGCAGGGGCCTTGCAGTACCTCACCTTGACACGCCCTGATCTCTCTTATGCGGTGCAACAAGTCTGCCTATTCATGCATGATCCCCGTGACTTGCATTTTCAGCTCATCAAACGCATTTTGTGTTACATCCGTGGCACCACGCACCTTGGCTTGCAGCTCTATCGCTCCTCCACTCATGATTTGGTCGCATACTCGGATGCTGATTGGGCGGGGTTGTAACAGCCCGGGACCGACGCTCCAGAAGATTCCCGTTGTTTTCCATTCTCGTCGTGTGATTCTTTTGGTTGTCGCATTCATCACAGCATCATTCGCATCATGTGCATATCATCGTCACTCGTTTTTGAAAACTGCATCCATTCGTAGTTGCCGGTTCTCTCCGTTCTCTTTGACGTCCGTTTCGAGACCAACCACACACGCACGCGCCCGCGGCATCGATAAAATATTGTTTTAAAAGTGAGTTTAAAACTTTCTCGGATTGGGTCGAAAGTTGGCATGCGGTCTTATTATATTGTAGGTAGACCGCCTGCCAAATTTCGGCACAATCGGAGTTCGTTTGATATCCGAACGGACGACTGTACGCGTCGCCCAGGCCGCCGTGTCCTCGCCGGAGTAGCGCCGCCGCCTCCGCCTTGCCTCTGCCCGTGCGGGAGCACGAGGGAGAGCCCCCCCAGCCAACGCCTCCGTGGGCCGACTCCAACGCCCGCGTGGGCCACGCCTGGGCCGCCGGCCCACCTCGAGCCAAAACAAGGATAGGATCGCATCTTGGGCGTGACAAGTTGGTATCAGAGCCTGTACCGACCTAGGAGCCCCCTTGATTGATCGAACTTTGGCCGAGTCGAGTCTAGTGAAAAACTATTTTGGGTCTAGTTATATCGGAGAGTAGGATTCTTTTTACTCCTCTTCTATGCTCTGGTGAGGTATTCGACTTAGGAATTTTGATTCTACTCCTCTTCTCGCTCAAAAAAAAATTAGGATCACGCGGGTATTTTGGAAACTATATGATGCCGATGTGAAGGAATTCTGTCTTGGTGCCTCCTGTTATCGAGGAGTAGAGCTCCGAGGGATTTTTGCACATCGTTATCGTCCAGTTTCCTTAGTATCTCAGGACGGAGGATATTCGAAATTGCTTCAATACTTGTAGTGGCGAGAGGAGTCCGGCATCCCCAGTACTGGTGGAGAGAGTTCGGATGTACTGCCATAATTAGTATCGTTGTGATTACGAGTGTCTGAGGTAGACGAGTTTGCGGAGTTTCTTGGATTATGGTGTGGAAGGTTGCGGGTGCACTTGTAGCTGATTACCTTGGGTACGTTCCTGGGTCCGCAACCCGAATCGCATAAACAAGAAAGACTTCGGAAATTCTTAGGTGGGAATTCAAGTAGTTACCTAGGATTATCCTTCCAACGAATGCATAATGGGTTATGTATTTGTTTCCGGCTTAATTCTCAAGCCTCACCCTTTGTTTTGTTTTGGAGTTTGGTAATTCGAGTTGCTTCGATGTCAAGTGGTGAATTCATATCTTTCCTACCGGTTTCTCATCAAGTTAATTCAATCCCCTCCAATATTTGCAAGATCAATCCTCATATCTCTTTCCGGAGTTCTTTTCATCCGTCCTAAGTTGTCTTTTCTTTTGCCCACCCTCCCGCCCTTTTTTCTTCAATGATTAATTCTCATCCAAGTGCCTTTCTATTCATGTGATGCTTCCGTTTTCTTTTCTTCCGATTGTATCCGGTGAGTCATGCGAAGATGCTCAGGAGCGTCTAGTTCGCCATTTCTTTGTCTTTGTTTTCTTCTCCGGTGAATTCAAGTCAAGCTGTTGGTGTTCATCATATCCTTTTCATTCGTGAAATGGTTTTCATGTCGGAAGTTCTATCCAAGTCTCTCTTGTTTATTCCTCTCTCTATTCTATCCAGAGTGGCAAGATATCTCAGAAGATTCGTGTTTTCATTCAATTCCTTTCAAATTATTCCGAGGTTCTCACCTGAGAACCTCATCAAGTTTTCAATTTGTACCGGTGCAATATCTTTCTAAGCAGTCATTTCAACGGTGTTTCCTTCAGTGGGCCCATA
Source organism: Elymus sibiricus (assembly GCA_039707655.1). Lineage (NCBI taxonomy): Eukaryota > Viridiplantae > Streptophyta > Magnoliopsida > Poales > Poaceae > Elymus > Elymus sibiricus. Next base: position 386,404,092 of record CM077671.1, read on the forward strand.
ACCCACAGGTTTTTCCCAGGATCTTACCTGGCTCTTCTAATCTTCTCCGGAGATGTCCTCAAGTTCTTTTCAATATGACGTAAAATGAATTTCATCAGTCATATTCCTTCTCAGAGATCGCTGCTAAATCATTTTCATCATTGGCTCAACCTTTCCTTATTTGTTGTTCCGAAGTGTCTCAGTAATTAATGATGTTCTTCCTGTAATCATTCTCAGCCATGAAGAACGAAGGAGAGTTTCTCTTAAATCTTTGCCTGTTCTTTCGAAGATTCGTGGTTCAAGCTTCAAGCTGTCCTCGTAAATTGTTTTGTTCATGAGTAATTCCTCCCATATCTATCCGGAGCATTTAAGAATTGTCTTCATTTCTTGATCCTCCGAAGGCCATCATTTCAGAAGATTTCTTCGTTCTCAGCTTTCAGCTTTCGTTCTCAAATTCTTCTCAATTTTTGTCTCTTCGCTCGTATCTCAATTATTCTGGTGCTTCGTTCAAATTTTCTGCTAGGCGGATCATGATCTCTTCGTTGTCATGCATTCCCAGTCATTTTGTTTTATCATCATTTGTTGGAAATTCTTATCGGTGGTTCGTGGATGAGTTCTAGTTGTGTTCTTATCTCTCTTCAATCTTATCAAGAAGAATAAGTCGTATGCTAAATCCATTGCTTGTCATCAATTTAACTTGATGAAGGATCAGCACAACTTAAATCTTATTCTTGTTCGTCAAGGTGGTCTCAATCCTTCTTCCGGAGTTGTTCATGATATCAAATTCTCGATTCCAAGTTGCTCATCTTTTCTATTCCGGGTTCCAAGTTTTCTCAAGTATCTCATCGCGAAGCTTCATCCAAATCTTTGCAAGCTCATAATCTTATTCTTTCCGGCCTTCATTGCTTTTGATCATTCTTTTGCATACGGAGGTTCTTCATGGTGGCTCTTCAAATATTTCTTTCATTCTCAAAGTGTTCTTCAATATTCTTGTGGTAGTTTCTCAAGTATTCCTTATCTTGCATTTCAAAGTGCAATTCTTTCTCCCTTATCTTTTGAGGTGGTGTTATAGCATTCTTGATTCATGAGGAGTCTCGAAGAGTAGTTGACAAGAATGAGATATGTAAACCCATCATCTTCCTCTTGGGAGCAATCTTAGATTGGACTTCACCTAAAGCATTTCCTTAGGATTGTTGCTATCATGGTGCTCATCAATGATCCAAGTTCTCAATGTATCCTCTTGTTGAAAGAAGTTTGCATATCCTGTTATTCCCAAACAATCTTTGTTCCGTTTGTGGCCAGTTGTCACCTCATAATTTTGAGATGTTTTCCATAAGCCCACAACAAGTTCTCTTTTCGTTGTTGGATCTCCAATAACTCCGTTCAACCATTCTTTGTAAGGATGCTTTCAATTCATTTGTGGTAGAAGTTGTCATTTCCTTCTCCGTTCTTTTCTTTCAACGATCTAGTTTCTATTCTCTGTTCCGGAGGCGTGGTGATGCTGCTCCCTTTGAACCGTCATCTTGTTTTGTCAAGATCGTGTTCATTCCTCGCTTATCTTTTAACCGGAGTGTTGTTTTCTCTTTTCAAGTTCTCTCCATCTTATCAAATTTTGCCTCTCTATCCTACCGAAGTGCTGCCGAAATTTCTTTGAATTCTTGCTTGTTTCTCATATCATTCTCCATCTCTTCCAACCTTCATGTTTCTATGGTTTCACTCGTTTGTCAAAGACACAACTAAGCTTTACCTCTTCCTTTCGTCTTCCTCTTCCCCTTCTCATTCTAAGATCTCGGGTCGAGATCTCTTGTAAGTGGAGGAGAGTTGTAACAGCCCGGGACCGACGCTCCAGAAGATTCCCATTGTTTTCCATTCTCGTCGTGTGATTCTTTTGGTTGTCGCATTCATCACAGCATCATTCGCATCATGTGCATATCATCGTCACTCGTTTTTGAAAACTGCATCCGTTCGTAGTTGCCGGTTCTCTCCGTTCTTTTCGACGTCCGTTTCGAGACCAACCACACACGCACGCGCCCGCGGCATCGATAAAATATTGTTTTAAAAGTGCGTTTAAAACTTTCTCGGATTGGGTCGAAAGTTGGCGTGCGGTCTTATTATATTGTAGGTAGACCGCCTGCCAAATTTCGTCGCAGTCGGAGTTCGTTTGATACCCGAACGGACGACTGTACGCGTCGCCCAGGCCGCCGTGTCCTCGCCGGAGTAGCGCCGCCGCCTCCGCCTTGCCTCTGCCCGTGCGGGAGCACGAGGGAGAGCCCCCCCCCCCCCCAGCCAACACCTCCGTGGGCCGACTCCAACGCCCGCGTGGGCCGAGCCTGGGCCGCCGGCCCACCTCGAGCCAAAACGAGGATAGGATCACATCTTGGGCGTGACAGGGGTGCCCGGACACTCACAAGTCCACCTCTGGCTTTTGTGTTTTCTTGGGCAACAACCTCGTGTCATGGTCCTCAAAACGGCAACACAATGTTTCTCGCTCTAGTGCTAAGGCGGAGTATCGCGCGGTCGCCAACTGTGTTGCTGAGTCGTGTTGGCTTCGCCAACTCCTGACCGAGCTCCGTCATCCACCGGGTCGTGCCACCATAGTCTATTGTGACAACGTGAGTGCCATGTATTTGTCCTCGAACCCGGTCCAGCATCAGCGGATGAAACACGTGGAGATTGATCTTCATTTTGTTCGAGATCGTGTCAGCTTGGGTGAAGCTCGAGTTTTGCATGTACCCACATCGTCACAGTTTGCCGGTATCTTCACAAATGGGCTCCCGACGGCTGTCTTCACCGAGTTTCCCGCCAGTCTCAACGTCACGACCGGTGACGTTGCCACTGCGGGGGGTGTTAAAATACCATGTACGTCTATGATGTATTGTATGTGATGTCTTGTGCGTGGGTACATGGGCTGTAACCCCCGATCCTATTCTATAGGGATAGCAACAGATGAGGCGTGCATGCACCTGCATGTGCCCTGCACGATCTCCCTTTCTCTCGCTACTTCTCTGTATATGTAAACAGTCGATGAGGGAATACAATAACTGCATCAGTGCTATTCACTCTTCAGCTATGATTACCACCGACGGGGCCTTGAATTTTGTTGATGGCCGTGGTGGAGTTGGTGGTGTTGCACACTCATCTTCGACATTGCTAGGTGCATGGTGCAAGCCATACATGGGTATCTCAGAAACGTTGATAGGTGAAGCTTTTTCACTACGAGATGGCGCTCATTTTGCTAGACTTCGAGGATTCTTCCATGTGATAATGGAGGTGGATTGTCTGGAGTTGGTGACACTCTATAATACTCGCTAGGATTCTCGTTCAATTGTGGCTCCTGATTTAGTTGGAATTGGAGAGCTAGTTATTGATTTTTCTTTATTTGAAATTCCTTTTTTTGCGGGGTTCTTTATTTGAAATTCAACATGTAAACAGGTCATGAAACCTTTGAGCTCATCTTTGTGCTAAACCCCCTTGCGCATTGAACGTGACCAAGATTTGGCTAAATGAAACTCCAAGCTTCCTACCTGACCGGCTTATTGGCTGATTGTCCTCGGAATGCTTTTACCGGAGTGTCATCTAGCCAACTCTAGTCAACTCTGTAAAGAAACAGTGTAAATGATCTCTATAGATTGATGTTGATGTTGTACAAATTTATATCCCTGGAAGGGACGCGTTGCACAGGCGCGACGTTTGCAAAGGATGGATCGAAAGGATGCGTCGGTTACAATAGGACGCGACCCATCGGGAGAGAAAATCGCATGTCGGTTTGCTAAGCAGGGATTACCATTAATTAAACTAACTAACTAATCCTAACACTCCCCCTAATCTCTGCATCAATTATTCTTGTAAACATCATCATCAACATCTTGATCATCATCATCATGATTAGTCTCCTCCAAAAAACCTGTAGGAAAAATATGAGGAGATATGTATAATATGCCATCAAAAACTCCTTCCAAAAACCTAGTAGGAAAATAAGGAGAAACTGACATATCACAATGCTTGTATTACTATTGCCTCATTAAAAAAACCTTCCATAAGAAACTATTCAAGAAAACTTAAGAAGGAAAAGAGAACAATATCAAGGATCCGAGGATCACAAACAGATTATTATTCAAGGATATACTCCCCCTGAACTTTGCAAGTCCCGAAGTCGTTTCATACCAATTCCTTTGATATACTTCTCAAATGAAGAACTTGGTAATGATTTTGTAAACAAATCAGCAAGATTATCACATGACTTCGTTTGCAAAATATTTATCTCCCCAGTTTCCTGTAACTGATGGGGATAAAATAGCTTACGAGAAATATGCTTTGTGATATTACTCTTTATATAACATGTTTGCATCTGTGCAATACATGCAGCATCATCTTCATAGATAATGGTGAGTGATTCTAATGATCCAATCCCACTTGAACTTTCAATAAAGTTTATCATTTTGCGAAGCCATACACATTCACGTGATGTTTCAAACAAAGCAATAATTTCAGAATGATTCGTGGACGTAGCCACCAGAGTTTGTTTTGTCGACTTCCAGGAAAAGGCCGTACCTCCACTCAAGAAGACAAAACCAGTCTGTGATCTGGCATTATGGGGATCTGATAAGTATCCAGCATCACAATATCCCACCATGGTCTTATCTTGATTTTTCTGATAGAACAAACCAAGATCTTTGGTGCCTTGAAGATATCTGAAAATTTTCTTCACACCAACCCAATGCCTCTTAGTTGGTGATGCACTGAATCTAGCCAATAAATTTACTGCAAATGATATATCAGGCCTGGTGCAGTTTGCTAGATACATTAGCGCTCCAATAGCACTGAGGTAAGGAAACTCAGATCCTAATACCTCTTCATCATCATCCTTAGGTCTAAATGGGTCTTTATCTCTATCAAGCGATCTAACAACCATTGGTGTTTTCGATGGATATGCTTTATCCATATTGAATTTCTCAAGAATCTTTTGATATAAGCAGACTGGTGAACAAGTATTTCCGAAGGAAGATGTTCAAGTTGTAAGCCCAAACAAAATTTAGTCTTACCCAGATCTTTCATCTCAAACTCCGTCTTAAGATGATTACTTGCCTCATGTATTTCTTGTGTAGTCCCGATGATATTCAGATCATCCACATACACAGAAATAATACAAAATCCATCTTCAGATTTCTTGATAAACACACATGGGCAATCACTATTATTTGAGTAACCCTTTTGAAGAAGGAATACACTCAGTCGGTTATACCACATTCTTCCCAACTGCTTCAAGCCATACAATGACTTCTGAAGTTTTACGCAATACATGTTGCGATTAGCCTTTGGATTCGGAAGCTTCATTCCCTCAGGAACTTTCATATAAATATCAGAATCCAGTGACCCATATAAATATGCAGTCACAACATCCATAAGTTGGATAGACAAATTCATTTTCACTGTCAGTGATATTAAATATCGGAACGTTGTTCCACTCATAACAGGAGAATGTGTTTCATCATAATCGATGCCGGGTCTCTGCGTGAACCCCTGTGCTACAAGCCTCGCTTTGTATCTCACCACCTCATTGTTCTCGTTCCTCTTACGAACGAAAACCCATTATGCTCCCACAGGGAACACATGCTGAGGAGTGGGTATTACTGCAGTAAATACCCCTCTTTTTACGAGCGAGCGCAATTCATCCTCAATTGCCGCCTTCCATTTGGACCAGTCTGAGCGCTTCATGCACTCTGCCATGGACTTAGGTTCTCGATCCAACTCAAGGCCTTCTGCAATTCTAGACGAGAAATAAATGTCGACAACTGTAGTCATTCTGTTGTATGATTCTCCTGAATCAATATAGTTAATGGATATCTCATCAATACCTTTTGATCCTTCGTGATTTCCCTCAACAATTGGATCAAGGTCTTCCGATGTCCCAGCACCAAAATTTGTGTGCACAATCATACTGGGTTCTGGATGTCCAACATCCTTCAGGTGTCCTTCAACCCTAGGTTGAATATCAACATCTCGTTGACTTGCATTTACTATTTGAGGATTCCTCATTCCCCTTCGACGCTTCTGTGAATCCTTGTCCTTTGTGTCCAGATTCCTCCCCCTCTTAGGTGGCTGAGTAGATCTATGGGTCACATCTACTCTCTCTGGCACATTCATAGCGGGAACATTTGATTTTGTGACACCTTTATAATCAGTAAATGCGTCTGGCAGATTATTTGCAATATTTTGCAAATTTATAATCTTCTGAACCTCTAGTTCAGACTCATTCGTACATGGATCTAAGGACTGGATGCCTTTCACATCCCAATCTATTTCACGGCATTCTTTGTGGTTATTTTCTCCCCCTAATGCCGGGAAATTATCCTCATCAAAAATGCAATCAGCGTACCGGGTTGTAAACAAATCCCCTGTCAGGGGTTCCAGGTACTTAATGATTGACGGAGAATTGTACCCCACATAGATCCCCAGTCGTCTATGAGGGCCCATTGATGTCCGCTGCGGTGGTGAGATCGGTACATATACTGCGCAACCTAATTGCCACAGATGGGAAATACTTGGCTGGTTTCCACGTACTAACTACAACGGGGAGACCGTACGATATGCAGTTGGTCGAATTTGTATCAAATCTGCAGCATGTAAAACTGCATGACCCCAACATGAAGCTGGAAGATTACTATTCTGTAGGGGCGGTCTTGCTATCAACTTGATCCTCTTGATAAGTGATTCTGCAAGACCATTCTGGGTATGTACATAAGGTACTGAGTGCTCCACAGAAATGCCCAAAGCTAGGCAGTAATCATTAAATGCTCGTGAACTAAATTCCGCAGCATTATCCATTCTGATGGTTTTTATCCTATGCTCAGGATGATTTGCCCTCAATTTAATGATCTGAGCAATTAGCTTTGCAAAAGCATGGTTCCTTGTTGACAGAAGACACACATTTGACCATCTCGTTGATGCATCTATTAGGACCATGAAATATCTGAATGGTCCAGATAACGGTTGTATTGGACCACAAATATCTCCTTGAATACGTTTAAGGAAATCAAGTGGCTCGTCCTTTATTTTCACATAAGATGGCATTGTGATCAATTTCCCAGTTGCACATGATGTGCATACAAAATCCGATGATTTTGGGAACTTTCTATCCGTTATGTTGTGTCCAACAGAACCATCAATAATTTTTCTCATCATCCCAATACCAGGATGACCTAGGTGACCATGTCAAATCTTGAACTTATCAAGATTCTGAAAAACTATTTTGTACGCCATATGCGTCTCTGGTTTAATGTATGTATAATACAACCCAGAAGATAGAGAAGGCAAATTCTTAAGGATTTCCTTTCGAAACCCCTTTTGCTGAGTTATGAGTAGGCATTCAGACCCACTCTCTTCACTAGTTTCCACATGGAAACCATTTTTGCGGATATCCTTGAAACTCAACAAGATACGAGTAGAATCTGGATACAATAGAGCATCCGGGATTATTAATTTAGTACCCATAGGGAGTGTAATTGTAGCTTGACCAGAACCAACAATTACAGTGTCTCGACCAACAATTGTCATGACACTTCCATTACTCTTCTTGAGTGTCTGGAAATACTTCATCTCCCTAAGTATCGTGTTAGTAGATCCACTATCCACTAAACACATTTCCTCCTCCATTGTATTATTTCGTTCCAACTTTCTCCGGCGAGTGTGGTGGCCTAGTGCTCTCGTTGGAGAGACGTGCATGATAAGGTGTAAAGAAACAGTGTAAATGATCTCTATAGATTGATGTTGATGTTGTACAAATTTATATCCCTGGAAGGGACGCGTCAGGCGTGACATTTGCAAAGGATGGATCAAAAGGATGCGTCGGTTACAATAGAACGCAACCCATCGGGAGAGAAAACCGCATGTCGGTTTGCTAAGCAGGGATTACCATTAATTAAACTAACTAATTAATCCTAACAAACTCTAGGCCCGCACAAAAAAATCTATTTCATCGCAATTCATTTTCTCATAAAATGGGAAAAGTGTGCGGAAGAAAGAAGAGGAAGGAAAAACAGGAAGCAGGTAGGGGAATAAATCTCCTTCATCTCTCGTCGGCAGCAGAACCTCTCCATGGCAAACCGGACGACAAGGCGACGGGCGATTAACCACGCAACGTACAGTGTCGCCGTGTACGGTACGGCAGGAGGCGTCGCCGTCCGTCGACCTGTTGCTAGGTTTTGAACCCATCCTGTCGTCGGCTTCCCCCCGTGTTCTCCTCTCGTCTCCTACTCCTCTCCTTCCTGAATCCTCTGACGTACTGTTTCTGTCCGTGTCCGGCCATGGAATCTTGCAAAAGGAGAGATAGCTAGCAATGCTATACTACTAACACCAAATGTGCTGGGCGCGCTGCATACATACATAGTGCACGCGTATTTGTACCGGGTAACGAAAGATTGACGACGCTCCTTTGCGCCGGTGCGCGTGTGCTACAGTTATTTACACTACCTAGTACTCCTACCTATATGGAGACGATGATATACACGTACATACGTCATGCATGCATGCATAATGTCTTCGCCTGTCCGTGCAGCCTTGCATGCATGCAAAAGTAAAAGAGACCAGCGACGACGCATGTTGCATGCAAAAGGCGAAGAGAAAGCGATGGATGCAGTTGCAGGTGCGTGATCCGATTCTTCGTTAAAAGCACGGGGACAAAAGGAACAACTGAACAAACGGCCTTTTTCCGGGAGAATCATTGATCGGACAGTCGTCCGAATCGGATATCTACCATATCTCATCCGTTGCAGGCCACGCAACTGTGCAACCGAGCCTACGGATCGACCCTGATCCCGCACTCCGTTTCACTTATGCCATGGAGCAGCGCAGACAGTCCCCGCCACGCGCGCTCACAGTGGCCGCCGTACCGGTGGCGGTGGGTGGTGGAGCAGGGAGGCGCGCGGCCGGGGATGTGCATCAGTGCATGCAGCGTGCGCATCGTCGACACCGGCCGGCGTCGGGCATGACCGGCCCGGTCACATGGGGCTTGTCGTTGGCGTTGGCCGCCAGCGGCTGGCGCCTAGCTACGTACCACTTGGCTCTTGCTTGCAACGGCCCGGGAAAGGCGTCTATGCATGCATATGCAGGTGTCAGCTCGATTATTAGCTACTCTAGTGTAGTGAGTACGTGGGAGCTGTTGGCTTTGCTCCAAGGACGAATATATCTGTCCTTGGAGAGCTTGGAATCGATAGCTAGGGTTTAATATTCCTGGACCCGGCCAGTGATGATATGCTAATCAACATAGTACTTTAAGGAGGGCGATGCTAGCTGCTGGTCTGATTGATGGGCGCATGCAATGCAATGCATGCATGCTTCAACCGTTCAACGTGATATGGTTTGACTCATCAGATCGCCGGATAATGGATGCTTGGCATTGGATCGATGTTTTGCTTTTGTAAAGGAAAAGATCGGCCGCTTTCATTTCACGTGTGGGGAGTTAAAAGTAGAAAACCACCACATTTGGGGCATCGCTTGCAGAAAACTATCTAGTCCCTAATTTTTTGCAAAAGCCACCGCGTTTTTGGTAAACATTTTGTAGAAAATACTGATTGGACGATTTAGCCCGTTTAATGACAAATGGGATCCGGTTGTAAGGAGCTGACCCAGCAAAAAAATAACACATACACCCCTATATCTAAAAAAGAAAAACAATCACCCTCTCCCCCCCCCCCCCCCCCCCCCCCGTGGAGCAGCGCTACTGTCGAAGCAGCGCGAGCTCGGCCGACACGGCGGCGCCCTGACCCTGCCGACCTTCTGGATGTCGTGGCAGGGAGCATGAGCCCCGGCAGGGCGGACACGAAGATGAGGAGGTGGATCAGGGAGGAGATAGGCAGGAGCGATCAGTCGAGCGTGTCATGGTGGCGGACAGCGACCGCGAGCAGGTCAGCGCGCCCGCGGCACGGCGCCTTGGCCTCCTGCTCGGCGCGCCCGGGTCGCGCTTTGAAGCTCCGGCAAGCCATGGACCACACGGGCCGCGCCCTCGTCTCCGACCCCGACTCGCCTGGGAGCCACACTACTTAGCGATGGCCATGGCAGGGGAGCTGTGGCGTGCAGCAGCTACCGTGGGCAGTCGCAACGGCGAGGACCTATGGCGGTGAGCAGCAGCAGCCGCGGGCAGCCACACCGACGGGGAAATGTGGCGCTGAGCAGCAGCTACTACTTGTGAGCTGCGTTGGGATTTTCCCCCGAAAAGGAGAGGAGATGCAGCGCAGTAGTGATAAGTATTTTCCTCAGTGAGAACCAAGGTTATCGAACCAATGGAAAAACCAAGCAAACTCCTTTCAACAGCACATGCACACACAAAACCAAACATTTGAACCCAACGCGGGCAAGAGGGTTGTCAAGCCCATTGAAATCGTTACTTGCAAGGATTAAATCTTGATAAAGATAGATAATGTAAAGGCAAAATAAAATAAAAATAAATAAATTGCAGTAAAATATTTTTAGGGCTTTTGTATTTATGTTTAAGTAGACCCGGGGGTCATAGTTTTCGCTAGAGGCTTCTTTCTTGAATATAGCATACGGTGGGTAGATAAATTACTATTGGGCAATTGACATAATTGCACATGGTTATGACATGTTATTCACGGCAATCATCATGTATACAAGCATCACGTCCATAAACATATAGACTGAAACGTTTTTGCATCTACTACTATTACTCCACCAATCGATCGACTCTTGCCTGCATCTATGGTATAAAGTTCATAACAAACAGACTAATGCTTTGAAGGTGACATGATATAGACAAAATAAGACAAGCAATATGTTCAAATCCCATTTAATGGAAACAATACAAATACGTGTCTTGTCCCCTTCTATCACTGGGATATAGAGCACCGCAAGATTGAACCCATTACAACGCACCACTCCCGCTGAAGATAAATCAATCTAGTTAGCCAAACCAAACCAATAGATCGGAAAGAAATACGAAACTATAACAACCATGCATAATAGAATTCAGAAAAGACTCAAATACTTTCAATGAACAATCTGATCATAAACCCACAATTCATCAGATCCCAACAACCACACCGCAAAACAAGATTGCATCGGATAGATCACCGTGAGGATGGTGGTGAACATGGTATTGAAGATCAAAGAGAGAGAAGAAGCCATCTAGATATTAGCTATCGACCCGTAGGTCTGTGGTGGACTACTCACGCATCATCATGGAGGCAACAAGGTTGATGTAGATGGCCTCCGTGGTCGATTCCCCCTCCGACGGAGTACCGGAAAAGGTCTCCAGATGACCTCCCGTCTGAACAGAGGCTTGCAGTGGCGGAAAAAGTGTTTCGGGTGGCTCTCTTTTGGTTTCCCGATTTTAGAGAATTTATGGAGGTGGAATTAGGTCAGACAGAGCCAGGAGGGGCCCACAAGGCATCAGGGCGCGCATACCCCCCTCGGCGCGCCATGTTGCCTTGTTGTATCCTCGTCTCGCTTCCTGACTCCTCCCAAAGCTTCCAAGGTCTCTTTTGTCTAGAAAAAATCGTCAAAAAGTTTCATAGCGTTTGGACTTCATTTGGTACTGATTTCCTACAAAACCAAAAACAGGCAAATAACAACAACTGGCACTAGGCACTGGGTTAATAGGTTAGTTCCCAAAAATGATATAAAATAGCATATAATTGCATATAAAGTATCCTAGATTGATAATATAATAGCATGGAACAATCAAAAATTATAGATACATTGGAGACGTATCAACATCCCCAAGCTTAATTCTTGCTCGTCCTCGAGTAGGTAAATGATAAAAACAGAATTTTTGATGTGACATGCTACCCAACATGTAATCTCTTTTAGGTATGATCATTGAGAAACGATGAACTAATTGATATCAACATAATAATATCCATAAACATAAACAGCATAATCATTACTTTTCAAAATATACGATCCTTAAAGAATGTTACCCCGTACTCATTTTATCATATCAAGCATGGCATGACTCCGTCTTCACCGCATAAGTATAACCATGAGCACCCCGGTGTCAAACTAGGAAATTGGATCGTACTTCTAACGCGCTTCAGCATTTTCCACTTTGCGCAATACATGAGTGTGAACCATGGATATATCATATGGGTGGAATAGAGTATGGTGGTAGATATCAAAAGGAGTAAAAGTGGAAAGAAAATTCTCACATCAACTAGGCGGATCAACGGGCTATGGAGATGCCCATCAATCGATATTAATGCGAGGAGTAGGGATTGCCATGCAACGGATGCACTAGAGCTATAAGTGTATGAAAGCTCAACAGAAGCTAAGTGGGTGTGCATCCAACTTGCTTGCTCATAAAGACCTCGGGCATTTCAGGAAACCCGTCATCGGAATTTACAAGCCAAGTTCTATAATAAAAAAAATCCCACTAGCATATGAAAATGACAACTCAGGAGACTCTCTACATGAAGAACATGGTGCCAATTTGAGGCACAAATGTGGTAAATGGATAGTAACACTGCCCCTTCCCTCTTTTCTCTCATATTTTTTTCATGGTGGGTTTTTCTCTTTTTTTTTGCCTCCCCCATTTCTTTTCTTTTTTTCGTTTGAAATCTCATCCTAACTTGTGGGGGAATCATAGTCTCCATCATCCTTTCCTCACTGGGACAGTGCTCTAATAATGATGATCATCACACTTTTATTTACTTACAACTCAACATAAAACAATATGACTCTATATGAATGCCTCTGACAGTGTACCAGGATGTGCAATGATATAGCGTAACATGTAGACAATGATGAACGGTGGCTTTGCCACAAATACTATGTCAGCTATATGATAATGCAAAGCAATATGATGATGAACACACAAGTCATGTGACGGAATGGTGGAAGTTGCATGGTAATATTGTTGGAAATATGCCCTAGAGGCAATAATAAAGTGGTTATTATTATATTTCCTTGTTCATGATAATCATTTATTATCCATGCTATAATTGTATTGATTGGAAACTCAATTGCATGTGTGGATACATAGACAACACTGTGTCCCTAGTATGCCTCTAGTAGACTAGCTTGTTGATCAAAGATGGTCAAGGTTTCCTGGCCATAGACATGAGATGTCATTTGATAACGGGATCACATCATTAGGAGAATGATGTGATGGACAAGACCCAAACTATGAACGTAGCATATGATCGTCTCAGTTTATTGCTATTGTTTTCTGCATGTCAAGTATTTGTTCCTATGACCATGAGATCATGCAACTCACTGACACCGAAGGAATACCTTGTGTGTATCAAACGTCGCAACGTAACTGGGTGACTATAAAGATGCTCTACAGGTATCTCCGAGGGTGTCTGTTGAGTTGGCATGGATCAAGACTGGGATTTGTTGCTCCGTGTGACGGAGAGGTATCTCAGGGCCCACTCGGTAATACAACATCACAATAAGCCTTGCAAGCAAAGTGACTAAAGAGTTAGCCACGGGATCTTGTATTACGGAACGAGTAAAGAGACTTGCCGGTAACGAGATTGAACTAGGTATAGAGATACCGACGATCGAATCTCGGGCAAGTAACATACCGAAGAACAAAGGGAACATCATACGTGATTAACTGAATCCTTGACATAGAGGTTCAACCGATAAAGATCTTCGTAGAATATGTAGGAGCCAATATGGACATCCAGGTCCCGCTATTGGTTATTGACCATAGAGGTGTCTCGGTCATGTCTGCATAGTTCTCGAACCCGCAGGGTCTGCACACTTAAGGTTCGGTGACGTTTCGGTATAGTTGAGTTATGTATGTTGGTGACCGAAGGTTGTTCGGAGTCCTGGATGAGATCCCGGATGTCACGAGGAGCTCCGAAATGGTCCGGAGGTAAAGATTGATATATAGGAAGTCCCGTTTTGGTCACCAGAAAAGTTTCGGGTAATTCCGGTAATGTACCGGGGGTGTCGGGAAGGTTCCGGAGGGCCATCGGGAGGGGCCACTCACACCGGGAGGCCACGTGGGCTTAGGGGTGGCGCACCAGCCCTTAGTGGGCTGGGCAAGCCAGCCCCTAAGGGCCCATGTGGCTAGGGTGAGGGGAAAGGAAAAAACCCCAAGTAGGGAAGGAAACTCCAAGTAGGAAAGGAATCCTACTTGGAGTAGGATTGGAGGTGGATTCCTCCACCACCTCCTGGTTCGGTCGACACCTAGGGGAAACCCTAGGGGCGCCAGCCCCTCCCCTCCCTCCTATATATACTAGAGGGGAGAGAAGGCCAAGACACCCAAGCCACGGTGCAGCCCTCTCTCCCCAATAGATCGTCTCCTCTAGTTTTCAGCAGTGCTTAGGCGAAGCCCTGCCGGAATAGTTCCACCACCATCGCCGCCACGCCGTCGCGCTGCCGGAGAACTCATCTACTTCTTCGCCCCTCTTGCTGGATCAAGAAGGCGGAGATCGTCATCAAGCTGTACGTGTGTTGAACGCGGAGGTGCCGTTCGTTCGGCGCTAGATCAGGACGGATCGCGGGACGGCTGCGATTTGGATCGCGAAGACGTTCGACTACACCAACCGCGTTTCTTAACGCTTCCCGCTTAGCGATCTACAAGGGTATGTAGATCCACTCTCCCTATCGTAGATGCTCATCACCATGGATAGATCTTGCGTGTGCGTAGGAAAATTTTTGTTTCCCATGCAACGTTCCCCAACAGTGGCATCAGAGCCAGGTTTATGCGTAGATGAGATCACGAGTAGAACACAAAAGAGTTTGTGGGCGTTGATGCTCAGATTGCTTCCTCCCTTGGTCTTTTCTTGATTCAACGGTATTGTGGGATGAAGCGGCCCGGACCAACCTTACTCGTACGCTTACGAGAGACCGGTTCCATCAACTGACATGTGGCTTTGTTGCATAAAGATGGCTGGCGGGTGTCTGTCTCTCCCACTTTAGTTGGATCGGATTCGACAAAGGCGGTCCTTGAGAAGGTTGAATATCAATTTGTGTATCACCATTGTGGTTTTTGCGTAGGTAAGAATCGTTCTTGCCAGATACCCGTAGCAGCCACGTAAAACATGCAACAACAATTAGAGGACGTCTAACTTGTTTTTGCAGGGTATGTTGTGATGTGATATGGCCAATTACATGATGAGATATATGTGATGTATGAGATGATCATGTTTTGTATAGAATATCACGACTTGCATGTCGATGAGTACGGCAACCGGCAGGAGCCATAGGGTTGTCTTTAATTTATTTTCGCCGTTTTGCTTTACTTTATCGCTATGAGTTAGCAATAGTCGTAGAAGCAACAGTTGGCGCGACAACCTCATGGCGACACGTTGATGGAGATCAAGATGATGGAGATCATGGTTTCATGCCGGTGACGATGGAGATCATGCCGGTGCTTTGAAGATGGAGATCAAAAGCACAAGTTCATGGCCATATCATGTCACTTATGATTTGCATGTGATGTTAATCCTTTTATGCATCTTATTTTGCTTAGGACGACGGTAGCATTATAAGGTGATCCCTCACTAAAATTTCAAGATAAAATTGTGTTCTCCCCGAGTGTGCACCGTTGCGAAAGTTCATCGTTTCGAGACACCACGTGATGATCGGGTGTGATAGACTCTACGTTCGCATACAACGGGTGCAAGCCAGTGTTGCACGTGCGGAACACTCGGGTTAAACTTGACGAGCCTAGCATGTACAGACATGGCCTCGGAACACAAGAGACTGAAAGGTCGAACATGAGTCATATAGTAGATATGATCAACATGAAGATGTTCACCATTGAAACCACCTCATCTCACGTGATGATCGGACTTGAGTTGGTGAATTTGGATCATGTGACACTCGAATGACCAAAGGGATGTCAATTTGAGTGGGAGTTTTTAAGTAATATGATTAACTAAACTCATTATCTTGAACAATAGTCTAAGTTGTCTTTGCATAATTTATGTTGTAGATCAATGGCTCGCGCAGTAGCACCCCTGAATTTTAATGCGTTCCTAGAGAAAGCTAAGTTGAAAGATGATGGAAGTAACTTTGTGGACTGGGCCCGTAATCTACGGATTATCCTTACGGCTTCCCAAAAGGCTTATGTCCTTGATGCACCGCTTGGTGAACCACCCGCTCCAGTAGAGTCTGCAGACGTTGCGAACGCCTGGCAGACACGTTCTGATGATTACTCAATAGTTCAATGTGCAATGTTGTATGGCTTAGAACCAGGACTTCAAAGACGTTTTGAACATCATGGAGCATATGATATGTTCCAGGAGTTGAAGTTTATCTTTCAGAAGAATGCCCGGATCGAGAGGTATGAGACCTCCGATAAGTTCTATGCTTGCAAGATGGAGGAGAACGGGTCTGTCAGTGAACACATACTCAAAATGTCTGGGTATTCCACCCGTATGGCTGAATTGGGGATGCCCCTTCCACCGGAGGCGATCACTGACAGAGTTCTTCAATCACTGCCACCTAGCTACAAGAGCTTCGTGTTGAACTATAACATGCACGGGATGAACAAGTCAGTCGCCGAGCTGTTTACGATGTTAAAAGTCACTGAGTGTGAGATTCAGAAGGAGCATCAAGTGTTGATGGTCAATAAAACCACTAGTTTCAAGAAGAATGGCAAGGGTAAGAAGGGTAACTCCAAGAAGAGTGGCAAAGCAGTTGCCCCTCCTGTGAAGAAACCCAAGGCTGGACCCAAGCCAGAAACTGAGTGCTTTCATTGCAAGGGAACTGGTCACTGGAAGCGGAACTGCCCCAAGTATCTGGCTGACAAGAAGGCGGCCAACACCAAACAAGGTATATTTGATATACATGTTATTGATGTGTACCTTACCAACTCTCGTAGTAATGCATGGGTATTTGATACCGGTTCGGTTGCTCACATTTGCAACTCAAAACAGGAACTGCGGAATAGACGGAGGCTGGCAAAGGACGAAGTGACGATGCGCGTGAGAAATGGTTCCAAGGTTGATGTGATCGCCGTCGGCACTCTCGCTCTTCGATTACCATCGGGATTAGTGATGAACCTGAATAATTGTTATTTAGTGCCTGCGTTAAGCATGAACATTATATCTGGATCTTGTTTATTGCGAGACGGTTACTCATTTAAATCAGAGAATAATGGTTGTTCTATTTATATGAGTAATATCTTTTATGGTCATGCACCCAATGTGAGGGGTTTATTCTTATTGAATCTCAATAGTGATGATACACATGTTCATAACATTGATGCCAAAAGATGTAGAGTTGATAATGATAGTACCACTTTCTTGTGGCACTGCCGCTTAGGTCATATTGGTGTAAAACGCATGAAGAAGCTCCATGCTGATGGACTTTTGGAGTCACTTGATTTTGAATCACTTGACACATGTGAACCATGCCTCATGGGCAAGATGACTAAGACCCCGTTCTCTGGAACAATGGAACGGGCAAGTGACTTGTTGGAAATCATACATACTGATGTGTGCGGTCCGATGAGTATTGAGGCGCGCGGTGGATATCGTTATTTTCTCACCTTCACAGATGACTTAAGTAGATATGGGTATATTTACTTAATGAAACACAAGTCTGAAACGTTTGAAAAGTTCAAGCAATTTCAGAGTGAAGTTGAGAATCATCGTAACAACAATATTAAATTCCTACGATCTGATCGAGGAGGAGAATATCTGAGTTATGAGTTTGGCAGTCACTTAAGACAATGTGGAATTGTTTCACAATTGACACTGCCTCGAACACCATAGCGTAATGGTGTGTCCGAACGTCGTAATCGAACCTTATTGGATATGGTGCGTTCTATGATGTCTCTTGCCGATTTGCCACTATCGTTTTGGGGTTATGCATTAGAGACAGCTGCATTCACTTTAAATAGGGCACCATCGAAATCCGTTGAGATGACGCCATATGAACTGTGGTTTGGCAAGAAGCCAAAGTTGTCGTTTCTTAAAGTTTGGGGATGTGATGCTCATGTCAAAAAGCTTCAGCCTGAAAAGCTGGAACCCAAAGCGGAGAAATGTGTCTTCATAGGATACCCAAAAGAGACAGTTGGGTATACCTTCTATCTCATATCCGAAGGCAAAGTGTTTGTCGCTAAAAACGGAACATTTCTTGAGAAAGAGTTTCTCTCGAAAGAATTGAGTGGGAGGAAGATAGAACTTGATGAGGTCGTTGAACCTTTGTTTCAACCAGAGAGTAGCGCAGCACAGAAAGTTGTTTCTGTGGAGCCTACATCGGTTGAAGAGGAAGTTAATGATGATGATCATGAAGCTTCGGATCAAGTTGCTATCGAACCTCGTAGGTTGGCAAGGACGCGTACTACTCCTGAGTGGTACGGCAACCCTGTCTTAGAGGTCATGTTGTTGGACAACGATGAACCTACGAGCTATGGAGAAGTGATGATGGGCCCGGATTCCGATAAATGGTTAGAGGCCATGAAATCCGAGATGGGATCCATGTATGAAACCAAAGTATGGGCTTTGGAAGTATTACCTGAAGGGCGAAAGGCCATTCAGAACAAATGGATCTTTAAGAACAAGACGGACGCGGACGGGAATGTCACCGTCTATAAAGCTCGACTTGTGGCAAAGGGTTTTTCACAAGTTCAAGGAGTTGACTACGATGAGACCTTCTCACCTGTAGCGATGCTTAAGTCTGTCAGAATCATGTTAGCAATAGCTGCATTTTTCGATTATGAAATTTGGCAGATGGATGTCAAAACAGCGTTCCTTAATGGTTTCCTTAAGGAAGAGTTGTATATGATGCTACCAGAAGGTTTTGTCGATCCATAGAATGCTGACAAAGTTTGCAAACTCCAGCGATCCATTTATGGACTGGTGCAAGCATCTCGGAGTTGGAATCTTCGCTTTGATGAGGTGATCAAAGCGTTCGGGTTTATACAAGTTTACGGAGAAGCTTGTATTTACAAGAAAGTGAGTGGGAGCTCTATAGCGTTTCTAATATTATATGTGGATGACATATTGCTGATTGGAAACAATATAGAAATGTTGGAAAGCGTGAAGGAATATTTGAACAAGAGTTTTTCAATGAAGGACCTAGGAGAAGCTGCTTTCATATTAGGCATCAAGATCTATAGAGATAGATCGAGACGCTTGATAGGACTTTCACAGAGCACATACCTTGACAAAGTTTTGAAGAAGTTCAAAATGGATCAGTCCAAGAAGGGGTTCTTGCCTGTATTGCAAGGTGTGAAGTTGAGTAAGACTCAATGCCCAGTGACTCCAGAAGATAGAGAAAAGATGAGTGTCGTCCCCTATGCTTCAGCCATAGGCTCTATCATGTATGCAATGCTGTGCACAAGACCCGATGTCAGCCTTGCCATAAGTATGGCCGGAAGGTTTCAAAGTGATCCAGGAATGGAACACTGGACGGCGGTCAAGAATATCCTTAAGTACCTGAAAAGGACTAAGGACATGTTTCTCGTATATGGAGGTGATCAAGAGCTCGTCGTAAAGGGTTACGTCGATGCAAGCTTTGACACTGATCTAGATGACTCTAAGTCTCAAACCGGATACATATTTATTCTCAATGGGGGTGCGGTAAGCTGGTGCAGTTCCAAGCAGAGCGTGGTAGCTGATTCTACATGCGAAGCGGAGTACATCGTTGCCTCGGAGGCGGCGAAGGAAGGTGTCTGGATGAAGGAGTTCATGACAGATCTTGGAGTAGTGCCCAGTGCACTAAACCCAATGACTCTGTTCTGTGATAACACTGGTGCCATTGCTCTGGCCAAGGAACCAAGGTTTCACAAGAGGACCAGACACATAAAGCGACGCTTCAATTCCATCCGCGATTACATCAAGGAGGAGGACATAAATATTTGCAAAGTGCACACAGATCTGAATGTCACAGACCCGTTGACTAAACCTCTTCCAAGGGCTAAACATGATCAACACCAGAACTGTATGGGTGTTAGATTCATTACAATGTAAATCACATAGTGATGTGAACTAGATTATTGACTCTAGTGCAAGTGGGAGACTGTTGGAAATATGCCCTAGAGGCAATAATAAAGTGGTTATTATTATATTTCCTTGTTCATGATAATCGTTTATTATCCATGCTATAATTGTATTGATTGGAAACTCAATTGTATGTGTGGATACATAGACAACACTGTGTCCCTAGTATGCCTCTAGTAGACTAGCTTGTTGATCAAAGATGGTCAAGGTTTCCTGGCCATAGACATGAGATGTCATTTGATAATGGGATCACATCATTAGGAGAATGATGTGATGGACAAGACCCAAACTATGAAAGTAGCATATGATCGTGTCAGTTTATTGCTATTGTTTTCTGCATGTCAAGTATCTGTTCCTATGACCATGAGATCATGCAACTCACTGACACCGGAGGAATACCTTGTGTGTATCAAACGTCGCAACGTAACTGGGTGACTATAAAGATGCTCTACAGGTATCTCCGAGGGTGTCTGTTGAGTTGGCATGGATCAAGACTGGGATTTGTTACTCCGTGTGACGGAGAGGTATCTCAGGGCCCACTCGGTAATACAACATCACAATAAGCCTTGCAAGCAAAGTGACTAAAGAGTTAGCCACGGGATCTTGTATTACGGAACGAGTAAAGAGACTTGTCGGTAACGAGATTGAACTAGGTATAGAGATACCGACGATCGAATCTTGGGCAACTAACATACCGAAGAACAAAGGGAACATCATACGGGATTAACTGAATCCTTGACATAGAGGTTCAACCGATAAAGATCTTCGTAGAATATGTAGGAGCCAATATGGACATCCAGGTCCCGATATTGGTTATTGACCGTAGAGGTGTCTCGGTCATGTCTGCATAGTTCTCGAACCCGCAGGGTCTGCACACTTAAGGTTCGGTGACGTTTTGGTATAGTTGAGTTATGTATGTTGGTGACCGAAGGTTGTTCGGAGTCCCGGATGATATCCCGGACATCACGAGGAGCTCCGGAATGGTCCGGAGGTAAATATTGATATATAGGAAGTCCCGTTTTGGTCACCGGAAAAGTTTCGGGTAATTCCGGTAATGTGCCGGGGGTGCCGGGAGGGTTCCGGAGGGCCATCGGGAGGGGCCACTCATGTCGGGAGGCCACATGGGCCTTAGGGGTGGCGCACCAGCCCTTAGTGGGCTGGGCAAGCCAGCCCCTAAGGGCCCATGCGGCTAGGGTGAGGGGAAAGGAAAAAACCCCAAGTGGGGAAGGGAAACTCCAAGTAGGAAAGGAATCCTACTTGGAGTAGGATTGGAGGTGGATTCCTCCACCTCCTCCTGGTTCGGCCGACTCCTAGGGGAAACCCTAGGGGCGCCAGCCCCTCCCCTCCCTCCTATATATAGTATAGGGGAGAGAAGGCCAAGACACCCAACCCATGGTGCAACCCTCTCTCCCCAATAGATCGTCTCCTCTAGTTTTCAGCAGTGCTTAGGCGAAGCCCTGCCGGAATAGTTCCACCACCATCGCCGCCACGCCGTCGCGCTGCCGGAGAACTCGTCTACCTCTTCGCCCCTCTTGCTGGATCAAGAAGGTGGAGATCGTCATCAAGCTGTACGTGTGCTGAACGCGGAGGTGCCGTCCGTTCGGCACTAGATCGGGACGGATCGCGGGATGGCTGCGATTTGGATCGCGAAGACGTTCGACTACACCAACCGCATTTCTTAACGCTTCCCGCTTAGCGATCTACAAGGGTATGTAGATCCACTCTCCCTCTCGTAGATGCTCATCACCATGGATAGATCTTGCGTGTGCGTGGGAAAATTTTTGTTTCCCATGCAACGTTCCCCAACAAATATGTCTCTGAATGGCTATGAAAATGCCATGATAGGTAGGTATGGTGGCTGTTTTGAGGAAGATATAAGGGGGCTTATGTGTGATAGAGTGTATCATATCACAGGGTTTGGATGCACGGGCAAAGTTTGCACCGACTCTCGAGGTGATAATGGGCAGTGCACGGTACCGAAGAGGCTAGCAAATTATGGAAAGGTGAGAGTGCGTATATCCATGGATTCACATTAGTCATAAAGAACTCATATACTTATCGTAAAGCCTTATTAGCTCTCTCGAAGCAAAGTACTACCGCATACCCCTATGGAGGTGGTTGGTAGGAGTTAACCATCGCGTGCCCCCGATTCAAACAACACGATAGGATTTCATTTCAGACATAAAAATGCTCACACATCATCACCATGCCATAGTTAATACTTAGATGAATAACAAATAACAAGCTTTAAATAGCGATATTTCTACTAACCAATGATCAGGTACTCATGCCCTTTCATATTACTACATCAATATAATCAACGCATGTTTCTTCTTTACTGAGCTACATGAAAGTTTTTATTATATCCCCCTTGAATACCTATCCTTTTTGGACTAATCTTATAACACGTGCCCATTGCTGTTCCTATTCCTTATATACTCTCAAAAATATTTAAGTGGAGCATGAGAGTTCAATTATTTCAACAAAACCTTAACGTCGTCGTGCTCTAAAAAGATATAAGTGAAGCACTAGAGCAACTGCCTAACTCAAAAGATATAAGTGAAGCATATAGAGTATTCTAACAAATTATGATGACCGCGTGTCTCTCTCAAATATGTGTGTCCAACAAACAATTATTATAGCAAACTAAAAGAAAAACAAAATATAACACATGATGCTCCCAGAAAAACACATATCATGTGATGAATAAAAATATAGCTCCAAGTGACATACCGATAGATTGGACACGAAAGAGGGGATTCCTTCTGGGGCATCCCTAAGCTTAGACGCTTGGGTCTTCCTTGAATATTACCTTGGGGTGCCTTGGGTATCCCCAAGCTTAGGGTCTTTCCGCTCCTTATTCCTTCATCCATCGTTGTCTCACCCAAAACTTGAAAGCTTCAGCATACAAAACTCAACAAAACCTCGTGAGGTCCGTTAGTCTAATAGACATATCAAATACTTTAGGTACTGTTATAGATTGATTCATATTTCATTATTGTATAATAGATATTGTATTCTAACTTCTTCATGGCTTATACCCCCCCCCCCCCCCCCCCGATACAGTCCATAGCATCATCAAAACAAGCAAACTATGCAAGCAAAAAACAGAATTTGTCTAAAACAAAACATTCCGTAATGATCTGTACAAAAACCATACTTCTATAACTCTGAAAATTCTGAAAAATTAGGATAACCTGGGAAAATTTTATACCAATACTGTGTAGAAATTCAGATCAAAAAGACGTTCCAATAAAATCAGAAAAATTCTGCACTGAACGTAAAAGTTTCTGTTTTTGCACAACATCAATTCTACTATCTTCTAAATAATTCCAAAGGCTTTACTTGACCCAGACACTAATTTAAACATAAAAACACAATAATTACAGTAGGAATAATCATTTCAACACACCAAAACAGAAAGTGAAACAAAAATTTAAAGATAACTATTGGGTTGCCTCCCAACAAGCGCTATTGTTTTATGCCCCTAGCTAGGCATAATGCATAGAATCAAGTGTTATCATCCTTCAAATTGATTCCATAGGTGGAACTCATAATAGATTCATAAGGTGGTTTAATTATATTTCTAGGGAAGTGTTTCATCCCTTTTTTAATGGGAATTGGAATCTTATATTACCTTCTTTCATGTCAATAATGGCACCTATAGTTTGTAGGAAAGGCCTACCAAGCATAATAGGACAAGATGGATTGCATTCAATATCAAGCACAATGAAATCCACGGGTACATAATTTATGTTAGCAAGAATAAGGACATCATTTATTCTACCCAATGGTTTCTTAATAGTGGAATCCTCTAAATGCAAGTTAAGGGAACATTCATTTATATCGGTGAGACCTGGCACATCACATAAAGATTTTGGTATTGTGGAAATGCTAGCACCAAGATCACACAAAGCATTACATTCATAATCTTTAAGCTTAATTTTAATAGTAGGTTCCCATTCATCATGCAACTTTCTAGGTATTGAAACCTCTAACTCAAGTCTCTCCTCATGAGCTTTTATCATAGCTTCCACAATATGTTTAGTAAAAGATTTATTTTGTTCATAGCCATTGGGTGACCTAAACATGGATTGCAACAAGGAAATACATTCAACTAAAGTGCAACTTTCATAATTAAAGTCTTTGTAATCCAAAGTAGTGGGTGCATCACTATTTAAAGTTTTGACCTCTCCAAAGTCACTTTTTCATTTTTATCAATAAGATCGTCACCCTCCGAATAAACGGGACGCCTTCTAGCTAAAGTTGACTCATCTCCAGTCCCTTTATCATCAATTTTCATACTAGTAAATAAAGATTCAATAGGAGAAACATCAATCATTTTAACATCTTCATCATGATTACGATAAAACCGGGAGAAATCGCTTTTTCTAGGAATTCTCGCTTAGCCCTCAACCTAGTGGTCCTCTTCTTACTTTAATTAATAAATATTTGAATGGATTTAATAGACTCATTAATATCATGCTTGGGTGGAAAAATTTTATTTTTAACAGTTTCCACATCATGAGCAATCCTATCCATGTTTCTAGCCATATCGCCTACTTTATGTAGTTTTTCTTCTACCATAGTATTGAAAATATTTTGAGAACTAATAAATTATTTAATGGTGTTCTCAAGATCAGAGGGCATCCTATTATTATTATTGGAAGAATTGCCATAGAAATTACCGTAAGAATTGCCATAATTATTAGAGGAATTACCGGGATACTATCTAGGATTGAAAATACCTCTATAAGCATTGTTATTGAAATTATTTCTAGAGACAAAGTTAACATCAACAGCATCATTATTTTGCTCAATCAAAGTAGATAGTGGCACATCATTGGGATCAACATGAGCATTCTTATTTGTAACCATATTCATAAGAGAATCCAACTTATCACTCAAAGTAGTGATTTCTTCAACAGAATTTACCTTCTTACCAGTTGGAGCTCGTTCGCTATGCCATTGAAAATAATTTGTCATGATATTATCCAGTAATTTTGTAGCTTCTCCCAATGTAATCTCCATAAAGGTGCCACCTGCAACAGAGTCTAGAAGATTTCTTGATACAAAGTTTAGTCCCGCATAGAAATTTGTATTATCATTCATAAACTTAAGCCATGAGTGGGACAATTTCTAATCATCAATTTCATTCTCTCCCATGCTTGTGCAACATGTTATTGCTCATGTTGTTTAAAATTCATAATTTGGTTTCGGAGAGATATTATCTTAGAGGGAGGAAAATACTTGGCAATAAAGGCATCCTTACACGTATCCCATGTTCCAATACTATTGCGAGGCAAGGATGAAAACTAAGCTTTAGCTTTATCTCTTAGTGAGAAAGAAAATAATTTTAGTTTAACC
Organism: Elymus sibiricus; assembly: GCA_039707655.1. Lineage (NCBI taxonomy): Eukaryota > Viridiplantae > Streptophyta > Magnoliopsida > Poales > Poaceae > Elymus > Elymus sibiricus. The sequence continues at coordinate 386,429,363 of CM077671.1, forward strand.
ACATAATTATCCACATCTTTTTTCTTTTGCATATCACATAATTCAACGAAGGTATTAAGATGTGAAGCAGCGTCCTCATTAGGACTTCCAGCAAATTGTTCTTTCATAACAAGATTCGGCAAAGCGGCATTTATATCAAAAGCTTCCACACTAGTGGCGGGTGGTATTGGAGTACTAATAAATCATTATTATTAGTATTTTAAAAGTCACACAATTTGTTATTTTCTTGAGACATGGTGACAAAGCAAGTAAACTAGCAAGCAAACAACTAAATTAGATAACTAAGCAAACAAACAAATAGAAATGTTTTTTGTATTTTTGATTATAAAGAAAAATATAACAGAAAATAAAAATTAGAATAAGTGAAAGATAATTTATGTGTAGGGACCTGACGAGAGTTTGATGATGTCTCCCCGGCAACGGCACCAAAAATTCTTCCTGCTACTTGTGAGCTGCGTTGGGATTTTCCCCGAAAAGGAGAGGAGATGCGGCACAGTAGTGATAAGTATTTCCCTCAGTGAGAACCAAGGTTATCGAACAATTAGGAGAACCAAGCAAACTCCTTTCAACAGCACCTACACACACAAAACCAAACACTTGCACCCAATGCGGGCAAGAGGATTGTCAAGCCCCTTGAACTTGTTACTTGCAAGGATTAAATCTTGATAGAGATAGATAATGTAAAGGAAAAATAAAAGTGAAGTAAATAAATTGCACTAAAGTATTTTTAGGGCTTTTGTATTTATGTTTAAATAGACCCAGGGGCCATAGTTTTCGCTAGAGGCTTCTCTCTTGAATATAGCATACGATGGGTAGACAAATTACTGTTGGGAAATTTGACAGAATTGCGCGTAGTTATGACATTTTATTCACGGCAATCATCATGTATATAGGCATCACGTCCATAAACAAGTAGACCGAAACGAGTCTGCATCTACTACTATTACTCCACCAATCGACCGACTCCTGCCTGCATCTATGGTATTAAGTTCATAACAAACAGAGTAATGCTTGGAGCAAGGTGACATGGTGTAGACAAAATAAGACAAGCAATATGTTGAAATCTCGTTGTTTTATCCTTAATGGCAACAATACAAATATGTGTCTTGTCCCCTTGTCACTGGGATATAGAGCATCGCAAGATTGAACCCATTACAACGCACCACTCCCGCTGAAGATAAATCAATCTAGTTGGCCAAACCAAACCGATAGATCGGAGAGAAATACGAAGCTATAACAATCATGCATAATAGAATTCAGAAAAGACTCAATTACTTTCAGTGAATAATCTAATCATAAACCCACAATTCATCGGATCCCAACAAACGCACCGCAAAAGAAGATTACATCGGATAGATCACCGCGAGATCGCGATGAACATGATATTGAAGATCAAAGAGAGAGAAGAAGCCATCTAGGTACTAGCTATGGAACCGTAGGTCTGTGGTGGACTACTCATGCATCATCATGGAGGCGGCAAGGTTGATGTAGATGGCCTCCATGGTCGATTCCCCCTTCGGCAGAGTACCGGAAAAGGTCCTCCAGATGGCCTCCCGTCAGAACAGAGGCTTGCGGCGGCGGAAAAAGTGTTTCTGGTGGCTCTCTGTTGGTTTCCCAATTTTAGAGAATTTATGGAGGTGGGATTAGGTCAGACGACGGGCTCACAAGGCATCGGGGCGCGCCTACCCCCCCCCCCCCCCCCGAGCGCGCCCAGTTGCCTTGTCGTCTCCTCGTCTCACTTTGTGACTCCTCCCGAAGCTTCCAGGATCTCTTTTGTCCAGAAAAAAATCGTCAAAAAGTTTCGTTGCATTTGGACTTCGTTTGGTACTGATTTCCTGGAAAACCAAAAACAGGCAAAAAAACAGCAACTGGCACTAGGCACTGGGTTAATAGGTGCGCCCATCAGCTGTTGGGAGGCAGCATGTTGCAGCCATGCTTAGGTGCTAGTCCGTGTGCGCCGTCAGACGACAACCAGCCAACAAGGGCTGGATTGCTTTTCTGTTTTTAGATCGAGGGATGTGTGTGTAATTTATTTTGATAAGTCAGCTTCTTACGATCCGGCCCCACTTGTCAGAAAGTGATCAATCGGACTAAATCACCTGATCAGTGCAATTTGCAAAAAGTTTACTAGGTAGGCGGTGACTTTTGCAAATAATTAGGGATCATGTATTTTTCGCAAACAAAGCCCCAAATGTGGTGGTTTCTTGCAATTAACTCCATGTGTGGGTGGTTGTTTATGTTCCTTTGGGAGCGCCTATGGATTAGGTACCTGAAAATTTCAGTTGTTTCAGCCACTTAGTTTTTGAGCCATTCGATCAATATCCAATGAATAGCAGACAAAAGGAAAGGGGAGGAAAAGATGACTGAAATTATTTTATGTTTCAATCTTTTTTTTTCTCGACCCGGGTACAGATCAACTCAATACCAGGCCCGTCCTGCACCTCCTGGAGTAAGTGGCCCACGGTTTGGCAGCTCAATGATTACATTATAGCTGGTCAAACGGGCCGGGCTAACCAGGCCAGCCCGCGAGCACGCCGGCACGGCCCGCCATGGGCCAGGCACGGCATGACCGTAAACGGGCCGGGCCCGGCACGCGACACGCTTGGGCCATGCCTGGGCCTGGAGGCTGGGCACGCGGGCCGGCGCGGCATGGTCCGTTTATTTTTTTTATGTATTTTCAGAATTTTTTTTAATATATATATACTTAAAATACAGCCCAATAGGCCTAAAACTGAGCTCAGCAGGCTGAAAATGTGTAGTCCAGCGTGCTAAACGGGCCAATGTGCCGGCCCGTTTAGTAATCAGGCCATGCCTGGGCTTGGAAGCGCAGCCCACGGGCTGGCACGGCACGGCCCATTTACTAAACGTGCCTTGGCGGGCCGTGCCGTGTCGGGCCCGTTTACGGCCAGGTCGTGCTGTGCCGGGCCGGGCCGGCCCGTCTGGCCAAGTCTGGATTACATAATGCTTTGACTTAGTTAGAAACAAATTTACAAAAGTGGCAGGTTATAAATATTGACACTCATTTGTTTCTATGTAACATAAAAGGTACATATTATATAATTTGTCCTTGATAAGAAAATAACATAGTTTATAATTATAATGTAACTCATCTAGGATATATATAAGTGTGTAATATATCTGGTCATATCCGAGGCGAACATGGTTCCATCATACCTCAAAGAAGAAATAAAAAACAATTTCAATTCCAAGGAAGAAAGAATTGTATCGTGTTAGCTGACAAAAAAACGACAAAATGAAAGGAAAACTTTCTTTCTAAGGAAAATGAATTATGAGAATGGCTTACCCCTAAAAGAAACAAAAATGAATTATACATAAATGAATTCAAATTAATTTTTTCCGAGAAAACAAAAAAAATAAAGTTTTCTAAGAAAAATGGAATTATTGGCACTCGTATTGAAAGCGGAATTAATAGCATTAATATTAACCTAAAAGAAGAAAGAAAATTAAAGAACAAATTAGTTATATCAATTACAAAAAAAGTATCTCATTTTAGTGTCTTAACACAAAATGAAATAGTGCCACACCATTGCAACACCAAAACACTACCACGTGCCCAGATATAGGAGAAAACAAAACAACCAAAAAATTGAGTAGGCCAAAACAATTAGAGCCAGAAATATTAGCGCAAGCAAGAAAACAAAAAAGTAAACTAAAAATAAAACAAATGTTATTCTAAGATAGAATGAATGAATGGCCGTGTTATTACCAAAAGGAAGAAAGAAAATGAAGAAAGACAATTTTGAGTAAATAATGATAAAATTGCACATATATTTCAAAGAGCTTGCATTATACAATGTTCAAGAACAACTATGTAGTATGGTAACTTTCAAACAACAACATAATTTTACACATAGATTGCATAGAAATTGCATTATATGTCCATGGTTATTAGACACCACCGTCTTGAGGTGCTAATTTTTTTTGACGTGTCTAATGAGAATAGTTTGAAGATTAATTATCATTAGACACCTAAAAAAATAAATTGCATCTCATGATGGTGGTGTCATAGTCTCCTCATATCTTCCCCACACGGAGGCGCACGCACACACACGCGCGCGCATGGTAATACCAAATTTAATAGTGTCACACGATTGCAACATTAAATCGATGCCGCATGCACAAATATAAGGAGAAAATCAAACAGCAACTAAATCAACCAAAAAATAGCAGAAAGAATATATTTTAATTATTAATAAAAAAAGATATATACAAAAGCAAGAACAAATAAAAATAAAAATAATAACATATTTATTGTAAGGTAGAATGAGTTAATGGTATTGTTATTATCAAAAAAGAAGAAAGAAAATAAAAAAATAAAAAAAATATGTGTTATTCTAAGGTAGAATAAATTAAGAGCTTTGGTATTAACAGAATAAAGAAAAATAAAAAAATTACAAAACATATGGTATTATAAGGTAGAGTGAATTTGGGGCACTGGTATTACCCTAAATAAGAAAGAAAATGAAAAAAGTACAAAAGCTAAGAAGCACATTTTTCATAAGGATGAATGAATTATGAAGTGGTTTAAACTTTAAAGAACAACAAAAAATTAAAAGGAAATTAATATTATACAACTATGCCTATCATGGAAAAAAAATAAAGAGTAATTTTCAAACTCTTTTCTGCCATGCATTAACTAGAATATATTGACAACTTGCATATGGATTACATGAAACTAGCACTCTTTCGTATTGTAAGAGCATGTGTAAACTAGTGCAACTTTAATAATATTTATTATCTATGTTGAATAATTTGTAAAAAGAAATTAAGTAGTCCCACATGATTGAGCATCAAACCTCTGACACATGCACAGATATAGGAGAAAATCAAACAACCAAAAAAGACTAAGAAACAAGGAAACAAAAAAATTAGCACAAGCAGAAAAAATAAACAATTTTGTTCACATTGGTCATTTTATTTATCAGCAAAGAAAGAGATATTTAAAACAGTTAGATAAATTTCACTTTGAGTTCCTAACACAGACTACCAAAAGGAAGAAAGACAATTTTGAGTAAATAATGATAAAATTGCACATATATTTCAAAAAACTTGCAGTATACAATGTTCAAGAACAATTATGTAATATGGTAACTTTCAAAAAACAACATAATTTTACCCATAGATTGCATAGAAATTGCATTATATGTCCATGGTTATTAGACACCACCATCTTGAGGTGCTAATTATTTTTGACGTGTCTAATGAGAATAGTTTGAAGATTAATTATCATTAGACTCCTAAAAAATAAATTGCATCTCATGATGGTGGTGTCATCTCCTCATATCTTCCGCACACGGAGGGGCACACACACACACACAAAATATGATGATGTTGAGAATTAATCATTTTTTGACACATAAAGATAAAGTGCATGCACACACACGCATGGTAATACCAAATTTAATAGTGTCACATGATTGCAACATCAAATCGATGCCGCACACACAAATATAAGGAGAAAATCAAACGGCAACAAAATCAACCAAAAAATAGCAGAAAGAATATATTTTAATTATTAATAAAAAAAAAGATATGCACAAAAGCAAGAACACAAAAAATAACATATTTATTGTAAGGCAGAATGAGTTAATGGTATTGGTATTATCAGAAGAAGAAAGAAAATAAAAAAATACATAAAATATGTGTTATTCTAAGGTAGAATAAATTAAGAGCTTTGGTATTACCCCTAATAGAATAAAGAAAAATAAAAAATTACAAAACATATGGTATTATAAGGTAGAGGGAATTTGGGGCATTGGTATTACCTTAAATAAGAAAGAAAGTGAAAAAAAAGTACAAAAGCTAAGAAGCACATTTTTCATAAGGACGAATGAATTATGGAGTGGTTTAAACTTTAAAGAACAGCAAAAAATTAAAAGGAAATTAATATTATACAACTATGCCTATCATGGAAAAACCATAAAGAGTAATTTTCAAACTCTTTCCTGACATGCATGAATTAGAATATATTGAAGACTTGCATATGGATTACATGAAACTAGCACTCTTTCGTATTGTGCAAGAGCACATGTAAACTAGTGCAACTTTAATGATTTTTATTATCTATGTTGAATAATTTAGAAAAAATAATTTGTAAAAAGAAATTAAGTAGTCCCACATGATTGAGCATCAAACCTCTGACACGTGCAGAAATATAGGAGAAAATCAAACAACAAAAAAGACTAAGAAAAAAAGGAAACACAAAAATTAGCACAAGCAGAAAAAATAAACAATTTTGTTCATGTTGGCCACTTTATTTATCAGCGAAGAAAGAGATATTTAAAACAGACAGATAAATTTCACTTTGAGTTCCTAACACAGACTACCAAAAGGAAGAAAGGCAATTTTGAGTAAATAATGATAAAATTGCACATATATTTCAAAGAACTTCGGAAATTCAATTTGGCTCCCGGGAGCACATGCTCCCGGGGCCAATTTTTTTTTTTTCAAATGTCAAAAAAATTGAGACAAAATTTTTTGGTGATCTTTGTCACATACAAATGCTACCTGCAAATTTTGAGGCAAAAAGGTTAAGCATTTTGTCCTGCGCAAAAAAAAAACAAATCGAAGACAAAATGTCACCACAAAATGACAACCCAAATTTATTTTTTTCACCGACGAAACACTGCTGCTCCGTTCCACATGAAAATTGTCAAGCATGCTTGCGACACCAACACGATCATCTACAAATTTTTTCAGAATTTTTTGAAAACATTTAAATAATTTTTTTCGAGGTACTGTTCATCCGGGTGCAAATCCACCCGGGAGCCAAAACGCCTCTCCCAAAGAACTTGCACTATACAATGTTCAAGAACAACTATGTAGTATGGTAACTTTCACACAACAACATAATTTTACACATAGATTGCATAGAAATTGCATTATATGTCCATGGTTATTAGACACCACCGTCTTGAGGTGCTAATTATTTTTGACGTGTCTAATGAGAATAGTTTGAAGGTTAATTATCATTAGACACCTAAAAAATAAATTGCATCTAATGATGGTGGTGTCATCTCCTCATACGTTCCGCACACGGAGGGGCACACACACACACAAACAAAATACGATGATGTTGAGAATTAATCATTTTTTGACACGTAAAAGATAAAGTGCATGCACACACACGCATGGTAATACCAAATTTAAAACTGTCACACGATTGCAACATCAAATCGATGCCGCATGCACAAATATAGGGAGAAAATCAAACGGCAACAAAATCAACCAAAAAATAGCAGAAAGAATATATTTTAATTATTAATGAAAAAGATATATACAAAAGCAAGAACAAATAAAAATAATAACATATTTTATTGTAAGGTAGAATGAGTTAATGGTATTGGTATTACCAGAAAAGAAGAAAGAAAATAAAAAATACAAAAAATATGTGTTATTCTAAGGTAGAATAAATTAACAGCTTTGGTATTACCCTAACAGAATAAGGAAAAATTAAAAAAATACAAAATATATTTAGGACAGTAAAACTGCACCTAATCCCAGCCCTCTCATGTATTGAACGTTTTTGGCCGTCCATTTTATTGATTTGGTCGTTTTTGACCATCAGATCAGCTGTCCTAAGGGGCTGCTGCTCTGGAAGAAAAAACGGAGCCCTGTGGTTACTTGGGCCGTTTCTCTCAGCCCAATTGGCCGAACCACTACTCCAACGAGAAAGGAAACCGATCGATCGATACTTCCTCTGGCTCTGGCTTCCTTCTGTTTCGCCTTCTCCGTCGCCCCGTCCCAACTCCTCCCAAATCGTAAGTTTGATGGAGCAATAGCTATGGTGGTGATGCGGTGAGATCTGCAGCGTGACTTATCAGTCTTGCTTCCTTTTCCCTTTCCCTGCAGGCTGCAGCAAGCGCTGGCGGATCAGGAGCGTAGGGTTTGGCAGTGGCGACAGCGAGGAGGAGGTTGCTGCGGCGATGATGTACGGTTGCCATGGCGGCGGTGTGCGTGACGAGATCGAGCCCACGAGCGACGAGTCCATCACGAGGAGTTCCTTCTTCGCCCTCTCTTCGCCGCTCGCACCACTACCGCCACGACCATGCCAGCCTCTGTTCGTCGGTTCCCCTTGGTTCTATTGGCTTCGGCTCTTTTATGTTGATCCAATTAGTATCGACTGCGAAATTACTCTTGCCGGCCGTGATATGTTGATTTTATTTTTTAGGGCCTGATGATCATGACGATGTTTTCCTTGATTTAATTATAAGGTGTGTGATGGCTGGATCGGCTCACCGCGCGATGATTTCGTCCCAATTCTCCCTCTTCTTGAATCTCCTCTTCCCCCAATTCTTCTTCCATTTTTAAAATTTGTTTTGTTTATTGATATTGTTCTTTGTGCAGAAAAATGCAGGTTCTGTACGAATTTCAGCCTCATCCTACTGGATTTGAAGGTTTAGGCATTATCCATTTGGAAGGTGATGTGCCTTTGATTCTGAGGAGTTGTATACTATGGTTGTCACGCCTTTTTTTTAGTCCTGAATTGGCTACCCAATTTATTCCCGTAGCCCTACTGGTCTAGATTTTCTTTTTCTGCAAACAGGGATGTCGAGGCGGAAGGACACAAATTTATCCTCGGCTGAACCAATGGATTGCAGGTATACTCATAAGTTTTCTTATGGCTATGTTTGATGTCCCTCGCATTGGATAGGAGTGGAACATACATGACGACCCTGATCAAACAATACATCACATGTTTGTTACTACATGCTTAGTAAACCAGATAAGAGAAAATTCTGACTTTCAGTATTGTTGCAGCCGAGCAAGCATTGCTGCTCCACAAATTTTCGTATTCACAAGTCAATCGATTTGTTTGCTTTCTTACAGTAGTCAAGTCAATGCTGCTCTTGCTCTCCTTCTTACTACTCTTATTGCTTGTCACTGAACATTCGTTGCAACTGCTTCCTATCATATATCAAAGTCCTATGTGCTTGGAGTTATAATGATCAACATGCTGCAAACTCCACTCCAACGTTGACTGCCAAATCAGGTGAAAGAAGAGGCAAGAGGTTGGGAGCCCGCATCAAAGCAAGTTGTGAAGTTATTATCACTATAATAGCGATGAAGAATTCTGAAGCTGGTGCATGTTAGCTACATATTCTAGAATCATACGGTCTCTCTCACTCACACTTACGAGTTAAAGGCCTTCTACTGTAACATGTTCTTGGTGCAGGTAAGCTACAGGTTCTTGAATCATACTATATCTCACTAACACTTATGGGTTCAATCCTTCTACAGTAACATGTTTATCTAATCAATGAATTGCGCCTCAAGGGGAAAACACTGAATGTGTTAATTTTATTGCCATTAAGTGGTTGTTTGCACAGCAATGATAAGATATCAGTTTCGAATTTTTTTACAGTTGTGTTCTCTGTCTAATTTATAATTTCAAATGATCGCAGCTCTACATGGATAAATTTGAGTTACGTACTCTTGGGTTTCTTTCTTTCTTCCAGGGGAATATGTCAGTCGGTGGCATGCAATGAGTGGAGGAATTCGCCCATAAGACATCAATGATTCTGTATCTTCCCGTCCTCCGACTCGCCGGTGTTCTGTGGTGGTATGTAGCTGCCACACCTTCACCCCCAACTTGCTGCCCTGTGCCACACCTTCACCTCCACCTCGAGTCATGTAATCACTCTGACTCCATAGCGCCTGAACTCAAGTTAATGCCGTGTTGTTGTATTGTCAGGATTAAGGTGGATTAACACACTTGGCTATTCTGAGCAAGGTAATACATGAGGTCATCACGTTTCTAAGCATAATCACAAGTGGGGTGATCTCTTTGAGGCTGCAACCTGGTCGGCGAAGCTGCGTGTATCCATCTATGACAGTCACCATAGGTATAGCTTCCGGCCCCTACTGACTGAAACAATTATGATATTGCAAGCTACATTTACTGCAGAAAGATAATGAATGCAGAGAACGAAAAGAGTACTGATTTGTGTAAATGTAACCTTTCCTTGCTCAGTTCAGTTCCTCCTATTCCATGTAAAATGGCACAACAAATTTTAAGCCCCATAGAAAAAATATTGTAGTGCCATTGGCATTTGTATAAAGAAATTATTTTGTGCCAAATTATATTCTTGTGTTGGAAGATATTATTATATGTGTCCTCACGAACAACATGATATGTAAGCATGTAGTGGCTTCCTTTTGATGTAATAATCAAGATTCTTCACTTTCTTACATAGTATACGATTACGCTTCTCCTGTTCTCTGTCCTATCTGGTGTATCCATAACTATATAAATTTATGTGCAGTGTTTCTGGTGCCTATTTGAGGTTGTCATCTTCTTCAGTTCGTTCTATGCTGCCATACAATCTATTTTCCGAGTATTCGAATATCTTGTCACACTGCCTTCTTCCATCATTTTCCATTGCAATTATATAATATTATGTTTAATTCCATGTTCGTATACAACTGCAAACAAGCTTCTATGCTTCAACCAAACAGTGCATAGCCATCCATTTTTTAACCGTCTTGTGCCAACATTTATATATAAGCTTATGTTCACATGGAGGTTGACGTTGCCCCAAGTGAAGATAAGTTACATAATAAGAGCTATAGGAACAATCTGCTTCCTTTCTTTAGTTACATGCCATTATTTTGTAAAATAGGAAAGCCTGATATTTGAAACAATGCAAGCAAATGTACACAAACTGCATTATATTCCTAACAACTAAGAGCCAAAATAGACGGGCGCCGCAACGCGCGCCATCAATGATCTAGTGGTATTATAAGGTAGGGTGAATTTGGGGCATTGGTATTACCCTAAATAAGAAAGAAAATGAAAAAAAGTACAAAAGCTAAGAAGCATATTTTTCATAAGGACGAATGAATTATGGAGTGGTTTAAATTTAAAGAACAACAAAAAATTAAAAGGAAATTAATATTATGCAACTATGCCTATCATGAAAAAAAAAGAGTAATTTTCAAACTCTTTTCTGCCATGCATGAATTAGAATATATTGAAAAGTTGCATATGGATTACATGAAACTAGCACTCTTTCGTATTGTGCAGCTTTAATTTTTTTTATTATCTATGTTGAATAATTTATAAAAAATAGTTTGTAAAAAGAAATTAAGTAGTCCGACATGATTGAGCATCAAACCTTTGATATGTGCACAAATATAAGATTAAATCAAACAACCAAAAAAGACTAAGAAAAAAAGGAAACAAAAAAATTAGCACAAGTAGAAAAAATAAACAATTTTGTTCATGTTGGTCACTTTATTTATCAGCGACGAAAGAGATATTTAAAACAATTAGATAAATTTCACTTTGAGTTCCTAACACAGACTACCACATTCATAAATACATAAGAAAATCCGATGATCAATAAAAATAACAATATTGGCGATTTGAGCAATCAAATCTGAATAACATACATGCTTGGACACAAATAGTTTTTTTTAACACAATACATCGTGTCTCTATGAGCACCTTATCCAGTATATCATCTTGAGATTTATAAAATCACAGTAGGCGCCTCGTCGTCGTTTGGGAAGTGACCCGCAACAGAAACGCAAAGGTAAAAATAACTCGTAATTTGGATGCTCGGTTCAAAAGATGTTTCGGTTTGGTATTTGTTTAACATAGACCACCCATCTTATCAAGACAGAAAACTCCACCCAAAAAACCTTGTGTTGGCACCTGCGATGTGAGGTAACCCCGCAGGGTAAGTTTGATCATTGTCCACACCTTTTTTAAGAAATGAACTTTTTTTAGGGGACGAGATCGAGAGGTGATGTGTATCGCTCTTTGTGAGTTGTACCAGTGAGTCGCCCATGCGCCCGCTACCTGCGATGTTTTTCACTGGTTAATCCTACAATACACTCAAGCCAGTCCAGCTAACAACAATTTTTTACTCATTCACTGCAGTACAATGCAGTATAAAAGCGTCGTTTTTTTGTTTCTCGTTCAACTACTTTTTTGGGTTTCTTTGTCAACCTAATTCTAGAAAACAATCAAGATTTTTTAAAATTATTCACGAATTTCTAAAAAATTTATTTAAAAATGTCTTCATGATTTTGAACAAAATGATTGAGAATATGATAACTGTTTGTGCTTTGAAAAAAATTTAAAAATGTTTGTAAATCTGGTAAAAAAAATCCTAAATTAAAAACCGACCACCAGTTATAAAAATCCTCAAGTTCAATTTTTTTCGATATTTTTGAATTATCTTTTGAATTTAATAAATGCTCATGAATTTATGAATTTTTTTTCAGAAATTCATGAATATATTTATGAATTTACAAATAAAAATTGATGAATTTGAAAAATGTTTGTGAGTTTATATTTTCCTTGAATTTTATTAACATTCACATGTTCAAAAATTATTTATGAATTTGGAAAATATTCAAAAAAAATAAAAAATAAAAAAATATAAAATACAAAAAAATGGTGGACAAGAAGGGGGAAAAGGAAAAGAAAAAACCTGACAGAACCTTGCTCGAAAGGTTTAAAACTGGGGCAAAGAAGGTTCCCAAAACAGCCTCACTTCCTGTGCTATCGCTGCCAATGGACCCAAGAAAACCTATCTTAGCACTCGCAATAAGAGAGACATATCAGATGTGGATGAGATAAAAAAAATTGTGGATGAGATGGATTTGTGAGAAGGATATATATGGGTTCGTCTTTCTGACAGGAGGTTGATTCTCAAAAAAGAAAATCTAACAGGAGGTATCGTAAACAATTTTTTAAAATTCGTGACTGGCCCATCTATACAGTAGGCCCGCTTACAAGATGGGGTTAAACAAACATGTCGGCCCATTATCACAAGCAGAATCACAGAGCACCAACGACCAACAGTTTCCATTTTCGCTTGCCTCACCGCTCACCGGAATGGCAATGGGTACCCATTACCCACGTATCCTATGGGTAAAAACCCTATTAGGATAAGGGTATGGACAAAAATTTATCCATGGATATATAAATAGGAAAATCTGAAACCCATCGGGTAGAGCGGGTATGGGTATGAGATCATATAACCCATACCCACATACCCATGTACCCATATAAAACCTATGTAAACTCAAAATTATCTCTACAATCTACGCTATGTCAAGAATTTGTGAACTAAAAATGTATGCCTATGTGTTGTTGTTTATGCTATATGATGTTGTTTATAAGTACGTGTTGTTATTATAATCTATTTTTATAAACTATATGATATGATTCTGTTTATAATTCAAATTGATGTTTTGAAAATATGGGTAATTTTACCCGCGGGTACCCATCTACCCTATCGGGTAACGAGTATGGAAAAAAATTGTATCCTTTGACGGGTATGGGTAAGGGTGATGGGTAAGCTCGTAATGGACGGGTAAGGGTACGGGAGGCTCCACCCGTACCCATACCCTGTGGGTGCCATCTCTACCGCTCACCGGCGGCTCACACCAGCCGCCGCACGCCGTCGCAGCGTACGGCCTCCAAACCCACCGCCGCCCTCTGCTCGCCACCTCCTCCGTCCATGGCGGCTTCAGTGCGAGGCGGACTGGTGGTCCCGCTCCCGCCTCCGCTCGCTTCCCCCCGCTGCCTCGCCCCGTCCCCGAGGAGGCGCCGCCGTCGCCTCCCCAGGGTCCGCGCGGCTGCGGCGGAGCCCGTCGAGGTGGTGGGCGTCGGGAGCCGGAAGGACGCCGTCATCGACTTCTGCCTCGGCTCCCGCACCCTCTCCTCCACCCCGATCCGCTTCTGGTACCGCACTGGAACCCTCGCGCTGCAGCGCAATGTGGTTTGGGATTTGGGCGTAGACCTTGTTTGAAGCAATGCCGGTGTTAATTTTTGAAAATGTGGAGCTGTCGGACCATTTTGCATTCTCCTCCAGACAATACCGATGCTAATTTAGTGCATGGCTTCCGTTTTACACTACTCTTTGCAGGTCGTCAGCAGTAGTGTTTTGGTTATAGCAGTAAGTTACTAGTGGAGTGGCATACTATGAATTCCCGTCTGTCACAATGTTAGGCACTAACTTGGAGGCGATGGATTGGAAACGCCTTGTAAATTTCTGTAGTGAAAATTAATCACATGAGTTTCTTGTAACCAGATACTTACCTTATTCAAAACGAAACAGAAAAAGATTGCAAGCAGCCAAATGCGGTATCAAATATTGAAATGGTAGACATGTGCGTCATTTTCACTACTTTATAACTTGCCCTAATATGCTTAAAAGAGTATGTCTTTACACGTAGTTTTGTTTCAGGACAGTACATGTGGATAATTCTGAAGTACAATTCATACCGAGAAGTCAGGATACAGGTCTCAAAATTTTCTATGCCTGTACTTCTTGACCCGATTGTTTATTCTGCATTAACAACATATACACATTTTTCATGCCTTTATTCTCGCTCATCAAGTTTTTACCATGAACCTAACAATTCTTATTTTCAGATACAGCAGTCGGAGACATGGAACACCCCTTATCTCTTCATCCTTGCCCGTCGGCGGTTATTATTGTTTGTACACTTCTCATCTCTTTGTTTGATGCAATTTGATATTTTTTTGTTCTTGTTTACATCAGAATATGAAATATGCATCAGTTGCTCTTTTGATATTACAAAATCTGACTAATTTTTGTGTTTGATAATGTGTTGTTGTGTTACTAGTTCTGACTGTGATCATTTGTTTTTAGAAATAAATAATTGACCATGACAACTTAAACCCATGTTGCCTGCTTGCGGCATAGTTCTAATTTTATTATAAATCTGTACTGTCCCTGCTATTAATGTTATGTTTGGTACCTACACAATTATAAGGTCAAAGCAAGAAAAGATACCTGGCTTGCCAACTGTTAACATTCCAAGTATCAGTCCCGCGCATGTTTCATGTTTTCATTTTCCCGAGAGAGAGTTTCTGGTTCATGGACCAATTCTTGGTGTAAATTCAAGATTGTGATTTGCCCCAAATATGAGAACACTCCTGGGCTAGATCCAGAAATTTTATATAGAGGGCACCAAGTGAACTTACCAATTTACGCTGTCGTATGCAGTGGTACTCCACACACATTTCTTGCTAGATTTTTAGAAGCACTTCTAACAAATAATGGGATGAAATGACTTTTATGTGGAAACTGGAAAATGTCTGGCTATTTTGAATCTTTTAGAACAAGAAGGTAAAATTGGTCTTTTTGGTGCTAATATAGGTCTCTGGATCACAGTGACAATATGTTAATATGAACTTCCGGGCTCTATATCTTACTACTGATTTTCAGATTTTGTCATCTAAGGTCGGTTAATTTTCCATCTTTACAGTGAATGCAATCTGTAGGTTGCAAGTGCCGGACAGGAGGCTGATCAAATTGCTGCACTGGAGCTTCTAAGTACTACCAAATCTGCTAATAATCTGGCCGCATCAATATTTTTGAAGCCCTTTTGTTTTGAGGGACAAAGACGGCAACTAGAGGTGGAATACTTGTGCAGTAATATTTCCTTCATTTATTGAACTCTGCATTGTTACCTATAGCCTGCTTAAAAGAGTATAGATTATTCTATTGGTCTTTGTGAGTTACCATTAACTATTGTACTTTTTGGTTCTGCAGGCATCTGATTTAATTGTTAAACTTCAAGCATGCTCGAACTTTCACATTGGTAACTAATTTTCTGACCTACCACCTCCGTTTAGCCTACAAAAACGTCTTATATTTTGGTACGGAGAAACTTGTTACTGCATGCTTTAACACTTTTGCACTAGAGGTGAAGTAAATTGACAATACTAAAGAGGACTTATACTTTTTTTTCTATTTAAACTTTATCTTTGCTTTGTTATGGATCTTGATATATTGTTGCCATACCCTTTGCTTTTGGATAGAACGAGAGAAAAAGTAGGTTGACATTTGAGCTTGTTAGGTATTTTTTATCAAAGTTGTAGTATAAGCTCATGATCAGAAAAGGCTAGTCATACGGAGATCCCTTATCTCCAAAAGCTAAAAAGGAGCTGAGGGAGCATGAGCTTCTGGTTCACTTTGTAAGGATTGCAGAAGGGATGATAGAGTAGCAGTATGTAATATGTTGACATTTTCTTGTGGTGCTATAGGTAGCGAAATAGTAATGATCATCAACAACAACAGCAGCAAAGCGTTTTAGTCCCAAACAAGTTGGGGTAGGCTATAAGATCTCGAAACCTAGTCATGGTTCTGGCACGTGGATAGCTAACTTCCACGCACCCATATCCATGGCTAGTTCTTTGGTGATATTACTGTCCTTCATGTCTCTTTACGGACTCCTCCCATGTCAAGTTTGGTCTACCCGGACCTCTCTTGACATCATCAGCCCGCTTTATCCTTTCGCTATGCACCGGCGCCTCTGGAGGCCTGCGTTGTATATGCCCAAACCTTCTCAGACGATGCTGGACAAGCTTCTGTTCAACTGGTGCTACCCCAACTCTATCACGTATATGATCATCGGATCCGATCCTTTATGTAGTAATGATCGGTTATTTACTTCTACTGGTCTACTTTGAAATTCTATTATGTAATATGTATTTGTTTGTACTGCAATTTAGCACCATACCATCTACACTTCAACATCTTGTCATTAATCAAAGCCCAGAGCAAATGATATGTAATGAACTATATATTTCTTCCACCCCAGTTATTGAAGCTGATTCACTGCTTGAGACGGAAGTGGAAACTCTTGCTGAAGCTTTGGAAAGCGCCAATAATGCTGTCCTCTCAACTATTAGTATGATATCTATCATGATGTCGGTGAGTTTTAAATGTTTATGTGTTGGGTTTGTATAAAAAAAAAAAATCACTATTCTAATTGACTAATCCCATACCGCTTGACATATCAGGGGTTTAATCAGATGTTCTGGAGCTCCCTTGATGAACAAATTAAAGAAGTTGGTCCTGAGGAAGTAGGCAAAGTAATCTACTAAATTTTCTTACTACTCAGTTGTATGACCAGCATGTGAGTTTGTTTCTTGATTCTTACAGTGTACAACTCTAACAGCTGCTCAAAAGCTATGGGGAAGCTAGAGTTGGATTTGGTGCTGGTTATAATGTCCAATCAGCTATTAAACAGGCTGTTCTTCACTGTCCGTTTCTTCGTGGTGGCATAAAGGTGCACACAATAGTCTATTTGAGCTGTGAACAGTGTAATCCGCACCCATTCGTATCCGGAGTAAATGCTGCTATCACTTGTGCAAAAAGTAGATACCTCTTGGCACAAGTGGGGAGTAATTCACCACTGCGCTAGGCCTGTCCTTCTGGTTGTAGATAACTAATCAGTTAATGAAGAAAAAAGGAAAAAAATCTTCAATACTATTTTCTCTCTTATAATACTAGTGCATGATGATGGTAATATATATGCTGAACAAACAAACAACTCCTTGTTCATCTCGAGCATGTGGGAACCTGTTTTTTGAGGCTGTGAGCTCTCCCACGTTGGAATTATTAGGACAATAGATTATTTGATTTCTGTACACTTTATATAACTATGATGTTTTTTCTATTTTAGAGGAAACCTCGTTCCTGCTCATAACTTATCTTCTTCACTAACAATGTTATGTTTTCACGTCACTGATCTGGGTATACATTATTTTCATGTAGGATTTGAACCATGTGGTTTTTCTATCCCTTACAACTTCTCGGGTATTGGCTGAGAGTGACATGATCTCCACTCTACACATCTTTCGTCGAGTTACTGGGTTCACTAAGGATATTATATTTTCTAGAAATTCTGAACCTGGTCTAGAGCCAAAACTCATAGTAGTTTCTCTTTTAACAATTCGGTAAGCTCATCACACAATTTTATCTGATTGAGAATATATTTCAGTAAAATTAAACTATACTTTTTCTTCATGCCTTAACTCTATGATGAAAATAACATAGCAGTCTGAACCTTTGAGCTTGAAGTGGAAAAAAGAACATTTAATATGTATATCAACCATCTATTACTTTCTACTCCCCCCGTTTCTAAATATAAGACCTTTTAGAGATTTCAATACGGACTACATACGAATGTATATAGACGCATTTTAGGGAGTAGATTCACTCATTTTGCTCCGTATGTAGTCTATATTGGAATCTCTGAAAAGGCTTATATTTAGGAACGGAGGGAGTAGCAGACATGATTACCCCTTGAGATTCTTATACTTTCTATATCAGACTTAGTATCCCTTTCAACTTGAATATCATACTTTTAGTATCAGTATGAAGTGGCCTGATCATGTCACTATGTGTTAGATAAATGGGTATTAGATAGTAGATACTTGAGTCGTGGGTTTTGTTCTAGTACTTCATGGTTTGCATCGCTATTTTCGTATAACCTTTACTTATAAGTAATTAAATCTACTTGTATTCAGGAGCTTATTGTACAAACATTGTGTAGTATCTGGGGTTCTTTCTAGGTTTGTTGATTAAAAGGATTTCTCGCTATATTCTCCCACAGTTATTCAGAAACAGGGATTTTGGTTTTCATCGTTTCTTCAACGGGGATACCTTTCAGACAACCATTGCAATTCGTGTAGCATCTTTTTCATAGGTTATACTTGTTGTCTCTAAACTGAGACGTACAAAATTTATGTAGTTTGCTTGCCATTTCATTTTGTGTCCGTAACGAAATGATGGTCTGGATTGCAATTCGGCATATGATGTTTGTGCATATAAGTAATAGCATATAAATGAATGACAAATGTGCTCAATTTTCGTTTCCAGGAACAGCCGTGACGAAAATGTTGCATCAGTAAATGAGGGTTTTCTTTCGAACTTGGCTTTGCATTTTCCTTTCATAACCTCTCTTATGGGAGGAGACACTCAGGAGCTTAAACAAGCTTGGTCAAATCACTCATTCAGGCAACCGCCTGGCAGTGGATTCAGTGTGGCGGATCAAGGATTGTCAAAACTTTCTAGTGTTTCTACTGATGCTACTCTTTCTAATTTATGTTCTGATGAAATAGAAACTATCAAGACTGAGAGGTAATGTACATACCCATCTTTTTATTTCCCAGTGGATATTTGCCTTTCTTTAGTTTGACTTTCGGTTAACAAGCCAACTGATTTTCATTGTAATCTGTCTTAGGGAATCTAATAACAATAATGGGAAAATACAGCCAGAGTTTGAAGAAGCTATTTTCGAGTCTGATGGAGAAACTAGCATAGATGTTGGCAGAGGTAAAATTGCTTGCACTAGGTTCTCTATTTGCTTCTTTGCCTCTTTTTGGTGGAGCATCCTAACGTTATTCTTCATTGACAGAGAATCTAAGTTCACAACAGGAGCGTAATTTCTGGAGTAATACCCCTGCCTTTGCTATTGCACAATTGTGGGCTAAAGAGCGTACCACAACAGGTAGAACCAATCAAAGGAATGAGCTCGATTCTATCACTCTGCCTGTTGGTGTAAAATCTCTTGAGGTTCAGTATGATCACTCTACAAATACACAGCCTGAAACTCGTATGGCTACCGAAAGCACATCTCTATCTAGTGGGCATGCTGCCTCTGCAGCGTCACTTTCTGGTGTTGGTTTGGAGAAAGTAATGGGGATATGTAGTTCTGCAGCGGCATTTCTGAAGGGCAAAATGAATAAATCTCGAAAACGTGGCTCTGCTGCCAGCCGGGCTGCATCGATGTTGGTTAGTCTCTCCCTCCCTGTCTTCTGTATTTTTGTCAATTATGGAGACTTATCTTAGATTTCCTCCTGGTATAGAATGTTATTAAGATTTAAGACTACATTCTTCATCTGCAAATAGCTAGTTTGTCCTAATCAAATTAAGTTGGAAAGATGCAAACTGAGTTAAATTTTGTTTATCACGTTTGAGGATGAGAAGTGCCATCATGTTTTCGTACGATCTTTTGGTTGCATACAGGTTCATCAAATCGGATGTCTGGTTTCACCAATCCAAATTGGGTGCACCCAAAACCATCCTCCTAGTTCACTCTCCAGCTACTCATCATGTATTGCAGTTGTTCCTCACATTTTTGCCAAATCATATGCCTGGTTTTGCCAACCCAAATTGGATAATTGTGCATCAAAAGCATTCTCCTAGTTTCCTCTCGAGCTACTCCTCATCTGTTGCAGTCGTTCCCTCGCATTTCGCCATTGTTCCTATGATGTACTGGCTCGTTTGTTTCTCTTTCTTTCTGGTACTGAAATGGGTTTCCCATTTAGTCATGTGTGCACTGTGGAGTGTGGTGGGCAGGGGTGTTTACGCTGCAAGTACAACTTGGTTATTATTTGGTTCACAAGATACTGAACAAACTAATGTTCTTCTTTTTCAGCAATGTTTCTGTGACGAAATATTGGTTTGAAACCCAAGCAAGTACACTAAGCTCCGTTTTCACTTGTCTTCGGAACTGTTGTCCATCTACAGGGAAAAACTTTTCATTCTCAGTCATATCTGGGACACAGCTGCTTGTCATTGCTAGAATTGTTCATGGTCTAAGACTTTGGTAGATAATGTCCAATAGCCTTAACATCAATAGACTCTGGTCCTTGTAATAAATTTATTGGCATGCCTGGGTTGCTGTATGACAACTGTAATCTCTTGTGTATCGTGTAGGATGCAGAAAGAGAACCTGAAAAAACATGGAGCCCAATAGTTGAAATACAGTTTGGAGAAGGGACTTACAGAGGGAGATGCCAAGAAGGTGTCCCTGAAGGAAAGGTGAAGCTCATTGAAGCACTTGATCTCTTCTAGTTGGCTGGCCGGAAGTATTACCAATCTTGTTTTCTTAACTTCTCTACAGGGACGCTTAACCTACAGCGATGGTAGCATCTATGATGGACTCTGGAGGTATGGCAAGAGATCCGGTTTGGGAACGCTTTATTACAGCAATGGCGATGTATTTCATGGAACATGGAGGGACGATCTTATTCATGGAAAGGTAGGGTGCACTCAGTTGCCATCTGTACATGGTACTTCTGAAATGTTCTAGTTAAATTGTCGGAAACATGGTGATATCAGAAATGTTCTACTCCCTCTGTCCCAAAATATAAGACGTTATTACATCCAATATGCGAGTATATTGGATGTAATAACATCTTATATTATGGGACGGAGGGAGTATTTGATTATTAAATCAGGCACCCTCCATGTTAGATTGTGCTACTTCTTCCATACTCTATTTGGTTATTGTCATGGTTACTTGATGAGAAATAAGAACTTAATGTTGGAATATAGTCCATCAGCATACTTTGATAGTTTAATCAAACATTGCCATGTGACCTGCGACAGTTGGAACGTTTTAGATAGGTTTGCTACGGAACAATTTATACTCGCTTTTCAATTTCATTTGCATAGCTTATATGTGCATCTTCTCCCCTTATATCCTTATATACACCAAAATTCTGTTTCAAGGCTTCATCAAGAGCCTCCGAGTCTTGATTTTGATTGCTTACTGTAACTGAACATGTGCACAGTTGTATGCTTGGTAAAATCTAATAGTACCATCTTGTATAGTATTAAAGATTGACCACGTATTTGCATGTTGGTTTGAATACTGAAACCTTCTTTCAAGTTTGTATGTAAAGCTCTGACATTTCCTTCTTCTCTTTAGGGTTGGTACTATTTTCACAGCGGTGACCGTTGGTTTGCGAATTTTTGGAAGGGGAAGGCTAGTGGCGAGGGAAGATTTTATGCCAAGGATGGGAGTATACTCTTTGGCCATTTTCAAAATGGATGGCGTCATGGAGAGTGCCTGTTGATAGATGGGAACGGATCAAGGTGGTTCTCGTCTATTTCTCGTTTAAATGTGCTCTGGAATGGGTAGATCTGCAAAAAAAAAAAAGAACTATACGCTATTTTAATCTGAGAAAAGTTTGACTTTGATATGGATTGTGACTACAGGTGGCTTGAAGTTTGGGACGACGGTGTACTTACCGGACGGACTAAATTGGAAGAATAGTATTCTGATTTTCCTGGACGCCATTGGCGAGGCCTTGTTGCTTATAACGGGGAGGGCTATGCTTCAAATGCTGCAAGACACCGTGGTACGACCTTCTATCACGCCTCATCCCTTCTGTGTTGATCCCTCTTCTAATTTAACTATGCCAAACGTGCCTAACATGTTGTTAATTCAGTCTATAGGTTCCCCCGCTGGAAGCTTTGCCGAATGAAGTGATTGCACTAATTTTTCAAAGCTTGTGAGCTGCACTGATTGCTGGTTACACCCTGGAGGTATGGGAGAGGTGTTTCCTTCATACCTGTGTCTTTCAAATTGGGGAAGAGCACCACAAACAAATTCACAAGCACAAGTGCACCAAACAAGTAGGCCTGCAGATTCATTTCGTTCGTTGTTCGCCGCCATATGTTTCTTCTCCGATTAGCCGCGCTCTGTGCATAGATGAACAAGCCCTTATCTCCCACATTTGTTTCCAGTTGGATACTGGAGTTTCCACAAAACCGGGCAATGCCGCCCGTATGTATATATATCAATATATGTAGTGTCCACTCTACGTGCCGACGAGCATCTTCTTATTCATCTCTCTACGGTTCAGTCGATCAGTGGGCGCCCGAGAATTTGATGATCGGTGGTCACACAGACTGTTGCCACCCAAAAAAGCGGCACGTGGTCAAATAAGGAAATCCCACGTGGCAGATTAGTGTCTCTGTTTCAGCTTGACTTGTTGGTTCAGTGGTTGGACGGCTGGAAGCATATGGACCCACACGGAGTGAAACAGGGTCCTGTCGAAACCTGATTGGTGGACTATAAATAGTAGTATGATCCTTCCTTTTCGTTTTCTGATGATGGTCCGGATGGATGAATGAAATCCATCCCTTGTGATGTGCCTACCCTACTATGCAGGCAAATCAGAAGAGAAAGGGACGCCTTTGTAGCTAGGTATAAAACAAGTGAGCGAAGGATAATCAAGTTTATTGTGGGCATGGACGGTAGGGAAGACGCAGTATCATCATCATCAGTCAATATCAGGCTGGATGAGTGAATTGCAAAAAAAAAATTGACATTGAAGGCTAGGTTGCAGGAACCGCAGTTTTACAGGTTTGTGCCAAAAACCATTAATTTTGGGCTTAACTTTTTGCAAAAAAACACTAGTTGCTGTCTTTGGTCGTTTTGATGATGATTATGACATATGGGTCCCGCTTTTGCCGACGATTCGCAGGCGACACCGTTAGACAGAGAATTTTACACCGACACCCTTCTTCAAAAATCTAAAAAGCAATCAAGCCCTCCCTCCTCGTCTCGACCGGAGCAGCAACTGCCACGGGCGCCGGCTTCCCCACCGGAGCAGCAGCTCCTGCGGGCGCCGGAGGAGCAGCTGGTGATACACGGACGGACGCCATTGTTGCGTTGCGCTCGCGGCGAAAGAGAAGAATGACTGCTCCTTCCTTCGTCCACTCGGACACGGACGCGACGCTCCCGCACGTGCGCTGACGGCGTGGCGGCTGCTCGCACCGTCGAGGCCGCCGCCCCCGCCCGTCGCGTCCGAGTCTGGCCCGTTGCTCTACTGCCTAGAGGTGGCCCTACCAGCACCCCACCACCAGAAGCCCGACGACGTGGACGAGGTAGGCCGCGGATGCGCGCTGTACATCCGTGCGGGGATGTCGCCCTGGACCTCGCGGAATCCGACCGCGTTATGGCGGTCAAGCGCGACGTCGAGGGTGGCGACTCCGGCCGCCGGCACTCTCCGTGGAGGACAGACGAGAGGCAGGCGACGGGGTGTGGGGCTGATCGTTTTTTCCAATTTTTTTAAGGAGGGTGTCTTTGTAAATCCCCATCTAACACCATCAAATGCCAACCGTTACGCCACGTCAGCTTTCGTGGGACCCATTGTCATAATCGTCATCAAAACGACCAAGGACGGCAACTAGTGTTTTTTGCAAAAAAAAAATAAAAAAAATATAAGTTCAAAATTAGTGGTTTTTACACAAACCCGTAGAACTGTGGTTCTTGCAACCCTAGCCTTCAATATCAATGTTTTTTACAAGTCACTCCAGGCTGGATTGAATGTACACGTACTCCCTCTGTTGCAAAATATAAGACGTTATTACATCTAATACTGACATAACGTCTCATATTATGAGGCGACTGAGGAAGTATCATTTCTATTTAAAGTTTATATATGGCCCCGCGTGAACCGTCAGACTTTGACATTGTTTTGCTATATATATATATAATTCGAGTTGTGGGTAAGGGAAGGCAGCTTAGGATTCTCGCCGAATTTGCGGGGGATACAAGTCCGTCGTATAGACGCTTGGACGAGAAGACCGGCTGCTAAAGAAAATGGAGAGAGGGGAGAGGGTCTAGGACTCTCTTGCGTGCAGCTCCCTGCTTCTTTTCCCTTGACGTCTGACTGGACGTCGATGGCCACGCTTCATTTCATATTCGCATGCAATCAAGCGAGATGTATACGGAAATTGCAGTTTAAAGCATGCGTGGATGGATGTGTGCATGCGCGGCGCGTGGCGGGACAAGCAGAAAAACTGGACCAATGAGCCACGTACACATTTGCACTCAAGTGCACGGCGTAAATTCAGCACCACTCACGGCGGCGTATCCCTGAATGCCAGGAGCAATTCAGCGCCAGGTATTTTTGGCGCACTGAAGAAAGAAAGAAAGAAAGAAAGGAAAGAAAGAAGATCGGGTGTCAGCCTGCCTGCCCTGAACCTGAACGCCGAGCGCAGGAGGATTTGGTCCAAGTTGCGGTCCCTCCCACTCGCGGCCGGCGATCGTTATCGTGCTCCTGCCTGCCGACGAGTGCTTGCTGACCGAGGAGGCAGGGGCAGGGCAGGGCAGGCGCAGGGAAGGCCGTCGTCGTCGTCCACCGGCTCGCTTTTCGTTCCCGCCGTCCGTCCGAGTGCAAATCAACCGGCCGGACAGCTGGTTGCTGCCGCCCTTGCCTGATGCCGCCGTGCGCCCGGCGCCGCGCAACATGATGCCACCCATCCGATCCGCGCGCGCGCGCGTCGGCATGGACACACCACCACATGTAGCGCGCACGCGGCGCGGTGATCGCGCTCACCCTGCTACGAACGTTTGCCTAGCTTGATTGCAACTACTACTACTACGTACTGCAGCAGAGAAGCAATAACGAAGGCCACGAGAGAGGACAGATGTGCTCAATCATGCATCTGCGCGACAGCGACCTGGACCGCCCCGCCAGGTGCTCCTTCCTTGTCGCCTTGTTCCCACGTCCACGTGTCGGCCGGGCTCGAATGTGTGCGGGAGCCCCGCATGTGGCGTGGCGTCCGTCCGCGCTGGACGTGGGACGGCGGGGCGACGGGCCGGGAGATGCATGCATCCATCCATGATCCGCGTCCACGGCTCTGGTCGGTGCCGCAAGGTGGTGGTCACCATCGAATCGGTCGGAGATCCGTTCGTTCGGCGCTGGTCAAGTTCAATGGGCTGGCCGGTGTGATGATGCTGATATGGTGGTTACTCCCCTAACTGTTATTAACTGACACTCACATGCGTATGCCTGTCAGCCTGCGTGTATCGGATCTGTGGGCGAGCCTGCTGTGTTAGAGATGTAATGTATTTGGTGATTTAAGATTTGTAATCCGTCTTCTACCTTATTTTTAGAAGAGGATTTTTACCCTTAAAGTCTGTATTCATGTATATATTTGTTCGTCAGGCTAATACATCAACCATCAATCCCTTCCTATTCCCTTTTACATGGTATCAGCCTAACCAATCCAACCCTAGCCGTCGCCCGCCGCTTTCGCTCCGCGTCGTCCCCGGGGCGGTCGGTCTCCATGACCGCCGCCGGGGGCCGCGCCGCCCGTACCTAGGGTTTGTCCGCCGGTCGTGTTGACCGGCTGTCCTAAAAAGTCTTTTTCCTGATCTCTTGACCTGGATTTTTTCTCTCTCCCGTCGGTCGCTTGGATCGACGTTTTTTTTATCGATTTTCCGATCTAAGATCGGTTTGCGTTGCCCGCTGTGCCGTCGACCCCGCGCCTCTACTCCGACACCAGCGCGACCCACCCGGCCTCTTCTCCGACCTGGCGGCCTTGCGCGACGCGGGGGCCCGTCACGACCGTCGTTCGTGCCTCTGCCCGCCCAGCGCTCTATGCAGATCATCGTCGCCCCTCTCCGAACAAGACTCCTGCATCACCCACCTACCGTCTCCGCCGTCGCTCGCCGGCTGCGCCCGGCCCGCTAGCCGCCTCGGGATCACCGCTGCGGGCATACCGGTTGCCGGCTCGCCGGCTGCCTCGGGCTTGCTGGCTCCCTCGCCGACTGCCTTGGACTTGCCTGTTGCCGGCTGCGTCCGCTTGTCGCCCCCTTGCCGGCTGTCGGCTGCCTCGGGCTCCTCGGCCTACTCCGGCACGTCATTTCACGCCGGCTGTCGTCGCCTTGGTCTGCTCGATCATCCCGCTTCACCGTTCACGACGCCGTCATCATCACTGAGCAGCGCCCCCAACCTCGTGTGCAATCGGATTGATCACCCGCCCGCCGCGATCCGCTCCATTCGCGTCGTGCGACTGACCTGATCAGTTGGTTGCACACGCCTCCGTAGGTCTTGTGAAGGTTGTCTCCGAGTACAGCGCGCCCCTCCATAGATCGAGCAATGAGCTACCGCTGCGTCGCCCCGTCGGGCCGCAGCGCCGCCGCCCCGTGGTTCTCCCCGCGACTGCACCGACTCGCGTGTTGCCGCTGCATTGCCCCTTCGGGCCGCAGTGTCGCGACACGCAGTCCCCGCCGCCGCCCGAGGTCGTCCCCGTAGCTGCACCGACTCGCACTCCGCTGCTGCCCCGTCCCTTTATACCGTAGCGCCGCGGCCCGCAGTCCACGCCCCCCCCCCCCCCCAGAGGTCTTCCCGCCGTCGCCCCGACCCGCCTGCTGCCTCTCTGTCGCCCCTTCGGGCCGTAGCGCCGCGGCCGGCGGTCCACTCCACCGTCCTCGCGCGTCGACTTCCCGTGGTATGCGTCGCACCATCCCCCTTGGCGCAGGAACGCCACCGTCCGCGCCGGTCTTCGTCACGTTGTTGGGTTCTTTCTCGCCTACTTCGAGCATCGCCGTCGCGCTCCTAACCCGGCCGCCGTCAGGCCGCCGCCGCCACTCTTCTTCGGCGCTGCTGCAGCTCGCTCATCCGAGCCGCATCGCCCGTCCACCCCCTTCATCTTCGTTCAGCACCAGCTCATCGCCGTCATCTATCGCAACCACTTCATCTACTCCGACAACCGCAGGCGACATCGGCCGCGCCGATTGACGCCGCAACCTTCGTTGAGTCCTCTGCTAGCCTCCTCAACATGGCGTACCAGCTTGTGCATGTCCCCGTCTACACATGTCCGGTGCTGGCAACACCGAAGCATGCCTTCGTCCTCGATGTGTTCCCAAGACTGACAAGCCTGGAGCGGTGAATCGTCAACATCGACTTCGTCCATCTACGCATTCTCGGTGCTGCAACACCGATGTGTGCCTTCGTCCATGATGTGTTCACGGGCTTGGCAAACCCGGCACGACGCGTCGTCAACAACGTCTTCTTCCCGGCGCACCACTACTTCAACACCACTGCGTCCATGACTAACTCGGCGCCTCCTTGCGCCCGCGGCTCCCTGGCGACTTCCTCGACACCGGCCACCCCGACTCGACATCGATCATGGCATTCTTCGCACGGCTACCTCGACCACGACTTCACCACTCACGCTGCTACCTCGACAACGGCACAAAGGCCTATCACCTTGCTTGAGCAACTCATCGGCTTCCTCTACAGTTCACGCGTCCGCGACGCGACACCGTCCCCGACGCTCCCGCTGCGACTGCGGGGGGATGTCAGCCCGTCGTCCGTTATCCTGTTGTTCGCAACGCTACCGCTGCGACTACAGGGGGATGTTAGAGATATATTTGATGTGCATGTATTTAGTAGTCTAGGATTTATAATCCGTCTCCTACCTTATCTCTAGGAGAGGCTTCTTGCCCTCCAAATATGTACTCCTGTATATATTCACCCGTGAGGCTCAGTACATCAACCATCGCATTACGCCAATCACTCTTTATTCCCTTCTAGATGCTGGAATCGGTGGAGGATTATTGTACCGGTCGATCATCTGGTCGGTAAATTCAGAGCAGACATTCCTAGCTACATCGATCGTGTCGGCGTCCAATCCTACAGCAGCGGTGCGGCGTGCGGTGTGATGTGCTCCCTTGTCATCTCTGTTTCTTTCCGTTCGCGCGCGCACTGGAGTGCCGGAAGAAAAGCGGGTGGGAAGTGGGAACCCATATGCCGATCGCACACGTGGCCACTCGGCCACACGGCTCGCTCAACGTTACATAAAAGGGCACTGCCCAACAGCCCAAGGCCAAGGAGTGGCAGGCCACCGAAACGCGCGCACACACCACAGTACGTCACTAGCACCGATCACCCTGCCTTCAGCCATGCTCTCCACGGCCCGCGCGGTGCGCTCGCCCGCGTGCGCCGCCCAGCAGCACGGACGGAGGCCGGCGAGTAGTGTGAACTTCCAGCCGGCCGACGACGGGAGGCGCGCGCCGTGGCCGCGCTCTGTGGCAGCGCGCGCCGCCGGCTCGTCCCACCCCGTTGGCTGCCTGGAGGCGCCCGCGCCGCGGCCACCGAGGATGCACGACAGCGCGCTGCAGCAGGCCGCGGCCATGTCGTGCGAGGAGAGCGTGCGCCAGCTCGTGCTCAAGCAGGCGGCGCTCGCGGCCTCGACCGCGCCGAGGAAGGCGCGGCTCTCCAGGCGCGACGCCGGCGTGCTGGACGCGGCCTTCGACCGCTGCGGCGCGGTGTGCAAAGAGTACGCCAAGACGTTCTACCTGGCCACGCAGCTGATGACGCCGGAGCGAAGGCGGGCGATCTGGGCAATATACGGTAAGCCACGTCCTCACATGACACCGATGCAAGCAACGAGAGGAGACCATTGACGACGTGGTTAACTTGTTGGATGTGTCGCGC
The DNA here is from genome assembly GCA_039707655.1 of Elymus sibiricus. NCBI lineage: Eukaryota > Viridiplantae > Streptophyta > Magnoliopsida > Poales > Poaceae > Elymus > Elymus sibiricus. Next base: position 386,458,197 of record CM077671.1, read on the forward strand.
AGTGTGGTGCCGGAGGACGGACGAGCTGGTGGACGGCCCGAACGCGGCGCACACGTCGGCGCTGGCGCTGGACCGATGGGAGTCGCGCCTCGACGGCGTCTTCGCGGGCCGGCCCTACGACATGCTGGACGCGGCGCTGGCCGACGCCGTGGCGGCCTTCCCGGCCGTCGACGAGCGGCCGTTCCGGGACATGGTCCAGGGGATGCGCATGGACATGGACCTCGCCAAGTCCCGCTACGCCACCTTCGACGAGCTCTACCTCTACTGCTACCGCGTGGCCGGCACCGTGGGGCTCATGACCGTCCCCGTCATGGGCGTCTCCCCGGGCTCCCAGGCGGGCGTCGAGACGGTGTACGCCGGCGCGCTCGCCCTCGGCGTCGCCAACCAGCTCACCAACATCCTCAGGGACGTCGGCGAGGAGTAAGTGACACTTGCTTATATATACAGTACGTCGCTTCTGAATTCACGTGCTCTTGCCGCTGCCCCCCTCATCTCTGACGCCGGCGCTGCTGACAGTGCGAGGAGGGGCAGGATCTACCTGCCGCAGGACGAGCTGGCCATGGCCGGCATCTCCGAGGCGGACATCTTCGCCGGCCGTGTCACCGACGAGTGGAGGAGCTTCATGAAGGGACAGATCGCGCGGGCCAGGGCCTACTTCCAGCAGGCCGAGCAAGGCGCCGCCGAGCTCAACCAGGAGAGCCGATGGCCCGTAAGTCGCGCGCGCAACAAAAGTTCAATAAAAAAAATTCAAAATTCCCGGCCAAAAATGTTGAATTCAGCAGTCTAAGTTTCAGATTAACATGTAATGATGCAATTTGCAAGCAGGTGTGGGCGTCCCTGCTGCTGTACCGGCAGATCCTGGACGAGATCGAGGCCAACGGCTACGACAACTTCAGCAAGAGGGCCTACGTTCCCAAGGCCAAGAAGCTGGCGGCGCTGCCCAAAGCTTACCTCAGATCACTCATGCCTCCTCCTTCTTCGGACAGGCACCGTTAGTTAGTTAGCTCCGGTCCTCTAGTGCCAGTGTAACTGTAACACTACACAGAGAGCAGAGCCTTCTACTCCTTCCGTCCCATAATATAAAAGCGGTTTTGACACTATCAAAAATAGTTATAGAAGTGATGTACAGTACAGATTAAAAGCTAGACCTTGTGAGTACGTTTATTCAGTGTACAGATTGTTGAAGATAAATTATGTACGTCCTTGTTAGAAAATGACAAAGCAGAGTGAAATGAAACAGAGATGTACTCATTGTGGAAGGTCATCTGGGTTGGGTCAAGTATCTATCTGCAGCCCTGCAGGCCTACATCCATCATGCAATGACTCATACCAGGCCGGGCCTAACAAGGCCCATGACAGAAAACCCAGACTCAGTTAGGCCCAAGCCCGGCCCACCAGTGAAAAGGCCCGTCGGGCCTCTTTTCTAAATTGCGAAAACCACAAGCCCGAGCCACGGCCCGGTTATCGGGCTCAAAATCTAGGCCCGAGCCCAGCCCGTGGGCAAGGTCGGGCCGGGCCGACCGGGCCGGGTTTCCCATGGCCAGGGCTACAATGACTAATAATTTAGTCCACTCTACTGAAAATAGCAAGTGATTGATTCATTTGATTGTATATGAAATGCTGCTCCTGTCAGATTTGGTAAAGATTTCCATCCATGAAGTCAACATGCCAGCTTAGAAATATAACAAGTACAGATGGCATCGTTTGGTGCTTCGTATCATAGCAGCATGAGCTCACCAAGATCTTGAGCTGTACTTCCCGAACCATCAAGTGCTAGATAGGAAACTGTATTTTGGCGTGTGGTTGAAATTGATGCAACTGAGAGGAGAGGGGAACATGAAGATGCCCTCCACGACACCGTGTCTAGCCTTCATCCAAGAGGCACCGTTAGTTAATTAGCTCTAATCCTCCGGTGTAACACAGTAAAACTACACAGAAAGCAGAGCTGCCATGTGTCTCTTCTCAACCAACTTGCTTCCTAATGTTCACGCTCTGTTCTGTAACCAAACAAAATGATAACATATGCACAAACATTTTCAGGTTCAAATTAACATCTAGCCGGTCGACTAGCTTTTTCCAGAAAAAAAAAGAAGAAGAGATACTATGTTGGTTGACAGACACAACTATCAATCCAGAACCACATGACAGGTCACGGAACCAGTTTAAAACTGAACATTATCTTTGATTGAGCAAAAGGAAATACTTCAGCTCCTGTTGCTGCCAAATGAGGTTGGAGCGTTCCAGATCCAACTGGGCGGCACTCAGCACCATAATCTACATCAGCAAATTCAGAGTCTGCAATTCAGGAAACGTAAAACCATACTAGCCAGGTGGATGCGCGGTGTCACGCCGCCCAGGCGAGCGATGTGTGCATTGTGTCTTTTAAATGGAAAGTACATATGTTCGTTTCCTAAGATGAATATGAGTTCAAAGAAAGGTAAGATGTCAGTTTAAGTTGAATTTGCTCAGTCTAACCTCTTTTGAGCTTCGTTCAGTGAAATGCACATGTCGAGTTGCATTTGCTCTGAACTTTAAATTAACCTGTCCTTGGCCACAACCTGCTGCGTTAGGTATATTTGAACTTAATTGTGTTCTGCTGTGGTGCCCTTTAAGATTGATGACTCATTAGAACTTGTTGTGAGCCACTTTACGGGAAGTTGGCAACTAATTCAGAAGATGCACGGCATATTATTTCAATTAAACTTAGAATTTTAGAATACCAAACATATATCATTAGATACATCATGAGATATATTTTCATATTGGATATGCTTGGTACTGCAGATATAAATGATTTTCTCTATGAACTTGGTCAAAGACTACTAAGTTTAACTTCTAGAAAAATCTAGATGCAATACATTGCGGAACGGAGGAAGTATGTTATATTGTCACTGTACAGTTGTGAGCTAAATTGCATGGCTATCAACAGATCACTCAAATGTCACAGGTAACACTACAGATGGAAGCTGACAATTAATACCCCCTCTGTTTGAACTAAAACCACGACAAGTATTTTGAAACAGAGGGAGTACATGAGAAAGCAAAAGGTTCAGCATAAAACGGTGAGAGTCAACAATAGATGAAAGTTCAATATCTTCCAGCTTTCAGCTACCAACTTTCATCCGACTATTCGGTTGTTTAGCATCATCCACCAACACTACAAAGAAACAAATAACCAAAACACAGGTCTAAACCAATGAAAATCTTCCCTATTGTACATATATTCTGCACAATCCCCATGAATATGATAAATTGGATGACTCTTTTTTCCTGGAAGTTCATATTAGCTAGAGCAGGAAATGTATGACGACTAGCTATTTTCAAGAGACCAAACTCACCTGACAAACATATACTTCCTCCGTTCCTGAATATAAATCTTTTTAGAGATTCCACTGTGAACTACATACAGATGTCTATAGACGTACTTTAGAGTGTAGATTCACTCATTTTGCTTCGTATGTAGTCCGTAGTGGAATCTCTAAAAAGACTTGTATTTAGGAACGGATGAAGTAGTATACAGAAAAAGAAGGGGTGGTTTACTTTAATATGAGAAGGAAAAAAAAAGAATGGACTTTGTTACTTGAAAGTAGCAATTGTCCATGGACCTAGCAAATTAGCAATAATCAAGAGGAAGAGAATGCATTGACATGGAAAGTTTTTTGGCTGGGTACCCCTATCAGTGTGAAGCAGATCCTCAGTGAATGATGTACCGATCTGTAGGATATTTTGGCGTCGTAGAGATCGAGTTTCTTGATTACGTGAGAGCTTCCTCAGGAGACAAATAATTGACATTTGTTTTGCTGAACTCTGCCTTTCTAGCATTCTTCAGAAAATTCCTTCTTTCTAGCATATACTCGACAAATAAGGACATCATCTGAAAGCCTATTGCAGCACTACCCTTTTTTCTTTTCTTTAGTGCAGCACTAACCATTCAACATGCGAGTTTGCTAATATAGGTAGTATAAGTATATGACCAAGTTGAGATAAATATTAAGAAGCGGAAGTTCACATGCTCAGCGCTCCAATGTGGAATTAATCATACAGCATTCCAAAGTCTGGCGTAGCAGGAAATCTGTTAACCGAACATAGAGGTTTGGCTATGCAGACTTGCAAGGTTGTAACAAGCATTGTGAGCAATAGTATAAGAAAAAATGCAGCTTAACATATAAATAACCTACCAGTACACGTTCCAGTTCCAGTCTGGAACTTTTCAGGAAGAACAACGTTGTAATTTTTCAGGAAGAACAACGTTGTAGCCCTGCGTTGAAACAATGATAGGTTAGTCTTAATAGGCTATTTTCCAAAACATAAAATCTATGCGAGGGTCCAAGGAAAATGCCAAGTGAAATCAAACATGCACCGTTTCTGTTCTGAAGAGTACATTGCACTGAACCGTTTCTGTTCTTAATAGCTTATGCTTTTCCTCTTCAAAGACATATGCATTGCTATGCCTCGGTGCCATTTACTTAATGTAACGCTCCACATGAGAAGCCATATGATTGGCAATTGATTGAGAAATGTGACAATTGCTATTAGAATCTTAGGGTTGGTGGTATAGAATTAATTAAAAAAAACAGTGTCTGCACATACTTCAGATCAGAATATGGGTACAGATTTAGACAGATGTGTCAGATCAGAATATGGGTACAGATTTAGACAGATGTGGAGCTGGCCTCAGATCAAGTACAATTGTACCAAGGAATACATTTTTCTGGTAAAACGTCTGGAACAGCAAAGGTCCAAACCTGGCTGAGTGGAACTTCTTGTAAACCCTAATGAATGCAGCAATAATACCACTGTTCATACAAGTAAATATGTCTTGAAACGCTGGGTCCGTCTTAACCAGAATAACTACAATACACATCCAATGCATCCTGGTTTGATTGAAGTATCTTGCTTTTCTATCAGCTCCTGAACACGCTTAATCGCCACATTAACAAATTCCAGCATCATGTCCAACTCAAAACTGAAAAGTGCATTTCAAAGGTCCTTTAGAAATTCAACCATGTGAAATCTTGTGATGTTAGTGTGATTGCACTCTGTGTCCGAGAGAGGAACATCAGGATGCACCATGACCCCATGCCATGAAAATATGACATATAAATTGGCAATGTGGGTCTTATTTACTACTCCCTCAGTTCCAAAATAAGTGTCATGGTTTTAGTTCAAATGTGTGTCGTGGTTTTAGTTTGGAATGGAGGGAGTATTTCTGAAGTAATCAAGCTTGGAAATAATTATACTAAATCTTGTTTTCAAATATCTTAGGGCAGAGTTCAACTTGTGACCAGTGAAATTCAGTGACCCGGACCCATAGTCAGGTTAAGGTTGGTCAGAGTTGCAATGGAGCAGGATGCAATTCTGCCATCTACCCTATAAACACCAAATTCGACTGACAACTTAAGAGGGCTTAAATCTGAAACTCGATTCTGACTGCAAGAATAGTAAATGCACATTTGTTTGATATATTGCACAAAAACTTGAATATCAATCGGTTCTGTAAACAACTGGAGATGTCACATGCTACGGTCCTAAAGCGCAGCATACCATCATACTGATTTACGATTATGCACATCATTTCTTATCCCTTCATGCAGTTTTGATCTACACAACCATTTCTACACTGATATCCAAGTGGGCTATTTCAGTTTCTGTTCGCCCTAACACCTTTGGCACAAGAAAGAACACACTCTGTCCATTAAACCAAAGACAAAAAGGTCGAGCATCTTCCAATATTTCTAAAATTTAGCTATACCTAATTCTCTCCAAACTAAAAGTCAATGACAAAAAACATGTGTATAGATATTCAGAAAGACGCACTGCACATGTGTGATGACTAAAGGAATAAAAACAGGAATGATGTTCATCTGTATATCCAGAACACTGCGGGGCAAGATCACTCATATGAGATGGCACAGATGATTTTTTTTCTCAAAGGAAAGCATCCTGGATCGCCTGGACGCGACAGTCTGAATTATATCAGGAACGGTTGGTGCCACAGCAGTTGGGAGTATTGACGAACACGCCACCCAAGCCCTATCTTGACCGTGCGACTTACCACCTCACATGTGCTTCATGTTGCTATGTAATCAAATCCAAATTTTCAATTGCTTCTAAGAAAGCTCTTGTGGAAAATGAGTGGAAAGAACAGGCGCATGAACAAATGAGTGGAAAGAACAGGCGCATGAACAAATGAGTGGAAAGAACAGGCGCATGAACAAAGTTAAAAGAACACTATAACTCAATGTATATTAAAATTTCAATAATAGGAGTGCACACCTGCTGCAGTACTCTTGTGTTGCAACTTGCAAAGAATACCAGTGTTAGATCGCCCACTGTGGTACCCTTTAATTATATGTGGTACTCATTAATAATATGAATCTCCTGGGCACAAAATCCACACAGCAGGCCTGGCAGTAAACAAATTAACATCTGAAAGGTAAGCAGTTCTCTTCTTTCTCCGATTTTTGGGGTGGTGAGAGATTCTCGTGGTGATTGACAACTAATTTCGTTGCCAGTGCAATTCAGAGTGCAAGGTCACTGTGGTACCTAAATTCATAGTTTCTTGAATCTGGTGTTGAGTACTTGAGTTGATATGGGTGTTGACAGCAAGAGTTCACACAGGTATGCGCCGTGTCGCCATGCTAACTCTGCTAATAGTACTCTCTCCGTTCCTAAATATAAATCCTTTTATAGATTCCACTATGGACTACATATGGAGCAAAATGAGTGAATCTAAACTCTAAACTATGTCTATATACATACGTATGTAGTCCGTAGTGTAATCTCTAAAAAGACTTATATTTAGGAACGGAGGGAGTACATTCTAAGGTGCTTCACTGTTTGGTCTATCTATATTTGTTGCTTCCTCACTGTAGGATAGTCAGATTGATAGGACAACGTATGCACATGCTTTGTACATTATTAGTGCAGCTCAAGAAATTGATGTGCTTGGAAGTTGGGACCCTGTAATGTTGGGATCACATCTATGGAGATACGAATCTCTTTGTTATAATTTGATTTCAATGTTGGATGGCTATTTATTTAGTCCTCATGGCATGGGATTTCGTAACCAGGGCTAATTTTGGGGTGGTAAGATCGGAATAGGTTTTAAATAGCTTTTCCACATAACACCACAAAAGGTTACACTACTGTTTATAGTGAAATAAAACACCCTAAAAGGCTTTTAAAAACGCTTTTAAAGAGCTTCTGAATACACACAGTACCTTACATAATCTACTCAGCAAATTTAGAGTCTGCAATTCAAAAAACATTGTTTCAGAAAACCATATCCTCAAGACTTAAAAAAATGAAAAAAAAGCAAGCCTAGACAAATTGCAATGAAACAGTCGGCTTCAGATCACACACAGCCTCAAGATACCAACCTCAAGCAAAAGCATCCACTAAACTTCAGTGACAGCACAACAGAGACAGAAAAATGGTTGTTCTTTTACATTATCACAAGATATGTGCAAGCCGGATATCACAGCTAGGAACATTGTTTATAAGGCGGTAAGGCAACCTAAGGCGAGCACCACCCGCTCTAGCGCCTAGGCGACGCCTAAGCACCTAAGGCGGGCATATTTGTAAGGCTCTGCCAGAGCGCCTAAGCGTCTAAGGCATGACGCCTTAAAAACAATGGCTATGAAACTATTTCAGTTCCAAGTATCATGAGTGGAATAAGTTCACAGCAGTGCCATGACAGAAGGAAAAAAAAACATCTAAATATGAACATTCTCAAAGTATTTTAGTCTCCATATATACTTCTCATATCTGAATTTCAATCTCCATACTGCAATTAGGATTTAGGAATGTACAACTGTACATAGTACAGGAACACACCCAGGCTCTGAATGTTTTTTGTGTACCTAAACAAACAAACAGAAGGTTCATAGCGATTTACCAAGACAGAGACATCAATGAAATGAGTGTAAATTTCAAAATTGAGATATGTACTGTCATTTCAACAACCTTACACAAACATCACCATGAACTTGCACCACGCCAGCTAATGAAGTCTTATTCAGTAAGCGCACACATCAACAACAATGGGAACCAACTTTACACTGAGCCACTCTTTCTTACAATGGATGGAATCAATCAATCATAAAAGCAAGTATACTGACCTATCCATCATCTTGGCTAGGAGGCGTACTGTGGTGCCCGTGCTGCCATCCTAGCAACCTGTGCCTGCTGCTGCGCATTGTTAACCTTGGTGCAGAGGACACGCTGGAAGAACTGCTCCCGGGCGAGTGCGCGCACGCTCCTGAGGTAGCCGTCGAACGGCACCGATCCTTCCTGGACAGCCTTGTCGAGCGCGTAGATGGTGTCCTCAAGCGCCAAATCAGTAGCTGTGCACTCAAGCATCTGCCTGGACAGCACGTCGGCCGGCTGGATGGCCCCCTCCGCCTCGGCGGTGTCGTCGCCAGCCCCCTTGCGGTTCTCGGCAACCCAGGCCTCAATGACGTCAGTGGCCATCACCACGTCCTGAAGCCGGCGCTCGAGCGTCTCCTTCTCTTCTGTGATCCTGCGCACCCCATCGTTCACCACCTCCCCCCGGCCACGCAGCTCGGCCTGCACGGCGAAGAGGGCGTCGACCTCGGCCTCACGGGCGGTGCGCAGGGCAGCAGCGTCAGCATAGGCGGTGTCGACGAGCTTGGAGATGGCGTTGCGCTTGAAGACCTCGGCTGGGTCCTCTGTGGGCGGCTGGCGAGCGGCGAGCTGGGGCGACGCCGGGAACCTGTATGGGCGAGGGACAGGGGCGTAGACGGCCTCGGGGCGCATGGCGGAGGAGGCGGCGGCGGGAGGAGGGGTAGGATGAGCGGGAGGAGGAGTGGGAGAAGGGGCTGCGACGGATCTGGTGAAGAGCGGCGGGTCGAGGCCGAAGAGGTGGGAGAGGGATCTGACGAGGTCGAGGAGGTTGGAGGAGGGGAAGACCCAGGAGCGGAGGTAGGGCGCGTTGGCGACGAGGCCGGAGCGGTCGACGAGCGGGTGGTGGGGCTTGATGAGCATGTCGCGGGTGGGGGAGAGGAAGACGAGGGGCGGGGAGCGCGGGTAGGTCTCGGGCAGCCAGATGACGGCGGGCAGGTTGTAGGTGGCCCCGGCGTGGTGGATGGGGACGGTGCCGTCGGCCTGGAGCAGGTGCGCGGCGCGGCCGTCGTTGTGGGTGAAGAGGGCCGCCTTGGGGTGGAGCGAGGGGAAGGCGTCGGCGAGGGCGACGAGGTGGTTGCGGATGAGCCACTTGACGTCCTCCGCGTAGGGGAGCGCCGAGGGCCCGCGCTGGGAGAGGGCGGTGTTGAGGAACTGGTGCGCGTACTGCGCTCCGCTCGCCGGCGGCGGCGGGGACGGGGACGGCGCCATCGGATCGGAGGCGGCGGCTAGGGTTGGTCGTCCTGCCTTCTCCGTGTGTTGTTTGGGGGAAGGGGAAGGAGGAGGAGGACGAAGAGTGCACGATAGGAAGGGGAAGGATGGTTCGCTTCCTTTGCAATGAAGGAATTGATTTTGCATCCGAATTGTTTTCTTTAAGAAAAGCTCTGACAAACCAATTTGATGTGTAGAATTAGCAAAGACTTGGTTGGGCGCGTGGCCCTGCCGCGTCGCTTCAGTGGCATATGTGCCGTTAGGGCATCCAACGGTAACCCGCAAATTTTCTCGCGCATCCGTTTGTGAACAACGAAGATTAGTCTGTAGATACAGATGTAAAAGGACGACATTCAACGCTAGTTGCATACATTTTGACAACAACTCGAATCAATCGAAAAAAATCATGCAAACACAGTCGGATTTCATGCAAACATGACGGATTTAAAACAAACACAACGGATTTCCTTACATTTCGAACATCTAGAAAAAAAAGACCCGTCCCTAAACCTATCCTACGGCGGTAGCGGCGACGGATTTAGTGGGTGTTTGGATGGTGGTGGGGGGGGGGGGAGGGGTTGAGCTCCCCACCCACCCATTCAACCCACCACCTTATCCCCTATAGTACCCTACCGCCGGGGACCTTGGCGATGGGTGTAGGCATCCTACCGCCAGGGCCTTCGACGGTAGGGCCCTTTTCCACGTTAGCAGCAGCTAACGGCCGTCAGCTGCCTACCGTCAGCCTACCATCGGAGGTCCTGGCGGTAGGGTCTGCTGGGTTACCGCCGAAGCGGGTGACGGTAGGTGGAAGGGTCAGATCCCGAATTTTTTACAAACTAGGGTCAGATCCGGCTAAACTAACTCAAAACGGTCAAAACACCAAATTTTGCCAGCCTAGGACAGGCGAAGGAGCGATCTCTGGCATGTACCATCTAGGTCCAGCGCCAATATGGTTGCGGCATGTGCTTCGACGTTGGCATTTTTATGTGTCGTGGCAGGATATTGTTGGGCATCCGATCGAACTTCCACTCCGGCATGTTGCAGCGGCCTCCATGTGGACGTCAGTCCTCAGGTTCTTTTTGCTCTAAGATGGTGTTCTGCCGGTTGCCCGTCCTCATGGATATGGCCGTTGACGAGTTCCAGAATGCTTGTCGTAGATCTTTATTGGGTGCTTGACGCCTGTAGATTGCTGGATCAGATGAGAATCGGTCATGTGCGCCCCTATTTCAGCCCGAGTGGCTTCAGGAGGGTGTGGCACGAAGCTTCGGTATCTGTTGACATTATGGGACACTTCGGTATTTTGATTTTCATGGTGAAGACAATGGCGGAGAACATCATAGCGTCTGAGGTTTGAGGCCTTGTAATGGCGGATCGAGTCTTTGTGGCGATGAGGACTTTGCTTGGTGATCTGTGACTCGTAGCAACGACATCGGCAAGTGGGGGCGGCAACACATGCGGAGTACACACTCTTAGCTTTCAGGGTGAAACCTAAGGTCTGGCCTTAATTGGTTATGCATGGGAGTGACCTTGTTGAAGGCATTGTTTTGAGAGCGTGAATCTTCTCCGGGGTGAAAACTAAGATCTAGGATCGGGCGATGACAGTGTTTGTGCACTGTTTCCTTCTTGAAGGTGTCACTTTTGAAGAGTTTGGACTTCAAGTGTTGTCTAGCTGGTGATTCGTGTTGCAGCTACAAGGAATTAATCATTGTAGCGGAATCTTTTCTTCTTCTTCTTCTTCTTCTTTTTGTCTTTTGGTTGTGTGCGTGTGTAATGTCTTTACGACATTGCATTGTTAAAGTGACGGGGTGTAATTGGTATCTCCGCGATATTAATATATTCCCTTTGTCGAAAAATATATCCCTCTTGGCATCCCGTATATGACGTACCATGTGGGGAAGATGTATAGCGGGCGTGTCAACAACGTAACTTCCTGCAAACTCGCCATGGAATATTATTGGAATGTTAATGCACGATAATAACGAAAGGGGGGCTATAAAGTGTTTATTGGTGGCTCAAAGCCATGGTCATATTGCACAAAATGTGTTGCATACAACATCATGTGTCCTTTGCTGCAAAGTTGTTGAAGTTTGAGAAGATACTCTATGGCAGCCAATATGATGTAGGGCCAGTTCTTTTGGTAGCTTGTTTGGGCTTCTAGAATAAGTTGCCCCCTACCCAGCTTATTCTAGAAGCCCAAGTAAAAATATTTTTTTAGAAGCCAACTAGTGAAGTCTTAATTAGTAGGCTTCTAAAAAATAAATTTGGTTGGGCTTTTAGAATAAGCTGGGTAGGGGGTAGCTTATTTCAGCTTATTTTAAAAGCCAACAAAAGAACTGGCCCGTAGTAGAGAAGGATGCTTTGTAGGACATCAAGTGGAATGTCGAGGAGATAAGTGAGCGAAAGAGAGATGACCATGAAATCATTCAACAAACATCTTGCTCATATGTATGGTAAGTTTTGAAAATTTTGGTCACTATAATTGAAATTTGTGTGTGTGGAAGATATGGTCAATTTGCGCCAACCCCTGAACCCATGGTGTCGAAATAAAGAACAACTGCAGCATCTAATTGTTTGTGTGAAAACTCCTAATCTAATAACAACTAGTAATATTTTAATCATTTTTATTATAGAAAAAACGTAGCTTGGGTTTCAAAATGTCCAAGCTGGCTTAAATGGGGAGGGTGCCTTTTGTAGGGAAGGATGGTATATTTTGTGACTTGACCATCAAGCTAAACCATGGAAGTACTACTAATACTAATAAACACACAAACAAGAAAACAAACCGATCTGCGAGTACCAGTCAGTAGGGGCATCACCTGCTTACCATGTGTTGTGAACTACCCTAGAAGGCGGGATCACAGTGTGGGAGGACCTACATGTCATAGTTCCTAGCTATTGAGGCCTGGTGTAACTTTGGGCCCATGTCTCAGGGAACGACCTCAAATATACGCGATTTGGAAGACGACCCGAGTCCCGAGTGTCGTATGCCTTTATGCCCCTCCCCGCCCCAACGTCTGCCAAAGCCAACATCCCACGCACCACCAAAGGAGAGAGGGAGCGAGAAGAGAGGAGAGAGAAGAAAGAAGAGAGGGGAAGAAGAGAGAGGAAGAAGAGAGGGGGGAGAAGAGAACGAGATCGGCACGGGATAGGATCCGGCTCCAAGGCCAAGATGGCAACAATGGCGACGAGGAAGAGTACGGCGGCGGCGGTGACATGGCAACCTCTTCCCAGTCGCTCGGTTTGTCTGCTGGCCGAGACCGATCACAAGGTCACCAAGCCCCAGAAGGTGGGAGTCCACCTTTCTAGAGAACACGGATGCTCAGATGTTCGAGTCTGTGCAGTTCGTCATAAGCCCTCCCTTGAGGCTGGCACTCTCAAGGAGGCCACCACGTTCAAGCTCCTGCAGGACGACGTGACCGGCGATGAGTACGGCCTGGATGGTTGCGCGGGCGGCCACCTCAACGGTGGCGTGGGAGGCGAGGTGGCCGGCGTGGACGGCGACGTTGATGTGACATAAGTCAAGAGCCGGTCCAAACCGTTTTTGGGCGCGGGTGAGGTTAAACAACTATTTTTCATACTGAACTTATATACTTATTTTAAATTAAGTGAACCATATTACAATTTTAACTAATATAATTTTCTACAATTTAGCCACATAACAATTTTCCAAATAATAATTATATTATTTATTGTTATATAGTTGTAATATATATATATATATAATTGAAAAAATTTATTCCAAAAAATTTAAATTGTATGATGTACCAAATTGTTTTTGTTAAAAATCCTTTAAATTAATTTTCTAATATTGTATAAACTATAATTTTGCAATGTGTGTGTGTGTGTGTGTGTGTGTGTGTTCAGGTATCTTTTAATATTGAATATAATGGTAAAAGCTTCTAAATAATATACACTAATAAATATTTTAATAGTGGTTATCAGGCAACCATCTTCGTAGAAACTTCTAGGGCATATCAAATTCGTCTTGCAAGTTTGGTTCAATAATATTGTTGATTGTACTTTTGTGTATAACTCATTTATCTGACATACTCGTCTAGATTCACTTGGTTTGATGTGGAGCAAATGAGATCTATTACACGTTTCTCAAATAAAAATCGTGCATCAGTTTAAACATTAAAATCTAGTTAGTATTAATTTTATTATGATACTGACATCCATCACAAAGAAAGACCGGCGTATTTAGACTAAACTTTGCCAGCCAGATTGGTTTGCGGTAGGATTGGTTTGCCTCATGTAGTATAAACTATAAATATGTGTTGTGAACTTGTGATCCTGTAAATTAAGACTCTATTTTATGCATTTAATAATTTTCTAGATGTAATGTATAATTATATAGTGTTTGCTAGTATAATTTGTAGTTGGGGTCCTTCTCTCTTGGGGCCGTCTCTCCTTTTGCCCAGCCTATCAGAATCCGACATGTGGTCTCACTCGTATCTTATATCTCTTTTTGGATGATGCAAACCTTGGTCTTCTGTTGGTCTTACGAATATTTCTCTTGGTTGGGTTGATGAGGAACCGAACTATGGTTTGATGATGTCAATTTTCCTTGTCTTATCGTTTCCTTTGGCACCATGAGCACCGTTTGTCCTCCACGGCGGATCTGGAGGGTGGGCGCTCTGTCGCAGCTCCACCGGGAGCACCGGCGAGTAACCTCCATTTATTTGCTTGTTTACGTTTTGTTTTGGTCAAGGCGACGGGGATTTGCACGGGCGCTTGCGCCGGCTGTCATAGGATGGAGGAGAAGCTATGTGGAGTGGACGCGCATAGCTTGATCTAAAGCTATAAAAGAGGTAGACATCCATGGAGAACCAAATGAATGGAAAGATAGTTTGATGGGCTATTTTCACTTGGTTTATCGTTTCCTTTGGCACCGCGAGCAAGGTTTGTCCTCGGCGGATCTGCAGGTTGGGCGCTCGACGGTAGCACCACAAGGAGCACCGCCGGGTAGCATATATCTGCTTGTTTTGTTTTAGTTTTGGTTCGCGGCGTGGATACTCTCTTATGGCCAAGGTGGTGGGGGTTTGACGGTAGACATGGTCGCGCCGGCCTGTCATGGTGATGGGGCAGAAGTTATGCGGCGTGGACGCGCATAGCTTGATCTCAAAGCTATACAAGGGTAGGCATCCATAGGTTTGTCTACCTGCTTGCTTGATCTCAATCGATCCTGAGGCAACATAATTTCAGGGGTGTGACTCCTGTGTTTCTACCTGCGGTGTGGAAAATCACAGTGCCTCTGAGAGTGCATGTCTTCATATGGTTGTTATTCTATAATAAATAGATGACTAGAGATAATTTTCTCAAGAGGAACCTCAAGAAGCTTGAGGACTGTGTTTTTTGCATGTGCCACTACCGGAGGCCGTCGGCATAGGCCCATTTGCCGTCGGCATAGGCCTATACCGACGGCCACCGTCGGCATCGCCCCGTCGGCGTAGTATATGTCGGCATACCCGGGGCCACCGTCGGCATAGAAAAGCCGTCGGCATAGGTCCCTATGCCGACGGTGTCCGTACGGCCGTCGGCAAAGTTTTCTGTTTGACGGCGGCAGACGGCGCCGTCGACAAATTACCGCCAACCAGCGAGTACCACGTGGCACTACTATGCCGACGGCTTAACCGTCGGCATAGCTACGTTCATTATGTTTTTTTATTTACAAAAAAAATGTTTAAATTTTTTTTAAATTGAGATATGCCGACGGCTACGGCTTAGACCCCCCTTGCCCGCAGCACCTAGGCGCCGCCACGTGGCCTCTCTTTTTTTTTTGGTTTTTCCATGTTTTATTTCGTTCCAATTTCACAGCACATATAACAAAGAATTAAAGCTACTAAGCAGGAGCTCCTCCCGTGCAATCCCAGCTTTGGGCGAGGCGTTCTCACCAATTGACACGTTATTTCTTTTTCTGGTTGACACGTATCAGCTTACGATTTTCTTTTTTAACTATGTCCATTCAGATTTACCGCTGGAGGCAGAAATATCTAGACTTTCCTCGCTCGCCGCCGCCAATCCCTCGCCCCTTCCATATTCTTGTTGCCGAGAGAGGGCGACGACCACGAGAGAGAGATACGGAGAGAAAAGGGAGAAGGCTGCTCGCAGCTGCCGTTCGTCCATCCGTCGCTGCCCTGCCACCATCCGTCTCCGGCCATCACGTCCTCTACTCCGGCCTCTCTCAGCATCCCGCCTCTCTCCTGCCTCTCCACACCATCTCCTCCTCGCCGGCCATGGGAGTCGGCGGCCCGCCTATGGCGGATCCCAACCTGCATCTGGCCTCCCTGCTATGCTCTGGCCCCGTCCCCCTCTGCTGCCTTTCCCCGCCCCTCCTTTTCCTGTCCCCTGATGGGTGATGGCCAAGGTGTGGCTACGGCGGCAGCGCCCAAGAAAGCAGGAGAAGGGAGGAGATGAGTATGTGATCGAGGACCAGTGAGGTGCCAGCCTACGCGACGGATATGTTGGTGTTGATTCTGCATATCAATTTGTCCCCGAGATTTCTATGTGTGTGTTGATGTGCACCAAATTAGCTCTGCATGTTGATGGTACATGAAGGAGTGCACATTGAGAGCAGGATGGAGCTAGCAAAAACTGAAGGTCTAATTTGCCTCCACGCACACTCATGGCGTGCTTACATTAGGTGTCATGTTCCTCAGGCTTTCGGTGCTTGGGTGAAGCTCCCAGCGGTTCGTATGTGCATCTGCTAGCTTTTGTCTACGATGCATGCAATGTGCACGGTTAATTATACAGTGTCCTTACTGATCTCAAGTCTCAACAGTATGTGAATGGGCGTAATTATCAGAACAAACATGTTTATCTTATTTGCAGAGGGAAATTGTGTATATTTCTTCCATCTTAGGGGACAGGCCGATGTGTTTGCTTGAGCTTGCTCGGATGGACCAAAGGCAATCTGAAGAATTTTAGATCGAATGACTATATAACTGGAGCTTCATAACAAATAGGTGTTAAAAAAGTGTCAATTGATTTACCGAGGAAACAGTCTCATTGTAGGTAAGTTAGTTTATTCCAGATAACAGAATATATATGTCCTTGATGCTGCAACTAAGATGTTGTGCTTTCCCGCACATAATAACATAAAATAGACGGTGTCCCTAAGGAGTTATGGGGTCTAATACCAATAGAGTTAGTGCAGATTTTACACAGACAGCCTATATATATGGACTAAAAGACGGTGGTCCACACGTGTTGTTTTATGCAGCTTTTGCTCCCTGATTTCTTGACGTTTGACAGAAACTTGGACTTTTTTGTTGTGTACCATGTATTGGGTAGATGCTCCTCATATCTTGATGTATTCCATGTAGTGTACTATTTCAATAGTAAATTCAAACATTGATAAACATATTTGAAAAACTTGGAAAAATGAAGAAATTATACTGAAAACATGATGAAATTGCGATATTGTTATAATTTGAATCGATTGCACGATTATGCTGCTATTCTTATTCATTATATACATGCATCAGTCAAGGTAGTCTTCAGCTTAATTTGTTTATTACCTGCAGCCGTTTTCTTTTGCCGTAAAATAAAATCATGTTCATTCTGTTCAATGAAACTAGAAAATTAGCAAAAAAGAGAAGCAACCAATGTGTTAGCTTATTATATTTTTGAAGGTGATGCAGTCAAGCCATGGCTATGCAAAGTACATGCACTTTCTGATATGAACCAAGCAGAAACTGTGATTTACCTTATTTTATACATTGTACCTTTTCATGAGTTTTATCAACTGAGTTTTATTCAAAAGTTATAGGTACTTGATTTCACACTAGGTTTCTTCGTAAACTATATTATTTGCTGAAAGAGTTAGTTACCATATTCAGATTGTATATTGGCCTAAGTAGCTATTTCATCATTCTCTTTCCAATATTAATTCGCGATTGCGTACCCTGATATGTTTAGTTCCTTTTCAAAATAAATCGTAAGGTAGTTTTATTCACTGTAGTTATATGTTTACTCTTTACAAACATTTGTATCCTATTCTGAAGCCTCTGTTCTTTCTACACGTTCTGGAGTTGCTGAAGAATTTGATAGAAGTCAAGGTAGGATAGGTGTCTACATCATGAAAAGAAATGAAGATATATACCTGCAGTAGATGAAAAGGGCACAAAAACGACAGCACACAATAGAAACATAGTGTATCAAGAAGCCCCGGCTGCCTGTAAGAGAAGGGGAAGTTGCACTACAGTTTCAGTTTCAGGTATACTCAATTTTATGTTTAGTTATTTGAAGCACTTACTTTACATGTACGTTTCATTATTTTATTCTCCTTATTCAGTATACATGTGCATCAGACCAACTTTACAGAGATATCTAATCATTTCCCACCAGTGCATGTTTTGGAAAAAAAAAGTATGTGAAAATAGCTTCGTATGGCCAGAGTAGTTCTACTTAATGATCAAAAGTGAGAAAGACATACTTAATATTTCTAACTTAATTAAGCGGTGGCCGGACAGAAAGATATACTTAATGTTTCTAACTTAATTGAGCAGTTGCCGGGCAGAAAGTTATTCTTTATTGGAATCATCTTTATTAATGCTACCAAGCAATCTAAAATAGGAATTATGAAGTTATATCCTCTGTACTAACAAACATGGCTGTTCTTTCACCTGGAATTTGCATTAGACGTGCGATACAAATGATTTTGACATTTTGAGCAACACTTGCATTGAAATATAGGTTTACAGAGAATTTCTTTGAATATAATTATAAGTATTAGTTTTAACCTGAGATCATTTATTTTAATTCATCTGATCACCTCCTAATATTATTTTTCTACAGGCAGTGCACGTCTCAAAATCTGATTAGTGGCTTACAAACAATGATCTTCCAATTGATATCCAGATAATAGCATGCTGCTGCCTTTACTAGGATAACGCTTACACAATAGAAGTTTGTGGAGCGCCTAAAATCACGTGGAATATTTGTTGCCCTTATGATTGATATCTTTGATTATACATTGTTGCCCACCAACATTCGTTCATGTAAACATCTTGTGATTAATGCCTTAGAACATACACTCTTACCCATTAGTAGCCATTCATGCTTATTTAAGCACAAACCAAAATTTTGCCTCGCGAGCTATATATTTCTTGCCAACAAATCATCTACTTGGCAAGATGAAATCTACTGCCGACGAGACCGGTGAGCATAGCAGGATCGGAAGCATAGCTTCGATAGTGTATATAAGAAGTGATGCTCATGCTTTGATCTGAACAAGCTCAACGACAAGTCCAGGTCAGAGTATGTTTTTGCATGAACTCAACATAGGATGTTTGTGCTTCTGTTGTGTTAAACTTTTACCTGAGAAAACGGTGAATGTTTAGCACAATGTGGCCATATTACTTAAATTTCTATTACAAGTTTTAAACCGTGTTATCATCACTCAATGGACAGTATGTTTTTATGTATCGCAGGCTCGGATATTGTGATGCGAATTGAATTCCGAGGTCCTGAAAAGAAAACAGTTCCGATTATGATACCCCCCCCCCTACCCATGTTTTCTGGAGTGAATGATAATGGATATACCTGGATTTATAAAGATTTATGCAAGGTAAGTTTTATCTATTTGGATAGCTTTTTCCTACCTTTTGTGCACAAACAACTTTGTTTAAATTTCCCTCACATATTGAATTTTTTAATTGATGCCACTATCACTATGAATGCCTTTAAAACAAGACAAGCTTCTACTCCTTCATAAATGATTTTTATTAGCTTGCTACTTTATTATTATGTGTTCTTCCTGAAACAAGGCAAGCTTCTACTCATCATGTCATGCATCACGATGATTGTTGCATGTTTCCCGATTAGGGTTTAGTCGTTAAATACTATGACATGCATTCCGTTAACCTTACTGTCATTGCCAAAAATTACATTTAAAATGCATCTGTAGTGCCAAAGTAGGTACTTTGAAAAACATGATTTATTTATCCTAATAAATATGAAAAAGGACTACTGATGTATGGTACTCCCTCCGTCCCATATTAAGTGTCGCTCAAACGTATATATCTAGCCACTCCCCCCCCCCTCTTTATTTAGACACCTTTACTTTGTTTTCCAATAGGTAAGTAATGAATAAATGATTTGCAGGGATGCTATAACTTTTGGCAAGTTGACAGGGAGCATACCTGCAGTTAAGTTTCACACACTTATTTTATCTGAAAAGTATATGACACTGTAGGATGAGCAAACGAAAGAAAATGATGTACCTTAGAGGATCCATGTCGGTATTGTTTAGAGAGTCTGAGATGTACGCTCTACTTTGATTGGTAATGCATCTCTAAAATGTTCTTCATTCATACGAACTGTGATCCTTAATAGTCAAAAGGATGTAATTTTCAATTGTAGATGCACCTGGTGCACCAAGATTGTGGTGATTTAGAAGTGTTGTTGTTTCGATTCCTTCCTATCTCATTGAAAAGGAAGGTGTCAAGCTTACCATCTGAGCCCTCTTGGAGGTATGCTACATCACAACAAATTGTTCTATGCGAGCAGGAGCTAGAATCATACTGCCCTTTTTTAAAATTCTTTCAAGATTAAATTGAATGAATAAAGTTTGCACCTACACCATGTGGAGAAGATGCTCTAAGAGATGACAGATGTGTCATAGAGAAATTAACATAGTGGGGATTTTTTCAGTTATTTCGAGTGATTATATGTCAATGGGGCGATCTAATTGATACACCAGGTGGTGCTGACCAAGGAATGCTATTCCTGCGGTTTATGCACATTCTCTTTGATCAACCATGAACTGCTTTCCATTAGTCATGGTTTACTGGTTAAACTCACTTTAGTACAAAGCTTGAGTTCTTAGATCTCTGTATGCTCTGACTTATAACACTTGTGATACCTTTCTTTTGTTTGTTATTGTAAAATTGAACTATTGGAGGGTAAATGCTGCCTTGGTATGTAGCTGCGGATCTCAAAGATTATACAAAATAAGTAGTACGGGAACAATGATTTATGCGGTTTATTTCAGTTCTTCCCTTTTTATGTTTCACTCCGGAGTTGATGCTTTTACTTTCAGCTAGATATGGAAACTGAAGCTGAAGATTTAGGCAAATATTAACTCAGTTCTTCCATTAGATAGTTATTTATTGTCAGCAAACAAACCAGAACTCTTCCCGCAAAAAAAAAAACAGAACTCCCATACGACCAGCTCGCCCCTCAAATCGACTGACATCTTTTCTCTTATTAAAAAAGACAACGCAGACGCCTGCACAGGCTTCTCGGCGGGCGCGGCGTGCCGCCGCGCCTCTGCCTGCTAGTATACATATATTCAAAAGCACATCACAAATACATATAACATCAACATCACATAAGTATCATCATCATCACATAAGTATCATCATCATCATCACCACAACATAATAGAGAACATCTTCACAACATAAGCCAAGTCATCACAACACAAGTCGAATCATCACAACATAAACATCTACGGCAACATAATAGAGAACCATAAGAGATAGACGTCACCACCACCAAGAGGCTTAAGCCGTACGACGTCCACCAGGACCGCCAAGCACGTCACCGCCAAGACCACCAAAGCGGAGGTCGTCACTGCTACCGGCACCGCTACCGCCACCGCCACCTCCTCGGTGGATCGGAGTGACCACCGGGCTCGACTCGGGAGTGATGCCATCATTGGCACCTCCACCACCATTAACGGATGATCCACCTGTTCCCTGGATGTTCGAAAAGACATGTTAAGGGGCCATATATGATTATGGTGAATAAACGATAAGCCGTGGTTGATGAGTTTGGGGATGTACTAACCGGATTCGGATTGTTCTGTGCCAGAAACTCCTCAAATGGAAGGAGCACTGGTGCAGCTCCAGCAGGTGGTGGTGGTGGTTCCATCAAAGGAACCGTGCCGGCCGACATGCTCTCAACAATGCGCTGCATGTGAATTGACCAAGCAACCATGAAGGTCAGAAAATGAAAGTGCAAGTATGGAAGTGAAATGAAAGGGGCTAAACTAACCGTCATCATGCGAGTGGCGTGCTCCTGGACTGCTGCAACTCTCGCCTGCCACGCCATGTTCTCCTGGCGTGTGTACTCCATGTAGGGCTACAATATGACATGATGAACTCATATAACATCTCAATGCGGAAAATCAAGTGAGCAAAAAGGAAGATAAGAGGGAAAATACTTACGCTGGTCTGCTGGGCTAGGAGGGACTGTGACTATGCACTGGGCGTGCTCGTGCGCTGGCTCAGGCTCGGGTCGGTAGCTCGGAGCCGTGTGAAGGAGATAGAAGGAGTGACCACTTGATCCAGAACCGCCTGCCGACCATGAAGCTTTGACCCTAGGCCCACCACCACCCTATCGTCCGTAGGCGCCTTCATGGGGTCAGGTGTGTCAGGATGTACCCTCAGATACTCCGCCTTGTAGGAAACAAGGTGCTCCTCGGTCTTGCCGTAGTAGGCCTGGCCGTCCTTGGGCTCTGGCCGCAGTTTGCTGATACCCCACGACTCTATGTCAGAGAGCGGCCGCTTCAGTTTCTCCTCCTGCACCACCAAACAGAGGTTAGTGATACATAAGAAAGTGACGGTGAATAGAAGAAGAAGAAGAATGTTTCATGTACATAGATATACCTGAACTGCCTTGTGGCTGAAGTGGTTCCGGTTTCCCTGACCATGTGTTCCGTCGGTCCCTCGGTTAGCCCGGTTTCTCTGGCTCTTAGCAACCCACTCTTCATCCTCACCGACCCACAGATCCGCCAATGCAGCCCATGACTCGTCCTTTCCAAAACACCAAGCAGGAGGCACCTATGTAATGAAAGCATAATGACATGTCAACACGAAACGATGAAATTTACCACAAACTATGGAATGAAAAGTATGTTATACTTACGACCAAGTACTCCTCCTTATCCATCTTAACTTTCAGCCTCTTTGCATGTTTCCTGGTCATCTTCATATCCAGAACGTCATGATAATACGTCGAGATGGCCACCCATTTGGCCTCGTACTGCATCTGATGGGCCTTGATCCTCGCTTGGCGGTACACGATCTCGTCGGCAGCGGACTTGTGCTCCTCAAGAACTCGATAGTATACCTACAATCATTCAGAAAACCAGAATGGAAGAAGCCATGAGTTAAACCATTCGATGATAAACTACGAACGAAACTCAAGACTCGTGCTTCTGAAGAGAACTTACCCAAAAATTATGGATCACGGCCTTAGCATACGTGCCATGGTCCGGGTGGGGGGCCACTTCCCAGTGCTCCCAGCTCGTGGCCAAAACCTGGCGCTCAGGGTGCCTGACTGGATCCGGACAGAACATCCCCGGCCAGTGGTTCTTCAACAAAACGGTGATGATGCCGTTTGGAAGACGGGCATCTTTCGGAATTTTCCAGTTGCTGCAAAAGATAGAAAGAATGAAAATGCGTACAATCAAAAGAATGAACATATTAGCATGCGTAACAACCAAAAAAATGAAAATATTAGCATGAGTGGCACTTACTCTTTCCCCATGGGCTTAATGAGCCACTTCTGCTCCTCGGTAGCAGGAATGGGAGGGAGCTTGGCATTACCACGCAGCCACCCCTTCTGGCTGCCCCCCCCACCAACCTCCCCGCCACCACAATCCTCCTCACCTGCCTCCTCCTCCTCGTCCCCCTCCCCAAGCTCCTCCTCCTCCTCCTCCTCTTCCTGAACCTCCTCCTCCTCGGCAGAAGGTACCTCACTAGAGGAGGGTACCTCACTAGAGGAGGGTACCTCAGTAGAGGAGGGCCTCGAAGAGGACACCCCTAAGTCGGTGAGGGAGCGTTGTTTCTGGCCCCGACCCCGTCCTCCTCTAGGGGCTCTCCCCCCACCCCCTCCACCTCTAGGGGCACCTCTCCCTCGACCTCCCTATGAGGAGTCATCCTCAGCTAGTCGGGGGGGGGGGGGAGAGATTACGGGCTCGACCACTCCGAGTAACCATCGTGGGGATCTTCGATAGGAAACCCATGCCGTCGGCCTTCCCCTTGCCCATGTTTAGCGAACCTGCATTCAAAAGAGAATAAACAATTAGTACATAAATAATGAAGAAAAAGGCATTATAATACGGAATAAAAAACACAATAATAAATAAGCATAAAAAGGCATATTAACAAACCATAAAAAAAAAGACATGAAACTTACATCTGCTAGAACCCATACGAATCATCACTGTTGTAACCTCTTCCTCGATCGGTCTCATCATCACTATCACGCATATCATCTTCGTTGTCTGACGGAGGTGGAGGCTCCTCCTCCTTGTCGGCGTCTTTGTTTAACTTTTCTAGCATAAGTATGTCCTTTTCATTAACAATCGTCTCACCATCATTCCGTGCATCGTCATCGTTTGGATCCACTTCATCATCACCCAAGGCGTCAGCGTCATCGCTTCTGACCACATCATCATCAGGTTGCTCTTGATTGAACACTCCCTCGTATGTCATGGGGTTAATGTTGTAGTAATCGTCCTCGTTCGGGTCCGGTAGCTTACCATGTGGCGACACCTTGAACACAACTTCCCAACCCTTTAGGTACTCTTTCTGGCATGGGTAAGGCAGGTAATAAACTTGTGTGGCTTGGGTAGCCGCAATAAAGACATCGGCTCCGGCATACACGGTTGATGGTTTAACTTCGACCAAACCAATGGAAGGCGTATGTCTGAGCCCCTCTACTGGGTCGAACCATCGGCATTTGAACACAGGGAGACTTAGGGTTTCGCGCCCACGGCTAAATGTAAGCTCGTATATTTTTCCTACCCTTCCGTAGTAGTCAACTGAATTTTGACCTGGGGTGTACACTCCGGTATTTATAGTTTTGGGATCAGGGCGGCTGTTCTGGTGCTCCTCTGTATGGAAGCGATACCCATTCACATCATACTTTTCACATGTCTTGACCCGAGCGTCAAAACCCATGGAAACCCATCTCAATTCGTCATCCATGGATATGTTCGGATCTCCTCCCTACCAGTTTAATTGAAATTGCTGGGTGCATTAGTTCGGTAAACTAATAAATGTTGAACTGGGTATTTAATAGGGGAATGTGAAAGTTTACTTTCTGCATGAACCAAGCAACAAAATTTTTCCTTCCAGGGTTTCCATGCCGGAGAAGAGTAAGTTCCTCCGCCTCAGTAGGAGGAATCATTCCCATCCACTCCTCACGAACGAATTGACTAAAAGAAGAAAAGCGGTGTTAGACCGGGACTAAGTGAACATAGAACATGATGTTGTGCAAGGCATAAACGAAATGGTATTACCTCATCCACACATCCGCAACTTCCTTGATGTTGTGCAAGACATAGAACATGAGGTCCTCCCACTCTTCTTTTGGCATCTTATAAGGTTTCGAGCCCCCAGCCCTGCCACCTTGCCCGCTGAACAAATGGAGCTTGGGTTTATACTTGGGCTCTTCTATGTTGTATCGAGGCACCTTATTATGCAGAGTGGGAACGTGGTCTGGATAGTACGATGTCCTGAGGTCTGACACCTCCTCTAGGATAACTGCCTCAGCTATGGAAGCTTCAATCTTAGCTTTGTTTCCACATTTCTGTCGGAGATGCTTGTTCTGTCTCTCAGGGCCGTACTGCCAACGATTCTGCACAGGCCCCCCCAACAATACCTCGTTCGCGAGGTGCAAAATGAGATGTGTCATCGGAGTAAAGAAGCCTGGCGGAAAGATCTTCTCTAGCTTGCATATCAACTCTGGTGCCTTCTTATGCAATTGTCTAATCACCTCAGGACATACTTCTTTAGCACAGAGCGTGCGGAAGAAATGGCTTAGCTCCGCAAGCACTCGCCAGACACGCTCGGGGACATAGCCTCGAACCATCACCGGCATTATCCGCTCAATCCATACATGATAGTCATGACTCTTGAGCCCGGTCACTTTGCCCGTTGAAAGATTGACTCCCTTACTTATATTCGATGCATAACCATCAGTGAACTTCACTATGTGTTTGAGCCACTTCAATACCTCCATCTTTTCTGGTTTTTTAAAGACGAAGTCTGCATCTGGCTTGAACCAGTTTCTTCGACCGCCTGTGGGAGGCTTCATGTTTAGACATGGTCTATCACAAAATTTCTGTTGATCGGCTCTAGCGTTAACGTTATCCTTTGTCTTATCAGGAATGTTGAGGATCGTGCAGAAAAGCGACTCTGCGACATTCTTTTCGGTGTGCATCACATCGATGTTGTAAGGAAGTTTGAGGTCCTTGAAATAGGGAAGCTTCGCGAAGGGGGTAATGTGAGTCCAGTTGTGTGTCTCACCATATCCCTCGAAGCGTTTGGCTTTGGCTTTGGCTTTGGCTTTGGCTTGGGCTTGGCCTTCGCCTTCGCCTTCTCCTATGGCTTTGCCTTTGCCTTTGCCTTCGCCTTTAGGCTTGAGAGCTTTTAGCTGAGCAAGAACATCTGCCCCAGAAAACGTTGGAATCTCGTTTACTTCATGGACAACCAAGCCTTTCGTGAAGTTCTTCTTGTCTTCCCTGTCTGGATGGTCTGGAGGGAGGAACTGTCGATGCAGGTCAAAGGCTACATACTTGCCACCCTTCTTCAGCCAAATAAAACGTAGAGCCTGCATGCACACTGGGCATGGCATCTTCTCACTTGTACACCATCCGCAGAATAGGGCATAGCCGGGAAAGTCATGCATACAATACATCAACCAAACTTTCATCAAGAAATTTCTCTGCAGATCTCGGTCGTATGTCAACCTCGGGAAGTACCAAGAATGGTGCAAATCATCCACCAGCGGCTGCATAAACACTGCCAAATTCTTCCCCGGGTATTCAGGCCCCGGAATGATGAGCGACAAGAACATGGTCTTGTGTTGCATTAGGGTACCGGGAGGGAGATTGAGCGGAATAACAAACACGGGCCAGCAGCTGTATGGATTGGACGACATACCATATGGATTGACCCCATCACCTGTTATCGCAACTCTGACATTCCCAGCCTCGGCTGCTTCCTCGGGGTATTCTTTATCGAACGACTTCCATGCTTCGCCTTCTGATGGGTGTACGATTTTATTTGAATGGTACCTTATACCTTCCTTGTGCCACTTCATCATTTTGGCAGACTCCTTTGTGATGAAAAGGCGTTGCAGTCTCTCTATGAAATGGAGATACCGAAGAACCTTTGCGGGGATGCCTAGCTGCCTCTTCTCACCATCGTCACCGACCACCTCAAGGTACCGAGAGGAACCGCACTCCCTACAGTACTTGTCATCCGCATACTCGTGCCTAAACAAAAGGCAGTTATTCGGACAAACATGTATTTTCTCATAATCCATAGAGAGTGCCTTCATGAGTTTCTTCATGGCATACATGCTTTTCGGCAGTTCATGACCATCGGGCAGGCTATTAGCCCATACTCCCAGAAATGCTTCGAAGCAAGCTCGGCTACAGCCGTACTCAGCCTTGACTGCCATCAGTTGCGAGATGGCATCCAGCTGAGAGACTTTGGCACCTGCATAAAGAGGTTTCTTTGACGAGTCCAAGATATCCAAGAAGGCCTTTGCGGTTGCCTCCTGCTCCTCCGGTTCATTCTCTGAAGGTGTCGCATGTGCCATCTCTGCAATAATGACATCATCTAGCATGTCTCTGACCCCGTCGTCCTCATAACCACCGATGTGTTGTCGCATCACCTCCTCTCTACCACGGTCCCGCTCGGCAAAGTTTATCTGCGGCATCTCAAAGTTTGGCATATATCCGTGCATGCGAAGGTGGTCAGACATGTCCTTCTCATCTTTACGGTGACGTCTTTCACATCTCGCACAGGGGCACTGTGGGATAATTCTCATTGGACGACGGAATATCTCCTTCAAAAACACATCGGTTCTCGCGACCCACTCTGTTGTAACTCGATTCCGGCAGATAAAACCACTGTACATCCACTGATTATCTGCCATCCTCTGCTTTATTGGGAGCCACACAACAAAATTAAGGATTCATTTAAATTAAGCCGGTCAAATTTTTATTTTCTACCGCGTTGACGGCATTGAATCCACCTACATCTCTAATAGGTAAAGATAGGTCCTAATCCCACCTGAGAATGTGTAGATTGAGTACGTTCTCCATGCTCTACCCTGTTCCGAGACAAGATTTCGGCAGCACCTCCCCGCTGTTCTCCAGATACACGTCTCGGCAAATAGCCGAGAGAATGTGCTCCGGAGAACAATGGGGAGGCGCCGCCAAAATCTTGTCTCGGAACGGGGTAGGGCATGGAGAACGTACCCAATCTACACATCCTCGGGCTGTCCGTGGAAAACGCTGGACAATCCGAAAGAGTTGCGGTGATAAATATGCAATTGAATGCATATTTATCGATGCAATCCTTTCGGACGGGAGACGCCTAGGTTACACGACTTGACGTGATAATTAAATCTAGTGACATGCTTAAAAGAGAGTAGGAGGAGGTGTTGGATATGTAGCTCACCCTCGGCTGTAGAGGAAGTAGTCGAACAGCGGTGGGATCACGGACCAACAACTTCGACGACGATGACTCCAAAGAGATGCAACACCACAAAGCCTGCAAATTTTACCGACAAAACAATTTAGATCATCACATCAAATATCTATTTTTTAGCAAGACCATCAACATCTTCATTAGTAATATGCGTTTCCCCCCTCCGTGCGTTTTTTAGCAAGTTAACATTTTTTAGCCAAACGTTTTTTTCTCAAATACTATTTTTTTCTCATTATCTATTTTTATCAAGACCATCTACATCCATTTAGCAACAGCATCATCATCATCATCATTCATTAACATTTTTAGCATGTTAACATTAACAGCAACAACATCATCATTCATCTACATAACATCATCATTCATCCATCTAACAACATCATCAATCATCATCAATAAATCATCATCATCAATCACCATCTAACATCTAACATCATCAATTATCATCATCATTCATCCATCCATAAAAAAAAATAAGAGATTTAGTTAAAAAAAAGAAGAAAGAGATGAGGCAGAGAGGAGCTCACGTAGGGGGGGGGACATGGCCGGCGCGGGGCGGCGGCCGTGGAGGGTCCGGTGCGGGGCGACCGGCGCTGGGGAGGGGCCGGGGCGGGGCGGCGGCCGGGGAGGGGCCAGGGCGGGGCGGTGGTCGGGGAGGGGCCGGGGTGGGTCGGCTGCCGGGGAGGGGCCGGGGCGGCGGCGGTGGTCGGGGAGGGGCCGGAGCGGGGCGGGGCGGGGCGGCGGCCGGGGAGGGGCCGGTGCGGGGCGGTGGTTGGGAAGGGGCCGGGGCGGGGCGGCGGCGCGGGGAGGGGCGGCGGCGCGGGGCGGGGCTAGGGCGGGGTCGGGGCGGCGGCGCTAGGGCGGGGCGACGACGCTAGGGCGGGGTCGGGTCAGGAGGAGTGGGGGATAGGGGATGAGTGGAGGAGGGAGGCCGCCCGACCGGATAAGTGGGGGGGGCTATACCGACGGCAGCCATCGGCATAGCTATTTTCGATTTTTTTTAATGATTTTTTATATAAATTAATTAAAAAATTTAAAATTTAGTTAACTAAATTGTGCCTTATCGAGACATAAACACACACAGATACACCACGTGTGTCTCTTGGGCCCAGTTTGCCGTTCCCCCCCTCCGTGCGACTGCGGCCGGGGTTTGACCGATGGACATTTTCACCTGGATGTGATAGCCCAGCCCCTAGGTACACTTCGTATTAAGGTCCGGGCACAACCCACACCAAGATTCCCTCCGTTACTGCCCGACGTGGCCGTTCCCCCCCTCCGTGCGACGGTGGCGGCGACGTCGGTGAGGGGGGTCACACCACGGAGCCCCGTGCCGGGTGCTTGCACCCGCCACCGCACTTCCGGACGTGTAGGAGGGCCTAGAGAAAGACCCGGCGGCATAGCTACCCCCCAAACTACACCCGTCCCGTCTAACCCTGCGAGAGTTGACCGGGCGTTCTACGCCTTTGACTTTCGCCGGTGGGGGTTTGACCGATGGACATTTTCACCTGGATGTGATAGCACAGCCCCTAGGTACACTTCGTATCAAGGTCCGGGCACAACCCACACCAAGATTCCCTCCGTTACTGCCCGACGTGGCCGTTCCCCCCCTCCGTGCGACGGCGGCGGCGACGTCGGTGAGGGGGGTCACACCACGGAGCCCCGTGCCGGGTGCTTGCACCCGCCACCGCACTTCCGGACGTGTAGGAGGGCCCAGAGAATGACCCGGCGGCATAGCTACCCCCCAAACTACACCCGTCCCATCTAACCATGCGAGAGTTGACCGGGCGGTCTACGCCTTTGACTTTGCCGGATGGGGTTTGACCGATGGACATTTTCACCTGGATGTGATAGCCCAGCCCCTAGGTACACTTCGTATCAAGGTCCGGGCACAACCCACACCAAGATTCCCTCCGTTACTGCCCGACGTGGCCGTTCCCCCCTCCGTGCGACGGCGGAGGCGACGTCGGTGAGGGGGGTCACACCACGGAGCCCCGTGCTGGGTGCTTGCACCCGCCACCGCACTTCCAGACGTGTAGGAGGGCCCAGAGAAAGACCCGGCGGCATAGCTACCCCCCAAAACTACACCCGTCCCGTCTAACCCTGCGAGGGTTGACCGGGCGTTCTATGCCTTTGACTTTCGCCGGAGGGGGTTTGACTGATGGACATTTTCACCTGGATGTGATAGCCCAGCCCCTAGGTACACTTTGTATCAAGGTCCGGGCACAACCCAAAGCAAGATTCCCTCCGTTACTGCCGGACGTGGCCGTTCCTCCCCTTCGTGCGACAGCGGCGGCGACGTCGGTGAGGGGGGTCACACCACGGAGCCCCGTGCCGGGTGCTTGCACCCGCCACCACACTCCCAGACGTGTAGGAGGGCCCAGAGAAAGACCCGGCGGCATAGCTACCCCCCCAAACTACACCCGTCCCGTCTAACCCTGCGAGAGTTGACCGGGCGGTCTACGCCTTTGACTTTCGCCGGACGGGGTTTGACCGATGGACATTTTCACCTGGATGTGATAGCCCAGCCCCTAGGTACACTTCGTATCAAGGTCCGGGCACAACTGTCACACCCTGTGTTTGTATCACTTTGCTATGATTGGATTTACAAAAATTTGGAACCAATTAAAACTTTTTGAGTGCATGCTTGTTTGAATTGTTGCTTGTTTGATTGTTTGGTTGATTATGTTTGGCACTCTTAGGTTCTACTCCTCTCCATATTCATCTTCCTTGATCCAAACTTCTTGCCGAATGATCATGCCATGTGAATAGTACCCAAAACTATTTTTATCACATATTATTTTGGCCAAAAAGGTTTTATTCAAATTAGGTTTTCAAAAGTCCCTGAATTGATGTTTGTACTACAAGTCCTCAAATTGGGTGGTTCCTTTTTCCCCAAAGACTTTATTTGGAACCTACTATATATATGACTTCCCAAAACCACAAAATATTAATTTTAAAGATTATTTTACTATTTTATTTAAAGGCTTTTTCTTAAGGCCAGAAATGGGTTTTTATAGGGAAAAATTATTTAAATGCTTTAAAAATATTTGAGAAAATTTAGGGAAACTCAGTGGACATATATTTTCCATATATATGAGTTTCAACACATGGTGATGTTCAAAATCATGGGCAAAACCCCTTAAAACCCTTTCTGCCCAAATCAAGCTTTTGAAATATTTCTAT
Source organism: Elymus sibiricus (assembly GCA_039707655.1). Lineage (NCBI taxonomy): Eukaryota > Viridiplantae > Streptophyta > Magnoliopsida > Poales > Poaceae > Elymus > Elymus sibiricus. The sequence continues at coordinate 386,489,201 of CM077671.1, forward strand.
AAGAAATATTCTCAATAAATTCCAAGAAAATTCCAGCAAGTCACTCATGATATAGGTGATGATTTTGCAAAGTTTCATCTCAATCCCAGTTGATTTGCTTCATCAAAGTATTCCAAAACCCTCTCTGTCCAGATTCAAATTTGAGCAACTTTACATTGTGAAGTTTCTTCCCTTGACTCCAAATTTTGTGGCAATGTGCTAAACCCCAAATAATGATACCACACCAAGTTGTGGATTTGTGGGAAATGAAATGCATGCCTCGATCTACAGAAATCTGATTCTGTTGATTTCTAGGGTTTCACAAAGTTACATTGTGAACTTTCTTCAAAACTCCTCAAACTTGGTGATCCTCTCTATTTCTACCTATATTTTCATCCTGATAAATCTCATGGCAAGCAAACCCCATTTGCTTAGCCAAACCATCATCAAACACTTTTGCATATTTTGTAAAAGACCTTGTTTGACCCCCTTCAGCTATTCTCCTTCACTTCACATCTTTACCACAGCTTACTAGTTTTGCAGTACACCTCCAGTAACTTTCTCTGGGCAAGGCTAAAGCATTAGGTGGGGTAAAACCCCTGTTTTTCCTTCTGGACAGCCTAAACAGGAGCTTCTCTCCTCCCGTTTTTCTTCTCCCTCCCCTCACCCTAGCTCCAGAGCATCCTAGGAGCATCTAAGCATCCCCCAGGAGCTATAGGACAAGGTGGGGCACCCCAGAGCGCGCGGGCAACGACAATGTCGGCCATATGCACGCTCTGGAGCGTGCTACAGTGTGCTCCCGCACTGTAGCCGCACCCATCTCGAGCCTCCCGGCAGCCTAGGGATGCGGGGAGCTGTCCCCCGAGATGCACTCGACGTCCGCAAACCGCCACCCTGTCGCCCCCCTCATTCTCTCTCCGGCGGCCTCCCCCGCGCGTGCCCGACGCCGCCCAGCTCCGCCAGTAGGCGAGCTCACACGCGCGCACTCTCCCGCCTCTCTCTCCTCTCCCTCTGGTCATGGACGTGCCCCAGCAACGCCACAGACACGCCCTCGCCCCTTCCCGCGACCCCTGGCCTCGGCCCCGAGCTCGCCGGCGCACCCGACCTCGGTTGACCGCCATACGCCTATAAAAGGGGCCTCCCCGACCCCCTCTCCCTCTCTGGAACCTCCCTCCTCCTCCCAATCGTGCGACGGCACCACCCAAGCAAGCCCCCGAGGCCCCTGTGTGCAGATCGACCCGGAGCTCCGCCGCGTCGGGTCTCCGGTGATCTCTGGGTACAGGCCCTCTCCGGCCCCCATTCTTCTTCCATTGGAGCCCCCTCGGTGCCCTGACTTGTTCCCCTCTTTTCCCTCCTCTGTTTGTTGCACAGGGCGACCAGGGCATCCTCCTCCCGAATCCCTCCGCCGCGGGACCTCGTCGCCGGCGACCTAGGCCTTCCCCGCGGCCAACTCCGGTAGCACCCGAACGGTGGAAGCCCCCTGGTTCCATTCCCATCATTGCCGCACCCTGCCGCGCCTCCTACCGCCGCCGGTGAGCCCGCCTCCCTCTGTCCAGAGGAGGAAGAAGGACCTAACAGGTGGCCCCCACCTGTCGGCCTCTGTCTCACCCGCCTCCCTCTCCCTCTCACTGGCACCCGGGCCCCGCCCGTCAGGTTTGAACCTGGCGAGAGCGGGCGCACCGGTTCACCTGGGGCTGTTTTGCTCTGGGCCGGCCCAGTTGCGGCCAGTTCTGGCCCTGGGCACAATGCCCATTTCCTTTTTCTTTTTCTGTCATGATTTCCAAAAATTCCTCAGAACCCAATATTTCTCCAAATCCAATAATTTCTCCACCATAAATCTTGAAATATTGTGTAGAATTTAATAGTGCCATTTGCATAATTTGTTGAAAATCTTTAATCTACTGTTTTATTTTTAAAACCTCTTTTAGGCATTTTTAGCCTCTGTTTTAAATAGTTTGAAAAACCTTTTTAACAACAAAACCTTAGACAAACATTTTTAGAATATCTTGTAGTATTTATCAGAGTAGGGTAACATTTTATAAGTAAAGATTGTGCTCTGTTTTTATGTGATGCTTATTTTTGCCCGTTTATTCCGCGACGATAGATTGCGTTGTTGACGAAGGGATTGGACACGAAGACTTTGAAGACCCCGAAGACTTTCTTGAGCCAGGCAAGCAGCCCTTTGACCATGACTATGAAACCTCTTTTTGCATGGCATATAACACATTATTTCTGGATGATGATCATGTTGATGTGGTATCCCCTTTGGTGGGATGCCTCCGTTACTTTCTTGTTGATACTTGCATCGTGCATGCCCCTACCATTCTTATGAGGGTTCTGCGGGTGGGAGTAGATAGGATGCTTAGTAGATGCTACGCAAAGTGGGACGGGAATATGCATGGTGATGGAAACAAAAGTATTTTCAAAGACTTTTCGAAAACCCCGTCGGGTGCCACTAATGCCCGAGGGAGTTGATGATGAGTTAGGTAACCACTTGATAAAGAAGTGGTGTACCGGAGCAAGTTGTGTGTGTGTTTTCGAAAACGGAGAGTTTTAAGATTTGCTGACCGTCCCAACCTTACATGCACAACCACGATACCCCTTATGGGATGGGGCTTTGCTGATTACCTTGGTGGGTACTAGCATAGAGCCCGCATTACTAGTGGCGGGAGTGATGTGGTCACTCTCGATACGGGGTCGTGCCGGTAAGGACGATCATGCGCTGTCTTCACAGGCACCGGGCACACCGTTGGTCCCTACATGGATGCTACTTGTGATGTACATCATGTGGGCTGGGTACCAATCGAGTGGACTCTTTGTTTAGTATCGTCAAGGGAAAGGCATTGTTCGGGTGCTTACCTCGGGTATGTACTATACCGCGAGTCGTGGATGACACGGAAGTTTCCCGAGTCTTGTAGGTAAAGTGTGCAACCTCTGTAGAGTGTAAAACTATTCGAATAGCCGTGTCCACGGTCATGGACAGTTGGAGGTCCTGCTTAAACTGCGTCCGGTGTTTTCACAAACTTGGTGTGTGTGTGTGTGTGGATGACACAAAGATGGTACTTGAGCTAAGTCCGATGACTTGGTATGATGATGAACGTGAGATGTTCAACCCCTGCTTATGATGGCAACTGTGCCTTGTTCATGTGAATACATGTCAATCGTTGATGCATGCTTACTTACGTTACTTGATCATATCATTGCACTTAAAAATCAGCTTTCTGCAAAACTTACCTACTTAGTGCTATATCATGCATTGTTATACCTTGTTCCACAACTTGGGTTGCTTGCGAGTACATTCAAAGTACTCTTTGGCTTGCCACTGGTTATTTAATTGGCCAGGCATGGAAGAGCAGGAATATGGCGAAGAGTTCGTTGGTGACGAACATGCGAACTAGGACGCTTCCTAGTCAGAATGCCTGTAGGTTTAAGGCAGATGGCATGGGTTCACGCTTTCGATCAAGATTTCCGCTGCTTGTTATGTTTAAGTGTTTGGCCCTTGTGGCCCTATCTATGTAAGACTAGACCTTCATGGTCTTTATTTGTGTAAGACGCTAAATGTGGATGTAAGACTCTTGTTATTCAGCTTCTGTGTGTTCAGTGAGCATTGATCTCTGGATCACTGTACACGTGCATTCGGTGATCACGACTTATGAGTCGGGGTCCCCACAGAGAGGCATGGAAGAGCAGGAAAATGGCGAAGAGTTCATTGGTGACGAACATGCGAACTAGGACGCTTCCATGTCAGAATGCCTGTAGGTTTAAGGCAGATGACATGGGTTCACGCTTTCGATCAAGATTTCCGCTGCTTATTATGTTTAAGTGTTTGGCCCTTGTGGTCCTATCTATGTAAGACTAGACCTTCATGGTCTTTATTTGTGTAAGATGCTAAATGCGGATGTAAGACTCTTGTTATTCAGCTTATGTGTGTTCAGTGAGCATTGATCTCTGGGATCACTGTACACGTGCATTCGGTGATCACGACTTATGAGTCGGGGTCCCCACAGAGCTGGTATCAGAGCCATCCTGACCGTAGGAAGCCTTAGTTAGCATGGACGTTAGTTAGGATGAAACCGTTTTCAAAACTACACCTAGCACCTATACTTAGGAATTTCTGCACTTATAACCTCTTCTATTCTTCACACAGCACTCTACTGACTCTCCTCCCTTCAAACCTTTGTAGATGGCCGCCGTACCCGAAGCCTTCCTGACATCCGGCTTTCCCCTACTCCTTGAGGATAGCCTGGAGAAGTGCCAGTTTCGCCAACCACCCATTTTCCTCTACCACGAGCACTGGGTGGATGCCGTCATGAAGGAGTACCATGTGGATGTGGTCGTGAAGGCAAACGACTCCCCGACTAGTTGGTTCTTTGAAGGACCACAGATGGAGACCATGGCACTCGTAGTCGAGACAGCTGCGCGCAAGGCACTCCTACACCTTCGAGATATCATTCCCGAGATGGATGACGAGCCAGCTACTCGCTACCTACCCTTCAGAAAGGATGATCTTGGCGAGAGTTGGATGCTGATTCCATCCAAGGAGGATGGCACACCACTCAGGTTCCAGACCTACTTCAGCCTCTCCGCCGATAGTCTGGTTCACAACCTGATTAAGGAGTCCATGAAGCTCCGCGAGGAACTTCACCACACCCGAGAGCTACTTTGTCAAACCAAGACGAAGCAAGACAAGATCAAGAAGGATGGAGCCCCCGAGGGACGACCAGCTGTCGCTTACCGAGGAGGAGTACCCCCAACTAGAGATGCACCCACACATTGTCGTCGCATGAGTGCGAAGGAGTATCGCGAGCTCTTCACTGACCCACCGACGAAGCGTCGTCGGGATGGACCTCCTCGTTCTCCGACCCCTTCGACCGGAAATGATGCCCGTTCGGATGATGAATAGGAGGAAGACCCAGAGGAGCGTGGCTACGAGACCGAGCACTCCACCACCTGAGTCCGAGAACCCCTAGGGTAGGATCAGTCATGTACCCCTCATGCGAAGTCGAGTCCGTGTAATGGTTCATATGAAACCATGTGTGCTTGTTGTTTGCTCTTATTGTTTGTGTTCCGATGCAAGTCGCGCTTTTGCCTTAGGCAACGTGTAAGCAACTCCATCGTCTATCTTATCTTAATATATGTATCGGTCTTTCGACCTTTGTTTTACCACACTTGCACAATACCAACCCCCTCAGGCGCGCTTTCTCCAGTACTGCTTTCCCTCTCGTCAATCCCAGTTGTTTGACTTGGCTGCTCCAAGCAGGATGGTGACTGCAACCCGCAACAGCTTCTTCACCAACCCTGAAGCCGGCAACTCCAGCCAGCAACAGGGGGCTGGTGGGACTGCTCAGGCTGAAGGACACCAGGAGCAGCCACAAGGTGACATTCCCCCGCCACCACCTCCACCGGAGAACATGACCAGAGCTTAGTTTCTCCAAGTTCTCCGGGAGGAACGCCAAGTCAACACTGCTGCCATCCAGCAGATGGCCCAAGTCCTCGTGAACAACCAGCAGCAAGGCAGGAACGGCAATGGCCGCTCCACTCTGTCTGAGTTCATGAGGAATTCGCCCCCAACCTTCACCGAGACTACTGAACCCTTGGATACTGACGACTGGATCCGCACCATCGAGGACCTCCTTGCACTGGTCAATTGCAATGAGGATCGTGAGAAGGTGTTGTATGCCTCTCACTGCCTCGGAGGTACCGCCAGAGCTTGGTGGGATGGATTCAAGGTCATGCAAGGCGATCGTGTGATCACCTGGGATGACTTCAAGGAAGGATTCCGCACCGCCCACATTCCTTCTGGGATTATGGCTATCAAGAAGAGAGAATTCCGAGCGCTGAAGCAAGGAAGTGGCTCTGTCAAGGAGTATATGCAGAAGTTCAACCTGCTGTCAAGGTATGCACCTGAAGATGTCAACATGGAGGCTGCCAAGATGGAACGCTTCATGGAAGGACTTCAGCAGACCCTGCATTATCAGCTCATCGTCTGCGACTGCCGGACCTTCTTCGACCTGGTGAACAAGGCCCTCATGCTGGAAGACAAGCGTCGTGCCATAGACGACACTCGTAAGCGCAAGATGATTAGCAAGGGTAGTTCCAGCAACCAGAAGCCTCGCCCCTGGCAGCCAGCCCCAGCCAAGCCAACCTATCAGCCGCAGCAGGCTAGACCTCCTGCACCTCGTTCGAGCTACCAGCCTCAGCAGTATGCCAATCCCAGACCAGCCTACAACAACCCCAATAACAACAACGGCGGCAGGAACTACAACAACAACCCTGGACAAGTCACTTGCTTTGGATGTGGTCAGCCTGGACACATCTCTAGGCTGTGTCCCAACAAGAAGCCAGATGCACCGCGCCCCAATGCGCCGAACCAAGGTCAAGGCCGTGGAGCACCACCAAGGAACCCAGCTCCCCGCAACCAGCCCAACAATGGCAAGGGTCGTGTGAATCACGTCACCGCTGAGGAAGCCCAGGAAGACCCGGACGTCATACTGGGCACGTTCCTCGTCAACTCAACCCCAGCAACAATACTGTTTGATTGTGGAGCTTCGCATTCTTTTGTCACTCAAAAGTTTGCACTAGAGAGTGGGATGAAGCCTACACCCCTGGGTAGTCGAATGTTGATTCAAACCCCGGGATCAGTTATGAAGTCTGGGATAGGTTGTAAAGGAGTTGAGATTAACATCAACGGGGTAGACTTCCTAGCAGACCTTATCATCCTGAAGTCGGAAGGCTTGGATGTTATCCTAGGCATGGACTGGTTAATCAAGAACCAAGGCTACTTGGACTGTGCCAAGAGGACTGTTACCGTAACCAATAACCAAGGAGTGGAAGTCAAGTATGTTCCCAACCCTGCCTCCACTCGAACCCCTCAGGTTAATTGTCTGTCGGGAATTGAGTTGGATCAAGTGCCAATGGTATGCGAATACCCCGATGTTTTTCCTGACGAGCTGCCCGAAATGCCTCCTGACCGCGACATTGAGTTCATCATTGAGCTAATGCCCGGAGCAGGACCCATCTATAAGAAGCCCTATAGAATGGGATCCGAAGAGTTGGCTGAATTGAAGAAGCAACTGGCAGAAGAGCTCAGAAAAGGATTCATTCGCCCTAGTGCCTCTCCTTGGGGATCACCTGTTCTATTTGTGTCAAAGAGGGACGGGACTATCTGACTCTGTGTCGATTACCGTTCTCTCAATGAGGTCACAATAAAGAACAAGTACCCACTCCCCAAGATTGAAGACCTGTTCGATCAGCTGAATGGAGCTAAGGTGTTTTCCAAGATCGATCTCAGGTCTGGGTACTACCAGTTAAAGATCAGACCCCAAGACATCCCGAAGACGGCGTTTGTAACCCGGTATGGCCTGTATGAATATACGGTCATGTCATTTGGGTTGACCAATGCCCCTGCCTACTTCATGTACCTCATGAACAAAGTCTTCATGGAGTACTTGGACAAGTTTGTTGTCGTCTTCATTGATGACATACTCGTCTTCTCCAAGTCTGAAGAAGAGCATGAGCAACATTTGAGATTAGTCCTAGACAAGCTTCGAGAGCACCAGCTTTATGCCAAGTTCAGCAAGTGTGAATTCTGGCTGCATGAAGTTGGATTCTTGGGTCATGTGTTGACTGCAGAAGGACTATCAGTGGATCCTGCCAAGATTGAAGCCGTGACTGAATGGCAATCCCCAACCAATGTGAAGGAAGTCAGAAGCTTCCTCGGACTCGCGGGATATTACCGCAAGTTCGTCGAAGGGTTCTCGAGCATTGCCCGACCCATGACTCAGCTCTTGAAGAAGGACAAGAAGTTCGAATGGACGCCGAAGTGTGAGGAAAGCTTCCAGGAGCTCAAGAAGAGATTGACCACAGCCCCAGTTTTGGCCACCCCCGATATCCACAAGGAGTTTGTGATATATTGTGATGCATCAAGAACCGGGCTTGGAGGTGTTTTGATGCAAGAATGCAGAGTCGTAGCATATCTATCCAGACAGCTACGTCCTCATGAAGAGAACTACGCTACTCATGATCTTGAGTTGGCAGCCGTAGTTCATGCCTTGAAGACATGGCGACATTACCTTCTGGGGAAGCAATGTGAGATATACACAGACCACAAGAGTTTGAAGTATATTTTCACCCAAAGGGAATTGAACATGAGGCAGCGAAGATGGTTGGAGTTGATCAAAGATTATGACCTCAGTGTTCAATACCACCCTGGAAAGGCTAACGTGGTAGCTGGTGCCTTAAGCAGGAAAACTTGTTCCTTGAATGCTATGATTAAGGAAAGGCTACCCACCTTGTATGAAGAGCTTGAAAGCTTCGGCTTGGAACTAGTTGCACCTGGATTCCTAGCCAACCTCGAAGCAAAGCCTACCTTGATGGATGATATTAAGGAAGCTCAGAAGGGACACGAGAGCATTGAAGGCATCAAGAGGAAGATCAAGGCAGGAAAGGCCCCCGGATTCTCAGTGGATGAGCAAGGAGTCGTATGGTTTGGGAAGCACATCTACGTACCCAACAAAGAGGAGCTCAAGAATTTGATCTTGCAAGAAGCTCATGACACTCCGTATTCCATCCATCCTGGAGGAACCAAGATGTACCAAGACCTCAAGGCAAGATTCTGGTGGCACGGCATGAAACGGGAAATAGCCACATTTGTTGCTAAGTGTGACATATGCCAGAGAGTCAAAGCTGAGCATCAACGACCCGCCGGATTGTTGCAACCTCTCAAAGTGCCTGAATGGAAGTGGGACAAAGTCGGAATGGATTTCATCACCGGATTACCAAGGTCAAGCAAAGGACATGATTCTATTTGGGTCATTGTTGATCACCTGACCAAGGTAGCCCATTTCATTCCCGTCAAGACCACCTATGATGGTAACAAGCTAGCCAGCCTTTACATCGAGCGTATCGTGAGTCTTCACGGAGTTCCAAAAGAGATCGTGTCAGACCGAGGCACCCAATTTACCTCAAGGTTCTGGAAGAAGTTTCAAGAAGCGATGGGAACCAGGCTCTGCTTCAGCACTGCTTTTCACCCCCAGACCAGTGGACAGACCGAGCGAGTAAATCAGATACTCGAAGATATGCTCCGTGCTTGTGTACTGGCGTACGGAGCCAAGTGGGAGGACTGCCTGCCATTTGCCGAGTTCTCCTACAACAACAGCTATCAGTCAAGTCTTCAGATGGCACCATTTGAGGTGTTGTATGGACGCAAGTGCCGTACTCCCCTCAACTGGTCGGAAACCGGAGAAGGACTAGTCTTTGGTCCAGACATCCTCCGCGAAGCAGAAGAACAGGTTCAACTTGTCCGAGAACGTCTGGAGACCGCCAAGTCAAGACAAAAGAGTAACGCCGACTCTCACCGCCGAGAAGTGAACTTCTGTGTCGGTGACCATGTCTATCTCCGAGTCACACCTCTCAAGGGAACCAAGCGTTTCCATGTCAAGGGAAAGCTTGCACCAAGATACATCGGTCCCTTCAAGATCACCGCTACGCGAGGAGAAGTTGCCTATCAACTAGATCTACCTTCCGAGCTATCGATGTGCACAACGTCTTTCACGTGTCACAACTCCGGAAGTGTCTTCAAGTACCCAACCACCCCGACCTCTACAAGGACATCGACCATCAAGCCATCGACCTTCAGCCAGACCTCACTTATCGTGAGAGGCCAGTTCGTATTTTGGATGAAGCAGAGCGTTGCACCCGAAGCCGCACCATCAAGTACTTCAAGGTTCAATGGAGCAACCACACAGAAGCAGAAGCAACCTAGGAACGTGAAGACTATCTTAGATCTGAGTTCCCTTATCTTTTTAGCGCTTAGCCTAGGAATCTCGGGGACGAGATTCTTGTAAGGGGGGTAGGTCTGTCACACCCTGTGTTTGTATCACTTTGCTATGATTGGATTTACAAAAATTTGGAACCAATTAAAACTTTTTGAGTGCATGCTTGTTTGAATTGTTGCTTGTTTGATTGTTTGGTTGATTATGTTTGGCACTCTTAGGTTCTACTCCTCTCCATATTCATCTTCCTTGATCCAAACTTCTTGCCCAATGATTATGCCATGTGAATAGTACCAAAAACTATTTTTATCAAATATTATTTTGGCCAAAAAGGTTTTATTCAAATTAGGTTTTCAAAAGTCCCTGAATTGAGGTTTGTACTACAAGTCCTCAAATTGGGTGGTTCCTTTTTCCCCAAAGACTTTATTTGGAACCTACTATATATATGAATTCCCAAAACCACCAAATATTAATTTTAAAGATTATTTTACTATTTTATTTAAAGGCTTTTTCTTAAGGCCAGAAATGGGTTTTTATAGGGAAAAATTATTTAAATGCTTTAAAAATATTTGAGAAAATTTAGGGAAACTCAGTGGACATATATGTTCCATATATATGAGTTTCAACACATGGTCATGTTCAAAATCATGGGCAAAACCCCTCAAAACCCTTTCTGCCCAAATCAAGCTTTTGAAATATTTCTATAAGAAATATTCTCAATAAATTCCAAGAAAATTCCAGCAAGTCACTCATGATATAGGTGATGATCTTGCAAAGTTTCATCTCAATCCCAATTGATTTGCTTCATCAAAGTATTCCAAAACCCTCTCTGTCCAGATTCAAATTTGAGCAACTTTACATTGTGAAGTTTCTTCCCTTGACTCCAAATTTTGTGGCAATGTGCTAAACCCCAAATAATGATACCACACCAAGTTGTGGATTTGTGGGAAATGAAATGCATGCCTCGATCTACAGAAATCTGATTCTGTTGATTTCTAGGGTTTCACAAAGTTACATTGTGAACTTTCTTCAAAACTCCTCAAACTTGGTGATCCTCTCTATTTCTACCTATATTTTCATCCTGATAAATCTCATGGCAAGCAAACCCCATTTGCTTAGCCAAACCATCATCAAACACTTTTGCATATTTTGTAAAAGACCTTGTTTGACCCCCTTCAACTATTCTCCTTCACTTCAAATCTTTACCACAGCTTACTAGTTTTGCAGTACACCTCCAGTAACTTTCTCTGGGCAAGGCTAAAGCATTAGGTGGGGTAAAACCCCTGTTTTTCCTTCTGGACAGCCTAAACAGGAGCTTCTCTCCTCCCATTTTTCTTCTCCCTCCCCTCACCCTAGCTCCAGAGCATCCTAGGAGCATCTAAGCAACCCCCAGGAGCTACAGGACAAGGTGGGGCACCCCAGAGCGCGCGGGCAACGGCAATGCCGGCCATATCGACGTCCGCAAACTGCCACCCTGTCGGCCCCCCCTTCATTCTCTCTCCAGTGGCCTCCCCCGTGCGTGCCCGACGCCGCCCAGCTCGGCCAGTAGGCGAGCTCACACGCGCGCACTCCCCCGCCTCTCTCTCCTCTCCCTCTGGTCGTGGACGTGCCCCAGCAATGCCACAGACACGCCCTCGCCCCTTCCCGCGACCCCTGGCCTCGGCCCCGAGCTCCCCGGCGCACCCGACCTCGGTGGACCGCCATACGCCTATAAAAGGGGCCTCCCCGACCCCCTCTCCCTCTCTGGAACCTCCCTCCTCCTCCCAATCGTGCGACGGCACCACCCAAGCAAGCCCCCGAGGCCCCTGTGCGCAGATCGACCCGGAGCTCCGCCGCGTCGGGTCTCCGATGATCTCTGGGTACAGGGCCTCTCCGGCCCCCATTCTTCTTCCATTGGAGCCCCCTCGGTGCCCTGACTTGTTCCCCTCTTTTCCCCCCTCTGTTTGTTGCACAGGGCGACCAGGGCATCCTCCTCCCGAATCCCTCCGCCGCGGGACCTCGTCGCCGGAGACCTAGGCCTTCCCTGCGGCCAACTCCGGTAGCACCCGAACGGCGGAAGCCCCCTGGTTCCATTCCCATCATTGCCGCACCCTGCCGTGCCTCCTACCACCGCCGGTGAGCCCGCCTCCCTCTGTCCAGAGGAGGAAGAAGGACCCGACAGGTGGCCCCCACCTGTCGGCCTCTGTCTCACCCGCCTCCCTCTCCCTCTCACTGGCACCCGGGCCCCGCCCGTCAGGTTTGAACCTGGCGAGAGCGGGCGCACCGGTTCACCTGGGGCTGTTTTGCTCTGGGCCGGCCCAGTTGCGGCTAGTTCTGGCCCAGGGCACAATGCCCATTTTCTTTTTCTTTTTCTGTCATGATTTCCAAAAATTCCTCAGAACCCAATATTTCTCCAAATCCAATAATTTCTCCACCATAAATCTTGAAATATTGTGTAGAATTTAATAGTGCCATTTGCATAATTTGTTGAAAATCTTTTATCTACTGTTTTATTTTTAAAACCTCTTTTAGGCATTTTTAGCCTTTGTTTTAAATAGTTTGAAAGACCTTTTTAACAACAAAACCTTAGACAAACATTTTTAGAATATCTTGTAGTATTTATCAGAGTAGGGTAACATTTTATAAGTAAAGATTGTGCTCTGTTTTTGTGTGATGCTTATTTTTGCCCGTTTATTCCGCGACGATAGATTGCATTGTTGATGAAGGGATTGGACACGAAGACTTTGAAGACCCCGAAGACTTTGTTGAGCCAGGCAAGCAGCCCTTTGACCATGACTATGAAACCTCTTTTTGCATGGCATATAGCACATTATTTCTGGATGATGATCATGTTGATGTGGTATCCCCTTTGGTGGGATGCCTCCGTTACTTTCTTGTTGATACTTGCATCGTGCATGACCCTACCATTCTTATGAGGGTTGTGCGGGTGGGAGTAGATAGGATGCTTAGTAGATGCTACGCAAAGTGGTACGGGAATATGCATGGTGATGGAAACAAAAGTATTTTTAAAGACTTTTCGAAAACCCCGTCGGGTGCCACTAATGCCCGAGGGAGTTGATGATGAGTTAGGTAACCACTTGATAAAGAAGTGGTGTACCGGAGCAAGTTGTGTGTGTGTTTTCAAAAACGGAGAGTTTTAAGATTTGCTGACCGTCCCAACCTTACATGCACAACCACGATACCCCTTATGGGACGGGGCTTTGCTGATTACCTTGGTGGGTACTAGCATAGAGCCCGCATTACTAGTGGCGGGAGTGGCGTGGTCACTCTCGATACGGAGTCGTGCCGGTAAGGACGATCATGCGCTGTCTTCACAGGCACCGGGCACACCGTTGGTCCCTGCATGGATGCTACTTGTGATGTACATCATGTGGGCTGGGTACCAATCGAGTGGACTCTTTGTTTAGTATCGTCAGGGGAAAGGCATTGTTCGGGTGCTTACCTCGGTTATGTACTATATCGCGAGTCGTGGATGACACGGAAGTTTCCCGAGTCTTGTGGGTAAAGTGTGCAACCTCTGCAGAGTGTAAAACTATTCGAATAGCCGTGTCCACGGTCATGGACAGTTGGAGGTCCTGCTTAAACTGCGTCCGGTGTTTTCACAAACTTGGTGTGTGTGTGTGTGTGTGTGGATGACACAAAGATGGTACTTGAGCTAAGTCCGATGACTTGGTATGATGATGAACGTGAGATGTTCAACCCCTGCTTATGATGGCAACTGTGCCTTGTTCATGTGAATACCTGTCAATCGTTGATGCATGCTTACTTATGTTACTTGATCATATCATTGCACTTAAAAATCAGCTTTCTGCAAAACTTACCTACTTAGTGCTATATCATGCATTGTTATACCTTGTTCCACAACTTGGGTTGCTTGCGAGTACATTCAAAGTACTCATTGGCTTGCCACTGGTTATTTAATTGGCCAGGCATGGAAGAGCAGGAATATGGCGAAGAGTTCGTTGGTGACGAACATGCGAACTAGGACGCTTCCCAGTCAGAATGCCTGTAGGTTTAAGGCAGATGGCATGGGTTCACGCTTTCGATCAAGATTTCCACTGCTTGTTATGTTTAAGTGTTTGGCCCTTGTGGCCCTATCTATGTAAGACTAGACCTTCATGGTTTTTATTTGTGTAAGACGCTAAATGTGGATGTAAGACTCTTGTTATTCAGCTTCTGTGTGTTCAGCGAGCATTGATCTCTGGGATCACTGTACACGTGCATTCGGTGATCACGACTTATGAGTCGGGGTCCCCACAACAACCCACACCAAGATTCCCTCCGTTACTGCCCGACGTGGCCGTCCCCCCCCCCTCCGTGCGACGGCGGCGGCGACGTCGGTGAGGGGGTTCACACCACGGAGCCCAGTGCCGGGTGCTTGCACCCGCCACCGCATTTCCGGACGTGTAGGAGGGCCCAGAGAAAGACCCGGCGACATAGCTACCCCCCCAAACTACACCCGTCCCGTCTAACCCTGCGTGAGTTGACCGGGCGTTCTACGCCTTCGACTTTTGCCGGAGGGGGTTTGACTGATGGACATTTTCACCTCGATGTGATAGCCCAGCCCCTAGGTACACTTCGTATCAAGGTCCGGGCACAACCCAACGCAAGATTCCCTCCGTTACTGCCCGACGTGGCCGTTCCCCCCCCTCCGTGCGACGGCGGCGGCGACGTCGGTGAGGGGGGTCACACCACGGAGCCCCGTGGCGGGTGCTTGCACCCGCCACCGCACTTCCGGACGTGTAGGAGGGCCCAGAGAAAGACCCGGCGGCATAGCTACCCCCCCCAAACTACACCCGTCCCGTCTAACCCTGCGAGAGTTGACCGGGCGGTCTACGCCTTTGACTTTCGCCGGACGGGGTTTGACCGATGGACATTTTCACCTGGATGTGATAGCCCAGCCCCTAGGTACACTTCGTATCATGGTCCGGGCACAACCCACACCAAGATTCCCTTCGTTACTGCCCGACGTGGCCGTTCCCCCCCTCCGTGCGACGGCGGCGGCGACGTCGGTGAGGGGGGTCACACCACGGAGCCCCGTGCCGTGTGCTTGCACCCGCCACCGCACTTCCGGACGTGTAGGAGGGCCCAGAGAAAGACCCGGCGCCATAGCTACCCCCCCAAACTACACCCGTCCCGTCTAACCCTGCGAGAGTTGACCGGGCGATCTACGCCTTTGACTTTCGCAGGAGGGGGTTTGACCGATGGACATTTTCACCTCGATGTGATAGTCCAGCCCCTAGGTACACTTCGTATCAAGGGCCGGGCACAACCCAACGCAAGATTCCCTCCGTTACTGCCCGACGTGGACGTTCCCCCCCTCCGTGCGACGGCGGCGGCGACGTCGGTGAGGGGGGTCACACCACGGATCCCGTGCTTGCACCTGCCACCGCACTTCCGGACGTGTAGGAGGGCCCAGAGAAAGACCTGGCGGCATAGCTACCCACCAAACAACATCCGTCCCGCCTAACCCTGCGAGAGTTGACGGGGCGGTAAACTGGGCCCAAGAGACACGCGTGGTGTATCTATGTGTGTTTATATATAGATAAGACACAATTTAATTAATGGAATTTTTTTTGAAAAAAAATTATATATAAAAAAAAGAATTAAAAAAATTGAACGTAGATATGCCGACGGTTAAGCCGTCGGCATATCTCTCTGCGCCATGTCATCGATCCGCGGCACCGTGGGCCCGAAGGTATGCCGACGGTCGACGTTAGGGCCGTCGGCATACGTTTGACGGCGGCAACCGGCTGTTAGAACCGGGGCGGCCGGGCCCGCACATATGCCGACAGTGATGCTACGCCGACGGCCACCGTAGGCATAGATGGAGGTATGCCGACGGCCTGGATACGCCGACGGTTGTCCATCGGCCATCGGCATACTGCCGTATACGCCGACGGTGGCCGTCGGCGTCGGCATAAATTCCGGTAGTGTGCAAAGAAACATCACATCACCTCTTTTTTGAATGTGTTGTCACCAAAGAAATCTGGTCCATGGCCAGTCATTTACTTGACAGGCCCCTTGGGTCCAACTTAGAATCTATTGCATCCTTATGGGTTGCTGGCAAGCAACTAGATCATGTTAACACCATGTGTTGTGCTGTTCTATGGGGCATATGGAAATGTAGAAATAGCATGATCTTTAATGGGGTGCTTTGGATGTCTATTAAAAAGATCTGGTGGCACGTCTTAAAGCTCGTCAGGAAACGGAAAGCAGACCACAGAAGCACAGAAGCAGGGCGCCAGCCGGCGCCAAGCCTGACCTCCACCCTGGACTTCGGAAACCTGCAGTCCCTCGTCAGCGCATGATCAAGGGAATGAAAATCAGGCTGGCTGAGATTACCTCTTCGATGTGTTCTCGTGCTGTCAAACTTAGATCTTTGATCTCCTCTGGGAGAAGATGTAATCAGTTAGACCTTTATTTTTCTTTATGTTGTATGCGTTTGAACTGCCGCTTTAGGCTGATGTGTTACTTGGGTTTGGCTTCTATTTTTTATAAAATGGGAGCCGGGGAGCTCCTCCCTCTCGTCTAAAAAAATCCTGAGGCAACACACACACTGCATACTGTCTGTACATGCTGATTATGATCTTGTTTGTTTGCTTGTTTGTTTTTCATTGAAAATCAATTACATTGCCACAGGCACGGGTGTCTATGTCTTATGCACATTCTTTTTTTTAATAAACGCAGGAGAGCTGCATATTTCGTTGATTAGGAGGAGGGCAAAGAATGCCGAGTACAGGTGCACGCTAACGCATTAGCCTGCAGAGTAAGAACAAAAACAAAACAACAACAAAAAACAAAAGAGGCCTAGGCCTGAGCCTAACGGACCATTCTCGCAAAAACAAATGTCGGCCGCCTGCCAACGCCCATTCGTTTGCCTCCGCTATCAGGAGGTGCGGAACTTGCCTCGCCGAGCGATCTGCGCCATTCTTGAAAATGCACGCGTTACGCTCCTTCCAAATCCATCAGATGGTAAGGAGGACGACCGAGTGCGCCAGCTTCCTCGTGCTCACGGCGCGGCTCATACCGCTGAGCCAGACCTCAAGGGAGACAGGCTTAGCCCAAGCCGCGGGGCTGATGTCGTGAACGCCGAACCTGCTTGCCACCATAGCCCACAACTCCCTTGCCCAAGGGCACTCTACGACGAGGTGCGTGGCCGTCTCGAGGTTCCGAACGCATAGCGGGCAAAAATACGAGTTAGGCCATTGCCTTGCCAGAATCCGGTGTTGCGAGAGAAGCCATGCGAAGATGCGGCATTTAGCAGTAGCAGGCGCCCACGCCGCCCAAATCTCTTGGCGCAACGGATAGGTGGTGGATCCAATGAAGAACAACCTGTAAGCTGAGGTTGTGGAGTAAATTCCACTGTCGGTCAGCCTCCATCAGAAAACATCCGTTGTGCCCGCGGTCAGCAGCTGTGCGGAGTGCATGCTCACCCATAGCTTGACGAAGGATGACAGCAGCCCGCTGTTCACCGCACCCCGTAAGTCCTGGATCCATTTGTCACCTGCAAGCGCCTGCTGCACCGTGCGGTCTTCCTTCTGGCGACTGCAAACAGCTCGGGGGCAAACGTGAAAGGCGCGCCCTCGGGAAGCCAGCTGTCGTACCAGAAACTAGTGCGCATTCCATCTCCAATGGTGACCGTGGAGGCCGCCACGAACATGCGCCTCTTAGTCGCGTCCACCGGAACCGGGAGCCCTTGCCATGGCACCAACGCGGTTCTTTCTGCCCAGAGCCACCTCAACCGCAGCGCCGAGCCGAACCGTTCCAGGTCGATAATACCAAGGCCACCGAGCTCCCGCGGCCGGCAGACACGCCCCCACACGATCTTGCAGTGGCCGCGGTGGCAGACCTCCTCGCCCCGCCATAGCCAGGCCCGACGTAGGCGGTCTATCTATTTGCGCACCCAGGCCGGTAGGGCGTAGACCGCATGTCAGTATAGAGGACGGAGTTAAGGAGCACGAGCCTACCCACTTGTGACAGCAGCTTGGCCTTCCAGCAGGCTAGATGTGTACTTTTCGAACTTGATTGTTGTTGAGTCTAAACAGCGGTGCTGAACCTTGCCGGCCGGCGGCGGGCGCTATATATGCACTAGAACTGTAGTACCTTGCTGGTTATGGCCAACTGTGGATGTTGAAGCAGTTCTCTACGTAGCTTTTTACGTTCCACATCAAACCAATTAGCTAGCCAACTGTAGATTTTGTACTAGCAGTTCTCTGTTCCGGTTTTGAATCTTTTAAACTTCACAAACCAATTCCTTTGCACTTAGTTTCATGATTAAGCATTTTCATTTGAGAAACAAACCATTCATTTTTTTTTGTTTCGAGAATGAGAAACAAACCATTAATTAGTTATGTTATAGAATACACCATTCATTTCTTTAGGGAGCCGAGCTCACATTATTGAACCAAAATATTGGATGGTCTCCGATGATAATACAGGCACGTGGGAACCAGAGATATGAGGAGAGAAATGAGAGCGTGGCACCGTTCGCGGTCGGATTTGAGTGGTTTAACATGCATGTCAGCAACATTCGTGTAGCCCAGTTTGAACCTAACTTGCGGTCCGGACATGTCAGTTTGCCTTCTGAAACGCACTCGAGTGGCAATCAATAGAGCTATCGGACACAACATGCTCAAAATTTGTGTCTGTTTTTTAATCAATAAGTGGTGGTTATGTGATAATCCCGACTCGTCATTTTACTGTAATGCATTTTTTTATAGTTTATGAATAAATCATATCGGTTGGTTTAATCTAGCCCTAATAAAAATATTATTATTAAAAGAAGGAAAATTCTTCCTCCTTTCTGCTTTTCCTTCCCTACAATTCATTTCCCAATTTTTTCCGTAGGTTTTTTTACACTTTGCATAGCTTGGACTATCGAACCCCTCCTCCGCCTACTCCACTCGTTGTCTAAGACGTGTGACCCAAAACCCTAGCCCTTATGTCAACTGCCACCATGCTCATGTACCTCACCAGCTGCCCCGACGGCTGTGACGTGTGCAACATGGCCGCGCGCTATTCCACCTCAAGGAGGTGCCACTAGAGACCATGGAGATTAGCAAAGTCCGCACAACGAGAATTCAATGCATGATGATGGATTTTGGTCAAGGAGAACTCGACGCAATGGTAGATCATGGAGTTTTACAAGCAAAGCATGATTGATAAACTGTTATACATAGTAATTCGTTCAGCGAATCAACGGCTACTATATCTTTTACATGAACTCTCACCTCATATCGGTTGCTTGCAAAATCAATTATCCTCCTATTTGTACTATGTTACCCAATTGTAGCATGGCTTCTATGGTTCTTGGATGCATCCAAAATTTTCATGTGCCCCAACTAAAAATAAAAAGCAGTAACATAACATATAGTGATGTCTTAAGCCTCTGCGGTGATGCATGTTATTTTAATTGCTCAGAGATATGAACAGGGTGTTTGCTCTGTAAGGAAGAACTAGGCTTGGGGTTGTGCTAGTAAACATAACTAGTCGATCCCCCGCACGTCGTTGCAGGAATATTTTGCAATATATTTCAAAGATATTGATTTTATGGAAATAAAAATATTCAGAAAAATAATATTAGAACTAAAACTAAAAATACATACTATGGTTTATTGTGTTTGGTTAATGTATTTTTGTAAAATATTTACTAAATATATCATGCATGTTTGCATGTTGAGGTGAACCTTTTCCTATGACTCATTGAATGTTGGAGTGGGTCTTTTCTAATGCATGTTGCTTGATGAGGTGTCATGCTTGCATGTTGAGAGAAATAGATTAGTGGAGGCTAGCTATTTAGATATAGAAATATTTATTAAATATATCATGCATGTTTGCATGTTGAGATGAACCTTTTCCTATGACTCATTGAATGTTGGAGTGTGTCTTTTGTAATGCATGTTGCTTGATGAGGTGTCATGCTTGCATGTTGAGAGAAATGCATTAGTGA
The DNA here is from genome assembly GCA_039707655.1 of Elymus sibiricus. Taxonomy (NCBI): domain Eukaryota; kingdom Viridiplantae; phylum Streptophyta; class Magnoliopsida; order Poales; family Poaceae; genus Elymus; species Elymus sibiricus. Next base: position 386,508,905 of record CM077671.1, read on the forward strand.
AGGCTAGCTATTTAGATATAGAAGATAACCCTGGAAGTATACATCTTTGTCTCCTTGCTGCGCTCCGTTCAAGCTTTTCGTGTGGTCCCTCAAATTTTTGGTCAAGCTTTGGCCATCTATATGACTAACAAACTATGATTTGTATGCCAAAAGAATATATTATATTGTATTCATATCTAAAAAAATTATAATTTTTGTGACACATTATTTGTATTTATTAAATTTATAGTCAAATTTCAACCATAAATACGAGGAGGCCCAATAACCTATACAGGGTGTTTTCCAACACGGACTTGAATTCCAACTCTATCCGGACAAAAAGTACTCCTATATGTATAATACAAATTTGATCACTTAGAGCATCTATAAACACGGTTGGCAAATATGACTTCTCAAACGCTCACGGACGCGTCCGGGCGTGTCCGCGGGGAGTGTCTGGGCACGTCTCAAATTAGCACCACTGCATCCGGACACCTCATACTAAAATTTTATATATCATACAAAATCATGCAAAATATAAAACGTACTACGTAGCTACTCTCCGTCGGAGATGTTGACTATCTCCGTGCCCTCCGGCGGATACATGTGCGGCAGCTGCAACTCCGCCCTCTCCGGCTGCTCCACTCTGGCCTCCTCCTCCTCCTCCATGTTCGCCTCCGGTTCGGCGAAGAGCGCGTCGGCCTCGCCTGCTTCTGCCGGAGGATCTCCCGGTTGGCCTCCACCTCGGCCTCATCCTGGATGGACTCCACGATTGCCTGCTGCTTCGCCATCTCCTCGGCTTGGGCGACGGCAAACTACGCCTCCGCCATGTTGTACCCCGGAGCAGGCTGCTCCTCCTCGTCCTCCTCCGGATCCGCCACCTCCATCGGCTTCGGTAGCTGCTTTCCCTCCTCCTCCTCCGGCTCCAACGAGTACAGAGGCAGACCCGCAGCGATGCGGGCGGCGCGCCTAGCCTGGATCTCCGCCTCGATCTGCATCCGGCGCTTCAGCGTGAGCATCGTGCAGGTGGTGATCTTACGCCGGACCATGTCGACGCCGAAGAGTGTGGGAGAGTGGGGGAAAGGAGACGAACGAGCTCGGGTGGCGGCGTAGAGAGGGAGGAGGTGGATGTGCTAGGGCTGGGGAACGCCGGCCGGCTTAAATAGCCGGATTTGGCCTCGGGCGGCGAGCCAAAGCGGCGCCACACGGCGACGGACGAGGCGTCCGTCGGACCGCCGGGTTTCCGGACGAGTCCGCGTGAGACACCATCGTCAGGCGGACGTGCCCGGGCGCCCAATATCCGCCTCATATTTGGGCTGGATATAAGGGGTGCCGGGCAGTCCGGACGTTTGAGGTCCGTTTGAGGCGTCCTACTAGGTCGATATTTCGTGACCGGCCAGTGGCCAGGCGGTCTGTCCGGACATTTAAGACGGGTATAAGGGGGTCCGGCTCTTAGCTATAGTATATATATCTAACGACGGCTATATATACTAGCTCCTACATGTGTATGCGCACCGCACACATGAAACACACTATCACTCCAACGACTATGACATGTGCGCCGCGGTATCCCCTGCCATTCTTTCCCTTCAGGGAGGCGCCATTGGAGACCATGGAGATGGGCGAAGTCCGTGCGGCGAGAATTTGATGCAGGGAGATGGATTTTGGACGCGGAGAACTTCACATAGCGGCCATATGCACACCACTGGCGGAATTGATTAGTACTCCTTTCGTAAATTAATATAAAAGCGTTTAGATCATTACTTTAGTGATCTAAACGCTTTTATATTAGTTTACAGAGGAAGTACTTTTTCGTTTGTTTTGCATTGAAGAATGATTAGATTGCCATAGGTACGGATGTCTTGCTGTTATGTCATCTTCAATGCTGACCCTTAAACCATCCGCATTCGTTTGGATTGGACGGTTTGGATGGTTTTTGCCATCGAACATGGTACCTCGTTGGTCCGCATACCGATGGGGACGTCTGTTTTACAGCAAATCTGAAGCAAAAAAAAAATGAGAGGGAGGGGGGAGGGTGGTGGTGGCCGTCCGGACCGCTGCCATGCACGCGTTCGACAACCCGCTCCCACCCGAAACCCTCTCCCTCGCCCGTGCACTTTCCCGCGAAGCAGTTGCCGTGCATTCATGCCGGTCAACGCCACTCTAGAGCGGCAGCACTGCATTCATCCCGGCTCAGAGCACACACGACCTCTCACTGAAGCTGACATTGAAGTGTCACATCGGTATAGAGCACACTTGTCGGGATGCTCTTTCCCCTTTCTCAGGAAGCACATTTGTTCTTCTCGCGAAAGCATAGACCGCCTTTTCCTTTTTCGGAAAACGCATGTGTGTTTTTCGCTTTTCGAGAAGCATATTTGTGTTTCTTGTGAAAACACATGCTATGGTTTTCTCTTTTGTGGAAGCACGGCTTGTGCTTTCTCATGAAAAGTACAACTTTATTTATTTTTTCCAAAACATAAAAGAAATCCATCTTCCAACCCATCACGTGATGGCGACTGGGCGTACCAAGTGGCATGCTTCCAACCCATCAAAAGTGACCGCTGGATCCCCCCCTAGGCGTACCCTTCAATTAGGGTTCTTAGGCTAAACATGCTCATCTTTATTCATTAGAAAATGATCATTCAAATACAACTTAAATCAAGGGGCTCCACGAGCTATAGATGTCAACCGTACCTAGGGCTAAACCCAGAGCATGTCTAGAAGGTTGTGCGCCTCTGTGATTAGTTAGCCACTCCCCATATACTTTCTCTGTCCATAAATATATTCATTTCTCTCACAAGTATCTCCGGACGAGAGAGTATAATAGATTTTTTTTAGGGGAGGGAGTATAATAGATGCAGAAATCGTAGGAATAAATCAAAAGACAACCTCCAAAAACTTGTTTTTTTTAGCTTATAAGTTGGGCCCATTTTGGAACAACCGCTTGGACCGTACGGCCTCAAATCAACGGGGGTGTTCAGCCCACAAAAGTCACCCGAAACAAGCAGAGCGAAACCCTCCCCTCGCATTCCCCCGAACCCAAACTCCCAACCAATGGCCGCCACGGCGATGGAGCACGACGGCGGCGCCGAGGTGGTGGTCACCCCGGGAGAGCTCCTCGGGCCCTCCTCTTCCCTTGCGGCCGGGCGCGGCGCCTACGCCGAAGGCCGCTCCGTGCGCGCGTCGGTCACCGGCCGCCGCCGCTTCGTGCCCCCCGCCCCCGGCTCCTCCGACCAGGTGGGGTTTACCTAGGGTTTCCGGAGCTGTCCGTCCCTTCGCTCCTCTCGCTGCTGCTTCTGATTGATTGGTTGGCTCGTTTTGGTTTGACTGCAGAGGTCCACGGTGGAGGTGGTCGGGCACAAGGCGCACGGAGCCGTGCCGCAGCCGGGGAGCATCGTCATTGCCCGTGTAAGACCTCTTTCTCTCTCTGTTCCCAGGACACCGTTAATTGGGGAAGCTTGATGTTCAGTAGCTGTGTTGTGTGGCGCTGAATTTCGTTAGCGCTGACTGGATGTGGTGTGTACCCATCTATTTGTTATGGTTGAATTAGGAGCTGGCTGCTGTTGCCGTCTGTAATCTTGCTTTTCATGTCGGAATGGCTGGTACCGTATCGGCATATGCTTGCAGTTAGCTTAACTGGCACAAATCACCAGCATTGCCTGTACAAAAGGACCGACGTCCACATAAGAACACACACTTTTCCTTGTTATAAGGGTGGGTCTTGGGAGGTGATGTATGTGCATGGATCACTTCAGACTTAAGAGTCTCTTCTTATTGTTTATAGACCTTGTTAACCTGTAAAGCCTTACTGACTTGAAATTCGGGTAATGTTTGTGAACAACCAGCCTATTATTCGTGTGTTGAGCCTAACAGTAAACAAGTTTATATGGCTGCTTGCTCCCCAAACAATATCTGGTTTATGAAGATTTTCCTTGTATCATCTCCTCATTGACCAGTCAAGATGACTTTACATAATGGATAAGGGAAGTTTGGTGTTTCATGAAAATGGAATCTGGGCTTACCCTTTGATTCCAAGAAATTAAAGGGAGGAAAAGGTCTTACATCTATATATATATACTCTGCTCTCAGTAGTGGCACTGGTCAACCATCTCTTACTGTAGCGGGTTTAGCTGAGACAGATTTGCATGCCAACTTGTTTTTAATGGCGGCAGTGCTAATTGCTGAAGGTTGTTACTGTTGCAGGTGACAAAGGTTATGGCTAGGATGGCGTCTGCAGATATAATGTGTGTTGAATCAAAGGCTGTCAAGGAAAAGTTCACTGGCATGATAAGGTATTGGCCCTTGTTCATGAAATATCTGTTGCTGTTATGCTGCTATTTAGTACCGCTCTCATAGATTTATTGTATGGTTTTGCTGTTAGTAGATTGCCAAAGTGTTTAGGGTCCATTGCTTTTGTTCATCGTTTTTCTTTTAGATAATAGACAGTTTATTGCTGGAAAGTTCCTCATGCCATGCTCTTATGTTCGTAGGCAGCAAGATGTTCGTGCAACTGAGATCGACAAGGTGGATATGTACCAGTCATATCGACCTGGCGATATTGTTAGAGCTCTGGTTGTATCCTTTAGGGGGGAACGTTACATCCTATTTGTTTTCTCTTGGAGACTTGGTGATGCGCATCTGCATGCTTCAAGTCACTTTATTTCCAGAAATTATTCATTTGATTATTTAGCAATCAGCTTCTAGTCTTGCCAGATTACTCTATACTTTTGACCAGATTGCAAACCTTACATCATGCTGAAGCTCTCTCTTGGTGATGCAAGGGCATACTACCTTTCGACTGCCAAGAATGAACTTGGAGTTGTTTCTGCACAAAGTATAGCTGGTAAGCTTTCTGTTACTGCCATACCAAATTACTCACCATTATTTTCAGGATGCAAGTATGCATCGTGCAGTGAGTGTAGAAATTAGTTACAGTTGTTCCTCATATTGTATGATTCAGGCAGAATTGTGCTAACACTGCTACCCTTGTTTTTCTCTAGGTGGTACGCTGGTCCCAACCAGTTGGACTGAGATGCAATGTGAATTGACTGGCCAAATCGAGCAAAGAAAAGTTGCAAAAGTGGAGTAGATCTTGTTTACTTTGCCAAATAGGAAGGTAAATTTGGTTGGTTACAGCGTTGTTTCTCCTTTGCTCAGAGCCTCAGGGTTCAGACTGTTTCAGTTACACACTTAACTGTGCCCTTATTTCTTTGGAGAAGCAGCTACTACCTGTATTTCTAGTGTATTGCCTGTAATGTATTCAAATCCTGTACAGTGTCTAGTTGGCTACTTCTATATTAGCCTAGTCCCTGGTATACAACTTATGGTCCAATGTGCACTCTGCTCTGCACACTGATGAAACCATGTCTAAATCACTGTTGATTAGCTTTCAAAAGTGCAGCAACCCAGTAAAATGTTTTGACTGGTCTACACCTCTATGCACTGTAGTGTTGCTTTCAAATGTTCACCCCCTCTGTAGCGTGACTGAAAGTTTGTGGGTATTCTCACAATAATTTCCTTATTCTCGCTTTACAGGTTTTGATGGCGTACGATATGTTTGATCAACAACTTGGGGTCCTTCGGGCATGATCATTCTCACTGGATTAAGCGCATTAACACTACCCATGTGGTGCTATTCTGCCTAGGTTTTGAGTGTAATGCAACTATGTTTGTTGAATGATATTTAGGGCTTTATGTGAGATTCTGATGTTGTGGTCTGCTGAGGCTTGGAAACAGTTGAAGTGTTGGTTTGAGGCTGTAGACTGAATGTGCAAAAGATGCCATTGGAATATTTTTTCTCGCACAAAGAAAAGTAAGTTCTTACACTGGAGAGTTTACAGCGACGAGTAGAGTTTCCATTCCATTGCGATAACCAGATTGATATGTAGATTGCCGAACCGAGGCCGGCAACTGCTTGTAGTGGCCTGCCGGCGGCGGGCAGAAGCAGTAATCCTTTTGGACTAGTGAACGAGGAATCTTATGCATTGTAGGCTTGTTATATATTCAGGTCTGTAATGAGAAAGCTGCTAGGGGAGAGCAGAGGTTTCGGCCTGCTATAGATGTGCTTGGGTGTTAGAGCATCTCCAACTTGATATAGCAATTTTTGGCCCATTGTATGTTTGCGGAAGCGTTCGCGAACATCGTTGGCCCACCCCTCATCTATCCGTGTCTGCAGCCGCCCCTTTCATATCCAAACGTTCAAATTCATGCAATTCCATGCAACATAGATAAAATAAACACATAGTATTCATAGATACATTAAACACATAGTATTCATACAATCCCATGCAACATAGATAAATTAAACACATAGTATTTAGATGAGAAGGGGCGTGGGCCTGCTCCTTGGCGAGGTGGCTTGCTTTGGCGGCGGTGATCGCCTTCTCCTTTGCGAGCCGCTCGGACTCCTCAGGACCAAGCCACAATGCTTTCATGTATTTGCAACGGCGACGACATGAGTCCGTCTTAGCCGTGGTCAACAACCGACGTAGGACGCCGCAAACGGAGTGGCTAGATTCTGTCCTGGCCGCCTGCCTCGCATGACGAGCCGCCCACGCCTCCGACTCGAGGAGCTACGAGCTGAAGAACTGGACGAGCAACCAACGCCAGTTGGAAGGAGCAGCGGCGGAGACAGGCCCAGGCAGCCCAGGCGGCTGCCTGAGGCGTGAGACCAACTCCCTTCGTTCACTGTAGCACGCACTGTATGAAACCGTGCTACAGTGTCCAAAGCCTGCCTGGACAGCCCGGGGCGTAGCAAAATCCTGCCACTTCTACTGGGTAGAGGCGATGAGCGCCACTGGACGCCTCACCGGGTAGGGCGCAGACCACGACAAGACGTCATGGTCGGGTGTGGAGCTTGAGCTCCCGCCCCACTAGTAGAAAACAGGGCTTTGAAACGGGCCAGAATATGGCATTAGTCCCGGTCTTGTTACGAACCGGGACTAATGGGTGCATCAGTCCCGGTTCATGAGGCCAGGGCGCCGGCCGGGCCTCGGCAGGAACCAGTCCCGGTTCGTATGACCCCTTTAGTCCCGGTTCCAGACACGAACCGGGACTAAAGGGCCTCGCTCCTGGCCGAGCCCCTTTAGTCCCAGTTGGTGGCTGGAACCGGGACTAAAGATATGCCTATATATATGCTTGCCCCTGCCCGCTCACTCTGTTTTTTTGGCCGGCCGGCGCGTGTGAGGTGTGTGCTGCTCTACTCTCACCTCCTATGCACACGAGGTGTTCGATGAAATGCCAGAGCCATGCTTAAGCTTTCTCCTCTCCAAGCTCGACCTCCAAGCTCCATTTTCCTCAAGATTTGTCTAGGTTTGGCGGTCTGTCACGTCCCATCCCCGTCCTCACCGTCGTCGATCGCCCGTGCCGATCTCGTCACCGGCACCACCGTGGTGAGCCTCTTGTTCTTATTTTTTTTTAAAGAAAAAAATTCTTATTTGTATGATTTACATAGATACTTGTATAAATTTCTTACTTTTATTATTGTTTGTTATTATATAGGTCCATGGTTATGGTATCCGCCCACGTCGGCCCTCGTCCGGTCTATGATTCGGATGTGGTATATTATCTTTTATAACTATTTGTTTCATTTAGTGTTTATGACAATTATGCCGACCAACGTGACATAGATGTGTTTATTCTAGGAGGTATGTGAACCGGAAATTCCAACCGACCCTCTTGTCAAGAGGTTAAATTTAGTTGAAAAAGAAAACGAGGATTTGAAAGAAAAATTGAAAAGAATTGAGGAGGAGAAGATGAAATTGGAGTTGCATGTTGCCGATGTCGTCCATGACCACAAGATCAAGATGGATGCAATGCGCTTGAAGATTAGAAAGATAAGAAAATATGCCATTGATAATGAGGCTTGGTATCATTATGTTGTTGGATCAATTGCTACCTTAGTTGCGATTATGATCGCATTTGTTGTTGTATTTAAATGTTTTACATAGTTGTATGTTAGTTTCAATTTATGTTTTAATTAGATGCTCTAGAGAGCTATATGTTGTTCTATGAGAACTATGTATGAACTTTATGTATTTATTTTTTCCTCTATAACTTTTGATCACTACTGTATTTTGGTTTTAATGTGATGATGAACTTGTATTAATTTGGTCACTTCTCTATTCATGATGTTCTGTAATGGTTTTTGATACATTAGCACATGCTACGTGGGTGAAATTATGATACCACGCCAATTTTCAACCATTTCAGAGTTCATTTGCAGTTCTTTTCAATTTCAGGGTTATCTTAGCTCAAAATAAATCATGAAATGCATGAAAAATAGCAAATGAAGTCAGAAAAGGGTTGAAAAGTGATGATGTGGCTTTGAATGGTGCATATTGAATGCAGAAAAAATCTTGAGTTAAAATATGTTTAAAAAAATGAAATCCCTTTGTAATAGACGAGTTTTCGTCCGAAACCCTAATACTTCGAAGGAGATTGTCCAGTTTGTCCACGAAGTGCATCCAGTTTTTCCAGTAACCCTCTCAACTTTTTAGCACATGCTACGTGGGTGAAATTATGATACCATGCCAATTTTCAACCATTTCAGAGTTCATTTGCAGTGCTTTTCAATTTCAGGGTCATCTTAGCTCAAAATAAATCATGAAATGCATGAAAAATAGCAAATGAAGTCAGAAAAGGGTTGAAAAGTGATGATGTGGCTTTGAATGGTGCATATTGAATGCAGAAAAAGTCTTGAGTTAAAATATGTTTAAAAAAATGAAATCCCTTTGTAATAGACGAGTTTTCGTCCGAAACCGTGATACTTCGAAGGAGATTGTCCAGTTTGTACACGAAGTGCATCCAGTTTTTCCCGTAACCCTCCCAACTTTTTAGCACATGCTACGTGGGTGAAATTATGATACCATGCCAATTTTCAACCATTTCAGAGTTCATTTGCAGTGCTTTTCAATTTCAGGGTCATCTTAGCTCAAAATAAATCATGAAATGCATGAAAAATGGCAAATGAAGTCAGAAAAGGGTTGAAAAGTGATGATGTGGCTTTGAATGGTGATATTGAATGCAGAAAAAGTTTTGAGTTAAAATATGTTTAAAAAAATGAAATCCCTTTGTAATAGACGAGTTTTCGTCCGAAACCCTGATACTTCGAAGGAGATTGTCCAGTTTGTACATGAAGTGCATCCAGTTTTTCCCGTAACCCTCTCAACTTTTTAGCACATGCTACGTGGGTGAAATTATGGTACCATGCAAATTTTCAACCATTTCAGAGTTCATTTGCAGTGCTTTTCAATTTCAGGGTCATCTTAGCTCAAAATAAATCATGAAATGCATGAAAAATAGCAAATGAAGTCAGAAAAGGGTTGAAAAGTGATGATGTGGCTTTGAATGTTGCATATTGAATGTAGAAAAAGTCTTGAGTTAAAATATGTTTAAAAAAATGAAATCCCTTTGTAATAGACGAGTTTTCGTCCGAAACCGTGATACTTCGAAGGAGATTGTCCAGTTTGTACACGAAGTGCATCCAGTTTTTCCCGTAACCCTCTCAACTTTTTAGCACATGCTACGTGGGTGAAATTATGATACCATGCAAATTTTCAACCATTTCAGAGTTCATTTGCAGTAGTTTTCAATTTCAGGGTCATCTTAGCTCAAAATAAATCATGAAATGCATGAAAAATAGAAATGAAGTCAGAAAAGGGTTGAAAAGTGATGATGTGGCTTTGAATGTTGCATATTGAATGCAGAAAAAGTCTTGAGTTAAAATATGTTTAAAAAAATGAAATCCCTTTGTAATAGACGAGTTTTCGTCCGAAACCGTGATACTTCGAAGGAGATTGTCCAGTTTGTACACGAAGTGCATCCAGTTTTTCCCGTAACCCTCTCAACTTTTTAGCACATGCTACGTGGGTGAAATTATGATACCATGCCAATTTTCAACCATTTCAGAGTTCATTTGCAGTGCTTTTCTATTTCAGGGTCATCTTAGCTCAAAATAAATCATGAAATGCATGAAAAATAGCAAATGAAGTCAGAAAAGGGTTGAAAAGTAATGACGTGGCTTTGAATGGTGCATATTGAATGCAGAAAAAGTCTTGAGTTAAAATATATTTAAAAAAAATGAAATCCCTTTGTAATAGACGAGTTTTCGTCCGAAACCCTCATACTTCGAAGGAGATTGTCCAGTTTGTACACGAAGTGCATCCAGTTTTTCCCGTAACCCTCTCAACTTTTTAGCACATGCTACGTGGGTGAAATTATGATACCATGCCAATTTTCAACCATTTCAGAGTTCATTTGCAGTGGTTTTCAATTTCATGGTCATCTTAGCTCAAAATAAATCATGAAATGCATGAAAACTAGCAAATGAAGTCAGAAAAGGGTTGAAAAGTGATGATGTGGCTTTGAATGGTGCATATTGGATGCAGAAAAAGTCTTGAGTTAAAATATGTTTAAAAAAATGAAATCCCTTTGTAATAGACGAGTTTTCGTTTGAAACCCTGATACTTCGAAGGAGATTGTCCAGTTTGTACACGAAGTGCATCCAGTTTTTCCCGTAACCCTCTCAACTTTTTAGCACATGATACGTGGGTGAAATTATGATACCATACAAATTTTCAACCATTTCAGAGTTCATTTGCAGTAGTTTTCAATTTCAGGGTCATCTTAGCTCAAAATAAATCATGAAATGCATGAAAAATAGAAATGAAGTCAGAAAAGGGTTGAAAAGTGATGATGTGGCTTTGAATGTTGCATATTGAATGCAGAAAAAGTCTTGAGTTAAAATATGTTTAAAAAAATGAAATCCCTTTGTAATAGACGAGTTTTCGTCCGAAACCCTGATACTTCGAAGGAGATTGTCCAGTTTGTACACGAAGTGCATCCAGTTTTTCCCATAACCCTCTCAACTTTTTAGCACATACTATGTGGGTGAAATTATGATACCATGCCAATTTTCAACCATTTCAGAGTTCATTTGCAGTGCTTTTCAATTTCAGGGTCATCTTAGCTCAAAATAAATCATGAAATGCATGAAAAATAGCAAATGAAGTCAGAAAAGGGTTGAAAAGTAATGACGTGGCTTTGAATGGTGCATATTGAATGCAGAAAAAGTCTTGAGTTAAAATATATTTAAAAAAATAAAATCCCTTTGTAATAGACGAGTTTTCGTCCGAAACCCTGATACTTCGAAGGAGATTGTCCAGTTTGTACACGAAGTGCATCCAGTTTTTCCCGTAACCCTCTCAACTTTTTAGCACATGCTACGTGGGTGAAATTATGATACCATGCCAATTTTCAACCATTTCAGAGTTCATTTGCAGTGGTTTTCAATTTCAGGGTCATCTTAGCTCAAAATAAATCATGAAATGCATGAAAAATAGCAAATGAAGTCAGAAAAGGGTTGAAAAGTAATGACGTGGCTTTGAATGGTGCATATTGAATGCAGAAAAAGTCTTGAGTTAAAATATATTTTAAAAAATGAAATCCCTTTGTAATAGACGAGTTTTCGTCCGAAACCCTCATACTTCGAAGGAGATTGTCCAGTTTGTACACGAAGTGCATCCAGTTTTTCCCGTAATCCTCTCAACTTTTTAGCACATGCTACGTGGGTGAAATTATGATACCATGCCAATTTTCAACCATTTAAGAGTTCATTTGCAGTGGTTTTCAATTTCAGGGTCATCTTAGCTCAAAATAAATCATGAAATGCATGAAAAATAGCAAATGAAGTCAGAAAAGGGTTGAAAAGTGATGATGTGGCTTTGAATGGTGCATATTGGATGCAGAAAAAGTCTTGAGTTAAAATATGTTTAAAAAAATGAAATCCCTTTGTAATAGACGAGTTTTCGTCCGAAACCCTGATACTTCGAAGGAGATTGTCCAGTTTGTACACGAAGTGCATCCAGTTTTTCCCGTAACCCTCTCAACTTTTTAGCACATGCTACGTGGGTGAAATTATGGTACCATGCAAATTTTCAACCATTTCAGAGTTCATTTGCAGTGCTTTTCAATTTCAGGGTCATCTTAGCTCAAAATAAATCATGAAATGCATGAAAAATAGCAAATGAAGTCAGAAAAGGGTTGAAAAGTGATGATGTGGCTTTGAATGTTGCATATTGAATGTAGAAAAAGTCTTGAGTTAAAATATGTTTAAAAAAATGAAATCCCTTTGTAATAGACGAGTTTTCGTCCGAAACCCTGATACTTCGAAGGAGATTGTCCAGTTTGTACACGAAGTGCATCCAGTTTTTCCCGTAACCCTCTCAACTTTTTAGCACATGCTACGTGGGTGAAATTATGATACCATGCAAATTTTCAACCATTTCAGAGTTCATTTGCAGTAGTTTTCAATTTCAGGGTCATCTTAGCTCAAAATAAATCATGAAATGCATGAAAAATAGAAATGAAGTCAGAAAAGGGTTGAAAAGTGATGATGTGGCTTTGAATGTTGCATATTGAATGCAGAAAAAGTCTTGAGTTAAAATATGTTTAAAAAAATGAAATCCCTTTGTAATAGACGAGTTTTCGTCCGAAACCGTGATACTTCGAAGTAGATTGTCCAGTTTGTACACGAAGTGCATCCAGTTTTTCCCGTAACCCTCTCAACTTTTTAGCACATGCTACGTGGGTGAAATTATGATACCATGCCAATTTTCAACCATTTCAGAGTTCATTTGCAGTGCTTTTCAATTTCAGGGTCATCTTAGCTCAAAATAAATCATGAAATGCATGAAAAATAGCAAATGAAGTCAGAAAAGGGTTGAAAAGTAATGACGTGGCTTTGAATGGTGCATATTGAATGCAGAAAAAGTCTTGAGTTAAAATATATTTAAAAAAAATGAAATCCCTTTGTAATAGACGAGTTTTCGTCCGAAACCCTCATACTTCGAAGGAGATTGTCCAGTTTGTACACGAAGTGCATCCAGTTTTTCCCGTAACCCTCTCAACTTTTTAGCACATGCTACGTGGGTGAAATTATGATACCATGCCAATTTTCAACCATTTCAGAGTTCATTTGCAGTGGTTTTCAATTTCATGGTCATCTTAGCTCAAAATAAATCATGAAATGCATGAAAACTAGCAAATGAAGTCAGAAAAGGGTTGAAAAGTGATGATGTGGCTTTGATGGTGCATATTGGATGCAGAAAAAGTCTTGAGTTAAAATATGTTTAAAAAAATGAAATCCCTTTGTAATAGACGAGTTTTCGTCCGAAACCCTGATACTTCGAAGGAGATTGTCCAGTTTGTACACGAAGTGCATCCAGTTTTTCCCGTAACCCTCTCAACTTTTTAGCACATGCTACGTGGGTGAAATTATGATACCATGCAAATTTTCAACCATTTCAGAGTTCATTTGCAGTAGTTTTCAATTTCAGGGTCATCTTAGCTCAAAATAAATCATGAAATGCATGAAAAATAGAAATGAAGTCAGAAAAGGGTTGAAAAGTGATGATGTGGCTTTGAATGTTGCATATTGAATGCAGAAAAAGTCTTGAGTTAAAATATGTTTAAAAAAATGAAATCCCTTTGTAATAGACGAGTTTTCGTCCGAAACCCTGATACTTCGAAGGAGATTGTCCAGTTTGTACACGAAGTGCATCCAGTTTTTCCCATAACCCTCTCAACTTTTTAGCACATACTATGTGGGTGAAATTATGATACCATGCCAAATTTCATCCATTTCAGAGTTCATTTGCAGTGCTTTTCAATTTCAGGGTCATCTTAGCTCAAAATAAATCATGAAATGCATGAAAAATAGCAAATGAAGTCAGAAAAGGGTTGAAAAGTAATGACGTGGCTTTGAATGGTGCATATTGAATGCAGAAAAAGTCTTGAGTTAAAATATATTTAAAAAAATGAAATCCCTTTGTAATAGACGAGTTTTCGTCCGAAACCCTGATACTTCGAAGGAGATTGTCCAGTTTGTACACGAAGTGCATCCAGTTTTTCCCGTAACCCTCTCAACTTTTTAGCACATGCTACGTGGCTGAAATTATGATACCATGCCAATTTTCAACCATTTCAGAGTTCATTTGCAGTGGTTTTCAATTTCAGGGTCATCTTAGCTCAAAATAAATCATGAAATGCATGAAAAATAGCAAATGAAGTCAGAAAAGGGTTGAAAAGTAATGACGTGGCTTTGAATGGTGCATATTGAATGCAGAAAAAGTCTTGAGTTAAAATATATTTAAAAAAATGAAATCCCTTTGTAATAGACGAGTTTTCGTCCGAAACCATCATACTTCGAAGGAGATTGTCCAGTTTGTACACGAAGTGCATCCAGTTTTTCCCGTAATCCTCTCAACTTTTGAGCACATGCTACGTGGGTGAAATTATGATACCATGCCAATTTTCAACCATTTCAGAGTTCATTTGCAGTGGTTTTCAATTTCAGGGTCATCTTAGCTCAAAATAAATCATCAAATGCATGAAAAATAGCAAATGAAGTCAGAAAAGGGTTGAAAAGTGATGATGTGGCTTTCAATGGTGCATATTGGATGCAGAAAAAGTCTTGAGTTAAAATATGTTTAAAAAAATGAAATCCATTTGTAATAGACGAGTTTTCGTCCGAAACCCTGATACTTCGAAGGAGATTGTCCAGTTTGTACACGAAGTGCATCCAGTTTTTCCCGTAACCCTCTCAACTTTTTAGCACATGCTACGTGGGTGAAATTATGGTACCATGCAAATTTTCAACCATTTCAGAGTTCATTTGCAGTGCTTTTCAATTTCAGGGTCATCTTAGCTCAAAATAAATCATGAAATGCATGAAAAATAGCAAATGAAGTCAGAAAAGGGTTGAAAAGTGATGATGTGGCTTTGAATGTTGCATATTGAATGTAGAAAAAGTCTTGAGTTAAAATATGTTTAAAAAAATGAAATCCCTTTGTAATAGACGAGTTTTCGTCCGAAACCCTGATACTTCGAAGGAGATTGTCCAGTTTGTACACGAAGTGCATCCAGTTTTTCCCGTAACCCTCTCAACTTTTTAGCACATGCTACGTGGGTGAAATTATGATACCATGCAAATTTTCAACCATTTCAGAGTTCATTTGCAGTAGTTTTCAATTTCAGGGTCATCTTAGCTCAAAATAAATCATGAAATGCATTAAAAATAGAAATGAAGTCAGAAAAGGGTTGAAAAGTGATGATGTGGCTTTGAATGTTGCATATTGAATGCAGAAAAAGTCTTGAGTTAAAATATGTTTAAAAAAATGAAATCCCTTTGTAATAGACGAGTTTTCGTCCGAAACCGTGATACTTCGAAGGAGATTGTCCAGTTTGTACACGAAGTGCATCCAGTTTTTCCCGTAACCCTCTCAACTTTTTAGCACATGCTACGTGGGTGAAATTATGATACCATGCCAATTTTCAACCATTTCAGAGTTCATTTGCAGTGCTTTTCAATTTCAGGGTCATCTTAGCTCAAAATAAATCATGAAATGCATGAAAAATAGCAAATGAAGTCAGAAAAGGGTTGAAAAGTAATGACGTGGCTTTGAATGGTGCATATTGAATGCAGAAAAAGTCTTGAGTTAAAATATATTTTAAAAAAATGAAATCCCTTTGTAATAGACGAGTTTTCGTCCGAAACCCTCATACTTCGAAGGAGATTGTCCAGTTTGTACACGAAGTGCATCCAGTTTTTCCCATAACCCTCTCAACTTTTTAGCACATACTATGTGGGTGAAATTATGATACCATGCCAATTTTCAACCATTTCAGAGTTCATTTGCAGTGCTTTTCAATTTCAGGGTCATCTTAGCTCAAAATAAATCATGAAATGCATGAAAAATAGCAAATGAAGTCAGAAAAGGGTTGAAAAGTAATGACGTGGCTTTGAATGGTGCATATTGAATGCATAAAAAGTCTTGAGTTAAAATATATTTAAAAAAATGAAATCCCTTTGTAATAGACGAGTTTTCGTCCGAAACCCTGATACTTCGAAGGAGATTGTCCAGTTTGTACACGAAGTGCATCCAGTTTTTCCCGTAACCCTCTCAACTTTTTAGCACATGCTACGTGGGTGAAATTATGATACCATGCCAATTTTCAACCATTTCAGAGTTCATTTGCAGTGGTTTTCAATTTCAGAGTCATCTTAGCTCAAAATAAATCATGAAATGCATGAAAAATAGCAAATGAAGTCAGAAAAGGGTTGAAAAGTAATGACGTGGCTTTGAATGGTGCATATTGAATGCAGAAAAAGTCTTGAGTTAAAATATATTTAAAAAAATGAAATCCCTTTGTAATAGACGAGTTTTCGTCCGAAACCCTCATACTTCGAAGGAGATTGTCCAGTTTGTACACGAAGTGCATCCAGTTTTTCCCGTAATCCTCTCAACTTTTGAGCACATGCTACGTGGGTGAAATTATGATACCATGCCAATTTTCAACCATTTCAGAGTTCATTTGCAGTGGTTTTCAATTTCAGGGTCATCTTAGCTCAAAATAAATCATGAAATGCATGAAAAATAGCAAATGAAGTCAGAAAAGGGTTGAAAAGTGATGATGTGGCTTTCAATGGTGCATATTGGATGCAGAAAAAGTCTTGAATTAAAATATGTTTAAAAAAATGAAATCCATTTGTAATAGACGAGTTTTCGTCCGAAACCCTGATACTTCGAAGGAGATTGTCCAGTTTGTACACGAAGTGCATCCAGTTTTTCCCGTAACCCTCTCAATTTTTTAGCACATGCTACGTGGGTGAAATTATGATACCATGCCAATTTTCAACCATTTCAGAGTTCATTTGCAGTGGTTTTCAATTTCAGGGTCATCTTAGCTCAAAATAAATCATGAAATGCATGAAAAATAGCAAATGAAGTCAGAAAAGGGTTGAAAAGTAATGACGTGGCTTTGAATGGTGCATATTGAATGCAGAAAAAGTCTTGAGTTAAAATATATTTAAAAAAATGAAATCCCTTTCTAATAGACGAGTTTTCGTCCGAAACCCTCATACTTCGAAGGAGATTGTCCAGTTTGTACACGAAGTGCATCCAGTTTTTCCCGTAACCCTCTCAACTTTTTAGCACATGCTACGTGGGTGAAATTATGATACCATGCCAATTTTCAACCATTTCGGAGTTCATTTGCAGTAGTTTTCAATTTCAGGGTCATCTTAGCTCAAGATAAATCATGAAATGCATGAAAAATAGAAATGAAGTCAGAAAAGGGTTGAAAAGTGATGATGTGGCTTTGAATGTTGCATATTGAATGCAGAAAAAGTCTTGAGTTAAAATATGTTTAAAAAAATGAAATCCCTTTGTAATAGACGAGTTTTCGTCCGAAACCCTGATACTTCGAAGGAGATTGTCCAGTTTGTACACGAAGTGCATCCAGTTTTTCCCGTAACCCTCTCAACTTTTTAGCACATGCTACGTGGGTGAAATTATGATACCATGCCAATTTTCAACCATTTCAGAGTTCATTTGCAGTGGTTTTCAATTTCAGGGTCATCTTAGCTCAAAATAAATCATGAAATGCATGAAAAATAGCAAATGAAGTCAGAAAAGGGTTGAAAAGTAATGACGTGGCTTTGAATGGTGCATATTGAATGCAGAAAAAGTCTTGAGTTAAAATATATTTAAAAAAATGAAATCCCTTTGTAATAGACGAGTTTTCGTCCGAAACCCTCATACTTCGAAGGAGATTGTCCAGTTTGTACACGAAGTGCATCCAGTTTTTCCAGTAACCCTCTCAACTTTTTAGCACATGCTACGTGGGTGAAATTATGATACCATGCCAATTTTCAACCATTTCAGAGTTCATTTGCAGTGGTTTTCAATTTCAGGGTCATCTTAGCTCAAGATAAATCATGAAATGCATGAAAAATAGCAAATGAAGTCAGAAAAGGGTTGAAAAGTGATGATGTGGCTTTGAATGGTGCATATTGAATGCAGAAAAAGTCTTGAGTTAAAATATGTTTAAAAAAATGAAATCCCTTTGTAATAGACGAGTTTTCGTCCGAAACCCTCATACTTCGAAGGAGATTGTCAAGTTTGTACACGAAGTGCATCCAGTTTTTCCCGTAACCCTCTCAACTTTTTAGCACATGCTACGTGGGTGAAATTATGATACCATGCCAATTTTCAACCATTTCAGAGTTCATTTGCAGTAGTTTTCAATTTCAGGGTCATCTTAGCTCAAAATAAATCATGAAATGCATGAAAAATAGAAATGAAGTCAGAAAAGGGTTGAAAAGTGATGATGTGGCTTTGAATGTTGCATATGGAATGCAGAAAAAGTCTTGAGTTAAAATATGTTTAAAAAAATGAAATCCCTTTGTAATAGACGAGTTTTCGTCCGAAACCCTCATACTTCGAAGGAGATTGTCCAGTTTGTACACGAAGTGCATCCAGTTTTTCCCGTAATCCTCTCAACTTTTGAGCACATGCTACGTGGGTGAAATTATGATACCATGCCAATTTTCAACCATTTCAGAGTTCATTTGCAGTGGTTTTCAATTTCAGGGTCATCTTAGCTCAAAATAAATCATGAAATGCATGAAAAATAGCAAATGAAGTCAGAAAAGGGTTGAAAAGTGATGATGTGGCTTTGAATGTTGCATATTGAATGTAGAAAAAGTCTTGAGTTAAAATATGTTTAAAAAAATGAAATCCCTTTGTAATAGACGAGTTTTCGTCCGAAACCCTGATACTTCGAAGGAGATTGTCCAGTTTGTACACGAAGTGCATCCAGTTTTTCCCGTAACCCTCTCAACTTTTTAGCACATGCTACGTGGGTGAAATTATGATACCATGCAAATTTTCAACCATTTCAGAGTTCATTTGCAGTAGTTTTCAATTTCAGGGTCATCTTAGCTCAAAATAAATCATGAAATGCATGAAAAATAGAAATGAAGTCAGAAAAGGGTTGAAAAGTGATGATGTGGCTTTGAATGTTGCATATTGAATGCAGAAAAAGTCTTGAGTTAAAATATGTTTAAAAAAATGAAATCCCTTTGTAATAGACGAGTTTTCGTCCGAAACCGTGATACTTCGAAGGAGATTGTCCAGTTTGTACACGAAGTGCATCCAGTTTTTCCCGTAACCCTCTCAACTTTTTAGCACATGCTACGTGGGTGAAATTATGATACCATGCCAATTTTCAACCATTTCAGAGTTCATTTGGAGTGCTTTTCAATTTCAGGGTCATCTTAGCTCAAAATAAATCATGAAATGCATGAAAAATAGCAAATGAAGTCAGAAAAGGGTTGAAAAGTAATGACGTGGCTTTGAATGGTGCATATTGAATGCAGAAAAAGTCTTGAGTTAAAATATATTTTAAAAAAATGAAATCCCTTTGTAATAGACGAGTTTTCGTCCGAAACCCTCATACTTCGAAGGAGATTGTCCAGTTTGTACACGAAGTGCATCCAATTTTTCCCGTAACCCTCTCAACTTTTTAGCACATGCTACGTGGGTGAAATTATGATACCATGCCAATTTTCAACCATTTCAGAGTTCATTTGCAGTGGTTTTCAATTTCAGGGTCATCTTAGCTCAAAATAAATCATGAAATGCATGAAAAATAGCAAATGAAGTCAGAAAAGGGTTGAAAAGTGATGATGTGGCTTTCAATGGTGCATATTGGATGCAGAAAAAGTCTTGAATTAAAATATATTTTAAAAAATGAAATCCCTTTGTAATAGACGAGTTTTCGTCCGAAACCCTCATACTTCGAAGGAGATTGTCCAGTTTGTACACGAAGTGCATCCAGTTTTTCCCGTAATCCTCTCAACTTTTTAGCACATGCTACGTGGGTGAAATTATGATACCATGCCAATTTTCAACCATTTCAGAGTTCATTTGCAGTGGTTTTCAATTTCAGGGTCATCTTAGCTCAAAATAAATCATGAAATGCATGAAAAATAGCAAATGAAGTCAGAAAAGGGTTGAAAAGTGATGATGTGGCTTTGAATGGTGCATATTGGATGCAGAAAAAGTCTTGAGTTAAAATATGTTTAAAAAAATGAAATCCCTTTGTAATAGACGAGTTTTCGTCCGAAACCCTGATACTTCGAAGGAGATTGTCCAGTTTGTACACGAAGTGCATCCAGTTTTTCCCGTAACCCTCTCAACTTTTTAGCACATGCTACGTGGGTGAAATTATGGTACCATGAAAATTTTCAACCATTTCAGAGTTCATTTGCAGTGCTTTTCAATTTCAGGGTCATCTTAGCTCAAAATAAATCATGAAATGCATGAAAAATAGCAAATGAAGTCAGAAAAGGGTTGAAAAGTGATGATGTGGCTTTGAATGTTGCATATTGAATGTAGAAAAAGTCTTGAGTTAAAATATGTTTAAAAAAATGAAATCCCTTTGTAATAGACGAGTTTTCGTCCGAAACCCTCATACTTCGAAGGAGATTGTCCAGTTTGTACACGAAGTGCATCCAGTTTTTCAGAGTTCATTTGGAGTGCTTTTCAATTTCAGGGTCATCTTAGCTCAAAATAAATCATGAAATGCATGAAAAATAGCAAATGAAGTCAGAAAAGGGTTGAAAAGTGATGATGTGGCTTTGAATGTTGCATATTGAATGCAGAAAAAGTCTTGAGTTAAAATATGTTTAAAAAAATGAAATCCCTTTGTAATAGACGAGTTTTCGTCCGAAACCCTGATACTTCGAAGGAGATTGTCCAGTTTGTACACGAAGTGCATCCAGTTTTTCCCATAACCCTCTCAACTTTTTAGCACATACTATGTGGGTGAAATTATGATACCATGCCAATTTTCATCCATTTCAGAGTTCATTTGCAGTGCTTTTCAATTTCAGGGTCATCTTAGCTCAAAATAAATCATGAAATGCATGAAAAATAGCAAATGAAGTCAGAAAAGGGTTGAAAAGTAATGACGTGGCTTTGAATGGTGCATATTGAATGCAGAAAAAGTCTTGAGTTAAAATATATTTAAAAAAATGAAATCCCTTTGTAATAGACGAGTTTTCGTCCGAAACCCTGATACTTCGAAGGAGATTGTCCAGTTTGTACACGAAGTGCATCCAGTTTTTCCCGTAACCCTCTCAACTTTTTAGCACATGCTACGTGGGTGAAATTATGATACCATGCCAATTTTCAACCATTTCAGAGTTCATTTGCAGTGGTTTTCAATTTCAGGGTCATCTTAGCTCAAAATAAATCATGAAATGCATGAAAAATAGCAAATGAAGTCAGAAAAGGGTTGAAAAGTAATGACGTGGCTTTGAATGGTGGATATTGAATGCAGAAAAAGTCTTGAGTTAAAATATATTTAAAAAAAATGAAATCCCTTTGTAATAGACGAGTTTTCGTCCGAAACCCTCATACTTCGAAGGAGATTGTCCAGTTTGTACACGAAGTGCATCCAGTTTTTCCCGTAATCCTCTCAACTTTTGAGCACATGCTACGTGGGTGAAATTATGATACCATGCCAATTTTCAACCATTTCAGAGTTCATTTGCAGTGGTTTTCAATTTCAGGGTCATCTTAGCTCAAAATAAATCATGAAATGCATGAAAAATAGCAAATGAAGTCAGAAAAGGGTTGAAAAGTGATGATGTGGCTTTCAATGGTGCATATTGGATGCAGAAAAAGTCTTGAGTTAAAATATGTTTAAAAAAATGAAATCCATTTGTAATAGACGAGTTTTCGTCCGAAACCCTGATACTTCGAAGGAGATTGTCCAGTTTGTACACGAAGTGCATCCAGTTTTTCCCGTAACCCTCTCAACTTTTTAGCACATGCTACGTGGGTGAAATTATGGTACCATGCAAATTTTCAACCATTTCAGAGTTCATTTGCAGTGCTTTTCAATTTCAGGGTCATCTTAGCTCAAAATAAATCATGAAATGCATGAAAAATAGCAAATGAAGTCAGAAAAGGGTTGAAAAGTGATGATGTGGCTTTGAATGTTGCATATTGAATGTAGAAAAAGTCTTGAGTTAAAATATGTTTAAAAAAATGAAATCCCTTTGTAATAGACGAGTTTTCGTCCGAAACCCTGATACTTCGAAGGAGATTGTCCAGTTTGTACACGAAGTGCATCCAGTTTTTCCCGTAACCCTCTCAACTTTTTAGCACATGCTACGTGGGTGAAATTATGATACCATGCAAATTTTCAACCATTTCAGAGTTCATTTGCAGTAGTTTTCAATTTCAGGGTCATCTTAGCTCAAAATAAATCATGAAATGCATGAAAAATAGAAATGAAGTCAGAAAAGGGTTGAAAAGTGATGATGTGGCTTTGAATGTTGCATATTGAATGCAGAAAAAGTCTTGAGTTAAAATATGTTTAAAAAAATGAAATCCCTTTGTAATAGACGAGTTTTCGTCCGAAACCGTGATACTTCGAAGGAGATTGTCCAGTTTGTACACGAAGTGCATCCAGTTTTTCCCGTAACCCTCTCAACTTTTTAGCACATGCTACGTGGGTGAAATTATGATACCATGCCAATTTTCAACCATTTCAGAGTTCATTTGCAGTGCTTTTCAATTTCAGGGTCATCTTAGCTCAAAATAAATCATGAAATGCATGAAAAATAGCAAATGAAGTCAGAAAAGGGTTGAAAAGTAATGACGTGGCTTTGAATGGTGCATATTGAATGCAGAAAAAGTCTTGAGTTAAAATATATTTTAAAAAAATGAAATCCCTTTGTAATAGACGAGTTTTCGTCCGAAACCCTCATACTTCGAAGCAGATTGTCCAGTTTGTACACGAAGTGCATCCAGTTTTTCCCGTAACCCTCTCAACTTTTTAGCACATGCTACGTGGGTGAAATTATGATACCATGCCAATTTTCATCCATTTCAGAGTTCATTTGCAGTGCTTTTCAATTTCATGGTCATCTTAGCTCAAAATAAATCATGAAATGCATGAAAACTAGCAAATGAAGTCAGAAAAGGGTTGAAAAGTGATGATGTGGCTTTGAATGGTGCATATTGGATGCAGAAAAAGTCTTGAGTTAAAATATGTTTAAAAAATGAAATCCCTTTCTAATAGACGAGTTTTCGTCCGAAACCCTGATACTTCGAAGGAGATTGTCCAGTTTGTACACGAAGTGCATCCAGTTTTTCCCGTAACCCTCTCAACTTTTTAGCACATGCTACGTGGGTGAAATTATGATACCATGCCAATTTTCAACCATTTCAGAGTTCATTTGCAGTGGTTTTCAATTTCAGGGTCATCTTAGCTCAAAATAAATCATGAAATGCATGAAAAATAGAAATGAAGTCAGAAAAGGGTTGAAAAGTGATGACGTGGCTTTGAATGGTGCATATTGAATGCAGAAAAAGTCTTGAGTTAAAATATGTTTAAAAAAATGAAATCCCTTTGTAATAGACGAGTTTTCGTCCGAAACCCTGATACTTCGAAGGAGATTGTCCAGTTTGTACACGAAGTGCATCCAGTTTTTCCCATAACCCTCTCAACTTTTTAGCACATGCTACGTGGGTGAAATTATGATACCATGCCAATTTTCAACCATTTCAGAGTTCATTTGCAGTGGTTTTCAATTTCAGGGTCATCTTAGCTCAAAATAAATCATGAAATGCATGAAAAATAGCAAATGAAGTCAGAAAAAGGTTGAAAAGTGATGATGTGGCTTTCAATGGTGCATATTGGATGCAGAAAAAGTCTTGAGTTAAAATATGTTTAAAAAAATGAAATCCATTTGTAATAGACGAGTTTTCGTCCGAAACCCTGATACTTCGAAGGAGATTGTCCAGTTTGTACACGAAGTGCATCCAGTTTTTCCCGTAACCCTCTCAACTTTTTAGCACATGCTACGTGGGTGAAATTATGGTACCATGCAAATTTTCAACCATTTCAGAGTTCATTTGCAGTGGTTTTCAATTTCAGGGTCATCTTAGCTCAAAATAAATCATGAAATGCATGAAAAATAGCAAATGAAATCAGAAAAGGGTTGAAAAGTGATGATGTGGCTTTCAATGGTGCATATTGGATGCAGAAAAAGTCTTGAATTAAAATATGTTTAAAAAAATGAAATCCATTTGTAATAGACGAGTTTTCGTCCGAAACCCTGATACTTCGAAGGAGATTGTCCAGTTTGTACACGAAGTGCATCCAGTTTTTCCCGTAACCCTCTCAATTTTTTAGCACATGCTACGTGGGTGAAATTATGATACCATGCTTATTTTCAACCATTTCAGAGTTCATTTGCAGTGGTTTTCAATTTCAGGGTCATCTTAGCTCAAAATAAATCATGAAATGCATGAAAAATAGCAAATGAAGTCAGAAAAGGGTTGAAAAGTAATGACGTGGCTTTGAACGGTGCATATTGAATGCAGAAAAAGTCTTGAGTTAAAATATATTTTAAAAAATGAAATCCCTTTGTAATAGACGAGTTTTCGTCCGAAACCCTCATACTTCGAAGGAGATTGTCCAGTTTGTACACGAAGTGCATCCAGTTTTTCCCGTAACCCTCTCAACTTTTTAGTACATGCTACATGGGTGAAATTATGATACCATGCCAATTTTCAACCATTTCGGAGTTCATTTGCAGTAGTTTTCAATTTCAGGGTCATCTTAGCTCAAAATAAATCATGAAATGCATGAAAAATAGAAATGAAGTCAGAAAAGGGTTGAAAAGTGATGATGTGGCTTTGAATGTTGCATATTGAATGCAGAAAAAGTCTTGAGTTAAAATATGTTTAAAAAAATGAAATCCCTTTGTAATAGACGAGTTTTCGTCCGAAACCCTCATACTTCGAAAGAGATTGTCAAGTTTGTACACGAAGTGCATCCAGTTTTTCCCGTAACCCTCTCAACTTTTTAGCACATGCTACGTGGGTGAAATTATGATACCATGCCAATTTTCAACCATTTCAGAGTTCATTTGCAGTGCTTTTCAATTTCAGGGTCATCTTAGCTCAAAATAAATCATGAAATGCATGAAAAATAGCAAATGAAGTCAGAAAAGGGTTGAAAAGTAATGACGTGGCTTTGAATGGTGCATATTGAATGCAGAAAAAGTCTTGAGTTAAAATATATTTAAAAAAATAAAATCCCTTTGTAATAGACGAGTTTTCGTCCGAAACCCTGATACTTCGAAGGAGATTGTCCAGTTTGTACACGAAGTGCATCCAGTTTTTCCCGTAACCCTCTCAACTTTTTAGCACATGCTACGTGGGTGAAATTATGATACCATGCCAATTTTCAACCATTTCAGAGTTCATTTGCAGTGGTTTTCAATTTCAGGGTCATCTTAGCTCAAAATAAATCATGAAATGCATGAAAAATAGCAAATGAAGTCAGAAAAGGGTTGAAAAGTAATGACGTGGCTTTGAATGGTGCATATTGAATGCAGAAAAAGTCTTGAGTTAAAATATATTTTAAAAAATGAAATCCCTTTGTAATAGACGAGTTTTCGTCCGAAACCCTCATACTTCGAAGGAGATTGTCCAGTTTGTACACGAAGTGCATCCAGTTTTTCCCGTAATCCTCTCAACTTTTTAGCACATGCTACGTGGGTGAAATTATGATACCATGCCAATTTTCAACCATTTCAGAGTTCATTTGCAGTGGTTTTCAATTTCAGGGTCATCTTAGCTCAAAATAAATCATGAAATGCATGAAAAATAGCAAATGAAGTCAGAAAAGGGTTGAAAAGTGATGATGTGGCTTTGAATGGTGCATATTGGATGCAGAAAAAGTCTTGAGTTAAAATATGTTTAAAAAAATGAAATCCCTTTGTAATAGACGAGTCTTCGTCCGAAACCCTGATACTTCGAAGGAGATTGTCCAGTTTGTACACGAAGTGCATCCAGTTTTTCCCGTAACCCTCTCAACTTTTTAGCACATGCTACGTGGGTGAAATTATGGTACCATGCAAATTTTCAACCATTTCAGAGTTCATTTGCAGTGCTTTTCAATTTCAGGGTCATCTTAGCTCAAAATAAATCATGAAATGCATGAAAAATAGCAAATGAAGTCAGAAAAGGGTTGAAAAGTGATGATGTGGCTTTGAATGTTGCATATTGAATGTAGAAAAAGTCTTGAGTTAAAATATGTTTTAAAAAATGAAATCCCTTTGTAATAGACGAGTTTTCGTCCGAAACCCTGATACTTCGAAGGAGATTGTCCAGTTTGTACACGAAGTGCATCCAGTTTTTCCCGTAACCCTCTCAACTTTTTAGCACATGCTACGTGGGTGAAATTATGATACCATGCAAATTTTCAACCATTTCAGAGTTCATTTGCAGTAGTTTTCAATTTCAGGGTCATCTTAGCTCAAAATAAATCATGAAATGCATGAAAAATAGAAATGAAGTCAGAAAAGGGTTGAAAAGTGATGATGTGGCTTTGAATGTTGCATATTGAATGCAGAAAAAGTCTTGAGTTAAAATATGTTTAAAAAAATGAAATCCCTTTGTAATAGACGAGTTTTCGTCCGAAACCGTGATACTTCGAAGGAGATTGTCCAGTTTGTACACGAAGTGCATCCAGTTTTTCCCGTAACCCTCTCAACTTTTTAGCACATGCTACGTGGGTGAAATTATGATACCATGCCAATTTTCAACCATTTCAGAGTTCATTTGCAGTGGTTTTCAATTTCAGGGTCATCTTAGCTCAAAATAAATCATGAAATGCATGAAAAATAGAAATGAAGTCAGAAAAGGGTTGAAAAGTGATGATGTGGCTTTGAATGGTGCATATTGAATGCACAAAAAGTCTTGAGTTAAAATATGTTTAAAAAAATGAAATCCCTTTGTAATAGACGAGTTTTCGTCCGAAACCCTCATACTTCGAAGGAGATTGTCAAGTTTGTACACGAAGTGCATCCAGTTTTTCCCGTAACCCTCTCAACTTTTTAGCACATGCTACGTGGGTGAAATTATGATACCATGCCAATTTTCAACCATTTCAGAGTTCATTTGCAGTGGTTTTCAATTTCAGGGTCATCTTAGCACAAAATAAATCATGAAATGCATGAAAAATAGCAAATGAAGTCAGAAAAGGGTTGAAAAGTAATGACGTGGCTTTGAATGGTGCATATTGAATGCAGAAAAAGTCTTGAGTTAAAATATATTTAAAAAAATAAAATCCCTTTGTAATAGACGAGTTTTCGTCCGAAACCCTGATACTTCGAAGGAGATTGTCCAGTTTGTACACGAAGTGCATCCAGTTTTTCCCGTAACCCTCTCAACTTTTTAGCACATGCTACGTGGGTGAAATTATGATACCATGCCAATTTTCAACCATTTCAGAGTTCATTTGCAGTGGTTTTCAATTTCAGGGTCATCTTAGCTCAAAATAAATCATGAAATGCATGAAAAATAGCAAATGAAGTCAGAAAAAGGTTGAAAAGTGATGATGTGGCTTTCAATGGTGCATATTGGATGCAGAAAAAGTCTTGAGTTAAAATATGTTTAAAAAAATGAAATCCATTTGTAATAGACGAGTTTTCGTCCGAAACCCTGATACTTCGAAGGAGATTGTCCAGTTTGTACACGAAGTGCATCCAGTTTTTCCCGTAACCCTCTCAACTTTTTAGCACATGCTACGTGGGTGAAATTATGGTACCATGCAAATTTTCAACCATTTCAGAGTTCATTTGCAGTGGTTTTCAATTTCAGGGTCATCTTAGCTCAAAATAAATCATGAAATGCATGAAAAATAGCAAATGAAGTCAGAAAAGGGTTGAAAAGTAATGACGTGGCTTTGAATGGTGGATATTGAATGCAGAAAAAGTCTTGAGTTAAAATATGTTTAAAAAAATGAAATCCCTTTGTAATAGACGAGTTTTCGTCCGAAACCCTGATACTTCGAAGGAGATTGTCCAGTTTGTACACGAAGTGCATCCAGTTTTTCCCATAACCCTCTCAACTTTTTAGCACATACTATGTGGGTGAAATTATGATACCATGCCAATTTTCATCCATTTCAGAGTTCATTTGCAGTGCTTTTCAATTTCAGGGTCATCTTAGCTCAAAATAAATCATGAAATGCATGAAAAATAGCAAATGAAGTCAGAAAAGGGTTGAAAAGTAATGACGTGGCTTTGAATGGTGCATATTGAATGCAGAAAAAGTCTTGAGTTAAAATATATTTAAAAAAATGAAATCCCTTTGTAATAGACGAGTTTTCGTCCGAAACCCTGATACTTCGAAGGAGATTGTCCAGTTTGTACACGAAGTGCATCCAGTTTTTCCCGTAACCCTCTCAACTTTTTAGCACATGCTACGTGGGTGAAATTATGATACCATGCCAATTTTCAACCATTTCAGAGTTCATTTGCAGTGGTTTTCAATTTCAGGGTCATCTTAGCTCAAAATAAATCATGAAATGCATGAAAAATAGCAAATGAAGTCAGAAAAGGGTTGAAAAGTAATGACGTGGCTTTGAATGGTGGATATTGAATGCAGAAAAAGTCTTGAGTTAAAATATATTTAAAAAAAATGAAATCCCTTTGTAATAGACGAGTTTTCGTCCGAAACCCTCATACTTCGAAGGAGATTGTCCAGTTTGTACACGAAGTGCATCCAGTTTTTCCCGTAATCCTCTCAACTTTTGAGCACATGCTACGTGGGTGAAATTATGATACCATGCCAATTTTCAACCATTTCAGAGTTCATTTGCAGTGGTTTTCAATTTCAGGGTCATCTTAGCTCAAAATAAATCATGAAATGCATGAAAAATAGCAAATGAAGTCAGAAAAGGGTTGAAAAGTGATGATGTGGCTTTCAATGGTGCATATTGGATGCAGAAAAAGTCTTGAGTTAAAATATGTTTAAAAAAATGAAATCCATTTGTAATAGACGAGTTTTCGTCCGAAACCCTGATACTTCGAAGGAGATTGTCCAGTTTGTACACGAAGTGCATCCAGTTTTTCCCGTAACCCTCTCAACTTTTTAGCACATGCTACGTGGGTGAAATTATGGTACCATGCAAATTTTCAACCATTTCAGAGTTCATTTGCAGTGCTTTTCAATTTCAGGGTCATCTTAGCTCAAAATAAATCATGAAATGCATGAAAAATAGCAAATGAAGTCAGAAAAGGGTTGAAAAGTGATGATGTGGCTTTGAATGTTGCATATTGAATGTAGAAAAAGTCTTGAGTTAAAATATGTTTAAAAAAATGAAATCCCTTTGTAATAGACGAGTTTTCGTCCGAAACCCTGATACTTCGAAGGAGATTGTCCAGTTTGTACACGAAGTGCATCCAGTTTTTCCCGTAACCCTCTCAACTTTTTAGCACATGCTACGTGGGTGAAATTATGATACCATGCAAATTTTCAACCATTTCAGAGTTCATTTGCAGTAGTTTTCAATTTCAGGGTCATCTTAGCTCAAAATAAATCATGAAATGCATGAAAAATAGAAATGAAGTCAGAAAAGGGTTGAAAAGTGATGATGTGGCTTTGAATGTTGCATATTGAATGCAGAAAAAGTCTTGAGTTAAAATATGTTTAAAAAAATGAAATCCCTTTGTAATAGACGAGTTTTCGTCCGAAACCGTGATACTTCGAAGGAGATTGTCCAGTTTGTACACGAAGTGCATCCAGTTTTTCCCGTAACCCTCTCAACTTTTTAGCACATGCTACGTGGGTGAAATTATGATACCATGCCAATTTTCAACCATTTCAGAGTTCATTTGCAGTGCTTTTCAATTTCAGGGTCATCTTAGCTCAAAATAAATCATGAAATGCATGAAAAATAGCAAATGAAGTCAGAAAAGGGTTGAAAAGTAATGACGTGGCTTTGAATGGTGCATATTGAATGCAGAAAAAGTCTTGAGTTAAAATATATTTTAAAAAAATGAAATCCCTTTGTAATAGACGAGTTTTCGTCCGAAACCCTCATACTTCGAAGCAGATTGTCCAGTTTGTACACGAAGTGCATCCAGTTTTTCCCGTAACCCTCTCAACTTTTTAGCACATGCTACGTGGGTGAAATTATGATACCATGCCAATTTTCATCCATTTCAGAGTTCATTTGCAGTGCTTTTCAATTTCATGGTCATCTTAGCTCAAAATAAATCATGAAATGCATGAAAACTAGCAAATGAAGTCAGAAAAGGGTTGAAAAGTGATGATGTGGCTTTGAATGGTGCATATTGGATGCAGAAAAAGTCTTGAGTTAAAATATGTTTAAAAAAATGAAATCCCTTTCTAATAGACGAGTTTTCGTCCGAAACCCTGATACTTCGAAGGAGATTGTCCAGTTTGTA
This sequence comes from Elymus sibiricus, assembly GCA_039707655.1. NCBI lineage: Eukaryota > Viridiplantae > Streptophyta > Magnoliopsida > Poales > Poaceae > Elymus > Elymus sibiricus. Next base: position 386,539,014 of record CM077671.1, read on the forward strand.
CACGAAGTGCATCCAGTTTTTCCCGTAACCCTCTCAACTTTTTAGCACATGCTACGTGGGTGAAATTATGATACCATGCCAATTTTCAACCATTTCAGAGTTCATTTGCAGTGGTTTTCAATTTCAGGGTCATCTTAGCTCAAAATAAATCATGAAATGCATGAAAAATAGAAATGAAGTCAGAAAAGGGTTGAAAAGTGATGACGTGGCTTTGAATGGTGCATATTGAATGCAGAAAAAGTCTTGAGTTAAAATATGTTTAAAAAAATGAAATCCCTTTGTAATAGACGAGTTTTCGTCCGAAACCCTGATACTTCGAAGGAGATTGTCCAGTTTGTACACGAAGTGCATCCAGTTTTTCCCATAACCCTCTCAACTTTTTAGCACATGCTACGTGGGTGAAATTATGATACCATGCCAATTTTCAACCATTTCAGAGTTCATTTGCAGTGGTTTTCAATTTCAGGGTCATCTTAGCTCAAAATAAATCATGAAATGCATGAAAAATAGCAAATGAAGTCAGAAAAAGGTTGAAAAGTGATGATGTGGCTTTCAATGGTGCATATTGGATGCAGAAAAAGTCTTGAGTTAAAATATGTTTAAAAAAATGAAATCCATTTGTAATAGACGAGTTTTCGTCCGAAACCCTGATACTTCGAAGGAGATTGTCCAGTTTGTACACGAAGTGCATCCAGTTTTTCCCGTAACCCTCTCAACTTTTTAGCACATGCTACGTGGGTGAAATTATGGTACCATGCAAATTTTCAACCATTTCAGAGTTCATTTGCAGTGGTTTTCAATTTCAGGGTCATCTTAGCTCAAAATAAATCATGAAATGCATGAAAAATAGCAAATGAAATCAGAAAAGGGTTGAAAAGTGATGATGTGGCTTTCAATGGTGCATATTGGATGCAGAAAAAGTCTTGAATTAAAATATGTTTAAAAAAATGAAATCCATTTGTAATAGACGAGTTTTCGTCCGAAACCCTGATACTTCGAAGGAGATTGTCCAGTTTGTACACGAAGTGCATCCAGTTTTTCCCGTAACCCTCTCAATTTTTTAGCACATGCTACGTGGGTGAAATTATGATACCATGCTTATTTTCAACCATTTCAGAGTTCATTTGCAGTGGTTTTCAATTTCAGGGTCATCTTAGCTCAAAATAAATCATGAAATGCATGAAAAATAGCAAATGAAGTCAGAAAAGGGTTGAAAAGTAATGACGTGGCTTTGAACGGTGCATATTGAATGCAGAAAAAGTCTTGAGTTAAAATATATTTTAAAAAATGAAATCCCTTTGTAATAGACGAGTTTTCGTCCGAAACCCTCATACTTCGAAGGAGATTGTCCAGTTTGTACACGAAGTGCATCCAGTTTTTCCCGTAACCCTCTCAACTTTTTAGTACATGCTACATGGGTGAAATTATGATACCATGCCAATTTTCAACCATTTCGGAGTTCATTTGCAGTAGTTTTCAATTTCAGGGTCATCTTAGCTCAAAATAAATCATGAAATGCATGAAAAATAGAAATGAAGTCAGAAAAGGGTTGAAAAGTGATGATGTGGCTTTGAATGTTGCATATTGAATGCAGAAAAAGTCTTGAGTTAAAATATGTTTAAAAAAATGAAATCCCTTTGTAATAGACGAGTTTTCGTCCGAAACCCTCATACTTCGAAAGAGATTGTCAAGTTTGTACACGAAGTGCATCCAGTTTTTCCCGTAACCCTCTCAACTTTTTAGCACATGCTACGTGGGTGAAATTATGATACCATGCCAATTTTCAACCATTTCAGAGTTCATTTGCAGTGCTTTTCAATTTCAGGGTCATCTTAGCTCAAAATAAATCATGAAATGCATGAAAAATAGCAAATGAAGTCAGAAAAGGGTTGAAAAGTAATGACGTGGCTTTGAATGGTGCATATTGAATGCAGAAAAAGTCTTGAGTTAAAATATATTTAAAAAAATAAAATCCCTTTGTAATAGACGAGTTTTCGTCCGAAACCCTGATACTTCGAAGGAGATTGTCCAGTTTGTACACGAAGTGCATCCAGTTTTTCCCGTAACCCTCTCAACTTTTTAGCACATGCTACGTGGGTGAAATTATGATACCATGCCAATTTTCAACCATTTCAGAGTTCATTTGCAGTGGTTTTCAATTTCAGGGTCATCTTAGCTCAAAATAAATCATGAAATGCATGAAAAATAGCAAATGAAGTCAGAAAAGGGTTGAAAAGTAATGACGTGGCTTTGAATGGTGCATATTGAATGCAGAAAAAGTCTTGAGTTAAAATATATTTTAAAAAATGAAATCCCTTTGTAATAGACGAGTTTTCGTCCGAAACCCTCATACTTCGAAGGAGATTGTCCAGTTTGTACACGAAGTGCATCCAGTTTTTCCCGTAATCCTCTCAACTTTTTAGCACATGCTACGTGGGTGAAATTATGATACCATGCCAATTTTCAACCATTTCAGAGTTCATTTGCAGTGGTTTTCAATTTCAGGGTCATCTTAGCTCAAAATAAATCATGAAATGCATGAAAAATAGCAAATGAAGTCAGAAAAGGGTTGAAAAGTGATGATGTGGCTTTGAATGGTGCATATTGGATGCAGAAAAAGTCTTGAGTTAAAATATGTTTAAAAAAATGAAATCCCTTTGTAATAGACGAGTCTTCGTCCGAAACCCTGATACTTCGAAGGAGATTGTCCAGTTTGTACACGAAGTGCATCCAGTTTTTCCCGTAACCCTCTCAACTTTTTAGCACATGCTACGTGGGTGAAATTATGGTACCATGCAAATTTTCAACCATTTCAGAGTTCATTTGCAGTGCTTTTCAATTTCAGGGTCATCTTAGCTCAAAATAAATCATGAAATGCATGAAAAATAGCAAATGAAGTCAGAAAAGGGTTGAAAAGTGATGATGTGGCTTTGAATGTTGCATATTGAATGTAGAAAAAGTCTTGAGTTAAAATATGTTTTAAAAAATGAAATCCCTTTGTAATAGACGAGTTTTCGTCCGAAACCCTGATACTTCGAAGGAGATTGTCCAGTTTGTACACGAAGTGCATCCAGTTTTTCCCGTAACCCTCTCAACTTTTTAGCACATGCTACGTGGGTGAAATTATGATACCATGCAAATTTTCAACCATTTCAGAGTTCATTTGCAGTAGTTTTCAATTTCAGGGTCATCTTAGCTCAAAATAAATCATGAAATGCATGAAAAATAGAAATGAAGTCAGAAAAGGGTTGAAAAGTGATGATGTGGCTTTGAATGTTGCATATTGAATGCAGAAAAAGTCTTGAGTTAAAATATGTTTAAAAAAATGAAATCCCTTTGTAATAGACGAGTTTTCGTCCGAAACCGTGATACTTCGAAGGAGATTGTCCAGTTTGTACACGAAGTGCATCCAGTTTTTCCCGTAACCCTCTCAACTTTTTAGCACATGCTACGTGGGTGAAATTATGATACCATGCCAATTTTCAACCATTTCAGAGTTCATTTGCAGTGGTTTTCAATTTCAGGGTCATCTTAGCTCAAAATAAATCATGAAATGCATGAAAAATAGAAATGAAGTCAGAAAAGGGTTGAAAAGTGATGATGTGGCTTTGAATGGTGCATATTGAATGCACAAAAAGTCTTGAGTTAAAATATGTTTAAAAAAATGAAATCCCTTTGTAATAGACGAGTTTTCGTCCGAAACCCTCATACTTCGAAGGAGATTGTCAAGTTTGTACACGAAGTGCATCCAGTTTTTCCCGTAACCCTCTCAACTTTTTAGCACATGCTACGTGGGTGAAATTATGATACCATGCCAATTTTCAACCATTTCGGAGTTCATTTGCAGTACTTTTCAATTTCAGGGTCATCTTAGCTCAAAATAAATCATGAAATGCATGAAAAATAGCAAATGAAGTCAGAAAAGGGTTGAAAAGTAATGACGTGGCTTTGAATGGTGCATATTGAATGCAGAAAAAGTCTTGAGTTAAAATATATTTAAAAAAATAAAATCCCTTTGTAATAGACGAGTTTTCGTCCGAAACCCTGATACTTCGAAGGAGATTGTCCAGTTTGTACACGAAGTGCATCCAGTTTTTCCCGTAACCCTCTCAACTTTTTAGCACATGCTACGTGGGTGAAATTATGATACCATGCCAATTTTCAACCATTTCAGAGTTCATTTGCAGTGCTTTTCAATTTCAGGGTCATCTTAGCTCAAAATAAATCATGAAATGCATGAAAAATAGCAAATGAAGTCAGAAAAGGGTTGAAAAGTAATGACGTGGCTTTGAATGGTGCATATTGAATGCAGAAAAAGTCTTGAGTTAAAATATATTTTAAAAAAATGAAATCCCTTTGTAATAGACGAGTTTTCGTCCGAAACCCTCATACTTCGAAGCAGATTGTCCAGTTTGTACACGAAGTGCATCCAGTTTTTCCCGTAACCCTCTCAACTTTTTAGCACATGCTACGTGGGTGAAATTATGATACCATGCCAATTTTCATCCATTTCAGAGTTCATTTGCAGTGCTTTTCAATTTCATGGTCATCTTAGCTCAAAATAAATCATGAAATGCATGAAAACTAGCAAATGAAGTCAGAAAAGGGTTGAAAAGTGATGATGTGGCTTTGAATGGTGCATATTGGATGCAGAAAAAGTCTTGAGTTAAAATATGTTTAAAAAAATGAAATCCCTTTCTAATAGACGAGTTTTCGTCCGAAACCCTGATACTTCGAAGGAGATTGTCCAGTTTGTACACGAAGTGCATCCAGTTTTTCCCGTAACCCTCTCAACTTTTTAGCACATGCTACGTGGGTGAAATTATGATACCATGCCAATTTTCAACCATTTCAGAGTTCATTTGCAGTGGTTTTCAATTTCAGGGTCATCTTAGCTCAAAATAAATCATGAAATGCATGAAAAATAGAAATGAAGTCAGAAAAGGGTTGAAAAGTGATGACGTGGCTTTGAATGGTGCATATTGAATGCAGAAAAAGTCTTGAGTTAAAATATGTTTAAAAAAATGAAATCCCTTTGTAATAGACGAGTTTTCGTCCGAAACCCTGATACTTCGAAGGAGATTGTCCAGTTTGTACACGAAGTGCATCCAGTTTTTCCCATAACCCTCTCAACTTTTTAGCACATGCTACGTGGGTGAAATTATGATACCATGCCAATTTTCAACCATTTCAGAGTTCATTTGCAGTGGTTTTCAATTTCAGGGTCATCTTAGCTCAAAATAAATCATGAAATGCATGAAAAATAGCAAATGAAGTCAGAAAAAGGTTGAAAAGTGATGATGTGGCTTTCAATGGTGCATATTGGATGCAGAAAAAGTCTTGAGTTAAAATATGTTTAAAAAAATGAAATCCATTTGTAATAGACGAGTTTTCGTCCGAAACCCTGATACTTCGAAGGAGATTGTCCAGTTTGTACACGAAGTGCATCCAGTTTTTCCCGTAACCCTCTCAACTTTTTAGCACATGCTACGTGGGTGAAATTATGGTACCATGCAAATTTTCAACCATTTCAGAGTTCATTTGCAGTGGTTTTCAATTTCAGGGTCATCTTAGCTCAAAATAAATCATGAAATGCATGAAAAATAGCAAATGAAATCAGAAAAGGGTTGAAAAGTGATGATGTGGCTTTCAATGGTGCATATTGGATGCAGAAAAAGTCTTGAATTAAAATATGTTTAAAAAAATGAAATCCATTTGTAATAGACGAGTTTTCGTCCGAAACCCTGATACTTCGAAGGAGATTGTCCAGTTTGTACACGAAGTGCATCCAGTTTTTCCCGTAACCCTCTCAATTTTTTAGCACATGCTACGTGGGTGAAATTATGATACCATGCTTATTTTCAACCATTTCAGAGTTCATTTGCAGTGGTTTTCAATTTCAGGGTCATCTTAGCTCAAAATAAATCATGAAATGCATGAAAAATAGCAAATGAAGTCAGAAAAGGGTTGAAAAGTAATGACGTGGCTTTGAACGGTGCATATTGAATGCAGAAAAAGTCTTGAGTTAAAATATATTTTAAAAAATGAAATCCCTTTGTAATAGACGAGTTTTCGTCCGAAACCCTCATACTTCGAAGGAGATTGTCCAGTTTGTACACGAAGTGCATCCAGTTTTTCCCGTAACCCTCTCAACTTTTTAGTACATGCTACATGGGTGAAATTATGATACCATGCCAATTTTCAACCATTTCGGAGTTCATTTGCAGTAGTTTTCAATTTCAGGGTCATCTTAGCTCAAAATAAATCATGAAATGCATGAAAAATAGAAATGAAGTCAGAAAAGGGTTGAAAAGTGATGATGTGGCTTTGAATGTTGCATATTGAATGCAGAAAAAGTCTTGAGTTAAAATATGTTTAAAAAAATGAAATCCCTTTGTAATAGACGAGTTTTCGTCCGAAACCCTCATACTTCGAAAGAGATTGTCAAGTTTGTACACGAAGTGCATCCAGTTTTTCCCGTAACCCTCTCAACTTTTTAGCACATGCTACGTGGGTGAAATTATGATACCATGCCAATTTTCAACCATTTCAGAGTTCATTTGCAGTGCTTTTCAATTTCAGGGTCATCTTAGCTCAAAATAAATCATGAAATGCATGAAAAATAGCAAATGAAGTCAGAAAAGGGTTGAAAAGTAATGACGTGGCTTTGAATGGTGCATATTGAATGCAGAAAAAGTCTTGAGTTAAAATATATTTAAAAAAATAAAATCCCTTTGTAATAGACGAGTTTTCGTCCGAAACCCTGATACTTCGAAGGAGATTGTCCAGTTTGTACACGAAGTGCATCCAGTTTTTCCCGTAACCCTCTCAACTTTTTAGCACATGCTACGTGGGTGAAATTATGATACCATGCCAATTTTCAACCATTTCAGAGTTCATTTGCAGTGGTTTTCAATTTCAGGGTCATCTTAGCTCAAAATAAATCATGAAATGCATGAAAAATAGCAAATGAAGTCAGAAAAGGGTTGAAAAGTAATGACGTGGCTTTGAATGGTGCATATTGAATGCAGAAAAAGTCTTGAGTTAAAATATATTTTAAAAAATGAAATCCCTTTGTAATAGACGAGTTTTCGTCCGAAACCCTCATACTTCGAAGGAGATTGTCCAGTTTGTACACGAAGTGCATCCAGTTTTTCCCGTAATCCTCTCAACTTTTTAGCACATGCTACGTGGGTGAAATTATGATACCATGCCAATTTTCAACCATTTCAGAGTTCATTTGCAGTGGTTTTCAATTTCAGGGTCATCTTAGCTCAAAATAAATCATGAAATGCATGAAAAATAGCAAATGAAGTCAGAAAAGGGTTGAAAAGTGATGATGTGGCTTTGAATGGTGCATATTGGATGCAGAAAAAGTCTTGAGTTAAAATATGTTTAAAAAAATGAAATCCCTTTGTAATAGACGAGTCTTCGTCCGAAACCCTGATACTTCGAAGGAGATTGTCCAGTTTGTACACGAAGTGCATCCAGTTTTTCCCGTAACCCTCTCAACTTTTTAGCACATGCTACGTGGGTGAAATTATGGTACCATGCAAATTTTCAACCATTTCAGAGTTCATTTGCAGTGCTTTTCAATTTCAGGGTCATCTTAGCTCAAAATAAATCATGAAATGCATGAAAAATAGCAAATGAAGTCAGAAAAGGGTTGAAAAGTGATGATGTGGCTTTGAATGTTGCATATTGAATGTAGAAAAAGTCTTGAGTTAAAATATGTTTTAAAAAATGAAATCCCTTTGTAATAGACGAGTTTTCGTCCGAAACCCTGATACTTCGAAGGAGATTGTCCAGTTTGTACACGAAGTGCATCCAGTTTTTCCCGTAACCCTCTCAACTTTTTAGCACATGCTACGTGGGTGAAATTATGATACCATGCAAATTTTCAACCATTTCAGAGTTCATTTGCAGTAGTTTTCAATTTCAGGGTCATCTTAGCTCAAAATAAATCATGAAATGCATGAAAAATAGAAATGAAGTCAGAAAAGGGTTGAAAAGTGATGATGTGGCTTTGAATGTTGCATATTGAATGCAGAAAAAGTCTTGAGTTAAAATATGTTTAAAAAAATGAAATCCCTTTGTAATAGACGAGTTTTCGTCCGAAACCGTGATACTTCGAAGGAGATTGTCCAGTTTGTACACGAAGTGCATCCAGTTTTTCCCGTAACCCTCTCAACTTTTTAGCACATGCTACGTGGGTGAAATTATGATACCATGCCAATTTTCAACCATTTCAGAGTTCATTTGCAGTGGTTTTCAATTTCAGGGTCATCTTAGCTCAAAATAAATCATGAAATGCATGAAAAATAGAAATGAAGTCAGAAAAGGGTTGAAAAGTGATGATGTGGCTTTGAATGGTGCATATTGAATGCACAAAAAGTCTTGAGTTAAAATATGTTTAAAAAAATGAAATCCCTTTGTAATAGACGAGTTTTCGTCCGAAACCCTCATACTTCGAAGGAGATTGTCAAGTTTGTACACGAAGTGCATCCAGTTTTTCCCGTAACCCTCTCAACTTTTTAGCACATGCTACGTGGGTGAAATTATGATACCATGCCAATTTTCAACCATTTCGGAGTTCATTTGCAGTACTTTTCAATTTCAGGGTCATCTTAGCTCAAAATAAATCATGAAATGCATGAAAAATAGCAAATGAAGTCAGAAAAGGGTTGAAAAGTAATGACGTGGCTTTGAATGGTGCATATTGAATGCAGAAAAAGTCTTGAGTTAAAATATATTTAAAAAAATAAAATCCCTTTGTAATAGACGAGTTTTCGTCCGAAACCCTGATACTTCGAAGGAGATTGTCCAGTTTGTACACGAAGTGCATCCAGTTTTTCCCGTAACCCTCTCAACTTTTTAGCACATGCTACGTGGGTGAAATTATGATACCATGCCAATTTTCAACCATTTCAGAGTTCATTTGCAGTGGTTTTCAATTTCAGGGTCATCTTAGCACAAAATAAATCATGAAATGCATGAAAAATAGCAAATGAAGTCAGAAAAGGGTTGAAAAGTAATGACGTGGCTTTGAATGGTGCATATTGAATGCAGAAAAAGTCTTGAGTTAAAATATATTTTAAAAAATGAAATCCCTTTGTAATAGACGAGTTTTCGTCCGAAACCCTCATACTTCGAAGGAGATTGTCCAGTTTGTACACGAAGTGCATCCAGTTTTTCCCGTAACCCTCTCAATTTTTTAGCACATGCTACGTGGGTGAAATTATGATACCATGCCAATTTTCAACCATTTCAGAGTTCATTTGCAGTGGTTTTCAATTTCAGGGTCATCTTAGCTCAAAATAAATCATGAAATGCATGAAAAATAGCAAATGAAGTCAGAAAAGGGTTGAAAAGTAATGACGTGGCTTTGAATGGTGCATATTGAATGCAGAAAAAGTCTTGAGTTAAAATATATTTTAAAAAATGAAATCCCTTTGTAATAGACGAGTTTTCGTCCGAAACCCTCATACTTCGAAGGAGATTGTCCAGTTTGTACACGAAGTGCATCCAGTTTTTCCCGTAATCCTCTCAACTTTTTAGCACATGCTACGTGGGTGAAATTATGATACCATGCCAATTTTCAACCATTTCAGAGTTCATTTGCAGTGGTTTTCAATTTCAGGGTCATCTTAGCTCAAAATAAATCATGAAATGCATGAAAAATAGCAAATGAAGTCAGAAAAGGGTTGAAAAGTGATGATGTGGCTTTGAATGGTGCATATTGGATGCAGAAAAAGTCTTGAGTTAAAATATGTTTAAAAAAATGAAATCCCTTTGTAATAGACGAGTCTTCGTCCGAAACCCTGATACTTCGAAGGAGATTGTCCAGTTTGTACACGAAGTGCATCCAGTTTTTCCCGTAACCCTCTCAACTTTTTAGCACATGCTACGTGGGTGAAATTATGGTACCATGCAAATTTTCAACCATTTCAGAGTTCATTTGCAGTGCTTTTCAATTTCAGGGTCATCTTAGCTCAAAATAAATCATGAAATGCATGAAAAATAGCAAATGAAGTCAGAAAAGGGTTGAAAAGTGATGATGTGGCTTTGAATGTTGCATATTGAATGTAGAAAAAGTCTTGAGTTAAAATATGTTTTAAAAAATGAAATCCCTTTGTAATAGACGAGTTTTCGTCCGAAACCCTGATACTTCGAAGGAGATTGTCCAGTTTGTACACGAAGTGCATCCAGTTTTTCCCGTAACCCTCTCAACTTTTTAGCACATGCTACGTGGGTGAAATTATGATACCATGCAAATTTTCAACCATTTCAGAGTTCATTTGCAGTAGTTTTCAATTTCAGGGTCATCTTAGCTCAAAATAAATCATGAAATGCATGAAAAATAGAAATGAAGTCAGAAAAGGGTTGAAAAGTGATGATGTGGCTTTGAATGTTGCATATTGAATGCAGAAAAAGTCTTGAGTTAAAATATGTTTAAAAAAATGAAATCCCTTTGTAATAGACGAGTTTTCGTCCGAAACCGTGATACTTCGAAGGAGATTGTCCAGTTTGTACACGAAGTGCATCCAGTTTTTCCCGTAACCCTCTCAACTTTTTAGCACATGCTACGTGGGTGAAATTATGATACCATGCCAATTTTCAACCATTTCAGAGTTCATTTGCAGTGGTTTTCAATTTCAGGGTCATCTTAGCTCAAAATAAATCATGAAATGCATGAAAAATAGAAATGAAGTCAGAAAAGGGTTGAAAAGTGATGATGTGGCTTTGAATGGTGCATATTGAATGCACAAAAAGTCTTGAGTTAAAATATGTTTAAAAAAATGAAATCCCTTTGTAATAGACGAGTTTTCGTCCGAAACCCTCATACTTCGAAGGAGATTGTCAAGTTTGTACACGAAGTGCATCCAGTTTTTCCCGTAACCCTCTCAACTTTTTAGCACATGCTACGTGGGTGAAATTATGATACCATGCCAATTTTCAACCATTTCGGAGTTCATTTGCAGTACTTTTCAATTTCAGGGTCATCTTAGCTCAAAATAAATCATGAAATGCATGAAAAATAGCAAATGAAGTCAGAAAAGGGTTGAAAAGTAATGACGTGGCTTTGAATGGTGCATATTGAATGCAGAAAAAGTCTTGAGTTAAAATATATTTAAAAAAATAAAATCCCTTTGTAATAGACGAGTTTTCGTCCGAAACCCTGATACTTCGAAGGAGATTGTCCAGTTTGTACACGAAGTGCATCCAGTTTTTCCCGTAACCCTCTCAACTTTTTAGCACATGCTACGTGGGTGAAATTATGATACCATGCCAATTTTCAACCATTTCAGAGTTCATTTGCAGTGGTTTTCAATTTCAGGGTCATCTTAGCACAAAATAAATCATGAAATGCATGAAAAATAGCAAATGAAGTCAGAAAAGGGTTGAAAAGTAATGACGTGGCTTTGAATGGTGCATATTGAATGCAGAAAAAGTCTTGAGTTAAAATATATTTTAAAAAATGAAATCCCTTTGTAATAGACGAGTTTTCGTCCGAAACCCTCATACTTCGAAGGAGATTGTCCAGTTTGTACACGAAGTGCATCCAGTTTTTCCCGTAACCCTCTCAATTTTTTAGCACATGCTACGTGGGTGAAATTATGATACCATGCCAATTTTCAACCATTTCAGAGTTCATTTGCAGTGGTTTTCAATTTCAGGGTCATCTTAGCTCAAAATAAATCATGAAATGCATGAAAAATAGCAAATGAAGTCAGAAAAGGGTTGAAAAGTAATGACGTGGCTTTGAATGGTGCATATTGAATGCAGAAAAAGTCTTGAGTTAAAATATATTTTAAAAAATGAAATCCCTTTGTAATAGACGAGTTTTCGTCCGAAACCCTCATACTTCGAAGGAGATTGTCCAGTTTGTACACGAAGTGCATCCAGTTTTTCCCGTAATCCTCTCAACTTTTTAGCACATGCTACGTGGGTGAAATTATGATACCATGCCAATTTTCAACCATTTCAGAGTTCATTTGCAGTGGTTTTCAATTTCAGGGTCATCTTAGCTCAAAATAAATCATGAAATGCATGAAAAATAGCAAATGAAGTCAGAAAAGGGTTGAAAAGTGATGATGTGGCTTTGAATGGTGCATATTGGATGCAGAAAAAGTCTTGAGTTAAAATATGTTTAAAAAAATGAAATCCCTTTGTAATAGACGAGTCTTCGTCCGAAACCCTGATACTTCGAAGGAGATTGTCCAGTTTGTACACGAAGTGCATCCAGTTTTTCCCGTAACCCTCTCAACTTTTTAGCACATGCTACGTGGGTGAAATTATGGTACCATGCAAATTTTCAACCATTTCAGAGTTCATTTGCAGTGCTTTTCAATTTCAGGGTCATCTTAGCTCAAAATAAATCATGAAATGCATGAAAAATAGCAAATGAAGTCAGAAAAGGGTTGAAAAGTGATGATGTGGCTTTGAATGTTGCATATTGAATGTAGAAAAAGTCTTGAGTTAAAATATGTTTTAAAAAATGAAATCCCTTTGTAATAGACGAGTTTTCGTCCGAAACCCTGATACTTCGAAGGAGATTGTCCAGTTTGTACACGAAGTGCATCCAGTTTTTCCCGTAACCCTCTCAACTTTTTAGCACATGCTACGTGGGTGAAATTATGATACCATGCAAATTTTCAACCATTTCAGAGTTCATTTGCAGTAGTTTTCAATTTCAGGGTCATCTTAGCTCAAAATAAATCATGAAATGCATGAAAAATAGAAATGAAGTCAGAAAAGGGTTGAAAAGTGATGATGTGGCTTTGAATGTTGCATATTGAATGCAGAAAAAGTCTTGAGTTAAAATATGTTTAAAAAAATGAAATCCCTTTGTAATAGACGAGTTTTCGTCCGAAACCGTGATACTTCGAAGGAGATTGTCCAGTTTGTACACGAAGTGCATCCAGTTTTTCCCGTAACCCTCTCAACTTTTTAGCACATGCTACGTGGGTGAAATTATGATACCATGCCAATTTTCAACCATTTCAGAGTTCATTTGCAGTGGTTTTCAATTTCAGGGTCATCTTAGCTCAAAATAAATCATGAAATGCATGAAAAATAGAAATGAAGTCAGAAAAGGGTTGAAAAGTGATGATGTGGCTTTGAATGGTGCATATTGAATGCACAAAAAGTCTTGAGTTAAAATATGTTTAAAAAAATGAAATCCCTTTGTAATAGACGAGTTTTCGTCCGAAACCCTCATACTTCGAAGGAGATTGTCAAGTTTGTACACGAAGTGCATCCAGTTTTTCCCGTAACCCTCTCAACTTTTTAGCACATGCTACGTGGGTGAAATTATGATACCATGCCAATTTTCAACCATTTCGGAGTTCATTTGCAGTACTTTTCAATTTCAGGGTCATCTTAGCTCAAAATAAATCATGAAATGCATGAAAAATAGCAAATGAAGTCAGAAAAGGGTTGAAAAGTAATGACGTGGCTTTGAATGGTGCATATTGAATGCAGAAAAAGTCTTGAGTTAAAATATATTTAAAAAAATAAAATCCCTTTGTAATAGACGAGTTTTCGTCCGAAACCCTGATACTTCGAAGGAGATTGTCCAGTTTGTACACGAAGTGCATCCAGTTTTTCCCGTAACCCTCTCAACTTTTTAGCACATGCTACGTGGGTGAAATTATGATACCATGCCAATTTTCAACCATTTCAGAGTTCATTTGCAGTGGTTTTCAATTTCAGGGTCATCTTAGCACAAAATAAATCATGAAATGCATGAAAAATAGCAAATGAAGTCAGAAAAGGGTTGAAAAGTAATGACGTGGCTTTGAATGGTGCATATTGAATGCAGAAAAAGTCTTGAGTTAAAATATATTTTAAAAAATGAAATCCCTTTGTAATAGACGAGTTTTCGTCCGAAACCCTCATACTTCGAAGGAGATTGTCCAGTTTGTACACGAAGTGCATCCAGTTTTTCCCGTAACCCTCTCAATTTTTTAGCACATGCTACGTGGGTGAAATTATGATACCATGCCAATTTTCAACCATTTCAGAGTTCATTTGCAGTGGTTTTCAATTTCAGGGTCATCTTAGCTCAAAATAAATCATGAAATGCATGAAAAATAGCAAATGAAGTCAGAAAAGGGTTGAAAAGTAATGACGTGGCTTTGAATGGTGCATATTGAATGCAGAAAAAGTCTTGAGTTAAAATATATTTTAAAAAATGAAATCCCTTTGTAATAGACGAGTTTTCGTCCGAAACCCTCATACTTCGAAGGAGATTGTCCAGTTTGTACACGAAGTGCATCCAGTTTTTCCCGTAACCCTCTCAACTTTTTAGCACATGCTACGTGGGTGAAATTATGATACCATGCCAATTTTCAACCATTTCAGAGTTCATTTGCAGTGCTTTTCAATTTCAGGGTCATCTTAGCTCAAAATAAATCATGAAATGCATGAAAAATAGCAAATGAAGTCAGAAAAGGGTTGAAAAGTGATGATGTGGCTTTGAATGTTGCATATTGAATGTAGAAAAAGTCTTGAGTTAAAATATGTTTAAAAAAATGAAATCCCTTTGTAATAGACGAGTTTTCGTCCGAAACCCTGATACTTCGAAGGAGATTGTCCAGTTTGTACACGAAGTGCATCCAGTTTTTCCCGTAACCCTCTCAACTTTTTAGCACATGCTACGTGGGTGAAATTATGATACCATGCAAATTTTCAACCATTTCAGAGTTCATTTGCAGTGGTTTTCAATTTCAGGGTCATCTTAGCTCAAAATAAATCATGAAATGCATGAAAAATAGCAAATGAAGTCAGAAAAGGGTTGAAAAGTGATGATGTGGCTTTCAATGGTGCATATTGGATGCAGAAAAAGTCTTGAATTAAAATATGTTTAAAAAAATGAAATCCATTTGTAATAGACGAGTTTTCGTCCGAAACCCTGATACTTCGAAGGAGATTGTCCAGTTTGTACACGAAGTGCATCCAGTTTTTCCCGTAACCCTCTCAATTTTTTAGCACATGCTACGTGGGTGAAATTATGATACCATGCCAATTTTCAACCATTTCAGAGTTCATTTGCAGTGGTTTTCAATTTCAGGGTCATCTTAGCTCAAAATAAATCATGAAATGCATGAAAAATAGCAAATGAAGTCAGAAAAGGGTTGAAAAGTAATGACGTGGCTTTGAATGGTGCATATTGAATGCAGAAAAAGTCTTGAGTTAAAATATATTTTAAAAAATGAAATCCCTTTGTAATAGACGAGTTTTCGTCCGAAACCCTCATACTTCGAAGGAGATTGTCCAGTTTGTACACGAAGTGCATCCAGTTTTTCCCGTAACCCTCTCAACTTTTTAGCACATGCTACGTGGGTGAAATTATGATACCATGCCAATTTTCAACCATTTCGGAGTTCATTTGCAGTAGTTTTCAATTTCAGGGTCATCTTAGCTCAAAATAAATCATGAAATGCATGAAAAATAGAAATGAAGTCAGAAAAGGGTTGAAAAGTGATGATGTGGCTTTGAATGTTGCATATTGAATGCAGAAAAAGTCTTGAGTTAAAATATGTTTAAAAAAATGAAATCCCTTTGTAATAGACGAGTTTTCGTCCGAAACCCTGATACTTCGAAGGAGATTGTCAAGTTTGTACACGAAGTGCATCCAGTTTTTCCCGTAACCCTCTCAACTTTTTAGCACATGCTACGTGGGTGAAATTATGATACCATGCCAATTTTCAACCATTTCAGAGTTCATTTGCAGTGCTTTTCAATTTCAGGGTCATCTTAGCTCAAAATAAATCATGAAATGCATGAAAAATAGCAAATGAAGTCAGAAAAGGGTTGAAAAGTAATGACGTGGCTTTGAATGGTGCATATTGAATGCAGAAAAAGTCTTGAGTTAAAATATATTTAAAAAAATAAAATCCCTTTGTAATAGACGAGTTTTCGTCCGAAACCCTGATACTTCGAAGGAGATTGTCCAGTTTGTACACGAAGTGCATCCAGTTTTTCCCGTAACCCTCTCAACTTTTTAGCACATGCTACGTGGGTGAAATTATGATACCATGCCAATTTTCAACCATTTCAGAGTTCATTTGCAGTGGTTTTCAATTTCAGGGTCATCTTAGCTCAAAATAAATCATGAAATGCATGAAAAATAGCAAATGAAGTCAGAAAAGGGTTGAAAAGTGATGATGTGGCTTTGAATGGTGCATATTGGATGCAGAAAAAGTCTTGAGTTAAAATATGTTTAAAAAAATGAAATCCCTTTGTAATAGACGAGTTTTCGTCCGAAACCCTGATACTTCGAAGGAGATTGTCCAGTTTGTACACGAAGTGCATCCAGTTTTTCCCGTAACCCTCTCAACTTTTTAGCACATGCTACGTGGGTGAAATTATGGTACCATGCAAATTTTCAACCATTTCAGAGTTCATTTGCAGTGCTTTTCAATTTCAGGGTCATCTTAGCTCAAAATAAATCATGAAATGCATGAAAAATAGCAAATGAAGTCAGAAAAGGGTTGAAAAGTGATGATGTGGCTTTGAATGTTGCATATTGAATGTAGAAAAAGTCTTGAGTTAAAATATGTTTAAAAAAATGAAATCCCTTTGTAATAGACGAGTTTTCGTCCGAAACCCTGATACTTCGAAGGAGATTGTCCAGTTTGTACACGAAGTGCATCCAGTTTTTCCCGTAACCCTCTCAACTTTTTAGCACATGCTACGTGGGTGAAATTATGATACCATGCAAATTTTCAACCATTTCAGAGTTCATTTGCAGTAGTTTTCAATTTCAGGGTCATCTTAGCTCAAAATAAATCATGAAATGCATGAAAAATAGAAATGAAGTCAGAAAAGGGTTGAAAAGTGATGATGTGGCTTTGAATGTTGCATATTGAATGCAGAAAAAGTCTTGAGTTAAAATATGTTTAAAAAAATGAAATCCCTTTGTAATAGACGAGTTTTCGTCCGAAACCGTGATACTTCGAAGGAGATTGTCCAGTTTGTACACGAAGTGCATCCAGTTTTTCCCTTAACCCTCTCAACTTTTTAGCACATGCTACGTGGGTGAAATTATGATACCATGCCAATTTTCAACCATTTCAGAGTTCATTTGCAGTGGTTTTCAATTTCAGGGTCATCTTAGCTCAAAATAAATCATGAAATGCATGAAAAATAGCAAATGAACTCAGAAAAGGGTTGAAAAGTGATGACGTGGCTTTGAATGGTGCATATTGGATGCAGAAAAAGTCTTGAGTTAAAATATGTTTAAAAAAATGAAATCCCTTTGTAATAGACGAGTTTTCGTCCGAAACCCTGATACTTCGAAGGAGATTGTCCAGTTTGTACACGAAGTGCATCCAGTTTTTCCCGTAACCCTCTCAACTTTTTAGCACATGCTACGTGGGTGAAATTATGGTACCATGCAAATTTTCAACCATTTCAGAGTTCATTTGCAGTGGTTTTCAATTTCAGGGTCATCTTAGCTCAAAATAAATCATGAAATGCATGAAAAATAGCAAATGAAGTCAGAAAAGGGTTGAAAAGTGATGATGTGGCTTTGAATGTTGCATATTGAATGTAGAAAAAGTCTTGAGTTAAAATATGTTTAAAAAAATGAAATCCCTTTGTAATAGACGAGTTTTCGTCCGAAACCGTGATACTTCGAAGGAGATTGTCCAGTTTGTACACGAAGTGCATCCAGTTTTTCCCGTAATCCTCTCAACTTTTTAGCACATGCTACGTGGGTGAAATTATGATACCATGCAAATTTTCAACCATTTCAGAGTTCATTTGCAGTGGTTTTCAATTTCAGGGTCATCTTAGCTCAAAATAAATCATGAAATGCATGAAAAATAGCAAATGAAGTCAGAAAAGGGTTGAAAAGTAATGACGTGGCTTTGAATGGTGCATATTGAATGCAGAAAAAGTCTTGAGTTAAAATATGTTTAAAAAAATGAAATCCCTTTGTAATAGACGAGTTTTCGTCCGAAACCGTGATACTTCGAAGGAGATTGTCCAGTTTGTACACGAAGTGCATCCAGTTTTTCCCGTAACCCTCTCAACTTTTTAGCACATGCTACGTGGGTGAAATTATGATACCATGCCAATTTTCAACCATTTCAGAGTTCATTTGCAGTGCTTTTCAATTTCAGGGTCATCTTAGCTCAAAATAAATCATGAAATGCATGAAAAATAGCAAATGAAGTCAGAAAAGGGTTGAAAAGTAATGACGTGGCTTTGAATGTTGCATATTGAATGCAGAAAAAGTCTTGAGTTAAAATATATTTTAAAAAAATGAAATCCCTTTGTAATAGACGAGTTTTCGTCCGAAACCCTCATACTTCGAAGGAGATTGTCCAGTTTGTACACGAAGTGCATCCAGTTTTTCCCGTAACCCTCTCAACTTTTTAGCACATGCTACGTGGGTGAAATGATGATACCATGCCAATTTTCAACCATTTCAGAGTTCATTTGCAGTGGTTTTCAATTTCAGGGTCATCTTAGCTCAAAATAAATCATGAAATGCATGAAAAATAGCAAATGAACTCAGAAAAGGGTTGAAAAGTGATGACGTGGCTTTGAATGGTGCATATTGGATGCAGAAAAAGTCTTGAGTTAAAATATGTTTAAAAAAATGAAATCCCTTTGTAATAGACGAGTTTTCGTCCGAAACCCTGATACTTCGAAGGAGATTGTCCAGTTTGTACACGAAGTGCATCCAGTTTTTCCCGTAACCCTCTCAACTTTTTAGCACATGCTACGTGGGTGAAATTATGGTACCATGCAAATTTTCAACCATTTCAGAGTTCATTTGCAGTGGTTTTCAATTTCAGGGTCATCTTAGCTCAAAATAAATCATGAAATGCATGAAAAATAGCAAATGAAGTCAGAAAAGGGTTGAAAAGTGATGATGTGGCTTTGAATGTTGCATATTGAATGTAGAAAAAGTCTTGAGTTAAAATATGTTTAAAAAAATGAAATCCCTTTGTAATAGACGAGTTTTCGTCCGAAACCGTGATACTTCGAAGGAGATTGTCCAGTTTGTACACGAAGTGCATCCAGTTTTTCCCGTAATCCTCTCAACTTTTTAGCACATGCTACGTGGGTGAAATTATGATACCATGCAAATTTTCAACCATTTCAGAGTTCATTTGCAGTGGTTTTCAATTTCAGGGTCATCTTAGCTCAAAATAAATCATGAAATGCATGAAAAATAGCAAATGAAGTCAGAAAAGGGTTGAAAAGTGATGATGTGGCTTTGAATGGTGCATATTGGATGCAGAAAAAGTCTTGAGTTAAAATATGTTTAAAAAAATGAAATCCCTTTGTAATAGACGAGTTTTCGTCCGAAACCCTGATACTTCGAAGGAGATTGTCCAGTTTGTACACGAAGTGCATCCAGTTTTTCCCGTAACCCTCTCAACTTTTTAGCACATGCTACGTGGGTGAAATTATGGTACCATGCAAATTTTCAACCATTTCAGAGTTCATTTGCAGTGCTTTTCAATTTCAGGGTCATCTTAGCTCAAAATAAATCATGAAATGCATGAAAAATAGCAAATGAAGTCAGAAAAGGGTTGAAAAGTGATGATGTGGCTTTGAATGTTGCATATTGAATGTAGAAAAAGTCTTGAGTTAAAATATGTTTAAAAAAGTGAAATCCCTTTGTAATAGACGAGTTTTCGTCCGAAACCGTGATACTTCGAAGGAGATTGTCCAGTTTGTACACGAAGTGCATCCAGTTTTTCCCGTAACCCTCTCAACTTTTTAGCACATGCTACGTGGGTGAAATTATGATACCATGCAAATTTTCAACCATTTCAGAGTTCATTTGCAGTGGTTTTCAATTTCAGGGTCATCTTAGCTCAAAATAAATCATGAAATGCATGAAAAATAGAAATGAAGTCAGAAAAGGGTTGAAAAGTGATGATGTGGCTTTGAATGTTGCATATTGAATGCAGAAAAAGTCTTGAGTTAAAATATGTTTAAAAAAATGAAATCCCTTTGTAATAGACGAGTTTTCGTCCGAAACCGTGATACTTCGAAGGAGATTTTCCAGTTTGTACACGAAGTGCATCCAGTTTTTCCCGTAACCCTCTCAACTTTTTAGCACATACTACGTGGGTGAAATTATGATACCATGCCAATTTTCAACCATTTCAGAGTTCATTTGCAGTGCTTTTCAATTTCAGGGTCATCTTAGCTCAAAATAAATCATGAAATGCATGAAAAATAGCAAATGAAGTCAGAAAAGGGTTGAAAAGTAATGACGTGGCTTTGAATGGTGCATATTGAATGCAGAAAAAGTCTTGAGTTAAAATATATTTAAAAAAAATGAAATCCCTTTGTAATAGACGAGTTTTCGTCCGAAACCCTCATACTTCGAAGGAGATTGTCCAGTTTGTACACGAAGTGCATCCAGTTTTTCCCGTAACCCTCTCAACTTTTTAGCACATGCTACGTGGGTGAAATTATGATACCATGCCAATTTTCAACCATTTCAGAGTTCATTTGCAGTGGTTTTCAATTTCAGGGTCATCTTAGCTCAAAATAAATCATGAAATGCATGAAAAATAGCAAATGAAGTCAGAAAAGGGTTGAAAAGTGATGATGTGGCTTTGAATGGTGCATATTGGATGCAGAAAAAGTCTTGAGTTAAAATATGTTTAAAAAAATGAAATCCCTTTGTAATAGACGAGTTTTCGTTCGAAACCCTGATACTTCGAAGGAGATTGTCCAGTTTGTACATGAAGTGCATCCAGTTTTTCCCGTAACCCTCTCAACTTTTTAGCACATGCTACGTGGGTGAAATTATGGTACCATGCAAATTTTCAACCATTTCAGAGTACATTTGCAGTGCTTTTCAATTTCAGGGTCATCTTAGCTCAAAATAAATCATGAAATGCATGAAAAATAGCAAATGAAGTCAGAAAAGGGTTGAAAAGTGATGATGTGGCTTTGAATGTTGCATATTGAATGTAGAAAAAGTCTTGAGTTAAAATATGTTTAAAAAAATGAAATCCCTTTGTAATAGACGAGTTTTCGTCCGAAACCGTGATACTTCGAAGGAGATTGTCCAGTTTGTACACGAAGTGCATCCAGTTTTTCCCGTAACCCTCTCAACTTTTTAGCACATGCTACGTGGGTGAAATTATGGTACCATGCAAATTTTCAACCATTTCAGAGTTCATTTGCAGTGGTTTTCAATTTCAGGGTCATCTTAGCTCAAAATAAATCATGAAATGCATGAAAAATAGCAAATGAAGTCAGAAAAGGGTTGAAAAGTGATGATGTGGCTTTTAATGGTGCATATTGGATGCAGAAAAAGTCTTGAGTTAAAATATGTTTAAAAAAATGAAATCCCTTTGTAATAGACGAGTTTTCGTCCGAAACCCTGATACTTCGAAGGAGATTGTCCAGTTTGTACACGAAGTGCATCCAGTTTTTCCCGTAACCCTCTCAACTTTTTAGCACATGCTACGTGGGTGAAATTATGGTACCATGCAAATTTTCAACCATTTCAGAGTTCATTTGCAGTGCTTTTCAATTTCAGGGTCATCTTAGCTCAAAATAAATCATGAAATGCATGAAAAATAGCAAATGAAGTCAGAAAAGGGTTGAAAAGTGATGATGTGGCTTTGAATGTTGCATATTGAATGTAGAAAAAGTATTGAGTTAAAATATGTTTTAAAAAATGAAATCCCTTTGTAATAGACGAGTTTTCGTCCGAAACCCTGATACTTCGAAGGAGATTGTCCAGTTTGTACACGAAGTGCATCCAGTTTTTCCCGTAACCCTCTCAACTTTTTAGCACATGCTACGTGGGTGAAATTATGATACCATGCAAATTTTCAACCATTTCAGAGTTCATTTGCAGTAGTTTTCAATTTCAGGGTCATCTTAGCTCAAAATAAATCATGAAATGCATGAAAAATAGAAATGAAGTCAGAAAAGGGTTGAAAAGTGATGATGTGGCTTTGAATGTTGCATATTGAATGCAGAAAAAGTCTTGAGTTAAAATATGTTTAAAAAAATGAAATCCCTTTGTAATAGACGAGTTTTCGTCCGAAACCGTGATACTTCGAAGGAGATTGTCCAGTTTGTACACGAAGTGCATCCAGTTTTTCCCGTAACCCTCTCAACTTTTTAGCACATGCTACGTGGGTGAAATTATGATACCATGCCAATTTTCAACCATTTCAGAGTTCATTTGCAGTGCTTTTCAATTTCAGGGTCATCTTAGCTCAAAATAAATCATGAAATGCATGAAAAATAGCAAATGAAGTCAGAAAAGGGTTGAAAAGTAATGACGTGGCTTTGAATGGTGCATATTGAATGCAGAAAAAGTCTTGAGTTAAAATATATTTTAAAAAAATGAAATCCCTTTGTAATAGACGAGTTTTCGTCCGAAACCCTCATACTTCGAAGGAGATTGTCCAGTTTGTACACGAAGTGCATCCAGTTTTTCCCGTAACCCTCTCAACTTTTTAGCACATGCTACGTGGGTGAAATTATGATACCATGCCAATTTTCAACCATTTCAGAGTTCATTTGCAGTGGTTTTCAATTTCATGGTCATCTTAGCTCAAAATAAATCATGAAATGCATGAAAACTAGCAAATGAAGTCAGAAAAGGGTTGAAAAGTGATGATGTGGCTTTGAATGGTGCATATTGGATGCAGAAAAAGTCTTGAGTTAAAATATGTTTAAAAAAATGAAATCCCATTGTAATAGACGAGTTTTCGTCCGAAACCCTGATACTTCGAAGGAGATTGTCCAGTTTGTACACGAAGTGCATCCAGTTTTTCCCGTAACCCTCTCAACTTTTTAGCACATGCTACGTGGGTGAAATTATGATACCATGCAAATTTTCAACCATTTCAGAGTTCATTTGCAGTAGTTTTCAATTTCAGGGTCATCTTAGCTCAAATAAAATCATGAAATGCATGAAAAATAGAAATGAAGTCAGAAAAGGGTTGAAAAGTGATGATGTGGCTTTGAATGTTGCATATTGACTGCAGAAAAAGTCTTGAGTTAAAATATGTTTAAAAAAATGAAATCCCTTTGTAATAGACGAGTTTTCGTCCGAAACCCTGATACTTCGAAGGAGATTGTCCAGTTTGTACACGAAGTGCATCCAGTTTTTCCCGTAACCCTCTCAACTTTTTAGCACATGCTATGTGGGTGAAATTATGATACCATGCCAATTTTCATCCATTTCAGAGTTCATTTGCAGTGCTTTTCAATTTCAGGGTCATCTTAGCTCAAAATAAATCATGAAATGCATGAAAAATAGCAAATGAAGTCAGAAAAGGGTTGAAAAGTAATGACGTGGCTTTGAATGGTGCATATTGAATGCAGAAAAAGTCTTGAGTTAAAATATATTTAAAAAAATGAAATCCCTTTGTAATAGACGAGTTTTCGTCCGAAACCCTGATACTTCGAAGGAGATTGTCCAGTTTTTACACGAAGTGCATCCAGTTTTTCCCGTAACCCTCTCAACTTTTTAGCACATGCTACGTGGGTGAAATTATGATACCATGCCAATTTTCAACCATTTCAGAGTTCATTTGCAGTGGTTTTCAATTTCAGGGTCATCTTAGCTCAAAATAAATCATGAAATGCATGAAAAATAGCAAATGAAGTCAGAAAAGGGTTGAAAAGTAATGACGTGGCTTTGAATGGTGCATATTGAATGCAGAAAAAGTCTTGAGGTAAAATATATTTAAAAAAATGAAATCCCTTTGTAATAGACGAGTTTTCGTCCGAAACCCTTATACTTCGAAGGAGATTGTCCAGTTTGTACACGAAGTGCATCCAGTTTTTCCCGTAATCCTCTCAACTTTTGAGCACATGCTACGTGGGTGAAATTATGATACCATGCCAATTTTCAACCATTTCAGAGTTCATTTGCAGTGCTTTTCAATTTCAGGGTCATCTTAGCTCAAAATAAATCATGAAATGCATGAAAAATAGCAAATGAAGTCAGAAAAGGGTTGAAAAGTGATGATGTGGCTTTGAATGTTGCATATTGAATGCAGAAAAAGTCTTGAGTTAAAATATGTTTAAAAAAATGAAATCCCTTTGTAATAGACGAGTTTTCGTCCGAAACCCTGATACTTCGAAGGAGATTGTCCAGTTTGTACACGAAGTGCATCCAGTTTTTCCCGTAACCCTCTCAACTTTTTAGCACATGCTACGTGGGTGAAATTATGATACCATGCAAATTTTCAACCATTTCAGAGTTCATTTGCAGTAGTTTTCAATTTCAGGGTCATCTTAGCTCAAAATAAATCATGAAATGCATGAAAAATAGAAATGAAGTCAGAAAAGGGTTGAAAAGTGATGATGTGGCTTTGAATGTTGCATATTGAATGCAGAAAAAGTCTTGAGTTAAAATATGTTTAAAAAAATGAAATCCCTTTGTAATAGACGAGTTTTCGTCCGAAACCGTGATACTTCGAAGGAGATTGTCCAGTTTGTACACGAAGTGCATCCAGTTTTTCCCGTAACCCTCTCAACTTTTTAGCACATGCTACGTGGGTGAAATTATGATACCATGCCAATTTTCAACCATTTCAGAGTTCATTTGCAGTGCTTTTCAATTTCAGGGTCATCTTAGCTCAAAATAAATCATGAAATGCATGAAAAATAGCAAATGAAGTCAGAAAAGGGTTGAAAAGTAATGACGTGGCTTTGAATGGTGCATATTGAATGCAGAAAAAGTCTTGAGTTAAAATATATTTTAAAAAAATGAAATCCCTTTGTAATAGACGAGTTTTCGTCCGAAACCCTGATACTTCGAAGGAGATTGTCCAGTTTGTACACGAAGTGCATCCATTTTTTCCCGTAACCCTCTCAACTTTTTAGCACATGCTACGTGGGTGAAATTATGATACCATGCCAATTTTCAACCATTTCAGAGTTCATTTGCAGTGGTTTTCAATTTCATGGTCATCTTAGCTCAAAATAAATCATGAAATGCATGAAAACTAGCAAATGAAGTCAGAAAAGGGTTGAAAAGTGATGACGTGGCTTTGAATGGTGCATATTGGATGCAGAAAAAGTCTTGAGTTAAAATATGTTTAAAAAAATGAAATCCCTTTGTAATAGACGAGTTTTCGTCCGAAACCCTCATACTTCGAAGGAGATTGTCCAGTTTGTACACGAAGTGCATCCAGTTTTTCCCGTAACCCTCTCAACTTTTTAGCACATGCTACGTGGGTGAAATTATGATACCATGCCAATTTTCAACCATTTCAGAGTTCATTTGCAGTGGTTTTCAATTTCATGGTCATCTTAGCTCAAAATAAATCATGAAATGCATGAAAACTAGCAAATGAAGTCAGAAAAGGGTTGAAAAGTGATGATGTGGCTTTGAATGGTGCATATTGGATGCAGAAAAAGTCTTGAGTTAAAATATGTTTAAAAAAATGAAATCCCTTTGTAATAGACGAGTTTTCGTCCGAAACCCTGATACTTCGAAGGAGATTGTCCAGTTTGTACACGAAGTGCATCCAGTTTTTCCCGTAACCCTCTCAACTTTTTAGCACATGCTACGTGGGTGAAATTATGGTACCATGCAAATTTTCAACCATTTCAGAGTTCATTTGCAGTGCTTTTCAATTTCAGGGTCATCTTAGCTCAAAATAAATCATGAAATGCATGAAAAATAGCAAATGAAGTCAGAAAAGGGTTGAAAAGTGATGATGTGGCTTTGAATGTTGCATATTGAATGTAGAAAAAGTCTTGAGTTAAAATATGTTTAAAAAAATGAAATCCCTTTGTAATAGACGAGTTTTCGTCCGAAACCGTGATACTTCGAAGGAGATTGTCCAGTTTGTACACGAAGTGCATCCAGTTTTTCCCGTAACCCTCTCAACTTTTTAGCACATGCTACGTGGGTGAAATTATGGTACCATGCAAATTTTCAACCATTTCAGAGTTCATTTGCAGTGGTTTTCAATTTCAGGGTCATCTTAGCTCAAAATAAATCATGAAATGCATGAAAAATAGCAAATGAAGTCAGAAAAGGGTTGAAAAGTGATGATGTGGCTTTGAATGGTGCATATTGGATGCAGAAAAAGTCTTGAGTTAAAATATGTTTAAAAAAATGAAATCCCTTTGTAATAGACGAGTTTTCGTCCGAAACCCTGATACTTCGAAGGAGATTGTCCAGTTTGTACACGAAGTGCATCCAGTTTTTCCCGTAACCCTCTCAACTTTTTAGCACATGCTACGTGGGTGAAATTATGGTACCATGCAAATTTTCAACCATTTCAGAGTTCATTTGCAGTGCTTTTCAATTTCAGGGTCATCTTAGCTCAAAATAAATCATGAAATGCATGAAAAATAGCAAATGAAGTCAGAAAAGGGTTGAAAAGTGATGATGTGGCTTTGAATGTTGCATATTGAATGTAGAAAAAGTCTTGAGTTAAAATATGTTTAAAAAAATGAAATCCCTTTGTAATAGACGAGTTTTCGTCCGAAACCGTGATACTTCGAAGGAGATTGTCCAGTTTGTACACGAAGTGCATCCAGTTTTTCCCGTAACCCTCTCAACTTTTTAGCACATGCTACGTGGGTGAAATTATGATACCATGCCAATTTTCAACCATTTCAGAGTTCATTTGCAGTGCTTTTCAATTTCAGGGTCATCTTAGCTCAAAATAAATCATGAAATGCATGAAAAATAGCAAATGAAGTCAGAAAAGGGTTGAAAAGTAATGACGTGGCTTTGAATGGTGCATATTGAATGCAGAAAAAGTCTTGAGTTAAAATATATTTTAAAAAAATGAAATCCCTTTGTAATAGACGAGTTTTCGTCCGAAACCCTGATACTTCGAAGGAGATTGTCCAGTTTGTACACGAAGTGCATCCATTTTTTCCCGTAACCCTCTCAACTTTTTAGCACATGCTACGTGGGTGAAATTATGATACCATGCCAATTTTCAACCATTTCAGAGTTCATTTGCAGTGGTTTTCAATTTCATGGTCATCTTAGCTCAAAATAAATCATGAAATGCATGAAAACTAGCAAATGAAGTCAGAAAAGGGTTGAAAAGTGATGACGTGGCTTTGAATGGTGCATATTGGATGCAGAAAAAGTCTTGAGTTAAAATATGTTTAAAAAAATGAAATCCCTTTGTAATAGACGAGTTTTCGTCCGAAACCCTCATACTTCGAAGGAGATTGTCCAGTTTGTACACGAAGTGCATCCAGTTTTTCCCGTAACCCTCTCAACTTTTTAGCACATGCTACGTGGGTGAAATTATGATACCATGCCAATTTTCAACCATTTCAGAGTTCATTTGCAGTGGTTTTCAATTTCATGGTCATCTTAGCTCAAAATAAATCATGAAATGCATGAAAACTAGCAAATGAAGTCAGAAAAGGGTTGAAAAGTGATGATGTGGCTTTGAATGGTGCATATTGGATGCAGAAAAAGTCTTGAGTTAAAATATGTTTAAAAAAATGAAATCCCTTTGTAATAGACGAGTTTTCGTCCGAAACCCTGATACTTCGAAGGAGATTGTCCAGTTTGTACACGAAGTGCATCCAGTTTTTCCCGTAACCCTCTCAACTTTTTAGCACATGCTACGTGGGTGAAATTATGGTACCATGCAAATTTTCAACCATTTCAGAGTTCATTTGCAGTGCTTTTCAATTTCAGGGTCATCTTAGCTCAAAATAAATCATGAAATGCATGAAAAATAGCAAATGAAGTCAGAAAAGGGTTGAAAAGTGATGATGTGGCTTTGAATGTTGCATATTGAATGTAGAAAAAGTCTTGAGTTAAAATATGTTTAAAAAAATGAAATCCCTTTGTAATAGACGAGTTTTCGTCCGAAACCGTGATACTTCGAAGGAGATTGTCCAGTTTGTACACGAAGTGCATCCAGTTTTTCCCGTAACCCTCTCAACTTTTTAGCACATGCTACGTGGGTGAAATTATGGTACCATGCAAATTTTCAACCATTTCAGAGTTCATTTGCAGTGGTTTTCAATTTCAGGGTCATCTTAGCTCAAAATAAATCATGAAATGCATGAAAAATAGCAAATGAAGTCAGAAAAGGGTTGAAAAGTGATGATGTGGCTTTGAATGGTGCATATTGGATGCAGAAAAAGTCTTGAGTTAAAATATGTTTAAAAAAATGAAATCCCTTTGTAATAGACGAGTTTTCGTCCGAAACCCTGATACTTCGAAGGAGATTGTCCAGTTTGTACACGAAGTGCATCCAGTTTTTCCCGTAACCCTCTCAACTTTTTAGCACATGCTACGTGGGTGAAATTATGGTACCATGCAAATTTTCAACCATTTCAGAGTTCATTTGCAGTGCTTTTCAATTTCAGGGTCATCTTAGCTCAAAATAAATCATGAAATGCATGAAAAATAGCAAATGAAGTCAGAAAAGGGTTGAAAAGTGATGATGTGGCTTTGAATGTTGCATATTGAATGTAGAAAAAGTCTTGAGTTAAAATATGTTTTAAAAAATGAAATCCCTTTGTAATAGACGAGTTTTCGTCCGAAACCCTGATACTTCGAAGGAGATTGTCCAGTTTGTACACGAAGTGCATCCAGTTTTTCCCGTAACCCTCTCAACTTTTTAGCACATGCTACGTGGGTGAAATTATGATACCATGCAAATTTTCAACCATTTCAGAGTTCATTTGCAGTGCTTTTCAATTTCAGGGTCATCTTAGCTCAAAATAAATCATGAAATGCATGAAAAATAGAAATGAAGTCAGAAAAGGGTTGAAAAGTGATGATGTGGCTTTGAATGTTGCATATTGAATGCAGAAAAAGTCTTGAGTTAAAATATGTTTAAAAAAATGAAATCCCTTTGTAATAGACGAGTTTTCGTCCGAAACCCTGATACTTCGAAGGAGATTGTCCAGTTTGTACACGAAGTGCATCCAGTTTTTCCCGTAACCCTCTCAACTTTTTAGCACATGCTACGTGGGTGAAATTATGGTACCATGCAAATTTTCAACCATTTCAGAGTTCATTTGCAGTGCTTTTCAATTTCAGGGTCATCTTAGCTCAAAATAAATCATGAAATGCATGAAAAATAGCAAATGAAGTCAGAAAAGGGTTGAAAAGTGATGATGTGGCTTTGAATGTTGCATATTGAATGTAGAAAAAGTCTTGAGTTAAAATATGTTTAAAAAAATGAAATCCCTTTGTAATAGACGAGTTTTCGTCCGAAACCGTGATACTTCGAAGGAGATTGTCCAGTTTGTACACGAAGTGCATCCAGTTTTTCCCGTAACCCTCTCAACTTTTTAGCACATGCTACGTGGGTGAAATTATGATACCATGCCAATTTTCAACCATTTCAGAGTTCATTTGCAGTGCTTTTCAATTTCAGGGTCATCTTAGCTCAAAATAAATCATGAAATGCATGAAAAATAGCAAATGAAGTCAGAAAAGGGTTGAAAAGTAATGACGTGGCTTTGAATGGTGCATATTGAATGCAGAAAAAGTCTTGAGTTAAAATATATTTAAAAAAAATGAAATCCCTTTGTATAGACGAGTTTTCGTCCGAAACCCTCATACTTCGAAGGAGATTGTCCAGTTTGTACACGAAGTGCATCCAGTTTTTCCCGTAACCCTCTCAACTTTTTAGCACATGCTACGTGGGTGAAATTATGATACCATGCCAATTTTCAACCATTTCAGAGTTCATTTGCAGTGGTTTTCAATTTCATGGTCATCTTAGCTCAAAATAAATCATGAAATGCATGAAAACTAGCAAATGAAGTCAGAACAGGGTTGAAAAGTGATGATGTGGCTTTGAATGGTGCATATTGGATGCAGAAAAAGTCTTGAGTTAAAATATGTTTAAAAAAATGAAATCCCATTGTAATAGACGAGTTTTCGTCCGAAACCCTGATACTTCGAAGGAGATTGTCCAGTTTGTACACGAAGTGCATCCAGTTTTTCCCGTAACCCTCTCACCTTTTTAGCACATGCTACGTGGGTGAAATTATGATACCATGCAAATTTTCAACCATTTCAGAGTTCATTTGCAGTAGTTTTCAATTTCAGGGTCATCTTAGCTCAAAATAAATCATGAAATGCATGAAAAATAGAAATGAAGTCAGAAAAGGGTTGAAAAGTGATGATGTGGCTTTGAATGTTGCATATTGACTGCAGAAAAAGTCTTGAGTTAAAATATGTTTAAAAAAATGAAATCCCTTTGTAATAGACGAGTTTTCGTCCGAAACCCTGATACTTCGAAGGAGATTGTCCAGTTTGTACACGAAGTGCATCCAGTTTTTCCCATAACCCTCTCAACTTTTTAGCACATGCTACGTGGGTGAAATTATGATACCATGCCAATTTTCATCCATTTCAGAGTTCATTTGCAGTGCTTTTCAATTTCAGGGTCATCTTAGCTCAAAATAAATCATGAAATACATGAAAAATAGCAAATGAAGTCAGAAAAGGGTTGAAAAGTAATGACGTGGCTTTGAATGGTGCATATTGAATGCAGAAAAAGTCTTGAGTTAAAATATATTTAAAAAAATGAAATCCCATTGTAATAGACGAGTTTTCGTCCGAAACCCTGATACTTCGAAGGAGATTGTCCAGTTTGTACACGAAGTGCATCCAGTTTTTCCCGTAACCCTCTCAACTTTTTAGCACATGCTACGTGGGTGAAATTATGATACCATGCCAATTTTCAACCATTTCAGAGTTCATTTGCAGTGGTTTTCAATTTCAGGGTCATCTTAGCTCAAAATAAATCATGAAATGCATGAAAAATAGCAAATGAAGTCAGAAAAGGGTTGAAAAGTAATGACGTGGCTTTGAATGGTGCATATTGAATGCAGAAAAAGTCTTGAGTTAAAATATATTTAAAAAAATGAAATCCCTTTGTAATAGACGAGTTTTCGTCCGAAACCCTTATACTTCGAAGGAGATTGTCTAGTTTGTACACGAAGTGCATCCAGTTTTTCCCGTAACCCTCTCAACTTTTTAGCACATGCTACGTGGGTGAAATTATGATACCATGCCAATTTTCAACCTTTTCAGAGTTCATTTGCAGTGGTTTTCAATTTCAGGGTCATCTTAGCTCAAAATAAATCATGAAATGCATGAAAAATAGCAAATGAAGTCAGAAAAGGGTTGAAAAGTGATGATGTGGCTTTCAATGGTGCATATTGGATGCAGAAAAAGTCTTGAGTTAAAATATGTTTAAAAAAATGAAATCCATTTGTAATAGACGAGTTTTCGTCCGAAACCCTGATACTTCGAAGGAGATTGTCCAGTTTGTACACGAAGTGCATCCAGTTTTTCCCGTAACCCTCTCAACTTTTTAGCACATGCTACGTGGGAGAAATTATGGTACCATGCAAATTTTCAACCATTTCATAGTTCATTTGCAGTGCTTTTCAATTTCAGGGTCATCTTAGCTCAAAATAAATCATGAAATGCATGAAAAATAGCAAATGAAGTCAGAAAAGGGTTGAAAAGTGATGATGTGGCTTTCAATGGTGCATATTGGATGCAGAAAAAGTCTTGAGTTAAAATATGTTTAAAAAAATGAAATCCCATTGTAATAGACGAGTTTTCGTCCGAAACCCTGATACTTCGAAGGAGATTGTCCAGTTTGTACACGAAGTGCATCCAGTTTTTCCCGTAACCCTCTCAACTTTTTAGCACATGCTACGTGGGTGAAATTATGATACCATGCAAATTTTCAACCATTTCAGAGTTCATTTGCAGCAGTTTTCAATTTCAGGGTCATCTTAGCTCAAAATAAATCATGAAATGCATGAAAAATAGAAATGAAGTCAGAAAAGGGTTGAAAAGTGATGATGTGGCTTTGAATGTTGCATATTGACTGCAGAAAAAGTCTTGAGTTAAAATATGTTTAAAAAAATGAAATCCCTTTGTAATAGATGAGTTTTCGTCCGAAACCCTGATACTTCGAAGGAGATTGTCCAGTTTGTACACGAAGTGCATCCAGTTTTTCCCATAACCCTCTCAACTTTTTAGCACATACTATGTGGGTGAAATTATGATACCATGCCAATTTTCATCCATTTCAGAGTTCATTTGCAGTGCTTTTCAATTTCAGGGTCATCTTAGCTCAAAATAAATCATGAAATGCATGAAAAATAGCAAATGAAGTCAGAAAAGGGTTGAAAAGTAATGACGTGGCTTTGAATGGTACATAATGAATGCAGAAAAAGTCTTGAGTTAAAATATATTTAAAAAAATGAAATCCCTTTGTAATAGACGAGTTTTCGTCCGAAACCCTGATACTTCGAAGGAGATTGTCCAGTTTGTACACGAAGTGCATCCATTTTTTCCCGTAACCCTCTCAACTTTTTAGCACATGCTACGTGGGTGAAATTATGATACCATGCCAATTTTCAACCATTTCAGAGTTCATTTGCAGTGGTTTTCAATTTCAGGGTCATCTTAGCTCAAAATAAATCATGAAATGCATGAAAAATAGCAAATGAAGTCAGAAAAGGGTTGAAAAGTAATGACGTGGCTTTGAATGGTGCATATTGAATGCAGAAAAAGTCTTGAGTTAAAATATATTTAAAAAAATGAAATCCCTTTGTAATAGACGAGTTTTCGTCCGAAACCCTTATACTTCAAAGGAGATTGTCCAGTTTGTACACGAAGTGCATCCAGTTTTTCCCGTAATCCTCTCAACTTTTGAGCACATGCTACGTGGGTGAAATTATGATACCATGCCAATTTTCAACCATTTCAGAGTTCATTTGCAGTGGTTTTCAATTTGAGGGTCATCTTAGCTCAAAATAAATCATGAAATGCATGAAAAATAGCAAATGAAGTCAGAAAAGGGTTGAAAAGTGATGATGTGGCTTTCAATGGTGCATATTGGATGCAGAAAAAGTCTTGAGTTAAAATATGTTTAAAAAAATGAAATCCATTTGTAATAGACGAGTTTTCGTCCGAAACCCTGATACTTCGAAGGAGATTGTCCAGTTTGTACACGAAGTGCATCCAGTTTTTCCCGTAACCCTCTCAACTTTTTAGCACATGCTACGTGGGTGAAATTATGGTACCATGCAAATTTTCAACCATTTCAGAGTTCATTTGCAGTGCTTTTCAATTTCAGGGTCATCTTAGCTCAAAATAAATCATGAAATGCATGAAAAATAGCAAATGAAGTCAGAAAAGGGTTGAAAAGTGATGATGTGGCTTTGAATGTTGCATATTGAATGTAGAAAAAGTATTGAGTTAAAATATGTTTAAAAAAATGAAATCCCTTTGTAATAGACGAGTTTTCGTCCGAAACCCTGATACTTCGAAGGAGATTGTCCAGTTTGTACACGAAGTGCATCCAGTTTTTCCCGTAACCCTCTCAACTTTTTAGCACATGCTACGTGGGTGAAATTATGATACCATGCAAATTTTCAACCATTTCAGAGTTCATTTGCAGTAGTTTTCAATTTCAGGGTCATCTTAGCTCAAAATAAATCATGAAATGCATGAAAAATAGAAATGAAGTCAGAAAAGGGTTGAAAAGTGATGATGTGGCTTTGAATGTTGCATATTGAATGCAGAAAAAGTCTTGAGTTAAAATATGTTTAAAAAAATGAAATCCCTTTGTAATAGACGAGTTTTCGTCCGAAACCGTGATACTTCGAAGGAGATTGTCCAGTTTGTACACGAAGTGCATCCAGTTTTTCCCGTAACCCTCTCAACTTTTTAGCACATGCTACGTGGGTGAAATTATGATACCATGCCAATTTTCAACCATTTCAGAGTTCATTTGCAGTGCTTTTCAATTTCAGGGTCATCTTAGCTCAAAATAAATCATGAAATGCATGAAAAATAGCAAATGAAGTCAGAAAAGGGTTGAAAAGTGATGATGTGGCTTTCAATGGTGCATATTGGATGCAGAAAAAGTCTTGAGTTAAAATATGTTTAAAAAAATGAAATCCATTTGTAATAGACGAGTTTTCGTCCGAAACCCTGATACTTCGAAGGAGATTGTCCAGTTTGTACACGAAGTGCATCCAGTTTTTCCCGTAACCCTCTCAACTTTTTAGCACATGCTACGTGGGTGAAATTATGATACCATGCCAATTTTCAACCATTTCAGAGTTCATTTGCAGTGGTTTTCAATTTCAGGGTCATCTTAGCTCAAAATAAATCATGAAATGCATGAAAAATAGCAAATGAAGTCAGAAAAGGGTTGAAAAGTAATGACGTGGCTTTGAATGGTGCATATTGAATGCAGAAAAAGTCTTGAGTTAAAATATATTTAAAAAATGAAATCCCTTTGTAATAGACGAGTTTTCGTCCGAAACCCTCATACTT
Source organism: Elymus sibiricus (assembly GCA_039707655.1). Lineage (NCBI taxonomy): Eukaryota > Viridiplantae > Streptophyta > Magnoliopsida > Poales > Poaceae > Elymus > Elymus sibiricus. Next base: position 386,573,314 of record CM077671.1, read on the forward strand.
CGAAGGAGATTGTCCAGTTTGTACACGAAGTGCATCCAGTTTTTCCCGTAACCCTCTCAACTTTTTAGCACATGCTACGTGGGTGAAATTATGATACCATGCCAATTTTCAACCATTTCGGAGTTCATTTGCAGTAGTTTTCAATTTCAGGGTCATCTTAGCTCAAAATAAATCATGAAATGCATGAAAAATAGAAATGAAGTCAGAAAAGGGTTGAAAAGTGATGACGTGGCTTTGAATGTTGCATATTGAATGCAGAAAAAGTCTTGAGTTAAAATATGTTTAAAAAAATGAAATCCCTTTGTAATAGACGAGTTTTCGTCCGAAACCCTCATACTTCGAAGGAGATTGTCAAGTTTGTACACGAAGTGCATCCACTTTTTCCCGTAACCCTCTCAACTTTTTAGCACATGCTACGTGGGTGAAATTATGATACCATGCCAATTTTCAACCATTTCAGAGTTCATTTGCAGTGCTTTTCAATTTCAGGGTCATCTTAGCTCAAAATAAATCATGAAATGCATGAAAAATAGCAAATGAAGTCAGAAAAGGGTTGAAAAGTAATGACGTGGCTTTGAATGGTGCATATTGAATGCAGAAAAAGTCTTGAGTTAAAATATATTTAAAAAAATGAAATCCCTTTGTAATAGACGAGTTTTCGTCCGAAACCCTGAAACTTCGAAGGAGATTGTCCAGTTTGTACACGAAGTGCATCCAGTTTTTCCCGTAACCCTCTCAACTTTTTAGCACATGCTACGTGGGTGAAATTATGATACCATGCCAATTTTCAACCATTTCAGAGTTCATTTGCAGTGGTTTTCAATTTCAGGGTCATCTTAGCTCAAAATAAATCATGAAATGCATGAAAAATAGCAAATGAAGTCAGAAAAGGGTTGAAAAGTAATGACGTGGCTTTGAATGGTGCATATTGAATGCAGAAAAAGTCTTGAGTTAAAATATATTTAAAAAAATGAAATCCCTTTGTAATAGACGAGTTTTCGTCCGAAACCCTGATACTTCGAAGGAGATTGTCCATTTTGTACACGAAGTGCATCCAGTTTTTCCCGTAACCCTCTCAACTTTTTAGCACATGCTACGTGGGTGAAATTATGATACCATGCCAATTTTCAACCATTTCAGAGTTCATTTGCAGTGGTTTTCAATTTCAGGGTCATCTTAGCTCAAAATAAATCATGAAATGCATGAAAAATAGCAAATGAAGTCAGAAAAGGGTTGAAAAGTGATGATGTGGCTTTGAATGGTGCATATTGGATGCAAAAAAAGTCTTGAGTTAAAATATGTTTAAAAAAATGAAATCCCTTTGTAATAGACGAGTTTTCGTCCGAAACCCTGATACTTCGAAGGAGATTGTCCAGTTTGTACACGAAGTGCATCCAGTTTTTCCCGTAACCCTCTCAACTTTTTAGCACATGCTACGTGGGTGAAATTATGATACCATGCCAATTTTCAACCATTTCAGAGTTCATTTGCAGTGGTTTTCAATTTCAGGGTCATCTTAGCTCAAAATAAATCATGAAATGCATGAAAAATAGCAAATGAAGTCAGAAAAGGGTTGAAAAGTCATGACGTGGCTTTGAATGGTGCATATTGGATGCATAAAAAGTCTTGAGTTAAAATATGTTTAAAAAAATGAAATCCCTTTGTAATAGACGAGTTTTCGTCCGAAACCCTGATACTTCGAAGGAGATTGTCCAGTTTGTACACGAAGTGCATCCAGTTTTTCCCGTAACCCTCTCAACTTTTTAGCACATGCTACGTGGGTGAAATTATGATACCATGCCAATTTTCAACCATTTCACAGTTCATTTGCAGTGGTTTTCAATTTCAGGGTCATCTTAGCTCAAAATAAATCATGAAATGCATGAAAAATAGCAAATGAAGTCAGAAAAGGGTTGAAAAGTGATGATGTGGCTTTGAATGGTGCATATTGGATGCAGAAAAAGTCTTGAGTTAAAATATGTTTAAAAAAATGAAATCCCTTTGTAATAGACGAGTTTTCGTCCGAAACCCTGATACTTCGAAGGAGATTGTCCAGTTTGTACACGAAGTGCATCCAGTTTTTCCCGTAACCCTCTCAACTTTTTAGCACATGCTACGTGGGAGAAATTATGATACCATGCCAATTTTCAACCATTTCAGAGTTCATTTGCAGTGGTTTTCAATTTCAGGGTCATCTTAGCTCAAAATAAATCATGAAATGCATGAAAAATAGCAAATGAAGTCAGAAAAGGGTTGAAAAGTAATGACGTGGCTTTGAATGGTGCATATTGAATGCAGAAAAAGTCTTGAGTTAAAATATATTTAAAAAAATGAAATCCCTTTGTAATAGACGAGTTTTCGTCCGAAACCCTCATACTTCGAAGGAGATTGTCCAGTTTGTACACGAAGTGCATCCAGTTTTTCCCGTAACCCTCTCAACTTTTTAGCACATGCTACGTGGGTGAAATTATGATACCATGCCAATTTTCAACCATTTCGGAGTTCATTTGCAGTGGTTTTCAATTTCAGGGTCATCTTAGCTCAAAATAAATCATGAAATGCATGAAAAATAGCAAATGAAGTCAGAAAAGGGTTGAAAAGTAATGACGTGGCTTTGAATGGTGCATATTGAATGCAGAAAAAGTCTTGAGTTAAAATATATTTAAAAAAATGAAATCCCTTTGTAATAGACGAGTTTTCGTCCGAAACCCTGATACTTCGAAGGAGATTGTCCAGTTTGTACACGAAGTGCATCCAGTTTTTCCCGTAACCCTCTCAACTTTTTAGCACATGCTACGTGGGTGAAATTATGATACCATGCCAATTTTCAACCATTTCAGAGTTCATTTGCAGTGGTTTTCAATTTCAGGGTCATCTTAGCTCAAAATAAATCATGAAATGCATGAAAAATAGCAAATGAAGTCAGAAAAGGGTTGAAAAGTAATGACGTGGCTTTGAATGGTGCATATTGGATGCAGAAAAAGTCTTGAGTTAAAATATGTTTTAAAAAATGAAATCCCTTTGTAATAGACGAGTTTTCGTCCGAAACCCTGATACTTCGAAGGAGATTGTCCAATTTGTACACGAAGTGCATCCAGTTTTTCCCGTAACCCTCTCAACTTTTTAGCACATGCTACGTGGGAGAAATTATGATACCATGCCAATTTTCAACCATTTCAGAGTTCATTTGCAGTGGTTTTCAATTTCAGGGTCATCTTAGCTCAAAATAAATCATGAAATGCATGAAAAATAGCAAATGAAGTCAGAAAAGGGTTGAAAAGTAATGACGTGGCTTTGAATGGTGCATATTGGATGCAGAAAAAGTATTGAGTTAAAATATGTTTAAAAAATGAAATCCCTTTGTAATAGACGAGTTTTCGTCCGAAACCCTCATACTTCGAAGGAGATTGTCCAGTTTGTACACGAAGTGCATCCAGTTTTTCCCGTAACCCTCTCAACTTTTTAGCACATGCTACGTGGGTGAAATTATGATACCATGCCAATTTTCAACCATTTCACAGTTCATTTGCAGTGGTTTTCAATTTCAGGGTCATCTTAGCTCAAAATAAATCATGAAATGCATGAAAAATAGCAAATGAAGTCAGAAAAGGGTTGAAAAGTGATGATGTGGCTTTGAATGGTGCATATTGGATGCAGAAAAAGTCTTGAGTTAAAATATGTTTAAAAAAATGAAATCCCTTTGTAATAGACGAGTTTTCGTCCGAAACCCTGATACTTCGAAGGAGATTGTCCAGTTTGTACACGAAGTGCATCCAGTTTTTCCCGTAACCCTCTCAACTTTTTAGCACATGCTACGTGGGAGAAATTATGATACCATGCCAATTTTCAACCATTTCAGAGTTCATTTGCAGTGGTTTTCAATTTCAGGGTCATCTTAGCTCAAAATAAATCATGAAATGCATGAAAAATAGCAAATGAAGTCAGAAAAGGGTTGAAAAGTAATGACGTGGCTTTGAATGGTGCATATTGAATGCAGAAAAAGTCTTGAGTTAAAATATATTTAAAAAAATGAAATCCCTTTGTAATAGACGAGTTTTCGTCCGAAACCCTCATACTTCGAAGGAGATTGTCCAGTTTGTACACGAAGTGCATCCAGTTTTTCCCGTAACCCTCTCAACTTTTTAGCACATGCTACGTGGGTGAAATTATGATACCATGCCAATTTTCAACCATTTCAGAGTTCATTTGCAGTGGTTTTCAATTTCAGGGTCATCTTAGCTCAAAATAAATCATGAAATGCATGAAAAATAGCAAATGAAGTCAGAAAAGGGTTGAAAAGTAATGACGTGGCTTTGAATGGTGCATATTGGATGCAGAAAAAGTCTTGAGTTAAAATATGTTTTAAAAAATGAAATCCCTTTGTAATAGACGAGTTTTCGTCCGAAACCCTGATACTTCGAAGGAGATTGTCCAATTTGTACACGAAGTGCATCCAGTTTTTCCCGTAACCCTCTCAACTTTTTAGCACATGCTACGTGGGAGAAATTATGATACCATGCCAATTTTCAACCATTTCAGAGTTCATTTGCAGTGGTTTTCAATTTCAGGGTCATCTTAGCTCAAAATAAATCATGAAATGCATGAAAAATAGCAAATGAAGTCAGAAAAGGGTTGAAAAGTAATGACGTGGCTTTGAATGGTGCATATTGGATGCAGAAAAAGTATTGAGTTAAAATATGTTTAAAAAATGAAATCCCTTTGTAATAGACGAGTTTTCGTCCGAAACCCTCATACTTCGAAGGAGATTGTCCAGTTTGTACACGAAGTGCATCCAGTTTTTCCCGTAACCCTCTCAACTTTTTAGCACATGCTACGTGGGTGAAATTATGATACCATGCCAATTTTCAACCATTTCACAGTTCATTTGCAGTGGTTTTCAATTTCAGGGTCATCTTAGCTCAAAATAAATCATGAAATGCATGAAAAATAGCAAATGAAGTCAGAAAAGGGTTGAAAAGTGATGATGTGGCTTTGAATGGTGCATATTGGATGCAGAAAAAGTCTTGAGTTAAAATATGTTTAAAAAAATGAAATCCCTTTGTAATAGACGAGTTTTCGTCCGAAACCCTCATACTTCGAAGGAGATTGTCCAGTTTGTACACGAAGTGCATCCAGTTTTTCCCGTAACCCTCTCAACTTTTTAGCACATGCTACGTGGGTGAAATTATGATACCATGCCAATTTTCATCCATTTCGAAGTTCATTTGCAGTGGTTTTCAATTTCAGGGTCATCTTAGCTCAAAATAAATCATGAAATGCATGAAAAATAGCAAATGAAGTCAGAAAAGGGTTGAAAAGTAATGACGTGGCTTTGAATGGTGCATATTGAATGCAGAAAAAGTCTTGAGTTAAAATATATTTAAAAAAATGAAATCCCTTTGTAATAGACGAGTTTTCGTCCGAAACCCTGATACTTCGAAGGAGATTGTCCAGTTTGTACACGAAGTGCATCCAGTTTTTCCCGTAACCCTCTCAACTTTTTAGCACATGCTACGTGGGTGAAATTATGATACCATGCCAATTTTCAACCATTTCAGAGTTCATTTGCAGTGGTTTTCAATTTCAGGGTCATCTTAGCTCAAAATAAATCATGAAATGCATGAAAAATAGCAAATGAGGTCAGAAAAGGGTTGAAAAGTGATGATGTGGCTTTGAATGGTGCATATTGGATGCAGAAAAAGTCTTGAGTTAAAATATGTTTAAAAAATGAAATCCATTTGTAATAGACGAGTTTTCGTCCGAAACCCTGATACTTCGAAGGAGATTGTCCAGTTTGTACACGAAGTGCATCCAGTTTTTCCCGTAACCCTCTCAACTTTTTAGCACATGCTACGTGGGTGAAATTATGATACCATGCCAATTTTCAACCATTTCAGAGTTCATTTGCAGTGGTTTTCAATTTCAGGGTCATCTTAGCTCAAAATAAATCATGAAATGCATGAAAAATAGCAAATGAAGTCAGAAAAGGGTTGAAAAGTAATGACGTGGCTTTGAATGGTGCATATTGGATGCAGAAAAAGTCTTGAGTTAAAATATGTTTTAAAAAATGAAATCCCTTTGTAATAGACGAGTTTTCGTCCGAAACCCTGATACTTCGAAGGAGATTGTCCAGTTTGTACACGAAGTGCATCCAGTTTTTCCCGTAACCCTCTCAACTTTTTAGCACATGCTACGTGGGAGAAATTATGATACCATGCCAATTTTCAACCATTTCAGAGTTCATTTGCAGTGGTTTTCAATTTCAGGGTCATCTTAGCTCAAAATAAATCATGAAATGCATGAAAAATAGCAAATGAAGTCAGAAAAGGGTTGAAAAGTAATGACGTGGCTTTGAATGGTGCATATTGGATGCAGAAAAAGTATTGAGTTAAAATATGTTTAAAAAATGAAATCCCTTTGTAATAGACGAGTTTTCGTCCGAAACCCTCTTACTTCGAAGGAGATTGTCCAGTTTGTACACGAAGTGCATCCAGTTTTTCCCGTAACCCTCTCAACTTTTTAGCACATGCTACGTGGGTGAAATTATGATACCATGCCAATTTTCAACCATTTCGGAGTTCATTTGCAGTGGTTTTCAATTTCAGGGTCATCTTAGCTCAAAATAAATCATGAAATGCATGAAAAATAGCAAATGAGGTCAGAAAAGGGTTGAAAAGTGATGATGTGGCTTTGAATGGTGCATATTGGATGCAGAAAAAGTCTTGAGTTAAAATATGTTTAAAAAATGAAATCCATTTGTAATAGACGAGTTTTCGTCCGAAACCCTGATACTTCGAAGGAGATTGTCCAGTTTGTACACGAAGTGCATCCAGTTTTTCCCGTAACCCTCTCAACTTTTTAGCACATGCTACGTGGGTGAAATTATGATACCATGGCAATTTTCAACCATTTCAGAGTTCATTTGCAGTGGTTTTCAATTTCAGGGTCATCTTAGCTCAAAATAAATCATGAAATGCATGAAAAATAGCAAATGAAGTCAGAAAAGGGTTGAAAAGTAATGACGTGGCTTTGAATGGTGCATATTGGATGCAGAAAAAGTCTTGAGTTAAAATATGTTTTAAAAAATGAAATCCCTTTGTAATAGACGAGTTTTCGTCCGAAACCCTGATACTTCGAAGGAGATTGTCCAGTTTGTACACGAAGTGCATCCAGTTTTTCCCGTAACCCTCTCAACTTTTTAGCACATGCTACGTGGGAGAAATTATGATACCATGCCAATTTTCAACCATTTCAGAGTTCATTTGCAGTGGTTTTCAATTTCAGGGTCATCTTAGCTCAAAATAAATCATGAAATGCATGAAAAATAGCAAATGAAGTCAGAAAAGGGTTGAAAAGTAATGACGTGGCTTTGAATGGTGCATATTGGATGCAGAAAAAGTATTGAGTTAAAATATGTTTAAAAAATGAAATCCCTTTGTAATAGACGAGTTTTCGTCCGAAACCCTCTTACTTCGAAGGAGATTGTCCAGTTTGTACACGAAGTGCATCCAGTTTTTCCCGTAACCCTCTCAACTTTTTAGCACATGCTACGTGGGTGAAATTATGATACCATGCCAATTTTCAACCATTTCGGAGTTCATTTGCAGTGGTTTTCAATTTCAGGGTCATCTTAGCTCAAAATAAATCATGAAATGCATGAAAAATAGCAAATGAAGTCAGAAAAGGGTTGAAAAGTAATGACATGGCTTTGAATGGTGCATATTGAATGCAGAAAAAGTCTTGAGTTAAAATATATTTAAAAAAATGAAATCCCTTTGTAATAGACGAGTTTTCGTCCGAAACCCTGATACTTCGAAGGAGATTGTCCAGTTTGTACACGAAGTGCATCCAGTTTTTCCCGTAACCCTCTCAACTTTTTAGCACATGCTACGTGGGTGAAATTATGATACCATGCCAATTTTCAACCATTTCAGAGTTCATTTGCAGTGGTTTTCAATTTCAGGGTCATCCTAGCTCAAAATAAATCATGAAATGCATGAAAAATAGCAAATGAAGTCAGAAAAGGGTTGAAAAGTGATGATGTGGCTTTGAATGGTGCATATTGGATGCAGAAAAAGTCTTGAGTTAAAATATGTTTAAAAAAATGAAATCCATTTGTAATAGACGAGTTTTCGTCCGAAACCGTGATACTTCGAAGAAGATTGTCCAGTTTGTACACGAAGTGCATCCAGTTTTTCCCGTAACCCTCTCAACTTTTTAGCACATGCTACGTGGGTGAAATTATGATACCATGCCAATTTTCAACCATTTCAGAGTTCATTTGCAGTGGTTTTCAATTTCAGGGTCATCTTAGCTCAAAATAAATCAGGAAATGCATGAAAAATAGCAAATGAAGTCAGAAAAGGGTTGAAAAGTGATGATGTGGCTTTGAATGGTGCATATTGGATGCAGAAAAAGTCTTGAGTTAAAATATATTTAAAAAAATGAAATCCCTTTGTAATAGACGAGTTTTCGTCCGAAACCCTGATACTTCGAAGGAGATTGTCCAGTTTGTACACGAAGTGCATCCAGTTTTTCCCGTAACCCTCTCAACTTTTTAGCACATGCTACGTGGGTGAAATTATGATACCATGCCAATTTTCAACCATTTCAGAGTTCATTTGCAGTGGTTTTCAATTTCAGGGTCATCCTAGCTCAAAATAAATCATGAAATGCATGAAAAATAGCAAATGAAGTCAGAAAAGGGTTGAAAAGTCATGACGTGGCTTTGAATGGTGCATATTGGATGCATAAAAAGTCTTGAGTTAAAATATGTTCAAAAAAATGAAATCCCTTTGTAATAGACGAGTTTTCGTCCGAAACCCTGATACTTCGAAGGAGATTGTCCAGTTTGTACACGAAGTGCATCCAGTTTTTCCCGTAACCCTCTCAACTTTTTAGCACATGCTACGTGGGTGAAATTATGATACCATGCCAATTTTCAACCATTTCACAGTTCATTTGCAGTGGTTTTCAATTTCAGGGTCATCTTAGCTCAAAATAAATCATGAAATGCATGAAAAATAGCAAATGAAGTCAGAAAAGGGTTGAAAAGTGATGATGTGGCTTTGAATGGTGCATATTGGATGCAGAAAAAGTCTTGAGTTAAAATATGTTTAAAAAAATGAAATCCCTTTGTAATAGACGAGTTTTCGTCCGAAACCCTGATACTTCGAAGGAGATTGTCCAGTTTGTACACGAAGTGCATCCAGTTTTTCCCGTAACCCTCTCAACTTTTTAGCACATGCTACGTGGGAGAAATTATGATACCATGCCAATTTTCAACCATTTCAGAGTTCATTTGCAGTGGTTTTCAATTTCAGGGTCATCTTAGCTCAAAATAAATCATGAAATGCATAAAAAATAGCAAATGAAGTCAGAAAAGGGTTGAAAAGTAATGACGTGGCTTTGAATGGTGCATATTGAATGCAGAAAAAGTCTTGAGTTAAAATATATTTAAAAAAAAGAAATCCCTTTGTAATAGACGAGTTTTCGTCCGGAACCCTCATACTTCGAAGGAGATTGTCCAGTTTGTACACGAAGTGCATCCAGTTTTTCCCGTAACCCTCTCAACTTTTTAGCACATGCTACGTGGGTGAAATTATGATACCATGCCAATTTTCAACCATTTCAGAGTTCATTTGCAGTGGTTTTCAATTTCAGGGTCATCTTAGCTCAAAATAAATCATGAAATGCATGAAAAATAGCAAATGAAGTCAGAAAAGGGTTGAAAAGTAATGACGTGGCTTTGAATGGTGCATATTGAATGCAGAAAAAGTCTTAAGTTAAAATATATTTTAAAAAATGAAATCCCTTTGTAATAGACGAGTTTTCGTCCAAAACCCTCATACTTCGAAGGAGATTGTCCAGTTTGTACACGAAGTGCATCCAGTTTTTCCCGTAACCCTCTCAACTTTTTAGCACATGCTACGTGGGTGAAATTATGATACCATGCCAATTTTCAACCATTTCAGAGTTCATTTGCAGTGGTTTTCAATTTCAGGGTCATCTTAGCTCAAAATAAATCATGAAATGCATGAAAAATAGCAAATGAAGTCAGAAAAGGGTTGAAAAGTAATGACGTGGCTTTGAATGGTGCATATTGAATGCAGAAAAAGTCTTGAGTTAAAATATATTTAAAAAAATGAAATCCCTTTGTAATAGACGAGTTTTCGTCCGAAACCCTCATACTTCGAAGGAGATTGTCCAGTTTGTACACGAAGTGCATCCAGTTTTTCCCGTAACCCTCTCAACTTTTTAGCACATGCTACGTGGGTGAAATTATGAAACCATGCCAATTTTCAACCATTTCGGAGTTCATTTGCAGTGGTTTTCAATTTCAGGGTCATCTTAGCTCAAAATAAATCATGAAATGCATGAAAAATAGCAAATGAAGTCAGAAAAGGGTTGAAAAGTAATGACGTGGCTTTGAATGGTGCATATTGAATGCAGAAAAAGTCTTGAGTTAAAATATATTTAAAAAAATGAAATCCCTTTGTAATAGACGAGTTTTCGTCCGAAACCCTGATACTTCGAAGGAGATTGTCCAGTTTGTACACGAAGTGCATCCAGTTTTTCCCGTAACCCTCTCAACTTTTTAGCACATGCTACGTGGGTGAAATTATGATACCATGCCAATTTTCAACCATTTCAGAGTTCATTTGCAGTGGTTTTCAATTTCAGGGTCATCTTAGCTCAAAATAAATCATGAAATGCATGAAAAATAGCAAATGAGGTCAGAAAAGGGTTGAAAAGTGATGATGTGGCTTTGAATGGTGCATATTGGATGCAGAAAAAGTCTTGAGTTAAAATATGTTTAAAAAAATGAAATCCATTTGTAATAGACGAGTTTTCGTCCGAAACCCTGATACTTCGAAGGAGATTGTCCAGTTTGTACACGAAGTGCATCCAGTTTTTCCCGTAACCCTCTCAACTTTTTAGCACATGCTACGTGGGTGAAATTATGATACCATGCCAATTTTCAACCATTTCAGAGTTCATTTGCAGTGGTTTTCAATTTCAGGGTCATCTTAGCTCAAAATAAATCATGAAATGCATGAAAAATAGCAAATGAAGTCAGAAAAGGGTTGAAAAGTGATGATGTGGATTTGAATGGTGCATATTGGATGCAGAAAAAGTCTTGAGTTAAAATATGTTTAAAAAAATGAAATCCCTTTGTAGTAGACGAGTTTTCGTCCGAAACCCTGATACTTCGAAGGAGATTGTCCAGTTTGTACACGAAGTGCATCCAGTTTTTCCCGTAACCCTCTCAACTTTTTAGCACATGCTACGTGGGAGAAATTATGATACCATGCCAATTTTCAACCATTTCAGAGTTCATTTGCAGTGGTTTTCAATTTCAGGGTCATCTTAGCTCAAAATAAATCATGAAATGCATGAAAAATATCAAATGAAGTCAGAAAAGGGTTGAAAAGTAATGACGTGGCTTTGAATGGTGCATATTGAATGCAGAAAAAGTATTGAGTTAAAATATATTTTAAAAAATGAAATCCCTTTGTAATAGACGAGTTTTCGTCCGAAACCCTCATACTTCGAAGGAGATTGTCCAGTTTGTACACGAAGTGCATCCAGTTTTTCCCGTAACCCTCTCAACTTTTTAGCACATGCTACGTGGGTGAAATTATGATACCATGCCAATTTTCAACCATTTCGGAGTTCATTTGCAGTGGTTTTCAATTTCAGGGTCATCTTAGCTCAAAATAAATCATGAAATGCATGAAAAATAGCAAATGAAGTCAGAAAAGGGTTGAAAAGTAATGACGTGGCTTTGAATGGTGCATATTGAATGCAGAAAAAGTCTTGAGTTAAAATATATTTAAAAAAATGAAATCCCTTTGTAATAGACGAGTTTTCGTCCGAAACCCTGATACTTCGAAGGAGATTGTCCAGTTTGTACACGAAGTGCATCCAGTTTTTCCCGTAACCCTCTCAACTTTTTAGCACATGCTACGTGGGTGAAATTATGATACCATGCCAATTTTCAACCATTTCAGAGTTCATTTGCAGTGGTTTTCAATTTCAGGGTCATCCTAGCTCAAAATAAATCATGAAATGCATGAAAAATAGCAAATGAAGTCAGAAAAGGGTTGAAAAGTGATGATGTGGCCTTGAATGGTGCATATTGGATGCAGAAAAAGTCTTGAGTTAAAATATGTTTAAAAAAATGAAATCCATTTGTAATAGACGAGTTTTCGTCCGAAACCGTGATACTTCGAAGAAGATTGTCCAGTTTGTACACGAAGTGCATCCAGTTTTTCCCGTAACCCTCTCAACTTTTTAGCACATGCTACGTGGGTGAAATTATGATACCATGCCAATTTTCAACCATTTCAGAGTTCATTTGCAGTGGTTTTCAATTTCAGGGTCATCTTAGCTCAAAATAAATCAGGAAATGCATGAAAAATAGCAAATGAAGTCAGAAAATGGTTGAAAAGTGATGATGTGGCTTTGAATGGTGCATATTGGATGCAGAAAAAGTCTTGAGTTAAAATATATTTAAAAAAATGAAATCCCTTTGTAATAGACGAGTTTTCGTCCGAAACCCTGATACTTCGAAGGAGATTGTCCAGTTTGTACACGAAGTGCATCCAGTTTTTCCCGTAACCCTCTCAACTTTTTAGCACATGCTACGTGGGTGAAATTATGATACCATGCCAATTTTCAACCATTTCAGAGTTCATTTGCAGTGGTTTTCAATTTCAGGGTCATCCTAGCTCAAAATAAATCATGAAATGCATGAAAAATAGCAAATGAAGTCAGAAAAGGGTTGAAAAGTGATGATGTGGCTTTGAATGGTGCATACTGAATGAAAAAAAAGTCTTGAGTTAAAATATGTTTAAAAAAATGAAATCCATTTGTAATAGATGAGTTTTCGTCCGAAACCCTGATACTTCGAAGCACATTGTCCAGTTTGTACACGAAGTGCATCCAGTTTTTCCCGTAACCCTCTCAACTTTTTAGCACATGCTACGTGGCTTTGAATGGTGCGTACTGAATGAAAAAAAGTCTTGAGTTAAAATATGTTTAAAAAAATGAAATCCCTTTGTGATAGACGAGTTTTCGTCCGAAACCCTCATACTTCGAAGGAGATTGTCCAGTTTGTACACGAAGTGCATCCAGTTTTTCCCGTAACCCTCTCAACTTTTTAGCACATGCTACGTGGGTGAAATTATGATACCATGCCAATTTTCAACCATTTCAGAGTTCATTTGCAGTGCTTTTCAATTTCAGGGTCATCTTAGCTCAAAATAAATCATGAAATGCATGAAAAATAGCAAATGAAGTCAGAAAAGGGTTGAAAAGTGATGACGTGGCTTTGAATGGCGCATATTGAATGCAGAAAAAGTCTTGAGTTAAAATATATTTAAAAAAATGAAATCCCTTTGTAATAGACGAGTTTTCGTCCAAAACCCTCATACTTCGAAGGAGATTGTCCAGTTTGTACACGAAGTGCATCCAGTTTTTCCCGTAACCCTCTCAACTTTTTAGCACATGCTACGTGGGTGAAATTATGATACCATGCCAATTTTCAACCATTTCAGAGTTCATTTGCAGTGGTTTTCAATTTCAGGGTCATCTTAGCTCAAAATAAATCATGAAATGCATGAAAAATAGCAAATGAAGTCAGAAAAGGGTTGAAAAGTAATGACGTGGCTTTGAATGGTGCATATTGAATGCAGAAAAAGTCTTAAGTTAAAATATATTTAAAAAAATGAAATCCCTTTGTAATAGACGAGTTTTCGTCCAAAACCCTCATACTTCGAAGGAGATTGTCCAGTTTGTACACGAAGTGCATCCAGTTTTTCCCGTAACCCTCTCAACTTTTTAGCACATGCTACGTGGGTGAAATTATGATACCATGCCAATTTTCAACCATTTCAGAGTTCATTTGCAGTGGTTTTCAATTTCAGGGTCATCCTAGCTCAAAATAAATCATGAAATGCATGAAAAATAGCAAATGAAGTCAGAAAAGGGTTGAAAAGTGATGATGTGGCTTTGAATGGTGCATACTGAATGAAAAAAAAGTCTTGAGTTAAAATATGTTTAAAAAAATGAAATCCATTTGTAATAGATGAGTTTTCGTCCGAAACCCTGATACTTCGAAGCACATTGTCCAGTTTGTACACGAAGTGCATCCAGTTTTTCCCGTAACCCTCTCAACTTTTTAGCACATGCTACGTGGCTTTGAATGGTGCGTACTGAATGAAAAAAAGTCTTGAGTTAAAATATGTTTAAAAAAATGAAATCCCTTTGTGATAGACGAGTTTTCGTCCGAAACCCTCATACTTCGAAGGAGATTGTCCAGTTTGTACACGAAGTGCATCCAGTTTTTCCCGTAACCCTCTCAACTTTTTAGCACATGCTACGTGGGTGAAATTATGATACCATGCCAATTTTCAACTATTTCAGAGTTCATTTGCAGTGCTTTTCAATTTCAGGGTCATCTTAGCTCAAAATAAATCATGAAATGCATGAAAAATAGCAAATGAAGTCAGAAAAGGGTTGAAAAGTAATGACGTGGCTTTGAATGGTGCATATTGAATGCAGAAAAAGTCTTAAGTTAAAATATATTTAAAAAAATGAAATCCCTTTGTAATAGACGAGTTTTCGTCCGAAACCCTGATACTTCTTAGGAGATTGTCTAGTTTGTACACGAAGTGCATCCAGTTTTTCCCGTAACCCTCTCAACTTTTTAGCACATGCTACGTTGGTGAAATTATGATACCATGCCAATTTTCAACCATTTCAGAGTTCATTTGCAGTGCTTTTCAATTTCAGGGTCATCTTAGCTCCAAATAAATCATGAAATGCATGAAAAATAGCAAATGAAGTCAGAAAAGGGTTGAAAAGTGATGATGTGGCTTTGAATGGTGCGTACTGAATGAAAAAAAAGTCTTGAGTTAAAATATGTTTAAAAAAATGAAATCCCTTTGTGATAGACGAGTTTTCGTCCGAAACCCTCATACTTCGAAGGAGATTGTCCAGTTTGTACACGAAGTGCATCCAGTTTTTCCCGTAACCCTCTCAACTTTTTAGCACATGCTACGTGGGTGAAATTATGATACCATGCCAATTTTCAACCATTTCAGAGTTCATTTGCAGTGCTTTTCAATTTCAGGGTCATCTTAGCTCAAAATAAATCATGAAATGCATGAAAAATAGCAAATGAAGTCAGAAAAGGGTTGAAAAGTGATGACGTGGCTTTGAATGGCGCATATTGAATGCAGAAAAAGTCTTGAGTTAAAATATATTAAAAAAAATGAAATCCCTTTGTAATAGACGAGTTTTCGTCCGAAACCCTGATACTTCGAAGGAGATTGTCCTGTTTGTACACGAAGTGCATCCAGTTTTTCCCGTAACCCTCTCAACTTTTTAGCACATGCTACGTGGGTGAAATTATGATACCATGCCAATTTTCAACCATTTCAGAGTTCATTTGCAGTGCTTTTCAATTTCAGGGTCATCTTAGCTCCAAATAAATCATGAAATGCATGAAAAATAGCAAATGAAGTCAGAAAAGGGTTGAAAAGTGATGATGTGGCTTTGAATGGTGCATATTGGATGCAGAAAAAGTCTTGAGTTAAAATATGTTTAAAAAAATGAAATCCCTTTGTAATAGACGAGTTTTCGTCCAAAACCCTCATACTTCGAAGGAGATTGTCCTGTTTGTACACGAAGTGCATCCAGTTTTTCCCGTAACCCTCTCAACTTTTTAGCACATGCTATGTGGGAGAAATTATGATACCATGCCAATTTTCAACCATTTCAGAGTTCATTTGCAGTGGTTTTCAATTTCAGGGTCATCTTAGCTCAAAATAAATCATGAAATGCATGAAAAATAGCAAATGAAGTCAGAAAAGGGTTGAAAAGTAATGACGTGGCTTTGAATGGTGCATATTGAATGCAGAAAAAGTCTTAAGTTAAAATATATTTAAAAAAATGAAATCCCTTTGTAATAGACGAGTTTTCGTCCGAAACCCTCATACTTCGAAGGAGATTGTCCAGTTTGTACACGAAGTGCATCCAGTTTTTCCCGTAACCCTCTCAACTTTTTAGCACATGCTATGTGGGAGAAATTATGATACCATGCCAATTTTCAACCATTTCAGAGTTCATTTGCAGTTGTTTTCAATTTCAGGGTCATCTTAGCTCAAAATAAATCATGAAATGCATGAAAAATAGCAAATGAAGTCAGAAAAGGGTTGAAAAGTAATGACGTGGCTTTGAATGGTGCATATTGAATGCAGAAAAAGTCTTAAGTTAAAATATATTTAAAAAAATGAAATCCCTTTGTAATAGACGAGTTTTCGTCCAAAACCCTCATACTTCGAAGGAGATTGTCCAGTTTGTACACGAAGTGCATCCAGTTTTTCCCGTAACCCTCTCAACTTTTTAGCACATGCTACGTGGGTGAAATTATGATACCATGCCAATTTTCAACCATTTCAGAGTTCATTTGCAGTGGTTTTCAATTTCAGGGTCATCTTAGCTCAAAATAAATCATGAAATGCATGAAAAATAGCAACTGAAGTCAGAAAAGGGTTGAAAAGTAATGACGTGGCTTTGAATGGTGCATATTGAATGCAGAAAAAGTCTTGAGTTAAAATATATTTAAAAAAATGAAATCCCTTTGTAATAGACGAGTTTTCGTCCGCAACCCTCATACTTCGAAGGAGATTGTCCAGTTTGTACACGAAGTGCATCCAGTTTTTCCCGTAACCCTCTCAACTTTTTAGCACATGCTACGTGGGTGAAATTATGATACCATGCCAATTTTCAACCATTTCGGAGTTCATTTGCAGTGGTTTTCAATTTCAGGGTCATCTTAGCTCAAAATAAATCATGAAATGCATGAAAAATAGCAAATGAAGTCAGAAAAGGGTTGAAAAGTAATGACGTGGCTTTGAATGGTGCATATTGAATGCAGAAAAAGTCTTGAGTTAAAATATATTTAAAAAAATGAAATCCCTTTGTAATAGACGAGTTTTCGTCCGAAACCCTGATACTTCGAAGGAGATTGTCCAGTTTGTACACGAAGTGCATCCAGTTTTTCCCGTAACCCTCTCAACTTTTTAGCACATGCTACGTGGGTGAAATTATGATACCATGCCAATTTTCAACCATTTCAGAGTTCATTTGCAGTGGTTTTCAATTTCAGGGTCATCTTAGCTCAAAATAAATCATGAAATGCATGAAAAATAGCAAATGAGGTCAGAAAAGGGTTGAAAAGTGATGATGTGGCTTTGAATGGTGCATATTGGATGCAGAAAAAGTCTTGAGTTAAAATATGTTTAAAAAAATGAAATCCATTTGTAATAGACGAGTTTTCGTCCGAAACCCTGATACTTCGAAGGAGATTGTCCAGTTTGTACACGAAGTGCATCCAATTTTTCCCGTAACCCTCTCAACTTTTTAGCACATGCTACGTGGGTGAAATTATGATACCATGCCAATTTTCAACCATTTCAGAGTTCATTTGCAGTGGTTTTCAATTTCAGGGTCATCTTAGCTCAAAATAAATCATGAAATGCATGAAAAATAGCAAATGAAGTCAGAAAAGGGTTGAAAAGTGATGATGTGGCTTTGAATGGTGCATATTGGATGCAGAAAAAGTCTTGAGTTAAAATATGTTTTAAAAAATGAAATCCCTTTGTAATAGACGAGTTTTCGTCCGAAACCCTGATACTTCGAAGGAGATTGTCCAGTTTGTACACGAAGTGCATCCAGTTTTTCCCGTAACCCTCTCAACTTTTTAGCACATGCTACGTGGGAGAAATTATGATACCATGCCAATTTTCAACCATTTCAGAGTTCATTTGCAGTGGTTTTCAATTTCAGGGTCATCTTAGCTCAAAATAAATCATGAAATGCATGAAAAATAGCAAATGAAGTCAGAAAAGGGTTGAAAAGTAATGACGTGGCTTTGAATGGTGCATATTGAATGCAGAAAAAGTATTGAGTTAAAATATATTTTAAAAAATGAAATCCCTTTGTAATAGACGAGTTTTCGTCCGAAACCCTCATACTTCGAAGGAGATTGTCCAGTTTGTACACGAAGTGCATCCAGTTTTTCCCGTAACCCTCTCAACTTTTTAGCACATGCTACGTGGGTGAAATTATGATACCATGCCAATTTTCAACCATTTCGGAGTTCATTTGCAGTGGTTTTCAATTTCAGGGTCATCTTAGCTCAAAATAAATCATGAAATGCATGAAAAATAGCAAATGAAGTCAGAAAAGGGTTGAAAAGTAATGACGTGGCTTTGAATGGTGCATATTGAATGCAGAAAAAGTCTTGAGTTAAAATATATTTAAAAAAATGAAATCCCTTTGTAATAGACGAGTTTTCGTCCGAAACCCTGATACTTCGAAGGAGATTGTCCAGTTTGTACACGAAGTGCATCCAGTTTTTCCCGTAACCCTCTCAACTTTTTAGCACATGCTACGTGGGTGAAATTATGATACCATGCCAATTTTCAACCATTTCAGAGTTCATTTGCAGTGGTTTTCAATTTCAGGGTCATCCTAGCTCAAAATAAATCATGAAATGCATGAAAAATAGCAAATGAAGTCAGAAAAGGGTTGAAAAGTGATGATGTGGCTTTGAATGGTGCATATTGGATGCAGAAAAAGTCTTGAGTTAAAATATGTTTAAAAAAATGAAATCCATTTGTAATAGACGAGTTTTCGTCCGAAACCGTGATACTTCGAAGAAGATTGTCCAGTTTGTACACGAAGTGCATCCAGTTTTTCCCGTAACCCTCTCAACTTTTTAGCACATGCTACGTGGGTGAAATTATGATACCATGCCAATTTTCAACCATTTCAGAGTTCATTTGCAGTGGTTTTCAATTTCAGGGTCATCTTAGCTCAAAATAAATCAGGAAATGCATGAAAAATAGCAAATGAAGTCAGAAAAGGGTTGAAAAGTGATGATGTGGCTTTGAATGGTGCATATTGGATGCAGAAAAAGTCTTGAGTTAAAATATATTTAAAAAAATGAAATCCCTTTGTAATAGACGACTTTTCGTCCGAAACCCTGATACTTCGAAGGAGATTGTCCAGTTTGTACACGAAGTGCATCCAGTTTTTCCCGTAACCCTCTCAACTTTTTAGCACATGCTACGTGGGTGAAATTATGATACCATGCCAATTTTCAACCATTTCAGAGTTCATTTGCAGTGGTTTTCAATTTCAGGGTCATCCTAGCTCAAAATAAATCATGAAATGCATGAAAAATAGCAAATGAAGTCAGAAAAGGGTTGAAAAGTGATGATGTGGCTTTGAATGGTGCATACTGAATGAAAAAAAAGTCTTGAGTTAAAATATGTTTAAAAAAATGAAATCCATTTGTAATAGACGAGTTTTCGTCCGAAACCCTGATACTTCGAAGCACATTGTCCAGTTTGTACACGAAGTGCATCCAGTTTTTCCCGTAACCCTCTCAACTTTTTAGCACATGCTACGTGGCTTTGAATGGTGCGTACTGAATGAAAAAAAAGTCTTGAGTTAAAATATGTTTAAAAAAATGAAATCCCTTTGTGATAGACGAGTTTTCGTCCGAAACCCTCATACTTCGAAGGAGATTGTCCAGTTTGTACACGAAGTGCATCCAGTTTTTCCCGTAACGCTCTCAACTTTTTAGCACATGCTACGTGGGTGAAATTATGATACCATGCCAATTTTCAACTATTTCAGAGTTCATTTGCAGTGCTTTTCAATTTCAGGGTCATCTTAGCTCAAAATAAATCATGAAATGCATGAAAAATAGCAAATGTAGTCAGAAAAGGGTTGAAAAGTAATGACGTGGCTTTGAATGGTGCATATTGAATGCAGAAAAAGTCTTAAGTTAAAATATATTTAAAAAAATGAAATCCCTTTGTAATAGACGAGTTTTCGTCCGAAACCCTGATACTTCTTAGGAGATTGTCTAGTTTGTACACGAAGTGCATCCAGTTTTTCCCGTAACCCTCTCAACTTTTTAGCACATGCTACGTTGGTGAAATTATGATACCATGCCAATTTTCAACCATTTCAGAGTTCATTTGCAGTGCTTTTCAATTTCAGGGTCATCTTAGCTCCAAATAAATCATGAAATGCATGAAAAATAGCAAATGAAGTCAGAAAAGGGTTGAAAAGTGATGATGTGGCTTTGAATGGTGCGTACTGAATGAAAAAAAAGTCTTGAGTTAAAATATGTTTAAAAAAATGAAATCCCTTTGTGATAGACGAGTTTTCGTCCGAAACCCTCATACTTCGAAGGAGATTGTCCAGTTTGTACACGAAGTGCATCCAGTTTTTCCCGTAACCCTCTCAACTTTTTAGCACATGCTACGTGGGTGAAATTATGATACCATGCCAATTTTCAACCATTTCAGAGTTCATTTGCAGTGCTTTTCAATTTCAGGGTCATCTTAGCTCAAAATAAATCATGAAATGCATGAAAAATAGCAAATGAAGTCAGAAAAGGGTTGAAAAGTGATGACGTGGCTTTGAATGGCGCATATTGAATGCAGAAAAAGTCTTGAGTTAAAATATATTAAAAAAAATGAAATCCCTTTGTAATAGACGAGTTTTCGTCCGAAACCCTGATACTTCGAAGGAGATTGTACTGTTTGTACACGAAGTGCATCCAGTTTTTCCCGTAACCCTCTCAACTTTTTAGCACATGCTACGTGGGTGAAATTATGATACCATGCCAATTTTCAACCATTTCAGAGTTCATTTGCAGTGCTTTTCAATTTCAGGGTCATCTTTGCTCCAAATAAATCATGAAATGCATGAAAAATAGCAAATGAAGTCAGAAAAGGGTTGAAAAGTGATGATGTGGCTTTGAATGGTGCATATTGGATGCAGAAAAAGTCTTGAGTTAAAATATGTTTAAAAAAATGAAATCCCTTTGTAATAGACGAGTTTTCGTCCGAAACCTTCATACTTCGAAGGAGATTGTCCAGTTTGTACACGAAGTTTATCCAGTTTTTCCCGTAACCCTCTCAACTTTTTAGCACATGCTATGTGGGAGAAATTATGATTCCATGCCAATTTTCAACCATTTCAGAGTTCATTTGCAGTGGTTTTCAATTTCAGGGTCATCTTAGCTCAAAATAAATCATGAAATGCATGAAAAATAGCAAATGAAGTCAGAAAAGGGTTGAAAAGTAATGACGTGGCTTTGAATGGTGCATATTGAATGCAGAAAAAGTCTTAAGTTAAAATATATTTTAAAAAATGAAATCCCTTTGTAATAGACGAGTTTTCGTCCAAAACCCTCATACTTCGAAGGAGATTGTCCAGTTTGTACACGAAGTGCATCCAGTTTTTCCCGTAACCCTCTCAACTTTTTAGCACATGCTACGTGGGTGAAATTATGATACCATGCCAATTTTCAACCATTTCAGAGTTCATTTGCAGTGGTTTTCAATTTCAGGGTCATCTTAGCTCAAAATAAATCATGAAATGCATGAAAAATAGCAAATGAAGTCAGAAAAGGGTTGAAAAGTAATGACGTGGCTTTGAATGGTGCATATTGAATGCAGAAAAAGTCTTGAGTTAAAATATATTTAAAAAAATGAAATCCCTTTGTAATAGACGAGTTTTCGTCCGAAACCCTCATACTTCGAAGGAGATTGTCCAGTTTGTACACGAAGTGCATCCAGTTTTTCCCGTAACCCTCTCAACTTTTTAGCACATGCTACGTGGGTGAAATTATGAAACCATGCCAATTTTCAACCATTTCGGAGTTCATTTGCAGTGGTTTTCAATTTCAGGGTCATCTTAGCTCAAAATAAATCATGAAATGCATGAAAAATAGCAAATGAAGTCAGAAAAGGGTTGAAAAGTAATGACGTGGCTTTGAATGGTGCATATTGAATGCAGAAAAAGTCTTGAGTTAAAATATATTTAAAAAAATGAAATCCCTTTGTAATAGACGAGTTTTCGTCCGAAACCCTGATACTTCGAAGGAGATTGTCCAGTTTGTACACGAAGTGCATCCAGTTTTTCCCGTAACCCTCTCAACTTTTTAGCACATGCTACGTGGGTGAAATTATGATACCATGCCAATTTTCAACCATTTCAGAGTTCATTTGCAGTGGTTTTCAATTTCAGGGTCATCTTAGCTCAAAATAAATCATGAAATGCATGAAAAATAGCAAATGAGGTCAGAAAAGGGTTGAAAAGTGATGATGTGGCTTTGAATGGTGCATATTGGATGCAGAAAAAGTCTTGAGTTAAAATATGTTTAAAAAAATGAAATCCATTTGTAATAGACGAGTTTTCGTCCGAAACCCTGATACTTCGAAGGAGATTGTCCAGTTTGTACACGAAGTGCATCCAGTTTTTCCCGTAACCCTCTCAACTTTTTAGCACATGCTACGTGGGTGAAATTATGATACCATGCCAATTTTCAACCATTTCAGAGTTCATTTGCAGTGGTTTTCAATTTCAGGGTCATCTTAGCTCAAAATAAATCATGAAATGCATGAAAAATAGCAAATGAAGTCAGAAAAGGGTTGAAAAGTGATGATGTGGATTTGAATGGTGCATATTGGATGCAGAAAAAGTCTTGAGTTAAAATATGTTTAAAAAAATGAAATCCCTTTGTAGTAGACGAGTTTTCGTCCGAAACCCTGATACTTCGAAGGAGATTGTCCAGTTTGTACACGAAGTGCATCCAGTTTTTCCCGTAACCCTCTCAACTTTTTAGCACATGCTACGTGGGAGAAATTATGATACCATGCCAATTTTCAACCATTTCAGAGTTCATTTGCAGTGGTTTTCAATTTCAGGGTCATCTTAGCTCAAAATAAATCATGAAATGCATGAAAAATATCAAATGAAGTCAGAAAAGGGTTGAAAAGTAATGACGTGGCTTTGAATGGTGCATATTGAATGCAGAAAAAGTATTGAGTTAAAATATATTTTAAAAAATGAAATCCCTTTGTAATAGACGAGTTTTCGTCCGAAACCCTCATACTTCGAAGGAGATTGTCCAGTTTGTACACGAAGTGCATCCAGTTTTTCCCGTAACCCTCTCAACTTTTTAGCACATGCTACGTGGGTGAAATTATGATACCATGCCAATTTTCAACCATTTCGGAGTTCATTTGCAGTGGTTTTCAATTTCAGGGTCATCTTAGCTCAAAATAAATCATGAAATGCATGAAAAATAGCAAATGAAGTCAGAAAAGGGTTGAAAAGTAATGACGTGGCTTTGAATGGTGCATATTGAATGCAGAAAAAGTCTTGAGTTAAAATATATTTAAAAAAATGAAATCCCTTTGTAATAGACGAGTTTTCGTCCGAAACCCTGATACTTCGAAGGAGATTGTCCAGTTTGTACACGAAGTGCATCCAGTTTTTCCCGTAACCCTCTCAACTTTTTAGCACATGCTACGTGGGTGAAATTATGATACCATGCCAATTTTCAACCATTTCAGAGTTCATTTGCAGTGGTTTTCAATTTCAGGGTCATCCTAGCTCAAAATAAATCATGAAATGCATGAAAAATAGCAAATGAAGTCAGAAAAGGGTTGAAAAGTGATGATGTGGCCTTGAATGGTGCATATTGGATGCAGAAAAAGTCTTGAGTTAAAATATGTTTAAAAAAATGAAATCCATTTGTAATAGACGAGTTTTCGTCCGAAACCGTGATACTTCGAAGAAGATTGTCCAGTTTGTACACGAAGTGCATCCAGTTTTTCCCGTAACCCTCTCAACTTTTTAGCACATGCTACGTGGGTGAAATTATGATACCATGCCAATTTTCAACCATTTCAGAGTTCATTTGCAGTGGTTTTCAATTTCAGGGTCATCTTAGCTCAAAATAAATCAGGAAATGCATGAAAAATAGCAAATGAAGTCAGAAAAGGGTTGAAAAGTGATGATGTGGCTTTGAATGGTGCATATTGGATGCAGAAAAAGTCTTGAGTTAAAATATATTTAAAAAAATGAAATCCCTTTGTAATAGACGAGTTTTCGTCCGAAACCCTGATACTTCGAAGGAGATTGTCCAGTTTGTACACGAAGTGCATCCAGTTTTTCCCGTAACCCTCTCAACTTTTTAGCACATGCTACGTGGGTGAAATTATGATACCATGCCAATTTTCAACCATTTCAGAGTTCATTTGCAGTGGTTTTCAATTTCAGGGTCATCCTAGCTCAAAATAAATCATGAAATGCATGAAAAATAGCAAATGAAGTCAGAAAAGGGTTGAAAAGTGATGATGTGGCTTTGAATGGTGCATACTGAATGAAAAAAAAGTCTTGAGTTAAAATATGTTTAAAAAAATGAAATCCATTTGTAATAGATGAGTTTTCGTCCGAAACCCTGATACTTCGAAGCACATTGTCCAGTTTGTACACGAAGTGCATCCAGTTTTTCCCGTAACCCTCTCAACTTTTTAGCACATGCTACGTGGCTTTGAATGGTGCGTACTGAATGAAAAAAAGTCTTGAGTTAAAATATGTTTAAAAAAATGAAATCCCTTTGTGATAGACGAGTTTTCGTCCGAAACCCTCATACTTCGAAGGAGATTGTCCAGTTTGTACACGAAGTGCATCCAGTTTTTCCCGTAACCCTCTCAACTTTTTAGCACATGCTACGTGGGTGAAATTATGATACCATGCCAATTTTCAACCATTTCAGAGTTCATTTGCAGTGCTTTTCAATTTCAGGGTCATCTTAGCTCAAAATAAATCATGAAATGCATGAAAAATAGCAAATGAAGTCAGAAAAGGGTTGAAAAGTGATGACGTGGCTTTGAATGGCGCATATTGAATGCAGAAAAAGTCTTGAGTTAAAATATATTTAAAAAAATGAAATCCCTTTGTAATAGACGAGTTTTCGTCCAAAACCCTCATACTTCGAAGGAGATTGTCCAGTTTGTACACGAAGTGCATCCAGTTTTTCCCGTAACCCTCTCAACTTTTTAGCACATGCTACGTGGGTGAAATTATGATACCATGCCAATTTTCAACCATTTCAGAGTTCATTTGCAGTGGTTTTCAATTTCAGGGTCATCTTAGCTCAAAATAAATCATGAAATGCATGAAAAATAGCAAATGAAGTCAGAAAAGGGTTGAAAAGTAATGACGTGGCTTTGAATGGTGCATATTGAATGCAGAAAAAGTCTTAAGTTAAAATATATTTAAAAAAATGAAATCCCTTTGTAATAGACGAGTTTTCGTCCAAAACCCTCATACTTCGAAGGAGATTGTCCAGTTTGTACACGAAGTGCATCCAGTTTTTCCCGTAACCCTCTCAACTTTTTAGCACATGCTACGTGGGTGAAATTATGATACCATGCCAATTTTCAACCATTTCAGAGTTCATTTGCAGTGGTTTTCAATTTCAGGGTCATCCTAGCTCAAAATAAATCATGAAATGCATGAAAAATAGCAAATGAAGTCAGAAAAGGGTTGAAAAGTGATGATGTGGCTTTGAATGGTGCATACTGAATGAAAAAAAAGTCTTGAGTTAAAATATGTTTAAAAAAATGAAATCCATTTGTAATAGATGAGTTTTCGTCCGAAACCCTGATACTTCGAAGCACATTGTCCAGTTTGTACACGAAGTGCATCCAGTTTTTCCCGTAACCCTCTCAACTTTTTAGCACATGCTACGTGGCTTTGAATGGTGCGTACTGAATGAAAAAAAGTCTTGAGTTAAAATATGTTTAAAAAAATGAAATCCCTTTGTGATAGACGAGTTTTCGTCCGAAACCCTCATACTTCGAAGGAGATTGTCCAGTTTGTACACGAAGTGCATCCAGTTTTTCCCGTAACCCTCTCAACTTTTTAGCACATGCTACGTGGGTGAAATTATGATACCATGCCAATTTTCAACTATTTCAGAGTTCATTTGCAGTGCTTTTCAATTTCAGGGTCATCTTAGCTCAAAATAAATCATGAAATGCATGAAAAATAGCAAATGAAGTCAGAAAAGGGTTGAAAAGTAATGACGTGGCTTTGAATGGTGCATATTGAATGCAGAAAAAGTCTTAAGTTAAAATATATTTAAAAAAATGAAATCCCTTTGTAATAGACGAGTTTTCGTCCGAAACCCTGATACTTCTTAGGAGATTGTCTAGTTTGTACACGAAGTGCATCCAGTTTTTCCCGTAACCCTCTCAACTTTTTAGCACATGCTACGTTGGTGAAATTATGATACCATGCCAATTTTCAACCATTTCAGAGTTCATTTGCAGTGCTTTTCAATTTCAGGGTCATCTTAGCTCCAAATAAATCATGAAATGCATGAAAAATAGCAAATGAAGTCAGAAAAGGGTTGAAAAGTGATGATGTGGCTTTGAATGGTGCGTACTGAATGAAAAAAAAGTCTTGAGTTAAAATATGTTTAAAAAAATGAAATCCCTTTGTGATAGACGAGTTTTCGTCCGAAACCCTCATACTTCGAAGGAGATTGTCCAGTTTGTACACGAAGTGCATCCAGTTTTTCCCGTAACCCTCTCAACTTTTTAGCACATGCTACGTGGGTGAAATTATGATACCATGCCAATTTTCAACCATTTCAGAGTTCATTTGCAGTGCTTTTCAATTTCAGGGTCATCTTAGCTCAAAATAAATCATGAAATGCATGAAAAATAGCAAATGAAGTCAGAAAAGGGTTGAAAAGTGATGACGTGGCTTTGAATGGCGCATATTGAATGCAGAAAAAGTCTTGAGTTAAAATATATTAAAAAAAATGAAATCCCTTTGTAATAGACGAGTTTTCGTCCGAAACCCTGATACTTCGAAGGAGATTGTCCTGTTTGTACACGAAGTGCATCCAGTTTTTCCCGTAACCCTCTCAACTTTTTAGCACATGCTACGTGGGTGAAATTATGATACCATGCCAATTTTCAACCATTTCAGAGTTCATTTGCAGTGCTTTTCAATTTCAGGGTCATCTTAGCTCCAAATAAATCATGAAATGCATGAAAAATAGCAAATGAAGTCAGAAAAGGGTTGAAAAGTGATGATGTGGCTTTGAATGGTGCATATTGGATGCAGAAAAAGTCTTGAGTTAAAATATGTTTAAAAAAATGAAATCCCTTTGTAATAGACGAGTTTTCGTCCAAAACCCTCATACTTCGAAGGAGATTGTCCTGTTTGTACACGAAGTGCATCCAGTTTTTCCCGTAACCCTCTCAACTTTTTAGCACATGCTATGTGGGAGAAATTATGATACCATGCCAATTTTCAACCATTTCAGAGTTCATTTGCAGTGGTTTTCAATTTCAGGGTCATCTTAGCTCAAAATAAATCATGAAATGCATGAAAAATAGCAAATGAAGTCAGAAAAGGGTTGAAAAGTAATGACGTGGCTTTGAATGGTGCATATTGAATGCAGAAAAAGTCTTAAGTTAAAATATATTTAAAAAAATGAAATCCCTTTGTAATAGACGAGTTTTCGTCCGAAACCCTCATACTTCGAAGGAGATTGTCCAGTTTGTACACGAAGTGCATCCAGTTTTTCCCGTAACCCTCTCAACTTTTTAGCACATGCTATGTGGGAGAAATTATGATACCATGCCAATTTTCAACCATTTCAGAGTTCATTTGCAGTTGTTTTCAATTTCAGGGTCATCTTAGCTCAAAATAAATCATGAAATGCATGAAAAATAGCAAATGAAGTCAGAAAAGGGTTGAAAAGTAATGACGTGGCTTTGAATGGTGCATATTGAATGCAGAAAAAGTCTTAAGTTAAAATATATTTAAAAAAATGAAATCCCTTTGTAATAGACGAGTTTTCGTCCAAAACCCTCATACTTCGAAGGAGATTGTCCAGTTTGTACACGAAGTGCATCCAGTTTTTCCCGTAACCCTCTCAACTTTTTAGCACATGCTACGTGGGTGAAATTATGATACCATGCCAATTTTCAACCATTTCAGAGTTCATTTGCAGTGGTTTTCAATTTCAGGGTCATCTTAGCTCAAAATAAATCATGAAATGCATGAAAAATAGCAACTGAAGTCAGAAAAGGGTTGAAAAGTAATGACGTGGCTTTGAATGGTGCATATTGAATGCAGAAAAAGTCTTGAGTTAAAATATATTTAAAAAAATGAAATCCCTTTGTAATAGACGAGTTTTCGTCCGCAACCCTCATACTTCGAAGGAGATTGTCCAGTTTGTACACGAAGTGCATCCAGTTTTTCCCGTAACCCTCTCAACTTTTTAGCACATGCTACGTGGGTGAAATTATGATACCATGCCAATTTTCAACCATTTCGGAGTTCATTTGCAGTGGTTTTCAATTTCAGGGTCATCTTAGCTCAAAATAAATCATGAAATGCATGAAAAATAGCAAATGAAGTCAGAAAAGGGTTGAAAAGTAATGACGTGGCTTTGAATGGTGCATATTGAATGCAGAAAAAGTCTTGAGTTAAAATATATTTAAAAAAATGAAATCCCTTTGTAATAGACGAGTTTTCGTCCGAAACCCTGATACTTCGAAGGAGATTGTCCAGTTTGTACACGAAGTGCATCCAGTTTTTCCCGTAACCCTCTCAACTTTTTAGCACATGCTACGTGGGTGAAATTATGATACCATGCCAATTTTCAACCATTTCAGAGTTCATTTGCAGTGGTTTTCAATTTCAGGGTCATCTTAGCTCAAAATAAATCATGAAATGCATGAAAAATAGCAAATGAGGTCAGAAAAGGGTTGAAAAGTGATGATGTGGCTTTGAATGGTGCATATTGGATGCAGAAAAAGTCTTGAGTTAAAATATGTTTAAAAAAATGAAATCCATTTGTAATAGACGAGTTTTCGTCCGAAACCCTGATACTTCGAAGGAGATTGTCCAGTTTGTACACGAAGTGCATCCAATTTTTCCCGTAACCCTCTCAACTTTTTAGCACATGCTACGTGGGTGAAATTATGATACCATGCCAATTTTCAACCATTTCAGAGTTCATTTGCAGTGGTTTTCAATTTCAGGGTCATCTTAGCTCAAAATAAATCATGAAATGCATGAAAAATAGCAAATGAAGTCAGAAAAGGGTTGAAAAGTGATGATGTGGCTTTGAATGGTGCATATTGGATGCAGAAAAAGTCTTGAGTTAAAATATGTTTTAAAAAATGAAATCCCTTTGTAATAGACGAGTTTTCGTCCGAAACCCTGATACTTCGAAGGAGATTGTCCAGTTTGTACACGAAGTGCATCCAGTTTTTCCCGTAACCCTCTCAACTTTTTAGCACATGCTACGTGGGAGAAATTATGATACCATGCCAATTTTCAACCATTTCAGAGTTCATTTGCAGTGGTTTTCAATTTCAGGGTCATCTTAGCTCAAAATAAATCATGAAATGCATGAAAAATAGCAAATGAAGTCAGAAAAGGGTTGAAAAGTAATGACGTGGCTTTGAATGGTGCATATTGAATGCAGAAAAAGTATTGAGTTAAAATATATTTTAAAAAATGAAATCCCTTTGTAATAGACGAGTTTTCGTCCGAAACCCTCATACTTCGAAGGAGATTGTCCAGTTTGTACACGAAGTGCATCCAGTTTTTCCCGTAACCCTCTCAACTTTTTAGCACATGCTACGTGGGTGAAATTATGATACCATGCCAATTTTCAACCATTTCGGAGTTCATTTGCAGTGGTTTTCAATTTCAGGGTCATCTTAGCTCAAAATAAATCATGAAATGCATGAAAAATAGCAAATGAAGTCAGAAAAGGGTTGAAAAGTAATGACGTGGCTTTGAATGGTGCATATTGAATGCAGAAAAAGTCTTGAGTTAAAATATATTTAAAAAAATGAAATCCCTTTGTAATAGACGAGTTTTCGTCCGAAACCCTGATACTTCGAAGGAGATTGTCCAGTTTGTACACGAAGTGCATCCAGTTTTTCCCGTAACCCTCTCAACTTTTTAGCACATGCTACGTGGGTGAAATTATGATACCATGCCAATTTTCAACCATTTCAGAGTTCATTTGCAGTGGTTTTCAATTTCAGGGTCATCCTAGCTCAAAATAAATCATGAAATGCATGAAAAATAGCAAATGAAGTCAGAAAAGGGTTGAAAAGTGATGATGTGGCTTTGAATGGTGCATATTGGATGCAGAAAAAGTCTTGAGTTAAAATATGTTTAAAAAAATGAAATCCATTTGTAATAGACGAGTTTTCGTCCGAAACCGTGATACTTCGAAGAAGATTGTCCAGTTTGTACACGAAGTGCATCCAGTTTTTCCCGTAACCCTCTCAACTTTTTAGCACATGCTACGTGGGTGAAATTATGATACCATGCCAATTTTCAACCATTTCAGAGTTCATTTGCAGTGGTTTTCAATTTCAGGGTCATCTTAGCTCAAAATAAATCAGGAAATGCATGAAAAATAGCAAATGAAGTCAGAAAAGGGTTGAAAAGTGATGATGTGGCTTTGAATGGTGCATATTGGATGCAGAAAAAGTCTTGAGTTAAAATATATTTAAAAAAATGAAATCCCTTTGTAATAGACGACTTTTCGTCCGAAACCCTGATACTTCGAAGGAGATTGTCCAGTTTGTACACGAAGTGCATCCAGTTTTTCCCGTAACCCTCTCAACTTTTTAGCACATGCTACGTGGGTGAAATTATGATACCATGCCAATTTTCAACCATTTCAGAGTTCATTTGCAGTGGTTTTCAATTTCAGGGTCATCCTAGCTCAAAATAAATCATGAAATGCATGAAAAATAGCAAATGAAGTCAGAAAAGGGTTGAAAAGTGATGATGTGGCTTTGAATGGTGCATACTGAATGAAAAAAAAGTCTTGAGTTAAAATATGTTTAAAAAAATGAAATCCATTTGTAATAGACGAGTTTTCGTCCGAAACCCTGATACTTCGAAGCACATTGTCCAGTTTGTACACGAAGTGCATCCAGTTTTTCCCGTAACCCTCTCAACTTTTTAGCACATGCTACGTGGCTTTGAATGGTGCGTACTGAATGAAAAAAAAGTCTTGAGTTAAAATATGTTTAAAAAAATGAAATCCCTTTGTGATAGACGAGTTTTCGTCCGAAACCCTCATACTTCGAAGGAGATTGTCCAGTTTGTACACGAAGTGCATCCAGTTTTTCCCGTAACGCTCTCAACTTTTTAGCACATGCTACGTGGGTGAAATTATGATACCATGCCAATTTTCAACTATTTCAGAGTTCATTTGCAGTGCTTTTCAATTTCAGGGTCATCTTAGCTCAAAATAAATCATGAAATGCATGAAAAATAGCAAATGTAGTCAGAAAAGGGTTGAAAAGTAATGACGTGGCTTTGAATGGTGCATATTGAATGCAGAAAAAGTCTTAAGTTAAAATATATTTAAAAAAATGAAATCCCTTTGTAATAGACGAGTTTTCGTCCGAAACCCTGATACTTCTTAGGAGATTGTCTAGTTTGTACACGAAGTGCATCCAGTTTTTCCCGTAACCCTCTCAACTTTTTAGCACATGCTACGTTGGTGAAATTATGATACCATGCCAATTTTCAACCATTTCAGAGTTCATTTGCAGTGCTTTTCAATTTCAGGGTCATCTTAGCTCCAAATAAATCATGAAATGCATGAAAAATAGCAAATGAAGTCAGAAAAGGGTTGAAAAGTGATGATGTGGCTTTGAATGGTGCGTACTGAATGAAAAAAAAGTCTTGAGTTAAAATATGTTTAAAAAAATGAAATCCCTTTGTGATAGACGAGTTTTCGTCCGAAACCCTCATACTTCGAAGGAGATTGTCCAGTTTGTACACGAAGTGCATCCAGTTTTTCCCGTAACCCTCTCAACTTTTTAGCACATGCTACGTGGGTGAAATTATGATACCATGCCAATTTTCAACCATTTCAGAGTTCATTTGCAGTGCTTTTCAATTTCAGGGTCATCTTAGCTCAAAATAAATCATGAAATGCATGAAAAATAGCAAATGAAGTCAGAAAAGGGTTGAAAAGTGATGACGTGGCTTTGAATGGCGCATATTGAATGCAGAAAAAGTCTTGAGTTAAAATATATTAAAAAAAATGAAATCCCTTTGTAATAGACGAGTTTTCGTCCGAAACCCTGATACTTCGAAGGAGATTGTACTGTTTGTACACGAAGTGCATCCAGTTTTTCCCGTAACCCTCTCAACTTTTTAGCACATGCTACGTGGGTGAAATTATGATACCATGCCAATTTTCAACCATTTCAGAGTTCATTTGCAGTGCTTTTCAATTTCAGGGTCATCTTTGCTCCAAATAAATCATGAAATGCATGAAAAATAGCAAATGAAGTCAGAAAAGGGTTGAAAAGTGATGATGTGGCTTTGAATGGTGCATATTGGATGCAGAAAAAGTCTTGAGTTAAAATATGTTTAAAAAAATGAAATCCCTTTGTAATAGACGAGTTTTCGTCCGAAACCTTCATACTTCGAAGGAGATTGTCCAGTTTGTACACGAAGTTTATCCAGTTTTTCCCGTAACCCTCTCAACTTTTTAGCACATGCTATGTGGGAGAAATTATGATTCCATGCCAATTTTCAACCATTTCAGAGTTCATTTGCAGTGGTTTTCAATTTCAGGGTCATCTTAGCTCAAAATAAATCATGAAATGCATGAAAAATAGCAAATGAAGTCAGAAAAGGGTTGAAAAGTAATGACGTGGCTTTGAATGGTGCATATTGAATGCAGAAAAAGTCTTAAGTTAAAATATATTTAAAAAAATGAAATCCCTTTGTAATAGACGAGTTTTCGTCCAAAACCCTCATACTTCGAAGGAGATTGTCCTGTTTGTACACGAAGTGCATCCAGTTTTTCCCGTAACCCTCTCAACTTTTTAGCACATGCTACGTGGGTGAAATTATGATACCATGCCAATTTTCAACCATTTCAGAGTTCATTTGCAGTGCTTTTCAATTTCAGGGTCATCTTAGCTCAAAATAAATCATGAAATGCATGAAAAATAGCAAATGAAGTCAGAAAAGGGTTGAAAAGTGATGATGTGGCTTTGAATGGTGCGTACTGAATGAAAAAAAAGTCTTGAGTTAAAATATGTTTAAAAAAATGAAATCCCTTTGTGATAGACGAGTTTTCGTCCGAAACCCTCATAATTCGAAGGAGATTGTCCAGTTTGTACACGAAGTGCATCCAGTTTTTCCCGTAACCCTCTCAACTTTTTAGCACATGCTACGTGGGTGAAATTATGATACCATGCCAATTTTCAACTATTTCAGAGTTCATTTGCAGTGCTTTTCAATTTCAGGGTCATCTTAGCTCAAAATAAATCATGAAATGCATGAAAAATAGCAAATGAAGTCAGAAAAGGGTTGAAAAGTGATGATGTGGCTTTGAATGGTGCATACTGAATGAAAAAAAAGTCTTGAGTTAAAATATGTTTAAAAAAATGAAATCCCTTTGTAATAGACGAGTTTTCGTCCGAAACCCTGATACTTCGAAGGACATTGTCCAGTTTGTACACGAAGTGCATCCAGTTTTTCCCGTAACCCTCTCAACTTTTTAGCACATGCTACGTGGGTGAAATTATGATACCATGCCAATTTTCAACCATTTCAGAGTTCATTTGCAGTGCTTTTCAATTTCAAGGTCATCTTAGCTCAAAATAAATCATGAAATGCATGAAAAATAGCAAATGAAGTCAGAAAAGGGTTGAAAAGTGATGATGTGGCTTTGAATGGTGCATACTGAATGAAAAAAAGTCTTGAGTTAAAATATGTTTAAAAAAATGAAATCCCTTTGTAATAGACGAGTTTTCGTCCGAAACCGTGATACTTCGAAGGAGATTGTCCAGTTTGTACACGAAGTGCATCCAGTTTTTTCCGTAACCCTCTCAACTTTTTAGCACATGCTATGTGGGTGAAATTATGATACCATGCCAATTTTCAACCATTTCAGAGTTCATTTGCAGTGCTTTTCAATTTCAAGGTCATCTTAGCTCAAAATAAATCATGAAATGCATGAAAAATAGCAAATGAAGTCAGAAAAGGGTTGAAAAGTGATGATGTGGCTTTGAATGGTGCATATTGAATGTAGAAAAAGTCTTGAGTTAAAATATGTTTAAAAAAATGAAATCCCATTGTAATAGACGATTTTTCGTCCGAAACCCTGATACTTCGAAGGAGATTGTGCAGTTTGTATACGAAGTGCTTCCTGTTTTTCCCGTAACCCTCTCAACTTTTTAGCACATGCTATGTGGGTGAAATTATGATACCATGCCAATTTTCAACCATTTCAGAGTTCATTTGCAGTGCTTTTCATTTTCAGGGTCATCTTAGCTCAAAATAAATCATGAAATGCATGAAAAATAGCAAATGAAGTCAGAAAAGGGTTGAAAAGTGATGATGTGGCTTTGAATGGTGCATATTGAATGTAGAAAAAGTCTTGAGTTAAAATATGTTTAAAAAAATGAAATCCCATTGTAATAGAGGAGTTTTCGTGCGAAACCCTGATACTTCGAAGGAGATTGTCCAGTTTGTACACGAAGTGCATCCATTTTTTTCCGTAACCCTCTCAAATTTTTAGCACATGCTATGTGGGTGAAATTATGATACCATGCCAATTTTCAACCATTTCAGAGTTCATTTGGAGTGCTTTTCAATTTCAGGGTCATCTTAGCTCAAAATAAATCATGAAATGCATGAAAAATAGCAAATGAAGTCAGAAAAGGGTTGAAAAGTGATGATGTGGCTTTGAATGGTGCATACTAAATGAAAAAAAAGTCTTGAGTTAAAATATGTTTAAAAAAATGAAATCCCTTTGTAATAGACGAGTTTTCGTCCGAAACCGTGATACTTCGAAGGAGATTGTCCAGTTTGTACACGAAGTGCATCTAGTTTTTCCCGTAACCCTCTCAACTTTTTAGCACATGCTACGTGGGTGAAATTATGATACCATGCCAATTTTCAACCATTTCAGAGTTCATTTGCAGTGCTTTTCAATTTCAGGGTCATCTTAACTCAAAATAAATCATGAAATGCATGAAAAATAGCAAATGAAGTCAGAAAAGGGTTGAAAAGTGATGATGTGGCTTTGAATGGTGCATATTGAATGTAGAAAAAGTCTTGAGTTAAAATATGTTTAAAAAAATGAAATCCCTTTGTAATAGACGAGTTTTCGTCCGAAACCCTGATACTTCGAAGGAGATTGTCCAGTTTGTACACGAAGTGCATCCAGTTTTTCCCGTAACCCTCTCAACTTTTTAGCACATGCTATGTGGGTGAAATTATGATACCATGCCAATTTTCAACCATTTCAGAGTTCATTTGCTGTAGTTTTCAATTTCAGGGTCATCTTAGCTCATAATAAATCATGAAATGCATGAAAAATAGCAAATGAAGTCAGAAAAGGGTTGAAAAGTGATGATGTGGCTTTGAATGGTGCATATTGAATGCAGAAAAAGTCTTGAGTTAAAATATGTTTAAAAAAATGAAATCCCTTTGTAATAGACGAGTTTTCGTCCGAAACCCTGATACTTCGAAGGAGATTGTCCAGTATGTACACGAAGTGCATCCAGTTTTTCCCGTAACCCTCTCAACTTTTTAGCACATGCAACGTGGGTGAAATTATGATACCATGCCAATTTTCAACCATTTCAGAGTTCATTTGCATTGCTTTTCAATTTCAGGGTCATCTTAGCTCAAAATAAATCATGAAATGCATGAAAAATAGCAAATGAAGTCAGAAAAGGGTTGAAAAGTGATGATGTGGCTTTGAATGGTGCATATTGAATGTAGAAAAAGTCTTGAGTTAAAATATGTTAAAAAAATGAAATCCCTTTGTAATAGACGAGTTTTCGTGCGAAACCCTGATACTTCGAAGGATATTGTCCAGTTTGTACACGAAGTGCATCCAGTTTTTCCCGTAACCCTCTCAACTTTTTAGCACATGCTACATGGGTGAAATTATGATACCATGCCAATTTTCAACCATTTCAGAGTTCATTTGCAGTGCTTTTCAATTTCAGGGTCATCTTAGCTCAAAATAAATCATGAAATGCATGAAAAATAGCAAATGAAGTCAGAAAAGGGTTGAAAAGTGATGATTTGGCTTTGAATGGTTCATATTGAATGCAGAAAAAGTCTTGAGTTAAAATATGTTTAAAAAATAAAATCCCTTTGTAATAGACGAGTTTTCGTCCGAAACCGTGATACTTCGAAGGAGATTGTCCAGTTTGTACACGAAGTGCATCCAGTTTTTCCTGTAACCCTCTCAACTTTTTAGCACATGCTACGTGGGTGAAATTATGATACCATGCCAATTTTCAACCATTTCAGAGTTCATTTGCAGTGCTTTTCAATTTCAGGGTCATCTTAGCTCAAAATAAATCATGAAATGCATGAAAAATAGCAAATGAAGTCAGAAAAGGGTTGAAAAGTGATGATGTGGCTTTGAATGGTGCATATTGAATGCAGAAAAAGTCTTGAGTTAAAATATGTTTAACAAAATGAAATCCCTTTGTAATAGACGAGTTTTCATCCGAAACCCTCATACTTCGAAGGAGATTGTCCAGTTTGTACACGAAGTGCATCCAGTTTTTCCCGTAACCCTCCCAACTTTTTAGCACATGCTATGTGGGCGAAATTATGATACCATGCCAATTTTCAACCAGTTCAGAGTTTATTTGCAGTGCTTTTCAATTTCAGGGTCATCTTAGCTCAAAATAAATCATGAAATGCATGAAAAATAGCAAATGAAGTCAGAAAAGGGTTGAAAAGTAATGATGTGGCTTTGAATGGTGCATATTGAATGCAGAAAAAGTCTTGAGTTAAAATATGTTTCAAAAAATGAAATCCCTTTGTAATAGACGAGTTTTCGTCCGAAACCCTGATACTTCGAAGGAGATTGTCCAGTTTGTACACGAAGTGCATCCAGTTTTTCCCATAACCCTCTCAACTTTTTAGCACATGCTACGTGGGTGAAATTATGATACCATGCCAATTTTCAACCATTTCAGAGTTCATTTGCAGTGCTTTTCAATTTCAGGGTCATCTTTGCTCAAAATAAATCATGAAATGCATGAAAAATAGCAAATGAAGTCAGAAAAGGGTTGAAAAGTGATGATGTGGCTTTGAATGGTGCATACTGAATGAAAAAAAAGTCTTGAGTTCAAATATGTTTAAAAAAAAATGAAATCCCTTTGTGATAGACGAGTTTTCGTCCGAAACCCTGATACTTCGAAGGAGATTGTCCAGTTTGTACACGAAGTGCATCCAGTTTTTCCCGTAACCCTCTCAACTTTTTAGCACATGCTACGTGGGTGAAATTATGATACCATGCCAATTTTCAACCATTTCAGAGTTCATTTGCAGTGCTTTTCAATTTCAGGGTCATCTTAGCTCAAAATAAATCATGAAATGCATGAAAAATAGCAAATGAAGTCAGAAAAGGGTTGAAAAGTGATGATGTGGCTTTGAATGGTGCATAATGAATGAAAAAAAAGTCTTGAGTTAAAATATGTTTAAAAAAATGAAATCCCTTTGTAATAGACGAGTTTTCGTTCGAAACCCTGATACTTCGAAGGAGATTGTCCAGTTTGTACACGAAGTGCATCCAGTTTTTCCCGTAACCCTCTCAACTTTTTAGCACATGCTACGTGGGTGAAATTATGATACCATGCCAATTTTCAACCATTTCAGAGTTCATTTGCAGTGCTTTTCAATTTCAGGGTCATCTTAGCTCAAAATAAATCATGAAATGCATGAAAAATAGCAAATGAAGTCAGAAAAGGGTTGAAAAGTGATGATGTGGCTTTGAATGGTGCATATTGAATGTAGAAAAAGGCTTGAGTTAAAATATGTTTAAAAAAATGAAATCCCTTTGTAATAGAAGAGTTTTCGTCCGAAACCCTAATACTTCGAAGGAGATTGTCCAGTTTGTACACGAAGTGCATCCAGTTTTTCCCGTAACCCTCTCAACTTTTTAGCACATGCTACGTGGGTGAAATTATGATACCATGCCAATTTTCAACCATTTCAGAGTTCATTTGCAGTGCTTTTCAATTTCAGGGTCATCTTAGCTCAAAATAAATCATGAAATGCATGAAAAATAGCAAATGAAGTCAGAAAAGGGTTGAAAAGTGATGATGTGGCTTTGAATGGTGCATATTGAATGCAGAAAAAGTCTTGAGTTAAAATATGTTTAAAAAAAATGAAATCCTTTTGTAATAGACGAGTTTTCGTCCGAAACCCAGATACTTCGAAGGAGATTGTCCAGTTTGTACACGAAGTGCATCCAGTTTTTCCCGTAACCCTCTCAACTTTTTAGCACATGCTACGTGGGTGAAATTATGATACCATGCCAATTCTCAACCATTTCAGAGTTCATTTGCAGTGCTTTTCAATTTCAGGGTCGTCTTAGCTCAAAATAAATCATGAAATGCATGAAAAATAGCAAATGAAGTCAGAAAAGGGTTGAAAAGTGATGATGTGGCTTTGAATGGTGCATATTGAATGTAGAAAAAGTCTTGAGTTAAAATATGTTAAAAAAATGAAATCCTTTTGTAATAGACGAGTTTTCGTGCGAAACCCACATACTTCGAAGGAGATTGTCCAGTTTGTACACGAAGTGCATCCAGTTTTTCCCGTAACCCTCTCAACTTTTTAGCACATGCTATGTGGGTGAAATTATGATACCATGCCAATTTTCAACCATTTCAGAGTTCATTTGCAGTGCTTTTCAATTTCAGGGTCATTTTAGCTCAAAATAAATCATGAAATGCATGAAAAATAGCAAATGAAGTCAGAAAAGGGTTGAAAAGTGATGATGTGGCTTTGAATGGTGCATATTGAATGTAGAAAAAGTCTTGAGTTAAAAT
Source organism: Elymus sibiricus (assembly GCA_039707655.1). Taxonomy (NCBI): domain Eukaryota; kingdom Viridiplantae; phylum Streptophyta; class Magnoliopsida; order Poales; family Poaceae; genus Elymus; species Elymus sibiricus. The sequence goes on from CM077671.1 coordinate 386,612,115, forward strand.
ATGTTAAAAAAATGAAATCCTTTTGTAATAGACGAGTTTTCGTGCGAAACCCTGATACTTCGAAGGATATTGTCCAGTTTGTACACGAAGTGCATCCAGTTTTTCCCGTAACCCTCTCAACTTTTTAGCACATGCTACATGGGTGAAATTATGATACCATGCGAATTTTCAACCATTTCAGAGTTCATTTGCAGTGCTTTTCAATTTCAGGGTCATCTTAGCTCAAAATAAATCATGAAATGCATGAAAAATAGCAAATGAAGTCAGAAAAGGGTTGAAAAGTGATGATTTGGCTTTGAATGGTGCATATTGAATGCAGAAAAAGTCTTGAGTTAAAATATGTTTTAAAAAATAAAATCCCTTTGTAATAGACGAGTTTTCGTCCGAAACCGTGATACTTCGAAGGAGATTGTCGAGTTTGTACACGAAGTGCATCCAGTTTTTCCTGTAACCCTCTCAACTTTTTAGCACATGCTATGTGGGTGAAATTATGATACCATGCCAATTTTCAACCATTTCAGAGTTCATTTGCAGTGCTTTTCAATTTCAGGGTCATTTTAGCTCAAAATAAATCATGAAATGCATGAAAAATAGCAAATGAAGTCAGAAAAGGGTTGAAAAGTGATGATGTGGCTTTGAATGGTGCATATTGAATGCAGAAAAAGTCTTGAGTTAAAATATGTTTAAAAAAATGAAATCCCTATGTAATAGACGAGTTTTCATCCGAAACCCTCATACTTCGAAGGAGATTGTCCAGTTTGTACACAAAGTGCATCCAGTTTTTCCCGTAACCCTCTCAACTTTTTAGCACATGCTATGTGTGCGAAATTATGATACCATGCCAATTTTCAACCAGTTCAGAGTTTATTTGCAGTGCTTTTCAATTTCAGGGTCATCTTAGCTCAAAATAAATCATGAAATGCATGAAAAATAGCAAATGAAGTCAGAAAAGGGTTGAAAAGTAATGATGTGGCTTTGAATGGTGCATATTGAATGCAGAAAAAGTCTTGAGTTAAAATATGTTTAAAAAAATGAAATCCCTTTGTAATAGACGAGTTTTCGTCCGAAACCCTGATACTTCGAAGGAGATTGTCCAGTTTGTACACGAAGTGCATCCAGTTTTTCCCATAACCCTCTCAACTTTTTAGCACAAGCTACGTTGGTGAAATTATGATACCATGCCAATTTTCAACCATTTCAGAGTTCATTTGCAGTGCTTTTCAATTTCAGGGTCATCTTAGCTCCAAATAAATCATGAAATGCATGAAAAATAGCAAATGAAGTCAGAAAAGGGTTGAAAAGTGATGATGTGGCTTTGAATGGTGCGTACTGAATGAAAAAAAAGTCTTGAGTTAAAATATGTTTAAAAAAATGAAATCACTTTGTGATAGACGAGTTTTCGTCCGAAACCCTCATACTTCGAAGGAGATTGTCCAGTTTGTACACGAAGTGCATCCAGTTTTTCCCGTAACCCTCTCAACTTTTTAGCACATGCTACGTGGGTGAAATTATGATACCATGCCAATTTTCAACCATTTCAGCGTTCATTTGCAGTGCTTTTCAATTTCAGGGTCATCTTAGCTCCAAATAAATCATGAAATGCATGAAAAATAGCAAATGAAGTCAGAAAAGGGTTGAAAAGTGATGATGTGGCTTTGAATGGTGCATATTGGATGCAGAAAAAGTCTTGAGTTAAAATATGTTTAAAAAAATTTAATCCATTTGTAATAGACGAGTTTTCGTCCGAAACCGTGATACTTCGAAGAAGATTGTCCAGTTTGTACACGAAGTGCATCCAGTTTTTCCCGTAACCCTCTCAACTTTTTAGCACATGCTACGTGGGTGAAATTATGATACCATGCCAATTTTCAACCATTTCAGAGTTCATTTGCAGTGCTTTTCAATTTCAGGGTCATCTTAGCTCAAAATAAATCATGAAATGCATGAAAAATAGCAAATGAAGTCAGAAAAGGGTTGAAAAGTGATGATGTGGCTTTTAATGGTGCATATTGGATGCAGAAAAAGTCTTGAGTTAAAATATATTTAAAAAAATGAAATCCCTTTGTAATAGACGAGTTTTCGTCCGAAACCCTGATACTTCGAAGGAGATTGTCCAGTTTGTACACGAAGTGCATCCAGTTTTTCCCGTAACCCTCTCAACTTTTTAGCACATGCTACGTGGGTGAAATTATGATAGCATGCCAATTTTCAACCATTTCAGAGTTCATTTGCAGTGGTTTTCAATTTCAGGGTCATCCTAGCTCAAAATAAATCATGAAATGCATAAAAATAGCAAATGAAGTCAGAAAAGGGTTGAAAAGTGATGATGTGGCTTTGAATGGTGCATACTGAATGAAAAAAAAGTCTTGAGTTAAAATATGTTTAAAAAAATGAAATCCATTTGTAATAGACGAGTTTTCGTCCGAAACCCTGATACTTCGAAGGACATTGTCCAGTTTGTACACGAAGTGCATCCAGTTTTTCCCGTAACCCTCTCAACTTTTTAGCACATGCTACGTGGCTTTGAATGGTGCGTACTGAATGAAAAAAAAGTCTTGAGTTAAAATATGTTTAAAAAAATGAAATCCCTTTGTGATAGACGAGTTTTCGTCCGAAACCCTCATACTTCGAAGGAGATTGTCCAGTTTGTACACGAAGTGCATCCAGTATTTCCCGTAACCCTCTCAACTTTTTAGCACATGCTACGTGGGTGAAATTATGATACCATGCCAATTTTCAACTATTTCAGAGTTCATTTGCAGTGCTTTTCAATTTCAGGGTCATCTTAGCTCAAAATAAATCATGAAATGCATAAAAATAGCAAATGAAGTCAGAAAAGGGTTGAAAAGTGATGATGTGGCTTTGAATGGTGCATACTGAATGAAAAAAAAGTCTTGAGTTAAAATATGTTTAAAAAAATGAAATCCATTTGTAATAGACGAGTTTTCGTCCGAAACCCTGATACTTCGAAGGACATTGTCCAGTTTGTACACGAAGTGCATCCAGTTTTTCCCGTAACCCTCTCAACTTTTTAGCACATGCTACGTGGCTTTGAATGGTGCGTACTGAATGAAAAAAAAGTCTTGAGTTAAAATATGTTTAAAAAAATGAAATCCCTTTGTGATAGACGAGTTTTCGTCCGAAACCCTCATACTTCGAAGGAGATTGTCCAGTTTGTACACGAAGTGCATCCAGTATTTCCCGTAACCCTCTCAATTTTTTAGCACATGCTACGTGGGTGAAATTATGATACCATGCCAATTTTCAACTATTTCAGAGTTCATTTGCAGTGCTTTTCAATTTCAGGGTCATCTTAGCTCAAAATAAATCATGAAATGCATGAAAAATAGCAAATGAAGTCAGAAAAGGGTTGAAAAGTAATGACGTGGCTTTGAATGGTGCATATTGAATGCAGAAAAAGTCTTAAGTTAAAATATATTTAAAAAAATGAAATCCCTTTGTAATAGACGAGTTTTCGTCCGAAACCCTGATACTTCGAAGGAGATTGTCTAGTTTGTACACGAAGTGCATCCAGTTTTTCCCGTAACCCTCTCAACTTTTTAGCACATGCTACGTTGGTGAAATTATGATACCATGCCAATTTTCAACCATTTCAGAGTTCATTTGCAGTGCTTTTCAATTTCAGGGTCATCTTAGCTCCAAATAAATCATGAAATGCATGAAAAATAGCAAATGAAGTCAGAAAAGGGTTGAAAAGTGATGATGTGGCTTTGAATGGTGCATACTGAATGAAAAAAAAGTCTTGAGTTAAAATATGTTTAAAAAAATGAAATCCATTTGTAATAGACGAGTTTTCGTCCGAAACCCTGATACTTCGAAGGACATTGTCCAGTTTGTACACGAAGTGCATCCAGTTTTTCCCGTAACCCTCTCAACTTTTTAGCACATGCTACGTGGCTTTGAATGGTGCGTACTGAATGAAAAAAAAGTCTTGAGTTAAAATATGTTTAAAAAAATGAAATCCCTTTGTGATAGACGAGTTTTCGTCCGAAACCCTCATACTTCGAAGGAGATTGTCCAGTTTGTACACGAAGTGCATCCAGTATTTCCCGTAACCCTCTCAACTTTTTAGCACATGCTACGTGGGTGAAATTATGATACCATGCCAATTTTCAACTATTTCAGAGTTCATTTGCAGTGCTTTTCAATTTCAGGGTCATCTTAGCTCAAAATAAATCATGAAATGCATGAAAAATAGCAAATGAAGTCAGAAAAGGGTTGAAAAGTAATGACGTGGCTTTGAATGGTGCATATTGAATGCAGAAAAAGTCTTAAGTTAAAATATATTTAAAAAAATGAAATCCCTTTGTAATAGACGAGTTTTCGTCCGAAACCCTGATACTTCGAAGGAGATTGTCTAGTTTGTACACGAAGTGCATCCAGTTTTTCCCGTAACCCTCTCAACTTTTTAGCACATGCTACGTTGGTGAAATTATGATACCATGCCAATTTTCAACCATTTCAGAGTTCATTTGCAGTGCTTTTCAATTTCAGGGTCATCTTAGCTCCAAATAAATCATGAAATGCATGAAAAATAGCAAATGAAGTCAGAAAAGGGTTGAAAAGTGATGATGTGGCTTTGAATGGTGCGTACTGAATGAAAAAAAAGTCTTGAGTTAAAATATGTTTAAAAAAATGAAATCCCTTTGTAATAGACGAGTTTTCGTCCGAAACCCTGATACTTCGAAGGACATTGTCCAGTTTGTACACGAAGTGCATCCAGTTTTTCCCGTAACCCTCTCAACTTTTTAGCACATGCTACGTGGGTGAAATTATGATACCATGCCAATTTTCAACCATTTCAGCGTTCATTTGCAGTGCTTTTCAATTTCAGGGTCATCTTAGCTCCAAATAAATCATGAAATGCATGAAAAATAGCAAATGAAGTCAGAAAAGGGTTGAAAAGTGATGATGTGGCTTTGAATGGTGCATATTGGATGCAGAAAAAGTCTTGAGTTAAAATATGTTTAAAAAAATTTAATCCATTTGTAATAGACGAGTTTTCGTCCGAAACCGTGATACTTTGAAGAAGATTGTCCAGTTTGTACACGAAGTGCATCCAGTTTTTCCCGTAACCCTCTCAACTTTTTAGCACATGCTACGTGGGTGAAATTATGATACCATGCCAATTTTCAACCATTTCAGAGTTCATTTGCAGTGCTTTTCAATTTCAGGGTCATCTTAGCTCAAAATAAATCATGAAATGCATGAAAAATAGCAAATGAAGTCAGAAAAGGGTTGAAAAGTGATGATGTGGCTTTGAATGGTGCATATTGGATGCAGAAAAAGTCTTGAGTTAAAATATATTTAAAAAAATGAAATCCCTTTGTAATAGACGAGTTTTCGTCCGAAACCCTGATACTTCGAAGGAGATTGTCCAGTTTGTACACGAAGTGCATCCAGTTTTTCCCGTAACCCTCTCAACTTTTTAGCACATGCTACGTGGGTGAAATTATGATAGCATGCCAATTTTCAACCATTTCAGAGTTCATTTGCAGTGGTTTTCAATTTCAGGGTCATGCTAGCTCAAAATAAATCATGAAATGCATGAAAAATAGCAAATGAAGTCAGAAAAGGGTTGAAAAGTGATGATGTGGCTTTGAATGGTGCATACTGAATGAAAAAAAAGTCTTGAGTTAAAATATGTTTAAAAAAATGAAATCCATTTGTAATAGACGAGTTTTCGTCCGAAACCCTGATACTTCGAAGGACATTGTCCAGTTTGTACACGAAGTGCATCCAGTTTTTCCCGTAACCCTCTCAACTTTTTAGCACTTGCTACGTGGCTTTGAATGGTGCGTACTGAATGAAAAAAAAGTCTTGAGTTAAAATATGTTTAAAAAAATGAAATCCCTTTGTGATAGACGAGTTTTCGTCCGAAACCCTCATACTTCGAAGGAGATTGTCCAGTTTGTACACGAAGTGCATCCAGTATTTCCCGTAACCCTCTCAACTTTTTAGCACATGCTACGTGGGTGAAATTATGATACCATGCCAATTTTCAACTATTTCAGAGTTCATTTGCAGTGCTTTTCAATTTCAGGGTCATCTTAGCTCAAAATAAATCATGAAATGCATGAAAAATAGCAAATGAAGTCAGAAAAGGGTTGAAAAGTAATGACGTGGCTTTGAATGGTGCATATTGAATGCAGAAAAAGTCTTAAGTTAAAATATATTTAAAAAAATGAAATCCCTTTGTAATAGACGAGTTTTCGTCCGAAACCCTGATACTTCGAAGGAGATTGTCTAGTTTGTACACGAAGTGCATCCAGTTTTTCCCGTAACCCTCTCAACTTTTTAGCACATGCTACGTTGGTGAAATTATGATACCATGCCAATTTTCAACCATTTCAGAGTTCATTTGCAGAGCTTTTCAATTTCAGGGTCATCTTAGCTCCAAATAAATCATGAAATGCATGAAAAATAGCAAATGAAGTCAGAAAAGGGTTGAAAAGTGATGATGTGGCTTTGAATGGTGCATATTGGATGCAGAAAAAGTCTTGAGTTAAAATATGTTTAAAAAAATGAAATCCCTTTGTAATAGACGAGTTTTCGTCCGAAACCCTCATACTTCGAAGGAGATTGTCCAGTTTGTACACGAAGTTTATCCAGTTTTTCCCGTAACCCTCTCAACTTTTTAGCACATGCTATGTGGGAGAAATTATGATACCATGCCAATTTTCAACCATTTCAGAGTTCATTTGCAGTGGTTTTCAATTTCAGGGTCATCTTAGCTCAAAATAAATCATGAAATGCATGAAAAATAGCAAATGAAGTCAGAAAAGGGTTGAAAAGTAATGACGTGGCTTTGAATGGTGCATATTGAATGCAGAAAAAGTCTTAAGTTAAAATATATTTAAAAAAATGAAATCCCTTTGTAATAGACGAGTTTTCGTCCAAAACCCTCATACTTCGAAGGAGATTGTCCTGTTTGTACACGAAGTGCATCCAGTTTTTCCCGTAACCCTCTCAACTTTTTAGCACATGCTACGTGGGTGAAATTATGATACCATGCCAATTTTCAACCATTTCAGAGTTCATTTGCAGTGCTTTTCAATTTCAGGGTCATCTTAGCTCAAAATAAATCATGAAATGCATGAAAAATAGCAAATGAAGTCAGAAAAGGGTTGAAAAGTGATGATGTGGCTTTGAATGGTGCGTACTGAATGAAAAAAAAGTCTTGAGTTAAAATATGTTTAAAAAAATGAAATCCCTTTGTGATAGACGAGTTTTCGTCCGAAACCCTCATAATTCGAAGGAGATTGTCCAGTTTGTACACGAAGTGCATCCAGTTTTTCCCGTAACCCTCTCAACTTTTTAGCACATGCTACGTGGGTGAAATTATGATACCATGCCAATTTTCAACTATTTCAGAGTTCATTTGCAGTGCTTTTCAATTTCAGGGTCATCTTAGCTCAAAATAAATCATGAAATGCATGAAAAATAGCAAATGAAGTCAGAAAAGGGTTGAAAAGTGATGATGTGGCTTTGAATGGTGCATACTGAATGAAAAAAAAGTCTTGAGTTAAAATATGTTTAAAAAAATGAAATCCCTTTGTAATAGACGAGTTTTCGTCCGAAACCCTGATACTTCGAAGGACATTGTCCAGTTTGTACACAAAGTGCATCCAGTTTTTCCCATAACCCTCTCAACTTTTTAGCACATGCTACGTGGGTGAAATTATGATACCATGCCAATTTTCAACCATTTCAGAGTTCATTTGCAGTGCTTTTCAATTTCAAGGTCATCTTAGCTCAAAATAAATCATGAAATGCATGAAAAATAGCAAATGAAGTCAGAAAAGGGTTGAAAAGTGATGATGTGGCTTTGAATGGTGCATACTGAATGAAAAAAAAGTCTTGAGTTAAAATATGTTTAAAAAAATGAAATCCCTTTGTAATAGACGAGTTTTCGTCCGAAACCGTGATACTTCGAAGGAGATTGTCCAGTTTGTACACGAAGTGCATCCAGTTTTTTCCGTAACCCTCTCAACTTTTTAGCACATGCTATGTGGGTGAAATTATGATACCATGCCAATTTTCAACCATTTCAGAGTTCATTTGCAGTGCTTTTCAATTTCAAGGTCATCTTAGCTCAAAATAAATCATGAAATGCATGAAAAATAGCAAATGAAGTCAGAAAAGGGTTGAAAAGTGATGATGTGGCTTTGAATGGTGCATATTGAATGTAGAAAAAGTCTTGAGTTAAAATATGTTTAAAAAAATGAAATCCCATTGTAATAGACGATTTTTCGTCCGAAACCCTGATACTTCGAAGGAGATTGTCCAGTTTGTATACGAAGTGCATCCTGTTTTTCCCGTAACCCTCTCAACTTTTTAGCACATGCTATGTGGGTGAAATTATGATACCATGCCAATTTTCAACCATTTCAGAGTTCATTTGCAGTGCTTTTCAATTTCAGGGTCATCTTAGCTCAAAATAAATCATGAAATGCATGAAAAATAGCAAATGAAGTCAGAAAAGGGTTGAAAAGTGATGATGTGGCTTTGAATGGTGCATATTGAATGTAGAAAAAGTCTTGAGTTAAAATATGTTTAAAAAAATGAAATCCCATTGTAATAGAGGAGTTTTCGTGCGAAACCCTGATACTTCGAAGGAGATTGTCCAGTTTGTACACGAAGTGCATCCATTTTTTTCCGTAACCCTCTCAAATTTTTAGCACATGCTATGTGGGTGAAATTATGATACCATGCCAATTTTCAACCATTTCAGAGTTCATTTGGAGTGCTTTTCAATTTCAGGGTCATCTTAGCTCAAAATAAATCATGAAATGCATGAAAAATAGCAAATGAAGTCAGAAAAGGGTTGAAAAGTGATGATGTGGCTTTGAATGGTGCATACTAAATGAAAAAAAAGTCTTGAGTTAAAATATGTTTAAAAAAATGAAATCCCTTTGTAATAGACGAGTTTTCGTCCGAAACCGTGATACTTCGAAGGAGATTGTCCAGTTTGTACACGAAGTGCATCTAGTTTTTCCCGTAACCCTCTCAACTTTTTAGCACATGCTACGTGGGTGAAATTATGATACCATGCCAATTTTCAACCATTTCAGAGTTCATTTGCAGTGCTTTTCAATTTCAGGGTCATCTTAACTCAAAATAAATCATGAAATGCATGAAAAATAGCAAATGAAGTCAGAAAAGGGTTGAAAAGTGATGATGTGGCTTTGAATGGTGCATATTGAATGTAGAAAAAGTCTTGAGTTAAAATATGTTTAAAAAAATGAAATCCCTTTGTAATAGACGAGTTTTCGTCCGAAACCCTGATACTTCGAAGGAGATTGTCCAGTTTGTACACGAAGTGCATCCAGTTTTTCCCGTAACCCTCTCAACTTTTTAGCACATGCTATGTGGGTGAAATTATGATACCATGCCAATTTTCAACCATTTCAGAGTTCATTTGCTGTAGTTTTCAATTTCAGGGTCATCTTAGCTCATAATAAATCATGAAATGCATGAAAAATAGCAAATGAAGTCAGAAAAGGGTTGAAAAGTGATGATGTGGCTTTGAATGGTGCATATTGAATGCAGAAAAAGTCTTGAGTTAAAATATGTTTAAAAAAATGAAATCCCTTTGTAATAGACGAGTTTTCGTCCGAAACCCTGATACTTCGAAGGAGATTGTCCAGTATGTACACGAAGTGCATCCAGTTTTTCCCGTAACCCTCTCAACTTTTTAGCACATGCAACGTGGGTGAAATTATGATACCATGCCAATTTTCAACCATTTCAGAGTTCATTTGCATTGCTTTTCAATTTCAGGGTCATCTTAGCTCAAAATAAATCATGAAATGCATGAAAAATAGCAAATGAAGTCAGAAAAGGGTTGAAAAGTGATGATGTGGCTTTGAATGGTGCATATTGAATGTAGAAAAAGTCTTGAGTTAAAATATGTTAAAAAAATGAAATCCCTTTGTAATAGACGAGTTTTCGTGCGAAACCCTGATACTTCGAAGGATATTGTCCAGTTTGTACACGAAGTGCATCCAGTTTTTCCCGTAACCCTCTCAACTTTTTAGCACATGCTACATGGGTGAAATTATGATACCATGCCAATTTTCAACCATTTCAGAGTTCATTTGCAGTGCTTTTCAATTTCAGGGTCATCTTAGCTCAAAATAAATCATGAAATGCATGAAAAATAGCAAATGAAGTCAGAAAAGTGTTGAAAAGTGATGATTTGGCTTTGAATGGTTCATATTGAATGCAGAAAAAGTCTTGAGTTAAAATATGTTTAAAAAATAAAATCCCTTTGTAATAGACGAGTTTTCGTCCGAAACCGTGATACTTCGAAGGAGATTGTCCAGTTTGTACACGAAGTGCATCCAGTTTTTCCTGTAACCCTCTCAACTTTTTAGCACATGCTACGTGGGTGAAATTATGATACCATGCCAATTTTCAACCATTTCAGAGTTCATTTGCAGTGCTTTTCAATTTCAGGGTCATCTTAGCTCAAAATAAATCATGAAATGCATGAAAAATAGCAAATGAAGTCAGAAAAGGGTTGAAAAGTGATGATGTGGCTTTGAATGGTGCATATTGAATGCAGAAAAAGTCTTGAGTTAAAATATGTTTAACAAAATGAAATCCCTTTGTAATAGACGAGTTTTCATCCGAAACCCTCATACTTCGAAGGAGATTGTCCAGTTTGTACACGAAGTGCATCCAGTTTTTCCCGTAACCCTCTCAACTTTTTAGCACATGCTATGTGGGCGAAATTATGATACCATGCCAATTTTCAACCAGTTCAGAGTTTATTTGCAGTGCTTTTCAATTTCAGGGTCATCTTAGCTCAAAATAAATCATGAAATGCATGAAAAATAGCAAATGAAGTCAGAAAAGGGTTGAAAAGTAATGATGTGGCTTTGAATGGTGCATATTGAATGCAGAAAAAGTCTTGAGTTAAAATATGTTTCAAAAAATGAAATCCCTTTGTAATAGACGAGTTTTCGTCCGAAACCCTGATACTTCGAAGGAGATTGTCCAGTTTGTACACGAAGTGCATCCAGTTTTTCCCATAACCCTCTCAACTTTTTAGCACATGCTACGTGGGTGAAATTATGATACCATGCCAATTTTCAACCATTTCAGAGTTCATTTGCAGTGCTTTTCAATTTCAGGGTCATCTTTGCTCAAAATAAATCATGAAATGCATGAAAAATAGCAAATGAAGTCAGAAAAGAGTTGAAAAGTGATGATGTGGCTTTGAATGGTGCGTACTGAATGAAAAAAAAGTCTTGAGTTAAAATATGTTTAAAAAAATGAAATCCCTTTGTGATGGACGAGTTTTCGTCCGAAACCCTCATACTTCGAAGGAGATTGTCCAGTTTGTACACGAAGTGCATCCAGTTTTTCCCGTAACCCTCTCAACTTTTTAGCACATGCTACGTGGGTGAAATTATGATACCATGCCAATTTTCAACTATTTCAGAGTTCATTTGCAGTGCTTTTCAATTTCAGGGTCATCTTAGCTCAAAATAAATCATGAAATGCATGAAAAATAGCAAATGAAGTCAGAAAAGGGTTGAAAAGTGATGATGTGGCTTTGAATGGTGCATACTAAATGAAAAAAAAGTCTTGAGTTAAAATATGTTTAAAAAAATGAAATCCCTTTGTAATAGACGAGTTTTCGTCCGAAACCGTGATACTTCGAAGGAGATTGTCCAGTTTGTACACGAAGTGCATCTAGTTTTTCCCGTAACCCTCTCAACTTTTTAGCACATGCTACGTGGGTGAAATTATGATACCATGCCAATTTTCAACCATTTCAGAGTTCATTTGCAGTGCTTTTCAATTTCCGGGTCATCTTAACTCAAAATAAATCATGAAATGCATGAAAAATAGCAAATGAAGTCAGAAAAGGGTTGAAAAGTGATGATGTGGCTTTGAATGGTGCATATTGAATGTAGAAAAAGTCTTGAGTTAAAATATGTTTAAAAAAATGAAATCCCTTTGTAATAGACGAGTTTTCGTCCGAAACCCTGATACTTCGAAGGAGATTGTCCAGTTTGTACACGAAGTGCATCCAGTTTTTCCCGTAACCCTCTCAACTTTTTAGCACATGCTATGTGGGTGAAATTATGATACCATGCCAATTTTCAACCATTTCAGAGTTCATTTGCTGTAGTTTTCAATTTCAGGGTCATCTTAGCTCATAATAAATCATGAAATGCATGAAAAATAGCAAATGAAGTCAGAAAAGGGTTGAAAAGTGATGATGTGGCTTTGAATGGTGCATATTGAATGCAGAAAAAGTCTTGAGTTAAAATATGTTTAAAAAAATGAAATCCCTTTGTAATAGACGAGTTTTCGTCCGAAACCCTGATACTTCGAAGGAGATTGTCCAGTATGTACACGAAGTGCATCCAGTTTTTCCCGTAACCCTCTCAACTTTTTAGCACATGCAACGTGGGTGAAATTATGATACCATGCCAATTTTCAACCATTTCAGAGTTCATTTGCATTGCTTTTCAATTTCAGGGTCATCTTAGCTCAAAATAAATCATGAAATGCATGAAAAATAGCAAATGAAGTCAGAAAAGGGTTGAAAAGTGATGATGTGGCTTTGAATGGTGCATATTGAATGTAGAAAAAGTCTTGAGTTAAAATATGTTAAAAAAATGAAATCCCTTTGTAATAGACGAGTTTTCGTGCGAAACCCTGATACTTCGAAGGAGATTGTCCAGTTTGTACACGAAGTGCATCCAGTTTTTCCCGTAACCCTCTCAACTTTTTAGCACATGCTACATGGGTGAAATTATGATACCATGCCAATTTTCAACCATTTCAGAGTTCATTTGCAGTGCTTTTCAATTTCAGGGTCATCTTAGCTCAAAATAAATCATGAAATGCATGAAAAATAGCAAATGAAGTCAGAAAAGGGTTGAAAAGTGATGATTTGGCTTTGAATGGTTCATATTGAATGCAGAAAAAGTCTTGAGTTAAAATATGTTTAAAAAATAAAATCCCTTTGTAATAGACGAGTTTTCGTCCGAAACCGTGATACTTCGAAGGAGATTGTCCAGTTTGTACACGAAGTGCATCCAGTTTTTCCTGTAACCCTCTCAACTTTTTAGCACATGCTACGTGGGTGAAATTATGATACCATGCCAATTTTCAACCATTTCAGAGTTCATTTGCAGTGCTTTTCAATTTCAGGGTCATCTTAGCTCAAAATAAATCATGAAATGCATGAAAAATAGCAAATGAAGTCAGAAAAGGGTTGAAAAGTGATGATGTGGCTTTGAATGGTGCATATTGAATGCAGAAAAAGTCTTGAGTTAAAATATGTTTAACAAAATGAAATCCCTTTGTAATAGACGAGTTTTCATCCGAAACCCTTATACTTCGAAGGAGATTGTCCAGTTTGTACACGAAGTGCATCCAGTTTTTCCCGTAACCCTCTCAACTTTTTAGCACATGCTATGTGGGCGAAATTATGATACCATGCCAATTTTCAACCAGTTCAGAGTTTATTTGCAGTGCTTTTCAATTTCAGGGTCATCTTAGCTCAAAATAAATCATGAAATGCATGAAAAATAGCAAATGAAGTCAGAAAAGGGTTGAAAAGTAATGATGTGGCTTTGAATGGTGCATATTGAATGCAGAAAAAGTCTTGAGTTAAAATATGTTTCAAAAAATGAAATCCCTTTGTAATAGACGAGTTTTCGTCCGAAACCCTGATACTTCGAAGGAGATTGTCCAGTTTGTACACGAAGTGCATCCAGTTTTTCCCATAACCCTCTCAACTTTTTAGCACATGCTACGTGGGTGAAATTATGATACCATGCCAATTTTCAACCATTTCAGAGTTCATTTGCAGTGCTTTTCAATTTCAGGGTCATCTTTGCTCAAAATAAATCATGAAATGCATGAAAAATAGCAAATGAAGTCAGAAAAGGGTTGAAAAGTGATGATGTGGCTATGAATGGTGCATACTGAATGAAAAAAAAGTCTTGAGTTAAAATATGTTTAAAAAAAATGAAATCCCTTTGTGATAGACGAGTTTTCGTCCGAAACCCTGATACTTCGAAGGAGATTGTCCAGTTTGTACACGAAGTGCATCCAGTTTTTCCCGTAACCCTCTCAACTTTTTAGCACATGCTACGTGGGTGAAATTATGATACCATGCCAATTTTCAACCATTTCAGAGTTCATTTGCAGTGCTTTTCAATTTCAGGGTCATCTTAGCTCAAAATAAATCATGAAATGCATGAAAAATAGCTAATGAAGTCAGAAAAGGGTTGAAAAGTGATGATGTGGCTTTGAATGGTGCATAATGAATGAAAAAAAAGTCTTGAGTTAAAATATGTTTAAAAAAATGAAATCCCTTTGTAATAGACGAGTTTTCGTTCGAAACCCTGATACTTCGAAGGAGATTGTCCAGTTTGTACACGAAGTGCATCCAGTTTTTCCCGTAACCCTCTCAACTTTTTAGCACATGCTACGTGGGTGAAATTATGATACCATGCCAATTTTCAACCATTTCAGAGTTCATTTGCAGTGCTTTTCAATTTCAGGGTCATCTTAGCTCAAAATAAATCATGAAATGCATGAAAAATAGCAAATGAAGTCAGAAAAGGGTTGAAAAGTGATGATGTGGCTTTGAATGGTGCATATTGAATGTAGAAAAAGGCTTGAGTTAAAATATGTTTAAAAAAATGAAATCCCTTTGTAATAGACGAGTTTTCGTCCGAAACCCTAATACTTCAAAGGAGATTGTCCAGTTTGTACACGAAGTGCATCCAGTTTTTCCCGTAACCCTCTCAACTTTTTAGCACATGCTACGTGGGTGAAATTATGATACCATGCCAATTTTCAACCATTTCAGAGTTCATTTGCAGTGCTTTTCAATTTCAGGGTCATCTTAGCTCAAAATAAATCATGAAATGCATGAAAAATAGCAAATGAAGTCAGAAAAGGGTTGAAAAGTGATGATGTGGCTTTGAATGGTGCATATTGAATGCAGAAAAAGTCTTGAGTTAAAATATGTTTAAAAAAAATGAAATCCTTTTGTAATAGACGAGTTTTCGTCCGAAACCCAGATACTTCGAAGGAGATTGTCCAGTTTGTACACGAAGTGCATCCAGTTTTTCCCGTAACCCTCTCAACTTTTTAGCACATGCTACGTGGGTGAAATTATGATACCATGCCAATTCTCAACCATTTCAGAGTTCATTTGCAGAGCTTTTCAATTTCAGGGTCGTCTTAGCTCAAAATAAATCATGAAATGCATGAAAAATAGCAAATGAAGTCAGAAAAGGGTTGAAAAGTGATGATGTGGCTTTGAATGGTGCATATTGAATGTAGAAAAAGTCTTGAGTTAAAATATGTTAAAAAAATGAAATCCTTTTGTAATAGACGAGTTTTCGTGCGAAACCCACATACTTCGAAGGAGATTGTCCAGTTTGTACACGAAGTGCATCCAGTTTTTCCCGTAACCCTCTCAACTTTTTAGCACATGCTATGTGGGTGAAATTATGATACCATGCCAATTTTCAACCATTTCAGAGTTCATTTGCAGTGCTTTTCAATTTCAGGGTCATTTTAGCTCAAAATAAATCATGAAATGCATGAAAAATAGCAAATGAAGTCAGAAAAGGGTTGAAAAGTGATGATGTGGCTTTGAATGGTGCATATTGAATGTAGAAAAAGTCTTGAGTTAAAATATGTTAAAAAAATGAAATCCTTTTGTAATAGACGAGTTTTCGTGCGAAACCCTGATACTTCGAAGGATATTGTCCAGTTTGTACACGAAGTGCATCCAGTTTTTCCCGTAACCCTCTCAAATTTTTAGCACATGCTACATGGGTGAAATTATGATACCATGCGAATGTTCAACCATTTCAGAGTTCATTTGCAGTGCTTTTCAATTTCAGGGTCATCTTAGCTCAAAATAAATCATGAAATGCATGAAAAATAGCAAATGAAGTCAGAAAAGGGTTGAAAAGTGATGATTTGGCTTTGAATGGTGCATATTGAATGCAGAAAAAGTCTTGAGTTAAAATATGTTTTAAAAAATAAAATCCCTTTGTAATAGACGAGTTTTCGTCCGAAACCGTGATACTTCGAAGGAGATTGTCGAGTTTGTACACGAAGTGCATCCAGTTTTTCCTGTAACCCTCTCAACTTTTTAGCACATGCTATGTGGGTGAAATTATGATACCATGCCAATTTTCAACCATTTCAGAGTTCATTTGCAGTGCTTTTCAATTTCAGGGTCATTTTAGCTCAAAATAAATCATGAAATGCATGAAAAATAGCAAATGAAGTCAGAAAAGGGTTGAAAAGTGATGATGTGGCTTTGAATGGTGCATATTGAATGCAGAAAAAGTCTTGAGTTAAAATATGTTTAAAAAAATGAAATCCCTATGTAATAGACGAGTTTTCATCCGAAACCCTCATACTTCGAAGGAGATTGTCCAGTTTGTACACAAAGTGCATCCAGTTTTTCCCGTAACCCTCTCAACTTTTTAGCACATGCTATGTGTGCGAAATTATGATACCATGCCAATTTTCAACCAGTTCAGAGTTTATTTGCAGTGCTTTTCAATTTCAGGGTCATCTTAGCTCAAAATAAATCATGAAATGCATGAAAAATAGCAAATGAAGTCAGAAAAGGGTTGAAAAGTAATGATGTGGCTTTGAATGGTGCATATTGAATGCAGAAAAAGTCTTGAGTTAAAATATGTTTAAAAAATGAAATCCCTTTGTAATAGACGAGTTTTCGTCCGAAACCCTGATACTTCGAAGGAGATTGTCCAGTTTGTACACGAAGTGCATCCAGTTTTTCCCATAACCCTCTCAACTTTTTAGCACAAGCTACGTTGGTGAAATTATGATACCATGCCAATTTTCAACCATTTCAGAGTTCATTTGCAGTGCTTTTCAATTTCAGGGTCATCTTAGCTCCAAATAAATCATGAAATGCATGAAAAATAGCAAATGAAGTCAGAAAAGGGTTGAAAAGTGATGATGTGGCTTTGAATGGTGCGTACTGAATGAAAAAAAAGTCTTGAGTTAAAATATGTTTTAAAAAATGAAATCACTTTGTGATAGACGAGTTTTCGTCCGAAACCCTCATACTTCGAAGGAGATTGTCCAGTTTGTACACGAAGTGCATCCAGTTTTTCCCGTAACCCTCTCAACTTTTTAGCACATGCTACGTGGGTGAAATTATGATACCATGCCAATTTTCAACTATTTCAGAGTTCATTTGCAGTGCTTTTCAATTTCAGGGTCATCTTAGCTCAAAATAAATCATGAAATGCATGAAAAATAGCAAATGAAGTCAGAAAAGGGTTGAAAAGTGATGATGTGGCTTTGAATGGTGCATACTGAATGAAAAAAAAGTCTTGAGTTAAAATATGTTTAAAAAAATGAAATCCCTTTGTAATAGACGAGTTTTCGTCCGAAACCCTGATACTTCGAAGGACATTGTCCAGTTTGTACACGAAGTGCATCCAGTTTTTCCCGTAACCCTCTCAACTTTTTAGCACATGCTACGTGGGTGAAATTATGATACCATGCCAATTTTCAACCATTTCAGCGTTCATTTGCAGTGCTTTTCAATTTCAGGGTCATCTTAGCTCCAAATAAATCATGAAATGCATGAAAAATAGCAAATGAAGTCAGAAAAGGGTTGAAAAGTGATGATGTGGCTTTGAATGGTGCATATTGGATGCAGAAAAAGTCTTGAGTTAAAATATGTTTAAAAAAATTTAATCCATTTGTAATAGACGAGTTTTCGTCCGAAACCGTGATACTTCGAAGAAGATTGTCCAGTTTGTACACGAAGTGCATCCAGTTTTTCCCGTAACCCTCTCAACTTTTTAGCACATGCTACGTGGGTGAAATTATGATACCATGCCAATTTTCAACCATTTCAGAGTTCATTTGCAGTGCTTTTCAATTTCAGGGTCATCTTAGCTCAAAATAAATCATGAAATGCATGAAAAATAGCAAATGAAGTCAGAAAAGGGTTGAAAAGTGATGATGTGGCTTTGAATGGTGCATATTGGATGCAGAAAAAGTCTTGAGTTAAAATATATTTAAAAAAATGAAATCCCTTTGTAATAGACGAGTTTTCGTCCGAAACCCTGATACTTCGAAGGAGATTGTCCAGTTTGTACACGAAGTGCATCCAGTTTTTCCCGTAACCCTCTCAACTTTTTAGCACATGCTACGTGGGTGAAATTATGATAGCATGCCAATTTTCAACCATTTCAGAGTTCATTTGCAGTGGTTTTCAATTTCAGGGTCATCCTAGCTCAAAATAAATCATGAAATGCATGAAAAATAGCAAATGAAGTCAGAAAAGGGTTGAAAAGTGATGATGTGGCTTTGAATGGTGCATACTGAATGAAAAAAAAGTCTTGAGTTAAAATATGTTTAAAAAAATGAAATCCATTTGTAATAGACGAGTTTTCGTCCGAAACCCTGATACTTCGAAGGACATTGTCCAGTTTGTACACGAAGTGCATCCAGTTTTTCCCGTAACCCTCTCAACTTTTTAGCACATGCTACGTGGCTTTGAATGGTGCGTACTGAAATGAAAAAAAAGTCTTGAGTTAAAATATGTTTAAAAAAATGAAATCCCTTTGTGATAGACGAGTTTTCGTCCGAAACCCTCATACTTCGAAGGAGATTGTCCAGTTTGTACACGAAGTGCATCCAGTATTTCCCGTAACCCTCTCAACTTTTTAGCACATGCTACGTGGGTGAAATTATGATACCATGCCAATTTTCAACTATTTCAGAGTTCATTTGCAGTGCTTTTCAATTTCAGGGTCATCTTAGCTCAAAATAAATCATGAAATGCATGAAAAATAGCAAATGAAGTCAGAAAAGGGTTGAAAAGTAATGACGTGGCTTTGAATGGTGCATATTGAATGCAGAAAAAGTCTTAAGTTAAAATATATTTAAAAAAATGAAATCCCTTTGTAATAGACGAGTTTTCGTCCGAAACCCTGATACTTCGAAGGAGATTGTCTAGTTTGTACACGAAGTGCATCCAGTTTTTCCCGTAACCCTCTCAACTTTTTAGCACATGCTACGTTGGTGAAATTATGATACCATGCCAATTTTCAACCATTTCAGAGTTCATTTGCAGTGCTTTTCAATTTCAGGGTCATCTTAGCTCCAAATAAATCATGAAATGCATGAAAAATAGCAAATGAAGTCAGAAAAGGGTTGAAAAGTGATGATGTGGCTTTGAATGGTGCGTACTGAATGAAAAAAAAGTCTTGAGTTAAAATATGTTTAAAAAAATGAAATCCCTTTGTGATAGACGAGTT
Organism: Elymus sibiricus; assembly: GCA_039707655.1. Taxonomy (NCBI): domain Eukaryota; kingdom Viridiplantae; phylum Streptophyta; class Magnoliopsida; order Poales; family Poaceae; genus Elymus; species Elymus sibiricus. Next base: position 386,631,452 of record CM077671.1, read on the forward strand.
TTCGTCCGAAACCCTCATACTTCGAAGGAGATTGTCCAGTTTGTACACGAAGTGCATCCAGTTTTTCCCGTAACCCTCTCAACTTTTTAGCACATGCTACGTGGGTGAAATTATGATACCATGCCAATTTTCAACCATTTCAGAGTTCATTTGCAGTGCTTTTCAATTTCAGGGTCGTCTTAGCTCAAAATAAATCATGAAATGCATGAAAAATAGCAAATGAAGTCAGAAAAGGGTTGAAAAGTGATGACGTGGCTTTGAATGGCGCATATTGAATGCAGAAAAAGTCTTGAGTTAAAATATATTAAAAAAAATGAAATCCCTTTGTAATAGACGAGTTTTCGTCCGAAACCCTGATACTTCGAAGGAGATTGTCTAGTTTGTACACGAAGTGCATCCAGTTTTTGCCGTAACCCTCTCAACTTTTTAGCACATGCTACGTGGGTGAAATTATGATACCATGCCAATTTTCAACCATTTCAGAGTTCATTTGCAGTGCTTTTCAATTTCAGGGTCATCTTAGCTCCAAATAAATCATGAAATGCATGAAAAATAGCAAATGAAGTCAGAAAAGGGTTGAAAAGTGATGATGTGGCTTTGAATGGTGCATATTGGATGCAGAAAAAGTCTTGAGTTAAAATATGTTTAACAAAATGAAATCCCTTTGTAATAGACGAGTTTTCGTCCGAAACCCTCATACTTCGAAGGAGATTGTCCAGTTTGTACACGAAGTGCATCCAGTTTTTCCCGTAACCCTCTCAACTTTTTAGCACATGCTATGTGGGAGAAATTATGATACCATGCCAATTTTCAACCATTTCAGAGTTCATTTGCAGTGGTTTTCAATTTCAGGGTCATCTTAGCTCAAAATAAATCATGAAATGCATGAAAAATAGCGAATGAAGTCAGAAAAGGGTTGAAAAGTAATGACGTGGCTTTGAATGGTGCATATTGAATGCAGAAAAAGTCTTAAGTTAAAATATATTTAAAAAAATGAAATCCCTTTGTAATAGACGAGTTTTCGTCCAAAACCCTCATACTTCGAAGGAGATTGTCCTGTTTGTACACGAAGTGCATCCAGTTTTTCCCGTAACCCTCTCAACTTTTTAGCACATGCTACGTGGGTGAAATTATGATACCATGCCAATTTTCAACCATTTCAGAGTTCATTTGCAGTGCTTTTCAATTTCAGGGTCATCTTAGCTCAAAATAAATCATGAAATGCATGAAAAATAGCAAATGAAGTCAGAAAAGGGTTGAAAAGTGATGATGTGGCTTTGAATGGTGCGTACTGAATGAAAAAAAAGTCTTGAGTTAAAATATGTTTAAAAAAATGAAATCCCTTTGTGATAGACGAGTTTTCGTCCGAAACCCTCATACTTCGAAGGAGATTGTCCAGTTTGTACACGAAGTGCATCCAGTTTTTCCCGTAACCCTCTCAACTTTTTAGCACATGCTACGTGGGTGAAATTATGATACCATGCCAATTTTCAACTATTTCAGAGTTCATTTGCAGTGCTTTTCAATTTCTGGGTCATCTTAGCTCAAAATAAATCATGAAATGCATGAAAAATAGCAAATGAAGTCAGAAAAGGGTTGAAAAGTGATGATGTGGCTTTGAATGGTGCATACTGAATGAAAAAAAAGTCTTGAGTTAAAATATGTTTAAAAAAATGAAATCCCTTTGTAATAGACGAGTTTTCGTCCGAAACCCTGATACTTCGAAGGAGATTGTCCAGTTTGTACACGAAGTGCATCCAGTTTTTTCCGTAACCCTCTCAACTTTTTAGCACATGCTATGTGGGTGAAATTATGATACCATGCCAATTTTCAACCATTTCAGAGTTCATTTGCAGTGCTTTTCAATTTCAAGGTCATCTTAGCTCAAAATAAATCATGAAATGCATGAAAAATAGCAAATGAAGTCAGAAAAGGGTTGAAAAGTGATGATGTGGCTTTGAATGGTGCATATTGAATGTAGAAAAAGTCTTGAGTTAAAATATGTTTAAAAAAATGAAATCCCATTGTAATAGACGATTTTTCGTCCGAAACCCTGATACTTCGAAGGAGATTGTCCAGTTTGTATACGAAGTGCATCCTGTTTTTCCCGTAACCCTCTCAACTTTTTAGCACATGCTATGTGGGTGAAATTATGATACCATGCCAATTTTCAACCATTTCAGAGTTCATTTGCAGTGCTTTTCAATTTCAGGGTCATCTTAGCTCAAAATAAATCATGAAATGCATGAAAAATAGCAAATGAAGTCAGAAAAGGGTTGAAAAGTGATGATGTGGCTTTGAATGGTGCATATTGAATGTAGAAAAAGTCTTGAGTTAAAATATGTTTAAAAAAATGAAATCCCATTGTAATAGAGGAGTTTTCGTCCGAAACCCTGATACTTCGAAGGAGATTGTCCAGTTTGTACACGAAGTGCATCCATTTTTTTCCGTAACCCTCTCAAATTTTTAGCACATGCTATGTGGGTGAAATTATGATACCATGCCAATTTTCAACCATTTCAGAGTTCATTTGGAGTGCTTTTCAATTTCAGGGTCATCTTAGCTCAAAATAAATCATGAAATGCATGAAAAATAGCAAATGAAGTCAGAAAAGGGTTGAAAAGTGATGATGTGGCTTTGAATGGTGCATACTAAATGAAAAAAAAGTCTTGAGTTAAAATATGTTTAAAAAAATGAAATCCCTTTGTAATAGACGAGTTTTCGTCCGAAACCGTGATACTTCGAAGGAGATTGTCCAGTTTGTACACGAAGTGCATCCAGTTTTTCCCGTAACCCTCTCAACTTTTTAGCACATGCTACGTGGGTGAAATCATGATACCATGCCAATTTTCAACCATTTCAGAGTTCATTTGCAGTGCTTTTCAATTTCAGGGTCATCTTAACTCAAAATAAATCATGAAATGCATGAAAAATAGCAAATGAAGTCAGAAAAGGGTTGAAAAGTGATGATGTGGCTTTGAATGGTGCATATTGAATGTAGAAAAAGTCTTGAGTTAAAATATGTTTAAAAAAATGAAATCCCTTTGTAATAGACGAGTTTTCGTCCGAAACCCTGATACTTCGAAGGAGATTGTCCAGTTTGTACACGAAGTGCATCCAGTTTTTCCCGTAACCCTCTCAACTTTTTAGCACATGCTATGTGGGTGAAATTATGATACCATGCCAATTTTCAACCATTTCAGAGTTCATTTGCTGTAGTTTTCAATTTCAGGGTCATCTTAGCTCATAATAAATCATGAAATGCATGAAAAATAGCAAATGAAGTCAGAAAAGGGTTGAAAAGTGATGATGTGGCTTTGAATGGTGCATATTGAATGCAGAAAAAGTCTTGAGTTAAAATATGTTTAAAAAAATGAAATCCCTTTGTAATAGACGAGTTTTCGTCCGAAACCCTGATACTTCGAAGGAGATTGTCCAGTATGTACACGAAGTGCATCCAGTTTTTCCCGTAACCCTCTCAACTTTTTAGCACATGCAACGTGGGTGAAATTATGATACCATGCCAATTTTCAACCATTTCAGAGTTCATTTGCATTGCTTTTCAATTTCAGGGTCATCTTAGCTCAAAATAAATCATGAAATGCATGAAAAACAGCAAATGAAGTCAGAAAAGGGTTGAAAGGTGTTGATGTGGCTTTGAATGGTGCATATTGAATGTAGAAAAAGTATTGAGTTAAAATATGTTAAAAAAATGAAATCCCTTTGTAATAGACGAGTTTTCGTGCGAAACCCTCATACTTCGAAGGATATTGTCCAGTTTGTACACGAAGTGCATCCAGTTTTTCCCGTAACCCTCTCAACTTTTTAGCACATGCTACATGGGTGAAATTATGATACCATGCCAATTTTCAACCATTTCAGAGTTCATTTGCAGTGCTTTTCAATTTCAGGGTCATCTTAGCTCAAAATAAATCATGAAATGCATGAAAAATAGCAAATGAAGTTAGAAAAGGGTTGAAAAGTGATGATTTGGCTTTGAATGGTTCATATTGAATGCAGAAAAAGTCTTGAGTTAAAATATGTTTAAAAAATAAAATCCCTTTGTAATAGACGAGTTTTCGTCCGAAACCGTGATACTTCGAAGGAGATTGTCCAGTTTGTACACGAAGTGCATCCAGTTTTTCCTGTAACCCTCTCAACTTTTTAGCACATGCTACGTGGGTGAAATTATGATACCATGCCAATTTTCAACCATTTCAGAGTTCATTTGCAGTGCTTTTCAATTTCAGGGTCATCTTAGCTCAAAATAAATCATGAAATGCATGAAAAATAGCAAATGAAGTCAGAAAAGGGTTGAAAAGTGATGATGTGGCTTTGAATGGTGCATATTGAATGCAGAAAAAGTCTTGAGTTAAAATATGTTTAACAAAATGAAATCCCTTTGTAATAGACGAGTTTTCATCCGAAACCCTCATACTTCGAAGGAGATTGTCCAGTTTGTACACGAAGTGCATCCAGTTTTTCCCGTAACCCTCTCAACTTTTTAGCACATGCTATGTGGGCGAAATTATGATACCATGCCAATTTTCAACCAGTTCAGAGTTTATTTGCAGTGCTTTTCAATTTCAGGGTCATCTTAGCTCAAAATAAATCATGAAATGCATGAAAAATAGCAAATGAAGTCAGAAAAGGGTTGAAAAGTAATGATGTGGCTTTGAATGGTGCATATTGAATGCAGAAAAAGTCTTGAGTTAAAATATGTTTCAAAAAATGAAATCCCTTTGTAATAGACGAGTTTTCGTCCGAAACCCTGATACTTCGAAGGAGATTGTCCAGTTTGTACACGAAGTGCATCCAGTTTTTCCCATAACCCTCTCAACTTTTTAGCACATGCTACGAGGGTGAAATTATGATACCATGCCAATTTTCAACCATTTCAGAGTTCATTTGCAGTGCTTTTCAATTTCAGGGTCATCTTTGCTCAAAATAAATCATGAAATGCATGAAAAATAGCAAATGAAGTCAGAAAAGGGTTGAAAAGTGATGATGTGGCTTTGAATGGTGCATACTGAATGAAAAAAAAGTCTTGAGTTAAAATATGTTTAAAAAAAATGAAATCCCTTTGTGATAGACGAGTTTTCGTCCGAAACCCTGATACTTCGAAGGAGATTGTCCAGTTTGTACACGAAGTGCATCCAGTTTTTCCCGTAACCCTCTCAACTTTTTAGCACATGCTACGTGGGTGAAATTATGATACCATGCCAATTTTCAACCATTTCAGAGTTCACTTGCAGTGCTTTTCAATTTCAGGGTCATCTTAGCTCAAAATAAATCATGAAATGCAAGAAAAATAGCAAATGAAGTCAGAAAAGGGTTGAAAAGTGATGATGTGGCTTTGAATGGTGCATAATGAATGAAAAAAAAGTCTTGAGTTAAAATATGTTTAAAAAAATGAAATCCCTTTGTAATAGACGAGTTTTCGTTCGAAACCCTGATACTTCGAAGGAGATTGTCCAGTTTGTACACGAAGTGCATCCAGTTTTTCCCGTAACCCTCTCAACTTTTTAGCACATGCTACGTGGGTGAAATTATGATACCATGCCAATTTTCAACCATTTCAGAGTTCACTTGCAGTGCTTTTCAATTTCAGGGTCATCTTAGCTCAAAATAAATCATGAAATGCAAGAAAAATAGCAAATGAAGTCAGAAAAGGGTTGAAAAGTGATGATGTGGCTTTGAATGGTGCATAATGAATGAAAAAAAAGTCTTGAGTTAAAATATGTTTAAAAAAATGAAATCCCTTTGTAATAGACGAGTTTTCGTTCGAAACCCTGATACTTCGAAGGAGATTGTCCAGTTTGTACACGAAGTGCATCCAGTTTTTCCCGTAACCCTCTCAACTTTTTAGCACATGCTACGTGGGTGAAATTATGATACCATGCCAATTTTCAACCATTTCAGAGTTCATTTGCAGTGCTTTTCAATTTCAGGGTCATCTTAGCTCAAAATAAATCATGAAATGCATGAAAAATAGCAAATGAAGTCAGAAAAGGGTTGAAAAGTGATGATGTGGCTTTGAATGGTGCATATTGAATGTAGAAAAAGGCTTGAGTTAAAATATGTTTAAAAAAATGAAATCCCTTTGTAATAGACGAGTTTTCGTCCGAAACCCTAATACTTCGAAGGAGATTGTCCAGTTTGTACACGAAGTGCATCCAGTTTTTCCCGTAACCCTCTCAACTTTTTAGCACATGCTACGTGGGTGAAATTATGATACCATGCGAATTTTCAACCATTTCAGAGTTCATTTGCAGTGCTTTTCAATTTCAGGGTCATCTTAGCTCAAAATAAATCATGAAATGCATGAAAAATAGCAAATGAAGTCAGAAAACGGTTGAAAAGTGATGATGTGGCTTTGAATGGTGCATATTGAATGCAGAAAAAGTCTTGAGTTAAAATATGTTTAAAAAATATGAAATCCCTTTGTAATAGACGAGTTTTCGTCCGAAACCCAGATACTTCGAAGGAGATTGTCCAGTTTGTACACGAAGTGCATCCAGTTTTTCCCGTAACCCTCTCAACTTTTTAGCATATGCTACGTGGGTGAAATTATGATACCATGCCAATTCTCAACCATTTCAGAGTTCATTTGCAGTGCTTTTCAATTTCAGGGTCATCTTAGCTCAAAATAAATCATGAAATGCATGAAAAATAGCAAATGAAGTCAGAAAAGGGTTGAAAAGTGATGATGTGGCTTTGAATGGTGCATATTGAATGTAGAAAAAGTCTTGAGTTAAAATATGTTAAAAAAATGAAATCCTTTTGTAATAGACGAGTTTTCGTGCGAAACCCACATACTTCGAAGGAGATTGTCCAGTTTGTACACGAAGTGCATCCAGTTTTTCCCGTAACCCTCTCAACTTTTTAGCACATGCTATGTGGGTGAAATTATGATACCATGCCAATTTTCAACCATTTCAGAGTTCATTTGCAGTGCTTTTCAATTTCAGGGTCATTTTAGCTCAAAATAAATCATGAAATGCATGAAAAATAGCAAATGAAGTCAGAAAAGGGTTGAAAAGTGATGATGTGGCTTTGAATGGTGCATATTGAATGTAGAAAAAGTCTTGAGTTAAAATATGTTAAAAAAATGAAATCCTTTTGTAATAGACCAGTTTTCGTGCGAAACCCTGATACTTCGAAGGATATTGTCCAGTTTGTACACGAAGTGCATCCAGTTTTTCCCGTAACCCTCTGAACTTTTTAGCACATGCTACATGGGTGAAATTATGATACCATACGAATTTTCAACCATTTCAGAGTTCATTTGCAGTGCTTTTCAATTTCAGGGTCATCTTAGCTCAAAATAAATCATGAAATGCATGAAAAATAGCAAATGAAGTCAGAAAAGGGTTGAAAAGTGATGATTTGGCTTTGAATGGTGCATATTGAATGCAGAAAAAGTCTTGAGTTAAAATATGTTTTAAAAAATAAAATCCCTTTGTAATAGACGAGTTTTCGTCCGAAACCGTGATACTTCGAAGGAGATTGTCGAGTTTGTACACGAAGTGCATCCAGTTTTTCCTGTAACCCTCTCAACTTTTTAGCACATGCTATGTGGGTGAAATTATGATACCATGCCAATTTTCAACCATTTCAGAGTTCATTTGCAGTGCTTTTCAATTTCAGGGTCATTTTAGCACAAAATAAATCATGAAATGCATGAAAAATAGCAAATGAAGTCAGAAAAGGGTTGAAAAGTGATGATGTGGCTTTGAATGGTGCATATTGAATGCAGAAAAAGTCTTGAGTTAAAATATGTTTAAAAAAATGAAATCCCTATGTAATAGACGAGTTTTCATCCGAAACCCTCATACTTCGAAGGAGATTGTCCAGTTTGTACACAAAGTGCATCCAGTTTTTCCCGTAACCCTCTCAACTTTTTAGCACATGCTATGTGTGCGAAATTATGATACCATGCCAATTTTCAACCAGTTCAGAGTTTATTTGCAGTGCTTTTCAATTTCAGGGTCATCTTAGCTCAAAATAAATCATGAAATGCATGAAAAATAGCAAATGAAGTCAGAAAAGGGTTCAAAAGAAATGATATGGCTTTGAATGGTGCATATTGAATGCAGAAAAATTCTTGAGTTAAAATATGTTTAAAAAAATGAAATCTCTTTGTAATAGACGAGTTTTCGTCCGAAACCCTGATACTTCGAAGGAGATTGTCCAGTTTGTACACGAAGTGCATCCAGTTTTTCCCGTAACCCTCTCAACTTTTTAGCACAAGCTACGTTGGTGAAATTATGATACCATGCCAATTTTCAACCATTTCAGAGTTCATTTGCAGTGCTTTTCAATTTCAGGGTCATCTTAGCTCCAAATAAATCATGAAATGCATGAAAAATAGCAAATGAAGTCAGAAAAGGGTTGAAAAGTGATGATGTGGCTTTGAATGGTGCGTACTGAATGAAAAAAAAGTCTTCAGTTAAAATATGTTTAAAAAAATGAAATCACTTTGTGATAGACGAGTTTTCGTCCGAAACCCTCATACTTCGAAGGAGATTGTCCAGTTTGTACACGAAGTGCATCCAGTTTTTCCCGTAACCCTCTCAACTTTTTAGCACATGCTACGTGGGTGAAATTATGATACCATGCCAATTTTCAACTATTTCAGAGTTCATTTGCAGTGCTTTTCAATTTCAGGGTCATCTTAGCTCAAAATAAATCATGAAATGCATGAAAAATAGCAAATGAAGTCAGAAAAGGGTTGAAAAGTGATGATGTGGCTTTGAATGGTGCATACTGAATGAAAAAAAAGTCTTGAGTTAAAATATGTTTAAAAAAATGAAATCCCTTTGTAATAGACGAGTTTTCGTCCGAAACCCTGATACTTCGAAGGACATTGTCCAGTTTGTACACGAAGTGCATCCAGTTTTTCCCTTAACCCTCTCAACTTTTTAGCACATGCTACGTGGGTGAAATTATGATACCATGCCAATTTTCAACCATTTCAGCGTTCATTTGCAGTGCTTTTCAATTTCAGGGTCATCTTAGCTCAAAATAAATCATGAAATGCATGAAAAATAGCAAATGAAGTCAGAAAAGGGTTGAAAAGTGATGATGTGGCTTTGAATGGTGCATAATGAATGAAAAAAAAGTCTTGAGTTAAAATATGTTTAAAAAAATGAAATCCCTTTGTAATAGACGAGTTTTCGTCCGAAACCCTGATACTTCGAAGGAGATTGTCCAGTTTGTACACGAAGTGTATCCAGTTTTTCCCGTAACCCTCTCAAGTTTTTAGCACATGCTACGTGGGTGAAATTATGGTACCATGCCAATTCTCAACCATTTCAGAGTTCATTTGCAGTGCTTTTCAATTTCAGGGTCATCTTAGCTCAAAATAAATCATGAAATGCATGAAAAATAGCAAATGAAGTCAGAAAAGGGTTGAAAAGTGATGATGTGGCTTTGAATGGTGCATATTGAATGTAGAAAAAGTCTTGAGTTAAAATATGTTAAAAAATGAAATCCTTTTGTAATAGACGAGTTTTCGTGCGAAACCCACATACTTCGAAGGAGATTGTCCAGTTTGTACACGAAGTGCATCCAGTTTTTCCCGTAACCCTCTCAACTTTTTAGCACATGCTATGTGGGTGAAATTATGATACCATGCCAATTTTCAACCATTTCAGAGTTCATTTGCAGTGCTTTTCAATTTCAGGGTCATTTTAACTCAAAATAAATCATGAAATGCATGAAAAATAGCAAATGAAGTCAGAAAAGGGTTGAAAAGTGATGATGTGGCTTTGAATGGTGCATATTGAATGTAGAAAAAGTCTTGAGTTAAAATATGTTAAAAAAATGAAATCCTTTTGTAATAGACGAGTTTTCGTGCGAAACCCTGATACTTCGAAGGATATTGTCCAGTTTGTACACGAAGTGCATCCAGTTTTTCCCGTAACCCTCTCAACTTTTTAGCACATGCTACATGGGTGAAATTATGATACCATACGAATTTTCAACCATTTCAGAGTTCATTTGCAGTGCTTTTCAATTTCAGGGTCATCTTAGCTCAAAATAAATCATGAAATGCATGAAAAATAGCAAATGAAGTCAGAAAAGGGTTGAAAAGTGATGATTTGGCTTTGAATGGTGCATATTGAATGCAGAAAAAGTCTTGAGTTAAAATATGTTTTAAAAAATAAAATCCCTTTGTAATAGACGAGTTTTCGTCCGAAACCGTGATACTTCGAAGGAGATTGTCGAGTTTGTACACGAAGTGCATCCAGTTTTTCCTGTAACCCTCTCAACTTTTTAGCACATGCTATGTGGGTGAAATTATGATACCATGCCAATTTTCAACCAGTTCAGAGTTTATTTGCAGTGCTTTTCAATTTCAGGGTCATCTTAGCTCAAAATAAATCATGAAATGCATGAAAAATAGCAAATGAAGTCAGAAAAGGGTTGAAAAGAAATGATATGGCTTTGAATGGTGCATATTGAATGCAGAAAAAGTCTTGAGTTAAAATATGTTTAAAAAAATGAAATCCCTTTGTAATAGACGAGTTTTCGTCCGAAACCCTGATACTTCGAAGGAGATTGTCCAGTTTGTACACGAAGTGCATCCAGTTTTTCCCATAACCCTCTCAACTTTTTAGCACAAGCTACGTTGGTGAAATTATGATACCATGCCAATTTTCAACCATTTCAGAGTTCATTTGCAGTGCTTTTCAATTTCAGGGTCATCTTAGCTCCAAATAAATCATGAAATGCATGAAAAATAGCAAATGAAGTCAGAAAAGGGTTGAAAAGTGATGATGTGGCTTTGAATGGTGCGTACTGAATGAAAAAAAAGTCTTCAGTTAAAATATGTTTAAAAAAATGAAATCCCTTTGTAATAGACGAGTTTTCGTCCGAAACCCTGATACTTCGAAGGAGATTGTCCAGTTTGTACACGAAGTGCATCTAGTTTTTCCCGTAACCCTCTCAACTTTTTAGCACATGCTACGTGGGTGAAATTATGATACCATGCCAATTTTCAACTATTTCAGAGTTCATTTGCAGTGCTTTTCAATTTCAGGGTCATCTTAGCTCAAAATAAATCATGAAATGCATGAAAAATAGCAAATGAAGTCAGAAAAGGGTTGAAAAGTGATGATGTGGCTTTGAATGGTGCATACTGAATGAAAAAAAAGTCTTGAGTTAAAATATGTTTAAAAAAATGAAATCCCTTTGTAATAGACGAGTTTTCGTCCGAAACCCTGATACTTCGAAGGACATTGTCCAGTTTGTACACGAAGTGCATCCAGTTTTTCCCTTAACCCTCTCAACTTTTTAGCACATGCTACGTGGGTGAAATTATGATACCATGCCAATTTTCAACCATTTCAGCGTTCATTTGCAGTGCTTTTCAATTTCAGGGTCATCTTAGCTCAAAATAAATCATGAAATGCATGAAAAATAGCAAATGAAGTCAGAAAAGGGTTGAAAAGTGATGATGTGGCTTTGAATGGTGCATAATGAATGAAAAAAAAGTCTTGAGTTAAAATATGTTTAAAAAAATGAAATCCCTTTGTAATAGACGAGTTTTCGTCCGAAACCCTCATACTTCGAAGGAGATTGTCCAGTTTGTACACGAAGTGCATCCAGTTTTTCCCGTAACCCTCTCAACTTTTTAGCACATGCTACGTGGGTGAAATTATGATACCATGCCAATTTTCAACTATTTCAGAGTTCATTTGCAGTGCTTTTCAATTTCAGGGTCATCTTAGCTCAAAATAAATCATGAAATGCATGAAAAATAGCAAATGAAGTCAGAAAAGGGTTGAAAAGTGATGATGTGGCTTTGAATGGTGCATACTGAATGAAAAAAAAGTCTTGAGTTAAAATATGTTTAAAAAAATGAAATCCCTTTGTAATAGACGAGTTTTCGTCCGAAACCCTGATACTTCGAAGGACATTGTCCAGTTTGTACACGAAGTGCATCCAGTTTTTCCCGTAACCCTCTCAACTTTTTAGCACATGCTACGTGGGTGAAATTATGATACCATGCCAATTTTCAACCATTTCAGCGTTCATTTGCAGTGCTTTTCAATTTCAGGGTCATCTTAGCTCAAAATAAATCATGAAATGCATGAAAAATAGCAAATGAAGTCAGAAAAGGGTTGAAAAGTGATGATGTGGCTTTGAATGGTGCATAATGAATGAAAAAAAAGTCTTGAGTTAAAATATGTTTAAAAAAATGAAATCCCTTTGTAATAGACGAGTTTTCGTCCGAAACCCTGATACTTCGAAGGAGATTGTCCAGTTTGTACACGAAGTGTATCCAGTTTTTCCCGTAACCCTCTCAAGTTTTTAGCACATGCTACGTGGGTGAAATTATGGTACCATGCCAATTTTCAACCATTTCAGAGTTCATTTGCAGTGCTTTTCAATTTCAGGGTCATCTTAGCTCAAAATAAATCATGAAATGCATAAAAATGGCAAATGAAGTCAGAAAAGGGTTGAAAAGTGATGATGTGGCTTTGAATGGTGCATACTGAATGAAAAAAAAGTCTTGAGTTAAAATATGTTTTAAAAAATGAAATCCCTTTGTAATAGACGAGTTTTCGTCCGAAACCCTGATACTTCGAAGGAGATTGTCCACTTTGTACACGAAGTGCATCCAGTTTTTCCCGTAACCCTCTCAACTTTTTAGCACATGCTACGTGGGTGAAATTATGATACCATGCCAATTTTCAACCATTTCAGAGTTCATTTGCAGTGCTTTTCAATTTCAGGGTCATCTTAGCTCAAAATAAATCATGAAATGCATGAAAAATAGCAAATGAAGTCAGAAAAGGGTTGAAAAGTGATGATGTGGCTTTGAATGGTGCGTACTGAATGAAAAAAAAGTCTTGAGTTAAAATATGTTTAAAAAAATGAAATCCCATTGTGATAGACGAGTTTTCGTCCGAAACCCTCATACTTCGAAGGAGATTGTCCAGTTTGTACACGAAGTGCATCCAGTTTTTCCCGTAACCCTATCAACTTTTTAGCACATGCTACGTGGGTGAAATTATGATACCATGCCAATTTTCAACCATTTCAGAGTTCATTTGCAGTGCTTTTCAATTTCAGGGTCATCTTAGCTCAAAATAAATCATGAAATGCATGAAAAATAGCAAATGAAGTCAGAAAAGGGTTGAAAAGTGATGACGTGGCTTTGAATGGCGCATATTGAATGCAGAAAAAGTCTTGAGTTAAAATATATTAAAAAAAATGAAATCCCTTTGTAATAGACGAGTTTTCGTCCGAAACCCTGATACTTCGAAGGAGATTGTCTAGTTTGTACACGAAGTGCATCCAGTTTTTCCCGTAACCCTCTCAACTTTTTAGCACATGCTACGTGGGTGAAATTATGATACCATGCCAATTTTCAACCATTTCAGAGTTCATTTGCAGTGCTTTTCAATTTCAGGGTCATCTTAGCTCCAAATAAATCATGAAATGCATGAAAAATAGCAAATGAAGTCAGAAAAGGGTTGAAAAGTGATGATGTGGCTTTGAATGGTGCATATTGGATGCAGAAAAAGTCTTGAGTTAAAATATGTTTAACAAAATGAAATCCCTTTGTAATAGACGAGTTTTCGTCCGAAACCCTCATACTTCGAAGGAGATTGTCCAGTTTGTACACGAAGTGCATCCAGTTTTTCCCGTAACCCTCTCAACTTTTTAGCACATGCTATGTCGGAGAAATTATGATACCATGCCAATTTTCAACCATTTCAGAGTTCATTTGCAGTGGTTTTCAATTTCAGGGTCATCTTAGCTCAAAATAAATCATGAAATGCATGAAAAATAGCAAATGAAGTCAGAAAAGGGTTGAAAAGTAATGACGTGGCTTTGAATGGTGCATATTGAATGCAGAAAAAGTCTTAAGTTAAAATATATTTAAAAAAATGAAATCCCTTTGTAATAGACGAGTTTTCGTCCAAAACCCTCATACTTCGAAGGAGATTGTCCTGTTTGTACACGAAGTGCATCCAGTTTTTCCCGTAACCCTCTCAACTTTTTAGCACATGCTACGTGGGTGAAATTATGATACCATGCCAATTTTCAACCATTTCAGAGTTCATTTGCAGTGCTTTTCAATTTCAGGGTCATCTTAGCTCAAAATAAATCATGAAATGCATGAAAAATAGCTAATGAAGTCAGAAAAGGGTTGAAAAGTGATGATGTGGCTTTGAATGGTGCGTACTGAATGAAAAAAAAGTCTTGAGTTAAAATATGTTTAAAAAAATGAAATCCCTTTGTGATAGACGAGTTTTCGTCCGAAACCCTCATACTTCGAAGGAGATTGTCCAGTTTGTACACGAAGTGCATCCAGTTTTTCCCGTAACCCTCTCAACTTTTTAGCACATGCTACGTGGGTGAAATTATGATACCATGCCAATTTTCAACTATTTCAGAGTTCATTTGCAGTGCTTTTCAATTTCAGGGTCATCTTAGCTCAAAATAAATCATGAAATGCATGAAAAATAGCAAATGAAGTCAGAAAAGGGTTGAAAAGTGATGATGTGGCTTTGAATGGTGCATACTGAATGAAAAAAAAGTCTTGAGTTAAAATATGTTTAAAAAAATGAAATCCCTTTGTAATAGACGAGTTTTCGTCCGAAACCCTGATACTTCGAAGGACATTGTCCAGTTTGTACACGAAGTGCATCCAGTTTTTCCCGTAACCCTCTCAACTTTTTAGCACATGCTACGTGGGTGAAATTATGATACCATGCCAATTTTCAACCATTTCAGAGTTCATTTGCAGTGCTTTTCAATTTCAAGGTCATCTTAGCTCAAAATAAATCATGAAATGCATGAAAAATAGCAAATGAAGTCAGAAAAGGGTTGAAAAGTGATGATGTGGCTTTGAATGGTGCATATTGAATGCAGAAAAAGTCTTGAGTTAAAATATGTTTTAAAAAATAAAATCCCTTTGTAATAGACGAGTTTTCGTCCGAAACCGTGATACTTCGAAGGAGATTGTCGAGTTTGTACACGAAGTGCATCCAGTTTTTCCTGTAACCCTCTCAACTTTTTAGCACATGCTATGTGGGTGAAATTATGATACCATGCCAATTTTCAACCATTTCAGAGTTCATTTGCAGTGCTTTTCAATTTCAGGGTCATTTTAGCTCAAAATAAATCATGAAATGCATGAAAAATAGCAAATGAAGTCAGAAAAGGGTTGAAAAGTGATGATGTGGCTTTGAATGGTGCATATTGAATGCAGAAAAAGTCTTGAGTTAAAATATGTTTAAAAAAATGAAATCCCTATGTAATAGACGAGTTTTCATCCGAAACCCTCATACTTCGAAGGAGATTGTCCAGTTTGTACACAAAGTGCATCCAGTTTTTCCCGTAACCCTCTCAACTTTTTAGCACATGCTATGTGTGCGAAATTATGATACCATGCCAATTTTCAACCAGTTCAGAGTTTATTTGCAGTGCTTTTCAATTTCAGGGTCATCTTAGCTCAAAATAAATCATGAAATGCATGAAAAATAGCAAATGAAGTCAGAAAAGGGTTCAAAAGAAATGATATGGCTTTGAATGGTGCATATTGAATGCAGAAAAATTCTTGAGTTAAAATATGTTTAAAAAAATGAAATCCCTTTGTAATAGACGAGTTTTCGTCCGAAACCCTGATACTTCGAAGGAGATTGTCCAGTTTGTACACGAAGTGCATCCAGTTTTTCCCGTAACCCTCTCAACTTTTTAGCACAAGCTACGTTGGTGAAATTATGATACCATGCCAATTTTCAACCATTTCAGAGTTCATTTGCAGTGCTTTTCAATTTCAGGGTCATCTTAGCTCCAAATAAATCATGAAATGCATGAAAAATAGCAAATGAAGTCAGAAAAGGGTTGAAAAGTGATGATGTGGCTTTGAATGGTGCGTACTGAATGAAAAAAAAGTCTTCAGTTAAAATATGTTTAAAAAAATGAAATCACTTTGTGATAGACGAGTTTTCGTCCGAAACCCTCATACTTCGAAGGAGATTGTCCAGTTTGTACACGAAGTGCATCCAGTTTTTCCCGTAACCCTCTCAACTTTTTAGCACATGCTACGTGGGTGAAATTATGATACCATGCCAATTTTCAACTATTTCAGAGTTCATTTGCAGTGCTTTTCAATTTCAGGGTCATCTTAGCTCAAAATAAATCATGAAATGCATGAAAAATAGCAAATGAAGTCAGAAAAGGGTTGAAAAGTGATGATGTGGCTTTGAATGGTGCATACTGAATGAAAAAAAAGTCTTGAGTTAAAATATGTTTAAAAAAATGAAATCCCTTTGTAATAGACGAGTTTTCGTCCGAAACCCTGATACTTCGAAGGACATTGTCCAGTTTGTACACGAAGTGCATCCAGTTTTTCCCTTAACCCTCTCAACTTTTTAGCACATGCTACGTGGGTGAAATTATGATACCATGCCAATTTTCAACCATTTCAGCGTTCATTTGCAGTGCTTTTCAATTTCAGGGTCATCTTAGCTCAAAATAAATCATGAAATGCATGAAAAATAGCAAATGAAGTCAGAAAAGGGTTGAAAAGTGATGATGTGGCTTTGAATGGTGCATAATGAATGAAAAAAAAGTCTTGAGTTAAAATATGTTTAAAAAAATGAAATCCCTTTGTAATAGACGAGTTTTCGTCCGAAACCCTGATACTTCGAAGGAGATTGTCCAGTTTGTACACGAAGTGTATCCAGTTTTTCCCGTAACCCTCTCAAGTTTTTAGCACATGCTACGTGGGTGAAATTATGGTACCATGCCAATTCTCAACCATTTCAGAGTTCATTTGCAGTGCTTTTCAATTTCAGGGTCATCTTAGCTCAAAATAAATCATGAAATGCATGAAAAATAGCAAATGAAGTCAGAAAAGGGTTGAAAAGTGATGATGTGGCTTTGAATGGTGCATATTGAATGTAGAAAAAGTCTTGAGTTAAAATATGTTAAAAAAATGAAATCCTTTTGTAATAGACGAGTTTTCGTGTGAAACCCACATACTTCGAAGGAGATTGTCCAGTTTGTACACGAAGTGCATCCAGTTTTTCCCGTAACCCTCTCAACTTTTTAGCACATGCTATGTGGGTGAAATTATGATACCATGCCAATTTTCAACCATTTCAGAGTTCATTTGCAGTGCTTTTCAATTTCAGGGTCATTTTAACTCAAAATAAATCATGAAATGCATGAAAAATAGCAAATGAAGTCAGAAAAGGGTTGAAAAGTGATGATGTGGCTTTGAATGGTGCATATTGAATGTAGAAAAAGTCTTGAGTTAAAATATGTTAAAAAAATGAAATCCTTTTGTAATAGACGAGTTTTCGTGCGAAACCCTGATACTTCGAAGGATATTGTCCAGTTTGTACACGAAGTGCATCCAGTTTTTCCCGTAACCCTCTCAACTTTTTAGCACATGCTACATGGGTGAAATTATGATACCATACGAATTTTCAACCATTTCAGAGTTCATTTGCAGTGCTTTTCAATTTCAGGGTCATCTTAGCTCAAAATAAATCATGAAATGCATGAAAAATAGCAAATGAAGTCAGAAAAGGGTTGAAAAGTGATGATTTGGCTTTGAATGGTGCATATTGAATGCAGAAAAAGTCTTGAGTTAAAATATGTTTTAAAAAATAAAATCCCTTTGTAATAGACGAGTTTTCGTCCGAAACCGTGATACTTCGAAGGAGATTGTCGAGTTTGTACACGAAGTGCATCCAGTTTTTCCTGTAACCCTCTCAACTTTTTAGCACATGCTATGTGGGTGAAATTATGATACCATGCCAATTTTCAACCATTTCAGAGTTCATTTGCAGTGCTTTTCAATTTCAGGGTCATTTTAGCTCAAAATAAATCATGAAATGCATGAAAAATAGCAAATGAAGTCAGAAAAGGGTTGAAAAGTGATGATGTGGCTTTGAATGGTGCATATTGAATGCAGAAAAAGTCTTGAGTTAAAATATGTTTAAAAAAATGAAATCCCTATGTAATAGACGAGTTTTCATCCGAAACCCTCATACTTCGAAGGAGATTGTCCAGTTTGTACACAAAGTGCATCCAGTTTTTCCCGTAACCCTCTCAACTTTTTAGCACATGCTATGTGTGCGAAATTATGATACCATGCCAATTTTCAACCAGTTCAGAGTTTATTTGCAGTGCTTTTCAATTTCAGGGTCATCTTAGCTCAAAATAAATCATGAAATGCATGAAAAATAGCAAATGAAGTCAGAAAAGGGTTGAAAAGAAATGATATGGCTTTGAATGGTGCATATTGAATGCAGAAAAAGTCTTGAGTTAAAATATGTTTCAAAAAATGAAATCCCTTTGTAATAGACGAGTTTTCGTCCGAAACCCTGATACTTCGAAGGAGATTGTCCAGTTTGTACACGAAGTGCATCCAGTTTTTCCCATAACCCTCTCAACTTTTTAGCACAAGCTACGTTGGTGAAATTATGATACCATGCCAATTTTCAACCATTTCAGAGTTCATTTGCAGTGCTTTTCAATTTCAGGGTCATCTTAGCTCCAAATAAATCATGAAATGCATGAAAAATAGCAAATGAAGTCAGAAAAGGGTTGAAAAGTGATGATGTGGCTTTGAATGGTGCGTACTGAATGAAAAAAAAGTCTTCAGTTAAAATATGTTTAAAAAAATGAAATCACTTTGTGATAGACGAGTTTTCGTCCGAAACCCTCATACTTCGAAGGAGATTGTCCAGTTTGTACACGAAGTGCATCCAGTTTTTCCCGTAACCCTCTCAACTTTTTAGCACATGCTACGTGGGTGAAATTATGATACCATGCCAATTTTCAACTATTTCAGAGTTCATTTGCAGTGCTTTTCAATTTCAGGGTCATCTTAGCTCAAAATAAATCATGAAATGCATGAAAAATAGCAAATGAAGTCAGAAAAGGGTTGAAAAGTGATGATGTGGCTTTGAATGGTGCATACTGAATGAAAAAAAAGTCTTGAGTTAAAATATGTTTAAAAAAATGAAATCCCTTTGTAATAGACGAGTTTTCGTCCGAAACCCTGATACTTCGAAGGACATTGTCCAGTTTGTACACGAAGTGCATCCAGTTTTTCCCGTAACCCTCTCAACTTTTTAGCACATGCTACGTGGGTGAAATTATGATACCATGCCAATTTTCAACCATTTCAGCGTTCATTTGCAGTGCTTTTCAATTTCAGGGTCATCTTAGCTCAAAATAAATCATGAAATGCATGAAAAATAGCAAATGAAGTCAGAAAAGGGTTGAAAAGTGATGATGTGGCTTTGAATGGTGCATAATGAATGAAAAAAAAGTCTTGAGTTAAAATATGTTTAAAAAAATGAAATCCCTTTGTAATAGACGAGTTTTCGTCCGAAACCCTGATACTTCGAAGGAGATTGTCCAGTTTGTACACGAAGTGTATCCAGTTTTTCCCGTAACCCTCTCAAGTTTTTAGCACATGCTACGTGGGTGAAATTATGGTACCATGCCAATTTTCAACCATTTCAGAGTTCATTTGCAGTGCTTTTCAATTTCAGGGTCATCTTAGCTCAAAATAAATCATGAAATGCATAAAAATGGCAAATGAAGTCAGAAAAGGGTTGAAAAGTGATGATGTGGCTTTGAATGGTGCATACTGAATGAAAAAAAAGTCTTGAGTTAAAATATGTTTAAAAAAATGAAATCCCTTTGTAATAGACGAGTTTTCGTCCGAAACCCTGATACTTCGAAGGAGATTGTCCACTTTGTACACGAAGTGCATCCAGTTTTTCCCGTAACCCTCTCAACTTTTTAGCACATGCTACGTGGGTGAAATTATGATACCATGCCAATTTTCAACCATTTCAGAGTTCATTTGCAGTGCTTTTCAATTTCAGGGTCATCTTAGCTCAAAATAAATCATGAAATGCATGAAAAATAGCAAATGAAGTCAGAAAAGGGTTGAAAAGTGATGATGTGGCTTTGAATGGTGCGTACTGAATGAAAAAAAAGTCTTGAGTTAAAATATGTTTAAAAAAATGAAATCCCTTTGTGATAGACGAGTTTTCGTCCGAAACCCTCATACTTCGAAGGAGATTGTCCAGTTTGTACACGAAGTGCATCCAGTTTTTCCCGTAACCCTATCAACTTTTTAGCACATGCTACGTGGGTGAAATTATGATACCATGCCAATTTTCAACCATTTCAGAGTTCATTTGCAGTGCTTTTCAATTTCAGGGTCATCTTAGCTCAAAATAAATCATGAAATGCATGAAAAATAGCAAATGAAGTCAGAAAAGGGTTGAAAAGTGATGACGTGGCTTTGAATGGCGCATATTGAATGCAGAAAAAGTCTTGAGTTAAAATATATTAAAAAAAATGAAATCCCTTTGTAATAGACGAGTTTTCGTCCGAAACCCTGATACTTCGAAGGAGATTGTCTAGTTTGTACACGAAGTGCATCCAGTTTTTCCCGTAACCCTCTCAACTTTTTAGCACATGCTACGTGGGTGAAATTATGATACCATGCCAATTTTCAACCATTTCAGAGTTCATTTGCAGTGCTTTTCAATTTCAGGGTCATCTTAGCTCCAAATAAATCATGAAATGCATGAAAAATAGCAAATGAAGTCAGAAAAGGGTTGAAAAGTGATGATGTGGCTTTGAATGGTGCATATTGGATGCAGAAAAAGTCTTGAGTTAAAATATGTTTAACAAAATGAAATCCCTTTGTAATAGACGAGTTTTCGTCCGAAACCCTCATACTTCGAAGGAGATTGTCCAGTTTGTACACGAAGTGCATCCAGTTTTTCCCGTAACCCTCTCAACTTTTTAGCACATGCTATGTCGGAGAAATTATGATACCATGCCAATTTTCAACCATTTCAGAGTTCATTTGCAGTGGTTTTCAATTTCAGGGTCATCTTAGCTCAAAATAAATCATGAAATGCATGAAAAATAGCAAATGAAGTCAGAAAAGGGTTGAAAAGTAATGACGTGGCTTTGAATGGTGCATATTGAATGCAGAAAAAGTCTTAAGTTAAAATATATTTAAAAAAATGAAATCCCTTTGTAATAGACGAGTTTTCGTCCAAAACCCTCATACTTCGAAGGAGATTGTCCTGTTTGTACACGAAGTGCATCCAGTTTTTCCCGTAACCCTCTCAACTTTTTAGCACATGCTACGTGGGTGAAATTATGATACCATGCCAATTTTCAACCATTTCAGAGTTCATTTGCAGTGCTTTTCAATTTCAGGGTCATCTTAGCTCAAAATAAATCATGAAATGCATGAAAAATAGCTAATGAAGTCAGAAAAGGGTTGAAAAGTGATGATGTGGCTTTGAATGGTGCGTACTGAATGAAAAAAAAGTCTTGAGTTAAAATATGTTTAAAAAAATGAAATCTCTTTGTGATAGACGAGTTTTCGTCCGAAACCCTCATACTTCGAAGGAGATTGTCCAGTTTGTACACGAAGTGCATCCAGTTTTTCCCGTAACCCTCTCAACTTTTTAGCACATGCTACGTGGGTGAAATTATGATACCATGCCAATTTTCAACTATTTCAGAGTTCATTTGCAGTGCTTTTCAATTTCAGGGTCATCTTAGCTCAAAATAAATCATGAAATGCATGAAAAATAGCAAATGAAGTCAGAAAAGGGTTGAAAAGTGATGATGTGGCTTTGAATGGTGCATACTGAATGAAAAAAAAGTCTTGAGTTAAAATATGTTTAAAAAAATGAAATCCCTTTGTAATAGACGAGTTTTCGTCCGAAACCCTGATACTTCGAAGGACATTGTCCAGTTTGTACACGAAGTGCATCCAGTTTTTCCCGTAACCCTCTCAACTTTTTAGCACATGCTACGTGGGTGAAATTATGATACCATGCCAATTTTCAACCATTTCAGAGTTCATTTGCAGTGCTTTTCAATTTCAAGGTCATCTTAGCTCAAAATAAATCATGAAATGCATGAAAAATAGCAAATGAAGTCAGAAAAGGGTTGAAAAGTGATGATGTGGCTTTGAATGGTGCATACTGAATGAAAAAAAAGTCTTGAGTTAAAATATGTTTAAAAAAATGAAATCCCTTTGTAATAGACGAGTTTTCGTCCGAAACCGTGATACTTCGAAGGAGATTGTCCAGTTTGTACACGAAGTGCATCCAGTTTTTTCCGTAACCCTCTCAACTTTTTAGCACATGCTATGTGGGTGAAATTATGATACCATGCCAATTTTCAACCATTTCAGAGTTCATTTGCAGTGCTTTTCAATTTCAAGGTCATCTTAGCTCAAAATAAATCATGAAATGCATGAAAAATAGCAAATGAAGTCAGAAAAGGGTTGAAAAGTGATGATGTGGCTTTGAATGGTGCATATTGAATGTAGAAAAAGTCTTGAGTTAAAATATGTTTAAAAAAATGAAATCCCATTGTAATAGACGATTTTTCGTCCGAAACCCTGATACTTCGAAGGAGATTGTCCAGTTTGTATACGAAGTGCATCCTGTTTTTCCCGTAACCCTCTCAACTTTTTAGCACATGCTATGTGGGTGAAATTATGATACCATGCCAATTTTCAACCATTTCAGAGTTCATTTGCAGTGCTTTTCAATTTCAGGGTCATCTTAGCTCAAAATAAATCATGAAATGCATGAAAAATAGCAAATGAAGTCAGAAAAGGGTTGAAAAGTGATGATGTGGCTTTGAATGGTGCATATTGAATGTAGAAAAAGTCTTGAGTTAAAATATGTTTAAAAAAATGAAATCCCATTGTAATAGAGGAGTTTTCGTCCGAAACCCTGATACTTCGAAGGAGATTGTCCAGTTTGTACACGAAGTGCATCCATTTTTTTCCGTAACCCTCTCAAATTTTTAGCACATGCTATGTGGGTGAAATTATGATACCATGCCAATTTTCAACCATTTCAGAGTTCATTTGGAGTGCTTTTCAATTTCAGGGTCATCTTAGCTCAAAATAAATCATGAAATGCATGAAAAATAGCAAATGAAGTCAGAAAAGGGTTGAAAAGTGATGATGTGGCTTTGAATGGTGCATACTAAATGAAAAAAAAGTCTTGAGTTAAAATATGTTTAAAAAAATGAAATCCCTTTGTAATAGACGAGTTTTCGTCCGAAACCGTGATACTT
This sequence comes from Elymus sibiricus, assembly GCA_039707655.1. NCBI lineage: Eukaryota > Viridiplantae > Streptophyta > Magnoliopsida > Poales > Poaceae > Elymus > Elymus sibiricus. The sequence continues at coordinate 386,654,585 of CM077671.1, forward strand.
CGAAGGAGATTGTCCAGTTTGTACACGAAGTGCATCCAGTTTTTCCCGTAACCCTCTCAACTTTTTAGCACATGCTACGTGGGTGAAATCATGATACCATGCCAATTTTCAACCATTTCAGAGTTCATTTGCAGTGCTTTTCAATTTCAGGGTCATCTTAACTCAAAATAAATCATGAAATGCATGAAAAATAGCAAATGAAGTCAGAAAAGGGTTGAAAAGTGATGATGTGGCTTTGAATGGTGCATATTGAATGTAGAAAAAGTCTTGAGTTAAAATATGTTTAAAAAAATGAAATCCCTTTGTAATAGACGAGTTTTCGTCCGAAACCCTGATACTTCGAAGGAGATTGTCCAGTTTGTACACGAAGTGCATCCAGTTTTTCCCGTAACCCTCTCAACTTTTTAGCACATGCTATGTGGGTGAAATTATGATACCATGCCAATTTTCAACCATTTCAGAGTTCATTTGCTGTAGTTTTCAATTTCAGGGTCATCTTAGCTCATAATAAATCATGAAATGCATGAAAAATAGCAAATGAAGTCAGAAAAGGGTTGAAAAGTGATGATGTGGCTTTGAATGGTGCATATTGAATGCAGAAAAAGTCTTGAGTTAAAATATGTTTAAAAAAATGAAATCCCTTTGTAATAGACGAGTTTTCGTCCGAAACCCTGATACTTCGAAGGAGATTGTCCAGTATGTACACGAAGTGCATCCAGTTTTTCCCGTAACCCTCTCAACTTTTTAGCACATGCAACGTGGGTGAAATTATGATACCATGCCAATTTTCAACCATTTCAGAGTTCATTTGCATTGCTTTTCAATTTCAGGGTCATCTTAGCTCAAAATAAATCATGAAATGCATGAAAAATAGCAAATGAAGTCAGAAAAGGGTTGAAAGGTGTTGATGTGGCTTTGAATGGTGCATATTGAATGTAGAAAAAGTATTGAGTTAAAATATGTTAAAAAAATGAAATCCCTTTGTAATAGACGAGTTTTCGTGCGAAACCCTCATACTTCGAAGGATATTGTCCAGTTTGTACACGAAGTGCATCCAGTTTTTCCCGTAACCCTCTCAACTTTTTAGCACATGCTACATGGGTGAAATTATGATACCATGCCAATTTTCAACCATTTCAGAGTTCATTTGCAGTGCTTTTCAATTTCAGGGTCATCTTAGCTCAAAATAAATCATGAAATGCATGAAAAATAGCAAATGAAGTCAGAAAAGGGTTGAAAAGTGATGATTTGGCTTTGAATGGTTCATATTGAATGCAGAAAAAGTCTTGAGTTAAAATATGTTTAAAAAATAAAATCCCTTTGTAATAGACGAGTTTTCGTCCGAAACCGTGATACTTCGAAGGAGATTGTCCAGTTTGTACACGAAGTGCATCCAGTTTTTCCTGTAACCCTCTCAACTTTTTAGCACATGCTACGTGGGTGAAATTATGATACCATGCCAATTTTCAACCATTTCAGAGTTCATTTGCAGTGCTTTTCAATTTCAGGGTCATCTTAGCTCAAAATAAATCATGAAATGCATGAAAAATAGCAAATGAAGTCAGAAAAGGGTTGAAAAGTGATGATGTGGCTTTGAATGGTGCATATTGAATGCAGAAAAAGTCTTGAGTTAAAATATGTTTAACAAAATGAAATCCCTTTGTAATAGACGAGTTTTCATCCGAAACCCTCATACTTCGAAGGAGATTGTCCAGTTTGTACACGAAGTGCATCCAGTTTTTCCCGTAACCCTCTCAACTTTTTAGCACATGCTATGTGGGCGAAATTATGATACCATGCCAATTTTCAACCAGTTCAGAGTTTATTTGCAGTGCTTTTCAATTTCAGGGTCATCTTAGCTCAAAATAAATCATGAAATGCATGAAAAATAGCAAATGAAGTCAGAAAAGGGTTGAAAAGTAATGATGTGGCTTTGAATGGTGCATATTGAATGCAGAAAAAGTCTTGAGTTAAAATATGTTTCAAAAAATGAAATCCCTTTGTAATAGACGAGTTTTCGTCCGAAACCCTGATACTTCGAAGGAGATTGTCCAGTTTGTACACGAAGTGCATCCAGTTTTTCCCATAACCCTCTCAACTTTTTAGCACATGCTACGTGGGTGAAATTATGATACCATGCCAATTTTCAACCATTTCAGAGTTCATTTGCAGTGCTTTTCAATTTCAGGGTCATCTTTGCTCAAAATAAATCATGAAATGCATGAAAAATAGCAAATGAAGTCAGAAAAGGGTTGAAAAGTGATGATGTGGCTTTGAATGGTGCATACTGAATGAAAAAAAAGTCTTGAGTTAAAATATGTTTAAAAAAAATGAAATCCCTTTGTGATAGACGAGTTTTCGTCCGAAACCCTGATACTTCGAAGGAGATTGTCCAGTTTGTACACGAAGTGCATCCAGTTTTTCCCGTAACCCTCTCAACTTTTTAGCACATGCTACGTGGGTGAAATTATGATACCATGCCAATTTTCAACCATTTCAGAGTTCATTTGCAGTGCTTTTCAATTTCAGGGTCATCTTAGCTCAAAATAAATCATGAAATGCATGAAAAATAGCAAATGAAGTCAGAAAAGGGTTGAAAAGTGATGATGTGGCTTTGAATGGTGCATAATGAATGAAAAAAAAGTCTTGAGTTAAAATATGTTTAAAAAAATGAAATCCCTTTGTAATAGACGAGTTTTCGTTCGAAACCCTGATACTTCGAAGGAGATTGTCCAGTTTGTACACGAAGTGCATCCAGTTTTTCCCGTAACCCTCTCAACTTTTTAGCACATGCTACGTGGGTGAAATTATGATACCATGCCAATTTTCAACCATTTCAGAGTTCATTTGCAGTGCTTTTCAATTTCAGGGTCATCTTAGCTCAAAATAAATCATGAAATGCATGAAAAATAGCAAATGAAGTCAGAAAAGGGTTGAAAAGTGATGATGTGGCTTTGAATGGTGCATATTGAATGTAGAAAAAGGCTTGAGTTAAAATATGTTTAAAAAAATGAAATCCCTTTGTAATAGACGAGTTTTCGTCCGAAACCCTAATACTTCGAAGGAGATTGTCCAGTTTGTACACGAAGTGCATCCAGTTTTTCCCGTAACCCTCTCAACTTTTTAGCACATGCTACGTGGGTGAAATTATGATACCATGCGAATTTTCAACCATTTCAGAGTTCATTTGCAGTGCTTTTCAATTTCAGGGTCATCTTAGCTCAAAATAAATCATGAAATGCATGAAAAATAGCAAATGAAGTCAGAAAACGGTTGAAAAGTGATGATGTGGCTTTGAATGGTGCATATTGAATGCAGAAAAAGTCTTGAGTTAAAATATGTTTAAAAAAAATGAAATCCCTTTGTAATAGACGAGTTTTCGTCCGAAACCCAGATACTTCGAAGGAGATTGTCCAGTTTGTACACGAAGTGCATCCAGTTTTTCCCGTAACCCTCTCAACTTTTTAGCACATGCTACGTGGGTGAAATTATGATACCATGCCAATTCTCAACCATTTCAGAGTTCATTTGCAGTGCTTTTCAATTTCAGGGTCATCTTAGCTGAAAATAAATCATGAAATGCATGAAAAATAGCAAATGAAGTCAGAAAAGGGTTGAAAAGTGATGATGTGGCTTTGAATGGTGCATATTGAATGTAGAAAAAGTCTTGAGTTAAAATATGTTAAAAAAATGAAATCCTTTTGTAATAGACGAGTTTTCGTGCGAAACCCACATACTTCGAAGGAGATTGTCCAGTTTGTACACGAAGTGCATCCAGTTTTTCCCGTAACCCTCTCAACTTTTTAGCACATGCTATGTGGGTGAAATTATGATACCATGCCAATTTTCAACCATTTCAGAGTTCATTTGCAGTGCTTTTCAATTTCAGGGTCATTTTAGCTCAAAATAAATCATGAAATGCATGAAAAATAGCAAATGAAGTCAGAAAAGGGTTGAAAAGTGATGATGTGGCTTTGAATGGTGCATATTGAATGTAGAAAAAGTCTTGAGTTAAAATATGTTAAAAAAATGAAATCCTTTTGTAATAGACGAGTTTTCGTGCGAAACCCTGATACTTCGAAGGATATTGTCCAGTTTGTACACGAAGTGCATCCAGTTTTTCCCGTAACCCTCTCAACTTTTTAGCACATGCTACATGGGTGAAATTATGATACCATACGAATTTTCAACCATTTCAGAGTTCATTTGCAGTGCTTTTCAATTTCAGGGTCATCTTAGCTCAAAATAAATCATGAAATGCATGAAAAATAGCAAATGAAGTCAGAAAAGGGTTGAAAAGTGATGATTTGGCTTTGAATGGTGCATATTGAATGCAGAAAAAGTCTTGAGTTAAAATATGTTTTAAAAAATAAAATCCCTTTGTAATAGACGAGTTTTCGTCCGAAACCGTGATACTTCGAAGGAGATTGTCGAGTTTGTACACGAAGTGCATCCAGTTTTTCCTGTAACCCTCTCAACTTTTTAGCACATGCTATGTGGGTGAAATTATGATACCATGCCAATTTTCAACCATTTCAGAGTTCATTTGCAGTGCTTTTCAATTTCAGGGTCATTTTAGCTCAAAATAAATCATGAAATGCATGAAAAATAGCAAATGAAGTCAGAAAAGGGTTGAAAAGTGATGATGTGGCTTTGAATGGTGCATATTGAATGCAGAAAAAGTCTTGAGTTAAAATATGTTTAAAAAAATGAAATCCCTATGTAATAGACGAGTTTTCGTCCGAAACCCTCATACTTCGAAGGAGATTGTCCAGTTTGTACACGAAGTGCATCCAGTTTTTCCCGTAACCCTCTCAACTTTTTAGCACATGCTACGTGGGTGAAATTATGATACCATGCCAATTTTCAACTATTTCAGAGTTCATTTGCAGTGCTTTTCAATTTCAGGGTCATCTTAGCTCAAAATAAATCATGAAATGCATGAAAAATAGCAAATGAAGTCAGAAAAGGGTTGAAAAGTGATGATGTGGCTTTGAATGGTGCATACTGAATGAAAAAAAAGTCTTGAGTTAAAATATGTTTAAAAAAATGAAATCCCTTTGTAATAGACGAGTTTTCGTCCGAAACCCTGATACTTCGAAGGAGATTGTCCAGTTTGTACACGAAGTGCATCCAGTTTTTCCCGTAACCCTCTCAACTTTTTAGCACAAGCTACGTTGGTGAAATTATGATACCATGCCAATTTTCAACCATTTCAGAGTTCATTTGCAGTGCTTTTCAATTTCAGGGTCATCTTAGCTCCAAATAAATCATGAAATGCATGAAAAATAGCAAATGAAGTCAGAAAAGGGTTGAAAAGTGATGATGTGGCTTTGAATGGTGCGTACTGAATGAAAAAAAAGTCTTCAGTTAAAATATGTTTAAAAAAATGAAATCACTTTGTGATAGACGAGTTTTCGTCCGAAACCCTCATACTTCGAAGGAGATTGTCCAGTTTGTACACGAAGTGCATCCAGTTTTTCCCGTAACCCTCTCAACTTTTTAGCACATGCTACGTGGGTGAAATTATGATACCATGCCAATTTTCAACTATTTCAGAGTTCATTTGCAGTGCTTTTCAATTTCAGGGTCATCTTAGCTCAAAATAAATCATGAAATGCATGAAAAATAGCAAATGAAGTCAGAAAAGGGTTGAAAAGTGATGATGTGGCTTTGAATGGTGCATACTGAATGAAAAAAAAGTCTTGAGTTAAAATATGTTTAAAAAAATGAAATCCCTTTGTAATAGACGAGTTTTCGTCCGAAACCCTGATACTTCGAAGGACATTGTCCAGTTTGTACACGAAGTGCATCCAGTTTTTCCCGTAACCCTCTCAACTTTTTAGCACATGCTACGTGGGTGAAATTATGATACCATGCCAATTTTCAACCATTTCAGCGTTCATTTGCAGTGCTTTTCAATTTCAGGGTCATCTTAGCTCAAAATAAATCATGAAATGCATGAAAAATAGCAAATGAAGTCAGAAAAGGGTTGAAAAGTGATGATGTGGCTTTGAATGGTGCATAATGAATGAAAAAAAAGTCTTGAGTTAAAATATGTTTAAAAAAATGAAATCCCTTTGTAATAGACGAGTTTTCGTCCGAAACCCTGATACTTCGAAGGAGATTGTCCAGTTTGTACACGAAGTGTATCCAGTTTTTCCCGTAACCCTCTCAAGTTTTTAGCACATGCTACGTGGGTGAAATTATGGTACCATGCCAATTCTCAACCATTTCAGAGTTCATTTGCAGTGCTTTTCAATTTCAGGGTCATCTTAGCTCAAAATAAATCATGAAATGCATGAAAAATAGCAAATGAAGTCAGAAAAGGGTTGAAAAGTGATGATGTGGCTTTGAATGGTGCATATTGAATGTAGAAAAAGTCTTGAGTTAAAATATGTTAAAAAAATGAAATCCTTTTGTAATAGACGAGTTTTCGTGCGAAACCCACATACTTCGAAGGAGATTGTCCAGTTTGTACACGAAGTGCATCCAGTTTTTCCCGTAACCCTCTCAACTTTTTAGCACATGCTATGTGGGTGAAATTATGATACCATGCCAATTTTCAACCATTTCAGAGTTCATTTGCAGTGCTTTTCAATTTCAGGGTCATTTTAGCTCAAAATAAATCATGAAATGCATGAAAAATAGCAAATGAAGTCAGAAAAGGGTTGAAAAGTGATGATGTGGCTTTGAATGGTGCATATTGAATGTAGAAAAAGTCTTGAGTTAAAATATGTTAAAAAAATGAAATCCTTTTGTAATAGACGAGTTTTCGTGCGAAACCCTGATACTTCGAAGGATATTGTCCAGTTTGTACACGAAGTGCATCCAGTTTTTCCCGTAACCCTCTCAACTTTTTAGCACATGCTACATGGGTGAAATTATGATACCATACGAATTTTCAACCATTTCAGAGTTCATTTGCAGTGCTTTTCAATTTCAGGGTCATCTTAGCTCAAAATAAATCATGAAATGCATGAAAAATAGCAAATGAAGTCAGAAAAGGGTTGAAAAGTGATGATTTGGCTTTGAATGGTGCATATTGAATGCAGAAAAAGTCTTGAGTTAAAATATGTTTTAAAAAATAAAATCCCTTTGTAATAGACGAGTTTTCGTCCGAAACCGTGATACTTCGAAGGAGATTGTCGAGTTTGTACACGAAGTGCATCCAGTTTTTCCTGTAACCCTCTCAACTTTTTAGCACATGCTATGTGGGTGAAATTATGATACCATGCCAATTTTCAACCATTTCAGAGTTCATTTGCAGTGCTTTTCAATTTCAGGGTCATTTTAGCTCAAAATAAATCATGAAATGCATGAAAAATAGCAAATGAAGTCAGAAAAGGGTTGAAAAGTGATGATGTGGCTTTGAATGGTGCATATTGAATGCAGAAAAAGTCTTGAGTTAAAATATGTTTAAAAAAATGAAATCCCTATGTAATAGACGAGTTTTCATCCGAAACCCTCATACTTCGATGGAGATTGTCCAGTTTGTACACAAAGTGCATCCAGTTTTTCCCGTAACCCTCTCAACTTTTTAGCACATGCTATGTGTGCGAAATTATGATACCATGCCAATTTTCAACCAGTTCAGAGTTTATTTGCAGTGCTTTTCAATTTCAGGGTCATCTTAGCTCAAAATAAATCATGAAATGCATGAAAAATAGCAAATGAAGTCAGAAAAGGGTTGAAAAGAAATGATATGGCTTTGAATGGTGCATATTGAATGCAGAAAAAGTCTTGAGTTAAAATATGTTTAAAAAAATGAAATCCCTTTGTAATAGACGAGTTTTCGTCCGAAACCCTGATACTTCGAAGGAGATTGTCCAGTTTGTACACGAAGTGCATCCAGTTTTTCCCATAACCCTCTCAACTTTTTAGCACAAGCTACGTTGGTGAAATTATGATACCATGCCAATTTTCAACCATTTCAGAGTTCATTTGCAGTGCTTTTCAATTTCAGGGTCATCTTAGCTCCAAATAAATCATGAAATGCATGAAAAATAGCAAATGAAGTCAGAAAAGGATTGAAAAGTGATGATGTGGCTTTGAATGGTGCGTACTGAATGAAAAAAAAGTCTTCAGTTAAAATATGTTTAAAAAAATGAAATCACTTTGTGATAGACGAGTTTTCGTCCGAAACCCTCATACTTCGAAGGAGATTGTCCAGTTTGTACACGAAGTGCATCCAGTTTTTCCCGTAACCCTCTCAACTTTTTAGCACATGCTACGTGGGTGAAATTATGATACCATGCCAATTTTCAACTATTTCAGAGTTCATTTGCAGTGCTTTTCAATTTCAGGGTCATCTTAGCTCAAAATAAATCATGAAATGCATGAAAAATAGCAAATGAAGTCAGAAAAGGGTTGAAAAGTGATGATGTGGCTTTGAATGGTGCATACTGAATGAAAAAAAAGTCTTGAGTTAAAATATGTTTAAAAAAATGAAATCCCTTTGTAATAGACGAGTTTTCGTCCGAAACCCTGATACTTCGAAGGACATTGTCCAGTTTGTACACGAAGTGCATCCAGTTTTTCCCGTAACCCTCTCAACTTTTTAGCACATGCTACGTGGGTGAAATTATTATACCATGCCAATTTTCAACCATTTCAGCGTTCATTTGCAGTGCTTTTCAATTTCAGGGTCATCTTAGCTCAAAATAAATCATGAAATGCATGAAAAATAGCAAATGAAGTCAGAAAAGGGTTGAAAAGTGATGATGTCGCTTTGAATGGTGCATAATGAATGAAAAAAAGTCTTGAGTTAAAATATGTTTAAAAAAATGAAATCCCTTTGTAATAGACGAGTTTTCGTCCGAAACCCTGATACTTCGAAGGAGATTGTCCAGTTTGTACACGAAGTGTATCCAGTTTTTCCCGTAACCCTCTCAAGTTTTTAGCACATGCTACGTGGGTGAAATTATGGTACCATGCCAATTTTCAACCATTTCAGAGTTCATTTGCAGTGCTTTTCAATTTCAGGGTCATCTTAGCTCAAAATAAATCATGAAATGCATAAAAATGGCAAATGAAGTCAGAAAAGGGTTGAAAAGTGATGATGTGGCTTTGAATGGTGCATACTGAATGAAAAAAAAGTCTTGAGTTAAAATATGTTTAAAAAAATGAAATCCCTTTGTAATAGACGAGTTTTCGTCCGAAACCCTGATACTTCGAAGGAGATTGTCCACTTTGTACACGAAGTGCATCCAGTTTTTCCCGTAACCCTCTCAACTTTTTAGCACATGCTACGTGGGTGAAATTATGATACCATGCCAATTTTCAACCATTTCAGAGTTCATTTGCAGTGCTTTTCAATTTCAGGGTCATCTTAGCTCAAAATAAATCATGAAATGCATGAAAAATAGCAAATGAAGTCAGAAAAGGGTTGAAAAGTGATGATGTGGCTTTGAATATTGCATATTGAATGCAAAAAAGTCTTGAGTTAAAATATGTTTTAAAAAATAAAATCCCTTTGTAATAGACGAGTTTTCGTCCGAAACCGTGATACTTCGAAGGAGATTGTCCAGTTTGTACACGAAGTGCATCCAGTTTTTCCTGTAACCCTCTCAACTTTTTAGCACATGCTATGTGGGTGAATTTATAATACCATGCCAATTTTCAACCATTTCAGAGTTCATTTGCAGTGCTTTTCAATTTCAGGGTCATCTTAGCTCAAAATAAATCATGAAATGCATGAAAAATAGCAAATGAAGTCAGAAAAGGGTTGAAAAGTGATGATGTGGCTTTGAATGGTGCATATTGAATGCAGAAAAAGTCTTGAGTTAAAATATGTTTAAAAAAATAAAATCCCTTTGTAATAGACGAGTTTTCGTCCGAAACCCTGATACTTCGAAGGAGATTGTCCAGTTTGTACACGAAGTGCATCCAGTTTTTCCCGTAACCCTCTCAACTTTTTAGCACATGCTATGTGGGTGAAATTATGATACCATGCCAATTTTCAACCATTTCAGAGTTCATTTGCAGTGCTTTTCAATTTCAGGGTCATTTTAGCTCAAAATAAATCATGAAATGCATGAAAAATAGCAAATGAAGTCAGAAAAGGGTTGAAAAGTGATGATGTGGCTTTGAATGGTGCATATTGAATGCAGAAAAAGTCTTGAGTTAAAATATGTTTAAAAAAATGAAATCCCTATGTAATAGACGAGTTTTCATCCGAAACCCTCATACTTCGAAGGAGATTGTCCAGTTTGTACACAAAGTGCATCCAGTTTTTCCCGTAACCCTCTCAACTTTTTAGCACATGCTATGTGTGCGAAATTATGATACCATGCCAATTTTCAACCAGTTCAGAGTTTATTTGCAGTGCTTTTCAATTTCAGGGTCATCTTAGCTCAAAATAAATCATGAAATGCATGAAAAATAGCAAATGAAGTCAGAAAAGGGTTGAAAAGTAATGATGTGGCTTTGAATGGTGCATATTGAATGCAGAAAAAGTCTTGAGTTAAAATATGTTTAAAAAAATGAAATCCCTTTGTAATAGACGAGTTTTCGTCTGAATCCCTGATACTTCGAAGGAGATTGTCCAGTTTGTACACGAAGTGCATCCAGTTTTTCCCATAACCCTCTCAACTTTTTAGCACAAGCTACGTTGGTGAAATTATGATACCATGCCAATTTTCAACCATTTCAGAGTTCATTTGCAGTGCTTTTCAATTTCAGGGTCATCTTAGCTCCAAATAAATCATGAAATGCATGAAAAATAGCAAATGAAGTCAGAAAAGGGTTGAAAAGTGATGATGTGGCTTTGAATGGTGCGTACTGAATGAAAAAAAAGTCTTGAGTTAAAATATATTTAAAAAAATGAAATCCCTTTGTGATAGACGAGTTTTCGTCCGAAACCCTCATACTTCGAAGGAGATTGTCCAGTTTGTACACGAAGTGCATCCAGTTTTTCCCGTAACCCTCTCAACTTTTTAGCACATGCTACGTGGGTGAAATTATGATACCATGCCAATTTTGAACCATTTCAGAGTTCATTTGCAGTGCTTTTCAATTTCAGGGTCATCTTAGCTCAAAATAAATCATGAAATGCATGAAAAATAGCAAATGAAGTCAGAAAAGGGTTGAAAAGTGATGATGTGGATTTGAATGGTGCATAATGAATGAAAAAAAAGTCTTGAGTTAAAATATGTTTAAAAAAATGAAATCCCTTTGTAATAGACGAGTTTTCGTCCGAAACCCTGATACTTCGAAGGAGATTGTCCAGTTTGTACACGAAGTGTATCCAGTTTTTCCCGTAACCCTCTCAAGTTTTTAGCACATGCTACGTGGGTGAAATTATGGTACCATGCCAATTTTCAACCATTTCAGAGTTCATTTGCAGTGCTTTTCAATTTCAGGGTCATCTTAGCTCAAAATAAATCATGAAATGCATAAAAATGGCAAATGAAGTCAGAAAAGGGTTGAAAAGTGATGATGTGGCTTTGAATGGTGCATACTGAATGAAAAAAAAGTCTTGAGTTAAAATATGTTTAAAAAAATGAAATCCCTTTGTAATAGACGAGTTTTCGTCCGAAACCCTGATACTTCGAAGGAGATTGTCCACTTTGTACACGAAGTGCATCCAGTTTTTCCCGTAACCCTCTCAACTTTTTAGCACATGCTACGTGGGTGAAATTATGATACCATGCCAATTTTCAACCATTTCAGAGTTCATTTGCAGTGCTTTTCAATTTCAGGGTCATCTTAGCTCAAAATAAATCATGAAATGCATGAAAAATAGCAAATGAAGTCAGAAAAGGGTTGAAAAGTGATGATGTGGCTTTGAATATTGCATATTGAATGCAAAAAAGTCTTGAGTTAAAATATGTTTTAAAAAATAAAATCCCTTTGTAATAGACGAGTTTTCGTCCGAAACCGTGATACTTCGAAGGAGATTGTCCAGTTTGTACACGAAGTGCATCCAGTTTTTCCTGTAACCCTCTCAACTTTTTAGCACATGCTATGTGGGTGAATTTATAATACCATGCCAATTTTCAACCATTTCAGAGTTCATTTGCAGTGCTTTTCAATTTCAGGGTCATCTTAGCTCAAAATAAATCATGAAATGCATGAAAAATAGCAAATGAAGTCAGAAAAGGGTTGAAAAGTGATGATGTGGCTTTGAATGGTGCATATTGAATGCAGAAAAAGTCTTGAGTTAAAATATGTTTAAAAAAATAAAATCCCTTTGTAATAGACGAGTTTTCGTCCGAAACCCTGATACTTCGAAGGAGATTGTCCAGTTTGTACACGAAGTGCATCCAGTTTTTCCCGTAACCCTCTCAACTTTTTAGCACATGCTATGTGGGTGAAATTATGATACCATGCCAATTTTCAACCATTTCAGAGTTCATTTGCAGTGCTTTTCAATTTCAGGGTCATTTTAGCTCAAAATAAATCATGAAATGCATGAAAAATAGCAAATGAAGTCAGAAAAGGGTTGAAAAGTGATGATGTGGCTTTGAATGGTGCATATTGAATGCAGAAAAAGTCTTGAGTTAAAATATGTTTAAAAAAATGAAATCCCTATGTAATAGACGAGTTTTCATCCGAAACCCTCATACTTCGAAGGAGATTGTCCAGTTTGTACACAAAGTGCATCCAGTTTTTCCCGTAACCCTCTCAACTTTTTAGCACATGCTATGTGTGCGAAATTATGATACCATGCCAATTTTCAACCAGTTCAGAGTTTATTTGCAGTGCTTTTCAATTTCAGGGTCATCTTAGCTCAAAATAAATCATGAAATGCATGAAAAATAGCAAATGAAGTCAGAAAAGGGTTGAAAAGTAATGATGTGGCTTTGAATGGTGCATATTGAATGCAGAAAAAGTCTTGAGTTAAAATATGTTTAAAAAAATGAAATCCCTTTGTAATAGACGAGTTTTCGTCTGAATCCCTGATACTTCGAAGGAGATTGTCCAGTTTGTACACGAAGTGCATCCAGTTTTTCCCATAACCCTCTCAACTTTTTAGCACAAGCTACGTTGGTGAAATTATGATACCATGCCAATTTTCAACCATTTCAGAGTTCATTTGCAGTGCTTTTCAATTTCAGGGTCATCTTAGCTCCAAATAAATCATGAAATGCATGAAAAATAGCAAATGAAGTCAGAAAAGGGTTGAAAAGTGATGATGTGGCTTTGAATGGTGCGTACTGAATGAAAAAAAAGTCTTGAGTTAAAATATATTTAAAAAAATGAAATCCCTTTGTGATAGACGAGTTTTCGTCCGAAACCCTCATACTTCGAAGGAGATTGTCCAGTTTGTACACGAAGTGCATCCAGTTTTTCCCGTAACCCTCTCAACTTTTTAGCACATGCTACGTGGGTGAAATTATGATACCATGCCAATTTTGAACCATTTCAGAGTTCATTTGCAGTGCTTTTCAATTTCAGGGTCATCTTAGCTCAAAATAAATCATGAAATGCATGAAAAATAGCAAATGAAGTCAGAAAAGGGTTGAAAAGTGATGATGTGGATTTGAATGGTGCATAATGAATGAAAAAAAAGTCTTGAGTTAAAATATGTTTAAAAAAATGAAATCCCTTTGTAATAGACGAGTTTTCGTCCGAAACCCTGATACTTCGAAGGAGATTGTCCAGTTTGTACACGAAGTGTATCCAGTTTTTCCCGTAACCCTCTCAAGTTTTTAGCACATGCTACGTGGGTGAAATTATGGTACCATGCCAATTTTCAACCATTTCAGAGTTCATTTGCAGTGCTTTTCAATTTCAGGGTCATCTTAGCTCAAAATAAATCATGAAATGCATAAAAATAGCAAATGAAGTCAGAAAAGGGTTGAAAAGTGATGATGTGGCTTTGAATGGTGCATACTGAATGAAAAAAAAGTCTTGAGTTAAAATATGTTTAAAAAAATGAAATCCCTTTGTAATAGACGAGTTTTCGTCCGAAACCCTGATACTTCGAAGGAGATTGTCCACTTTGTACACGAAGTGCATCCAGTTTTTCCCGTAACCCTCTCAACTTTTTAGCACATGCTACGTGGGTGAAATTATGATACCATGCCAATTTTCAACCATTTCAGAGTTCATTTGCAGTGCTTTTCAATTTCAGGGTCATCTTAGCTCAAAATAAATCATGAAATGCATGAAAAATAGCAAATGAAGTCAGAAAAGGGTTGAAAAGTTATGATGTGGCTTTGAATATTGCATATTGAATGCAAAAAAGTCTTGAGTTAAAATATGTTTTAAAAAATAAAATCCCTTTGTAATAGACGAGTTTTCGTCCGAAACCGTGATACTTCGAAGGAGATTGTCCAGTATGTACACGAAGTGCATCCAGTTTTTCCTGTAACCCTCTCAACTTTTTAGCACATGCTATGTGGGTGAAATTATGATACCATGCCAATTTTCAACCATTTCAGAGTTCATTTGCAGTGCTTTTCAATTTCAGGGTCATTTTAGCTCAAAATAAATCATGAAATGCATGAAAAATAGCAAATGAAGTCAGAAAAGGGTTGAAAAGTGATGATGTGGCTTTGAATGGTGTATACTGAATGAAAAAAAAGTCTTGAGTTAAGATATGTTTAAAAAAATGAAATCCCTTTGTAATAGACGCGCACAAGCGGTAGTACCGCTCACAAGCGGTAGTACCGCTTGGGCGGTAGTACCGCTTCACACAAGCGGTAGTACCGCTCGGGCGGTAGTACCGCTTCACCAAGCGGTAGTACCGCTTACGCGGCAGCAAAACTACTTTTGCACTTTCCAATACCTTGTGGGCTTTATCCCTTTGGCTCATATAAAGTGTTGCTGCACCCGAACACTTCGGTAAACATCCGGAACCCCTTCCGGTGAACTCCGGAACCCTTCCGGAGATCAAAACACTATTATCACATATATCAATCTTTACCTCCGGACTATTCCGGAGATCCTCGTCATGTCCGGGATCTTATCCGGGACTCCGAACAACTTTCGGTCACCAACATAATAACTCAATTATACTAATCGTCACCAAACGTTAAGTGTGTAGACCCTGCGGGTTCGAGAACTATGTAGACATGACCGAGACACCTCTACGGCCAATAACCAATAGCGGGACCTGGATGCCCATATTGGCTCCTACATATTCTACGAAGATCTTTATCGGTCGAACCTCTATGTCAAGGATTCAGTTAATCCCGTATGCTGTTCCCTTTGTTCTTCGGTATGTTACTTGCCCGAGATTCGATCGTCGGTATCACTATACCTAGTTCAATCTCGTTACCGGCAAGTCTCTTTACTCGTTCCGTAATACAAGATCCTGTGGCTAACACTTTAGTCACATTGCTTGCAAGGCTCATTGTGATGTTGTATTACCGAGTGGGCCCTGAGATACCTCTCCGTCATACGGAGTAACAAATCCCAGTCTTGATCCATGCCAACCCAACAGACACCCTCGGAGATACCTGTAGAGCACCTTTATAGTCACCCAGTTACGTTGCGACGTTTGATACACACAAGGTATTCCTCCGGTGTCAGTGAGTTGCATGATCTCATGGTCAAAGGAACAGATACTTGACATGCAGAAAACAATAGCAATAAACTGACACGATCAAATGCTACGTTTACAGTTTGGGTCTTGTCCATCACATCATTCTCCTAATGATGTGATCCCGTTATCAAATGACATCTCATGTCAATGGCTAGGAAACCTTAACCATCTTTGATCAACGAGCTAGTCAACTAGAGGCTTACTAGGGACACAGTGTTGTCTATGTACCCACACATGTATTTGAGTTTCCAATCAATACAATTATAGCATGGATAATAAACGATTATCATTAACAAGGAAATATAATAATAACCAATTTATTATTGCCTCTAGGGCATATTTCCAACAGTCTCCCACTTGCACTAGAGTCAATAATCTAGTTCACATCACTATGTGATTTACATTGTAATGAATCGAACACCCATGCAGTTCTGGTGTTGTTCATGTTTAGCCCTTGGAAGAGGTTTAGTCATCGGATCTGCAACATTTAGATCCGTGTGTACTTTGCAAATATTTATGTCGTCCTCCTTGATGTAATCGCGGATGGAATTGAAACGTCGCTTTATGTGTCTGGTCCTCTTGTGAAATCTTGGTTCCTTGGCTAGAGCAATGGCACCAGTATTATCACAAAACAGAGTCATTGGGTCAAGTGCACTAGGCACTACTCCAAGATCTGTCATGAACTCCTTCATCCAGACACCTTCCTTCGCCGCCTCCGAGGCAGCGATGTACTCCGCTTCGCATGTAGAGTCTGCTACCACGCTTTGCTTGGAACTGCACCAGCTAACCGCACCCCCATTAAGAATAAATACGTATCCGGTTTGCGACTTAGAGTCATCCGGATCAGTGTCAAAGCTTGCATCGACGTAACCCTTTACGACGAGCTCTTGATCACCTCCATAAACGAGAAACATGTCCTTAGTCCTTTTCAGGTACTTCAGGATATTCTTGACCGCCGTCCAGTGTTCCATTCCTGGATCACCTTGAAACCTTCCGACCATACTTATGGCAAGGCTGACATCGTGTCTTGTGCACAGCATTGCATAGAGCCTATGGCTGAAGCATAGGGGATGACACTCATCTTTTCTCTATCTTCTGCAGTCACTGGGCATTGAGTCTTACTCAACTTCACACCTTGCAAAACAGGCAAGAACCCCTTCTTGGACTGATCCATTTTGAACTTCTTCAAAATCTTATCAAGGTATGTGCTTTGTGAAAGTCCTATTAAGCGTCTCGATCTATCTCTATAGATCTTGATGCCTAATATGAAAGCAGCTTCTCCTAGGTCCTTCATTGAAAAACTCTTGTTCAAATATTCCTTCACGCTTTCCAACATTTCTATATTGTTTCCAATCAGCAATATGTCATCCACATATAATATTAGAAACGCTATAGAGCTCCCACTCACTTTCTTGTAAATACAAGCTTCTCCGTAAACTTGTATAAACTCGAACGCTTTGATCACCTCATCAAAAGGAAGATTCCAACTCCGAGATGCTTGCACCAGTCCATAAATGGATCGCTGGAGTTTGCAAACTTTGTCAGCATTCTCTGGATCGACAAAACCTTCTGGTTGCATCATATACAACTCTTCCTTAAGGAAACCGTTAAGGAACGCTGTTTTGACATCCATCTGCCAAATTTCATAATCAAAAAAGGCAGCTATTGCTAACATGATTCTGACGGACTTAAGCATCGCTACGGGTGAGAAGGTCTCATCGTAGTCAACTCCTTGAACTTGTGAAAAACCCTTTGCCACAAGTCGAGCTTTATAGACGGTGACTTTACCGTCCGCGTCCGTCTTCCTCTTAAAGATCCATTTGTTCTGAATGGCCTTACGCCCTTCAGGTAATACTTCCAAAGTCCATACTTTGTTTTCATACATGGATCCCATCTCGGATTTCATGGCCTCTAACCACTTCTCGGAATCCGGGCCCATCATCGCTTCTCCATAGCTCGTAGGTTCATCGTTGTTTAACAACATGACCTCTAAGACAGGGTTGCCGTACCACTCAGGAGCAGTACGCGTCCTTGTCGACCTACGAGGTTCGATAGCAACTTGATCCAAAGCTTCATGATCATCATCATTAACTTCCTCTTCAGCTAATGTAGGCTCCACAGAAACAACTTTCTGCGCTGCGCTACTCTCAGGTTGAAGTAAAGGTTCAACAACCTCATCAAGTTCTATCTTCCTCCCACTCAATTCTTTCGAGAGAAACTCTTTCTCAAGAAATGTTCCGTTTTTAGTGACAAACACTTTGCCTTCGGATCTGAGGTAGAAGGTATACCCAACTGTCTCTTTTGGGTATCCTATGAAGACGCATTTCTCCGCTTTGGGTTCCAGCTTTTCAGGCTGAAGCTTTTTGACATAAGCATCACATCCCCAAACTTTAAGAAACGACAGCTTTGGCTTCTTGCCAAACCAAAGTTCATATGGCGTTGTCTCAACGGATTTCGATGGTGCCCTATTTAAAGTGAATGCAGCTGTCTCTAATGCATAACCCCAAAACGATAGTGGCAAATCGGCAAGAGACATCATAGATCGCACCATATCCAATAAAGTTTGATTACGACGTTCGGACACACCATTACGCTGTGGTGTTCCAGGCGGTGTCAATTGTGAAACAATTCCACACTGTCTTAAGTGACTGCCAAACTCATAACTCAGATATTCTCCTCCTCGATCAGATCGTAGGAATTTAATCTTCTTGTTACGATGATTCTCAACTTCACTCTGAAATTGTTTGAACTTTTCAAATGTTTCAGACTTGTGTTTCATTAAGTAAATATACCCATATCTACTTAAGTCATCAGTGAAGGTGAGAAAGTAACGATAACCACCGCGCGCCTCAATACTCATCGGACCGCACACATCAGTATGTATGATTTCCAATAAGTCACTTGCCCGTTCCATTATTCCAGAGAACGGCGTTTTAGTCATCTTGCCCATGAGGCATGGCTCACATGTGTCAAGTGATTCAAAATCAAGTGACTCCAAAAGTCCATCAGCATGGAGCTTCCTCATGCGTTTCACGCCAATATGACCTAAACGGCAGTGCCACAAGAAAGTGGTATTATCATTATCAATTCTACATCTTTTGGCATCAATGTTATGAACATGTGTATCATTACTATCGAGATTCAATAAGAATAAACCCCTCACATTGGGTGCATGACCATAAAAGATATTACTCATATAAATAGAACAACCATTATTCTCTGATTTAAATGAGTAACCGTCTCGCAATAAACAAGATCCAGATATAATGTTCATGCTTAACGCAGGCACCAAATAACACTTATTTAGGTTCATCACTAATCCCGACGGTAATCGAAGAGCGAGCGTGCCGACGGCGATCACATCAACCTTGGAACCATTTCCCACGCGCATCGTCACTTCGTCCTTTGCCAGCCTCCGTCTATTCCGCAGTTCCTGTTTTGAGTTGCAAATATGAGCAACCGCACCGGTATCAAATACCCAGGCACTACAACGAGAGTTGGTAAGGTACACATCAATAACATGTATATCATATATACCTTGTTTGTTGTTGGCCGCCTTCTTGTCAGCCAAATACTTGGGGCAATTCCGCTTCCAGTGTCCAGTTCCCTTGCAATGAAAACACACAGTTTCTGGTTTGGGTCCAGCCTTGGGTTTCTTCACGAGAGGAGCAACTGCTTTGCCACTCTGCTTGGAGTTACCCTTCTTACCCTTGCCATTTTTCTTGAAACTAGTGGTTTTATTGACCATCAACACTTGATGCTCCTTCTGAATTTCAGACTCAGCGGCTTTCAGCATCGCAAACAGCTCGGCGACTGACTTGTTCATCCCGTGCATGTTATAGTTCAACACGAAGCTCTTGTAGCTAGGTGGCAATGATTGAAGAACTCTGTCAGTGATAGCCTCTGGCGGAAGGGGCATCCCTAACTCAGCCAGACGGGTGGAGTACCCAGACATTCTGAGCACGTGATCACTGATAGACCCGTTCTCCTCCATCTTGCAAGCATAGAACTTATCGGAGATCTCATATCTCTCGATCCGGGCATTCTTCTGAAAGATAAACTTCAACTCCTGGAACATCTCATATGCTCCATGACGTTCAAAACGTCTTTGAAGTCCCGGTTCTAAGCCATACAACATTGCACATTGAACTATTGAGTAATCATCAGAACGAGCCTGCCAGGCGTTCACAACGTCTAGAGACTCAACTGGAGCGGGTGGATCACCAAGCGGTGCATCAAGGACATAAGCCTTCTGGGAAGCCGTAAGGATAATCCTTAGATTACGGGCCCAGTCCACAAAGTTACTTCCATCATCTTTCAACTTAGCTTTCTCTAGGAACGCATTAAAATTCAGGGGTGCTACTGCGCGAGCCATGATCTACAACATAAATATAGCAAAGACAACTTAGACTATTGTTCTTAGATAATGAGTTTAGTTAATCATATTACTTAAAAACTCCCACTCAAATTGACATCCCTCCGGTCATTCGAGTGTAACATGATCCAAATCCACCAACTCAAGTCCGATCATCACGTGAGTTGAGGTGGTTTCAATGGTGAACATCTTCATGTTGATCATATCTACTATATGACTCATGTTCGACCTTTCGGTCTCTTGTGTTCCGAGGCCATGTCTGTACATGCTAGGCTCGTCAAGTTTAACCCGAGTGTTCCGCACGTGCAACATGGCTTGCACCCGTTGTATGCGAACGTAGAGTCTATCACACCCGATCATCACGGCGTGTCTCGAAACGACGAACTTTCGCAACGGTGCACACTTGGGGAGAACACAATTTATCTTGAAATTTAAGTGAGGGATCACCTTATAATGCTACCGTCGTCCTAAGCAAAATAAGATGCATAAAAGGATTAACATCACATGCAAATCATAAGTGACATGATATGGCCATGAACTTGTGCTTTTGATCTCCATCTCCAAAGCACCGGCATGATCTCCATCGTCACCGGCATGACACCATGATCTCCATCATCTTGATCTCCATCAACGTGTCGCCATAAGGTTGTCGCGCCGACTGTTGCTTCCACGACTATTGCTAACGTTTAGCGATAAAGTAAAGCATTACATAGCGCTTAATGATTGACACGCAGGTCATACAATAATTAAAGACAACTCTATGGCTCCTGCCAGTTGCCGTACTCATCGACATGCAAGTCGTGATATTCTATACAACACATGATCATCTCATACATCACATATATCTCATCATGTAATTGGCCATATCACATCACAACATACCCTGCAAAAACAAGTTAGACGTCCTCTAATTGTTGTTGCAAATTTTACGTGGCTGCTACGGGTTTGCAAGAACCGTTCTTACCTACGCAAAACCACAACGTGGTGTAGTGATTGCTTTTTGATCTTCTAAAAGAACCCTCTTCATTGAAATCGATTCAACTAAAGTGAGAGAGACAGACACCCGCTAGCCATCTTTATGCAACGAAGTTACATGTTAGTTGAAGGAACCTGTCTCGCGTAAGTGTACGCGTAATGTCGGTCCGGGCCGCTTCATCTCACAGTACCGCCGAATCAAATATCAACTAGTAACGGCAAGCAATATGTATACACCCACGCCCACAACTCGTTTGTGTTCTACTCGAGATCTCATCTACGCATAGACCTGGCTCATGATGCCACTGTTGGGGAACGTTGCATGGGAAACAAAAATTTTTCCTACGCACACGCAAGATCTATCCATGGTGATGAGCATCTACGAGAGGGAGAGTGAATCTACATACCCTTGTAGATCGCTAAGCGGAAGCGTTAATAAACGCGGTTGATGTAGTCGAACGTCTTCGCGATCCAAATCGCCGAGCGTCCCGCGATCCAATCACGATCCTTCCGATCTAGTGCCGAACGGACGGCACCTCCGCGTTCAACACACGTACGGCTTGATGACGCCTTCACCTCCTCGATCCAGCGAGCGATGGTGAAGTAGTGGTTGAGTTCCAGCAGCACGACGGCGTGGTGATGGTGGTGAGGAACAATCTCTGCAGGGCTTCGCCAAGCGCTACGGAGATTATGACGGAGGAACTAGAGGGTTAGGGTTGCCGCACACGGCTTGGGGAAATCTTGATGTGTCCCGTGTGCTAGCCCTGCCCCTCTATTTATATGTTGAGACTTGGGGTCTAAACTTGGAGTAAAAGCCTCCTCCAGGTCGGTTTTGCCCGCACAAGGTCGGTTTGGCCCGCAGGAAAAGAGTCCAACTCGGATCCCTGCCGAACCGTGCACAGCCGCGCACAAGCGGTAGTACCGCTCACAAGCGGTAGTACCGCTTGGGCGGTAGTACCGCTTCACACAAGCGGTAGTACCGCTCGGGCGGTAGTACCGCTTCACCAAGCGGTAGTACCGCTTACGCGGCAGCAAAACTACTTTTGCACTTTCCAATACCTTGTGGGCTTTATCCCTTTGGCTCATATAAAGTGTTGCTGCACCCGAACACTTCGGTAAACATCCGGAACCCCTTCCGGTGAACTCCGGAACCCTTCCGGAGATCAAAACACTATTATCACATATATCAATCTTTACCTCCGGACTATTCCGGAGATCCTCGTCATGTCCGGGATCTTATCCGGGACTCCGAACAACTTTCGGTCACCAACATAATAACTCAATTATACTAATCGTCACCAAACGTTAAGTGTGTAGACCCTGCGGGTTCGAGAACTATGTAGACATGACCGAGACACCTCTACGGCCAATAACCAATAGCGGGACCTGGATGCCCATATTGGCTCCTACATATTCTACGAAGATCTTTATCGGTCGAACCTCTATGTCAAGGATTCAGTTAATCCCGTATGCTGTTCCCTTTGTTCTTCGGTATGTTACTTGCCCGAGATTCGATCGTCGGTATCACTATACCTAGTTCAATCTCGTTACCGGCAAGTCTCTTTACTCGTTCCGTAATACAAGATCCTGTGGCTAACACTTTAGTCACATTGCTTGCAAGGCTCATTGTGATGTTGTATTACCGAGTGGGCCCTGAGATACCTCTCCGTCATACGGAGTAACAAATCCCAGTCTTGATCCATGCCAACCCAACAGACACCCTCGGAGATACCTGTAGAGCACCTTTATAGTCACCCAGTTACGTTGCGACGTTTGATACACACAAGGTATTCCTCCGGTGTCAGTGAGTTGCATGATCTCATGGTCAAAGGAACAGATACTTGACATGCAGAAAACAATAGCAATAAACTGACACGATCAAATGCTACGTTTACAGTTTGGGTCTTGTCCATCACATCATTCTCCTAATGATGTGATCCCGTTATCAAATGACATCTCATGTCAATGGCTAGGAAACCTTAACCATCTTTGATCAACGAGCTAGTCAACTAGAGGCTTACTAGGGACACAGTGTTGTCTATGTACCCACACATGTATTTGAGTTTCCAATCAATACAATTATAGCATCGATAATAAACGATTATCATTAACAAGGAAATATAATAATAACCAATTTATTATTGCCTCTAGGGCATATTTCCAACAGATGGCAATGGGCCTCGAAACCCGGGTCCCACGCGGGTTTTTACCCTATTAGGGGACGGGGATGGGCGCCTTTTTAACCCCGTGGGGCTGTCGTTGGGTAAAGTATAAAACCCGACACGTTTCGCGGGTTCAAACCCGTTTCAGTAATACCCGAACCCGAAACCTGCCATCCCGTCAACATATCCCCGATAACTTCGACATGAGGGGGGTGGGGGTCTGCAAGTATCCTCGACGACCATGAGAGAAGCGGTCCGCAAAGTATCCTCTCTCGAAAGATAGGACGACTCATCAGACATGAGGGGGGAGGAGTCCTCGACGATCGTCTGAAACTGACTGTTATAAAACTTGTGAACTTTGCATGATGTTTCCCACTAATCCATTGCTCATATGCATATGATTCCTTGTTGTGATTAAGTCTATGTTTGCCACTAATCCATCTCTCATGGTTGTATATTGCCATGTTGTAATATTTGCAGAAACTATGGACGACAGAGACTTAGAAAAAGAAGAGTTGTTGGGGGATATAATCCTAGCCGGAGGTGATATCACCTTGTCATTTCTCAATGAGACCGATGGTGAGGAAAGATAGGATGGCGGCTCCGGTGAGGAGGAAGGAGATCATGACGGCTCCGGTGATCGAATTGCGGACGAAGGAGATCATGACGGCTCCGGTGATCGAATGGAGAAGGGAGCCATAACTGCTTCAAAGTCCGGCGAGGTATATATTAATTAATCCTCTACTGACTAGATGCATTAATTTTTTTGTATGTACATATATTAACGCTTCTTTCTTCTTTTAATTAGCCATCCGGATCGAGCTCCACTTCGGTAAGGAGACGAGGCCCGATGAGAAGGTTGGACTCGGGAGAAAGGTTCACGATCGAAGAAGTCTCTCCAGAAGGCCAACCGATTGCTCCCTACCGGACCAAGAACAAATTTATACATCAGTGCGGAGTTATTGTTAGGGACATCGTCCCGATCAGCTGACAAGAATGGAATAAGAAGAAGGACCCTCAAGTTCCTTATGTCAACGATAGACTGAAAGATGATCTTTGAACCAATCTGATGAGAAATTTCAGCCTACCGCCAGAGGAGGATCCGAACAACCCAGTTATAGAGCGAAAGGTCAGGGCGTTTGCTCTTAAGAAGATGGCAGAACTATTCAAGAACTGGAAGAAAGTATTGAACAGAAAGTTTGTCGAGAAAGATAAGACTCCAGAATTCGAAGGTCAATATGAGAAGATGAAAGATCACTAGCCCGCATGTGTGGCCTATAAGAAACCGGAGAAGGCTAAGAACATGTCACTTACAAATAAGAAAAATGCCGCAAGGAAGGAGTATCACCATGTTACGGGGTCAGGTGGCTACAGCAAAGCCCGACCTACGTGGGACAAAGCTGAGCAAGACCTGCTTGCTAAAGATGTCCAACCAGCGACATTGCACTGGCCAGATCGGGCAAGGACTTGGTTCTTCGGGGTTGGGGGAACTTTGGACCCAGAAATAGGGAAGTGTGTCTGGACGAAAGCTCAACTTGAAATACCCATCAGAAAGCTTGAGGAAGAAATCAAGGAAGCGCTGGAAGGGAAGTTCATTCCCGACAGAGAGAAGGACGAGCTGTCAAAGGCCCTCAGGAATCCTAAACACCCTGGACAAACACGAGGCACATCAGGCTCCGTTCCGTGGAAGGTTGGGTTTCCCGACAACACTGGTTACAGAAGCCGACAGAGAAAAAAGAAAGAGGAAGCAAGCGAAATGCAGAAGGTGAATGAAAGATTAGCGAAACTAGAGGCCCTTGAGAGCCAGCGAGCTACCGGCCAACCATCTCAGCGGCATGAAGATCCTTCATTGGAGACTACCCACGATGGTACCCCACCATCTCAGCGGAGAAGCAGCGTGGCTTCCACTGAGCTCGTTCATCCTGATAGCATGGCTCCTCGCTACCCCATGGATGGTATGACGAATAATGAACATTGTGTGCTAATGGCGAAATGTCATAACCTGACCTTGAAGGCGGCGGTCGGCTATGTCTTACCTCCTCGACCTGATGCAACTTTCCATTGCACTCTGGTTCCAGCTGGCTTTGCTATTGTCGGGGTGGATGAATTAATGGACGGATTTGATGGGCTGGAGCTTGAGTACGCTACAGGTGAAGGGGAGCTTCTTCTTCGATATGCCTTAAGGACTGCCTGTCTATGGAGAAAGGAACACATCGTGCTTCCATACTGGACGCCGCCTCAGTAGACTCAGGCGGAGGAGGCCCCGGTGCCTGAGTCGTCTCCGGTGCGTCAGCCGTCTCCGCTGCCTGAGTCGTCTCCGGCGCGTCAGCCATCTCCGGCGCGTTAGCTGTCTCCGCCGCCTCAGCGGACTCTGACGGAGGAGGCCCCTCAGCAGAATCCGCCTTTGCCTCAGCTGTCTCCGCCGCGTCATCGGACTCCGCCGCCTCAGCAACATCGGAAGAGAGCCGCCGCCGCTCCGGCGGCTAGCAGCAGTACGAAACAGAGGAGATTCAGATACGACCCAAGCCTCAAGGCTCCTCCCAAGTTACCCTACGAGAGGTATGAGGAGGAACTCAAGGAGATCGTGGATGCCGATGTGAAACGAAAGCTTGCACCGAAACGCCCACCTCAAGAGGAGAAAATAGATCCGGTGAAAGCGAAGCGAACTCTGGAGGCCCTTAGGCAACCACCACCGCCTCCGCCGCAATCAAACTATGACCGATGTATTGAAAAGACACATGATCAAGCGAGGCGGTCGGGAAGCTTAGGTAGCAGTGGCGCAAGAAGTGGGAAAACAATTCCCCAGCTCGGCGAACAAGGACTGCAATCATGCCCTCCGCTCAAGGTGGTTACCGATATCGCTAATGATCCGGAGAAAGCGGCCACTGGTCTTGCTATCACTGCCGCTGATTACTTACCCGACTCGGTACAGTTTGAAAAGGCTGAGGTAGTACAAACCTTAAAATACGCGAACGGGAAGCCTCTCGTCACACGTGAGGAGCTCGACCGTCTACCAACGATGATGCGACGATTGCATGAATGGTACTTGAAAGCCTGCAAGGACTGGACCGACAATATCTTCGTGGGAATTAAAGATGAGCACTTCTTCAATGGAGAGCAGGTGTTGTTCATTGAATTTGAAGAAATATTTCAGTTATACAATCAAAAGGAACTCGACAAAACCCTCGTCAGTTCCAATTGTCTGTAAGTATTTTTTCTGTAATTAAGTCTCTAGCTCAGCTCGTTCATTGCATGTATTAATTATCCTCACACTATATTATGCAGATTGAAGATCCTCGAATGCAAACAACAACAAATCTATGACATTGGGTTCATTGACCCAAATTTCATAAATGAACATACGTTACAAAAATTTCCCGCCGATACAGAGAAAAACTTGCTAAAGGCGTTACTTGGACAACAAACCAGAAAGAAAATACTATTTCCTTACAACTTCAAGTGAGTGTTACTATCTTGTGCACATTCTGTTTCGCTTACTCGAGGTTAAGTGCAATTAACGAGTTATGCGTGCGCAGTTTCCACTTTATTCTGCTAGACATTCAACTTGAAGAGGGAAAAGTAACTGTCTTGGACTCGAGACGTAAAGACCCTAAGGAGTGGACGAACATGAGGCAAATGCTTCAGAAGTAAGTTCAATCATTATCGCACCATATCGGCAACTTTCGTTCATTTTCTGATATAAAGTAATCATTTTCTTTGCCGCGCAGGGTTTGGAAAAAGTTCACCAAACAGGTTAAGGGTGTCAGCTGGAAACCGGAGCTGCAATTTGTACACCCCAAAGTAAGTACTACTCTAGTACCGCGCATCTCTCATTGATGCTAGTTTCAATACCATTATCATGCTTGGTTATCATTTTGATTGAACTCTATTCTCGTAAAGTGCTTGTTGCAGGCACCCGGGACTAATTTATGTGCCTACTACGTTTGCGAGTTCATTCGCCACTCGACCTCTGAGCGGGGCCGGGGCATATCTTTACAACAATTTGAAGTACGTAAACAATATTCACATTTTTATTTTATTACCATCAATTGTGTTGAGTTTCATTCATATATTGACCCCCTTCTTTAAATTAGATCTGGCAGAAGCGGGACGAACTCCTACGAACTGATCGCATACGAGCAATTCAAGAGGAATTGGCGGGATTCTTTGTTGATCATGTCATACCTAAACATGGAGAATACCATTCGGAGATGATATGCGATGTTGGCAATTAGATATTAAGATCGTAAGAGATGTTATATTGTATATATTATATGTAATAGCGTCGAATAGATTTACGAAAACTTGTTGCATTGTTCGACTAAGCACGGAGAAAGAGAGGTCACTTCTTCTCTCTATATATTGATCATGACGATGTTGTGTAATGGCGTTCTTTCATTTCTATATGTAGTAGCTAGCGTCGAGTTGAATGAAAAGCATAAAATAAAAATGGTAAACACAAAAATAAAAGGGGGAAACACAATATGAAAACCCCTAAACCCTCCAAAACCCCAAAACCCCTCCTTTCAAAAAAAAAACAAAAACCCCAGCGCCTGGCAGCTGCTGACGTGTAGCTGCCTTTTAGTCCCGGTCGGTGTTACCAATCGGGACTAAAGGTCCTCCTGCCAGGCGCCCCACGGCGGCCACGTGGAGCTCCTTTAGTCCCAGTTCGTAGGCCAACCGGGACTAAAAGTGACGGGCATTAGTCCCGATCGTTTTGTCCCGGTTGTAGAACCGGGACTAAAGCCCCTCTGAAACCGGGACTGTTGCCCTGTTTTCTACTAGTGCCCCTATCCACCCATGACCCTCGAAAGGGTGACGAGGATGGTCAACTCCTAAAGACTCTGCCGCGAGGGTGTCCTAATCCATGGGGTCGGATTCAAACAAGGAGCCGCTGCCGGATCTAGCCATGGTAAGGAGAGGGGAGCGAACGGGAAGAGGACTGGAAGGGGGCGGATGAGAGAGTGAGGAGAGAATCTGACGAGTTTGGTCTAGAATGGGGTTTTTGTGGGGTCGGGATGAGCCAGCGCGGGATGATCCGATGTGTCCGCCATGTCCGAACCATCCTTTATTCACCTCACATATGGGCTGGATATGAATGACGCCAAACATTCCGAACAAATATGCTGAGTTTAGGGGGTCCGATTGAATGACTGTTTTTTTTTTTTTTTTTTGATTCGGGCAGTGTCTGGATTATCTGCCCGAAGCGTATACGTGGGAAACGGGGTCCGGTCGGAGATGCTTAGAGAGTTGGGGCTCTTCCGCGTTCAAGTCACCTCCTGCTGCTATAGGTTTTGCCGTTTTGGTGAGTGGTGACGACGTAGGATCTATCGATGCTAGTTAATTCTACAAGGTGTCGTGTATGTATAATACATGGGCGGCCGGCCGGCCGGCCGGCGTGATCGACTATACTGCTGATCTGCAGGGATAAAATCAATGTCGACCAGATGCAAGTACCAAGATGGTGGCTCTAGGAGGCCCCGCCTGATGTGCGCGCGCACGTACGGGTTAGTCCAAGAGTCTGTGCTGCGTTTGAGCTAGCTAATTTACTTCTTTATGTGTATATAGCTATAGGAAACTAATACTATATGTGTCTTCATTGGTTTCATCGAGAAGAAAATGTACGGCCTGATTAACCAATCTAGCGTCCATGACTCGGTGCATGCACTTCCGCGAGACGTACTGTCGCCCTCGCTTCCCTTTCAGTGCATCCAACCCGCCGCATTAGCTATATATATATGTTGATGTTGTAGGACATATGGAGTCAGCAGATCACAATCTTAGCCAACACTCGAGGGCGGCCGGTCACCAGTGTGAGTGACTGCCAGGGCAACGCCAATATCCCATCGAATTAAGCTCGCTGGGCCGGGCACCATGGAACCACGGCCGACTGCCTTGCCCCTCCGGCGTCCATATCGCAGGGCAGCTAGCTAGATAGCTAGCTCTCTCACCATGCTCCTGCCCATGCCATGTTGCTGAGGTTCTGCGTACGTACGTGGCCGTTCGTTCATGCATGCCAAGCTCATCGAGTATTGCCGGCACGGTAATAGGTCTGTGACGTTAGTGCCCACAGCTTGGCGCGAGGTCACGTAGCTCGGGCTCGGGGGGCAGCCCCGGCGAGCTCGGACTCCACTACGTTAATTGCTGCATTCATATTTCATGGTCCGTTTTCATGTGCATCGGCTCGCCGCGTCCAGCCTTGCCCAGACTCCACGTGTCCTCTGGCACCTCGGCGACGCGTACGCTACTGCTACAGAGATCCCATGTCGTCGCAGTGGTAGTGGAGGCGGAAAACATTCGTTCATGGAGGTGTTAGAACTTAGAGGATGGTACACGTAAAAGCTTACGGTTGCGGGCACGCCATTCCGCAGAGAGGAGCTCCGGGTAGGCGCTGCAGGAGAGTGCACGCCAATACTTACTAAGTAATGGTTGATTATATCACATCGATAAGCCATGTCCATTACCTGTAATTCTTAGGTACATGCAGTTGATCCCTAAAAAAATGAGAATATTATTTTATGCCAGGTCAATCAGATCGATTGTCTCACCTTCTCTTTACATAGGTATCTCAGCTGAGAGCCTGAGATCGGAATTAATACTCCCTCCGTTCCATTCTAGAATATAAGATGTATTCGTTTCTGTGCAAGTCAACCATTGAATTATTTGACCAAGATTATTGAATAAAATAACAACATCTGCAACACCTGATAGATAAAATATGAAACTACTTTTCATGATGGATCAAATGAAATAAATTTCATAATGTGAATATTGATATATTTTTCTAAAAACTTGATCAAACATGCACTCGTTTGACTTTTGAGAAAACAAATAAACCTTACATATAAAGGAACGGAGGGAGTAATATATATGGTCCTAACAAAAGCCGGAGACAAGACGTCCCTCGCCAAGGAATTATGCTAAACGTACCGAGCTAGCATACTTTTACGCAGTGGCGAATCTTGTCTAGGAAGAAAATGAAGGATGTACTCCAAGCTTACTGTTAGTAAACTAAATGCCTTTCTAAAGAAGAAAATGGATCGGGTTTTGTAAGATGGTCATTATCTTCTAGTCCTATTTTTTGTAGCAAAAGAAGGGCTTTCCCCTCTTATTTCTATTAATAGAAACCAAAGTTCATTTTTTTTGAGGGAAAAGAAACCAAAGTTCCTGGCTAGAGAGAGACCCCAAACTACCGAGCTAACATCTAATGGAAATGTAAAAACAAAGCTAAGCATGCATCCGAGGGAGTAGACAGATCCCCAAGTATGCCATCAAGGCAGCAGCTCCCTAAATTATCTCCTCCCACCCCCAGGAACCACGCAGTGAAGGAAGGGACGGGAACATAATCACCAAAACATACATAGATTTATTCAACAAACGCGCTAAAAAATTTATTCAGTGCCGAAATAGCGTTTTTTAGCGCGCTGGAGAATGTTTGCTCCAACAGGCGCTGCAAAATATGGCGCCCAATCCAACGGCCCCACCTCCAGCGGCCAGCGCGCCCAATCCAACGGCCCCACCTCCAGCGGCCAGCGCGCACAATCCGGCGCCCCAAATATGCAGTCCGGAAGCCATCACGCCCAACATTTGCAGCGCGGGCGGTGACGTTTTTTGCGCACGCCCTATTTTACAGCCTCTGTTGGAGCACTGTTTTTTTGTCTCTGGCGCCCTAAAAAGAAATCTTTTAGCGTGCGGAACAGTTTTTGGGCGCCTGTTGGATGTGCTCTAAAGAGGTAGCAAGATCAAAGTCTCAAGCAATGAGAAGTAAGCAAAATAGAACATCCTAGCGAAGACTACAAATCCAAGCATTGCTCCAGCATCAGCACAGCAAGTCCACCGGTCATCAGTTTCCCAAACGTATAACATTACACATCCATCCCTAAGAAGATCTGTGAACTTCATTTGCTATATGCTCTAGCAGTCTTGTTCCCAGCTCCATCACCCTTTTCTCTGCCCTTGTCTGCAAACTAGACCATGCGATAATTCAGTGGCATAATATTTTGATCAGTATCATAGGATCATTAAAATAATCAAATTTAATTCCATTTTTGCATTTCCAAATTGTCCAAAGCAAGGAGGAAGTCCCCACCAGGACCAAATTCTTGTCATTTTTGTTAAAAGTTTTAATCCACCCACATGCAATCGTTCATAGAGCAAATAGTTGATTTTAGATTGAAAGCACATTTTAACAAACTCCAGATTAGAGAAGCAGCAAAATAATTGAAAAACAGGTGATCTACAGATTCATCTTTGCCACAGAATACACATTTTTTTTCACCTTTCCAACCCCTCTTAACAAGATAGTCTCTGGTTAGGATAGATTTTCTATTAGCAAGCCACGTAAAAAGTTTGATTTTGGCAGGCACTTTAACTTTTCACAAGAATTTCCGTGGAAGTTTACAATTCTCAGTAATCAGCTCCCTATAAAGAGATTTTACTGTGATTTTTTTATCAATACTTAGAGTCCATTCTATCTTATCCCTACCGGTACCCATCTTTATACTCATGCACCTATTTTTGACATTTTTCCATAAATCCAGAGTTTCTTCATATAGAGTTCTTCTAAATTTGAATCCCCTCCATCCTAATTAAATTGCCTCAGCAACTGTAGTGTCATGATCAAAACACAAATCATATAATCTGGGGTATTCATCTTTCTAGGTTTTTTATCTACCCAAATATCCTCCCAGAATCTGGTGTTTTTTCCATCCCCTAATTTTTTCTTAGCATATTTATAGAATAGGTCTTTGACTTTTAACAACCCAGACTAGAACTGGGAATCTCCAGCTTGTTTTTTTAACTCTAGATATACAAGCATCAGTAACATATTTTCCCATTAGCACAGATTGCCACAACCCCTCCTCAGTTTCAAGTTTCCAAAACCACTTGGCTAGCAGTGCTTTATTCATAATTTCTAGATTTAGGATTCCAAGGCCCCCCAAATTCTTTACGTCTACAACAATCTTTCCAGTTAACCAAATGATACTTCTTTTCATTCTCATCTTCTTGCCAAACTAATCTGGCTCGACAAAAGTCAGCTTTGTTAACAACACCAGGAGGATGGGATAAAATGATATCATAAAAAGAGGTATGTTTGTTAGAGACGACGACACCAAGGTAATCCTCCCTGCAATTGACCCTAGTAATTTCCCTTGCCAGCAGCCACATCTTTTTTTCAATTTTGTCAGTCACACACGTCCAGTGCTTGTTCCTAACCCTACCATTAGAAACAGGCATCCACAATACTTTATGGTGATATCCCCCATTTTGCATGTGAATATCCCTTGATAAATGGATTATTTATCAACATCATCCCCAAAAGCATAATCTCACTTTTATGGAAATTGATTTTAAGCCCACACATCTGTTCAAATGCACACAAAATCAAGTTCGGATTTTTTGCACTGTCAACATTATCCTCAAGTAAGAAGATAGTATCATCAACATATTGAACCATATTAATCCTTTTTTCTAGATTTTCATTCAACACCGCGCTAACCAGACCATTTTCTTTAGCTTTATTCATAATCACAACAAGTGCATCCTCATCAATATCAAATAACAAAGGGGAGAGGGCTACCCCCTATCTCAAGCCTTTAAAGATCTTGAAGTAAGGTCCAATCTTGTCATTAACCCTAAGTCCTACATGCTCCCCCCCTCTTAGTCTCCATAACCCAATCACACCATTTATCAGGGAATACCTTGAGCTTAAGTATATGTATTACAAATGTCCACTTAATTTTATCATAGGCTTTCTCAAAGTCCACCTTAAAATCCAGGACATTTTGTTTTTTGCTATGAATAGAGTTAAGGGATTCATGTAGTAGACCTAATATATCTTCCATCATATATATCTTCTTTTAATGAAAGCAGTTTGACTGGTACAGATAACAGTAGATACACATTTGATCAATATATTCATGACACTAGTGGAGATATGGCTAGCCACAATTTATGTTGGTGGCGCGCCAATTTGAAGCGACGCCAGTACTATTTTTTTTAAATAGCGCTGGCGTTGGGTAAATTGGTACGTCAACTTTGTACAGGTAGTGCTGGCGTGGATTTAAACTGGAACGCCACCAAAGTGTGGGCCCTGCTGAGCTGACCAGTCGGAATATAGTGGTGGCGTCGGATATCCTGCCACGTCACAACTATATTATGTAGTGCTGACGTTCACTGTTCGTGAACGCCAGCACTAAGTTCTACCTATATAAGTGTTGGTAGCCCTTTTTTTCTCAAATCCCTTTTTTTCTCAAATACATTCACTTCCAATTCTTCTCCCTAACTAGTTAGCTCCTCTTAGTTATGGACCGACGTCGACGAAGCGTGTCGAAAGTTTGGGACTCCGTTGCCCTGGCCGAGCTCCCGTCTGGCCCTGTTGGCTACACCATGAGCTCATCACGGCAAATGCAGCTGGCCCTATCCGGCGAATCATCGCGCCGCAGCAGCGCGACTTCCGTTCAATCTGACAGCCATGCCACCACCGTCGAAGATACCGGGAATCGAGCGAGGGCACCTGTGCTGCTTTGTGGCTGTCAACGTCCTGTTGATAAGCATATGTCGCACATAGAATGGAATCCAGAGCGAGAGTTCTACATCTGCGCCAACCGTGGAAAGGTACGTATATGACAAAAAATACATCCTGATCTATTTTCAGCTAATTTGCATAATCCAACTCCTCTAGTGTCGCTCACATCAATATGTGTGTGTGTTTGTGTGTGTGTCTATATATATATATATATATATATATATATATATATATATATATATATATATATATATATATATATATATATATTGTGATCCACATAAAACAGGGGGAACATATTGCTTCACATGGATATCGGTTGATCTTGTGCAGAAGTACGTAAGCGAGTTGCTCGACTACTCCATTGTATCACTGCAGATAGATGAGATGCAACTAAAAAACGATGTGATGCGAGGCCAAATCAAAAAATTCAAGATGCTTTGATATGCACTTTTATCCGGTTGCATGCTTGGCCTATTTCTTCCAGCCGGATCGATGACAACATTTCTTCTCGTGGGGTCATCACATATTCACATTGATGATGTTCTTAGTCTAGATCTACTAGTAGTAGTAAATTATATTTGTTACTGTTTATTATCCTTCTGTAATGCATCGTAAGCAGGCCATATTAATTACTGAAATCTATGTTCTTCTCATATATATATATATATATATATATATATATATATATATATATATATATATATATATATATATATATATATATTCACAAAAAATAAAAATAAAATCACAATTAATGAAATAAATGACGTAATAAATAATAAACTCAACATATATAGAAATACAAAATAATCGTGTACCAAAAAATAAACTAAAATAAAAGTACATAGAAATGGTGTTGGCCACGTGGGCCAACGACGCTAGCGAACACACCACCGCCCGTCAAATCCAACCACCGATATACACACCCGGGTCTATTTCCCACCCATCAACACCCCCAAATCCATTCCCACCCCGCCGCTGCAGCCAACGACCAAGCCCCTGGCCGCCGTCTCCATCTTCGACTCCACGCCGCCGCCATCTCCATCGCCGCAGTCTCCACCGCCGTCGTCTCAGTCTCCACCTCCGCCACCGCCGTCGCCGTATCCGTGCCTCCACAGCCGCCGTCTTCGTCTCCACCCGCCGTCATCTCCGTCGCCGTCTTCTCCGCCGCCTCCCCCTCGCCGTGGTCTCTGCCTCCACCATCGCTGCCTCGTCGTGATCTCCGCCTCCACCGCCGTCGTTAAGGACCCACCAGCCCCGTCGTCTCCATCGCCGGTGAGTTTTAGTGTAGTTGTAGTGTACAATTGTTAGTTAAATGTAGCGTAAAATTATAGTGTAAATTTGTAGTGAGATTATCGTATATAAGATTTTATTCTAGTTGAAGTGTAGAATTTAGTGCAGTTGTAATGTAAGATTGTAGTTGTAGTTGTAGTGTAAGAATGTAATGTAAAATTTTAGGGTAATTGTAGTGTTCGGTTTTAGCGTAGCTGTGTTGTGCCGATTTTTAGGGAAATTGTAGTGTTAGATTTTAGTGTAGTTATAGTGTAGATTTTTTAGTGAGATTTGTAGTGCATAATTTGTAGTGTAATTGTAGTATAATTGTAGTTACAGCTAGTGTAGAAACTTTTAATGTAGTGTAGTTGTAATGTAATAATGTAGTGTAGTTGTAGTGCAAGATTCTAGCGTACGTTTAGTTATATTATCTAGATTATATATATATATATATATATATATATATATATATATATATATATATATATAGGTGTTGTAGGTACAGTCAGATGGCTCTGAAGTTTCGTGGTGTGCGACACAAGGGAACTAAGTACTATGCAGCCATCACGAAGGACAATGTCGTCCACCAGCTTGGACACTGGAACACCCGAGGGTTAGCGAAGCGTGCCTACGATGCAAAGGCGGTTGAGTATCATAAGGAAAATGCGATTCTGAACTTCCTTGATTGCCGAGAGTACGCGCAGTTCCTCCCGCCGGAGAAGGAGAATCTCTAGGCCGATCAACAGTTGTTCAACCCATTAGTGACGGAGCTTGCGAGAGATTACAAACTCTTAAAGACCAACAAGATAATGCTCCTCCAGTATGCAGCGAGGAAGAGCGCAGAGGAGGATCCCATAGATTGGGATAAGCTCGCGACATAGGAGGACGAGGAGGAGGTTCAACCGCTACAGCGTCGTCGTAGGTCCGTCAGGGACGACCACGAGGCCGGCCCCTCTAGCCAGTAGCTTTCTAGATGGACGTAGCACTAGCTATTTTGTATATGAATGACTGTTTAACTTTATGCATGTTATTATATGTTTGAACCGTGCACCTTTTGTAGAATTACTTAATTACCGGTATATTGTTCTATTTTGATGTGTTGGCTATTTAGTTTAATGATCTATGCTTACTTTGGTCAACGATATTGAAAGCAGTAAATGGATGCCCCGTGTGAGATCTGTGGTGCTTTGAGATGCAAGAAGGATAGGAAGTTCTTCATAGATCTTCTGAAAGACTTCATTACTAAGACAATATATATATGATTTAGTTCAACATGTTCTGATTGAGTTTCAGATGGTACGGTTGTGGCCGAAATTGTCTAACTAGTTATTTTTTCAATTTTGCTCAGGTCATCGCTTGCGGGGCTAGGCATGACTTCTTAGAGAAGTTTCGAGTTCCGCTTGATGCAACCATCACATTCCAATGCACCCTCATGAATATGCTGATGGCCCAACGCTTCAATTGTCTTGTTACCAGTGAGTCAAACCGCACCTATTTCGGTTGTCCTGTTTGGACAGCTCTTGCAACTGCTTACGAGATGGAAACTGGGGAGAGAGCCACGTTCTACCTTGACTACGATTATGACGAGATCATGGTCTACTACAGGCCTGCTGGCAGCGATGATGGTTCACTTACTCCAGACTATGATCCTAAGGCCGGCCGTTGAAATGTCGTAGTAGGCATGCATGCATGACATATCTCATGTTGTTACCACCTCCAGTTTAGTTGAACTTGTGTACTTTTCTTATTTGCCTATTTTTGATACTTTTTTGAATAATGTCAATAAATAGATACCGTTGAACTTAGAGTCTGGTATTTGCATTGTACTATTTAATTACTGCACAGATTTGGTCTAAATCTGAAAATGAAATTGCTGGCGTCGCACTAACATGCAATGCCACTAATGACGTATATTATTTCTCGCGTTTGCCATGTGGCACGCCATAAACATGTCAAATACTGCTGGCGTGGTCTCCAACGCCAGCACTATTTTTTAACAGTGGCGCCATATTGGTGGCATCGGGTGTCCAGGCCAGCAAGGCCATTTTTGCCACGCCATAGCTAGGCTTTTCTGCACTAGTGTGAGTACTTTCGTAATTATTTTGAAACTAACATTCAACAACCAAATAGGTCTGAATTTCTGTATCTATTTAGCATCTGTAGATTTTGGCACCAGTGTACCAATCCCATATTTTAGCTTCGAGATGTCTAGGTTACCCATGGCAAAATCACCCACTAGATCCTTTAAATTATTTTTAACCAAGTCCCAGAAATCTTGGTAAAAATCAGTAGGAAATCTATCAGGTACAAGGCTTTTATTCCTTTCCATGGCAAACACAACTACATACATTTCTTATAGGGAAAAAGGGAATTCTATTCTTCCTTTTTAGTTTCAGAGATCTTAAGGAAATCATGCCCTGTCATGGTAATATAGGCCTTTTCAGGGTGCCCAAATAAGTCTTTATAAAACTTTTTAAATATATTTCATCAAGTGTTCCTCCCCGACAACTACACCTTCTTCTTGTTCCAAAGAAATTATTCTATTTTTCCTCTTTCTTCCATTCACTTAGTGTTTCTATCCCCATCAGTAATTTCTTTATCTTTATATCTTTGGATCCATTTAACTTCTTCATGTTTAAGAAATATCCCCAGCTGATCTATGAGTGTTTTTGTTCATTTCTATAAGCAGAAGTAAGTCCCACAATTTCAACATTTTTGGCAATGCACTCCAGCCTCTGGATGATTTTCCCTTAAGCTTTCTATACCAAGCATCAACATTTTTATTCCATCCTTTGGTCTTTTTCCTTAACTCTCTAAACCTGAGCTGCCATGTTTCTATATTTGACCCTTTGTATGTTCCATTCCAAATTTTACACACAAATTTCCTAAAACCCTCTCTAAGAAACCAGGAATTTTCATATCTAAAAATAGGCTCACCACTCACTTGCTCAATAGAATCCAAAAACAAAGGGATGTGGTCTGACACCTCCCCGATAAGGCCTGAAGAACACTGAGAGGATATTTTTCTTCCCAGGAAGGGCAGAAAAGGACTCTGTCTAATTTTTCATAAGTGGGGTCAGGTAGGTTATTTGCCCAGGTATAGTTTCTCCCATTTAGAGGGAGTTCCCTGAGGCTAGCATTTTCAATAATAGCATCAAACGTAAAGTTCCAATGTTTATTATTCATGGGCTTTTTCCTTTCTGTTTATTTTCTGATAATATTTAAGTCACCACCTACCAAGCATGGGAGAGGATTGTCATGGTACAATCTAGCAAGTTCACTCGAAAAACAGGCTTTTTTTAGTTTGAGCATCCCCATACACAACTTCTAAATTCCAATGGAATTTGGCTTTCTTATCATAAGTCAGGATCATTAGGAAATACACCCCATGTTTAGTGTGGATAACATCAAATTTATGTTTATTAATCCCCGCTATTATCCCCCAGATAGGCCTTTTGGTGGATTCCATTGTGACTCAAAGTTTCTTCCATTACATAGATTGTGTAATTCATTTTTGGTGAACTGTTTTTTGAAGGTTTCCAAAATCCCCACAAAATCCAACTTGTGTTGAAAGATCATTTCCCTCACATATGTTTTTTATGGTCTTCCCCAATCTCCTAGCACTCCAAAACACTCCTATCATCTTTTCTATTTTTCTGAAAATTTAAAGTTCCAATAGATCCTAGGAGTTTTCTTTTTCCCTTCATTTATTCAATATTCCAACAACAATGGAGTGCTTCACAGAGTTAAGCCCTCGTGAGCAGTTCCTTTGCAATTTTCTCTGAGAAAATTTGTCTCAGTTTTTGTAATTGTTCATCCTTAATATCTACATCATAAAGATCCAAATCTGAGCACAATTCCTCAATAGGGATATCCCCAGTGTCAATATGCACTTATATACCATGAGGCTTCACATCCCTATCATCCCGATTAGCTATATGTTGTAAGTAAAAGTCCTTTCTAGCCACCACCATTTTTTTTGAATAATATCAATGTTTTTCTCAACCATACCAAGGGAGCAGCCTAAGACAATACCTACCAAGGAAGTCACGTGCAATACAGAAGGATTGAAAACATTAAGTTCTTGGTTCTTACCATAGTTATCTCTTTCTTTAGCTCTATACTTGGTTCTTACCATAGTTATCTCCACTTTTTGATCTTCTTTCCTGTGTGCCTCACGCTCCTTCTCAGCATATCTTCTCTGTCTTCCTTAGCCATTTCATCTTCTCTCACTCCTTGAATAGCAACCATCTTTTTCCCAAAAATTTCAACTGATTCTTGGCTAGCAGTGTAATTAGTAGGTTCAAAGTACTTTCCATATTCAGGGTTATCTTTGATCTCTTCTTCTTCTTTCTCCGCTTCATCCACATCAAGATTTGCTAGTTCTAAGTCCTCTCTATTAGCAGCCTCTTGTAGCAGCTGTTGTACAACCACCTTCTGTGATGTCAGTTCCTCTTCCAACATTTTATCCTTTTCCATGTCCATTATTCTTTTTCCTCCTTAGCCCATAAAGCAACATGTCTTAACTTCTCTTCCTCTAGCAGTTGAATATTCTTATACATTGAATCCATCTCTCTCTACATCTTGCTTCTGTCAGTAGCCATCTCCTTCAAAGAAGCCCCCAAGGATGTCTCCATAGCCTATTTTATAATATCATTTTTCCTATTGATTTCCTCAATTTGAGCTAGAGACAGACTCCCTAGGGCCACTGTGTTT
This sequence comes from Elymus sibiricus, assembly GCA_039707655.1. Taxonomy (NCBI): domain Eukaryota; kingdom Viridiplantae; phylum Streptophyta; class Magnoliopsida; order Poales; family Poaceae; genus Elymus; species Elymus sibiricus. Next base: position 386,694,112 of record CM077671.1, read on the forward strand.
TTCCCAGATTCTTCAATTCCAGCATCTTTCCTTGGCTTTTCTTCCTCTGTTCCATCTTCCAACTCATTTTTGCTTTCACCTTTGTCTTTACCATCTTTATACCATCCCATTTCAACCACTGACTCTAGCTCATCCGAAATTCTGAACATCAGCAAATCTGGTGCAGTGATTTCCACATGAGCAGAATTTTTCCCAATGTCCCTAACACCACACTTGGCTTTCACCCTTTCTTGGTTGATAGTGTCCATGTCTATTTCCAACACATGACCCACAGCTGCAGCCACCTCACACATACCAAAGAAATGACTAAAACAATCAGGCACCCCATTAAACTTGACCCACACATTGTACAGTTTGCCTATGGCCTGATGATCAAGAGTCTAGCCCTGCACTTTTATAATCACTTCAGTGTCCAATAAGTTGAAGTCATTAAACTTAGCCAACTCCATCAACTTGGCTTTACTTGGGAATCTCATCATATAACAATCTTTCAGAGCCTCTTTGACTCTCCATTGCCACCCCTGAAAGATTTTATAAAATCAGTCTCATTTATCTATCCAGATCTGGCAGTAATAATAACTAGTGGGTTAATATGGTTTGCCAGTAGTACATCCTTGCAACTCTGGACTAGCAACACACCAAGACCTTTAGCAGCATAACCCACATATTTTGGGACAAGCTTCATCTGTTTCAACCAGGTGCAATCTTCAGTAATGTGGTTTTCTCTCGCACAAACTAAACAATGTCCAATCTTATACTCTCTAATGGAATGCCTTCGATCCTTGCACTTTCCAACCTGCCTATTTGCCTTCTCATTGGCTTTGTTATCTCCATAATTATTTACCGGGCCTCCACTCCTCTGACCATGCTTCTTATGATCTCCTGTCTTATTAGCACCACCTAAAGGCCAATTGTTATCTGAGTTTTTCCTCCCTTTTTTGTCACTCACTGCTCTTTTATGATCTCCACCTCCAACCGCAACATTTTGCAGTGTCCCCATACCACCAGCATCCATATTTTGTCTAAACTGTGATAGCAAGGCCCCCAGTAGTTGTTGCTGTTAGAGAGCGTCAATTTTCTCTCCTCCAAATCCATTTCCAATATCAGCACTTGAGTTTGTTTTACCAATACCCATGTTCTTGGCCGTATCTCCACCTATTTCAAGATGTCCAACATTGGCTCTCCAAAACTGTTGTCCTCCTTGAGCTTCAACTCCATCTTCATCTCCACTTCTGGAGTTCAACACAGGAGGATCCCTTTGCACCCCTCCCCTATTGTCATTTCCTACATCAAATCTGGAGGAGGGGTACCTAATTTTCTCTTCAAATCCAGAAAGCTAGTCCTCCCCCTCCCCTGTTGAACCTTCCTCCCCAAAGTTTCCTCTGTAATTATCAGTCATCTTGCTCTGTGGCGGCCGAGGGAAGGGAATCCCTAATTTTGCAATGTCAAGCCCGAGCCCCCCATTTGGTGGAGTTTTATACTACTGAGGTGGGTGGGGGAGGGGTCCACGCATGAAGTCCCAAGTGGGCCAGAGTCCCTCTCTGGGCCAAATCTATCATGCTTTCTAGGTCCACCCCAATTGAGCCCCCAAAACTCATGTCATACTTTATGCTTTTGTTTTTCTTCACATTTCTCATCATATCATCTCCCCCCTTTTCCAATTGTCACCGTGGTAGAATTGAGCTCAATTTCACCTAAATCTACTCTGTTTTCATAAAAAATTGCAATTGGAGGGAAATGTCCCATCCTTAATGCCTCTCTAAACACTAAAGCCGGATGTGCTTCATTTTCGCATAAATTTCCTGTAAAAGTATGTGCAGAAACATTCTGCGGACCAATCTCACAACTAGCACTAGCTAACCCACCTTCAATCACCAATTTGGTCGATCAGGGGGATTTTATGTTAAATTTTGATCTATTAATCCTCTTATTATGCATGTAATTTCCTCTGGTCACATCTACACTAACATGTGTAGTAGCAACTAGATATCTGCTCAAATCAACATCTGTACCTGAACTTGACAACTATGGTCCAGCTCCCTTGTCGTCAGAGTCCTCCCAGGTCAGCAACCAGAAGTGACTGCCAGCCAGAGAGACCCCTACTACAGGCAGGAGGATGCCAAAACCTTGGGAAGTGGTGGAGGAAGCGAGGTGAGCGCCTGGGGAGTCTTGTCACCGCTACCTTCGTCCTCTTCTTCCTTGCCTGCGTCGCCGCCATCTCTCCCTCATCGTCGATGATTTCGATGGGCATCCCTGATATGTCTCCGTCGTATCTATAATTTTTGATTGTTTCATGCCAATATTATACAACTTTCACATATTTTTGGCAACATTTTATATGATTTATTGGACTAACATATTGATCCAGTGCCCAGTGCCAGTTCCTGTTTGTTGCATGTTTTTTGTTTCACAGAATATCCATATCAAATGAAGTCCAAACGCGATAAAAATTTATAGAGATTTTTTTGGAATATTTATGAATTATGGGAAGTGAAATCAATGCAAACGGAGGCCCACAGCCCCCACGATACATTAGGGCACGCCCCAGGGGCCCAAACGCGTGGTGGTGTCTTGTGCCCACCTCGTAAGTCGGTTGGAGCTCTCCTTCGGGCGCAAGGAAGCTAATTTTTGGATAAAAATCCCCTCAAAATTTCAGCCCGATCGGAGTTACGGATCTCCGGGAATATAAGAAACGGTTTTCGGCCAGGAAACAGAAACGCGAAACAGAAGATAACAGAGAGGGAGATCCTGCCCCTCCGCCGTCATGGCGGCCATGGACCAGAGGGGGAACTCTCCTCCCATCTAGTGGGGTGTCGGGGATATAACTCCACGGTATAACCCGCCCTACTGGGCCGGGTCAACATATCAACAGTCTTGTGACCCAGTTCAAGGTGGGCCGTGTCTCGAGTGCAAAATAAGGTGGCGGCTTATCAAGACGCCGGGCGGCCCACCATCAGAAGACAGCGGCTCTTGGCCCATAAAGCGAAGGACGCCGGTTAAAGTTTCCTTAAGGTGCAAGATGAGTTAGAGATGTAGTAAATCACGGGTCATAATGTGACTCGGATTCTGTTGTAAACCCTAGGGCTTGACATATATATAAAGGCAGGCCCCTAGGCCAAAAACGGTCAAGTTATAACATCTCGATAGCTAGGTTAGCGATTCCGCACCCTTGTAATCGAGATCTATCCATCCAATACACAAAAAGCAGGACATAGGCTATTACCTCCATAGGAGGGGCCGAACCTGGGTAAACCCGACTCTCTCTCTCTCACTTAACCCCTTCGAGTCGCCACCAAGCGGCGATGGCCTCACACGTAAGTCCCGTTACAAGGACATCTGCCGGGTTGATAAAACCATGACAGTTGGCGCCCACCGTGGGGCTCTCGCCCGGTGGAGTTGAGTTATCGAAGGGAGCCCTTCCAAGGTTCGGGAGTTACGTGGTCGGTCGCATGACCAAGAGCCGCCGCGGAAAGATCAACACCGACGACTTTGGCTGGGGCCCCGACACCGACTCAGTTGAGTATGGTTACCGGGTCCCCTTCGGCAAGATCCAAGTCTTCATCAGCAAGATCGGTGCAACGGTGCCTGAGCCGGACATCTGCTCCAACATTGTCAAGCTGGCTCGGTGTACTCAATCCGGCTGGCGTCGAGCCGGCCGAAGCCATGACGCTATCGGATCTTCTCGGCGGGTCGATCCTCTGGACGAGCCGGCCGTCGAAGAAGCGATCGTCATCAACTCGGACTCTAAGCTCGGAGTCTCGCTCAGAATGGAGACTTGCGAGGAACGCAGTGACCCCCCTCAGCAGGTCCCGACTCATGCTATGGTAAGCATGGCGGCGCAGCCGCCACTCACACCTGGAGCCCCTGGCAGCTCTGACGAAGCGTGCGGCAACTCAGGAAAGGAGCTCCAGCGGCGTGATGGACAAGGCATCTTTCAGAAGAATCCGAGGCAACTAAGCTGTGGTCAATACCATGTGTTCACCACCAATACCTGCAAGCGGGACAGCAAGGTCAAGAGCAGGCCTATCAATATGGCTGAGCCAGCGGTCTCTAGGTACCTTAACTGGTCCGAACACGCGATCACCTGGAGCAGAGAGGATCATCCCCCCCGGGTTGACAATCCAGGCGGCTTGGCGTTGGTGGTGGCACCGCAAGTTGGAGGATACACTCTGTCCAAGGTTCTCATGGATGGAGGCAGTAGCATAAACATATTATACTACGAGACGTTCCGTCGAATGAATCTGTCAGAGAGCACGTTACTTCCTTCAACGACAGCTTTTCATGGGATCGTCCCTGGAAAGTCGACTTATCCAATTGGGCGGATTAAGCTCGATGTGGCCTTTGGAGATGAGACCAACTACGGGTGCGAGCCATTGATGTTTGAAGTGGTCAAGATCAAGAGCCCTTATCATGATCTTTTTGGACGGCCGGCTTACGCTCGTTTCATGGCCCGCCCGTGTTACGTCTATCTCAAGCTCAAGATGGCAGGACTTAAAGGGACCATAACCGTGGACGGAAACCGGAAGATAGCCCAGGAGTGCGAGGAAGGAGACGCAGCCTACGCCGAGTCAGCTTGTGCCGCAGAGGAGTTGAAGTTCTACACTGCCAATGTTGACCCGACTGATATGAGCCCTCTCAAGAAGCCCAATACTCAGTCAGAACCCGAGCTCAAGTTCAAGCGGGCTGAAGATACGAAGCAGATCGACTTCACTCAAGGCGACTTGTCCAAACAGTTCACCATTGGGACCGGCTTGGATCCCAAATAGGAAAGCGCGCTCATCAAGTTCATCCGTGAGAATCGGGACATCTTTGCATGGAAGCCATCTGACATGCCTGGAGTCCCGAGAGAACTTGCTGAGCACCACCTTAACGTAGATCCCAAGATGAAACCAGTGCGCCAGTACCTCCGTCGTTTTAATGAGGAGAGACGCAAGGCCATTGGAGAAGAAGTGGCCCGGCTCCTAGTTGCCGGGTTCATTGTGGAAGTTTTTCATCCTGAGTGGTTGGCTAACCCGGTGCTGGTTTTGAAGAAGAATGACACTTGGCGCATGTGTGTCGACTACACAGATCTCAACAAAGCCTGTCCCAAGGATCCTTTTGCCCTTCCGCGTATTGATCGGATCATTGATTCTACAACGGGTTGTGAGCGTTTATGCTTTTTGGATGCATACTCTGGGTATCATCAGATCAAGATGGCTATTGAGGACCAAGAGAAGACGACTTTTATCACTCCGTTTGGGGATTTTTTGCTATGTCTCCATGCCTTTTGGGCTTAAGAGCGCTGGGGCGACTTACCAGCGTTGTGTCCTGAATTGCCGCAAGCCGCAGATCGGGTGTAATGTTCATGCATATGTTGATGACATCATGATGAAATCTCAGAAGAAAGAAACACTACTGGATGACATCAAGGAAACCTTTGACAATCTTCGAGTATACAAGATGGAGCTTAACCCGGCGAAGTGTGTTTTTGGCGTTCCTGCAGGCAAGTTGTTAGGGTTTCTGGTCTCTGAGCGAGGCATCGAGGCCAACCCGGACAAGATCAAGGCTGTGACATCATTATCCGAGACGGCGAACGTGAATCAAGTTCAGCGGCTCACAGGACGCATCGCAGCTTTAAGCCGGTTCATAAGCCGCCTGGGGGAGAAGGCGCCCCTTTTTACCAGTTATTGAAAATATCAGGCGACTTCAAGTGGACGGACGAAGCCGGCAGAGCTTTTGAAGCGCTCAAGCAACAACTTGTTAACCCGCCCGTCTTGGCTGCTCCCATGGAAAAAGAGCCAATGCTCCTGTACATTGCTGCCAACTCTAAGGTGGTAAGTGTTGCAGTTGTGGTCGAGCGAAAAGAAGAGAGAAAGGAATATCCAGTTCAGCATCCAGTTTATTTCGTCAGCGAAGTCTTAACTTTATCTAAACAGCGGTACCCACACTGGCAGAAGCTAGTTTTTGGGATCTTCATGGCGAGCCGGAAGTTGAAACATTATTTCCAGGAACACCCGATAACTTTGGTTAGTTCGGTACCTCTTGGTGATATCATACAAACCGAGAGGCCACAGGCAGAATAGCCAAGTGGGCCATTGAGCTTGGTGACCACCACTTGAAGTACATGCCCTGAACCGCCATCAAGTCTCAAGCATTGGTGGATTTCATCAACGACTGGACAGAGATACAGGACTTAGAGGATAGGCCAGATACCACGTATTGGACTATATACTTTGACGGGTCTAGGCAGCTGGAAGGCTCGGGGGCTGGAGTCATGATATCCTCTCCAAAAGGTGACAAATTTTGTTATGTCTTACGGCTCATGTTCCCGTGTACTAACAATGCAGCTGAGTATGAATCACTCCTACATGGGCTTCGGATAGCCAAAGAGATGAATCTTAGCCGGGTCAGGTGTCTGGGCGATTCAGATCTAGTGGCACAGCAAGGTTCAGGGACTTGGGACTCTAAGGATCCCCTTATGGCGGCTTACCGGCGAGCGGTCTCTGATGTGGCGGGTCATTTCCAAGGTTATCAGGTCGGCCATATAGATCGCCTGCTCAATGAGGCGGCTGATGCTTTGTCTAGACTTGGCTCCCAGAGAAAACCGATGCCACCTAACGTCTTTTTAGACGTCCTTCACAATCCATCAATCAAGTTACCGTCGGAGGAGGACATAGCTATCCCTGACCCGGAGGCACGGCTGGTGGCGGCTCTGCCTATCACCCCGGATTGGATTGTGCCATACTTGGCTTATCTGACCCGAGGAGAGCTCCCAGAAGACGAAGTCGAGGCTCGTCAAATCATCCGGCGATCAAAGTCCATGACAATCGTCAAAGGCGAGTTATATCGCCGAAGTAGCACTGTCGTGTTTCAACGGTGTGTTTTGCTTGAGGAAGGCCAGGAAATACTTAATGAAATCCACTCTGGCGATTGCGGACACCATGTTGGCTCATGATCGTTGGTCGCCAAGGCTTTTCGGCATGGGTTTTATTGGCTGACGGCTCACACCGACACTGAGGAGATTGTGCGCAAGCGTGATGGGTGCCAAAAGTTTGGTCGACAGGCTCACGTACCGGCTCAAGAATTGCGTATGATACCAATTACTTGGCCGTTCGCAGTCTGGGGGCTAGATATGGTTGGTCCATTCAAGCCGTCCTCCGATAAAAAGACCCACTTATTGGTGGCGGTTGATAAATTTACCAAATGGATTGAGGCAGAGCCGGTCAGCAATTGCGACGCGGAGACTGCAGTCAAATTTTTGAAGAAACTAATTTTCCGTTTCGGTTATCCTCACAGCATCATTACCGACAATGGTACAAATCTGTCCAAGGGAGCCATGGAGCAATTCTGCCAGCGGGAGCACATCCGGCTTGACTTAGTAGCGGTAGCACATCCACAGTCCAACGGGCAAGCTGAAAGAGCCAACCAAGAGATCTTGAGAGGGATCAAACCCCGGCTCATGGTGCCCCTCGAGTGAACGCCGGGTTGTTGGGTTGAGGAACTCCCTTTAGTACTTTGGAGTATTCCAACAACGCCCAACAGATCCACATGATACACTCCATTCTTCCTGGTTTACGGGGCTGAGGCGGTTCTCCCAAGCGATATTCGTCATGACTCGCCCCGGGTGACTGCTTATGTTGCGGCGGATAATGAGCAAGCACGCCAAGACTCCTTGGATGCCTTGGAGGAGGAGCGTGACTTAGCAGCAGCCAGATCTGCGATATACCAGCAAGACCTACGTCGCTACCACAGCCGTAGAGTCCGAAGCCGTACCTTTCAAGAAGGCGACTTAGTTCTCCGTCTAATTCAAGACCAAACGGGGATGCACAAGCTCTCCCCGCCTTGGGAGGGTCCTTTCGTCATCAGTCGAAACCTCAACAATGGTTCGTATTACCTGGTCGACTTACGAGAAGATTCATACACTTCTCGGGAGGAAACAACCCAACCCTGGAATATCACACATCTACGGCCTTATTACACTTAGGAGCCACCGTCCCACCATTTTGTAATTCTCTTCCCCCCTGCAAAATTCTGTATATACTTCTTTATGTTCAAATATAATAAAGCCGGCATCCTCGAAACTCGGGGCCTCTGCCGTTTCAGCCTATAAATTGAGCATGAGTCTTTATTATTTGAAACATAGGTCACTTGGGGGCTTCCAACTCATCGAGTTTAGCTTTCTCACCCTCTTGACCCAGCAAAGACGCCATTAAAATATGGTTAAACCTGCCTGTATGTTTGATGCGACTCCGATCAGATGACCCCATGTACTCTTCAAAAGTTAATCCTTTTCTGGACCCTGAACTTTTTAGGTTAAAACGTTGGCTTGAGTCATGTGAGAGCCGGCATACAGAAAGCTAGGACAAACCATGGGATATTATGCCCGCTTCATGGAAGCAAGACTTGAGCCTCGAAAGCCAGTCTCCTTTTTCCGAGTCTCATTGAGCCGGATTATATATATATATATATATGTGCTTACATCTTTTCAGGTACAATATTATCCTTGCCACCGCCTTATATTTGGATGGCCGGGTTAAATAACTGAGTGCATATCATGACTAGTTTCCGGATCATCTGCCTTCAATATTATTGAAAGAAAAAATCGATTGACTTATGAGCAGGCTATGGTGCTGACTTACTCCAGGTTATCTTTATGGTAAAAAAATGACCAGAAATTAAGCAAGGAAGGTGCGGGAGCAAACAATGCCATGAGCATATTAACAAGAAGCTTGTCAAATCAGAGTTCAGCGCTGGCAAAAGGCGCCAAAAATACACGATGGCACGACAAAGAAAATTCAAAGTTATGAAGAGTACTACTACTATTACAGGCTCATAGTGGAGCCACATAATCCTTCACAAAAAGTTTGTCCTACACCAGGGGGCTCGTCTGACGAGGCGACTCAGCCAGCTTCTAAGCCGTCTTCAAGATCTATCATCAGCCACTTCTGAACCTGACCCAGCCGGCTCGCCGTCATCATCAACCCGCTGGCCTTTCTGTTGCCAACAAATTGAGAGCAAAGATTCAAAATTCGCAGCCCCTTTAACAAAAGCTGACGCGTCAATGTCAGGGGCAAAAGTTGTCTTACGGCGAGGCGGCACCAGGTCAGACGGCTCGTCCTTGGGCACGCTGATGCGTTCATTGTCAGCAGTGTAGGCTGGATGATACTTTGAAAGATCTACCTCGTCGGCTATCAAAGACGCCAGTGGCCGGGTCTCCAAAATACACTTGGCGTAATCTTCACGAGTGAAGGCTGACCCGTCAAGCTTAAATTTCGGGAAGCCGCCTTTCAGCTGCTCCACATCTAATTCTGGCAGATAAGCCTTTCCTCGAGCAAGCGCCATGTTCGCTCCTACATGAGCCGCCGATTTCCGAGTTTCAGTCACCCATTGTGGCACCGTAGAGAGCTGTTTCAACATGTCTTTGATACTTCTCGGAGGATACTTCAAGTTTTTCACAGCCATGATGGAATATACAGAGCCTGTAAACAGCTACTCTACGTAGGTGAAAATGGTCTTCAATTTTACAATTGGCAGCTCTACAAGGTTGTGATTTTTTTCGCCCTGCACATAAGGGAAAGCAAAATAAGTCGCCGCAAGGTTCAAAAAACTGACACTTTGACAAAGGCGGGTTAGAACACGTACCGAAAATTGCTGTCAACATATCATTGATCTGCTTTACGAGAGTGGCATATTTTTCTTTCATGGGGCCAAGATTCTTTTATGCTTTCTCTGCATGTTTGGTCAAGACAGCTTTTTCCGCCTCGAACAATTTTATGACCTGTTCTAGCCGGTCGTTGGCTTCGCGGGCAGAAGTTTCAAAGTGAGCCGCCATGGATTCGGCTTTGTTTTTCAATCTCTTTTCTTCCTTGAGCTGCCTCTGCAGTCTCACAGCAGCAGATTCAGCATCTTCACAACATCCCTGATGGACAAGCAACATGCATCAATAATTACATTTACAAGTCCCAAGAAGATTGCAAGCAATGTCCTTGACACTTGGGGGCTAATGTATTTTATTTCTTTTGAAACCAAGGTAGAGAAGAAGACCCGACTCATCTCAAGAAGATGAGTCAGCCCTTGGGGGCTACAGGTTGAAGTTCTTTTATCTTAAAAGACCCGACTCATCTCAAGAAGATGAGTCGGCCCTTGGGGGCTACAGGTCGAAGTTCTTTTATCTTAAAAGACCCGACTCATCTCAAGAAGATGAGTCGGCCCTTGGGGGCTACAGGTCGAAGTTCTTTTATCTTAAAAGACCCGACTCATCTCAAGAAGACGAGTCGGCCCTTGGGGGCTACAGGTCGAAGTTCTTTTATCTTAAAAGACCCGACTCATCTCAAGAAGACGAGTCGGCCCTTGGGGGCTACAGGTCGAAGTTATTTTATCTTAAAAGACCCGACTCATCTCAAGAAGATGAGTCGGCCCTTTGGGGCTACATGGATATTATAGGCTTTCAGTTATTCTATAAAACCGGCTTATCATAACAAGTTGGTCTTTGGAAGCTAATGGTAGTATGCAAGATAATGGTAAAAGAGGGAGATTACCTCATATTTTCCCCTCATAGCATTATCATGCTCTTTTCAATTTCTCGGCTCTCAGACAGCCGGGTCAAGTACTCTTGATACAGGTCTTCAACACCAAGTTTGGATAAATCCGGGAGTTCCATTTTGGCCTTTCCCTTATCCAAAGTCGCTGATTCATCCTTGCTCACAATTTTAGCCAAGGAAGTGGAAGCAGTGGGGGCTTGCAAATTTTCTTCGACAAATACAACATTTGGAACGTTGTGGTCAGATGACGCCAGGAGTTTATCTACGCAAGTTGATTTGGAAGGAAAGAGGGATGACTCAATCTCAGGAGCAGCATCCATAAAAGCCGGCTCACTTATTCCGGGCATCTCAGTGGCAGCCTCCGGCTCTACCCCCGCGTCAAGTTCCTTTTCAACAGAAGAGTCAACCATTGGAGTCATCTTCAGTAGAATTGGCATCTCTTGACTTGTCGGTCCAAAGGATGACTCGCCTTTCCGTTTTGACACAATGACTTTGGCCCTGGATTATTAGTACAACAAAAGTTATCACAAGTTAAGATCAAGACAATGAAAGATACAACACGGACTTTGCAAAAGATGAAACGCTTACCCATGATTAACATTAAAAGGGGTAAGCTGTGACGCGCTTGAGTCGCCTGACGATGAAGGAGAATCCTGATAAAGGGAATTTGAAGGACTGAGAGGTTGTTTAAGCAAGCTAGCTCTAGGGCAAGAATCAGTTGGACTATGGGGCACCTCATGGCGTGGTTTGCGAGCCGGCGGCACATAAGAAAAACTAGGGTCTTCATCATCCCGAGTCTTGCGTTTCGATGAGCCGGCTAACTGTGTGTTCTTCAAAAGAAAGTCAGGAACCAAATGAGCTTCTGGGTGTGATAATTTAACTTTCCGAATGGCTTGTCTTGGTTTCCGAGGAGCAAGCATTTCCGAAGGATTGAGGGAAATTGGAGTTACCTCAGTTTCGCCGGCTTGACTACATTCCGAGTCATCCTGACAAGAAGGCGCGTCAGCAAGTTCATTAAACAGGCAGCCGAGAGAATCAAGTTCTACCTCAGATTCCCCCTCCAAAGATGACACGGAGACTAGGGCATTCTTTTTTCCCGTAGCAGGAAGGGAGGCTTGAGGTTCAACTTTCCAAAAGTGAGAATCCGCGTGCAGATATATGAAACATATAATGAGTAAATGGAGAGTCAAGAGAAAAACAGAGACAATGGAAATAGTCAGTACCCGAGGCGGCAGGTTGAGAAGGTAAAACGGACCCAAGCCGGTGACGCTGCACAACTCTTTTGAGTCAGAGAAAAACGTCTTTGTTTCCTTCGTAAGAGCATTATCAGTGAGATTTTCACGAGAAAACCGCTGAGGATCATTTAAGGCGCCGGTATAAGTACACATCAAGCCGCCCCTCAAACTAACGGGTTGGATCCGCCACTTTAACCAGCAACGAATCAGATCTATCCCGGTCACGCCATGTGCGGCCAGGACTCTCAGCTTTGCATGAAGAGGCGCTAAGGTTTCTTTCTCTTCGTCGGTTGGCCAACCCGGGAATTCCAATTTGCCGCTAAGTCTTTCCAATCTGAATCCCGGCAAGTGGTTTTCTCCTTCGGGTGAAGTATCCCTGCAATAGAACCAGGTTTTGTTCCACCCTTTGGGGTGACTCGCCAACTTCGATTCCGGAAAAGTGATATTCTTTCTCTTCTGGATAGAAATACCACCAAGCTCGCAGGAAGCACCGTTCTTTGTTTCCGTTTGACGGTTGAGATAGAAGAATTCTCTGAACAGAGTCACACGGACGGCTCAACCTGAAGGTACACCTCACATAACACCTGGAATTGACAAATGTTTGTCATGGAGTTCGGGCTGATGTCTTGAGGCCTGATCTTAAATAAGTGCAAGAGGTCTCTGATGAGCCAGGAGGTCGGAAGCCCCTGCGCAGATGATCACTAAATACTACAACCTCTCCTAGTTGTGGCTGTGGGGCCGGCTCTTCTTCAGGAGCTCGCCACTTTATAGTCTTTCGAGCCGGCAAAAGGCCCTGATCCACAAGGTTCTCCAGGGTAAGCTTGGATTCTTTGCTTTTTGCCCAGTTACAAACTTTGGAGTTCTTCGAAGTCATGGCGGGTTATGCAGTAGCTACAAGAGTAGTGAGAAGAATAAGCCGGAGCAGACTATGAGTCGCCTATATTCAAATACAGTTATGAGCCGGCGAAATTTGAGAAGGTCAAAGGGATATATTCAACAACTTAGCAACGACATTGGGTCGCGAACATGTTTCTATGAAAGTTTCTCTCTGGGCGGATCTAATTAAATGAAGAAAAACAGTGGTATATATGTTCTAGCCGACGGAACGACCGAAGCTGCAGCAGTCCAAGGGATAACTCCTGATGGTTTGTTTTAGATCTGCTTTAAAGGAAAATGGAGCGGAGGACATTCTAAGGATACATTGCAATGAGCAGATGATATATGGATCCACTGATGAAGTTTCAGATGAATATTATGAGGGCGGCAAGAACACCGAAAAATATCAAAACCCTAAATGGCGGGGATTCATACCAGATGGCGTTGGAGCAGGGACGAAGATGATCGAGTTCGCTTCAACGGTCGCGAGAAGGCTTGACGATGCCGGCAATGGAGTCAAAGGGCCTCAAAGTCGCCCTGGGAGCTTTGCTGGTGTTCGGTCGATGGAGAAGCTGGAGGAGGAATACGACGAGGAAAGGTTCCAGTGGGGTCCAGCGGGGCCTATTTATAAAAAGAAGTAAGTTAAGCTGCACCGCGAAAAACGAAGCGACCGTGATAAATTTGTGGCTTCAAGCGTGCCACGATTTTCGCACCCACCTAGATTTGGTGCGGTCTTCGAGGGGAAATGTTATGATGGCTTTGAAGAACAACGGTCAGCAAAGATGACGTCATGATAAATGGACGTTGGGAAAATGACAAGTGTGGGAGCAGAACAAGCCGACGTTATGAAATCTGTTGAAAATACCAGTTCAAAGATGAGCCGCCACAGGAAGAAAAGATCTATTGACATGAATGAATTCAAATCAATCTGGGGCCTTATGTCGGGGATATAACTCCACGGTATAACCCGCCCTACTGGGCCGGGTCAACATATCAACAGTCTTGTGACCCAGTTCAAGGTGGGCCGTGTCTCGACTGCAAAATAAGGTGGCGGCTTATCAAGACGCCGGGCGGCCCACCATCAGAAGACGACGGCTCTTGGCCCATGAAGCGAAGGACGCCAGTTAAAGTTTCCTTAAGGTGGAAGATGAGTTAGAGATGTAGTAAATCACGGGTCATAATGTGACTCGGACTCTGTTGTAAACCCTAGGGCTTGACCTATATATAAAGGCAGGCCCCTAGGCCAAAAACGGTCAAGTTATAACATCTCGATAGCTAGGTTAGCGATTCCGCACCCTTGTAATCGAGATCTATCCATCCAATACACAAAAAGCAAGACGTAGGGGCCGAACCTGGGTAAACCCAACTCTCTCTCTCTCTCTCGCTTAACCCCTTCGAGTCGCCACCAAGCGGCGATGGCCTCACACCTAAGTCCCGTTACGAGGACATCTGCTAGTTGATAAAACCATGACAGGAGGAGGCCAAGGAAGAAGAAGAAGGAGGGGCGCTCTCTCCCCCTCTCTCCCGGTGGCGCCGGAACGCCGCCGGGGCAATCATCGTGACGACGATCTACACGAACAACTTCCCCGCCGTCAACACCAACTCTCTCCCCCTCTATGCAGCGGTGTAACACCTCTCTTCCCCGATGTAATCTCTACTTAAACATGGTGCTCAACTCCATATATTATTTCCCAATGATATTTGGCTATCCTATGATGTTTGAGTAGATCCCTTTTGTCCTATGGGTTAATTGTGGTATGATGTTATGGATGTGAGTTGTATGTTGATATGGTGCTGTCATATGGTGCCCTCCATGTCGCGCAAACGTGAGGGATCCCCGCTGTAGGGTGTTGCAATATGTTCATGATTTGCCTATGGTGGGTTGCGTGAGTGATAGAAGCACACACCCGAGTAGGTGGGTTGTTGCGTATGGGAGTAAAGGGGACTTGATACTTAATGCTATGGTTGGGTTTTACCTTAATGAACTTTGGTAGTTGCGGATGCTTGCTAGAGTTCCAATCATAAGTGCATATGATCCAAGTATGGAAAGTGTGTTTGCGTATGCCTCTCCCTCATTGCATATAACAAGTATCATATTATATTCAATTGCCTAGGGACAATCTTTCTCTTGCGTTAAACAAAAAGCTTTCTACTAAGTTATTTACTTTTATTGTTCTTTTATTAAAACATCACCTAACTTTTATTTCCACGTTCTTTATTATCTTGCAAAGTACTTCTAGTTTTATTCCCGCAAAGTAGTTTCATACTTGTTCTAGGTAAAGCAAGCATTAGCGTGCGTAGAGTTGTATCGGTGGTCGATAGAACTTAAGGAAATATTTTTTCTACCTTTAGCTCCTCATTGGATTCGACACTCTTACTTATCGAAAAAGGCTACAAACGATCCCCTACACTTGTGGGTTATCTAGACCTTTTTCTGGCGCCGTTGCCAGGGAGCAAGCGTGGGGTGAATATTTTCGTGTGTGCTTGTTTGGTTTATCACTAAGTAATTTTTATTTTCTGTTATTAGTTGTTTTATATCTTTAGTTATGGATATGGAACACGAAACGCCAAAAAAAATAGTGGTACTTGCTACTCATGGAGATGGGGAACCTCCTAAAACCCTCGATGCTAGTTATGTGCAAAGTATTAAATACTACTTTGATAATCCTGAGAAGACCCCATTCAAGTTGATAATGGGAGTAATGTTGGATCAACGTGAATACTTTAGAGATTACCGCTTGACTCAAAAAGGGGAATTGTTATGGGATCAAATTCATATGTTGCATTGGTATGCTCGGGAGCTATGCTTGAGATATGATATTACTTGTTGCTCTAGGATGAACGCTCCACACCTTCCCTTTTCATGCAAATTTAATGATAATGAAACCTTAGCTTCTTATGCTAATGGTATATATGATTACTATGATGTGGAAAGTATAGAAGAATTTGTTGCTTTTAAGGGTGCTTATGAAATTGCTTCTTTGATGGAAAAGTATGATGATGATTCTTACGAATCTGAAAATTTATCCATACTTCAATATTGCTATGAGAATTATGATTGAAATGCTGATATTATTAAATTTATTGAAAGAATGACTGTTGCCTTGGAAGAGACTAATATTTTGTAGGAATCTATGAAAGAAGAAATTGCTGAAACTGTGAGCTCATTAGATGAAGAAGATGAGGAGGAGAGCGAAGAACAAAAGGAGGAAGAGCGGATTAGCTACCCGTGCCCACCTTCTAATGAGAGTAACTCTTCAACTCATACAGTGTTTAATTTCCCTTCATACATACCGAAGGATGATTGCTATGATCTCGTGGATTCATTTGAAATATCCCTTTTTGATGAACTTGATGCTTGCTATGCTTGTGGCCATGATGCCAATACGAATTATGCTTATGAAGATGAACTTGCTATAGTTCCTTATGTTAAGCATGAAATTGTTGCTATTGCACCCACACATGATAGTCCTATTATCTTTTTGAATTCTCCTAACTACACTATATCGGAGAAGTTTGCTCTTATTAAGGATTACATTGATGGGTTGTGTTTTGCTACTACACATGATGATTTTGATGAATATAATATGCATGTGCTTGCTGCTACTACTTACAATTATTATGAGAGAGGAACTACATCTCCACCTCTTTATGTTTCCAATATTATGAAATTGCAAGAAACTGTTTATACTATGCATTGGCCTTTACTTAATGTGCATGAATTGTTCTTGTATGACATGCCGATGCATAGGAAGAGAGTTATACTTCGTTGTCACATGATATAAATATCACTTTGTGCTCACTACTAAATTACAAATCATTTTTAATTAAAATTGGCTTTGATATACCTTGGGATCTGGGTGGATCCATTACTTGAGCACTTTATGCCTAGCTTAATGGCTTTAAAGAAAGCGCTGCCAGGGAGACAACCCGGAAGTTTTTAGAGAGTCATTTTATTCTGTTGTGTGATTTTATAAAGTTTAAAAACAAAAAAAATATAGAGGGGAACCTAAAACTTCACAAAAAGAAAGGCGAAAGTGAGAGAGATGATGAGCACCATTGAAGTGGGGGACGTCCTTGAACTTTTGTTCATGCCCATGGAAACTTTGTGAATCTTGAATCACGGAAACTTTTACAACAAAAATAATTACCCCCTTGTACAAATCCATTGTATTATAAAAATAATGTGCCAAGATTTTCCTTTAGGATGATTAGATTGCTTGTTGGTATGTGCGGTGTAAAAACAGAAACTTTGGCTGTAGTGCGTGAATTTACATTTTTTTTACTGGAACGTCAAAAGTTTCTGAAATTTTTACACAGAATTGATATACAAAATTTTTATTTCTTACTAAATTTTCAGAATTTTTGGAGTTACATAAGTATGGTCAAAGTTTAGATTACTACAGACTGTCCTGTTTAAGACAGATTCTGTTTTTGATGCATTGTTTTGCTTGTTTTAATGAAACTATCGATTTTATTGGTGGTATAAGCCATGGAAAAGTTATAATACAGCAGGGATAATGCAAATATAAAATATGAATGGGTTTTCAACAGTACTTAATGTATAAATTTGCTTTATTATACTAACGGATCTCACCATTCTTCTGTTAAGTTTTGTGTGGATGAAGTGTTCGAACATCGAGGAGGTCTCGATATGAGGAGAAGGAGGAGAGGCAAGAGTTCAAGCTTGGGGATGCCCAAGGCAACCCAAGTAAATATCTAAGGATACTCAAGCGTCTAAGCTAGGGGATGCCCCGGAAGGCATCCCATCTTTCTTCAACAAGTATCGGTATGTTTTCGTTTTCGTTTCGTTCATGTGATATGTGTAAATCTTGGAGCGTCTTTTGTGTTTAGTTTTCACTTTTGTTTTATGCACCATGCTAGTATGAGATAGTCTATGGTTGATTTATAGAATTCTCATTGCACTTCACTTATATCTTTTGAGTATGGCTTTATAGAATGCTTCATGTGCTTCACTTATATCATTTGAAGTTTGGATTGCCTGTTTCTCTTCACATAGAAAACCGTTATTCGTAGAATTATCTTTTGCTTCACTTATATTTATTAGAGCATGGTCTTTTGTATAATGAATTAAACTCTCTTTCTTCACTTATATCTATTTAGAGAGTCAACAGGAATTGGTCATTCACATGGTTAGTCATAAAATCCTACATAGAACTTAGGGATCACTGAATATGATATGTTTGATTCCTTGCAATAGTTTTGCGATATAGAGATGATAATATGTGGGAAGTACTAGTGGATGTTCATGTTTAGTAAGATATTGGTCTTAAAGTTTGTGATTCCTGAAGCATGCATGTATAGTCTCCCGTTATGCTAGGAAGTTGGAGCACAATTTATTCTTGATTGTCTATCTTTGTGTGAAGGTCGGGGGCGCGCGATGGTTAACTCCTACCAACCTCCCCCCTAGGAGCATGCGTAGTAATACTTTGCTTCAAGGGATAATAAACTTTTGCAATAAGTATGTGAGTTCTTTATGACTAATGTGAGTCCATGGATTATACGCACTCTTACCTTTCCGCAATTTGGTAGCCTCTACGGTACCGTGCATTGCCCTTTCTCACCTCAAGAGTCGGTGCAAACTTCGCCAGTGCATCCAAACCCCGTGATATGATACGCTCTATCACAGATAAGCCTTATTATATCTTCCTCAAAACAGCCACCATACCTACCTATTATGGCATTTCCATAGCCATTCCGAGATATATTGCCATGCAACTTCCACCGCTTCCGTTTTGATGACTTGAGTATTCATTGTCATATTGCATTACATGATCGTAAGATAGCTAGCATGATGTTTCCATGGCTTGTACATTTTTTATATCTTTGCTACGCTAGATCATTGCATTCATATAGAGTCATACTTTGTTCTGCTATCATTGTAATATTGAGTTTTAAGTAAATAGAAGTGTGATGATCATCATTATTCATTATTAGAGCATGTCCCAGTGATGAAAGGATGATGGAAACTATGATTCCCCCATAAGTCGGGATGAGGCTCCGGACAAAGAAAAAGGAAAAAAGAAAAAGGAAAAAATAGAAAAAAAGAAAAAAAATAGAGAGAAAAAAGAAAAAGAAAGAAAGAAAAAGGGGCATGCTAATTCCACACTTGTGCTTCAAAGTAGCACCATGTTTTTCATATAGAGAGTCTCCTATGTTGTCACTTTCATATACTAGTGTGAATTTTTCATTATAGAGTTAGATGCACACCCACTTAGTTTTCATATTGAGCTTTCATACACTTATGGCACTTAGTGCATCCGTTGCATAGCAATCCCTACTCCTCGCATTGATATCTATTGATGGGCATCTCCATAGCCCGTTGATACGCTGAGTTGATGCGAGACTTTCTTCTCCACTTTTACCCCTTTGAAACCTACCACCATATTCTATTCCACCCATAGTTCTATATCCATGGCTTGCGCTCATGTATTGCGTGAGAGTTGAAAATGCTGAAGCGCGTTAAAAAGTATGAACCAATTGCTTGGCTGACACCGGGGTAGTCCATGATTTATACTTTGTGTTAAGAAGACAGAGCATGACAAGGCCATATGATTTTGTAGGGATAGCGTTCTTTAGCCTAGATATTTTGAAAGCCATGATTGTTTGTTGGGATGCCTGAGTATTAATGTCTTTATGTCAAAACTAGACTATTGCTTTGAATCACTTGTGTCTTAATATTCATGCCATGATTAGATATATGATCAAGATTATGCTAGGTAGCATTCCACATCAAAAATTATCTTGGGCATGCTGATACGTCTCCGTCGTATCTATAATTTTTGATTGTTTCATGCCAATATTATACAACTTTCACACATTTTTGGCAACATTTTATATGATTTATTGGACTAACATATTGA
Source organism: Elymus sibiricus (assembly GCA_039707655.1). Classification (NCBI taxonomy): domain Eukaryota; kingdom Viridiplantae; phylum Streptophyta; class Magnoliopsida; order Poales; family Poaceae; genus Elymus; species Elymus sibiricus. Next base: position 386,713,627 of record CM077671.1, read on the forward strand.
TCCAGTGCCCTGTGCCAGTTCTTGTTTGTTGCATGTTTTTTGTTTCGCAGAATATCCATATCAAACGAAGTCCAAACACGATAAATATTTACGGAGACTTTTTTTGGAATATATATGAATTTTGGGAAGTGGAATCAACGCAAACGGAGGCCCACAGCCCCCACGATACATCAGGGTGCGCCCCAGGGGCCCAAACACGTGGTGGTGTATTGTGCCCACCTCGTAAGTCGGTTGGAGCTTTCCTTCGGGCCCAAGGAATCTATTTTTTGGATAAAAATCCCCTCAAAATTTCAGCCCGATTGGAGTTACGGATCTCTGGGAATATAAGAAACGATTTTCGGCCTGAAAAAAGGAACGCGAAACAGAAGAGAACGGAGAGGGAGATCCAATCTAGGAGGGGCTCCTGCCCCTCCGCCGCCATGGCGGCCGTGGACCAGAGGCGGAACTCTCCTCCCATCTAGGGGGGAGGCCAAGGAAGAATAAGAAGGAGGGGGGCTCTCTCCCGGTGGCGCCGGAACGCTGCTGGGGCAATCATTGTGACGACGATCTACACCAACAACTTCGCCACCGTCAACACCAAACTCTCTCCCCCTCTATGCAGCGGTGTAACACCTCTCTTCCCCGCTGTAATCTCTACTTAAACATGGTGCTCAACTCTATATACTGTTTCCCAATGATATTTGGCTATCCTATGATGTTTGAGTAGATCCTTTTTGTCCTATGGGTTAATTGTGGTATGATGTTATGGATGTGAGTTGTATGTTGATATGGTGCTGTCCTATGGTGCCCTCCGTGTCGCGCAAACGTGAGGGATCCCCGCTGTAAGGTGTTGCAATATGTCCATGATTTGCCTATGGTGGGTTGCGTGAGTGACAGAAGCACAAACCCGAGTAGGTGGGTTGTTGCGTATGGGAGTAAAGGGGACTTGATACTTATTGCTATGGTTGGGTTTTACCTTAATGAACTTTGGTAGTTACGGATGCTTGCTAGAGTTCCAATAATAAGTGCATATGATCCAAGTACGGAAAGTGTGTTAGTGTATGCCTCTCCCTCATTGCATATAACAAGTATCTATCATATTATATTCAATTGCCTAGGGACAATCTTTCTCTTGCGTTACACAAAAAGCTTTCTACTAAGTTATTTACTCTTATTGTTCTTTTATTAAAACATCACCTAACTTTTATTCCCATGTTCTTTATTATCTTGCAAAGTACTTCTAGTTTTATTGCCGCAAAGTAGTTTCATACTTGTTCTAGATAAAACAAGCATTAGCGTGCGTAGAGTTGTATCGGTGGTCGATAGAACTAGAGGGAATATTTGTTCTACCTTAAGCTCCTCATTGGGTTCGACACTATTACTTATCGAAAAAGGCTACAAACGATCCCCTACACTTGTGGGTTATCAATCCCCACGGAGCCCGGCACAGGGAGACTCATCACCACTTCTACTGATGGCTCCACCTGCCATTGTAGATCCAGCCTGAACCTCAGAGATTTGAACAACTTCCACTTGCACCGTTGCTCTCGATCTAGCGATTTCGCCACAAGCATAGCCTGTAGTAGCACACCCATCGTTGGTTGGGCCTGGAACCCTGGGAAACAGCGGAGGATCCACGCATCGCTCATCTTCCCGCACGCCAGGAATGCCACATCGTTAAGTTGCTTTGTTGTCGGAAACCACCTATTGATCTCCCGCAGACGCCCCAACCTCTCCGCATAGCCACCATCTGATCCTCCCTCCTCGGCATCATGCATGACCCTGGGAGGATCGCTATTGACTGGATCTGGTGAAGTGCTCGGAGGAGACGACGAGAATGACGAGAGTGGGGGATGGGAACCGTGGGCGGGGTGGATAACCGCGTCGCCTCGCACTCCCCATCATTACTCACCTTGGGTTGCGCGAGGTGGTCGGTACCAACCAAATACGTGCATCGCGTCGCACCCAAACACACAACGTGATATGGGAAACACGCCTCCTCCCCTTCTTCATTGGCCACGCCAATGCGCCAGCTACACGCACCCACCTCGTGCTCGTCGACGTCGAGTAGAAGTAGCTTCTTACTCTCACTGGTGAAGGAATCCCAGCCGGAATTCGAGAATTTCCGGCGTCCATAGGTCATGAGAAACTAGTTTTCTCCAAATCCAACCTATCCAGAGAAGTACTTTCATCGGCACTTTCAGATGTGCACAAGTCTTTTTCTAACCATTGCAATAGCCGTTGAGAAGTATGATGATTGATTCAAGCTCAAGAGAAATGCAAGTGGAGGGATAAGTGCAATCCCTATAATGTAGTGCATAGAGGTTGTTCGAGTCTTGACATATGGGTGTTCGACCGATGTTGTCGTTGATGACTATGTCCGGATTGGTGAAGACACAATCTTGCATAGGGACATTAATTTGTCCTTAAGGGGATCAGAACCATGCCAATAATCTAGAAAAAATGGGCATTACATCTCTCCAAGGGACTATTGGGCTCCCTCCCAGATGCAAGGCTTAATCACCTAAAAGGAAAGCGAGAACTAAGAGTCGTTCCTCCTAGAAAGGAAGGGGGGCTCCATGTAGGTATTTTTCTTTGATAAGATGGAGCCACATGTCTTCCTTACGCAGAATTTTCCATACCCATTTAAGGGTGAGAGCCATATTCTTGTATCTTGAAGCCAATATGTCTAGACCACCTTCCTCTACACACTACTAGGAAATAGCTTATAGGTAGAATATTACCAGTAGCGAGGGATAAAAGCTCTACACTACTATTAATTAGCAGTAGCACTGGGCGAAAACAGGTGCTACTGGTAAGATATAGTAGTAGCGTTGGGCTTTACACCCAATGCTACTAATAAGTGAGCCACACCGTATGCCCATGGGCTGGCCACAGTAGCAGCACCGGTCTCACTCTAGCGCTACTGCTAATCCCATTAACAGTAGCGATGGACTCGGACCGGTGCTACTACTTTTGCCAGCTCAGGCCCACCTCCCTTCCCCCACTTAGCAGTAGCGGTGGCCCATGCCCCGCACTGCTGCTAAATCCCATCTTATCCAGTTATACTCCTCCCCGCGCCCCCTGATACGTCTCTAACATATCTATATTTTATGATTGTTCCATGCTACTATATTATCATTCTATGACACTTTATATGCATTTATATGTTGTTTTATATCATTTTTGGGAACTAGCCTATTAACCCAGTGCCAGTTATTGTTTTCTGCTTGTTTTTGGCCTTTCAGGAAACCAGTACCAAACAAAGTCCAAACGCTACGAAACTTTTTGGTGATTTTTCTGGACAAATATAAGACCTTGAGGCTTCGGAGGGAGTCTGGAGCCCGCACGAGGCGGCGCCAAGGAAAGTGGGCGTGCCCAGGCTGGACCGTCCCATGGCTCCGTTTGACCTAACTCCAATGGTAGAAATTCCGTAAAATCGGGAAACCCACATAGAGCCAACCAAAATACCTTTTCTTCCGCCGCAAGTCTCTGTTCTACCATGTGCCCATATGGAGCCCTATTCCGGTGCCCTACCGGAGGGGGGATAAATCACGGAGGGCCTCTACATCAACCTTGCTGCTCCCATGATGTTGTGTGAGTAGTTCAGCACAGAGCTACGGGTCCATAGCTAGTACCTAGATGACTTTCTCTATCTCTTTGATCTTCAATACAAAGTTCAGCGCGATTCCTGCGGTGATATACTCAATGTAATCTTATTTGCAGTGTGTTTGTTGGGATCCGATGAATTGTGGGTCTATGATCAGATTATTCATGAATATTAACTGAGTCATCTCGGAACTCTTTTATGCATGATTGTTATAGCTTCATATTTCTCTCCGATCTATCGGTTTGGTTTGGCCAACTAGATTGATTTATCTTCAATGGGAGTGGTGCATTATAATGGGTTCAATCTTGCGGTGCTCAATCCCAGTGACAGAAGGGGACATGACACGTATTGTATTGCTTCCATTAAGGATAAAACGATGGGGTTTATTCATACCAATTGAATTTACTTTGTCTACATCATGTCATCTTGCTCCAAGGATTACTCTGTTTCATACTTAATACTCTAGATGCATGTTGGATAGTGGTCGATGAGTGGAGTAATAGTAGTAGATGCCGGCAGGAGTCTGTCTACTTGCTTATGGATCTGATGCCTATATACATGATCATTGTCGTGAATAAATATTTTACAACTATGCGCTTTCCTATCAATTGCCCAACAGTAATTTTTCTACCTACCGTATGCTATCTTCGAGAGAGAAGCCTCTAGCGAAAACTATGGCTCCCGGGTTTACAGAAATATTATTACTAAAACCTAAAATTTTTGCTGCCTTTTATTTACAGTTATTTTATTTTATATTTATATATATCTACCTGTCAGTATTTAATCCTTGCAAGTAACGAGTTCAAGGGGCTTGACAACCCTCTTGCCCGCGTTGGGTGCAAGTGCTTGATTCTGTATGTGTAGGTGCTGACGACGGGAGTTTTTGTGATTCTCCTATTGGTTCGATAACCTTGGTTCTCACTGAGGGAAATACCTATCTCTACTATGTTGCATCTCCTCTCCTCATCGGGGAAAAACCAAATGCAGTTTACAAGTAGCAGGAACAATTTCTGGCGCCGTTGCCGGGGAGACATCATTAGATTCTAATAAGGTTCCTTCGCACAAATTGTTATTCACCTATTCTATTTTTTATTTGCCTTTATATTTTCTTGTTTAAAAATGTAAAAAATACAAAAATATTTCTATTTGCTTGTTTGCTAGGTTACTTGCTTCGTCACCATGTCTCAAGATAATACCAAGTTGTGTGACTTCTCGAATACTAATAACAATGATTTTATTAGTACTCATATACCACCCGCCACTAGTGTGGAGTTTTATGATATCAATGCTGCATTATTAAATCTTTTTATGAAAGAACAATTTTCCGAAAATCCTAATGAGGATCCGGCTTCGCATCTGAATACTTTGGTTGAATTGTGTGATATGCAAAAGAAAAAGCGTATGGATAATGATGTAGTCAAATTGAAATTATTTCCTTTTTCACTAACAGACAAAGGTAAAGCTTGGTTTTCATCTTTACCTTGTAATAGTATTGGAACATGGGATAAGTGTAAAGATGCTATTATTGCCAAGTATTTTCCTCTTGCTAAGATCATCTCTCTTAGAAACCTAATTATGAATTTTAAACAACATGATCAAGAACATGTTGCACAAGCATGGGAGAGAATGAAATTGATGATTAGAAATTGTCACACACATGGCTTGAGTTTATGGATGATTATACAAAATTGCTATGTGGGACTATTGTATCTAGAAACCTTCTAGATTCTGCTGTAGGTGTTACCTTTATGGGGGTGACATTAGGAGAGGCTACAAATTTTTGGACAACATCTTGACAAATTATTCTCAATGGCACGCGAAGACTCACCATAGGGGGGCCACCTATTGGTGCCAAGCCAACAAGGCGCGCCCACCCCCCTGGGCGCGCCCTAATGGCTTGGGGCCACCTCATGGGTCCTCCGACCGTAATTCCAGTCCTATAAATTGCTATGTCCGGAGAAAAAAATAAGAGAGAAGTTTTCATCGCGTTTCACGAGATGGAGCCGCCACCACCTCATGTTCTTCCTTGGGAGGGCTGATTTGGAGTCCGTTTAGGGCTCCAGAGAGGGGGATTCATCGCCGTCGTCATCACCAACCCTTCTTCATCAACACCGTCATGATGCTCACCACCGGGAGTGAGTAATTCCTTTGTAGGCTTGCTGGACGGTGATGGGATTGGATGAGATTGATCATGTAATCGAGTTATTTTGATAGGGCTTGATCCCTAGTATCCACTATGTTCTGAGATTGATGTTGCTATGACTTTGCTATGCTTAATACTTGTCACTAGGGCCCGAGTGCCATGATTTCAGATCTGAACCTATTATGTTTCCATGAATAAGAGAGTGTTTTAGATCCTATATTGGAAGTTGAATGCACCTATTATGTGTCATGATTCGCATACCGCAATGTGACATTAATTGGGATTCTTTCCGGTGATTGCCGTAGTTTGAGGAGTTCATTTATTCACCATATGTTCATGCTTTGTTCCGGTTCACTATTAAAAGGAGTCCTTAGTATCCTTGGATTTCCATATGGACCCCACTTCCATGGGAGGGTAGGACAAAAGATGCCATGCAAGTTCTTATTATAAGCACGTATGAATATATACGGAATACATGCCTACATTACATTGATGAATTGGAGCTAGTTCTGTGTCACTCTAGTATGTAACTATTACATGATTGAAGTCATCTAAATCATTATCCATCACCAATCCATGGCCTACGCTTTTCATATATTGAATCTTGCTAAGTTACTATTGTTGCTACTACTGTTACAATCACTACAAAACTGTTGATGTTACCGTTACTGTTGCTACTACAATTTTGCCGTGCTACTAAAACTTTTGCTACACAGAGATAATTGATAACCCACAAGTATAGGGGATCACAATAGTTTTCGAGGGTAGAGTATTCAACCCAAATTTATTGATTCGACACAAGGGGAGCCAAAGAATACTTGAGAGTATCAGCAGTTGAGTTGTCAATTCAACCACACCTGGAGATTAAATATCTGGCGCAAAGTGATCAGTAGCACAGTAATATGATAGTTTGGTAGCAGTAGCAACAGTAACAACAGCGGTAACAGTAGTAGCAATAGTTTTGTGGTAGTTGGAATAGTAGCAGCATCAATAGTAACTTAGCAAGAGCAATAAGTGGAAAACTCGTAGGCACTGGATCGGTGAACTCGTAGGATGATATTCATCATAGAACAGTCATAACCTAGGGCGACACAGAACTAGCTCCAGTTCGTCAATGTAATGTACGCATGTATTCCGTAAATAGTCATATGTTCTTATGGAAAAGAACTTGCATGACATCTTTTGTCCTACCCTCCCGTGGCAGCGGGGTCCATAAGGAAACCAAGGGATATTAAGGCCTCCTTTTAATAGAGAACCGGAACAAAGCATTAACACATGGTGAATACATGAACTCCTCAAACTACGGTCATCACCGTGAAGTATCCCAAATATTGTCACTATGGGGTTGACGGATCATAACACGTAATAGGTGCATATGACTAGGCAAGATCGGATCAAGAACATAGATATAATGGTGATAACATAAATGGTTCAGATCTGAAATCATGGCACTCGGGCCCTAGTGACAAGAATTAGGCATAGCAAAGTCATAGCAACATCAATCTCAGAACATAATGGATACAAGGGATAAAGCCCTAACAAAACTAACTCGATTACATGATGAATCTCATCCAACTCCTCACTGACCAGCAAGCCTATGAAGGAATTACTCACTCCCGGTGGGGAGCATCATGGAATTGGCGATGGAGAAGGGTTGGTGATGATGAAGACCGAAGATTCCCCTCTCCGGAGCCCCAAACGGGCTCCAGATCTGGCCTCCCGATGAAGAACGGGAGGTGGCAGCGGCTCCGTATCGTAAAACGCGATGAAACTTTCTCTCTGATTTTTTTCTACGAAAATAGGAATTTATAGTGGCGGAATTAGGGTCAGTGGGGCCACGAGGTGGGCACAACCCACCAGGGCGCGCCCTGGTGGGTGCTGCTCACCCTGCCCCCCCCCCTCTTTAGTGGATTTTGGCTCCAATAATTCTTATATATTCTGAAATAATTCTCCAAAAAGTTTCGTTCCGTTCCGAGAACTTATATTTCTGCACAAAAAACAACACCATGGTAGTTCTGATGAAAACAACGTTAGTCCGGGTTAGTTTCATTCAAATCATGCAAATTAGAGCCAAAACAAGGGCAAAAGAGTGAGGAAAAGTAGATACGTTGGAGACGTATCAATAACCTAGGTGTGGTTGAATTGACAACTCAACTGCCAAGACCAATAAATATTCTTTGGCTCCCCTTGTGTCGAATCAACAAATTGGGGTATAATACTTCCCTCGAAGATTGCTACGATCCCCTATATCACTGGGATTGAGCACCGCGATTCCGAAGGTTATCTATCCTCTGTAATCATCTTTGCGGTGTGTTAGTTGGGATCCGATGAATTTTGGGTTTATGTTCAGATTATTCATGAAAATATATTGAATCATTGCTGGTTATTTATATGCATGCGTGTTATAGCTTTGTAATGCTCTCCGATCTATCAGTTTGGTTTGGCCAACTAGATTGATTTTTCTTCAGTGGGAGTGGTGCGTTGTAGTGGGTTCAATCTTGCGGTGCTCAATCCCAGTGACAGGAAGGGATATGACACGTATTGTATTTCTGCCATTAAGGGTAAAACGATGGGGTTCATTCATATGAATTGGATTTACTTTGTCTACATCATGCCATTATCCTCCAAGCATTACTCTGTTTTACTTAATAGTCCAGATGCATGCTGGATAGCGGTCGATGAGTGGAGTAATAGTAGTAGATGCAGGCAGGAGTCGGTCTACTTGCTTATGGACGTGATGCCTATATACATGATCATTGTTGTGAATAAATATTACATAACTATGCGCTTTTCTATCAATTGCCCAACAGTAATTTGTCTACCCGTCGTATGCTTTCTTCGAGATAGAAGCTTCTAGCGAAAACTATGCCCCCAGGTCTCTTCACAAATATTATTACAAAAACTCCTAAAATATTTCTGCCATTATTTACTTTCTTCAATAACATTTATACCATTCACTTGGAATTGTTTCTTCGGAAAGTGCACCGTATGCTCATTACCATTGATATGAAAAGTGATTTTGCTTTTATTGGAATCAATAACAGCCCCTGCAGTATTCAAAAAGGGTCTACCAAGGATAATCGACATGTTGTCATCCTCGGGCATCTCAAGAATAACAAAGTCCGTTAAGATATTAACATTTGCAACAACAACGGGCACATCCTCACAAATACCGATAGGTATGGCCGTGGATTTGTCAGCCATTTGCAATGATATCTTGGTAGGTGTGAGTTTATTCAAATCAAGTCTTTTATATAAGGAGAAAGGCATAACACTAACACCGGCTCCCAAATCACACAAAGCAGTTTTGACATAGTTTCTTTTAATGGAGCAAGGTATAGTTGGTATTCCAGGATCTCCAAGTTTTTTAGGTACTCCATCCTTAAAAGAATAATTAGCAAGCATGGTGGAGATTTCAGCTTCAGGTATCTTTCTTTTATTAGTGATGATGACTTTCATATACTTTGCATAAGGGGCCCTCTTTAAGATATCGGTTAAGCGGGTACGCAAAAAGATTGCCCTAATCATTTCAGCAAAGCGCTCAAATTCTTCATCATCCTTTTTCTTAGATGGCTTAGGTGGAAATGGCATGGGTTTCTGAACCCATGGCTCTCTTTCTTTACCATGTTTTCTAGCCACAAAATCTCTTTTATCATAACGTTTATTTTTAGGTTGTGGGTTATCAAGATCAGCAGCGGGCTCTATTTCAACATCATTATCTGGTTCTTTATCATGGTTAGGTTGAGCATCTTCATGAACATCATCATTATCATTTTCATTATCACTAGATGAATGTTCATTACCATACTGAGTTTCAGCATCAGAAATAGAGACATCATTATTATCGGGAAGTTTTTGTGTCTCAGGTTCACTAGAGGTATGCAAAGTCCTATCATTTTTCTTTTTATTCTTCTTCTTAGAAGGACTAGGTGCATCAGAATTAATTCTCTAAGAGTCTTTTTCAATTCTTTTAGGATGACCCTCAGGATAGAGTGGTTCTTGGGTCATTCTACCTCCTCTAGTTACTACTCTAGCAGCAAAATCATGCATATTACTATTCATTTCATCAAGCAATTCTTTTTGAGAATTAGCAACTTGTTCTAACTGAGTTTGAACCATAGAGGCATGCTTTCCTACACCTCTAACATCATTACTAATTCTAAATAGCAAGTCACTCAAGCGAGCAATCATATCAGAATTATATTTCAATTGTTTCAAAATATGTGCATTGAAATGATCTTGCTTCGTAATATAGTTGTCAAACTCATATAAGCATTGACTAGGATGTTTATTGTGAGGGATGTCACTTTCATTAAACTTTAATAAATAATTTACCTCTACCACCTGTGGAGGTGGTGGTGTGTCAAGGCCATGTATTTCTTCAATAGGTGGCAAATTCTTAACATCCTCGGCTTTAATACCTTTTTCCTTCATAGATTTCTTTGCCTCTTGCATATCTTCAGGACTGAGAAATAAGATACCCCTCTTCTTCGGAGTGGGTTTAGGCGGTGGTTCGGGAGGAGTCCAATCATCATAATTCTTCAATATATTATTCAATAATTCCTCAGCTTGTTCAACAGTTCTTTCCGTGAAAACACAACCAGCACAACTATCTAGGAAGTCCCTAGAAGCATCAGCTAGTCCATTATAAAAGATATCAAGTGTTTCATTTTTCTTGAGAGGGTGATCAGGCAAAGCATTTACAATTGGAGAAGCCTCCCCCAAGCTTGTGGGAGACTCTATTCTTCAATTTGCACAAAGTTAAATATTTCCAGTAAGGCAGCTTGTTTCTTATGAGTAGGAAAATATTTTTCAGAGAAGTAGTAAATCATATCCTGGGGACTACGCACACAACCAGGAGCAAGAGTATTGTACCATGTCTTAGCATCACCCTTTAATGAGAACGGAAATAACTTAAGGATATAATAGTAGCGAATCTTCTCATCATGAGCAAAGAGGGTGGCTATATCATTCAGCTTAGTGAGGTGTGCCACTACAGTTTCAGTTTCATAGCCATGGAAAGGATCAGATTCAACCAAAGTAATTAACTCTGGGTCGACAGAGAACTCATAATCCTTATCGGTAACAAAGATATGTGAAGTAGCAAACTTAGGATCACATTTTATTCTAGCATTCAAAGTCTTTTCCTTATACTTGCGTAGCAATTTCTTAAGATCGTTTCTATCCTTGCAAAAGAGAATTTCTCTAGTTACCTCTTCGTCCATAACATAACCTTCAGGTATCTTAGGCATTTCAAACTTAGGAGAGCTAGGACTAATAGGTGTTTCATAGTCATCATCAGTTTCATAAGCTTCATCAGTTTCAGCAGTTTAATTCTCTTTAGCTCTAGCAATTTGTTTATCAAGAAAGTCTCCTAGTGGCACATTATCATCAAGAATGGTACTAGCATCATCAATAGCATAATTCATAGCAGAGGTAGCATCATCAATAACTTGTGACATATCAGGATTACTAGCATGTGGTGGTGTTGCAAGCTTACTCATAATAGACGGTGAATCAAGTGCAGAGCTAGATGGCAGTTCCTTACCCCCCCTCGTCTTAGAGGGAAAAATCTTAGTCTTTGGATCCTTCAGATTCTTCATAGTGATCAATTGATATAAATCCCAAGTGACTCAACAAATATAGCTATGGTCCCCGGCAACGGCGCCAGAAAAAGGTCTTGATAACCCACAAGTATAGGGGATCGCAACAATTTTCGAGGGTAGAGTATTCAACCCAAATTTATAGATTCGACACAAGGGGAGCCAAAGAATACTTGAGAGTATCAGCAGTTGAGTTGTCAATTCAACCACACCTGGAGATTAAATATCTGGAGCAAAGTGATCAGTAGCACAATAATATGATAGTTTGATAGCAGTAGCAACAATAACAGCAGCGGTAACAATGGTAGCAATAGTTTTGTGGCAGTTGGAACAGTAGCAGAAGCAATAGTAACTTAGCAAGAGCAATAAGTGGAAAACTCGTAGGCACTGGATCGGCGAACTCGTTGGATGATATTCATCATATAACAGTCATAACCTAGGGCGACACAGAACTAGCTCCAGTTCGTCAATGTAATGTAGGCATGTATTCCGTAAATAGTCATACGTGCTTATGGAAAAGAACTTGCATGACATCTTTTGTCCTACCCTCCCGTGGCAGCGGGGTCCATAAGGAAACTAAGGGATATTAAGGCCTCCTTTTAATAGAGAACCGGAACAAAGCATTAACACATGGTGAATACATGAACTCCTCAAACTATGGTCATCACCGTGAAGTATCCCAAATATTGTTACTATGGGGTTGACGGATCATAACACGTAATAGGTGCATATGACTAGGCAAGATCGGATAAAGAACATAGATATAATGGTGATAACATAAACGGTTCAGATCTGAAATCATGGCACTCGGGCCCTAGTGACAAGCATTAGGCATAGCAAAGTCATAGCAACATCAATCTCAAAACCTAATGGATACTACGGATCAAGCCCTAACAAAACTAACTCGATTACATGATGAATCTCATCCAACTCCTCACCGACCAGCAAGCCTACGAAGGAATTACTCACTCCCGGTGGGGAGCATCATGGAATTGGCGATGGAGAAGGGTTGGTGATGACGAAGACCGAAGATTCCCCTCTCCGGAGCCCCAAACGGGCTCCAGATCTGGCCTCCCGATGAAGAACGGGAGGTGGCGGTGGCTCCGTATCGTAAAACGCGATGAAACTTTCTCTCTGATTTTTTTCTCCGAAAATAGGAATTTAGAGTGGCGCAATTAGGGTCAGTGCTGCCACGAGGTGGCACAACCCACTAGGGCACGCCCAGGGGGCTGGCGCGCCCTGGTGGGTGCTGCTCACCCTGGCCCCCCTCTTCGGTGGATTTTGGCTCCAATAATTCTTATATATTCTGAAATAATTCTCCAAAAAGTTTCGTTCCGTTCCGAGAACTTATATTTCTGCACAAAAAACAACGCCATGGTAGTTCTACTGAAAACAACGTTAGTCCGGGTTAGTTTCATTCAAAGCATGCAAATTAGAGCCAAAACAAGGGCAGAAGAGTGAGGAAAAGTAGATACGTTGGAGACGTATCAATAACCTAGGTGTGGTTGAATTGACAACTCAACTGCCAAGACCAATAAATATTCTTTGGCTCCCCTTGTGTCGAATCAAGAAATTGGGGTATAATACTTCCCTCGAAGACTGCTACGATCCCCTATACTTTTGGGTTATCTGCTATAAATTCACATATATTGGGAAAACCCTAGAGAGCCTCCCAAAACACTTTTTCCGCTGCTGCAAGTCTCCGTTCCGCCGTGTGCCCATCTGGAACCCTGTTCCGGTGCCCTATCGAAGGGGGGGTCGATCATGGAGGGCATCTACATGAACCTTGCTGCTCCCATGGTGATGTGTGAGTAGTTCACCACAGACCTATGGGTTTGTGGTTAGTACATAGATGGTATCTCTCTCTCTCTCTATGTTCTTTAATGCAAAGATCACCGCGATTCCGAAAGTTATCTATCCTCTGTAATCATCTTTGTGGTGTGTTAGTTGGGATCCGATGAATTTTGGGTTTATGTTCAGATTATTCATGAAAATATATTGAATCTTTGCTGGTTATTTATATGCATGCGTGTTATAGCTTTGTAATGCTCTCCGATCTATCGGTTTGGTTTGGCCAACTAGATTGATTTGTCTTCAGTGGGAGTGGTGCGTTGTAGTGGGTTCAATCTTGCGGTGCTCAATCCCAGTGACAGGAAGGGATATGACACATATTGTATTTCTGCCATTAAGGATAAAACGATGGGGTTCATTCATATGAATTGGATTTACTTTGTCTACATCATGCCATTATCCTCCAAGCATTACTCTGTTTTACTTAATAGTCTACATGCATGCTGGATAGCGGTCGATGAGTGGAGTAATAGTAGTAGATGCAGGCAGGAGTCGGTCTACTTGCTTATGGACCTGATGCCTATATACATGATCATTGTTGTGAATAAATATTACATAACTATGCACTTTTCTATCAATTGCCCAACAGTAATGTGTCTACCCGTTGTATGCTTTCTTCGAGATAGAAGCCTCTAGCAAAAACTATGGCCCCCAGGTCTCTTCACAAATATTATTACAAAAACTCTTAAAATATATCTGCCATTATTTACTTTCTTCAATAACATTTATACCATTCACTTGGAATTGTTTCTTCGGAAAGTGCACCGTATGCTCATTACCATTGATATGAAAAGTGACTTTGCTTTTATTGGAATCAATAACCGCCCCTGCAGTATTCAAAAAGGGTCTACCAAGGATAATCGACATGTTGTTGTCCTCGGGCATCTCAAGAATAACAAAGTCCGTTAAGATATTAACATTTGCAACAACAACGGGCACATCCTCACAAATACCGATAGGTATGGCCGTGGATTTGTCAGCCATTTGCAATGATATCTTGGTAGGTGTGAGTTTATTCAAATCAAGTCTTTTATATAAGGAGAAAGGCATAACACTAACACCGGCTCCCAAATCACACAAAGCAGTTTTGACATAGTTTCTTTTAATGGAGCAAGGTATAGTTGGTATTCCAGGATCTCCAAGTTTTTTAGGTACTCCATCCTTAAAAGAATAATTAGCAAGCATGGTGGAGATTTCAGCTTCAGGTATCTTTCTTTTATTAGTGATGATGTCTTTCATATACTTTGCATAAGGGGCCCTCTTTAAGATATTAGTTAAGCGGGTACGCAAAAAGACTGGCCTAATCATTTCAGCAAAGCGCTCAAATTCTTCATCATCCTTTTTCTTAGATGGCTTAGGTGGAAATGGCATGGGTTTCTAAACCCATGGCTCTCTTTCTTTACCATGTTTTCTAGCCACAAAATCTCTTTTATCATAACGTTTATTTTTAGGTTGTGGGTTATCAAGATCAGCAACGGGCTCTATTTCAACATCATTATCTGGTTCTTTATCATGGTTAGGTTGAGCATCTTCATGAACATCATCATTATCATTTTCATTATCACTAGATGAATGTTCATTACCATACTGAGTTTCAGCATCAGAAATAGAGACATCATTATTATCGGGAGGTTTTTGTGTCTCAGGTTCAGTAGAGGTATGCAAAGTCCTATCATTTTTCTTTTTCTTCTTCTTCTTAGAAGGACTAGGTGCATCAGAATTAATTCTCTAAGAGTCTTGTTCAATTCTTTTAGGATGACCCTCAGGATAGAGTGGTTCGTGGGTCATTCTACCTCCTCTAGTTACTACTCTAGCAGCAAAATCATGCATATTACTATTCATTTCATCAAGCAATTCTTTTTGAGAATTAGCAACTTGTTCTAACTGAGTTTGAACCATAGAGGCATGCTTTCCTACACCTCTAACATCATTACTAATTCTAAATAGCAAGTCACTCAAGCGAGCAATCATATCAGAATTATATTTCAATTGTTTCAAAACATGTGCATTGAAATGATCTTGCTTCGTAATATAGTTGTCAAACTCATATAAGCATTGACTAGGATGTTTATTGTGAGGGATGTCACTTTCATTAAACTTTAATAAAGAATTTACCTCTACCACCTGTGGAGGTGGTGGTGTGTCAAGGCCATGTATTTCTTCAATAGGTGGCAAATTCTTAACATCCTCATCTTTAATACCTTTTTCCTTCATAGATTTCTTTGCATACCTTTTTCCTTCATATTTATCAATTTATCTATCTATCACTACTTATCTGGTGTTTTCTCAATATATTAGGATTTATAGGAGCGGAGATAGGGCAAGAGGCGTCGGGAGGTAGTCCCAATCCATCAGGGTAGGTTACCCCCCTGGGCGCGCCCTGTTGGCTTGGCACCACTCCGTGTGGCCTCCGGTCTCCCTCCAAAGCTTCCAGGTCTTATTTTTGTCCAGAAAAAACCATCAAAAAGTTCCGTTGCATTTGGAATTCATTTGGTATTGATTTCCTGAAAAGCCAAAAACACACAAAAAAAACAACAAGCACTAGGCACTGGGTTAAGAAGTTAGTTCCAAAAAATGATATAAAACATCATATAAATGCATATAAAGTATCCAAGGTTGATAATATAATAGCATGGAACAATAAAAAATTGTAGATACGCTGGAGACGTATCAATATGCAATAAATCATAGGGAAATAATCAATAGCACAAGACATCATGTGTTCCATGGGATTTGCAGAGGTTTAGAGATGGTGATGCCCCTAAATGAATAAAGATGATAGTGATGGAGATGTAGTAAAGGTGGTGGTGGTGATTGTGGTACCCTCCCCATCCCTTAACCCCTCTTCTTCCTCTTCCTTATCCTTCTTCCATTGAGCAGAAGGATTCCCCTCTGGTTTTTTATGTCCATTTTGGAAAAGCACAATAGCATCCCCCAAGATTGTATCCAACTTTTTGGGGATACCTTTTCTGAATGCTGAAATTTGGCACCTCGTCACTGTTATCGATACCCAGAGATATGCTTAACTCCGAAGAAGAAAATATGGCAAGTAGGTAACATTTGTGTACCTTCTCCATAGGGCAAAACAAATTACCTAGGACCCACGGGTAGGCCACACGGCCCTAGGAGTAGTTTGTGTGGGGATCTCCTAGATTTGCATTTTTTATGTGCCCTTGTGATCCCTAAAGTTATGTACACCTGTTATTTTTTTATATCTTTCTTAGTTTTGGAAGATTCTTAAAACCATTGCAATTAAACATGTAAATATGCTCTTCTAGTAATTTACTGGTAGGTCAGTGTAATAAATTATAGAATACTGCATAATATGATAAGAAGTTGACATGAAAATTTTAAAAGTTGATGCCCTTATAACGCACCAACTGCTAGGGAGAGGAGGATTAGAGACAGATGGGGTCGAGAAGACATGTTGGCACCGTCGAACGCATTAATTATACCGATTCCGGTGCCCTGTCGGAGGGGGGTCGATCAGGGAGGGCCTCTACATCGACCTTGCTACTCCCATGATGTCGTGTGATTAGTTCACCACAGACCTATGGTTCCATAGCTAGTACCTAGATAGCTTTCTCTCTCTCTCTCTCTCTCTCTCTCTCTCTCTCTATCTTTGATCTTCAATACAAAGTTCATCGCGATTCCCGCGGTGATCTAGTCGATGTAATCTTCTTTTGCGCTGTGTTTGTTGGGATCCTATGAATTGTGGGTTTATGATCAGATTATTCATGAATATTAATTGAGTCATCTTCGAATTCTTTTTTGCATGATTGTCATAGCTTCGTATTTTTCTCCGATCTATCGGTTTGGTTTGGCCAACTAGATTGATTTATCTTCAATGGGAGTGGCGCGTTGTGATGGGTTTAATCTTGCGGTGCTCAATCCCAGTGACAGAAAGGGACATGACATGTATTGTATTGTTGCCATTAAGGACAAAGCGATGGGGTTTATTCATATTAATCAAATTTACTTTGTCTACATCATGTCATCTTGCTCCAAGCATTACTCCTTTTCATACTTAATACTCTAGATGTTTGCTGGATAGTGGTCGATGAGTGGAGTAATAGTGGTAGATGTAGGCAAGAGTCGGTCTACTTTCTTATGGACGTGATGCCTATATACATGATCATTGCCTTGAATAAGATGTCATAATTATGCGCTATTATATCAATTGTCCAATAGTAATTTGTCTATCCACCGTATGCTATCTTCGAGAGAGAAGCCTCTAGCGAAAATATGCCCCCCGGGTCTAAACAAATATTATTACTAAAACCCTAAAATATTGTTGCCTTTTATTTACTGTTATTTTATTTTATATTTATATCTATATATCTATCAGAATTTAATCCTTGTAAGTAACGAGTTCAAGGGGCTTGACAACCCTCTTGCCCGCATTGGGTGGAAGTGTTTGATTCTGTGTGTGTGGCTGCTGACGACGGAAGTTTGCGTGACTCTCCTATTGGTTTGATACCTTGGTTATCACTGAGGGAAATATTTATCTCTAATGTGATGCATCTCCTCTCCTCTTAGGGGAAAAATACAACGCAATTTACAGGTAGCAAGCTCAAGAAGCGGTTATCCGCCGGTGGGCTTGCTGATGGCAACGGGCATGGAGGATGATGATACATCTCCGACGTATATATAATTTTTGCTAGTTCCATGCTGTTATATTATCATTCTTGGATGTTTTATAATCATTTTATAACAACTTTATATCAGTTTTTGGGACTAACCTATTGACATAGTGCCAAAGTGACAGTTGATGTTTCTGCTTGTTTTTTACTTCGCGGAAAATCAATACCAAACGGAGTCCAATCGCGACGAAACTTTTTGGAGATTTTTTCTGGACCAGAAGACACCCGGTGGGCCAAAGAACTGCCGGAGAGGTGGGCCGTGGAGACCACAACCCACCAGGGCGCGCCAGGGGGGGCCCGACGCGCCCTGATGGGTTGTGCCCTCCTCGGCTCCCTTCTGCACCGCCTCTGATGCCTATAAATTCCCAAATATTCCAAAAACCCTAGGGGAGTCGACGAAACACAATTCCAGCCGCCGCAAGTTCCAGAATCGCGAGATCCAATCTAGACACCATCACGGAGGGGTTCATCTTCCTCATAGGTGCCTCTCTGATGATGCGTGAGTAGTCCACCATAGACCTACGGGTCCGTAGGCAGTAGCTAGATGGCTTATTCTCTCTCTCTTATCATTCTCAATACAATGGTTTCTTGGAGATCTATTTGATGTAAACTTTTGCGGTGTGCTTGTTGGGATCTGATGAATTTTGAGTTCATGATCAGTTTCTATCCATTAATATTATTTGAGTCTTCTTTGATCTCTTATATGCATGATTAATTATAGCCTCGTATTTCTTCTTCAAATATTTGGTTTAGTTAGGCCGACTAGATCGATTTTTCTTGCAATGGGAAGAGGTGCTTTGTGACGGGTTCGATCTTGCGGTGTTCTTTCCAAGTGACAGAAGGGGCAGCAAGACTTGCATGTATCGTTGCTATTAAGGATACCAAGATGGGGTCTATTCCTACATGAATAGATCTTGTCTACATCATGTCATCGTTCTTATTGCATTACTCCGTTTTCCATGAACTAAATACACTAGATGCATGCTGGATAGCGGTCGATGTGTGGAGTAATAGAGGTAGATGCAGGTAGGAGTCGGTCTATCTATCTTGGACGTGATGCCTATATAATGATCATCGCCTTGGATATCGTCATGACTATTCGATTTTCTATCAATTGCCCAATAGTAATTTGTTCACCCACCGTGCGCTATACTCATGAGGGAAGCCACTAGTGAAACCTACGGCCCCCGGGTCTACTTTTCCATCATATTGCTTTCCGATCTACGTTTTTGCAATCTTTGTTTTCAGATCTACAAAACCAAAAACCCAAAAATATATTGCTGCATATTTACTCTTTTTATTTGTGTTCTTGAGAGATCTATCTCTCCTATCTATCACTACCTAATCTATCTTATTACCGTAGGGAGATTGACAACCTCTCTTTCGCATAGGGTTGCAAGTATTTGTTGTTTGTGTGCAGGTGCTGCTTATTGGGTGGTGGTGATCCTCCTACTGGTTTGATAACCTTGGTTTCATAACTGAGGGAAATACTTACCGTTGCTGTGCTGCATCATCCCTTCCTCTTTGGGGAAATACCGACACAGTCTCAAGCCACGTCAAAGGAATTTCTGGCACCGTTGCCAGGGAGGAAGCGGTCTCTTCTACGTGCCTATCATAGGCGCCGAGTGTGTGACACCCTGGTTTTTAACAATATTTTTTTTTCAAAACCATTTGGATTTTATTTGCAAACTTGGATGATTTTCAAACTTGTTCCAGTTGATTTGGATCTATGATTCTTTGAACCTTTTCTCCAGTAACCCAAAACCTTCCTCATTTTGCCAAAACCTTTCTTCATCACTCGTGGATTAATTTCCCATATTTAATCTTTTCCAATAAACTCTTTTATTTATTTGGGAAATTATGTCACCACGATGGGTTGTGAAGCAACCTGTAGTTTGGATGATCAAATAATTCCCAAACTTTTCCCCCACCTTCTTATCATCATATGATTCCATAATCTCCAAAAATATTCTATTGCCCAATGGAAAGTTTTGGCCAGAATAATTATTTTGGTTCTGACCAGAATCTGTCCATTGTGAAGCAACCCCATTTTTCCTATCTCATAAAATTCCCAATAAATTCCTCAAGCTCCTAGGGATCCTATCTAGCTCCAATATCCAAAAACACCATCTGGTTTAGTACAAATTTTGAGCAGCAGGACCCTGTCAAGTTTCTGCTTATTTTGAACCTTTGTGAAGGAAGTACAAGCTAGGGGTGCACAAATGATCTACAATTTTTATGGCATGTGTGCACTACCAAATAACTTCCCTCCACCAAGTTTCAACATTAGCAGAGCATCCATGTGAGTGCCACAAGCTCATTTAGATTCTGGACTAGAATGGTGGCTTTCAAAGCAACCATACTCATTTCTTTCTCAAACTTTCTCAAACTTAGCCAGTCTATAGTCCCTCCAGCCTAGATAGCCCTAGACATCTCCATTGGTCCCATCTCCATTTTATTTTCTCTCCAGAACCTCCTCAAGTTGCTGACAGTGAGCTATTGGTGATGATGCCTCTCATCTCAGTGGGTGATTGGGCAAGCTAGTGCTACTAGTGGATTGTAGTACGCATGAAAGACGCTCCAGACAAGGTGTGGCAGGCCAGCGCGTGCCACAGGTGCCTGTGCACGCGGTGACCGCGTAGCCAGCCTGCCAAAACCGTACTCTGGGCGCCGCCAGGCTCGGGTCTTGTCGGAGCGTGACGCCCGCGTCGCCGTACCTCGTCTGCTAGTGTCGACCAGCTCCCCGACAGCCACCTAGACCCTCCAGACCCTTCCCCCTCGCCGGAGAAGCCCTCGCCGGCCGCCACCGCAGCGCCGCACTGTGAGACCCGTGCGGGCACAGTGGCATCCCCGCCGTCGTCTTCCCCGCGAGCCGTCCCTTCGCACATTGAATGTCTCTACCTTCTCCCGTCCCTTCGCCCCGCTTCGCGACGGCCAGCTCCAGTGGCGTAGCCACGTCGCCGCCGTTCCAGAGAGGTCGCCGCCTGCACTGCCTGCCTATAAATAGCTCGCCCGGCCTCTCCGAGCTCATCATCCCTCTTCCTCCTCCTCTAATCGGCTCCCCCAAGCGAGAGCCGAGGCCGAGAGGTCCTCTGGCCTCGAGCTTCGCCGGAGTTGCTCCGCCGCCCTAGCTCTGTCAACTGCCTCCTCCACCCCCCTTTCCTAGCCCTCCTGAGCCCTCCATTGAGACTAGTAGGTCTCCCTGGTCTTCCTAGAGCTCTCTCCCGATCGGATTGCTGCCGGATTGGACCTCTCCGACGATCACCGAACGCCGCCGCCGCCGGAGAAGAAGGGGACGACGCCATCCGTCCATCCCCGGATGAGCTGCGGGTACGTGCATGTTCGTCTCTGAGCGCCCGATCCGTTCCCCTCGACTCCGAGCGCCGCCGCCGTCTCTGTCGCCGGCGACCATCGCCGGAGCCCCGCCCTGCCTCTGTTCCTCTCCCTCTCTCTCTGTTTTAAAAGGGCCGACCCCACCCGTCAGCGGCTCAGCCCCCGCGCGCGCAAAGTGGTAAGTGGAAGCGTATTCTGAAAATACGCTTTCGACGTGGCCCGCTGGAGATTTTCTGTTTTTCTGTTTAAATTCATTTTAAATCAGAATTTTGACTAGACTTTGACCCTAAATATCTTTTTATCCATAGCTCCAATTCAATTGATTCCTTTTTCACTGAGTTGGTATTGAGCCCCTTTATTTGCTGACAATTTTTGGTATTTTTCCTATACCCACAGAATATATGGTTAATAAAGATGCTTTATGTGACATTTTCAATTGTATTTTTAAAATACTTTCAGAGGGAGATTGTGGTGCCTTTGAAGATCAAGAGTGTTTGAACCACCCAACAGAGCAAGGCAAGCCATGATACCCATTTCATGCATGCATTTCTATAGCATTGCATCTTTATATGCATTATGTTGATTTATTTATCATGGATAAATCATAACAATATTAAATACCTAAGCATTGTGATGAATTACTATGTTTGCAAGATGAACTTAGTCGGTTGATCTTGAGTCACCTGTCCGGGCATACTCGTGCAACCACATTTGCCGGTATGGGACGGCCTTGACTTGGCTTGACTGCGTGATATTTCACCGGTACCTCCAAAGAGGGAGGGTTATGCGCGCGTGCTACCCTGATCAGGTAGGCGGCGATAACCCTATGAGCCCAGTTGTTGTTGGTTTGTGCCGGCGTCCCCGTTTGGGACAGTTTAGTCCCAGTTTGGGACTATTTAGTTCGGGCCACGACGGTGGCAGGTGTCATGAGGAGATAGGGGCCACCCAGGGCAAGCCTCCGGGGGAGGATGAGTGCCGGTGGTACGATGAAAGAGTCACGAGTCATGCAGGTTTTGTTGAAGCAACGCTGGTCCACCCGAGTGGGTTCACGAGGCCAGGTGCTTCATGGTGTGGGTAAAGTGCGCAACCTCTGCAGAGTGAGAAAAATATATTCGAATAGCCGAGTCCACGGTATTGGACAGCCCGTCCAGACCTCACTAGGTGATCAATCATATTAATGATAGTAATGATTGAAGAACTCGTCTTGTGTTCGGAAGTACTCGATGGTTATGAGTATTCCGAGGGTTGTGGAACAACCCGGAAGAGAGTAAGTTGATAATCGGTTACCGTAAGTGAATTACTTCAGTGCTATCATGTTGATTGCCATGCTATTGTTTGCTGCATTACTTGGTTGTCGTGAGCTTGCGAGTACATTCCAAGTACTCACCTGGCGTATCATGCCAGATGCAGGAGAAGCCGAGGATGGAGGTCCTGATGGTTCGTGCTACGATAACTAGGATGTGTCCACAACAGTGTCCCTGTGGTTGGAGTGCGCTATGTTCCGCTACGCCGTAGAAGTACTTAGTATTCCGAGGCCCTGCTATGTGACATAAATAATGTGGATACTGTCATAACACCGAGGGTGCCTTTGGCCTCGTCATCATTGTAAAAATATGCGCTAGTACTCAACTCCTATCAATAAAATTCAGTTATGTTCTGTACCAAGTTGTTGTGTGTTTCCAGAAGACATGATCTCTGGGTTGGAAACACTGGTAATCCGGTTCTCTGAGCCGGGGTGCCACAGAGTGAGGGAGTCCTGGTTTAAGGGGTCCTCGGATAGCCGACCTGTTTCTAATGTGCCGGACTATGTGGGCCACTGGATGACCATTGGGTGATCAAGGGCCCCGTCGCCAAGGTGGAAGTTTCAAGGAGCCATGGCGTGTCCTCCAAGTTGTCGACAGTAGATAGGCATGTTTTTCCCTTTGATGTGCAACCGACTATGTGTAGGCCCTAGGTACCCTCGGCATCTATATAAGCCGGAGGGTTTTAGGTTGTAGAAGGAGAGATAACTCATCTAGGGTTTAGCTATTCGATCTCGAGGTAGATCAACTCTGTAACCCCTATACCATCAATATAATCAAGCAGGACGTAGGGTATTACCTCCATAGGAGGGCCCGAACCTGGGTAAACATCGTCTCCTTCATCTCCTGTTACCATCTATTCTAGTCTCACAGCTCGGGACCCCCTACCCGAGATCCGCCGGTTTTGACACCGACATTGGTGCTTTCATTGAGAGTTCCGTTGTGATCGCCAAAGGAATCGATGGCTCACCTTGTGACAAGCAACGAGGTCTGCACCCAGGGGACTCTCGCCCCGGATCGGATCCTCGCAAGCGGCGACATCTCGTCGCACGCTTACCCGATCGGCCACCTAGGCCAGATCGGAAACTTTTCCCACGATCAAGAAATCAGGTTCGGAACCCTAGAGTTCGTCGCTGATTCACGGGGAGAACTCGTCTTGATAGAACCCTCGACTCATACGGAGGAGCCCGCAGATCCCGACGCCTCGACGCCGAAGATATCGGGCCCCGCCTCCAATGATGAGGTCGTTATACCCGGGCCATCTGGACAGCCCAATCTGGTCGTTGTGATCGGATCCGCCATGGTTAAACAGGACCTGGGTCCACTTTCGTGCGACTCCGGAACTGCGACGCCGCATACCGACCCCACTCGCTTCAGCGACACGCATCCTACCATCGCCTCGTTCCTGAACGAACTATTTGATCGGATCGAGACCATGCGTATGGCTGATGACCAGATCCCGGTCTATGACTGGCTCGGGCTTAAACCCGACGATAGGGAGATTCACATCCCCACGGTCACCCACCTTGTCGGCACCATAGAGTGTCCGGCTGCAGGCTCGTCCCCCCAGCGACCGGAATTAAAAATGGTTTATACCCCAGTCTCCGATCATCGAGACCTCGCTTGCAACCCAGACTCTGGAGCTCGCTCCGGAAACAGACCGGTATCGGTCCCTGATCTATCACATAGTTCGGAGTCCATGATTCCGAACTCTCACTGTGGCGTGGAGTCAAATCTTTTCCCACCCACCTCCCAAGTCGATCACTCAAGCATCGCAGCAGAGCCCAAGTCTTCGGACTTACGGTACGTTAAGCAGTTACCAGGGGAGTCGGTTCATCATTACTGGGCCAGACTCCTCCTCGCTAGAAACAAAGTACGGGGCCTCAGTGATCAAGAGATAATGGCAACCTTTAATCGCAACTGCCATGACCAAGGGATTCTCAACGCCCTGGCTCGTCGGCACATTCGTGACTTCACCGAGCTGTCTGATTTGGTACAAAAATATTGTGCCATGGAAAGTGTTTGGCAGGCCGAACGCTGTTTTCGGAACCAACCTTCACCGAATACCCTAGAGGAGATCGGAAAAAGAGGATACCTCCAAAGTGGCCAGCCAGACTCGAACCCGCCGAAAAGAGAAACAGGCCCCTTTCAGGGGTCAGTACCGTCCTTGATGGACTACTGGATAAACCTTGCCCTATACACTCCGTATTGCTGAACACAGCTCCGACCCACAGCCTTAGAACTTGCTGGGTCGTCAGGCAAATCGCAAAAAGTGGTGAAGCCATCCTTGAGGCACCACCGCCGAACAGGCGCTCCACATCGCCACCAGAATACAACACCGAAGTCCTGACGATCTACGAAACGTTCCCCTCAAGGAACAGGAGGAAAAGAGCTCTTAAAGAACTCGAGCAGATATATCATGTGGCAGCAACAAGTGCATGGGTAGACATACCCATCACCTTCGGAGATACTGACCGACCAGCCATTCTTCCCAGTCATTCACCGGCCGCACTAGTCCTGAACCCCATCATCGATGGCTTCAGGTTACACAAGGTGTTAATCGACGGCGGCACTGGTTTAAACCTGATCTACGAAGATACCCTAGAAAAAATGCAGTTCGACCGATCTCGCATCGCGCATAGCAACACAACTTTCCGGGGAATCATCCCGGGGAAAGAGGCGCGCTGTTCAGGACGCATCGTCCTAGACGTAGTGTTTGGCACGCCCGAAAACTACCGCTCCGAAGAACTCCTCTTCCACATCGTGCCCTTTCCCAGTGGCTACCAAGCCCTGTTGGGACGTGACGCCTTCACAAAATTCTAGGCTATACCACATTACGGGTATATGAAACTTAAGATGCCAAGACCAAACGGGGTGATCACAACAGCTAGTGATCCGAATATAGCCCTCCGGGCCGAAAACAAAACAGCAGCGCTTGCCCTCGAGGCTCTAGATGAGACCTTTGCCGCAGAAGAGCTGACCGCACTTCGGTCAACAGTAGACAAGGACGATGTGATCCTCAGCAAGAGGCCCAAACCCACGTCCTTTAAACCGACAAAGGAAATTGTTAAATTTCAGGTGCACCCGACGGACCCCAACAAGACAGCGTCCATCGGAGCTCAGCTCGATCCCGTAGTAGGCGAAGCGCTGCGAACATTCTTACGAGAAAATTGGGACATCTTCGCCTGGCATCCTTCTGATATGCCCGGCATCCCACGGCGGCTGGCAGAACATAGTCTGAACATCATCGCAGGCTTTAAGCCCGTCAAGCAGACTCTGCGCCGCTTTTCCGAGCCCAAACGACAAGCTATGGGTGAAGAATTAGCTAAATTGCTAGAGGCCGGATTCATTCGGGAAATTAAGCACCCCGAATGGTTGGCAAACCTGGTTATGGTACCAAAGAAAGATAAATCCTGGCAGCTGTGCGTCGACTTTAAAGACCTCAACAAGGCCTGCCCTAAGGACCCTTTCCCCCTACCGCGCATAGACCAGATTATTGACGCCACAGCCGGACACGACTCATTGTGTTTCCTCGACGCTTATTTCGGATACCATCAGATTAAAATGAAGGAATCCGATCAAGCGGCAACCGCATTCATCACCCCTTACTGGGCCATTCTGCTTCAACACGATGCCCTTCGGGCTAAAAAACGCTGGAGCTACGTACCAGCGCATGATCCAGACTTGTCTATCAAAACAAGTCGGTAAAACAGTCGAGGCATACATGGACGACGTGGTAATCAAAACCAAACACGTCAGCCATTTGATCGACAACCTAAGGCAAACCTTTGCCAGCCTACGCGAGTACGATATACGACTCAATCCGGAGAAATGCGTATTCGGAGTTCCCGCTGGTAAATTGCTCGGATTCATCGTCTCCCATAGAGGAATAGAAGCGAATCCGGCTAAGTTCCGCGCCCTATCGGAACTTGCAATTCCCACAGAGCTAAAGCACGTCCAGAGGTTGGCTGGTTGCGTGGCGGCATTAAGCCGCTTTATCTCCCGCCTCGGGGAAAAGGCTTTACCGCTCTACAGACTGCTGAAACGGACCAACAATTTCGAGTGGACCGATGAGGCAGCGGTTGCGTTAGAAGAAATCAAAATACTACTGGCAAGCAATCCCATACTCACAGCACCAGGCGCTGGTGAACCCATGCTACTATACATATCGGCTACCAATCAAGTCGTTAGCGCGGTGCTCGTCGTCGAACGAGAGGAGGAGGGACACAAATTCCGGATACAGAAACCGGTCTGTTATGTGTCAGAAGTACTAACGCAGTGCAAGTCCAGATACCCGCACTACCAGAAGATAGCCTATACAGTATTTATGGCATCATGGAAACTCGGGCACTACTTTCAAGAGTGCTCGGTCACGGTGGCATCCGAAGTACCCCTGAACGATATAATCAACAACAGGGACGCCACCGGCCGAATAGCTAAATGGGCTATCGAGCTCCTTCCCTTGGAAATCGCCTACAAGCCAAGACGAGCTATCAAGTCTCAGGTGTTGGCAGATTTCCTCGCTGAATGGATAGAGGCCGAGCTCCCAAGGGAATATAGTACATACTCCCATTGGACAATGTACTTCGATGGATCTAAAACTTTGGCCGGACTGGGGGCTGGAGTTATCCTCACATCCCCCATAGGCGACAATGTCCGATACGTGTTGCAGATCATGTATGCCGACTCCAACAATGCAGCCGAATATGAAGCACTACTACACGGTCTTCGGATGGCAGCATCAATGGGCATACGCCGGCTGGAAGTACGGGGAGACTCCAACTTGGCCATCTCCCAAATCAACGGCGAATTCGATGCCAAAAACCCGAAGATGGCGGCATACAGAAACGCTGTCCTCAAGATATCCGCACGGTTCGAGGGGCTGGAATTTCACCACGTCGCTAGAGACAACAACCAAGCCACCGACATACTGGCTCGCCTGGGGGCCAAACGCGACCCTGTCCCAAAAAACACTTTCAACGGCTCTTTAAGCCATCCGTGGTTTGGCAGGACGATCATAAGGGCGCCGATCTAACCAGTGCAGACGAGGTTGTTCCCCCTATAAATGAACCAGACGATCAAATCATCGGCGGCTCCATAATGGACGAAACGCCCTCGGCTCATGAGGTCATGGCAGTAATCGCGCCATGGACCGAGCCCTTCCTCGCCTACCTTCTTTGCAAAGAACTCCCCGACGATCAGACGGAGGCGCGGCGCATAGTTCAGCGCTCCAAAGCCTACAAGGTACACGAGGGTGAGTTATACTAGAAGAGCACCACCGGAATATTACAACGGTGCATATCTGAGGAAGAAGGGCGGCAGCTCTTAGCCGAAGTCCACGCAGGGATGGGTGGTCATCATGCCGCAGCAAGAGCCTTAGTAAGCAAGGCCTTCCGGGCTGGTTTTTTCTGGCCCACAGCTCGGGCGGATGCCCAGTCACTTGTTAAATATTGCGTGGGGTGTCAACTTTTTGCAAATCAAAGTCACATGCCCCCAACAGCTCTTCGAACTATTCCGATTACCTGGCCCTTCGCGGTCTGGGGGTTGGATATGGTCGGACCACTTAAAGGGGGGACCAAGAAGAATAAATACCTACTGGTCATGGTTGACAAGTTCACCAAATGGATAGAGGCAAAGCCTGTCAAATCAGCCAAGTCCGGACCAGTAATCGACTTTATATCCGGCGTGATACACCGTTACGGTGTTCCACACAGTATAATAACTGACAACGGATCCAATTTCACGGCCCAAGAGGTCAAAGACTGGTGCGCAAAGATGGGCATCAAGCTCGATTACGCATCGGTTTATCATGTGCAGACCAATGGACAAGTCGAACGAGCAAACGGCCTCATTATGAGCGGCATTAAGCCACGTTTGGTCCGGTCTCTTCATGAGTCCGACTGTCATTGGGTTGAGGAGCTCGACTCCGTTCTATGGGGCCTGCGCACCACCCCGAATAGATCAACGGGATACACACCGTTCTTCATGGTCTATGGGGCAGAAGCAGTCCTCCCCTGCGACATTATTCACGACGCGCCACGGGTGCGCATGTACGAGGAAAGGGAGGCCGAGTTAGATCGGCAGGCCAACCTGGACGCCCTAGAAGGAGAGCACGACATAGCTCGTGCTCGCTCCACTTTTTACCAACAGCAGGCTCGACGTTACCAGAGTAGGGAGGTCAGGGCAAAGGCGTACAACGTGGGTGAGCTCGTCTTACGACTTCCGGAGAAGCTGAAGCATGAACTCAACCCCAAATGGGAGGGGCCCTTCATAATCGACAAAGTACTCGCGGGAGGGGCTTACCGTCTTCGAAATCCGTCGGATAACTGCCTTGAACCAAACCCATGGAACGCAGCTCGTCTTCGGCGCTTCTACGGATAAACCGGTGTCGTCACACTCTTTACCCTTTATTTCCCTTTTCTTTCTCCTTCTTTATTTTCTACTTTCCCTCCCACCTTAATTTTTGGCAGGATTGAATTATTTCCTTTTTCTATGCTCGGCTCAATCGATCTTGTACTAAGATTTTCGGCCTACACCCTTAAGTGTTAAATCCGAACACAGCAACTGGGGGCTTCTTTCCGAAGCCAATGTTTTATATTATAAGCACTTATTCACATTTATTGTGTACGCACGTTTCCCTTGTCGTTTCTAAGCCATCATATGCATCAATTTGAACTAAGACTTTGCCAAGCTGGGTTGCCTCGCTCCTGTGGTTACCCTCTACGTTCCCGATTGTTCGACTAGAGGGTAAAGGGAGCACCTCTGCGATTGTTACGACCGGGTCATCCGGATACGTACCTCAGACGGGTGAAGCCAAAAACTAGTTATCTTCAGCAGACAATTGACTGGCTACGACGGAGTCAACTAATAAGACTATGGTCGTCATGACCATTACTCGGGCTTCTTCTCTTACAAAAGCCCTTAGTCGCATACTAACAGTATACGGCCTTCTACCTGCGATTTACGTAGCACCCTGAAGAAAGGTATCGATAGAGGTACAATTTTCTTCGGAAGATGTTTCTTACGCTAAGCAGTAATATAACATATCTCCCTGTGTGCTTTCTGTCTGTTCGCACCACATGGCCGGATTGCCTGGTTCCCCGAACATAATTCACTCCCCTAGGGTGATAATTTCCAAGGAACACTCCCAAGCTCTTAGCGCGGGAGGCCGAAGCCGATGGCCGGTTAAGACAAAGTTTACAACGCAGATGGAGCAATTCACCGATTATTAGTACATAGTTACATATAATCATACATCTGGCTACCGATCGAGATTGTCGATTATGGTGTCCAGGGAGCAATCTTCTTGTGAGAGACGGGCAGCAGGCATCACCTGGTCGTATACCAGGTGGAGCGGCACTTCTTGTCCATCTGACCCTACTGGCCCAACCTGAGCCATACGCTCGGGGTTAAGTCCGGTATAGCGGGTCTTGATCATCGCCCACGCCTCTCTTGCTCCCTCTCGACAAGCCGATGTCTTCCACAGCTCGAACCTACTTCGGGCTCCCTTGAACCAATCGACTAGTTTGGTCATCCCCTCCGGAGGTTTCTCGGCGGGCCACAATGCTTTCACCATGCTCTTCATGGCCTTCCGAGCCCGCTCATGAAGGGTGGACAGCTCTTTCAGAAGGCTTCCCTGGTAGGATCCGATCTCTTCTTCGGGTCGCCCAGACAGGAGACCTGTACATGAGTCACGGCATGCGTATTATGCTTCATTCATAGGAAATACCTTCTGATGTTAGAATCACACTTACCGAACATGCCCCTCTGTAATTTCTGGTTCTCTCCTTGGGCCTGGGCCAATTGAGTCTTTAAGCTCTCAATTTCTTCGGCCTGCTGTTTGTTCTCCTCCTTAAGGCGGTTCTTCTCTTCCAGGTGTCGTTGCAAAACACGACAGCCAGCCTCCTGCTGGGACTCGGCATATCGCTGAGATTCTCGGGCTACATCCAAATCTCTTTGTAATTGCCCTATTGATTCAGCTGCTACATAGTACCCTCGCGTCAGCATGGGAATATACTAAGATCGGCAGAACAGATATCCTCACCATGTGCCTCCCGAGTAAAGCTCTTCACTTGCTCCAATTCGGCCTTTACAGATTCGACCTGTGTTTGGCTGGCTTCCAGTTCCTTGGCCAGTTGCTCGCTCTGTTGCTTCGAGGCCTGCATTAGCAGTAATACAATACAGGGATCCTTAATTCGGTTGTGCCGACCAATTTAAGGCTCGGGGGCTACTGGGTTTACGCGAGTGTTCGGACTCTAATAACCGACTACTCACCTGCAGGCTGGACGATATCAATTTCATGGCCTCCCTGAACCCAGCTCGGGCAGCTCCGATGTGCGTGTCCACCGTGCGCAGAGCACTGAACTCTTGTTCGGAGAAGGCTGGGTGACGCAGGGCTTCTCGTCTCCGCCGATGATGCATAGTGCTTCCAACCTCGGATTTGGTGACGGATATGGCGTCACCGGAATCAGCTGGAGCTGGATTTACCACGGGAACCTCCGTAGCAGGTTTAGCATGAGCGGAAGGCCTGGCATCTTGAGCACCGCCGGACATCCTGGCAACATCCTCGGCGGGGGACGGCCGAACTCTTTGCCTGAATATTTCAACATGAGGTCTCTTGTGAGGCTTTATCAATTATGGTAATAAATCAAACGGTCGAGCAAAATACCTTTGAGATGAACCTGTAGGCGGGCTCGACCCCGCGACCGGCTCATTTGTCGGACCCTTGTTGTTTTCCGGCCCGGGCACTGCCGCCGTTGCCGATGTATGTCGCGCGGATCTACGGTGCTTGGGGGTAGGAGCCATCGCGTTTGGGTCGTTGGAGGATACTTGCCTTTTGCGGGACGAGTTTTTCTTCTTCTTGCCTATCGCAGGGGAAGGGAAGGATCCGGGGTAATCGGCTATGATAGCCACCTTGGAACCGTCAAGGCCCTCTTGGTAGAAAACCCCGTCTTCGAGCTCGATCGACAGATTCGGATCATCATGAAAGCCCGGATCATCGTCATGGGAATAGTCCTCGGGCTGGAGGGCCGGACAGTTAACTATCTCGATGAAGCCCCTCCATTCCTGTTCACATAAAGTTAAACGGCTTCGGTAAAAAAAGGGACAAATTGAAAACCCGAATTGTGGTCACGGGGTTGAAAGGCTCACCCATTCGATGGGATTGTGGCTTGAGTATCCCTCCTTGGTCAACCGCCGAATAAAATCTTCTTGCTCCCCCTTGTATAGGTCGGCAAGAGCGGCGGCTAATGCTGTTGGATCGGCAGGGCCCAGTCTTCGGGAGCGAGTAGTGTCGCTTGTCCCGTTGTAACACCACATGGGGTGTATCCTCTGTTGAAGGGGTTGGACGCACCGGGTGATGGCGGCGGCCATGATGTCTATCATGGTCAGCTTGTGATGGGCTAGTACCCTCACCCGGGCTGCTAAGCGCTGCACTTCAATGCTGTCCTCTTGAGACAGGCTCTTCGGGCGCCAGTTGTACCTTTTATTCAAAGGGGCGTCGGAATACTCGGGCAAACCCCTCCGAGCTGGATCGAATAGGGGGACGTCCTCGATGTAGAACCATTCCGAAGACCATTCTTCGGACTCCTTCGGTATCCCCACGGGATATCCCATCCCCGCTATGCGGCATACTTCGGCTCCACTGACCTCGAAAATTGTCTTGTCTCGAGTCCGAGGGACGAGGCAGAAGTACTTCCTCCACAATTCGAAGTGTGCCTCGCAGCCCAGGAACATCTCGCAAAGGGCGACGAAGCCCGAGATGTGCAGAATAGACTCTGGGGTGAGGTGGTGGAGCTGGATTCCGTAAAACACCAGTAACGCTCTCAAGAACGGATGAATGGGAAACCCGAGACCCCGCAGGAGAAAGGGCACAAAACATACACGCTCCCCCCTTTTGTGGATTGGGGAAATTCTTCGCGAGGGCCTCGTCGTTGAGTGAAGACAAACCGGCGCGGATAACTGCCAGATTCGAGGAGGGAAGGTACCCTTGGGTCTCGAGGTCGCGTAGTCGAAGGAGGGACACGGAGCAGCTTGTCCAGTCCCCGGGACGGGAGCCGTAAGGGTGCGAGGAAGAACTGGGGGCGCTCGCCATGTTTTGGTGGTGATCTTTCGCCGGAAGCTTTTTCCGATGGAAAAGAAGAAGATATGGTTTGGGCCATGATTCAGTTTGTTTAAATGGGTGGTGCCTCCTTCGAGGGAGGGGTAGTTTTTTAAAAATCTACTGAACCCCTTGTCTCCCCACGATGTGCAAAAATCAAAAAACGCTATTACGATGGACCCAGCAAGCCCGTGACGTTTGGGATTTCACCGATGACAGGATGGTTGCTGAACTAGAAGGGATGAAGGGACTCGCCTCGCAAGCCGAAGACTTTGGCGCACAAGATTGTTTGCATATACCTCGGCGTTGGAGGCTAGTCCGGGGGCTACTGAGGGAGTCCTGGTTTAAGGGGTCCTCGGATAGCCGACCTATTTCTCATGGGCCGGACTATGTGGGCCACTGGATGAGCATTGGGTGATCAAGGGCCCCATCGCCAAGGTGGAAGTTTCAAGGAGCCATGGCGTGTCCTCCAAGTTGTCGACAGTAGATAGGCATGTTTTTCCCTTTGATGTGCAACCGATTATGTGTAAGCCCTAGGTACCCTCGGCATCTATATAAGCCGGAGGGTTTTAGGTTGTAGAAGGAGAGAGAACTCATCTAGGGTTTAGCTATTCGATCTCGAGGTAGATCAACTCTGTAACCCCTATACCATCAATATAATCAAGCAGGACGTAGGGTATTGCCTCCATAGGAGGGCCCGAACCTGGGTAAACATCGTCTCCTTCGTCTCCTGTTACCATCGATTCTAGTCTCACGGCTCGGGACCCCCTACCCGAGATCCGCCGGTTTTGACACCGACACCGAGGGGACTCCACCATCATCTACCAGGTTCCTAATCACAAATCTCATCTCCTTGCAATTACATTATTTGCCATTTGCCTGTCGTTTTCCTCTCCCCCAGTTCACCAATTTGCCGTTTTATTTGCCTTCTTTTTCGTTTGCCCTTTTTCTTGCCGGATTTCTTCCTTGCTTGCAATCTTGTTTGCGTAGTCACGATGACTCAAGAGAACACCAAGTTGTGTGTTTTTTCCAATACTAATAACAATGATTTTATTAGTACACCTATTGCTCCTCCCACCACTAGTGCGGAGTCTTGTGATATTAATGCCGCTTTGTTGAATCTTGTCATGAAAGATCAATTTGCCGGTACTCCTAATGAGGATGCCGCGTCCCATCTAAACACGTTCGTAGAATTGTGTGATATGCAAAAGAAAAAAGATGTTGACAATGATATTGTTAAGTTTAAACTATTTCCTTTTTCCTTGCGGGATCGTGCAAAATTTTGGTTTTCCTCTTTGCCTTGCAATAGTATCGATTCTTGGAATAAGTGCAAAGATGCTTTTATCACTAAGTATTTTCCGCCCACGAAAATTATTTCCCTTAGGACGCAAATCATGAATTTTAAGCAACTTGAGCATGAACATGTTGCACAATCATGGGAAAGATTGAAGTTGATGCTAAGAAATTGTCCTACTCATGGTTTAAATCTTTGGATGATCATACAAAAAAATTATGCGGGATTGAATTTTGTCTCTAGAAATCTTTTAGATTCCGCCGCGGGTGGTACCTTTATGGAGATTACTTTGGGTGAAGCTACTAAATTTCTAGATAATATCATGGCTAATTATTCTCAATGGCATACCGAAAGAGCACCTACTAGTAAAAAAGTTAATTTGGTAGAGGAAATTAGTACTTTGAGTGATAAAGTTGATGCTTTGATGAAAATGGTTGCTAGTAAAAATTATCCTATTGATCTTAATGATGTGCCTTTGTCTACCTTGATTGAGCAAAATAGTGATTCCGTAGATGTGAATTTTGCCTCTCGAAACAATTTCAATAACAATGCTTATAGATGTAATTTTAATCCTAGGCCTTTTCCTGGAAATTCCTCTAATAATTATGGTAATTCCTATGGTAATTCTTCTTACAATAATAATAGGAACACCTCTGATCTTGAGAGTAATATTAAAGAATTTATCAATGCGCAAAAGGCTTTCAATACTACCATAGAGGAAAAGTTGAATAAGATTGATGATATGTCTAGAAGCATTGATATAATTTCTCATGATGTTGAAAATCTCAAGTTGAAAGCTTTTGTGCCTAAGATTGATGAATCTATTAAAGCTTTATATGTCTCTATGGATGAAAGTAATAAAAGAACCGCTATGCTTAGAGCTAAAAGAGAAATCTTAGAAAAATCGTTTTCTAGTGATTGCATTCGTAAAAAAGATGAAGATCTTAAAGTGATTGGTGTTTCTTCTATTGATTCCTTGTTTAGTAATATTAAAATTGACAATGAAGGGACTGAAGTAGAGTCAACTTTAGCTACAAGGCGTCCCAATAATTTGGAGGGTGAAAATCTTGATGAAAATTTTGCTAAAAGTGGGTTTGAAGAGGTCAAAACTTTAACTAGTGATGTGCCCACTATCTTGGATTGCAAAGACTTTAATTACGATAGTTGCTCTTTGATTGAGTGTATTTCTTTGTTGCAATCCATGTTGAATTCACCCCATGCTTATGAGCAAAATAAAGCTTTTACTAAACATAGCATTGATGCCATGATGAAATCTTTTGAAGAACAGTTGGAGTTGGAGATTTCTATTCCTAGAAAATTACATGATGAGTGGGAACCTACCATTAAGTTCAATATTAAAAATTATGAATGCTTTGCTTTGTGTGATTTGGGTGCTAGTGTTTCCACGATTCCAAAATCTCTATGTGATGTGCTTGGTCTTACCAATATTGAAGAATGTTCTCTTAATTTGCACTTTGCGGATTCTACTATTAAAAAGCCTTTGGGAAGAATTAATGATGTTCTTATTCTTGCAAATAGGAACTATGTGCCTATTGATTTTATAGTTCTTGATATTTATTGCAATCCGTCTTGTCCCATTATACTTGGTAGACCGTTTTTACGCACTATAGGTGACGTGATTGATATGAAAGAAGGCAATATTCGTTTTCAATTTCCCTTGAGAAAGGGTATGAAACACTTCCCTAGAACAAGAATTAAACCACCATATGAATCAATCATGAGGGCATCCTATGGATCCAAAACCAAAGATGACAATACTTGAATCTATCCATTATACTTGAAATTTTAACACAGTGTTTCTATACGAATTTATTACGTTTTCCTAATTTTTCAGAATTTTTAGAGTTACATAAGTATGGGTAGAGTACATATTACTACAGACTGTTCTGTTTAAGACAGATTCTGTTTTCGTTGCATTGTGTGCTTGTTTTGATGAATCTATGGGTTATATTGAAGGGTATGAGCCATGGTAAAGTTAAAATACAGTAGGTATAATGCAATAATAAAATATGAATGGGTTTTCAACAGTACCTAAAGTAGTGATATGCTTTCTTATACTAACGGATCTCACGAAGATTTTGTTGAGTTTTGTGTGATTGAAGTTTTCAAGTTTTGGGTGAGATCATGATGGATGAAGGAATAAGGAGTGATAAAAGCCTAAGCTTGGGGATGCTACCGCACCCCCAAGATATATCCAAAGAGAAACAAGCAACTAAGCTTGGGGATGCCCCCGAGTGGCATCCCCTCTTTCTTCTAACGACCATCGGTATTTTACTTGGAGCTATATTTATATTCGTCACATATCATGAGTTTTGCTTGGAGCGTCTTGTATCTTTGCTTGCTTTGTTTGTTAGTTTTTCCTTTGTATCCTTGCTGGACACTCCTATTTGAGAAAGCCAAAATCATTCTATGATTTTTTAGAGTTGCTCCATGTGCTTCACTTAAACTTTTTGAGCTATAGAATTGCTCTAGTGCTTCACTTATATCTTTTTGAGCACGGTGTGCTTGGAAAATTTTGTAGAAATACTCTCATGCTTCACTTAGATTAATTTGAGAGTTAGTAAATTTTGAAGAAATCCTCTCATGCTTCACTTATACCTTTTTGAGAGATGAAATCTTTATGCTCATGTGCTTCACTTAAATTTGTTTGAGCTTGCCAAAAAGCAATGGCAATATATGAAACTAGTCCCAAAGTGATAGATATCCAAGGAGGATATAATAAAAACTTTCATGAAGATCATTGGACAAATTAAACTTGATTCCTTGTAATAGTTTTGAAACATGATGATAGTAATATGTGAGTCATGTTAGTGAGTAATTATGCTTAGTAGGAATATTGGTGTTAAGGTTTGTGACTCCCTATGCATGCACGAAAGTCAATAGTTATGCAATGAAGTTACATCCTACTTGTGGTGCATTATTTGGTGTTAGTTATGTTCAATGCTCACTTATGTGAATTTTCGTTTCTTGGTTTGGTTGCCTCTCAATCTATTTGCTAGCCTCCATTTGTAATAAGTAGAAATACTACTTGTGCATCCAAAATACTTAAACCAAGTTTTGCCTTATGAGTCCACCATACCTACCTATATGCGGTATTTCCATGCCGTTCCAAGCAAATTTGTATGTGCCATCTCTAAATTTTCAAAATAAATTTTCTCTTTTGTGTGCCCGTACCGCTCATGAAACGGTGGGGAGTCACCAATATTTTTCCATGCTAGATGTGTTATTCTCAAGATGAGTGTTTATTCACTTGTCATTGCATGAGAGTGCGGCGGTAATAGGGATGCCCATTCCCGAAATGAAAAAGAAAAAAAATATTTACCTTATGTTGTCAAATAATAAATTCCTTGGAAAGTGTTCGTATGGAAGGCAACCGTGGATACGGCCCGCCATGGAAAGTGAAAGTTTGGTGGAAAAAGGAATAAATATCTAGCATGAAAAGTATTGTGAGATACTTTGTCGTTTTCGTTGACAGGAAAAGCATGCCACCCAAAATATTTTTTCTCTTTCAATTTAAAAACTTGAGCTCTGGCACCTCTACAAATCCCTACTTCCCTCAGTGAAGGGCCTATCTATTTACTTTATGCAATTTTTATTTTTGCTTTGAGTCTCCATCTTCTCTTATAAGCACCAACTAGGGGGCACTATGATCGTACTTGAGCATTGGGCATAGCTAATATTTGAGTGTGTTTCATGAATGGATCAATGATTGAGCATGATGGGCTAGGGATAACTTTCTTTAGTGTTGATATTTTGAAAGACATGGTTGCTTGTTGACATGCTTGAGTATTGAAGTCATTATGTTAAAACTAGACTATTGCTTTGAATCATTATAAGTCCAAATGTCCACGCTATACAAAAGAAAAGAATGTGATGAACATGTTAGGCAGCATTCCACATCAAAAATTCTGTTTTTATCATTTACCTACTCGAGGACGAGTAGGAATTAAGCTTGGGGATGCTGATACGTCTCCAACGTATCTATAATTTTTGCTTGTTCCATGCTGTTATATTATCATTCTTGGATGTTTTACAATCATTTTATAACAACTTTATATCATTTTTTGGGACTAACCTATTGACATAGTGTCAAAGTGTCAGTTGCTGTTTTTGCTTGTTTTTTACTTCGCAAAAAATCAATACCAATCGGAGTCCAATCGCGACGAAACTTTTTGGAGATTTTTTCAGGACCAGAAGACACCCAGTGGGCGAAAGAACTACCGGAGAGGTGGGCCGTGGAGACCACAACCCACCAGGGCGCGCCAGGGGGGCCCCGGCGTGCCCTGATGGGTTGTGCCCTCCTCGGCCCCCTTCCACACCGCCTCTGATGCCTATAAATTCCCAAATATTCCAAAAACCCTAGGGGTGTCGACGAAACACAATTCCAGCCGCCGCAAGTTCCAGAACCGCGAGATCCAATCTAAACACCATCACGGAGGGGTTCATCTTCCTCATAGGTGCCTCTCCGATGATGCGTGAGTAGTCCACCATAGACCTATGGGTCCGTAGGCAGTAGCTAGATGGCTTCTTCTCTCTCTCTTATGATTCTCAATACAATGGTCTCTTGGAGATCTATTTGATGTAAACTTTTGCGGTGTGTTTGTTGGGATCCGATGAATTTTGAGTTCATGATCAGTTTCTATCCATGAATATTATTTGAGTCTTCTTTGATCTCTTATATGCATGATTACTTATAGCCTCGTATTTCTTCTCCAAATCTTTGGTTTAGTTAGGCCGACTAGATCGATTTTTCTTGCCATGGGAAGAGGTGCTTTGTGATGGGTTTGATCTTGCGGTGTTCTTTCCCAGTGACAGAAGGGGCAGCAAGACACACATGTATCGTTGCTATTAAGGATAACAAGATGGGGTCTATTCCTACATGAATAGATCTTGTCTACATCATGTCATCGTTCTTATTGCATTACTTCGTTTTTCCATGAACTTAATACACTAGATGCATGCTGGATAGTGGTCGATGTGTGGAGTAATAGAGGTAGATGCAGGTAGGAGTCGGTCTATCTATCTTGGACGTGATGCCTATATAATGATCATCGCCTTGGATATCATCATGACTATTCGATTTTCTATCAATTGCCCAACAGTAATTTGTTCAACCACCATGTGCTATACTCATGAGAGAAGCCACTAGTGAACCCTACGGCCCCCGGGTCTACTTTTCCATCATGTTGCTTTCCGATCTACGTTTTTCCAATCTTTGTTTTCAGAGAGATCTATCTGTGTTCTTGAGAGATCTATCTCTCCTATCTATCACTACCTAATCTATCTTATTACCGTAGAGAGATTGACAACCTCTCTTTCGCGTCGGGTTGCAAGTATTTGTTGTTTGTGTGCAGGTACTGCTTATTGGGTGGTGGTGATCCTCCTACTAGTTCGATAACCTTGGTTTCATAACTGAGGGAAATACTTACCGTCGTTGTGCTGCATCATCCCTTCCTCTTTGGGGAAATACCGACGCAGTCTCAAGCCACGTTAGATGACGGTCGGCGTGGCCGTGGTGGATGCCGCCAGATGGGCGGGCGCACAGTACAAATGGTGTCGTGGCTACGTGATATCTACTATGCAACTTTATTGTTGTCGACTTTGTTGGGCCTCCAAGCGCAGAATTTTGTAGGACAGTAGCAATTTTCCCTCAAGTGGATGACCTAAGGTTTATAAATCCGTGGGAGGTGTAGGATGAAGATGGTCTCTCTCAGTCAACCCTGCAATCAAATACAAGAAATCTCTTGTGTCCCCAACACACACAATACAATGGTAAATTGTATAGGTGCACTAGTTCGGTGAAGAGATGGTAATACATGTGCAATATGGATAGTAGATATATGTTTTTGTAATCTGAAAATATAAAAACAGCAAGGAAATAAATAGGAAAGAGCGAGCAAAACGGTATATTAATGCTTGGAAACAAGGCCTAGGGTTCATACTTTCACTAGTGCAATCTCTCAACAATGCTAACATAGTTGAATCATATGATCATCCCTCAACGTGAAACAAAGAATCATTCCAAAGTTCATATCTAGCGGAGAATATAAGATGAAATTGGTGTAGGTAGTAGAACCACCTCAAAGTTATTCTTTCCGATCAATCTTTTGGGCTATTCCTGTAAATGTCACAAACAGCCCTAGCGTTCGTACTAGACCAACACCAATGATACATATCAATCAACCATAATGTCACCTAGATACTCCAATGCCACCTCAAGTATCCGTCTGTAAATTATGCGACATGCATCAAACAATTTCAGATCTATCGTATTCAATCCAACACAAAGAACTTCAAGGAGCACCCCAAGATTTTTATCGGAGAACATAGTATGAAAACATGCAATCAACCCCTATGCATAGATCCCCAAGGTCACCGGAATCCGCAAGTTGATGCCTCAACATATATCAAGTGAATCAATAGAATACCCCAATGTCACTACGGGTATCCCACGCAAGACGTACATCAAGTGTTCTCAAACCAAAATATTCAATCCAACATAACGAGATCTCAAAGGGAAAGATTCAATTCATCACAACATGATAACAAGGGACAAACATAATATGATCCAACTATATTAACAAAGCCCGTGATACATCAAGATCGTGCCATCTCAAGAACACGAGAGTGAGAGAGATTGAACACATAGCTACTGGTACATACGCTCAGCCCCGAGAGTGAACTACTCCCTCCTCGTCATGGCCTCCGCCGGGATGATGAAGATGGCCGCCGGATGATGATTTGCCTCTCCGACAGGGTACTGGAACCTCTCCAAATTGGTTTTTCGTCGATACAGAGAGTTGCGGCAACGGAACGGAGAGTCTCTATTTATTTCTGGGGTTTCTGGGATTTATAGGATTTTTTAGCGGTGGAATCACGCGCACCGGAGCTATGTGGGCCCCACCACATATCAGGGCGTGGCCAAGGGGGGCGCCCTGATGGCTTGTTGCTCACGGGTGGCTCCCCTCCGGTGGTTCTTAGCTCCAATATGGCTTTTTTCCTCCAGAAAAAATCACCAAAAAGTTTCGGGCGATTCCGAGAACTTTTCATTTTCTGCACAAAAACAACACCACGGTAATTCTGCTGAAAACAGCGTCAGTCTGGGTTAGTTCTAAATATATCATATAAAGTGCATCAAAACCATATAAAAGTATTGTAAACATAGGCAATCATGGCATGAATACTTCATAAATTATCGATACGTTGGAGACGTATCAGCATCCTCAAGCTTAATTCCCGGTCGTCCTCGAGTAGGTAAATGATAAAAGAAATAATTTAGAAGTGTGAATGCTAGCATAATATATGAGTTTGATCATTGATAATTTCAGTCACTTTTCTAGCATCATAACCAGCAACTTTTCTCATAAAAAATCATCATGGTAGATTAGCAATCAATTCACATGTCATGGTTCAAACAATTCATTCACTTGAAACTTAACAATCTATGTTCTTGGTCACCGAACAATTTCAATGCATCATCAAGTCTAGTAAGAGCTCCACGTACTTAATTATCATATAGTCTTTTATGATTGCTAATAGTCAAGGCATATTTTTAGAACAAACAACATCCATCGAACACATAGAAAGATAGGGGCTTAATGTGTCGCCTCCCAACATATTTATCATGAAGATAATTGTCAACAATAATGAATCATGATCAAATATATTTGACTGGATATATATGTTTGGATCTTTCCCCACCACATGATGCTTTCGAACTAATAGACTGAGGTTGGAATAAGAAGTTGACTCAACATGAATAGGAAATAGCATGAAAGTAAATAGATTGTCCTTTCGCAGAGGGAAGTAGGGATTTGCATAGGTGCCAAAGCTCATTGTTTAAAACAGAGATGAATATGTAATTTTGAGTGGTGTGCTTTTCCTGTCAATGTCACAACAGAGTTTTCAATATCTTCCATGCTAATCACATTATTGGCAGTTCCCGAAAAGAATTGAAATTTTACTCCCCCTCCACCATTCAAACACATTCCATGGCTGGCCGAATCCACGGTTGCCCTCTAAACAATCAATTTTCTAGGGGGAGTTTTTGTTTATTTATTTTTGTATTATGCAGGACTGGGCATCCTTTTTACCAGCCTCTCTCGTGCAATGACAAGTGAATAAACATTCATCTTGAGAATAACTCGCTTAGCATGGAAGATAATGACCGCCCCCATCGCTCCATGAGCGGTACGAGCACACAAAACGGATGTTTATTTGAATGTTTTGAGGTGGCACATGCAAACTTACTTGGAATGGCAGTGAAATACCATATATAGCTAGGTATGGTGGACTCTCATGGAAGAAACTTGGTTCAAGGATTTGGATCCACAAGTAGTATCTCTACTTAGTACCAAGTTTTGGCTAACAAAAGGTTCTAAACAAGCATCACATGTTAGAGGATCCATGACAATATAATTGCTACGTGAATATAAACGAAAATAACCATTACGTTGTCTTCCTTGTCCAACGTCAACTACTTGATAAAGTTTGAAAATAATTAATGGGGGTTCACAATCATAGAAGATGTCTAGTGTATTTATATGTGAAACCTCTCTTCCTTCAATATTCTTTCATGAATTGTTTAAATGACCAATGCTATGTTTGCTAACTTCCAATAAATTTTACCGCTTATACTCCTAGTATGTGAATTCACTACTCCCAATGGGATAAGCATATGAAGCATATATAATTTCACATTTATGACATTCAATTCATTCAACGTTTACTATCAGGATATAAGTGAAGCACAAGAGTTAATTTCGAACTACTCTCCAAAGATATAAGTGAAGATCAATGAGTAGTCAAACAATAAAGTAGCTATGTGAGGACTCTATCTCTCTCAATAAAGATTTTCAGATCTGAGTATTTTATTCAAGCAGCGATCAAAACAAAAATAGCACTCCAAGAATAGCACATATCATGTGAACGAATAAAAATTTAAGCTCAACATAGGCTAACGGATAGTTGACAAAGAGAGGTGGGATGCGTAGCATCCCCAAGCTTAGATGCTTGAGACTTCTTGTAATATTTACTTGGGGTGCCTTGGGCATCCCCAAGCTTGAGCTTTTGTATCTCTTTCAATCCTCTCATATCCCGGTTTCACCTAAGTCTCAAAAATTTCATCCACAAAAAACGTGAAAAGAACTCGTGAGATTGGTTAGTGCACATAATAATAAATCAACTCTTTATGTACTGCCAAGACAAGTTGCATAATAATTTTCAAACATTATATATTGTATACTATCATTTCCACAGTTTATATCTACTAATATAAGTCATGGAAACTATAAGAGAAGTAGATAACAAAACTATGACAGCAATCTGTCTAAACAGGACAGTCTGTAGCAATTAATTTACAAAGTGCACTTCTGTATCTCTAAAAATTATGAAACTTTAGTACATGATAAATAATTTATATGAAAATACTGTGTAAAAATTTCCGAAACTTTCCACGTTCCAGTAAAATATGAAAATTCAAACACTACAGCAAACGTTTCTGTTTTTACACAGCACACATCAAACATGCAATTCAAGCATCCTAAAGGCAATTCTTGGAAATTTTTATTGAAAAACAAAATTATAAATAACATATAACAAAGAAGAACAGAATAAAATGACGCTCCAATCAAAACACATATTATGTGACAAACAAAAATATAGCTCTAAGTAAGATATACCAATAGTGTTGAGGACGAAAAAGGGGATGCCTTCCGGGGCATCCCCAAGCTGAGGCGCTTGAGTCTTCCTTGGATATTACCTTGGTGGTGCCTTGGTCATACCCAAGCTTATCTTCTTGTCACTACGTATTCTGCTCATATCGGTGTCTCACCCAAAACTTGAAAACTTCAATCACACAAAACTTAACGGAACTTCGTGAGATGGGTTAGTGTAATAAATAAAGATTATTCACTTAGGTACTGTCAAGACAAGATTCATAATTATTCTCACATAATACCTACTGTATTCTACCATTCACATAATTTATATCACTGAATATAAGCTATGGGAACACTAAAACAAGCAAACTATGCATGCAAAACAGAATCTTTCAAAAACAGAACAGTCTGTGAAGACCTGTAGTATAACTATACTTACCTGTCTCTAAACATTATGAAAAATTATGACAACTTAAATAATTTGCGTATAAATACTGTGTAAAAATTTCAGAATTTTTTGACGCTCCATTAAAATCAGAGAAATTCTTTACTGGAGGCAAAAGTTTCTGTTTTTGCACAGAATCGAATCAACAAGTATCCATACTATCCCAAAGGCTTTACTTGGCACATTATTGAAATAAAATACACAAAACATGGTTACTAGAGTATCTTAATCATGTGAACACACAAAAATAGAAAGTAAAAGTGTTGGGTTGTCTCCCAACAAGCACTTTGCTTTAAAGCCTTTTAGCTAGGCATGATGATTTCAGTGATGCTCACATAGGAATAATATTTGAAACATGCAAAAGAGCATCATGAATCTCATGGCAAGCACATTTAAGACTAACCCACTTC
Organism: Elymus sibiricus; assembly: GCA_039707655.1. Taxonomy (NCBI): domain Eukaryota; kingdom Viridiplantae; phylum Streptophyta; class Magnoliopsida; order Poales; family Poaceae; genus Elymus; species Elymus sibiricus. The sequence goes on from CM077671.1 coordinate 386,758,018, forward strand.
CTATGCATAGGGATTTTTTGAGCAAACAATTTATGGTAGCAAGAATCAATTAGCATAGGAAGGCAAAATAAGCATAACTTTAAAACTTTGAACACGTAGAGAGGAAACTTGATATTATTGCAATTCCTACAAGCATATGTTCCTCCCTCATAATAAATTTCAGTAGCATCATGAAGGAATTCCACAATATAACTATCACATAAATCATTCTTTTCATGATGCATGAGCATTTTCATTACTCTCCACATAAGCAAATTCCTTTTCATCCATGGTAGTGGGAGCAAACTCAACAAAATAACTATCATGAGACACTTGATTGACATAACCACATTCAATATTAAAATCATGATGACAAGTTTCATGGTTAATATCACTCTTTATAGCATACATGTCATCATCATAATCATCATAGATAGGAGGCATGCCATCATCATAATAAATTTGCTCATCAAAACTTGGGGGACTAAAAATATCATCTTCATCAAACATAGCATCCCCAAGCTTGTGGCTTTGCATATCATTAGCATCATGGATATTCAGAGAATTCATACTAGCAACGTTGCAATCATGCTCATCATTCAAGGAATTTTCATTAAGTATTTTCATAATTTCTTCCTCTACCAATTGAGCATAATTTTCTGAATCCTTATTTTCACGAAAGACATTACAAAGACGAAACAAACGAGGCAACCTAAACTCCATTTTTTTTGTAGTTTTGTTTTATAAAACCAAACTAGTGAAAAACAAGAAACTAAAAGATTTAATTGCAAGATCTAAAGATATAACTTCAAGCACTCACCTCCCCGGCAACGGCGCCAGAAAACGGCTTGATGTCTACTACGCAACTTTATTCTTGTAGACTTTGTTGGTCCTCCAAGCGCAAAGTCTTGTAGGACAGTAGCAATTTTCCCTCAAGTGGATGACCTAAGGTTTATCAATCCGTGGGATGTATAGGATGAAGATGGTCTCTCTCAAGCAACCCTGCAATCAAATACAAGAAATCTCTTGTGTCCCCAACACACCCAATACAGTGGTAAATTGTATATGTGCACTAGTTTGGCGAAGAGATGGTGATACAAGTGCAATATGGATAGTAGATATAGGTTTTTGTAATCCGAAAATATAAAAATAGCAAGGTAATAAATAGTAAACAGCGAGCAAAACGGTATATCAATGCTTGGAAACAAGGCCTAGGGTTCATACTTTCACTAGTGAAATCTCTCAACAATGCTAACATAGTTGAATCAAATGATCGTCCCTCAACGTGCAACAAAGAATCACTCCAAAGTTCCTATCTAGCGGAGACCATAAGATGAAATTGGTATAGGTAGTAGAACTACCTCAAAGTTATTCTTTCCGATCAATCTTTTGGGCTAGTCCTGTAAGTGTCACAAACTGCCCTAGAGTTCGTACTAGAACAACACCAATGATACATATCAATCAACCCTAATGTCACCTAGATACTCCAATGTCACCTCAAGTATCCCTGGGTAAATTATGCGACATGCATCAAACAATTTCAGATCTATCATATTCAATCCAGCACAAAGTACTTCAAGGAACACCCCAAGATTTTTATCGGAGAACATAGTATGAAAACATGCAATCAACCCCTATGCATAGATCCCCAAGGTCACCGGAATCCGCAAGTTGATGCCTCAACATATATCAAGTGAATCAATAGAATACCCCAATGTCACTACGGGTATCCCACGCAAGACGTACATCAAGTGTTCTCAAACCAAAATATTCAATCCAACATAACGAAATCTCAAAGGGAAAGATTCAATTCATCACAACATGATAACAAGGGACAAACATCATATGATCCAACTATATTAACAAAGCCCGTGATACATCAAGATCGTGTCATCTCAAGAACACGAGAGAGAGAGAGAGAGAGAGAGAGAGAGAGAGAGAGAGAGAGAGAGAGAGAGATTGAACACATAGCTATTGGTACATACCCTCAGCCCCGAGGGTGAACTACTCCCTCCTCGTCATGGCCTCCGTCGGGATGATGAAGATGGCCACCGGATGATGACTTCCCTCTCCGGCAGGGTACTGGAACGTCTCCAGATTGGTTTTTCGTCGATACAAAGAGTTGCGGCGGGGGAACGGGGAGTCTCTGCTTATTTCTGGGGTTTCTGGGATTTATAGGATTTTTCAGCATTGGAATCACGCGCACCGGAGCCACGTGGGCCCCACCACATATCAAGGCGCGGCCTAGGGGGCGCCCTGATGGCTTGTGGCCCACAGGTGGCCCCCCTTCGGTGGTTCTTCTCTCCAATGTGGCTTATTTCCTCCAGAAAAAATCACCAAAAATTTTCGGGCGATTCCGAGAACTTTCATTTTCTGCACAAAAACAACACCACGGTAATTCTGCTGAAAACAGCATCAGTCCGGGTTAGTTCTAAATAAATCATATAAAGTGCATCAAAACCATATAAAAGTATTGTAAACATATGCAATCATGGCATGAATACTTCATAAATTATCGATACGTTGGATACGTATCACTACGCCGCCAAGCAGCTCGGCACCCCAGCCGGTACGATGCCTTACATCGTCGATGTTAACATTGTGTTGCTCTTCTCTGAGTATTCTTTGCAGTAACTCGTACGGGCACGGACGACGGCCGGGGAGCAGATTGATGCTTGCACGCTGTTCGCTGCAATGCCTAGAGTGGGGGAGCAGGCGGGCGACGCGGATAGGGAGATGCTCGACATCATCCACGATGGAGGCGAGGGAGGGGAGGGGGAGGGGGCTATGAGGACGGGAAGGTGGACTCGGATCCCACTCGGTCCGGCAATTACCAGCAGCAGCCCTACAACAAAACAGCCACGCAGCAGACGTACACCCAGCCCGACGATGGCACACAACAACAACCTCATTGGGCCGCCGGAGAGCAGCGACCTGATGGGAAGGAGGAGGAGGAGGGCGACGGCGACGATGATGACCCGGATGATATAACCGGCGATCCAAAAAAAGGGAAGAGGAGAAAGCTTCAACATGCAGGAGGACGAGCTGATGTGCGATGCATGGTTGGCCACTAGCATAGATGGTGTGATCCGGCATGCTGGATTGGAGTACATTTGGATTTGAATTTACTGACGGATATATACATGCTACAGTTGGATGGCGTCCTTCCGTATTCGTGTCCGCGGACGGATACATGAAAAAGTTTACGGGTTTGCGTGGGAGATGCCCTTACTCATGATGCACTTCGGGTGGATGTAGGAGGAAGAAAACATGATGATGATCCGTCAATAAAAAAAAGGCATGACAATCAGTACTTCTACATGCCAAACTCACCGGAAGACAGTCTCTTAGTAAATTAGGGACATAGCTTTTAAGTTGGGGGTGCTATGTTGGATGTAGATGTGTTCCCTTTGAAAACCCAAGCGAAACCATACCCTGGCTGGCTGGCTGCCGAGGCCGCCGGTCGTGGCGCCCGATGCGGGGTTTGTCATTTCTGTTGCGTTTTTGTCCGACATAGCGAAGAAAGTGTAAGACCCGGCGGCGGGCGGCGGCCGGCAACGATTTGCCCTCGTGCCGGTATATATAGCACCGTCAGTTGTTCCTCGTTTCACTGGAAATTAGTACGTACTAGCCAAACGCATACACATTGCCCCATGGATATCCACGTGTATTTCGCCCTAAGCATAGGGCACCTCGTATTCGGCCATTCTCTCTCGATCGAAGCCGTCGTCAAGCCCCTGGTCCAACACAGCTGGCCGTACGACCACATCGTCGTCGTCGTGCCGGCCGGCGTGGAAGCTGTTGCGCAGCTCAGCGTACGCTTCTGCATCGGCACAAACGTCGTGTGGATCAGAATTGCGGTGCTCACCCGAGCGGCGCGTCCTTACGCGGCTTTGGTTTGGGTGGTGGTCGTCGTCGCAGGAGCAATTGTCGCTCTCGTCGCTGCAAGACGCGGGGACACAAGCGACGACTACACGCCGACTTAGCATCCGGCCTCTGCGTCCAAGCATGCACGCTCCTCCTCAGAATGTACATTTGACATGCACATGTTCTCTTCAGATATATTTACCATGTGCAGGGGAACGACGATTTTATGTTGTGTTTCGGGTAAGTTCATGAGTTCACGTATGCTTGTGTTTTATGCATGTGTGCACTTGTGTGAACTTGTGATATATCAATCCTGGTAAGCTTATCTTTTTCTTCTTCTTCTTTTTTTCTTCTTTCTTTTAGTGCTTGCAGTCGTTACTAGTTGAACTATGTATATGGATGTAATTTTTGTTAGTCTTGTGACTTTGTGTTTCATGTACAGTTAAATGAATAGATTGAATTTTTTTCTTAAAAGAATAATTACGATCTAGTGTCCACTATGCTAGCTATAGCTACGGACAATTGCAATCTTGGTCCAACTATTGTTTTTCCGGAGAATCTTTGTCCAACTTTGTTTTGCACTTCTGCTAGTGGCTGAGTGCATCTCCACTTTTCAATGTTTGGTTAGGAAGCTCTTCGGATGTGAAAGACTTTCATGGACAATGATAATATATAAACAAATTATGTGAAAAACATTTGGGAAAAGGAATGGCACGAACAAAATTACGATGCGGTAAAAAAACAAGAATACTTTGTATTGTATATTTGTATTCATACTCTCATCAACGCCGTTAAAAAATGTGCCATCCACGCAAACCTCGCTCTTAGAGCATCTACAGCCGACCTATTTAAATCATTCTTAAACGTCCTCGGACATGCCCGGTCAGTGATAGGACGGGAGAGCGAGAAAAAAATCGGTCCTTTTATATCATTCCCATACGTCTGGGGTGATCCATGAACTTTCATATTGAAACCAAATGTAGAAAGATGTTGCTCAGGGAAGCGTCCGGTCAATCCAACACGTAGAACAGAGCCCCATCCAAACCATTTTTTTATTCTTTCTTTTCTTTTTCTCTATTCATCTCCACCGATCACATGCAAATTATCATACATATAAGGAAAAAATAATAAGACAAACAAATAGGGATTTAACGATTAACGCAGACACACATGAATATTGATCGGGCGGGGCGTGTCGCTGACTTAGAGCATCTCCAGCCGTTGGAGCCCCCAAGAACACCACCGAACCAAAAAAAAATTCCATCTTCGGGCTGGTTATTTTGGAAAATGATTTAGTTCTCGTTCAACTGTCCCAGTTATCAAGCTCCTGTTGTATTCCTCTGCGTACTCCGCAATGAGATGTTGTCCAGAGGATGGAAATGTCTGCACCACTCACTGTCCAGTCAATCTAATATTGCCCATCAGGGCAGGGCTCCCTTGGCCCAGAGTCTAGACTGCAATCACATCTAGCTGACTGTTCTTAAATTTGGGTCAGGCCATGCAAAGCATATCCTTGGTAATACTTCCTCCATTCCTAATACTAGCACGATGCCCGTGCGTTGCTACGAAACTAAAATATGAGTAAGGTCACAGTTTAAGAGCATAATTTTGAGTTGGAGTCACATTTTTTGCATTTTTATATTTATGCATTCTTCAAGTGTGAATGTAGTAGTGTACTTGTTAATTTGTTTTAGATCCCACAAGTGAGTAAGTGCATTTGTTTATTCATGTCTCTTGAAAGGTTGCTAGTCCCACATGTGGATAAGGATGCATTTTTTTATTGGTGAAGGTTGTTGGTCCCACAAGTGAATTCATCACCAACTCCAACCTTTATAAGGCTGGCCATAGTGGGGGTAACTTAGGTGGTATCATATACTTGGGAATAGCAAACATGCTGATGTGACAGAGAATTAAAGAAGAGAGAGGGGGCTAGAGTAACATAGGTAGATATTGTATCATGTTAAATGCTATGCTACTTTGTGTCATGCATGTCAATAAATATGATGATACATGATACTACTACTCTATGATACTATGCACTATGAAGGTAGTATCATACACTAGTATCATATGTATGATACTAGTATATGATACTCCCCACTATGGCCAGCCTAAGTAGGAAAGATAAGACGTCTTATATTTAGGAACAGGGAGTACACTTTATGGTTTCATTTGTTAACTCTGCTCTGCACACATGATACAGCTATGCTCCTTGGATGTAATTTAGGAAAAACTTCAGCTCAAGGAATCTTATAAGGGAAGGAGACGTTATTATGATGTGCTGAGGCTTGGAAACAGTTAAGTTCTGGCTTGTTATTCATCAGTGTTCCTGTGCAGTCAGCAAACCTGATGCCTGATATACTCCCAACATGTTTACTACAGAAACTATGACACTGGATACCTTTTCCATTCAAAATAATCTGTCCAATTTGTACACTGGATACCTTACCGCAACAAGTATAGAACAGTTTTTTCAATAAGGTGAAGTTGGAACTTTGTACAGATGTCAACAGATTTCTCCTTTGAGACAACCAGGTGCTAACAAAATGAATTGGATCAGTGACGCGTCCCAATTAATAGAAACTCCGATATCAACAGAAGCCCACCCAAAATGTGCAGAGAGCAGCCGCTCGTGGCGACATACTTGGGACCACATCATGATCTCGCGAACAGTCGGGCCGCATTAAGATTGCAGGGAGAAGCTGGGTCCCTGAGGCAGCTGCAGAAGCCATCTTCGTCGGTTGGGAACGAGGCCGGCAATGGACGGTCCGGAGTCACACCAACCTTTTACCAAACACACAAAAGCTTGAGGTCAGGCGACATGCCTCACTAGCATCCTTGGTGCACGTGTCTGATGTGCAATGCAATAAAATGCTCACCTTGTCAATGTCGGTATGCGCAGGGGTTTCGTAGCGTGCCACCGTCACAGCTAACCCTGAGCCATCGGATAGTGCAAACACCGACTGGATCTTGCTGGAAGTTGGGAGACAAGTAGTGTGAGAAACTAAGGTTGCCAAATCAGAGCAAACCACATGACAGGAGGGATAGCAGGGTAGTACGGTAGTACCCTTTTCCGTATGTTGGTTCCCCATACACCACTGCCCTCTTGTTGTCCTTCAGTGCTCCGGCAAGGATCTCACTTGCGCTTGCGGTTCCTTTGTTTACCTGGTAACGAGTTCAAGTGTTCAAAGGCCGCTTCTTGTGATGCATACAGTGTCATATCATTGATCAAGAAAATCTCTAATTCTGGCATTGTAAGCAAAGGTAGCTTGTACCAGGACAACTAAAGGTTCTGACGCAGCAATCGTGCTAGCTCCATCTGCCTCGTAAATGTCACGGACACCATGGCTATCACATATATACACAATGACACCCTTGTCCATCCTGAGAAAACAAGAGTAGTGTTATAATTTCACTCAGTTTAGTGAGCGATTTAATATGGGAAACATAGAATCAATATAGTAGTTTTCAGCTCAGAATTACCACATATTATGAGAACAGCTTCGGCATAAAGATTGTCAAACAAGCTCCCCGTTTTCACAAGTCTAACAGATATAAGTCAAAAGGGTAAAAGGTATCGAGGTGTACAGCTAGAATTTAACAAGGGGATGTTTCATATTTCCACCAGTCAGTTATTTAGTTTAAATAGTCCATTTTAAAATAAAATTAACAAACTACTTAAGTACATCATCAACACATATGCAGACATGGACCAAAACTCATGTGCTGAAATATGATGATGTAACAGCTTACCAAATCTTCGCAATCTCAATCCCTTCAGGAAAAAGGCCACCGCTACATCAAACACAACCATGTCAAGATTTCAACAGAATTAGGTGAAAAGGCAGTCCGAATTATGCAGGTAAAAACCTGTTATTCCGCAAATCCAACACAAAGGCCTTTACATTGTTCTCCCTTAATTTCTTAATGGCTTCCTTCACGGATCCTGGAATAGGATAATTAAGTGGAATGGTCAGTAGAGCCTGACATCTCAAAAACGATAAATGCTTCAGAAATAAAGTATATTTTAGAGCCACAGCCAGCTCAAACCTGCAGCATTTTGGTTAAACGTTGTTAGTTTGATGTAACCAATCTTTGAGCTGTCCTCTGAACCTGGAATTTCACACATCCTTGACCTTACCGGGTTTAAAGTATATCTTTCTCTCCTGGCATATATTAAATTAAGATGAATGAGCAACAGCCACTCTTTAATCTTGAGTAAAAGTACTGAAACATTTCTTCTGAAGGAACTACAAAAGAATGGTGTTCAGGAGTTTACTTCAAAACAACACGTCTGGTCTCAGCTCCACTGAGAATAGTCAAATCTATTGAGCTTCCTTCAGGACCCCTAGCAGGAATCAACAAGATTATCAGCCACTAAAATATTAGGTACGCAACATTCACCAACACAGCAATTTGATCATATAAAGTATCTGTAATAGCAAGGTCTCACTGTAAGCGATCTGCTGCGTCATATATGTCCATGTCTTGTGCGCTTGTGTCGTCAATTGCCAAAATAACGTCTCCAGACACGATGCCCGCCTTTTCTGCAGGCCCCCCTGGGGCAGCTGACATTACAGAGAGCCCTGTAGGCGATCCATTAATCGCCAACGGGTAGCCAATCGACAAACCTACACCCGTGAGAGCACCTTGCGTGCCAGACTTACTTCAGGAAAGGCAATGGAATGCATCAGAAAGCAGTTCACACTATGTTATAGGTGGAAGTAGCCGAAGCTTGTGTGAGCGTCATACCCGCAAACTCTTGAATTTCTCGGGTTCCAATAACCGAGTGAACGGATCATCCAAGGTTGCAAGCATCTTCTTAATCGCCGCATCTGAAATACAGTCCGGGGTAAGCAAATTCAATCACACAGCATAAAAACGCAGCATCTCCCATATCCCTACAAACCAATGGTCTCTTTAAGTGGTTCATTGTGTTTATAAACGAAGCTCGGATTCAACAGCGGGGAGGTAGCATAAAATAGGTACATCTGATCGAATCATCGAATTTGTTTATAATTTGTAGAAATGTGAAGTGACATGTGATGACTTGCAGAAGTGCAGGCCGGATAAACTTATTTTCGCCACGGAGGCAGTGTTCTAAGTGGATAGCAAGTAGACTTCGCACAGTTAGAGGCATACATGTCTCCTGCCGCGTGTTCATGGGGTCGTCGCGGAGGGCGCGCTCGCGGTACCTGAACCAGCTCTGCCCGTTGAAGGACTTGTCGTAGTAGGCGCGGTCGACCGCGCGCCACGCCTCCAGGAACAGCAGGTTCTCCTCCGTGAGCGCGGACGCTGCTCGGGGCCAAAACCATGGCAGAGAGGAAAACGCGAGTCAGCTACTTAGAATCGAAGCGCGGGACAGTCTGAACCGAAGCCTGAAGCGCTGGACTAATTACATGGAGGCGGCGCCCTGCAGTAGGCGGGCGCGGAGAGGGACACGGCGAGCGCCATCCCCACGATCGCGCGGCGGCCGAGACCGACGGCGGCAGAGGCGTCGGTCGCCGCCGGGCTGGCCCGCGCCACCGTGGAGCCCCGGAGGACCCGGTCGACCTGTCTGGATCGGAGCCCGAGGGAGGAGGAGACGTGCCGCGGGGAGGCCGGGCGGGACGGGGCCGCGTGCGGGCGGCGCACCGGGAGGAGCATGTGGGGCGGTGGGAGGAGCGTGCGGGAGATGGAGGAGGAGGTGAGCTCGAGGAGAGGAGAGGGGAGGGACAGTGTGTGGAGGAGAAGGACGCGGCAGCTTCAGGAGGATGCAGCCGAGCACGCACAGGGCCGCCCTTTGGGCTATGGCCCAGAGATAACGACGGGGCCCATGGGTGGGTATAGTAAGCACGAGCTCCTAGGCCCGACCTGCTTCCTTCCTAGGCGTGGTTGCCCTCAAAAAAAAGAAATCCGTGTTTTTTTTGGCTTTTTCTAGATTGCTACAGTGTGTTTGCTCGATATCTGGTTGCAACGAGCGACAAATAGGAATGACCCCTTTCTAAATTTTAGGAAAAAATTTATTTATACAAGAATAATTTAAAAAATATATATATACAAAAGGACAGATACTCGAAGAATGATTTTCTGAAATTTTGGAGGTGTTAACAAACAAAAGAAATTATTTCTTGATTTTTTAAAATGTGTGCCAGAAGAATGGAGACGGAGTATATTAGTACCAATCTTCAAGAACAAGGGGGATGTTCAGAGTTGTACTAATTACCGTGGAATTAAACTGATGAGCCATACAATGAAGCTATGGGAGAGAGTCATTGAGCACCGCTTAAGAAGAATGACAAGCGTGACCAAAAATCAGTTTGGTTTCATGCCTGGGAGGTCGACCATGGAAGCCATTTTGTTGGTACGACAACTTATGGAGAGATATAGGGAGCAAAAGAAGGACCTGCATATGGTGTTCATTGACTTGGAGAAGGCCTATGATAAGATACCGCGGAATGTTATGTGGTGGGCCTTGGAGAAACACAAAGTCCCAGCAAAGTACATTACCCTTATCAAGGACATGTACGATAATGTTGTGACAAGTGTTCGAACAAGTGATGGCGACACTGATGACTTCCCGATTAAGATAGGACTGCATCAAGGGTCAGCTTTGAGCCCTTATCTTTTTGCCTTGGTGATGGATGAGGTCACAAGGGATATACAAGGAGATATCCCATGGTGTATGCTCTTTGCGGACGATGTGGTGCTAGTCGATGAGAGTCGGACGGGGGTCAACAGGAAGTTGGAGTTATGGAGGCAAACTTTGGAATCGAAAGGTTTTAGACTTAGTAGGACTAAAACCGAGTACATGAGGTGCGCTTTCGGTACTACTAGGCACGAGGAGGAGGAGGATGTTAGCCTTGATGGGCAGGTGGTGCCGCAGAAGGACACCTTTCGATATTTGGGGTCAATGTTGCAGAAGGATGGGGATATCGATGAAGATGTGAACCATCGAATTAAAGCCGGATGGATGAAGTGGCGCCAAGCTTCTAGCATTCTCTGTGACAAGAGGGTGCCACAAAAGCTAAAAGGTAAGTTCTATAGGACGGCGGTTCGACCCGCAATGTTGTATGGCGCTGAGTGTTGGCCGACTAAAAGGCGACATGTGCAACAGTTAGGTGTGGCGGAGATGCGCATGTTGAGATGGATGTGTGGCCACACAAGGAAGGACCGAATCCGGAATGATGATATACGAGATAGAGTTGGGGTAGCGCCAATTGAAGAGAAGCTTGTCCAACATCGTCTGAGATGGTTTGGACATATTCAACGCAGGCCTCCAGAAGCCCCAGTACATAGCGGACGGCTAAAGCGTGCTGATATTGTCAAAAGAGGCCGGGGTAGACCGAACTTAACATGGGAAGAATCCGTAAAGAGAGACCTGAAGGATTGGAGCATCACCAAAGAACTAGCCATGGACAGGGGTGCGTGGAAGCTTGCTATCCATGTGCCAGAACCATGAGTTGGTCGCGAGATCTTATGGGTTTCACCTCTAGCCTACCCCAACTTGTTTGGGACTAAAGGCTTTGTTTGTTGTTGTTGTTTGTTGTTGTACGCTTTTTATAAATATGCACAAATTTAAAAAGCAGGAAAAAACCAAACAAACCTTGAAAAAACTTAGGTACAAAAAATAAACCATTGCGTGATCCATTGACGAGCCCAAAAGGCGCCTCGTTGGGCGCGCTTGTGCCCGCTATTCGTGCCCTACGTGCGGAATAGGGTTTTAGGAACCGCATCTTTTGTCCATGAGCCTTGTAAGCTCGTACTTGTTCGGTCTAGATCCAAAATATTTTGGGTTTGTAGGAATTTAGAACTTCTCCTTTGTGGCTGCAGTATTTAACATTTTGATGTAAAACTGAATGTGCTCCCACTTAAATCTCTGAGTTGACATTTGCTTTCCTATGATGTAATTAATGCTGGTATAATTCTGTTGCATTGTGAACCAGGCTCGGCCTTGTGACTCCTAGGGCGAGTATGTTACTCCCGACCGATAGACGTGAAGTATAGGCTGCCTCTTGCGTGTGACGTGTGTCACACGTTGCCCTGCACACACCGCTCTCACACTTACCTTATCCTCTCGCATCTCTTCTCCATCATAAGCGCAACACCCTTCATTCCTGATGTGGAGTGACCCTCGAGGCGAGGATCAATCCGTTGTTGGCCCGATCTTTCACCATATAAAACTTCATCGTAGCAAGTTTAAGAAGATGAACCATATACTCTTAGCTTGTAATTCCTATGCGTCAGTGTCGCGTGAACTCACATGCCAGTAGAGATTTTTGATAAGAATTCTCTAAACTCGATAATGACCGATGGTCGAAACAACGTATTTATAATTATTAATAACGGGAGAAGCGTTTCTGCCCGCCCGTTATGCTTTTTGTATATACCCCTTCGTTGTTTTTAGAAATCAACCTGCGGTCCTGTTTTAATTGACTCTAGAATAATATTTCATTTTTCTTATAAAAAACCCACTGATCTTTTGGTCAATGGACATGCAGTCCAGTTTTAAGTGAATCGAGAAAACCTTTCGCATTTTGCAGAAAACTCCCAAATATTTGGTTTAATAAATCCGTAGTCCATATGCAGATTAAAAATCCTTTAAAAAATATTCATATCTTTTAAAACCTAACTTCACTTACTACATATTATATATGGAAGTTGATTAGAAAAATGTATAGAATTTGAATTTGGTGTTGTTTTACCTGTTTAAACATTCTTAAAATGCTATTCAGGGTGCAGTCTTATCAATATCGCGTGATCCATCTTTCTTTCGTACTGTTGTGGATCTAGAGTGGAAATCAACACCTCAACAAAACCACATTGAAGACAAGAAAAACCATATATAACCTCACATGCACGCCTCGGCAAGACCACGCAAGGAAAAAGAAAGCAGGTTCCTCATCTTATGGGGAGAGAGAGAGAGACTCCTTAACGTTGTGGTTGTATGAGCATCGAGGACATCATCGGCGAGGGTGGAAAGGAGGATAAGCCACGACACAGATGGGATGCATTTGGACCTATTGGAGTCTTTAGTCATGGTTATTGGGTTAGGGGCATGTGGTATTTTTCATCCCGTTGTGATACGTCTCCAACGTATCTATAATTTTTACTTGTTCCATGCTATTATATTATCATTATTGGATATTTTACAATCATTTTATAGCAACTTTATATCATTTTTGGGACTAACCTATTGACATAGTGCCAAAGTGTCGGTTGCTGTTTTTGGCTTGTTTTTTACTTCGCAGAATATCAGTACCAAACGGAGTCCAATCGCGACGAAACTTTTTGGAGATTTTTTCTGGACCAGAAGACACCCAGTGGGCCAAAGAAGTGCCAGAGAGGTGGGCTGTGGAGGCCACAACCCACATGGGCACGCCAGGGGGCCCCCGGCGCGCCCTGGTGGGTTGTGCCCTCCACGGGGCCCCCCCTCCACCGCCTCTGACGCCTATAAACTCCCAAATATTCGGAAAACCCTAGGAGAGTCGACGAAACACAATTCCAGCCACCGCAAGTTCCAGAACCTCAAGATCCAATCTAACACCATCACGGAGGGGATCATCTTCTTCATAGGTGCCTCTCCGATGATGCGTGAGTAGTCTACCATAGACCCACGGGTCCGTAGGCCGTAGCTAGATGGCTTCCTCTCTCTCTTTTGATTCTCAATACAATGGTCCCACTTAAACTTTTTGAGCTATAGAATTGCTCTAGTGCTTCACTTATATCTTTTTGAGCATGGTGTGCTTGGAAATTTTTGTAGAGACACTCTCATGTTTCACTTAGATTAATTTGAGAGTTAGTAAATTTTAAAGAAATCCTCTCATGCTTCACTTATACCTTTTTGAGAGATGAAATCTTTATGCTCATGTGCTTCACTTAAATTTGTTTGAGCTTGCCAAAAAGCAATGGCAGTATATGAAACTAGTCCCAAAGTGATAGATATCCAAGGAGTATATAATAAAAACTTTCATGAAGATCATTGGGCAAATTAAACTTGATTCTTTGTAATAGTTTTGAAACATGATGATAGTAATATGTGAGTCATGTTAGTGAGTAATTATGCTTTAGTAGGAATATTGGTGTTAAGGTTTGTGTCGGGGCCGGATTTCCGGGGCACAATATCCCAGAAATTAACCCCTCGTGTCATCACCAGCCCCAGGATTTCTGTTTGCTGGTGGACACTTCCTCGATACAGAATTCCAAGCAATTACAAGAATTGGATACAAGACCATAAAGGTCTAATGATACAATAATGATTCTGGTGGTGGATGATGGAAGCGATTCGTGAATTCTCCAACATCGATGGGGCTCCATTCCCACAGGAACGGCTGACCTGGATAACTCCTATCCTGCGTGGCTACTATCCTAGGCTCCGCATGGACGTCGTCATAATATTCTTCTGACCTGGCCAATGAAATAACCAGGGACAAGCCAGTGAGTACGTTTGAATGTACTCGCAAACATTATGGACAAATGATATACCGAATGCAGCAGATAACATATGATCATGGTGAACTAAACTATTTGCTTATGCTCATGCTGGACTATATTATATGCATGCTGACAGGAATTAAATCATGGCATGATGACATATTAGCATGTGCAGAAGTAACGTGTTAGCGACAAACAAAGAAGGTTGATGGAAAATCGGACGAGACAGAACCATCTGAGAATCCAAAGAAAATATAAAAGAAATGCCAGTTGGATGTCAAGTGAAACCACGGTAGGTCTTGAAGAGAAATGCCAAACGGGTGTCTAAAAGAGTAATCGGACGAGACAGAACCATCCGAGAACTCAAGCGATGCCACGAGAGGTCTTGAAAAGAAATGCCAGTCGGGTGTCCACAAGAATAGTGGCGAGATAGAACCGCCTGAGAACTCGAGGGACGCCACGAGAGGTCTTGAAAATAAAACTGAATGCCCGGGGTAGTCTAGCCAGCCCCTGAGACACTCAGAAATAAAATAAAATGACAAGGTTAGTCCACAATGATAATCATCAATCATATTCATGATAACACTAGTAGCAGCAAAGATTATCCTGCAAAATAAACCACGCTCAATTTTAATTATTTCCTCCGGAGACCGACTATAAGACCGACACTTGACCAACCCAGACTGTAGTCCTTAACCGCGGACACGGCTATTCGAATAGATATAACTCTGCAGAGGGTGTGCTCTTTACCCACAAGTAAAGGATTTCTTTAGTCAGCACCGAGACGCCGACTAATTCCCATTACGGTCCTTGGGTTGAAACACACCTGACCAGCACACACCAGCTTAACCGTCCGGATGCCAGGAATCACCCAGGGCATCTGTTCGGTAAAACTCTAAGACGGGGAGACCAACGTCCTGCATGGGATCACTATTCATACGCGCGGATTACAAGGGGTGCCCCCCTCTCGGTTACAATCGGAAACACCCATGCCCCCTGACCCGATGACAGGATTTAGTCCATGCGTGGAAACCCTCATCGTGGCCCTCTATGTGGTGTGTGCAACGAAAGGGGTTAACAACTTACTGAACCATACCCCACTTGAGGCAGGGACAAGTGGCAGCACGAATCAAGTATGGGGGTTACCGGTGACAAGACTCGATCTACGGTCGACACAGGAGGTGTTACTTATTATCACCGGTATGTTCCACATATATCACGTGACACCACCGTGTCAAATATGTCCCGTGCCCACCGGCACGTCCAAGGCAGGAGCACACTCCTGGATTCTCACAACTTTTGCATGTCAGAACTTGAGTGGAATGCATGCAATAGAAAATATATACATGACCATGCATTCATGCAATATTACTACCCATATGCAATTTCTATTAAAATTATCAAAACCATGCTTCAAATATTCTAGCTAGCTATTATCAAACATCCACCATATCAAGTATTCAAAAATGCTTGCCTTCAATGTGTAGGTAGGTGATGAGCACTCCAAAACTTTTGAAAGTTCAATTCTCCCTCCAATTTCCTAGTTTTGAAAATATTCAAATCAACAAACAATTCAAAACAGTACTGGAAAATTGTTTGGAAAATTTTCAAATAAATCTTAAAATAAACTAGATGAAATTTAAGAGAGGTGGGAAAAAGAATCAAGTCAATTGGGTTTTTAGTTTAAAAGTTAGAGCCAGTCAAACTCTGGTCAAATCTGATTTTAATAAATAACATAAAACAAAAAACGTTTCGATGGTGCTTACGCTTTCGTAATACAGAAGACGTACTTTAGGGAATACGCTTCCACATATCCAGCGCATGCGTGACTGGCTAGTCACTGACAGTGGGCCCGCCTGGCCCACTGGTCAGGTTTGACTGGTCTTCTCTCCCTCCCTCTTCCTGGGACAGAGATGGACGCGTCTCCGGCGATCAACGCCGGCGAACGAGGGCGCCTCTCGAGATCCTGAGCACAGGAATGGGCTGCTTGGGTCGCGGCGATCACAGGCATGTGCACCGCGACTGCTGGGGTCGCCGGAGCTGCCGACGATGAGCTTCGCGGCGGACGCTGCCGTCGGCCAAGTTGGGTCCATCACCTCTGGACTGTGGCAGGCTAATTTCTCGGTTGGAAGAGGTAGGGGAGGGCTCGGGGTTGCTGCAGAGGATGAACCGCGAGGGCTAAAGCTCTGGGGAGTTCGGATTTAACCGAATCGGGGCGCGGGTGCTCTGGCCGGAGATGGGGAAGAAGGCGGCTTCCGGCCGAATTGGAGCAAGGGGGGCTCCCTTAGGCTTGCCTGGGGATGCTGACGTGCTAATGGAGGTTCTGGGGGCTAGTTATAGGCGTGGAGAGGTCGGTTCCCGGCGACGGCCGCGCATAAGCTCGATGGCTGCTCACTACTGTCGCCGGAGGCGACGTGGCGGGGCTTGGCTGGCTTCAGGGCTAGCAGACAAGCTTGCCACTGTCGAAGGGGCGAGCTGGCTGACTCGGGGAAGTGCCAGGTAGCCTGGACGGTGCCGTCCCAGAGTGGATTGCGGCAGCGGCCATTAATGGCAAGCGAGGACGGTGGCGAGGCCGTTGGTGGACGGCGAGGTTCGGTAGGTCGGTACGTGGCCGGCGCACCGCGGATGAGCTCGGGGGAGGGGTTAACCTGGGACGCGGCAGCTCGGGTGCACGCACGTGCAAAACGCACGTTCTGGACGTGTCCAGAGCACGCACGCAAGGTGCTCGGCGAAATGCCTCGGCACGCCAGGGGGCTTGGATAAGGCTGGCATTCAACAGGCTCACTGGTGTGGTTGCCAGGGGTCTAATGGACATGGTTGTTGGATCAGGGGATCAAGTTCACAAAGTAATCACAAAACTATGCCAAGTCTGGCCAGACACACAAGGTGTTTGATGAAATGCCAAGGTTACCTAGGGCATCTTACTGGCCACCAAAATTTCCAGGTTTAGGTCTCTTTGGATGATAAGAATGATGGCAAGGTTAGTTTGAGAAAAACAGAAACTTGTTAGTGCAAGTTTTGCAAATCTTCAACTCTAGACAGATACAAAATGGTGTTATTGCATGAACCAAAAATATTTCAATGGTCTCAATCTCCTGGACTTAAGGGTTTGGTAGGGGTTACTAAAGGTAGGAAAAATTCCATGGACAATAGGGCAACATAAATTGGGGTTGCAGTACAAAACTTCAAACTGGTCCAGAACAGAAAATAGGATGATATGCTCACAAATTCCAAAACACAAAGTTGTGTCTTTGCATAAAAGTGATGTAGGAACCTCACATGTCATCTACAAATTTTTGTAGAATTTTTATATGAAGTTATCAAATGGTTGTAGTGCAAATGAGGCTCTAAAAATTATGAGAAACCATTTTAAAAGAAATAAAGCTTAGAAGAATAATTATAAAAATATTTCCACTGATCATACAAAAATAAAAAGAAATGTTCTTGAGAAGGCATTCAAGTCCAACAATATTTTTGAAATGTTTCTACTTGGAGGGAAAATTCCACATTTCAGAAGAAAGGAGTGGTTCTGAAATCAATCGATGATCCAGAAAAATAAAAATTTAAATTACCTGGCAAAATTTTAATTAATAAAACCTGATTAAAATTTTGGGGTGTTACAACACTACCCCCCTTAAGAAAAATCTCGTCCTCGAGATTTGCTAAGGACGGTTTCAAAAATATTACTCCTACTACCATGCAATAATGACTCGAAAATTAAATATCCTGCTCACGCGATACGTCGGGGTTACAGTGAGTGGGCAGATAATTGGTGCAACTACAGTGGGGTACTGGCGCTGCGTGGAAAAATCTACGGTTGGGGAAACCGAGAGATTTCTACTTATGGCTACGGTAAATTTAGAATTACTAAAATTCTAAATTTTCATATTACGCTGGTCGTACCCGAGTGCACAGTGCTCTCTCTGGCTGACAGGTGGACCCAGGGCCCACTGTCAGTCTCTTCTTCTACCTCTTGCTCTCATCTCTTCCTCTCTCTCCTGCGCTTTCTCCACCGGCGGCGTCTAGCGCGTAGGGCATCTAGGCTGTACTGCGGTAGTGCGCGGCGTGCTAGCTGCCGGCGCAGCGTGCACTCACCTCACGGGCCAGTGTGCTATCGGCACTGCTCGCGGATTCGCCTCCGAACACCGGCGATCGAGCGACGAGCGGCGCTGGTGGACTTCGCTCACCGTACACCGATCTCGAGCTATAAAATGACCGCGGTGCTTCTCTCTTCTTCCTCACACCTGGCCTCGTTTCTTCTTCTTCCTCCTCCTCCTCCATTTCTGTTTGCAGGAGCTCGAGGCGAGGCTCTAATGGCGGAGGTGATGCCGGATTGATACACGATCCTGATGCGTGGAGGGTTGGCGGCATTGCTTGGATTATCCGTGCTCCTATGCGTGATGATCCACGATGATCGCCGTGATGCTGCTGCTCGAGTGGTGGCTCTCCGCGGCAACGGTGATCACGAGGATTAGGTGCCGGTGTCAGGTGCTGACTGCTGTCAGTGTGCTGGAGGCAATCTGCATTAGAATAATTACCCACAAATTTCTCTTTCAGAAAAACGGTGGTGTGTTAGTGCGGTGATCAGTTAGGTGCTAAATGTGTGTGTGTCTGCACTTAGGGCATGTAGTAGAGTGGTGTGGCTATGAGCCGGATGCCGTGGCAGCACGTTAATTAAGCTTATGTTGGTAGAAATCTTTGTGGCCGTGGTCCTTAAGAAAAATCTCACCCTTGAGATTTGCTAGGGGCGGAAGGAAAATAACCTCGGAACAAAACATTCATATGCAAAATGCAATCATGATAATATATTCATGACATACACCCTAAGAACACTACAAAGATTACATCATGCAAACAAGCACTACACGCTACACAAATGCACTCATGATCGTCTATGGTTCGAAAGTGAGATCTACAGGGTCTTGCGGAAAAGTTCCGGGTGCTGGAGCACCTTCTTCTTCTTCCGGGGAGAGTGGTGGAAACAGGCGTAGAACGTGCCCTTCCAAGGTTGGTAAAGGTGGCCCGCCAATAGCTATCTGAGGGTTCAGAAAAGCAAGATAAGAGAGGTAATCCATTAGTTGCTGGGTCAGACGCTCTTGAGCCATCACATATTGAATGAGATTGGCCAGAGCTGGATCCCTTTCTATACGTTCACAGCGGAACGTTGCATTAGCCCCTGATGCTGCACGGCTCGGAAAATAGCAGTATCTCCTTTCGCTGGCAGTGGGTACCGCGAATCGGAGACGGGTAACTGCTTCATAAGCAGCAGCTTCAATGGCCATGCCTGGGGTTGGCATGGATTTCCCGATGTAGACAACATATGGAGGGCCTTGGTCTGGGTCTGCTGGTGGGATGTGCACAACTGCCTAGTATTTCGAGGAGTCAGAAGTGATCCTCAATTTGAAAAACTCATACTGGGGTGGTTGGCTGGAACCAAAAGTGTGGCGGGTAAAATCCCACAAAACTTTAACAAAACTACCAGGACTTGCATCTGGAGTTCTCAGGTGGATATCGGGGTGAGACATGGAGTGCAGGTCGGGAAGGAATGGTGTTCTAATTTGACGGGGCTAGTGCTGGATATGGCTTCTTATAGGGTGCCTAGGTTATGAGACATGATGCGGCGCCAATACGACTTGTGTATTGATCCTGTCGTGGGATTAAAGTCTCGGTCCTCAATCCCCAAAAGGAATGCGACGTGCTACTGTGTGTGTCGGCCAGGGTGACTATAGTGGTTACGTCTAGAATTTACTGTGCAACTATACGTCAATTAAATTACGCTGGTTCACAAATGGTACCATCAAAACAGTGGTACACCAGTAAATCACAAACCTGCTACATCATACGGCTGCTACTACAAAAATTACAGGGTGACAGAGCCACTAGGGCTTGACACGAATCCAGTGGGCTCGGTCCACCTCGTTGACATCCAGCCGGGTGCGTCCCGCAGATGCCGGGGCTTCTCCGTGTGCCTCAGTGTCGGAGCCGGCTGGGGTAGGATGGGGAGCTATAGGGATGGTAGAGCGGTGGTGCCCTTCGCTGGGTGTCGAGGTCACAGTCCCACTGGAGTAATCTTCCAGGAGACGACGGAGTTGCCCTGGGGTGACAAACGCATTGCCCGGGTGGACAACAGGGGCAGGTTCCGAGGGCTCGATCGGTCTCCCGAACAGCACAGTCGGGGTGGGTGTGGCTTCTCTTCTTGCTGGGGTCAGGAGAGCAAGCGTCCTGCGGGTTGCGATCAGATCATTGGTGATCTGATCGAAAAGTGCCTCTTGCGCTCTCAGGTAGCGTACCAGATGCACCAGGGCAGGATCCGACTCTTGGTCTCCATTGGCGACTTGGGTCGGTCTAACATAGCCTTCACGACTAGGGTAGTAGTAGAAAGAGCGGTAGTTAACCCTCGGCGACAGATGCCGAAGGTGAACTACACCCTCTCGGGCCGCAAGTTGGATGGCTTGGGGCTCGTCGGAGGTCGTCCTCCCGGTGAACCGGTAGGGGCGCTCCGATGTGATGCTCCTCCCGTAGATGTGTACCGTGGCCTAGAAGTGATGGATGGAATCACTCGCGTGCTCCTGGTACATGACATACTCCGGCGGCTCTTCGTTGCCGAAAGCACGATGGGTGAGATTGGCAAGGACGGCTACAAAGCCTTCAAGCTCGACTGCGGTGGTCTCGTTGTGAACAATGGGGCCTGGCATCTTGGTGGTTGGATATTGAACTGGGAGTGAGGCTGTGATGTGCTGTGTTTGGGGCAAGGCTTCCTTTATAAGCCATCGGAGTCTTCCATCGCACGCTTGGGGATGGGACAACTCAGGTGTCGGCCACAGGTACATGGCCTATGGACCGGCTGCTAGGTTGGGCACCGACTGTCAAAAGATGCCGGCTGCCACTGTAGGCTTATCGGCTGAGATACGCTTGGTTATGGACAAGTAAAGACTTGGACGGTGTGGAAACCTAAGGATAATGACCAGGCTAAGATAGGATTAGCCAGTGGTCAGCCTGGCTCTGATACCAAGGCTGTCGGGGCCGGATTTCCGGGGCACAATATCCCAGAAATTAACCCCTCGTGTCATCACCAGCCCCAGGATTTCTGTTTGCTGGTGGACACTTCCTCGATACAGAATTCCAAGCAATTACAAGAATTGGATAGAAGACCGTACAGGTCTAATGATACAATAATGATTCTGGTGGTGGATGACGGAAGCGATTCGTGAATTCTCCAACGTCGATGGGGCTCCATTCCCACAGGAACGGCTGACCTGGATAACTCCTATCCCGCGTGGCTACTATCCTAGGCTCCGCATGGACGTCGTCATAATATTCTTCTGACCTGGCCAATGAAATAACCAGGGACAAGCCAGTGAGTACGTTTGAATGTACTCGCAAACATTATGGACAAATGATATACCGAATGCAGCAGATAACATATGATCATGGTGAACTAAACAATTTGCTTATGCTCATGCTGGACTATATTATATGCATGCTGACAGGAATTAAATCATGGCATGATAACATATTAGCATGTGCAGAAGTAACGTGTTAGCGACAAACAAAGAAGGTTGATGGAAAATCGGACGAGACAGAACCATCCGAGAATCCAAAGAAAATATAAAAGAAATGTCGGTTGGATGTCAAGTGACACCATGGTAGGTCTTGAAGAGAAATGCCAAACGGGTGTCTAAAAGAGTAATCGGACGAGACCGAACCATCCGAGAACTCAAGCGACGCCACGAGAGGTCTTGAAAAGAAATGCCAGTCGGGTGTCCACAAGAGTAGTGGCGAGATAGAACCGCCTGAGAACTCGAGGGACGCCACGAGAGGTCTTTAAAATAAAACTGAATGCCCGGGGTAGTCTAGCCAGCCCCTGAGACACTCAGAAAATAAAATAAAATGACAAGGTTAGTCCACAATGATAATCATCAATCATATTCATGATAACACTAGTAGCACCAAAGATTATCCTGCAAAATAAACCACGCTCAATTTTAATTATTTCCTCCGGAGACCGACTATAAGACCGACACTTGACCAACCCAGACTGTAGTCCTTAACCGCGGACACGGCTATTCGAATAGATATAACTCTGCAGAGGGTGTGCTCTTTACCCACAAGTAAAGGATTTCTTTGGTCAGCACCGAGACGCCGACTAATTCCCATTACGGTCCTTGGGTTGAAACACACCTGACCAGCACACACCAGCTTAACCGTCCGGATGCCAGGAATCACCCAGGCCATCTGTTCGGTAAAACTCTAAGACGGGGAGACCAACGTCCTACATGGGATCACTATTCATACGCGCGGATTACAAGGGGTGCCCCCCTCTCGGTTACAACCGGAAACACCCATGCCCCCTGACCCGATGACAGGATTTAGTCCATGCGTGGAAACCCTCATCGTGGCGCTCTATGTGGTGTGTGCAACGAAAGGGGTTAACAACTTACTGAACTATACCCCACCTGAGGCAGGGACAAGTGGAAGCACGAATCAAGTATGGGGGTTACCAGTGACAAGACTCGATCTACGGTCGACTCAGGAGGTGTTACTTATTATCACCGGTATGTTCCACATATAACACGTGACACCACCGTGTCAAATATGTCCCGTGCCCACCGGCACGTCCAAGGCAGGAGCACACTCCTGGATTCTCACAACTTTTGCATGTCAGAACTTGAGTGGAATGCATGCAATAGAAAATATATACAAGACCATGCATTCATGCAATATTACTACCCATATGCAATTTCTATTAAAATTATCAAAACCATGCTTCAAATATTCTAGCTAGCTATTATCAAACATCCACCATATCAAGTGTTCAAAAATGCTTGCCTTCAATGTGTAGGTAGGTGATGAGCACTCCAAAACTTTTGAAAGTTCAATTCTCCCTCCAATTTCCTATTTCTGAAAATATTCAAATCAACAAACAATTCAAAACAGTACTCGAAAATTGTTTGGAAAATATTCAAATAAATCTTAAAATAAACTAGATGAAATTTAAGAGAGGTGGGAAAAAGAATCAAGTCAATTGGGTTTTTAGTTTAAAAGTTAGAGCCAGTCAAACTCTGGTCAAATCTGATTTTAATAAATAACAAAAAACAAAAAACGTTTCGGTGGTGCTTACGCTTTCATAATATAGAAGACGTACCTCAGGGAATACGCTTCCACTTATCCAGCGCATGCGTGACTGGCTAGTCACTGACAGTGGGCCCGCCTGGCCCACTGGTCAAGTTTGACTGGTCTTCTCTCCCTCCCTCTTCCTGGGACAGAGATGGACGCGTCTCCGGCGATCAACGCCGGCGAACGAGGGCGCCTCTCAAGATCCTGAGCACAAGAATGGGCTGCTTGGGTCGCGGCGATCACAGGCATGTGCACCGCGACTGCTGGGGTCGCCGGAGCTGCCGACGATGAGCTTCGCGGCGGACGCCGCCGTCGGCCAAGTTGGGTCCATCACCTCTGGACTGTCGCAGGCTAATTTCTCGGTTGGAAGAGGTAGGGGAGGGCTCGGGGTTGCTGCAGAGGATGAACCGCGAGGGCTAAAGCTCTGGGGAGTTCGGATTTAACCGAATCGGGGCGGCGGGTGCTCTGGCCGGAGATGGGGAAGAAGGCGGCTTCCGGCCGAATTGGAGCAAGGGGGGCTCCCTTAGGCTTGCCTGGGGATGCTGACAAGCTAACGGAGGCTCTGGGGGCTATTTATAGGCGTGGAGAGGTCGGTTCCCGGCGACGGCCGCGGATAAGCTCGATGGCTGCTCACTACTGTCGCCGGAGGCGACGTGGCGGGGCTTGGCTGGCTTCAGGGCTAGCAGACGAGCTTGCCACTGTCGAAGGGACGAGCTGGCTGACTCGGGGAAGTGCCAGGTAGCTTGGACGGTGCCGTCCCCGAGTGGATTGCGGCGGCGGCCATTAATGGCAAGCGAGGACGGTGGCGAGGCCGTTGGTGGACGGCGGGGTTTGGTGAGGTCGGTACGTGTTCGGCGCACCGCGGATGAGCTCGGGGGAGGGGTTAACCTGGGACGCGGCAGCTCGGGCGCACGCACGTGCAAAACGCACGTTCTGGACGTGTCCAGAGCACGCACGCATGGTGCTCGGCGAAATGCCTCGGCACGCCAGGGGGCTTGGATGAGGCTGGCATTCAACAGGCTCACTGGTGTGTTTGCCAGGGGTCTAATGGACATGGTTGTTGGGTCAGGGGATCAAGTTCACAAAGTAATCACAAAACTATGCCAAGTCTGGCCAGACACACAAGGTGTTTGATGAAATGCCAAGGTTACCTAGGGCATCTTGCTGGCCACCAAAATTTCCAGATTTAGGTCTCTTTGGATGATAAGAATGATGGCAAGGTTTGTTTGAGAAAAACAGAAACTTTTTAGTGCAAGTTTTGCAAATCTTCAACTCTGGACAGAAACAAAATGGTGTTATTGCATGAACCAAAAATATTCCAATGGTCTCAATCTCCTGGACTTAAGGGTTTGGTAGGGGTTACTAAAGGTAGAAATATTCCATGGACAATAGGGCAACATAAATTGGGGTTGCGGTACAAAACTTCAAACTGGTCCAGAACAGAAAATAGGATGATATGCTCAAAAATTCCAAAACACAAAGTTGTGTCTTTGCATAAAAGTGATGTAGGAACCTCACATGTCATCTACAAATTTTTGTAGAATTTTTATATGAAG
This sequence comes from Elymus sibiricus, assembly GCA_039707655.1. Classification (NCBI taxonomy): domain Eukaryota; kingdom Viridiplantae; phylum Streptophyta; class Magnoliopsida; order Poales; family Poaceae; genus Elymus; species Elymus sibiricus. The sequence goes on from CM077671.1 coordinate 386,782,950, forward strand.
TTATCAAATGGTTGTAGTGCAAATGAGGCTCTAAAAATTATGAGAAACTATTTTAAAAGAAATAAAGCTTAGAAGAATAATTATAAAAATATTTCCAATGATCATACAAAAATAAAAAGAAATGTTCTTGAGAAGGCATTCAAGTCCAACAATATTTTTGAAATGTTTCTACTTGGAGGGAAAATACCACATTTTAGAAGAAAGGAGTGGTTCTGAAATCAATCGATGATCCAGAAAAATAGAAATTTAAATTACCTGGCAAAATTTTAATTAATAAAACCTGATTAAATTTTTGGGGTGTTCAGTTTGTGATTCCCTATGCATGCACGAAAGTCAATAGTTATGCAATGAAGTTACATCCTGCTTATGGTGCATTATTCGGTGTTAGTTATGCTCAATTCTCGCTTATGTGAATTTTCGTTTCTTGGTATGGTTGCTTCCCAATCTATTTGCTAGCCTCCATTTGTACTAAGTAGAAATGCTACTTGTGCATCCAAAATCCTTAAACCAAGTTTTGCCTTATGAGTCCACTATACCTACCTATATGCGGTATTTCCATGCCGTTCCAAGAAAATTTGTATGTGCCATCTCTAAATTTTCAAAATAAATTTTCTCTTTTGTGTGCTCGTACCGCTCATGAAACGGTGGGGAGTGTCCAATACTTTTCCATGCTAGATGTGTTATTCTCAAGATGAGTGTTTATTCACTTGTCATTGCACGAGAGTGCGGCGGTAATAGGGATGCCCATTCCCAAAATGAAAAAGAAAAAATATTTACTTTATGTTGTCAAATAATAAATTCCTTGGAAAGTGTTGGTATGGAAGGCAACCGTGGATACGGCTAGCCATGGATTGTGAAAGAATGGTGGAAAAAGGAATAAACTTTATTTTCTGTTTGGGAACCGCCTATGATATATCTAGCATGGAAAGTATTGTGAGCTACTTTGTCATTTTCGTTGACAGGAAAAGCATGCCACCCAAAATATTTTCTCTCTCAATTTAAACCTTGAGCTCTGGCACCTCTACAAATCCCTACTTCCCTCTGTGAAGGGCCTATCTATTTACTTTATGCAATTTTTATTTTTACTTTGAGTCTCCATCTTCTCTTATAAGCACCAACTAGGGGGCACTATGATCGTACTTGAGCATTGGGCATAGCTAATATTTGAGTGTGTTTCATGAATGGATCAATGATTGAGCATGATGGGCTAGGGATAACTTTCTTTAGTGTTGATATTTTGAAAGGCATGATTGCTTGTTGACATGCTTGAGTATTGAAGTCATTATGTTAAAACTAGACTATTGCTTTGAATCATTTACAAGTCCAAATGTCCATGTTATACACAAGAAAAAAATGTGAGATGAACATGTTAGGCAGCATTCCACATCAAAAATTCTGTTTTTATCATTTACCTGTTCTTATTGCATTACTCCGTTTTTCCATGAACTTAATACACTAGATGCATGCTGGATAGCGGTCGATGTGTGGAGTAATAGAGGAAGATGCAGGCAGGAGTCGGTCTACCTATCTTGGACGTGATGCCTATATAATGATCATCGCCTTGGATATCGTCATGACTATTTGATTTTCTATCAATTGCCTAACAGTAATTTGTTCACCCACTGATGTCTACTACGCAACCTTCTTCTTGTAGACTCGTGTTGGGCCTCCAAGCGCAGAGTTTTGTAGGACAGTAGCAAATTTCCCTCAAGTGGATGACCTAAGGTTTATCAATCCGTGGGAGGCATAGGATGAAGATGGTCTCTCTCAAACAACCCTGCAACCAAATAACAAAGAGTCTCTTGTGTCCCCAACACACCCAATACAATGGTAAATTGTATAGGTGCACTAGTTCGGCGAAGAGATGGTGATACAAGTGTAATATGGATGGTAGATATAGGTTTTTGTAATCTGAAAATATAAAAACAGCAAGGTAACTAATGATAAAAGTGAGCACAAACGGTATTGCAATGCTTAGAAACAAGGCCTAGGGTTCATACTTTCACTAGTGCAAGTTCTCTCAACAATACTAACATAGTTAAATCATATGTAAATCCCTGACGTGCGACAAAGAGTTCACTCCAAAGTCACAAATAGCGGAAAACAAATGAAGAAATTATTGTAGGGTACGAACCCACCTCAAAGTTATCTTTTCCGATCAATCTTATGAGCTATCCCTATAAGTGTAACGAACAGCCCTAGAGTTCGTACTAAAATAACACCTTAAGATACACATCAACCAAAACCCTAATGTCACCTAGATACTCCAATGTCACCACGAGTACCCATGGGCTTGATTATACGATATGCATCACACAATTTCAGATTCATCATGTTCAATCCAACACAAAGAACTTCAAAGAGTGCCCCAAAGTTTCTACCGGAGAGTCAAGACGAAAACATGTGCCAACCCCTATGCATAGATTCCCAAGGTCACGGAACCCGCAAGTTGATCACCAAAACATACATCAAGTGGATCAATAGAACATCCCATTGTCACCACAGATATCCCATCGCAAGACATACATCAAGTGTTCTCAAATCCTTTAAAGACTCAATCCGATAAGAAAACTTCAAAGGGAAAACTCAATTCATCACAAGAAGATAGAGAGGGGAAAACTCCATATGATTCATCTATATCAATAAAGCTCGCGGTACATCAAGATCGTGTCATCGCAAGACATAGCCCCGAGGGTGAACTACTCCCTCCTCGTCATGGAGACCACCGGGATGATGAAGATGGCCTCCGGTGATGGGTTCCCTCTCCGGCAGGGTGCCGGAACGGGCTCCCGATTGGTTTTTCATGGCTACAGAGGCTTGCGGCGGCGGAACTCCCGATCTAGGTTTCTTTCTAGGGGTTTTAGTATTTATAGGAATTTTTGGCGTTGGAATCACGTCAGGGGGGTCCACGAGGCGGTGACAAGCCAGGAGGGCGTGCCCTAGGAGGGCGCGCCCTAGGGGCTTGTGGCTGCCTCGTGGCTCTTCTGGCCCAACTCCGATGCCCCGTGGGTCTCTTCTGGTCCATAAAAAATCACCATAAATTTTTATTCCGTTTGGACTCCGTTTGATATTCCTTTTCTGTAAAACTCAAAAACAAGGAAAAAACAGAAACTGGCACTGGGCTCTAGGTTAATAGGTTAGTCCCAAAAATAATATAAAATAGCATATTAATGCATATAAAACATCCAAGATGGATAATATAATAGCATGGAACAATCAAAAATTATAGATACGTTGGAGACGTATCACCCACCGTGCGCTATACTCATGAGAGAAGCCACTAGTGAATCCTACGGCCCCTGGGTCTACTTTTCCAACATATTGCTTTCCGATCTATCTTTTTGCATCTTTGTTTTCAGATCTACAAAACCAAAAACCCAAAAACATATTGCTGCATATTTTATTTGCCCTTTTTATTTTGTGTTCTTGAGAGATCTATCTCCCCTATCTATTACTACCTAATCTATCTTTTTACCGTAGAGAGATTGACAACCTCTCTTTCGCGTCGGGTTGCAAATATTTGTTATTTGTGTGTAGGTGTTGCTTATATGGTGGTGGTGATCCTCCTACTGGTTCGATAACCTTGGTTTCATAACTGTGGGAAATACTTACCGTCGCTGTCATGCATCATCCCTTCCTCTTTGGGGAAATACCGACGCAGTCTCAAGCCACGTCAAAGTAATTTCTGGCGCCGTTGCCGGGGAGGAAGCGGTCTCTTCTACGTGCCTATCGTAGGCACCGAGGGGACTCCACCATCATCCACCATTTGCCTCTCGTTTTCCTCTCCCCCATTTCACCAATTTGCCGTTTTATTCGCCCTCTCTTTCGTTTGCCTTTTTCTTGCCGGATCTCTTCCTTGCTTGCAATCTTGTTTGCATAGTCACGATGACTCAAGAGAACACCAATTTGTGTGATTTTTCCAATACCAATAACAATGATTTTATTAGTACTCTGATTGCTTCTCCCGCCACTAGTGCGGAGTCTTGTGATATTAATGCCGCTTTGTTGAATCTTGTCATGAAAGATCAATTTGCCGGTACTCCTAATGAGGATGCCGTGTCCCATCTAAACACGTTCGTAGAATTGTGTGATATGCAAAAGAAAAAAGATGTGGACAATGATATAGTGAAGTTGAAATTATTTCCTTTTTCCTAGCGGGATCGTGCAAAAATTTGGTTTTCCTCTTTGCCTCGCAATAGTATCGATTCTTGGAATAAGTGCAAGGATGCTTTTATAACTAAGTATTTTTCGCCCGCGAAAATTATTTCCCTTAGGACACAAATCATGAATTTTAAGCAACTTGGGCATGAACATGTTGCACAATCTTGGGAAAGAATGAAGTTGATGCTAAGAAATTGTCCTACTCATGGTTTAAATCTTTGGATGATCATACAATTTTTTTATGCGGGATTGAATTTTGTCCCTAGAAATCTTTTAGATTCCGCCGCGGGTGGTACTTTTATGGAGATTACTTTGGGTGAAGCTACTAAATTGCTAGATAATATCATGGGTAATTATTCACAATGGCATACCGAAAGAGCACCTACTAGTAAGAAAGTTAATTCGGTTGAGGAAATTAGTACTTTGAGTGATAAGGTTGATGCTTTGATGAAATTGGTTGCTAGTAAAAATGCTCCTATTGATCTTAATGATGTGCCTTTGTCTACTTTGACTGAGCAAAATAGTGATTCCATAGACGTGAATTTTGTCTCGCGAAATAATTTCAATAACAATGCTTATAGAGGTAATTTTAATCCTAGGCCTTTTCCTGGAAATTCCTCTAATAATTATGGTAATTCCTATGGTAATTCTTCTTACAATAATAATAGGAACACCTCTGATCTTGATGGTAATATTAAAGAATTTATCAATGCGCAAAAGGCTTTCAATACTACGATAGAAGAAAAGTTGAATAAGATTGATGATATGTCTAGAAGCATTGATAGAATTTCTCATGATGTTGAAAATCTCAAGTTGAAAGCTTTTGTGCCTAAGATTGATGAATCAATTAAAGCTTTATATGTCTCCATGGATGAAAGTAAGAAAAGAACTGCTATGCTTAGAGCTAAAAGAGAAATCTTAGAAAAATCGTTTTCTAGTGATTGCCTTCATAAAAAAGATGAAGATCTTAAAGTGATTGGTGTTTCTTCTATTGATTCCTTGTTTAGTAATATTAAAATTGATGATAAAGGGACTGAAGTAGAGTCAACTTTAGCTAGAAGGCGTCCTAATAATTCGGAGGGTGAAAATCTTGATGAAAATTTTGATAAAAGTGGGTTTGAAGAGGTCAAAACTTTAACTAGTGATGTGCCCACTATTTTGGATTGCAAAGACTTTAGTTATGATAGTTGCTCTTTGATTGAATGTATTTCTTTGTTGCAATCTATGTTGAATTCATCCCATGCTTGTGAGCAAAATAAAGCTTTTACTAAACATATCGTTGATGCCATGATGAAATCTTTTGAAGAAAAGTTGGAGTTGGAGATTTCTATTCCTAGAAAATTGCATGATGAGTGGGAACCTACCATTAAGGTTAAGATTAAAAATTATGAGTGCTTTGCTTTGTGTGATTTGGGTGCTAGTGTTTCCACGATTCTGAAATCTCTATGTGATGTGCTTGGTCTTACCAATATTGAAGAATGTTCTCTTAATTTGCACTTGGCGGATTCTACTATTAAAAAGCCTTTGGGAAGAATTAATGATGTTCTTATTCTTGAAAATAGGAACTATGTGCCCATAGATTTTATTGTGCTTGATATTGATTGCAATCCGTCTTGTCCCATTATACTTGGTAGACCGTTTTTACGCACTATAGGTGCCGTGATTGATATGAAAGAAGGTAATATTCGTTTTCAGTTTCCCTTGAGAAAGGGTATGGAACACTTCCCTAGAACAAGAATTAAGCCACCATATGAATCAATCATGAGGGAATCCTATGGATCCAAAACCAAGGATGACAATACTTGAATCTATGCGTTATGCCTAGCTAGCGGCGTAAAACGATAGCGCTTGTTGGGAGGTAACCCAATGAATAAATAATTTTTTTTCTTTTTGCTTTCTGTTTTTGAGTGTTGAAACAATTATGCCTCTGTTATGATTGTGTTTTTATGGTTTGTTTAGTGTTTGTGCCAAGTAAAGCCTTTAGGATGATTCATAGGATGAGTAGAAGTGATGCTGAATCTGAAACAGAAACTTTGCGTCCAGTATATGAATTTTCATTTTTTTTCTGGAACGTGATATTGAGCTGAAATTTTAACACGGTGTTTCTATACAAATTCCTTATGTTTTCCTAATTTTTCAGAATTTTTAGAGTTACAAAAGTGTGGTTAGAGTACAGATTACTACAGACTGTTCTGTTTAAGACAGATTCTGTTTTCGTTCGATGTGTGCTTGTTTTGATGAATCTATGGGTTATATTGAAGGGTATGAGCCATGGTAAAGTTAAAATACAGTAGGTATAATGCAATAATAAAATATGAATGGGTTTGCAACAGTACCTAAATTAGTGATTTGCTTTATTATACTAACGGATCTCACGAAGATTTTGTTAAGTTTTGTGTGATTGAAGTTTTCAAGTTTTGGGTGAGATCACGATGGATGAAGGAGTAAGGAGTGAAAAGAGCCTAAGCTTGGGGATGATACTGCACCCCCAAGATATATCCAAAGAGAAACAAGCAACTAAGCTTGGGGATGCCCCCGAGTGGCATCCCCTCTTTCTTATAACGACCATCGGTATTTTACTTGGAGCTATATTTTTATTCGTCACATATCATGAGTTTTGCTTGGAGCGTCTTGTATCTTTGCTTGCTTTGTTTGTTAGTTTGTCACTTGTATCCTTGCTGGACACACCTATTTGAGAGAGCCAATATTATGCTATGATTTGTTAGAATTGCTCTATGTGCTTCACTTGCACTTTTTGAGCTATAGAATTGCTCTAGTGCTTCACTTATATCTTTTTGAGCACGGTGTGCTTGGAATTTTTTATAGAAACACTCTCATGCTTCACTTAGATTAATTTGAGAGTTAGTAAATTTTAAAGAAATCCTCTCATGCTTCACTTATACCTTTTTGAGAGATGAAATCTTTATGCTCATGTGCCTCACTTAATAACACATCTTTTATATTCATTGAGTCTTCTAAACTAATTACGATATAACTAATTTAGAAGCCTCAGCAAATTTAGTGGACGACTTATTTTTTAAGCTGAGGAGACATAGTTTATTTTTTAAGCCGTCCAAAAATAACTGGACCTTGATCTCCTTTTACAATTCGAATCACCAATATCCTTATGGCGTGCATGCATACGAAAACATCAAAACTCCATGTGCATGCTTACGCTCACAAGAAGGAATAGTACCTTTTTTTAACAGAGATAGGCCCCGAAGGACCTAGACAGCTTTATTTAATATATCATCAGGAGATATGGCACAAAGCTCATACAAGGACTCAAAGAAAGTAGAGATAACACCTAAGCCCCTGATTTTTTTAGGAAGAACCCCAAATTGGAAACAAGAATTGCAATCAGGTCCAAGACATAATCTATCCAGATTGAGCATCGTCATCTCCGGGGACGACCCACTTGGGATTTCGATGCCTTCACCGTCGCAACACGCCGCAACGAACTCCAAGTAGATCCTGCAGCTGCCTTCCATGTAGCACTCGGGCTGGGAGGAAAGGGGTGACCGCCCTTCGGCCCAAAGAGGCATCGGCGCGACGATGAAGACCGACAGCCATCTAGCGCCGTAGCTCTATCCAGACAACCGCCGCTGCGGATGAGCATGAGAACCTACTGCAAGAACCAGTTCCCCTTCAGTCACCTGCTGCTGGTTCACCACCATGGCTCCACGGAGCAACAAAGGAAGGAAGAGGCCTTCCTAAGATCAGGGCACAAAACGAGCTTATTAGGGGATGCTCCGCTGCAGTTCCTTCTAGCAGCAGCTGGTACCACAACACTGCCACCATGAGGAGAACCACCGGAAGCCACCGAACGCTACTCACTCGCGTCGGTGGCGTGCATCCCAACGGCATCAAGCCAAATTCCCTTAAGGAAACCTAGACCTACAACTACTATATACATGGCGGCTCCGAGCGCCTCCCCCATCTCGTCTCCGACCAGCCTCGCTGGTGGAGATGATTTGGGATCGGGCCGGGCCCCAACTTGCGATGCGAGTCACCTCCCTTTTCATCTCTCTCAAACAATAACCGGGGCACTACTCGTGGCTATAGGGGAAAGTATCGGGTGCTCCCAGCCTTAGGGTACTCCCGGTACTCCAATGTAAAAAAACACTATTTTAGTGTTTAAAAAAATTCTGGAAAAAATTGTGAATGTTCACAAGGAATGTTACTACAAGCCTTAAAAAATTCTGGTCTAAAGTCAAAACGCACATTGAAAAGCAAAAATGTGAAATCTAACATGAATAGAGTAAAAAAAGTCAAATGCAACATTGACACTATTCACATCTGGATTTCTCTTTTTTGTTTCTCAATGTGCATTTTGATTTTGGACCTGAAATTTTTAGGGGCTGTAGTGACATTCCTTGTGAACATTCACAATTTTTTTCAAAATTTTTTGAAACAACATTTTTTTAGACATTGAAGCACCGGGAGTACACCAAGGCTGGGAGCACCCGATACTTTCCCGTGGCTATAGTTTAAATTTCTCCTGGTCAACTCCTATGCATCGATAGCTAGATAAGAGCATCTATAGCCGGACTTGGCAAATTCGACCCTCCAAACGCTCGCGGACGCGTACGTGGACACTGATCGGTCACGCCTCAAATAATGCATTCTACAACCGGATACATCAAATTAAAAACCTCAAATCCATACTATTACATGCAACGTAAAGCAACCTTTTGCGGAGCTCGTCCGCATCCGTCGTGCCCATGTCCGGCGGCCGCTGCACTCTACAGAAGTTTTCGTCCGGCCACCGGCGAGGTAGAGTAGGACATGGGACACTAGCCGGCTCACGGGACTCGAGCTCCCGCCGTCTCCCGTGCCCTGCTCTTCCTCGTCGGAGGCCTCAACCCAGACGGTGCCGATGGACGTGGGATCAATGACGGATCCCTCCTAGGAGGAGCCAACATACACCACGACGCGGTTGCGGCGCCCGCAGTGGTTCACCATACGGGGTGCCGGAGAGTGCGACTCCGCCTCTCCAACGTCCACCGCCGCCAGGGCCCCTGTCGCCTCGCACGGTGGGCACCCCGCGCTATGTTTGCGTCCATGGACGCCCATGGCGTTTTGTCAGCGTGCCAAGAAAGTGGTTGCGCGTCCGCCACGGCGTTCGAACGCCAGACGGACCGCACCGCCACCGGTGAGGCAGCGACGCCGGATCCATGCATCGGTTGTGCGGACACAATGGATTCCCGTCGTTGCGAGACAGAGCGCTGCCGTCAGGCGGCCGCCTCTCGGGAGCGGCAGAGCGCAAGCCGGACAGCCATCTCCTCCTCGGTGCTGCATGGGATGAGCTCGTGGTTGACGGATTTGGAGGTGAAGGACTCGGATCCGTTGCACGCCATGCCGGAGAAGGACGGAGATCATCGGAGGTGAGCTTGGGTGACAGATGGGAATGGAGGGGAGTGGACTGAGGTGGCTAGGGTTTGGTCCGACGAGCGAAGGGGGACAAATATATGTGGGATGGATGCGGGCCAGCGCAGGTCAGGCTGACGTGATGGGCGTGCCCTGACACCCCCATATCTGCCCCATATGGTGTCGGTCAGCCTAGACGTTTGAGGCCCGTTTGAGCCGCCCGGCCAGGTCGAAATTTCGTGACCGGTCAGTGACCGAATGGCCTACCTGAACATTTGAGACGGACATGAGGTGTCCGGTTATAGATGCTCTAACACATTGATGTCTACTACGCAACCTTCTTCTTGTAGACTCGTGTTGGGCCTCCAAGCGCAGAGTTTTGTAGGACAGTAGCAAATTTCCCTCAAGTGGATGACCTAAGGTTTATCAATCCGTGGGAGGCGTAGGATGAAGATGGTCTCTCTCAAACAACCCTGCAACCAAATAACAAAGAGTCTCTTGTGTCCCCAACACACCCAATACAATGGCAAATTCATCATGTTCAATCCAACACAAAGAACTTCAAAGAGTGCCCCAAAGTTTCTACCGGAAACTCAAGACGAAAACGTGTGCCAACCCCTATGCATAGATTCCCAAGGTCACGGAACCCGCAAGTTGATCACCAAAACATACATCAAGTGGATCAATAGAACATCCCATTGTCACCACTAATATCCCATCGCAAGACATACATCAAGTGTTCTCAAATCCTTTAAAGACTCAATCCGATAAGAAAACTTCAAAGGGAAAACTCAATTCATCACAAGAAGATAGAGAGGGGAAAACTCCATATGATTCATCTATATTAATAAAGCTCACGATACATCAAGATCGTGTCATCTCAAGAACACGAGAGAGAGAGAGAGATCAAACACATAGCTACTGGTACATACCCTCAGCCCCGAGGGTGAACTACTCCCTCCTCGTCATGGAGACCGCCGGGATGATGAAGATGGCCTCCGGTGATGGTTTCCCCCTCCGACAGGGTGCCGGAACGGGCTCCCGATTGGTTTTTCGTGGCTCTGGAGGCTTGCGGCGGCGGAACTCCCGATCTAGGTTTGTTTCTGGGGGTTTCTGTATATATAAGAATTTTTGGCGTCGGAAACAAGTCCAGGTGGGCCACGAGGTGACGACAAGCCAGGGGGGCGCGCCCTAGGGGGGCGGGCGCGCCCCCCAGGCTTGTGGTGGCCTCGTGGATCTTCTGGCCCAACTCCAACGCTCCCTGGGCTTCTTCTGGTCCATAAAAAATCACCGTAGATTTTTATTCCGTTTGGGCTCCGTTTGATATTCTTTTTCTGTAAAACTCAAAAACACGGAAAAAACAGAAACTGGCACTGGGCTCTAGGTTAATAGGTTAGTCCCAAAAATAATATAAAGTTGTAGTAAAATGATTGTAAAACATCCAAGAATGATAATATAACAGCATGGAACAAGCAAAAATTATAGATACGTTGGAGACGTATCAGCATCCCCAAGCTTAATTCCTACTCGTCCTCGAGTAGGTAAATGATAAAAACAGAATTTTTATGTGGAATGCTGCCTAACATGTTCATCATATTCTTTTCTTCTTTGTATAGCATGGACATTTGGACTTGTAAATGATTCAAAGCAATAGTCTAGTTTTAACATAATGACTTCAATACTCAAGCATGTCAACAAGCAACCATGTCTTTCAAAATATCAACACTAAAGAAAGTTATCCCTAGCCCATCATGCTCAATCATTGATGCATTCATGAAACACACTCTAATATTAGCTATGCCCAATGCTCAAGTACGATCATAGTGCCCCCTAGTTGGTGCTTATAAGAGAAGATGGAGACTCAAAGCAAAAATAAAAATTGCATAAAGTAAATAGATAGGCCCTTCGCAGAGGGAAGTATGGATTTGTAGGGGTGCAGAGCTCAAAGTTTTAAATTGCGAGAGAAAAAATATTTTGGGTGGCATGCTTTTCCTGTCAACGAAAACAACAAGGTAGCTCACAATACTTTCCATGCTAGATACATTATAGGCGGTTCCCAAACAGAATGGTAAAGTTTTTACTCCCCATCCACCAATCAATCACACTCCACGGCGAGCCGAATCCACGGGTACCGTCCATACAAACAGCAATCCTGGGGGAGTTTTGTTTCATTATATTTTGATTTGATTTTTAAGCATGGAACTGGCATCCCGAATACCAGCCACTTTCTCGTGAATGATAGTGAATCAACACATATCGTGAGAATAACACACCTAGCATGGAAAAATATTGGATACTCCCCACCGTTTCATGAGCGGTACGGGCACACAAAAGCGAAAATTTATTTTGAAGATTTAGGGATGGCACATACAAATTTGCTTGGAAAGACATGGAAATACCGCATATAGGTAGGTATGGTGGACTCATAAGGCAAAACTTGGTTTAAGGATTTTGGATGCACAAGTAGTATTTCTACTTAGTACAAATGAAGGCTAGAAAATAGATTGGGAAGCAACCAAACCAAGAAACGAAAATTCACATAATTGAGCATTGAACATAAATAACACCGAATAATGAACCACAAGTAGGATGTAACTTCATTGCATAACTATTGACTTTCGTACTTGCATAGGGAATCACAAACCTTAACACCAATATTCCTACTAAAGCATAATTATCACTAACATGACTCACATATTACTATCATCATGTTTCAAAACTATTACAAAGAATCAAGTTTAATTTGTCCCATGATCTTCATGAAAGTTTTTATTATATCCTCCTTGGATATCTATCACTTTGGGACTAGTTTCATATATTGTCATTGTCCCTTTTTGGCAAGCTCAAACAAATTTAAGTGAAGCACATGAGCAAATGACAAGCTACTCTCAAAAGATATAAGTGAAGATCAATGAGTAGTCAAACAATTAAGTAGCTATGTGAGGACTCTCTCTTTCTCAATAAATATTTTCAGATCTGAGTATTTTATTCAAACAGCAAACAAAAGAAAAATAGCACTCCAAGAATAGCACGCATCATGTGAACGAATAAAAATTTAGGCTCAACATAGGCTAACCGATAATTGTTGATGAAGAGAGGTGGGATGCGTAGCATCCCCAAGCTTAGATGCTTGAGACTTCTTGAAATATTTACTTGGGGTGCCTTGGGCATCCCCAATCTTGAGCTTGTGTATCTCGTTCAATCCTCTCATATCATGGTTTCACCTATTCTCAAAAACATCTTCCACACAAAACTTGAAAGAACTCGTGAGATAGGTTAGTACACATAATAATAAATCAACTCTTTATGTACTGCCAAGACAAGTTGCATAATAATTTTCAAACATTAGGTACTGTATACTACCATTTCCACAATTTATATCTACCAATATAGGCTATGGAAACTGTAGGATAAGTAGATAACAAAACTATGACAGCAATCTGTCCAAACAGAACAGTCTGTAGCAATTTATGAAAACAGTGTACTTCTGTAACTCAAACAATTATGAAAATTTAGTACATGCTAAATAATTTATATGATAACACCGTGTAAAAATTTCAGAAACTTTTCACGTTCCAGTAAAATATGAAAATTCAAACACTACAGCAAAAGTTTCTGTTTTTTTTACACAACACACATCAAACATGCAATGCAAGCATCCTAAGGCAATTCTTGGAACTTTTTATTTAAAAACAAGATTATAAATAACCCCTAAGAGAAAACAAGAAAATAAAATGACGCTCCAAGCAAAACTCATATTATGTGACGAATAAAAATATAGCTCTAAGTAAGATATACCGATGATGTTGAAGACGAAAGAGGGGATGCCTTCCGGGGCATCCCCATGCTTAGGCGCTTGAGTATTCCTTGGATATTACCTTGGGGGTGCCTTGGGCATCCCCAAGCTTAGGTTCTTGTCACTCCTTGTTCTCCTCATATCGGTGTCTCACCCAAAACTTGAAAACTTCAATCACACAAAACTTAACGGAACTTCGTGAGAAGGGTTAGTGTAATAAATAATGATCATTCACTTAGGTACTGTCAAGAAAAGATTCATAATTTTTCTCACATAATACCTACTGTATTCTATCATTCCCATAATTTATATCACTGAATATAAGCTATGGGAACACTAAAACAAGCAAACTATGCATGCAAAACAGAATCTGTCAAAAACAGAACAGTCTGTGAAGATCTGTAGTATAACCATACTTCCCTGTCTCTAAAAATTCTGAAACATTAGGACAACCTGAAGGATTTGTATATTAAGACTGTGTAAAAATTTCATATCATTATCACGCTCCAGTAAAAAATTAAAATTCCTGTACTGGAGTCAAAAGTTTCTGTTTTGGTTCAGCATCAATTCTACTCATCTTGTTAGTCATCCCAAAGGCTTTACTTGGCACTTTATTGAAATAAAAGATACAAAACATGATTACTATAGTAGCTTAATCATGTGAACACACAAAAACAGAAAGGGTAAATATTGGGTTGTCTCCCAACAAGCGCTTTTCTTTAATGCCTTTTAGCTAGGCATGATGATTTCAATGATGCTCACATAGGAATAATAATTGAGGCATGCAAAAGAGCATCATGAATCTCATGACAAGCACATTTAAGTCTAACCCACTTCCTATGCATAGGGATTTTGTGAGCAAACAATTTATGGGAGCAAGAATCAACTCGCATAGGAAGGCAAAACTAGCATAACTTCAAAACTTTGAACACATAGAGAGGAAACTTGATATTATTGCAATATGTAGAAGCATAAGATCCTCTCTCATAATAATTTTCAGTAGCATCATGAAGGAATTTCAAAATATAACGAGCACATAAAGCATTCTCTTCATGATCCACAAGCATAGAAAATTTGTCACTCTCCACATAAGCAAGTTTCTTCTCATTCATAATAGTGGGAGCAAACTCAACAAAATAACTATCATGAGATACTTGATTGACATAACCACTTTGAATATTAAAATCATGATGAAAAGTTTCATGATTACTATCACTCTTTATAGCATACGTGTCATCACAATAATCATCATAGATAGGAGGCATGCCATCATCATAATAGCTTTGCTCATCAAAACTTGGGGGAGTAAAAATATCATATTCATCAAACATAGCATCCCCAAGCTTGTGGCTTTGTATATCATTAGGATCATGAATATTCAGAGAATTCATACTAACAATATTTCTATCATGCTCATCATTCAAGGAATTCTCATCAAGTATTTTCATAATTTCTTCCTCTACCAATTGAGCACAATTTTCCAAACCATCAATTTCACGAAAGACTTTATAAAGACGAGACAATTGAGGCAAACTAAACTCCATTTTTTTTGTAGTTTTCTTTTATAAAACCAAACTTGTGAAAAATAAGAAACTAAAAGATTCAATTGCAAGATCTAAAGATATACCTTTAAGCACTCACCTCCCCGGCAACGACGCCAGAAAAGAGCTTGATGTCTACTACGCAACCTTCTTCTTGTAGACTCGTGTTGGGCCTCCAAGCGCAGAGTTTTGTAGGACAGTAGCAAATTTCCCTCAAGTGGATGACCTAAGGTTTATCAATCCATGGGAGGCATAGGATGAAGATGGTCTCTCTCAAACAACCCTGCAACCAAATAACAAAGAGTCTCTTGTGTCCCCAACACACCCAATACAATGGCAAATTGTATAGGTGCACTAGTTCGGCGAAGAGATGGTGATACAAGTGTAATATGGATGATAGATATAGGTTTTTGTAATCTGAAAATAGAAAAACAGCAAGGTAGCAAGTAACAAAAGTGAGCACAAACGGTATTGCAATGCTTGAAAACAAGGCCTTGGGTTCATACTTTCACTAGTGCAAGTTCTCTCAACAATACTAACATAGTTGAATCATATGTAAATCCCTCACGTGCGACAAAGAGTTCACTCCAAAGTCACAAATAGCGGAGAACAAACGAAGAAATTATTGTAGGGTATGAAACCACCTCAAAGTTATCTTTTCTGATCAATCTTATGAGCTATCCCTATAAGTGTCACGAACAGCCCTAGAGTTCGTACTAAAATAACACCTTAAGATACACATCAACCAAAACCCTAATGTCACCTAGATACCCCAATGTCACCTCGGGTACCCGTGGGTTTGATTATACGATATGCATCACATAATTTCAGATTCATCATGTTCAATCCAACACAAAGAACTTCAAAGAGTGCCCCAAAGTTTCTATCGGAAAGTCAAGACGAAAACGTGTGCCAACCCCTATGCATAGATTCCCAAGGTCACGGAACCCGCAAGTTGATCACCAAAACATACATCAAGTGGATCAATAGAACATCCCATTGTCACCACGGATATCCCATCGCAAGACATACATCAAGTGTTCTCAAATCCTTTAAAGACTCAATCCGATAAGAAAACATCAAAGGGAAAACTCAATTCATCACAAGAAGATAGAGAGGGGAAAACTCCATATGATTCATCTATATTAATAAAGCTCGCGATACATCAAGATCGTGTCATCTCAAGAACACGAGAGAGAGAGAGAGATCAAACACATAGCTACTGGTACATACCCTTAGCCCCGAGGGTGAACTACTCCCTCCTCGTCATGGAGACTGTCGGGATGATGAAGATGGCCTCCGGTGATGGTTTCCCCCTCCGGCAGGGTACCGGAACGGGCTCCCGATTGGTTTTTCGTGGATCTGGAGGCTTGCGGCGGCGGAACTCCCGATTTAGGTTTGTTTCTGGGAGTTTCTGTATTTATAAGAATTTTTGGCGTCGGAAACAAGTCAAGGTGGGCCACGAGGTGACGACAAGCCAGGGGGGCGCGCCCTAGGGGGGGCACCCCCCAGGCTTGTGGTGGCCTCGTGGCTCTTCTGGCCCAACTCCAACGCTCCCTGGGCTTCTTCTGGTCCATAAAAAATCACCGTAGATTTTTATTCCGTTTGGGCTCCGTTTGATATTCCTTTTCTGTAAAACTCGATAACACGGAAAAAACAGAAACTGGCACTGGGCTCTAGGTTAATAGGTTAGTCCCAAAAATAATATAAAGTTGTAGTAAAATGATTGTAAAACATCCAAGAATGATAATATAACAGCATGGAACAAGCAAAAATTATAGATACGTTGGAGACGTATCACACATGCATATCCAGCTCCTTATTCACATTCTTCTGACTTGAAGCAACATGCGTACATGCAATGCTAACCAAAGCCATGTCATGTCATTAGTGTCGACTGGAACATTCTTCGTAGCAATGTCGAGCGCTCCTCCGTGTATGGAGCATATGTACTAACATGTCATCAGTATCGTTAGTGACTTTGGTCGCATCAATTCCCCTTTCTAGCACCATGCACCGGGGCCTTGTTGTCGCCGTCGCTGGATGTGAGCCATCCGACCACCATCAAACACAATAATCTATGCATCGAGGGCGCCCTCTCGCGCTATCCATGTCAGCAAAAGACAAAAATGTACAGAGTGCACGACCGTGTCTAATGACACCTCCCTCTGCTTTTTTCCTTCGTCACGAAGGAAACCCCACATCGTCTCATCCGCCTCTCTCACACGCAACCTCCACCACCTCCGCATCCACATCGCTCTCTCACGTCTCTTCGCCGCCGCCGCAGATTCTCCCGCGCCTTCTCCTCCCCGTTCCTCTCTCTTAGCTAATCTCCAGCCCTACACCATCCCCTCCTCCTTGACCGCCTCTATTCTTCATTGGAGAAGGAGCATGGGCTCGTCGCTGCGCATGAGCCGCCAGAAGGACGTCTGGTGGAGGGATCAGTGGCCGGTGGTACGAGTAGGAGCACACGGGGGCGGACGACATCCCTGCGTGGCGGTGGATACTTCACCGATGGTCAGCCGATACGTCGGACGGAGGAAGAAGATGGCGCGGGGAATCAGATGGTGCGGTGGAAGAATGCGGCGTGGGCGATGATGTCTACTATGCAACCTTCTTCTTGTAGACTAATGTTAGGCCTCCAAGCGCAGAGTTTTGTAGGACAGTAGCAAATTTCCCTCAAGTGGATGACCTAAGGTTTATCAATCCGTGGGAGGCGTAGGATGAAGATGGTCTCTCTCAAACAACCCTGCAACCAAATAACAAAGAGCCTCTTGTGTCCCCAACACACCCAATACAATGGTAAATTGTATAGGTGCACTAGTTCGGCGAAGAGATGGTGATACAAGTGTAATATGGATGGTAGATATAGGTTTTTGTAATCTGAAAATATAAAAACGGCACTAATGATAAAAGTGAGCACAAACGGTATTGCAATGCTTAGAAACAAGGCCTAGCGTTCATACTTTCACTAGTGCAAGTTCTCTCAACAATACTAACATAGTTGAATCATATGTAAATTCCTCACGTGTGACAAAGAGTTCACTCCAAAGTCACAAATAGCGGAGAACAAACGAAGAAATTATTGTAGGGTATGAAACCACCTCAAAGTTATCTTTTCTGATCAATCTTATGAGCTATCCCTATAAGTGTCACGAACAGCCCTAGAGTTCGTACTAAAATAACACCTTAAGATACACATCAACCAAAACCCTAATGTCACCTAGATACTCCAATGTCACCACAAGTACCCATGGGCTTGATTATACGATATGCATCACATAATTTCAGATTCATCATGTCCAATCCAACACAAAGAACTTCAAAGAGTGCCCTAAAGTTTCTACCGGAGAGTCAAGACGAAAACATGTGCCAACCCCTATGCATAGATTCCCAAGGTCACGGAACCCGCAAGTTGATCATCAAAACATACATCAAGTGGATCAATAGAACATCCCATTGTCACCACGGATATCCCATCGCAAGACATACATCAAGTGTTCTCAAATCCTTAAAGACTCAATCCGATAAGTAAACTTCAAAGGGAAAACTCAATTCATCACAAGAAGATATAGAGGGGAAAACTCCATATGATTCATCTATATCAATAAAGCTCGCAGTACATCAAGATCGTGTCATCTCAAGAACACGCGAGAGAGAGAGAGATCAAACACATAGCTACTAGTACATACCCTCAGCCCCGAGGGTGAACTACTCCCTCCTTGTCATGGAGACCGCCGGGATGATGAAGATGGCCTCCGGTGATGGTTTCCCCCTCCGGCAGGGTGCCGGAACGGGCTCCCAATTGGTTTTTCGTGGCTCTGGAGGCTTGCGGCGGCGAAACTCCCGATCTAGGTTTGTTTCTGGGGGTTTCTGTATTTATATGAATTTTTGGCGGCGGAAACAAGTCCAGGGGGGCCACGGGGTGACGACAAGCCAGGGGGGCGCGCCCTAGGGGGGGCGCCCCCCCAGGCTTGTGGTGGCCTCGTGGCTCTTCTGGCCCAACTCCAATGCTCCCTGGGCTTCTTCTGGTCCATAAAAAATCACCGTAGATTTTTATTCCGTTTGGACTCCGTTTGATATTCCTTTTCTGTAAAACTCAAAAATACAAAAAAAAAACAGAAACTGGCACTAGGCTCTATGTTAATAGATTAGTCCGAAAAATAGTATAAAATTGTAGTAAAGTGATTGTAAAACATCCAAGAATGATAATATAACAGCACGGAACAAGCAAAAATTATAGATACGTTGGACACGTATCAGCATCCCCTAGCTTAATTCCTACTCGTCCTCGAGTAGGTAAATGATAAAAAAAAGAATTTTTGATGTGGAAAGCTGCCTAACATGTTCATCATATTCTTATCTTGTTTGTATAGCATGGACATTTGGACTAGTAAATGATTCAAAGCAATAGTCTAGTTTTAACATAATGATTTCAATACTCAAGCATGTCAACAAGCAACCATGTCTTTCAAAATATCAACACTAAAGAAAGTTATCCCTAGCCCATCATGCTCAATCATTGATCCATTCATGAAACACACTCAAATATTAGCTATGCCCAATGCTCAAGTACGATCATAGTGCCCCCTAGTTGGTGCTTATAAGAGAAGATGGAGACTCAAAGCAAAATAAAAATTGCATAAAGTAAATAGATAGGCCCTTCGCAGGGGGAAGTTGGGATTTGTAGGGGTGCCAGAGCTCAAGGTTTAAATTGAGAGAGAGAAATATTTTGAGTGGCATGCTTTTCCTGTCAACGAAAACAACAAAGTAGCTCACAATACTTTCGATGCTAGATACATTATAGGCGGTTCCCAAATAGAATGGTAAAGTTTTTATTCCCCCTCCACCAATCAATCACACTCCACGGCGAGCCGAATCCACGGGTACCGTCCATACAAACAACAATCCTGGGGGAGTTTTGTTTCATTATATTTTGATTTGATTTTTGAGCATGGAACTGGGCATCCCGAATACCAGCCACTTTCTCGTGAATGATAGTGAATCAACACATATCGTGAGAATAACCCACCTAGCATGGAAAAATATTGGATACTCCCCGCCGTTTCATGAGCGGTACGGGCACACAAAAGAGAAAATTTATTATGAAGATTTAGAGATGGCACATACAAATTTGCTTGGAACGGCATGGAAATACCGCATATAGGTAGGTATGGTGGACTCATAAGGTAAAACTTGGTTTAAGGATTTTGGATGCACAAGTAGTATTTCTACTTAGTACAAATGGAGGCTAGCAAATAGATTGGGAAGCAACCAAACCAAGAAATGAAAATTCACATAAGTGAGCATCGAACATAACTAACACCGAATAATGCACCACAAGTAGGATGTAACTTCATTGCATAACTATTGACTTTTGTGCATGCATAGGGAATCACAAACCTTAACACCAATATTCCTACTAAAGCATAATTACTCACTAACATGACTCACATATTACTATCATCATGTTTCAAAACTATTACAAGGTATCAAGTTTAATTTGTCCCATGATCTTCATGAAAGTTTTTATTATATCCTCCTTGGATATCTATCATTTTGGGACTTGTTTCATATATTGCCATTGCTTTTTCGACAAGCTCAAATAAATTTAAATGAAGCACATGAGCATAAAGATTTCATCCCTCAAAAAGGTATAAGTGAAGCATGAGAGGAAATGACAAGCTACTCTCAAAAGATATAAGTGAAGATCAATGAGTAGTCAAACAATTAAGTAGCTATGTGAGGACTCTCTCTCTCTCAATAAATATTTTCAGATCTGAATATTTTATTCAAACAGAAAACTAAAGAAAATTAGAAGTCCAAGAATAGCACGCATCATGCGAACGAATAAAAATTTAGGCTCAACATAGGCTAACCGATAATTGTTGATGAAGAGAGGTGGGATGCGTAGCATCCCCAAGCTTAGATGCTTGAGACTTCTTGAAATATTTACTTGGGGTGCCTTGGGCATCCCCAAGCTTGAGCTTTTGTATCTCGTTCAATCCTCTCATATCATGGTTTCACCTATTCTCAAAAACATCTTCCACACAAAACTTGAAAAGAACTCGTGAGATAGGTTAGTACACATAATAATAAATCAACTCTTTATGTACTGCCAAGACAAGTTGCATAATAATTTTCAAACATTAGGTACTGTATACTATCATTTCCACAATTTATATCTACCAATATAGGCTATGGAAACTATAGGATAAGTAGATAATGAAACTATGACAGCAATCTGTCCAAACAGAACAGTCTGTAGCAATTTATGAAAACAGTGTACTTATGTAACTCAAAAATTTATGAAAATTTAGAACATGCTGTAAAATTTATATGACACTACAGCAAAAGTTTCTGTTTTTACACAGCACACATCAAAACATGCAATGCAAGCATCCTAAGACAATTCTTGAAACTTTTTATTGAAAAACAAGATTATAAATGACACCTAACAGAAAATAACAAAATATAATGATGCTCCAAGCAAAACACATATTATGTGATGAATAAAAATATAGCTCCAACTAAGATATACCGATAATGTTGAAGACGAAAGAGGGGATGCCTTCCGGGGCATCCCCAAGCTTAGGCGCTCGAGTCTTCCTTGGATATTACCTTGGGGGTGCCTTGGGCATCCCCAAGCTTAGGTTCTTGTCACTCCTTATTCTCCTCATATCGGTGTCTCACCCAAAACTTGAAAACTTCAATCACACAAAACTTAACGGAACTTCGTGAGATGGGTTAGTATAATAAAGATAGATCATTCACTTAGGTACTGTCAAGACAAGATTCATAATTGTTTCCACATGATACCTACTGTATTCTATTATTCCCATAATTTATACCACTAAATATAAGCTGTGGAAACACTAAAACAAGCAAACTATGGATGCAAAACAGAATCTATCAAAAACAGAACAGTCTGTGAAGATCTGTAGTGTAAGCATACTTCCCTGTCTCTAAAAATTCTGAACAATTAGGAAAACCTGAAGAATTTGTATATGAAGACTGTGTAAAAATTTCAGATCATTATCACGCTCCAGTAAAAAATGAAAATTCCTGTACTGGAGTGAAAAGTTTCTGTTTTGGTTCAGCATCAATTCTACTCATCTTGTGAGTCATCCCAAAGGCTTTACTTGGCACTTTATTGAAATAAAAGACACAAAACATGATTACTACAGTAGATTAATGATGTGATCACACAAAAACAGAAAGGAAAAGTGTTGGGTTGTCTCCCAACAAGCGATTTTTTTAATGTCTTTTAGCTAGGCATGATGATCTCAATGATGCTCACATAGGGATAATAATTGAAACATGCAAAAGAGCATCATGAATCTCATGACAAGCACATTTAAGTCTAACCCACTTCCTATGCATAGGGATTTTGTGAGCAAACAATTTATGGGAGCAAGAATCAACTAGCATAGGAAGGCAAAACAAGCATAACTTCAAAACTTTGAACACATAGAAAGGAAACTTGATATTATTGCAATTCCTACAAGCATATGTTCCTCCCTCATAATTATTTTCAGTATCATCATGAAGGAATTTCACAATATAACCAGCACATAAAGCATTCTTTTCATGATCTACAAGCATAGAAATTTTACTACTCTCCACACAAGAAAATTTCTTCTCATGACTAATAGTGGGAGTATCATAAAAGAATTGAATACTACAAATTGGTTCCACATTAAAAGAGTAATAATCAGTAAAAGGATATTCATAATTATGACAAGTATCATAATAGTAATCATCACTCTTTTTCTTCGCATAGGTATCATCACAATAATCATCATAAGTAGGAGGCATGCAATCTTTATAACAAATTTGATCATTCAAAGTAGGGGGAATAAAAAGATCATCTTCATTAAGCATAGCATCCCCAAGCTTGGGACAAACATTAATTGCAGCAAATAAATTCTCAAACATGTCATTTTCATCAAACATAGCATCCCCAAGCTTGTGGCTTTGTATATCATAAACATAATCACTCTCATCATTAATAGTATGAATAGCACCAATAGTATAGCAATTATTATCATCATCCTCCAAGTTGGTGCCATAAATATTTTCAAGATTATAAGAAGTAGCATTATCTTCCCAATCATAATTATCACAGCAAGCAATAGGCATAACAAAATCATCCTCAAGTGTATCATCTTCCACAACTATTTTTGATTCATTCTCATGAGGCCTATCAATAATGGGAGCAACATTATTTGGGAGAGATACCTCTTTACCTTTACTTTTCCTTCTTTTCTTCTTCTTCACCACATTATGTGTGGGTTTATTTAATTCCTCCAAGCTTCTTTTTGAAGAGGTTGGTTGAATAAAAAGCTCCTCCTCGTTACCTGATTCATCATAAGAAAAAATAGGAGGATATTGGGAAACCTCTTCCCCTTCATTAGTATTCTCTTCATCTTCTATTTGTTTTCTTGTCTTTAAGTAATTGGCAATATAAGGATTCTCAATGCAATTTACCACGCAATACATATAGATTTCATTTAGATCAAAATCAATCATTTTCATGAGAACCCAAGCTGGAACATCCTTAGTTTTATGTTTCATTTCTTCATACCCCAAAAATAGACTAAGTTCATTATGATGCTCAAGGGTAATGAGGTTATCACAATTTTTGGACACAATTCGATCATGAAATAATTCACATTGGAAATTAAAATGACCACGTTCATTGCAAAGTTCACAAGGACGGCGAGAAATATTAAGTCTTTCAGCACAAACATATAGCCTCTCTTGCAACCATTTAGTTTCTAAATACTTATGCCTCTTACAAAATCTATCTTCCCTTTTAGGCATGTCTTCACAAACTCTATGCACTCCACAAAAATTACCATGCTTATAAGAAATCTTTTTATCATGACTAGTGCAATCATCATTAGTACTATGGATATTCAAAGAATTCATACTAACAACATTGCAATCATGCTCATCACTCAAAGATTTAGTGCCAAACGTTTTAATAACTTCTTCTTCTAACACTTGAGCACAATTTTCCTTTCCATCATTTTCACGAAAGACATTAAAAAGATGAAGCATATGAGGCAACTTCAATTCCATTTTTTCTTGTAGTTTTCTTTTATAAAACCAAACTAGTGATAAAACAAGAAAGTAAAAGATTTAATTGCAAGATCTAAAGATATACCTTCAAGCACTCACCTCCCCGGCAACGGCGCCAGAAAAGAGCTTGATGTCTACTACGCAACCTTCTTCTTGTAGACTCGTGTTGGGCCTCCAAGTGCAGAGTTTTGTAGGACAGTAGCAAATTTCCCTCAAGTGGATGACCTAAGGTTTATCAATCCGTGGGAGGCGTAGGATGAAGATGGTCTCTCTCAAACAACCCTGCAACCAAATAACAAAGAGTCTCTTGTGTCCCCAACACACCCAATACAATGGTAAATTGTATAGGTGCACTAGTTCGGCGAAGAGATGGTGATACAAGTGTAATATGGATGGTAGATATAGGTTTTTGTAATCTGAAAATATAAAAACTGCAAGGTAACTAATGATAAAAGTGAGCACAAACGGTATTGCAATGCTTAGAAACAAGGCCTAGGGTTCATACTTTCACTAGTGCAAATTCTCTCAACAATACTAACATAGTTGAATCATATGTAAATCCCTCACGTGCGACAAAGAGTTCACTCCAAAGTCACAAATAGCAGAGAACAAACGAAGAAATTATTGTAGGGTACGAAACCACCTCAAAGTTATCTTTTCTGATCAATCTTATGAGCTATCCCTATAAGTGTCACGAACAGCCCTAGAGTTCATACTAAAATAACACCTTAAGATACACATCAACCAAAACCCTAATGTCAACTAGATACTCCAATGTCACCACAAGTACCCATGGGCTTGATGATACGATATGCATCACATAATTTCAGATTCATCATGTCCAATCCAACACAAAGAACTTCAAAGAGTGCCCCAAAGTTTCTACCGGAGAGTCAAGACGAAAACATGTGCCAACCCCTATGCATAGATTCCCAAGGTAACGGAACCCGCAAGTTGATCATCGAAACATACATCAAGTGGATCAATAGAACATCCCATTGTCACCACGGATGTCCCATCGCAAGACATACATCAAGTGTTCTCAAATCCTTAAAGACTCAATCCGATAAGTAAACTTCAAAGGGAAAACTCAATTCATCACAAGAAGATAGAGAGCGGAAAACTCCATATGATTCATCTATATCAATAAAGCTCGCGGTACATCAAGATCGTGTCATCTCAAGAACACGAGAGAGAGAGAGAGATCAAACACATAGCTACTGGTACATACCCTCAGCCCCGAGGGTGAACTACTCCCTCCTCGTCATGGAGACCGCCGGGATGATGAAGATGGCCTCCGATGATGGTTTCCCCCTCCGGCAGGGTGCCGGAACGGGCTCCCGATTGGTTTTTCGTGGCTCTGGAGGCTTGCGGCGGCGGAACTCCCGATCTAGGTTTGTTTCTGGGGGTTTCTATATTTATAGGAATTTTTGGCGGCGGAAACAAGTCCAGGTGGGCCACGAGGTGACGACAAGCTAGGGGGGCGCGCCCTAGGGGGGCGCCCCCCAGGCTTGTGGTGGCCTCGTGGCTCTTCTGGCCCAACTCCAATGCTCCCTGGGCTTCTTCTGGTCCATAAAAAATCACCATAGATTTTTATTCCATTTGGACTCCGTTTGATATTCCTTTTCTGTAAAACTCAAAAACATGAAAAAAACAGAAACTGGCACTAGGCTCTATGTTAATAGGTTAGTCCCAAAAATAGTATAAAATTGTAGTAAAGTGATTGTAAAACATCCAAGAATGATAATATAACAGCATGGAACAAGCAAAAATTATAGATACGTTGGAGACGTATCAGGCGATTCCGGTGAGATGTGCCTCGAGCGGATGTCGGCGACGCAATAATGTGAAGATCCTCTCCGCAAGCCATACTCTTGCGCTGCAGCGAGAGGTCGTCAGATTCGTCATGCTCGACGCAGCCGTCGTCCAGTTGCTCCACCTAAAGTTCCTCCTCCCCACCACGGGTAGAGGCCGGTGAGGCCAGCCTTCCATCCACGCAAAGGTACTCCCCCGCTCCCCGCGATGCCTGCTCCCTTCCCCTATCTCTCTTCCCTGACCCCGTCTCTCGGTTGTACAAGGAGAGAGACCCATGGTGACAGCACAGTAGTGGTTCAGTGGATAGGCTGTGCAAGAAAGTTCAGATTAGGGACTATCATTCTCATAGAGTCATAGTATGGTTTGCAGAGGTAGATTTTGCAAGTTTATCAGGTTTAGTTAGGTTTTTGTACCCTTGTTGAGATGGCATGGCACTGATAAATTTATTTTGTTGACGTATCTACTTTGTTTCCCAGTTTTATTGATGCATTTTGTTCTTATATCTACCTGATTTCTTAACTGATTCATGTGTTGGCTTAGATAGTACTCTAAATTATCCGGTGATGCATTTTATTCTGATATCTACCTGATTTCTGAACTGATTCATACGTTTGCGTAGATAGTACTCTAAATTATCCGTTCTTCGGACAGTTGGTTACTGCTCCAATTATTCTGGCCAGCAAAACGTATTAGGGGAGATCAGAAACTCCAAATCGTGATATGGC
Organism: Elymus sibiricus; assembly: GCA_039707655.1. NCBI lineage: Eukaryota > Viridiplantae > Streptophyta > Magnoliopsida > Poales > Poaceae > Elymus > Elymus sibiricus. The sequence continues at coordinate 386,809,445 of CM077671.1, forward strand.
AAGGTGAGACTACAACAAGGCCATGTGGATGGGTGTTTTCCAACAAAGGAATGAGCTGAAAATTGGAGTTCCCAATAGGGCAAGTTATCGTCAATTTGTGTCAGCTGACAATAACACCGGAACAGTTCATGGTTTCTGTATTGATGTGTTTGTTGCTGCAACAAACTTGTTACAATATCCAATTCCATTTAAGTTTATTCCGTTTGTGAATGGTAGTCAGAATCCAAGCTATCCAGAGCTTATTAACAATATTCTCATGAATGAAAGTTTCACTATCGTAAATCTACACCATTCGTAGTTAATGTATCTGTACAAGTGGAATACTAATGATCTTTTCTGTCTACGACTTTGATGCCATGGTAGGTGATATCGCTATTGTCACATATCGGACATGGGTTGTTGATTTCACTCAGCCATATGTTGAGTCGGGGCTTGTGGTACTTACCTCTGTTAAGAAGCATTGCTCAGGTAGATGGCTCTTTTTGCAGCCACGAATAATGGGACAAAGTGAGTCAATAATCAATAGAATCATCCGCACAGACATGTTAATGAGAAATTCTTGATGCTTGATTAGCCTGCTAAAGCTAAAAGAAAAGAAAGAAAAAGTTGTTTGGAGTGAGTTGTTTGACTGAGCAAGTTGCTTTGGGTTCACAGCTTCACGCATGTGCTAGCGCTGATCAGTGGTTCCTGGTTTCTCCATCATTGTCGCCTTTTGTCTCTATTTCCGATGATCCATCCCTCGGATTCTGTCTAGATATGGTGGTTCATCCTCTGTGCTTGTCCTCGTACACTATTTCTGGTATGGTGTTATTTTGTTGGCTGCCTTTGCTTGTGCTCCCTTGCTGCCTACCTGTAATAGTGCACGGTGCCTTAGCTTTAACTGACCCGCTAAGTCAGTTAAAATTTGGAGGGATCTTCTATTGAATAATATGTACTTGTCCCTTCAGATATATGGCACACATTTTATTTCAAAAGCAAAATTGATTGATTAAGGAGCTGCACACTATCTCAGTTTGTATATGCTTTCAGCGTTGAAAATAATTTAGCCATGTTTATGCTTTTTGCTTAGGTGAGCCCTGCCATGATGATGAATTTGCATAAGAATGCATATTTTCCTTGGGAATTCTACTGAATGGGTAGAGATCTTGCTAGATTTTCTTAATTTTCGGGTGCCCAAGAGCAATGTACTGTCTTCTCCAATTTGGAAACGAAGTATGGTGTGCGGAGTGGATATACTACAACTACAAACTGATCTAAAATAAAGAAAAAACGATCTTTGGGTGACAATGAGATTCATGATGGAGACTCAACGCAGATTGTCTTTCTTTTCCATTTGTTTCTTATTCTTGTCATCTAACATAGTCTATGCTCTTGTGCTAAATTACATGGAAGGTCAAGATGACCTCACCTACAGAAATGTTTTTTTGTTATGTTTATTAGTCTATGCTTTTTGGCAGCTGTAGCCTGCATGCTGAGAGGACAAGTGGTGCATGCAGGGGGCGGTGTTCATGGACAGGGATGGGAAGCATTTCAGGCACATCCTTAGTTGGCTAAGGGACAGTTGCAATCCCTGCGCTCATGGAGTCCGTCGCAAGGTGCCCAAGAAGCTCTAGATGGATGCGGGCGTCGCTGCCGCCTCCAATTCACCCGCCTCCAAGTACTATCTCCAGTTGAATTTACTTTCAGCAATAAGAACAACTCAAACTCTAAAACTTTAATTAGCTAATTCAGTGCAAACGAACACAGATTACTCAGCCAATGCAAAGAGTGCAGCCAATGTAATTTTAGGACAAGCACTGGAAGAAGCCAAGAATCTGGTTGATTGCCTTTGATATTTGGAATACCATATGATGTTTGTCAGACTTAGACTCGTTCTCTGAAAAGCAATGAAGTTATTATAATTTTGGACTGCTAAAATTGAAAGGAATATATACCACATATCCCTTCCTGTAAATTTGACAAGCATTTTGCTTTTGCAGATCTCACACATTTGAAGGAACTGCAATTGTCTTCTTGTAGAATTACATATCAGGGTATTTCTTATCTTATAGGTAAACATGACAATAACCTGCTTCTTTGCTGGTTAGAATCTGGTGTTTTAATTTTGAGTGTTGGAATGATCCAAGGATCGGTGTTTGTTGTCCTATGGGTCTACAATTTGTATTCAACTGCGACGTGGATCTGATCCAAAGTTTATATTTATTATATCAGTTTTATGTAGGCTTATCCAAGTTAACTCATCTAAACTTGGAGAGCAGTCCACTGACCGCTGCTTGTTTGGAAGCTATCTCAGGTCCAGCAACTTCCCACAACTTTCCTAATAATAACTTGTACGTTGATCCACTAGGTTTAAAGTGGATGACAAGGTTGTTGTTGTTGCCTCCTTGCTTTTCATCTCGCTAAAATTTGTATGTTTGCGTTTTTTTTCTTTTTTCTTTTATCCTTTAGGTAGGGAGCGAGTTGTAGGATTGGTGAGTTTAGTTTGTCATCTCTTGAATTGGGTGAATTTGATCACAAGAAAAAAAGTAGGAATTTGGTAATAGTAAATTGGGTGTTGTATGATTTCTGAGCTATGACTTATGGAGCTGTTGAACTTGGTGTTTGTTGTAAGTGCATGTCTTGATTGGTAAACTAAGCCTACTATCATAGAGATTAACAGATGTCATCAAGACACATTCATAAATACGGTAGCTAGATTAGTGCGTACAGTTCCGCCTCAAGAGGCGCCACCAGGTGGCGCCCCAACCACTAGTGTGTACCATGTGTGCTAGGTTGCGTCTATGCTACGAACCCATCGATTTGGATTACCTTCGGGCTGCTACAAATCGTAGACAACCAACAACTTTGACCATCATCGTTGATGCAAGATGTGCAACTAGCAATCGCTGCGGCAAGGCCAGGTGTGTGCTAGGAGGTGCTACAAGCTAGTAGGCGGGTGCCTCAACCCCTGATCTCTTTTGTCATTGATGCAAAGGCCGGAGCCGCCAATGCTCGATGCCGTCACCACGGGGTTGGCGTTAATTGCATAGAAGTATCATAATTGGGGCAGGACGTGCAGATTGATACCAAGTTTGGTAATTTTTTTATGTCAGTACAAACTTTGGGGCGGGCCGTTGCAGATCGAGCTAAACCGGCTATTTATACGTATTGATGCCGAAACTAACTAGTCGGGCCCAGCTGTCAGGTGCCACGGTGGCCAATCGGCACGTGCCCGCGCGTTGACGAGGCTGAGTCCGGCTCGGTCGAACTGGTTCGTCCCCGTCGCTCTCATATCTCCCCTCGAACCCTAGGTCTCCCGAGCGGCTATGGCGTCGGCGACTCCGGCAGGCGACGGCGAGGGCGTCGACGGCGGCGGAGACATGTCGTACAAATGTAGCACCACGATTGGCGGAATCTACGGCGCCGGCGGCGCCGGTGACTCCAACTCTTCGTACTCCACTGACAACGACAATATTCCGGAGTCGCCGTTGTCCATGGAGCAGCGGCTACGGCTGGCCAAGATTTGGGTGGCGAACCCTAGCAGTAGCCAAGAATGTATGCATGGGATCGGCGGCGTGTTGTAAGTTCTGTTCATCTTCCCTCTTTCTCCTCCTTCTCCCCTGCTTTCTGTAATTGGTGATTAGGTTTTCCTTAGTGGGATTTTAGCAAACTTTAGTCCAAATTAAGTATCGTAGCCCAGATGATTATTGTACAGAAATTGAGGATTAGGGCAATTCGCTGCTTCCTCTTTTACTTTGTACTGAAATTGAGGAATAGGGCATTGCTTATAGAAATTTAGTCCAAATTTACTTTTCCTGTTCCTCTTTTACTGTTCCTCCTCTGCTTTTTACCAAACTTTAGTCCACATTAAAATTTTCCTTTCTTTTGTAGTATCTATGTTAACTAAACTTGTAAACTATATTGATTTGTGTTCTGTTGTGTTAACTACAATTGTAACCTTATTTCAAATTTATAGAAAATTTTGAGTTAGGGTACTGAAAACTAGAAATTTCCTTTGTTTTGTAGTTTCAATGAAGACATTTGGGAAGTTAGGATCCATTTTGATGCTCAAGAACCTTTGCAGAGGAAGCTATGCAGTTCAGATGTTACTTATTTGAATATAGTTGCACTGATGGAAACACAAGGATTTAGTGTGTATGATTGTTTGTATCACATTGAGAATCTAGGTTTAGGAGAGCAAGGGCTGGAAAATGGTAGTTAGTAATGTTGAATTACAAATGATAAAGAGTAAGAATAAGGATACTTTGGTACTTAATTTGCTAGTTAGGGCTTGTCCACCCCCTGTTAGTGAATTTGAGATTCAACAATCTCATAAGCAAGATTTGTCCCCTATTGTGTATCAAGAGCATGTTGTGTTTGATCTGAGTGAGCCTCCTATCTTAGTTGTTGATCAGCAAGGAGTTGTGTTTGAAAGTCAGTGTAGCAGCTCTACTAGAGCTGATGCTCCTGTTGTTTGCACACAAGAAAGCTGGAATTTAACTGCCAAGTTGAAAGCATTTTTTGAAGAAGAAGAAGAAGGGTATTAGGGATTTGATGTATATGAGGACAGTGATGCTTGTTCGTCTCATAATGAAGGTCAAATTGGAACTGACCCTTATTATATGTCTGATGATGAAGATGTAGAGATGGAAGAGGGAAAGAGATAGAGAGAGGAAGAAGAAGAAGATGAAGAAACATATGATGAACAATCACAGGAGGAAGAAGTGCTGCATTATGAGGGTGACACTGAAGTTGAGGAACTATTTGAGTTGGAGGAAGATAAAACATTGGTTATAGATGGAGAAGAACCTATAGTTGTACCTACAAATAAGAAGCAGAAGCTGCCTGTTAGGACATGACCAACAACAAGGTCACATTCAAGTGTGTTAGAAAAGGTGGAACCAGATTACAAACCTTCATCAGATGAAGAAGAGAAGGGTTTGCTAATGGAGAGTGATGATGATGGTTTTGAGCCACTGTCATTTGTCCTACCAAAGAAAAGGAAGAGTAGGGCAAAGAAGAGGCCTACTAGGAAATGGTACAATGAGAAAATGGAGCAACCACATCAGCAACTCTGCCTATACTTGTGTTTTAGGGATCAGCATCAATTCAGACAAGCTTTGTTGAATTTACACATAACTCAGGCCAGAAATTTGAAGTATCACAGGAATTCAGATCAGAGGATAATTGTTGAGTGTAGAAATAAATAGTGCAAGTTCTTTATGGTGGCAGCAGTTATAAAAGGGGAGAAAACCTTTGTAGTTAAGAAGATGAGACTAGAGCACACTTGCCCTAGTACTACATAGACCACCAGGGTGAGTGCTAAGTGGCTGGCATAGAAGTATGAGCCCCTCTTCAGATGTGATCCAACTACTCGCATTCAGACTATCATTGATGCGTGCATAGAAAAATATGGTGTAGATGTTCCAAAGTCTATGGCATACAGGGCAAAGAACATAGCTTTGTAGCTGCGTTAGGAGATCACAAGAAGCAATATCCTAGGCTAAGAGACTATGCTCAGTCTGACATGGATACAAACCCTGGGAGCAGAGTAATAGTCACTACTGTTACTCCAACACCTACTGAAAAACTTCCCCACCCAGGCCCAAGATTCCATGCCATGTTCTATTGCATCAATGGAGCAAGGGAGGGGTTTCTCACGGGGTGCAGACCATTTATTGGTTACTTTCTGAACATTGTGCACTAGTTACATATTGTTTCTCATTTAAATGTATTTAATTGTTTGAAATGTTGATTGTAGGTGTTGATGGATGCTTTATTAAGCTCACTATTGGTGCTCAACTCCTTGCTGCCACTGGTAGAGATGGCAATAACAATATATATCCACTGTCATTTGGCATTGTAGGACAAGAGGACACACCTAGTTGGTGTTGGTTTCAACACCAACTTAAAATTTGCCTGGGGGGGGAACAAGGATAGTTTGGACCATATACTAGAATGTCAGATAGACAAAAGGTATGTGTAAGCACATTTCATTTTGTTTTACAATATTCCATTTTATTTCACAATATTTCATTCGGTTATCTTTGTGCGAGCTAGTATCTTAGAATGCTAAATTGTGTGTACCAGGGGTTACTTAATGCAGTTAATGTTGTGTTTCCAAACTGCAACAAAAGATTCTGCCTTAGACATTTATATGCAAATTTCCAGAATGCTAGGTTTAGGGGGGAAGATCTTAAGAAGTGCATGGATAATGCTAGCTATGCCTACAATGAACACAAATTTAATATTGCAATGAATGATCTAAGAGCTGAAAGTGAGGAAGCTTGGAAGTGGCTTAGTGCAATACCAAAAAAACATGGACAAGGCATGCATTTGACACAAACTGCAAGACTGACTTGGTAGTTAACAACTTGTCTGAGGTGTTTAACAAGTACATTATAGATGTTAGGAAAAAACCTATAAGGACAATGTGTGATGGGATAAAAGATAAGAAGATGGTGAGGTGGCATAGGAATAGAGAGAGTGGAAAGGCAGATAGATGGGAGATGACACCTCATTACAGTGAGAAGCTAGAGATTGAGAAGGAGAGGGCCAAATATTGCAAGCTAATACAAGTTGGGGTTAACTTATGGCAAGTTACACGTGGGCCGCACATACATGCTATGAACTTGGAACTTGAGACTTGTGGATGCAAAAAGTGGGATCTTAGTGGCATCCCCTGCAACCATGCCATCTCTGCCATAAACAAGGCTAAAAGATTTCCAGAGGATTATGTCAGCAAATTCTTCAAGAAACATTTTTATGTGGCAGCTTATGAACCAATGATCTATCCTGTTCCTGATGAGCATGATTGGACAAAGACCCTTGGTCCAGACATAGAACCACCTGCATTTAAAGTGAAGAGAGGAAGAAAGAAAGAAAAGAGGATTGATGTCTACTACGCAACTTTATTCGTGTAGACTTTGTTGGGCCTCCAAGCGCAGAGTTTTGTAGGACAGTAGCAATTTTCCCTCAAGTGGATGACCTATGGTTTATCAATCCGTGGGAGGTGTAGGATGAAGATGGTCTCTCTCAAACAACCCAGCAATCAAATAATAAAAAGTCTCTTGTGTCCCCAACACACCCAATACAATGGAAAATTGTATAGGTGCACTAGTTCGGCGAAGAGATGGTGATACAAGTGCAATATGGATGGTAGATAACGGTTTTTCTAATCTGAAAATATAAAAACAGCAAGGTAACAAATAGTATACAGCAAGCAAAATGGTATATTAATGCTTGGAAACAAGGCCTAGGGTCCGTACTTTCGCTAGTGCAATCTCTCAACAATGCTAATATAATTGGATCACATGACCATCCCTCAACATGCAATGAAGAATCAGTCCAAAGTTCTTATCTAGCGGAGAACATAAGAAGAAATTGTTTGTAGGGTATGAAACCACCTTAAATTTATCCTTTCCGATCGATCTATCCAAGAGTTTGTACTAAAATAACACCAAGTTATCCTTTCCGATCAATCTATCTAGAGTTCGTACTAAAATAACATCATATGATACACATCAACTAACTCTAATGTCACCTAGATACTCCAATGTTACCACAAGTATCCATGAGTTAATTATATGATACACATCAAACAATTTCAGATTCATAATACTCAATCCAACACAAAGAACCTCAAAGAGTGCCCCAAGATTTCTATCGGAGAACATGGCATGAAAACGTGCAATCAACCCCTATGCATAGATCACCTAGGTCACCGGAATCCGCAAGTTGATGCCTCAACATATATCAAGTGAATCAATAGAATACCCCAATGTCACTATGGGTATCCCACGCAAGACGTACATCAAGTGTTCTCAACCAAAATATTCAATCCAACATAACGACATCTCAAAGGGAAAGATTCAATTCATCACAACATGATAGCAAGGGAATAACATCATATGATCCGACTATATTAACAAAGCCCGTGAAAGATCAAGATCGTGACATCTCAAGAACACGAGAGAGAGAGAGAGAGAGAGAGAGAGAGATTGAACACATAGCTACTGGTACATACCCTCAGCCCCGAGGGTGAACTACTCCCTCCTCATCATGGCCTCCGCCGGGATGATGAAGATGGCCACCGGAGATGATCTACCCTCTCTGACAGGGTTTTGGAACACCTCCAGATTGGTTTTTCGTCGATACAAAGAGTTGCGACGGCGGAACTTCTCATCTAGGGTTATTTCTGGGGGTTTCTGAATATATAGGATTTTTGGGCGTCGGTTTCATGCGAAGATGGGCCACGAGTGGACCACAAGACACCAGGGCGCGCTAGAGGGGCTTGGCATGCCCTGGTGGGTTGTGCCCACCTCATGGCTCTTCTGGCCCTCCAACGAAGCTTCTAGTGCCTCTTTTGTTCCAAAAAAATTATCAAAAAGTTTCGTTGCATTTGGAGAACTTTGATTTCTGCACAAAAAACAACACCACGGTAGTTCTGCTGAAAACAACGTCAGTCCGGGTTAGTTCTAAATAAATCATGTAAATTGCATCAAGACCATATAAAAGTATTGTAAACATACGCAATCATGGCATGAATACTTCATAAATTATCGATACGTTGAAGACGTATCAGCATCCCCAAGCTTAATTCCTACTCGTCCTCGAGTAGGTAAATGATAAAAGAACTAATTTATGAAGTGTGCATGCTAGCATAATATATAAGTTTGATCATTGATAATTTTATTCAACTTTGTAGCATCATAACCAGCAACTTTTTCTCATAAAGTAGCAACCAATTCACATGTTATGGTTCAAACAATGAATTCTCTTGAAACTTAACAACCTATGTTCTTAGTCACCAAACAATTGCAATTCAACTTATTCTCAACAAAGTCTAAGTAAGAGCTCCACACACTGAATCATCATATAGTCTTCTATGATTGCTAGTAGTCAAAGCATATTTTTAGAACAAAATGGCAGCCATCGAACACAGAGAAAGATAGGGGCTTAATGTTTCGCCTCCCAACTCATTTATCATAGAGATAATTGTCAACAATAATAAGTCATCATCAAATATATTTGACTGGCCATATCTGCGTAGATCTTTCCCCACCACATGATGCTTGCCAACTAGAGAATAATTGAGGTTGAAATGAGAATGCAGACTATTGACTCTTGCATAAAAGTAAATATTGAAAGGTAAAAGATAGGCCCTTCGCAGAGGGAAGCAGAGGTTGTCATGCGCTTTTTGGTTTTGTATGCACAATCCCTTAATGCAAAAGAACGTCACGTTATATTGCCCCTTATGATAGCAACCTTTATTATGCAGTCCGTCGCTTTTATTACTTTGCCATCACAAGTTCGTACAACGCTCAATTTTCTCTTACATTGAATGATCAAACACATTTAGAAGCAATTTTTATTGCCTTTTTTGCACCGATGACAACTTACTTGAAGGATCTTATTCAATCCATAGGTAGGTATGGTGGACACTCATGGCAAGAAACTGGGTTTAAGGGCTTTTGGATGCACAAGTAGTATCTCTACTTAGTACGAATTTTTGGCTAGCAAAAGATCCTAAGCAAACACCACATGTTGGAGGATCCATAACAATATAATTTCTATGCAAATATATAGAACCATAACTCATTACGTTGTCTTCCTTGTCCAACTTCAACTAAGTTGCTCAAGTTTGAAAATAATTAATGGGTATTCACAATCATAGAAGATGTCTGATGACCCACAAGTATAGGGGATCTATCGTAGTCCTTTCGATAAGTAAGAGTGTCGAACCCAACGAGGAGCAGAAGGAAATGACAAGTGGTTTTCAGTAAGATATTCTCTGCAAGCACTGAAATTATCGGTAGCAGATAGTTTTGTGATAAGATAATTCGTAACGGATAGCAAGTAACAAATGTAGCAAAGGTGCAGCAAGGTGGCCCAATACTTTTTGTAGCAAAGGACAAGCCTGGACAAACTCTTATATAAAGCAAAGAGCTCCCGAGGACACATGGGAATTTCTGTCAAGCTAGTTTTCATCATGCTCATATGATTCACGTTCGTTACTTTGATAATTTGATATGTGGGTGGACCGGTGATTGGGTGCTGCCCTTACTTGGACGAGCCTCCCACTTATTATTAACCTCTCTCGCAAGCATCCGCAACTACGAAAGAAGAATTAAGATAAATCTAACCATAGCATGAAACATATGGATCCAAATCAGCCCCTTACGAAGCAACGCATAAACTAGGGTTTAAGCTTCTGTCACTCTAGCAACCCATCATCTACTTATTACTTCCCAATGCCTTCCCCTAGGCCCAAATAATGGTGAAGTGTCATGTAGTCGACGTTCACATAACACCACTAGAGGAGAGACAACATACATCTCATCAAAATATCGAACGAATACCAAATTCACATGATTACTTATAACAAGACTTATCCCATGTCCTCAGGAACAAACGTAACTACTCACAAAGCATATTCATGTTCATAATCAGCGGAGTATTAATTATCAGTAAGGATCTGAACATATGATTTTCCACCAAGTAAACCAACTAGCATCAACTACAATGAATAATCAACACTACTAGCAACCCACAGGTACCAATCTGAGGTTTTGAGACAAAGAACGGATACAAGAGATGAACTAGGGTTTGGAGAGGAGATGGTGCTGGTGAATATGTTCATGGAGATTGACCCCCTCTCGATGAGAGGATCGTTGGTGATGACGATGGCTTTGATTTCCCCCTTCGGAAGGGAAGTTTCCCCGGCAGAACAGCTCCGCCGGAGCCCTAGATTGCTTCTGCCCAGGTTCCGCCTCGAGACGGCGGCGCTTCGTCCCGAAAGCTCTATTATGATTTTTTCCAGGTCAAAACCCTCCATATAGCAGAAGATGGGCACCAGAGGGCTGCCAGGGGGCCCACAAGCCACAGGGGCGCGCCCAGGGGGGTAGGGCGGCCCCCCCAGGCTTGTGGCTTCCTGGTGGGTCCCCTCTGGTATTTCTTTCGTCCAATATTTTTTATATATTCCAAAATAATTCTCCTTAAATTTTCAGGACTTTTGGAGTTGTGCAGAATAGGCCTCTCATATTTGCTCCTTTTCCAGTCCAGAATTCCAGCTGTCGGCATTCTCCCTCTTCATGTAAACCTTGTACAATAAGAGAGAAAAGGCATAAGTATTGTACCATAATGTGTAATAACAGCCCATAATGCAATAAATATCAATATAAAAGCATGATGCAAAATGGACGTATCAAGTCCCCCAAGCTTAGACCTCGCTTGTCCTCAAGCGAAAGCCGAAATCGATAAATATGTCCACATGTTTAGAGATAGAGGTATCGAAAAAATAAAATACGAACATGAAGGCATCATGATCATCTTTAGAACAGCAACATATATTGACATATAATTTCTTATGCTAAAGTAACAATTCATTCACAAGGTAAAGTATGAATCAAGAACTCTATTGAGAACCAACAAACTATGATCTCAGTCATTGAAGCAATTGCAATTTATCATAACATCGGAAAGAGTCAATATGAGAGCTTGTAAAGCAAATCCACATACTCAATCATCTTTTACTCTTTCATAATTGCTAACACTCACGCGGTACCTATGAGGTCAAGGCTTCAATCGGACACAGAGAAAGATAGGGGCTTATAGTTTTGCCTCCCAACTATTTACCTCAAGGGTAATGTCAACAGAAATAACTCATGATCACCCACATCCGAGTGGATATATGTGTCTAGATCATTCCCCAACACATGATGCTTGCCAAGAGAGAAAGGCAAAATAAAGGAAGTGGTGAGGATCACCACGACTCTTGCATAAAGGTAAGTACTAGAAAGTAAAAGTAACAGATAGGCCCTTCGCAGAGGGAAGCCGAGGTTGTCATGCGATTTTATAGTTGGATGCGCAATCCCTTAATGCAAAAGAGCGTCACTTTATATTGCCGCTTGTGATAAAGAACTTTATTATGCAGTCTGTCGCTTTTATTTCTTCCATATCACAAGTTCGTATAAAGTTTATTTTCCTCACACTAATAGATCGTACATATTTAGAGAGCAATTTTTATTGCTTGCACCGATGACAACTTACTTGAAGGATCATACTCAATCCATAGGTAGGTATGGTGGACTCTCATGGCAAAACTGGGTTAAGGGTGTTTGGATGCACAAGTAGTATCTCTACTTGGTGCGGAAGTTTTGGCTGATATGGGGTGGAAGCAAGCGTCACATGTTAAAGGATCTATAACCATATAACTTCTATTCGGAAATAAGCAAACATAACCCATTATGTTGTCTTTCTTGTCCAACATCAACTTCTTAGCATATAATATTTTAATGAGTGCTCACAATCATAAAAGATGTCCAAGATAATATATTTATATGTGAACCTCTCTTTCTTTATTACTTCCTTTTAATTGCAACAATGACCAATCGCTATGTTTGTCAACTCACAACAAATTTCAATCGACATACTCCTTATATGTGAAGTCATCACTCCCCATAAGATCATCATATATACTCTTTGCTTTTATTCTATACTTCTTTCTATTTCTTTTTCTCAAGATCATAGCAAGCAAGCAAAGCCCTCAACTCAAAACTACTTTTTATTATATAACTCTCGGACTCGCTTACATAGGGGGAACATAAAGCAAAACTCAAAACTAGATCACACTAAAAACTTTGTTCTACGAGATCAAGATATAACCAAAAGGATCAAACTGAGAAAAACGATGAAAGTAAAAGATGTGATACGATACCGGGGCACCTCCCCCAAGCTTGGCACAAGCCAAGGGGAGTGCCCGTACCCATGTGTTTAGTTGTCTTTCTTCGGAGGTGGTGATGTTGGAGTTGTTGATGAGGTTGGAGGCTTGTCCTCCGTCTTCCAAGGCATAGGCTCACCATCGTAAAAAGATGAACGAGTCTCCGGGATCCTCAAATCTGCAACCAAACTCATTTTCTTAAATCTGTATTCATACTCACAGTTTTGGTTTTGCAGGTCATAGATCTGGGCTTGGAGATGCTCGATTTTCTCGTAAAGCTTGAAGATGTCCTCCCCGATGTCCTTGGCGTCCAGCTTGTGCTTATGGGTAAACTCCGCGATCATCATGTGATTGGCATTGAGTCCACGTTCCACCATCCCTTGGCACTTGAAGACTTGCTGCTCCATTGCTTCGAGCCTTGTCTCCGCGCTTCCGGTCTTCTTTGGCCACTCAACATCATGGATGTGCAACACCCCCTCACGCATCTCAATGGTTTGAGGCTGTCGCAGCACCTCCGCAAGGTAAGGGTTGACGACCTTCTCGAAGAACTTGTCCTTCGAAGCACTTGGGGACGTCATGGCGATCTAAATCTGTCCGGGAAACAACTTGAAACAAAAATAGGAGATATTGTTGTGATACGAAGGTCAAAACCTTCGGGAGATTATATAATGAATTTTTACCGACCTAAAGGAGTATACCACAAGAAAACGGAGTCCGGAGGGTACACGGGGTGGCCACAAGCCACAGGGGCGCGCCCAGGGGGGTAGGGCGCGCCCCCCTGGGTTGTCGCCTCCTCGTGCACTTTTCGGACTATTTTAAATTTTCCTAATTTATTAAATATTCCAAAACGGAGAAAAATTGCTATTGGAAAAGTTTTGGAGTCGGTTTGCTTACCGTACCACGTACCTATTCCTTTTCGGAGTCTGAAACGTTCTGGTAGGTCTCCCTAATGTACTCCTCCAGAGTTATGGTATTGATAATATTGGTTTCAACATTTATGGGAGTACCTGAGATATAATGTTTGATTCTTTGCCCGTTTACCACCTTCAGATTTGTGCCTTCGGCGTTGTTGATCTTGATGGCACCGGAAGGATATACTTCCTCGATAATGTAAGGCCCTTCCCATTTAGAGAGAAGTTTTCCTGCAAAAAATCTTAAACGATAATTGTATAGCAAGACATGGTCACCTGCATTGAATTCACGCTTTTGTATCCTTTTATCATGCCATCTCTTAACCTTTTCTTTAAACAACTTGGCATTCTCATAGGCCTGGGTTCTCCATTCATCAAGTGAGCTAATGTCAAATAACCTCTTCTCACCAGCAAGTTTGAAATCATAGTTGAGCTCTTTGATTGCCCAATAAGCTTTATGTTCTAGTTCTAGAGGTAAGTGACATGCTTTACCATAAACCATTTTATACGGAGACATACCCATAGGGTTTTTGTAAGCAGTTCTATAAGCCCATAATGCATCATCAAGTTTCTAGACCAATTCTTTCTAGATCTATTAACAGTCTTTTGCAAGATCAATTTAATTTCTCTATTGCTTAATTCTACTTGATCACTAGACTGAGGATGATAAGGAGATGCAATTCTATGATTAACATCATACTTAGCAAGCAATTTACGGAAAGCACCATGAATAAAGTGTGAACCACCATCAGTCATTAAATATCTAGGGACTCCAAATCTAGGGAAAATAACTTCTTTAAGCATTTTAATAGAAGTGTTATGATCAGCACTACTAGTTGGAATAGCTTCTACCCACTTAGTAACATAATCAACAGCAACTAGAATATGAGTATACCCGTTGGACTTTGGAAAAGGCTCCATATAATCAAAACCCCAAACATCAAATGGTTCAATAACAAGTGAGTAATTCATAGGCAGTTCCTGACGTCTACTAATATTACCAATTCTTTGACATTCATCACAAGACAAGACAAACTTACGAGCATCCTTGAAGAGAGTAGGCCAATAAAAACCAGATTGTAATACCTTGTGTGTAGTTCTATCTCCAGCCTGGTGTCCTCCGTAGGCCTTGGAGTGACACTTGTGTAGGATCTATTCCTGTTCATGCTCGGGTACACAACGTCTAATAACACCATCTACTCCTTCTTTATAAAGGTGTGGATCATCCCAAAAGTAATGTCTTAAATCATAGAAGAACTTTTTCATTTGTTGGTATGTGAAACTAGGCGGTATAAATTTAGCAACAATGTAATTAGAATAATCAGCATACCATGGAGCATTACGTGAAGCATTTATGATAGCTAATTGTTCATCAGGAAAGCTATCATCAATAGGTAGTGGGTCATCAAGAACATTTTCTAACCTAGATAGGTTGTCTGCTACGGGGTTCTCAACTCCCTTTCTATCAATAATATGCAAATCAAATTCTTGTAGCAGAAGAACCCATCTAATAAGTCTAGGTTTAGCATCTTTCTTTTCCATAAGATATTTAATAGCAGCATGATCAGTGTGAACGGTTACTTTGGAATCAACAATATAAGGTCTGAACTTATCACATGCAAACACCACAGCTAAAAATTCCTTTTCAGTGGTAGCATAGTTTCTTTGAGCACTGTCTAGAGTTTTACTAGCATAATGGATAACATTTAATTTCTTATCAACTCTTTGTCCTAGAACAGCACCAACAACATAATCACTAGCGTCACACATGATTTCAAAGGGTAGGTTCCAATCAGGTGGTTGAACAACAGGTGCAGAAATCAAGGCTTTCTTAAGGATTTCAAATGCTTCTACACAATCATCATCAAAAACAAAAGGAATATCTTTTTGCAAGAGATTAGTGAGAGGCTGAGAAATTTTAGAGAAGTCTTTAATAAATCTCCTATAGAAACCAGCATGACCAAGGAAACTTCTTATACCTCTGATATCCGTAGGACACGGCATTTTTTCAATAGCGTCAACTTTAGCTTTATCAACTTCAATACCTCTTTCGGAGATTTTGTGTCCCAAGACAATACCCTCATTAACCATAAAGTGGCACTTCTCCCAATTCAATACAAGATTAGTTTCTTAACATCTCTGCAAAACACGATCAAGGTTGCTCAAGCAATCATCAAAAGAAGTTCCGTAAACGGAGAAATCATCCATGAAAACCTCAACAATCTTTTCACAAAAGTCAGAGAATATAGTAGTCATACATCTTTGAAAGGTAGCAGGTGCATTGCATAAACCAAAAGGCATACGTCTATAAGCAAAGGTACCGAAAGGACAAGTAAAGGTGGTCTTCTCTTGGTCCTCTTTTGACACAGGTACTTGAGAGAAGCCAGAATAACCATCTAGAAAGCAAAAGTGTGTGTGTTTGGATAGTCTTTCTAGCATTTGATCAATAAAAGGTAGAGGGTAATGATCTTTCCTAGTAGCTTTATTTAATTTCCTAAAATCAATTACCATTCTATATCCTGTAACAATTCTTTGCGGGATCAATTCATTTTTATCATTAGGAACAACGGTAATACCTCCCTTCTTAGGGACACAATGAACGGGACTAACCCATCTACTATCAGCAATAGGATAAAATTATACCTGCCTCTAGAAGTTTTAATATTTCATTTCTTACCACTTCTTTAATTTTAGGATTTAACCGTCGTTGGTGAACAACAACTGGTTTAGCATTAGGCTCCATATTAATTTTATGTTGACATAGAGTGGGACTAATGCCCTTAAGATCATCAAGAGTATATCCAATAGCAGCACGGTGCTTCTTCAGAGTTTTCAATAATCTCTTTTCTTCATGCTCTGAAAGGTTAGCACTAATAATAACAGGATATATATTCTTTTCATCAAGATAGGCATATTTCAGAGTATCCGGTAATTGTTTAAGCTCAAACACGGGATCACCCTTGGGTGGAGGAGGATCCCCAAGTATTTCAACAGGCAAGTTGTGTTTCAAAATAGGATGCTGATCAAAGAAAATCTTATCTATTTCATTCCTTTCATTCATATGCATATCGTTTTCATGGTCTAGCAAATATTGTTCTAAGGGATCAGTGGGAGGTACAGCAATAGAAGCAAGATCAATAATTTCATCCTTACTAGGCAATTCTTTATCATGGGGTTGTCTACGAAATTTAGAGAAATTAAACTCATGGGACACATCCCCAAAACTTACAGTAACAGTTTCTTTCTCACAATCTATCTTAGCATTAACAGTATTCAAGAAAGGTCTACCAAATATAATGGGACAAAAATCATCTTGTGGGGAACCAAGAACAAGAAAATCAGTAGGATATTTTATTTTCCCACACAAGACTTCAACATCTCTAACAATCCCAACTGGTGCTTAATGGTAACATCAATTTCTTCTAATTCAGCTGGTGCAATATCATTCATAATTTCTTGATATAAGGTAAAGGAAATTGCAATCACACTAGCACCCACATCACATAAGCCATGATGACAATGATCTCCTATTTTAATAGAAACAACAGGCATGCCAACAATAGGTCTAAGTTTATCTTTAGTATCAGGTCTAGCAATTCTAGCAGCTTCATCACAGAAATGAATAACATGCCCATCAATATTATCAACCAAGAGATCTTTGACCATAGCAATACTAGGTTCAACTTTGATTTGTTCAGGGGGTGTAGGTGTTCTCGTATAACTCTTACGAACCACAGTTGAAGCTTTAGCATATTCCTTTATTCTAATAGGGAAAGGTGGTTCCTCAATATAAGCAGCAGGAATAACAGGATCAACATTATAAATAATAGTTTCTTCTTCAACTTTAATAGGTTCAACTACTTTCACTTCAATGGGAGGATGATATTTAAACCACTTCTCCTTAGGGAGAACAACATGAGCAGCAAAAGATTCACAGAAAGAAGCTACTATCTCAGAGTCAAGTCCATATTTAGTGCTAAATTCATGAAAAGCATCGGTGTCTATAAAGGATTTAACACAATCAAACTTAAGGTTTATACCTGACTCCTTACCTTCGTCGAGTTCCCAATCTTCAGAGTTGCATTTAATTCTTTCCAATAAGTCCCATTTGAATTGAATATTTTTCTTCATAAAGGAACCAGTACAAGAAGTATAGAGCATGGATTGATCATTACGAGAAAGCCGAGCATAAAAATTCTGAATAATAATTTCTCTTGAGAGCTCATGATTGGGGCATGAATATAACATTGACTTAAGACTCCCCCAAGCTTGAGCGATACTTTCTCCTTCACGAGGCCAAAAATTATAAATATAATTCCGATCACGATGAACCAGATGCATAGGATAAAACTTCTGATGAAATTCCAATTTCAAGCGGTTGTAGTTCCATGATCCAATATCATCACATACCCTATACCATGTCAATGCCTTCTCCTTCAAAGATAAAGGAAAGACCTTCTTCTTGACATCATCCTCGGGCAAACCTGCAAGCTTAAATAATCCACAAACTTCATCCACATAGATTAGATGCAAATCAGGATGTAGTGTTCCATCTCCTGCATAAGGATTAGCTAGCAATTTCTCTATCATACCCGAAGGAATTTCATAATAAATATTTTCAGTAGGTTTAGTAGGTTGAGGAGCAACTCTTTGTGCTTTCGGTCGAGGTGAAGTTACCCCGAACAAGCCCCTCAAAGGATTATTTTCCATAGTAACAAGTGACAGTAAATTTCAGCACACTATATAAATTTTTCCTTACCAAATTCCACTCACCAAAGGCGCTTCACTCCCCGGCAACGGCGCCAGAAAAGAGTCTTGATGACCCACAAGTATAGGGGATCTATCGTAGTCCTTTCGATAAGTAAGAGTGTCGAACCCAACGAGGAGCAGAAGGAAATGACAAGCGGTTTTCAGTAAGGTATTCTCTGCAAGCACTGAAATTATCGGTAGCAGATAGTTTTGTGATAAGATAATTCGTAACGGATAGCAAGTAACAAATGTAGCAAAGGTGCAGCAAGGTGGACCAATCCTTTTTGTAGCAAAGGACAAGCCTGGACAAACTCTTATATAAAGCAAAGCGCTCCCGAGGACACATGGGAATTTATGTCAAGCTAGTTTTCATCATGCTCATATGATTCGCGTTCGTTACTTTGATAATTTGATATGTGGGTGGACCGGTGCTTGGGTTCTGCCCTTACTTGGACGAGCCTCCCACTTATGATTAACCTCTCTCGCAAGCATCCGCAACTACGAAAGAAGAATTAAGATAAATCGAACCATAGCATGAAACATATGGATCCAAATCAACCCCTTACGAAGCAACGCATAAACTAGGGTTTAATCTTCTGTCACTCTAGCAACCCATCATCTACTTATTACTTCCCAATGCCTTCCCCTAGGCCCAAATAATGGTGAAGTGTCATGTAGTCGACGTTCACATAACACCACTAGAGGAGAGACAACATACATCTCATCAAAATATCGAACGAATACCAAATTCACATGATTACTTATAACAAGACTTATCCCATGTCCTCAGGAACAAACGTAACTACTCACAAAGCATATTCATGTTCATAATCAGAGGAGTATTAATTATCATTAAGGGTCTGGACATATGATCTTCCACCAAGTAAACCAACTAGCATCAACTACAAGGAGTAATCAACACTACTAGCAACCCACAGGTACCAATCTGAGGTTTTGAGACAAAGATTGGATACAAGAGATGAACTAGGGTTTGGAGAGGAGATAGTGCTGGTGAAGATGTTGATAGATATTGACCCCCTCTCGATGAGAGGATCGTTGGTGATGACGATGGCTTCGATTTCCCCCTCCGGGAGGGAAGTTTCCCCGGCAGAACAGCTCCGCCGAAGCCCTAGATTGCTTCTGCCCAGGTTCCGCCTTGAGACGGTGGCGCTTCGTCCCGAAAGCTCTCTTATGATTTTTTTTCTAGGTCAAAACCCTCCATATAGCAGAAGATGGGCACCGGAGGGCTGCCAGGGGGCCCACAAGCCACAGGGGCGCGCCCAGAGGGGTAGGGCGCGCCCCCCAGGCTTGTGGCCTCCTGGTGGGTCCCCTCTGGTATTTCTTTCGTCCAATATTTTTTTTATATTCCAAAATAATTCTCCGTAACTTTTCAGGACTTTTGGAGTTGTGCAGAATAGGTCTCTCATATTTGCTCCTTTTCCAGTCCAGAATTCCAGCTGCCGGCATTCTCCCTCTTCATGTAAACCTTGTACAATAAGAGAGAAAAGGCATAAGTATTGTACCATAATGTGTAATAACATCCCATAATGCAATAAATATCAATATAAAAGCATGATGCAAAATGGACGTATCAATGTCCGAGATAATATATTTGTATGTGACAGTTCTCTTCCTTATACTAATCATTCACGAATTGCTTGTATGACCAATATTGTGATTGTCAAGCTTCAAAAGATTTCACTTTCTAAACCCAATGTGAAGCTACTACTAGGCATGATATGAACATATAGTTTTAACTTCATTGTATTCAGTTCATTCAACAATTTACTCATAGGATATAAGTGAAGCACAAGAGTAAATGACAAGCTACTCCAAAAAGATATAAGTGAAGATCAAGCGAGTAGTTAAGTAAATGAGTAGCCATTTGAGAACTCTCTCTCATCTAAAAACTTTCAGATCTAAGTATTTTATTAAAACAGCAAGCAAAACAAAATCAAATGACATTCCAAGAATAGCACACATCATGTGAAGAAGCAAAAACTTAGGCTCAACCGCTACTAACCGATAATTGTTGATGAAGAAAGGTGGGATGCCTACCGGGGCATCCCCAAGCTTAGATACTTGAGACTTCTTGAAATGTTATCTTGGTATGCCTTGGGCATCCCCAAACTTGAGCTTTTGTGTCTCCTTAATTACTTTTATATCACGGTCTCCCTAAATCTTAAAAACTTCATCCACAAAAACATCATCTACTGTCTACTATAGTTTAGTACACATAAGAATAAGTCCACACTTCTTGTACTGCCAATACAAGTTGCACAATAATTTTCAAATATCATCTACCGTCTACTATAGTTTCCACAATTTATATCTACCAATATAGGCTATGGAAACTATAGGATAAGTAGATAAGAAAACTATGACAGCAATCTGTCCAAACAGAACAGTCTGTAGCAATTTATGAACACAATGTACTTATTTACTCAAAAAATTATGAAAAATTAGGACGTCATAAAGAATTTATATGACAACAATGTGTAAAAATTTCAGAAACTTTCCACGTTCCAGTAAAATATGAAAATTCAAACACTACAGAGTAAGTTTCTGTTTTTACATGGCACACATCAAACATGCAATGCAAGCATCCTAAAGGAAATTCTTGGAACTTTTTATTGAAAAACAAGATTATAAATTACATCTAACATATAACAAAAAAATAAAATGACTCTCCAAGCAAAACTCATATGATGTGATGAATAAAAATATAGCTCCAAGTAAGATATACCGATAGTGTTGAAGACGAAGAGGGGATACCTTCCGGGGCATCCCCAAGCTTGGACGCTTGAGTATTCCTTGGATATTACCTTGGGGGTGCATTGGGAATCCCCAAGCTTAGGTTCCTGTCACTCCTTATTCTCCTCATATCGGTGTCTCACCCAAAACATGAAAACTTCAATCACACAAAACTTAACGGAACTTCGTGAGATGGGTTAGTATAATAAATAAAGATCATTCACTTAGGTAATGTCAAGACAAGATTCATAATTGTTCTCACATAATACCTACTGTATTCTACCATTCACATAATTTATATCACTAAATATAAGCTATGGGAACACTAAAACAAGCAAACTATGCATGCAAAACAGAATCTGTCAAAAACAGAACAGTCTGTGAAGATTTGTAGTATAACCATACTTCCCTGTCTCTACAAATTCTGAAAAATTAGGACAACCTGAAGAATTTGTATATCAATACTGTGTAAACATTTCAGATCATTATCACGCTCCAGTAAAAAATGAAAATTCCTGTACTGGAGTCAAAAGTTTCTGTTTTGGTTCAGCATCAATTCTACTCATCTTGTGAGTCATCCCAAAGGCTTTACTTGGCACTTTATTGAAATAAAAGACACAAAAATTGATCACTACAGTAGCTTAATCATGTGAACACACAAAAACAGAAAGGAAAAGTGTTGGGTTGTCTCCCAACAAGCGCTTTTCTTTAACGCCTTTTAGCTAGGCATGATGATTTCAATGATGCTCATATAGGAATAGTAATTGAAACATGCAAGAGTGCATCATGAATCCCATGACAAGCACATTTAGGTCTAACACACTTCCTATGCATAGGGATTTTGTAAGTAAACAATTTATGGGAACAAGAATCAACTAGCATAGGAAGGAAAAACAAGCATAACTTCAAAACTTTGAACACATAGAGAGGAAACTTGATATTATTGCAATATGTAAAAGCATATGCTCCTCTCTCATAGTAATTTTCAGTAGCATCATGAATAAATTCAACAATATAACTATCACATAAAGCATTTTTTTTCATGATCCACAAGCATAGAAATTTAATTACTCTCCACATAAGCAAATTCCTCTTCATCCATGGTAGTGGGAGCAAACTCAACAAAATAACTATCATGAGACACTTGATTGACATGACCACATTCAATATTAAAATCATGATGACAAGTTTCATGGTTACTATCACTGTTTATAGCATACATGTCATCATCATAATCATCATATATAGGAGGCATGCCATCATCATAATAAATTTGCTCAACAAAACTTGGGGGACTAAAAATATCATCTTCATCAAACATAGCATCCCTAAGCTTGTGGCTTTGCATATCATTAGCATCATGGATATTCCGAGAATTCATACTAGCAACATTGCAATCATGCTCATCATTCAAGGAATTCTCATTAATTATTTTCACAATTTCTTCCTCTACCAATTGAGCACAATTTTCTGAATCCTTATTTTCACGAAAGACATTATAAAGACGAAACAAATGATGCAACCTAAACTCCATTTTTTTGTAGTTTTCTTTTATGAAACCAAACTAGTGAAAAACAAGAAACTAAAAGATTTAATTGCAAGATCTAAAGATACACTTTCAAGAACTCACCTCCCTGGCAACGGCGCCAGAAAAGAGCTGGATGTCTACTACGCAACTTTGTTCTTGTAGACTTTGTTGGGCCTCCAAGCGCAGAGTTTTGTAGGACAGTAGCAATTTTCCCTCAAGTGGATGACCTAAGGTTTATCAATCCATGGGAGGTGTAGGATGAAGATGGTCTCTCTCAAACAACCCTGCAATCAAATAATAAAAAGTCTCTTGTGTCCCCAACACACCCAATACAATGGCAAATTGTATAGGTGCACTAGTTCGGCGAAGAGATGGTGATACAAGTGCAATATGGATGGTAGATAAAGGTTTTTCTAATCAGAAAATATAAAAACAGCAAGGTAACAAATAGTAAACAGCGAGCAAAACGGTATATTAATGCTTGGAAACAAGGCCTAGGGTCCGTACTTTCGCTAGTGCAATCTCTCAACAATGCTAATATAATTGGATCACATCACCATCCCTCAACGTGCAACGAAGAATCAGTCCAAAGTTCTTATCTAGTGGAGAACATAAGAAGAAATTGTATGTAGGGTATGAAACCACCTTAAAGTTATCCTTTCCGATCGATCGATCCAAGAGTTTGTACTAAAATAACACCAAGTTATCCTTTCCGATCAATCTATCTGGAGTTCGTAATAAAATAACACCATATGATATGCATCAACCAACTCTATTGTCACCTAGATACTCCAATGTCACCACAAGTATCCATGAGTTAATTATACGATACACATCAAACAATTTCAGATTCATAATACTCAATCCAACACAAAGAACCTCAAAGAGTGCCCCAAGATTTCTATCGGAGAACATGGTATGAAAACGGGCAATCAACCCCTATGCATAGATGATGTCTACTACGCAACTTTATTCATGTAGACTTTGTTGGGCCTCCAAGCGCAGAGTTTTGTAGGACAGTAGCAATTTTCCCTCAAGTGGATGACCTAAGGTTTATCAATCCGTGGGAGGTGTAGGATGAAGATGGTCTCTCTCGAACAACCCTGCAATCAAATACAAGAAATCTCTTGTGTCCCCGACACACCCAATACAATGGCAAATTGTATAGGTGCACTAGTTCGGCGAAGAGATGGTAATACAAGTGCAATATGGATGGTAGATATAGGTTTTTGTAATCTGGAAATATAAAAACAGCAAGGTAGCAAGTAACAGAAGTAAGCACAAATGGTATTGCAATGCTTGAAAACAAGGCCTAGGGTCCGTACTTTCGCTAGTGCAATCTCTCAACAATGCTAATATAATTGGATCACATAACCATCCCTCAATGTGCAACAAAGAATCACTCCAAAGTTCTTATCTAGCGGAGAACATAAGAAGAAATTGTTTGTAGGGTACGAAACCACCTTAAAGTTATTCTTTCCGATCGATCTATTCAAGAGTTCATACTAAGATAACATCAAGTTATCCTTTCCGTTCGATCTATCTAAGAGTTCATGAATAACACCATATGATACGCATCAACCAACTCTAATGTCACCTAGATACTCCAATGTCACCACAAGTATCCATGAGTTAATTATACAATACGCATCAACCAATTTCAGATTCATAATACTCAATCCACACAAAGAACCTCAAAGAGTGCCCCAAGATTTATATCGGAGAAAGTAGGACACGAACGTGTATCAACCCCTATGCATAGATTACCCCAATGTCACCGCGGGAATCCGCAAGTTGAGTACCAAAACATATATCAAGTGAATCAATAGAACACCCCATTATCACCACGGGTATCCACATGCAAGGCATATATCAAGTGTTCTCAAATCCAATATTCAATCGAACATAACGATATCTCAAAGGAAAAGATTCAATTCATCACAACATGATAGCAAGGGAATAACATCATATGATCCGACTATATTAACAAAGCCCGTGTTACATGAAGATCGTGACATCTCAAGAACACGAGAGAGAGAGATTGAACACATAGCTACTGGTACATACCCTCAGCCCCGAGGGTGGACTACTCCCTCTTCATCATGGCCTCCGCCGGGATGATGAAGATGGCCACCAGAGATGGATTCCCCTCTCCGGCAGGGTACTGGAACGTCTCCAGATTGGTTTTTCGTCGATACATAGAGTTGCGGCAGCGGAGCGGAGAGTCTAGGGTTATTTCTGATGGTTTCTATATTTATAGGATTTTTGGGTGTCGGTTTCACGCCAAGATGTGCCACGAGGAGGGCACGATACACCAGGGCGTGCCTGGGCCCTCTGGCGCGCCTTGGTGAGTTGTTCCCACCTCGTGGCTCTTCTCCAGTGGTTCTTCGCTCCAATATTGCTTATTTGGTCCAGAAAAAATCACCAAAAAGTTTCGGGCGATTCTGAGAACTTTCATTTTCTGCACAAAAACAACACTAGGTAATTCTGCTGAAAATAGTGTCAGTCCAGGTTAGTTGTAAATAAATCATATAAAGGGCATCAAAACCATATAAAAGTATTGTGAACATAGATGAATATGGCATGAATACTTCATAAATTATCGATACGTTGGAGACGTATCAATAGATCCCTAGGTCTCCGGAATCCGCAAGTTGATGCCTCAACATATATCAAGTGAATCAATAGAATACCCCAATTTCACTACGGGTATCCCACGCAAGACATACATCAAGTGTTCTCAACCAAAATATTCAATCCAACATAACGACATCTCAAAGGGAAAGATTCAATTCATCACAACATGATAGCAAGGGAATAACATCATATGATCCGACTATATTAACAAAGCCCGTGATACATCAAGTTTGTGACATCTCAAGAACAGGAGAGAGAGAGAGAGAGAGAGAGATTGAACACATAGCTACTGGTACATACCCTCAGCCCCGAGGGTGAACTACTCCCTCCTCGTCATGGCCTCCGCCGGGATGATGAAGATGGCCACCGGAGATGATCTACCCTCTCTGGCAGGGTACTGGAACGCCTCCAGATTGGTTTTTCGTCGATACAGAGAGTTGCGGCGGCGGAACTTCTCATCTAGGGTTATTTCTGGGGGTTTCTGAATATATAGGATTTTTGGGCGTCGGTTTCACGCGAAGATGGGCCACGAGTGGACCACAAGACACCAGGGCGCGCCAGAGGGGCCTGGCGTGCCCTGGTGGGTTGTGCCCACCTCGTGGCTGTTCTGGCCCTCCAACGAAGCTTCTAGTGCCTCTTTTATCCAAAAAATCGTCAAAAAGTTCCGTTGCATTTGGACAACTTTGATTTCTGCACAAAAAAACAACACCACGGTAGTTCTGCTGAAAACGGCGTCAGTCCGGGTTAGTTCTAAATAAATCATGTAAAGTGCATCAAAACCATATAAAAGTATTGTAAACATAGGCAATCATGGCATGAATACTTCATAAACTATCGATACGTTGGAGACGTATCAAGGATCAAGGGAAAATTTGAAGTACCAAAGCCAAAGGACACATAAAGAATTAGGACTATAACATCTGGCAATTGTGGACTCCAAGGGCACAGGTCCACAAGCTGTCTTAAGCAGTTGAAGGCTGAGCTGACTTTGAGGAAGAACAAACATGTGGTAATAATGTTGCCCTTGCAATATACTTTTTCCTTCCTTGTGCATTACTTTACTAGTTGCATTATTTACTGTTTTCTATGTGTATGCAAGGCTACTCCAAGCAATTCACAGTCAAGAGTTGCTGCTCCTGCTCCTACACCACCAACAAGACAACCAAGAGCTGGTACATTACTTCCAGCACCTCTTCTTGCAGCAGCACTTCTTCCAGCACCTCCTCTCCCAGCTCCTCCTCTGTCAGCACTTCCTTGTACATTACTTTACTGGTTGCATTATTTACTGTTTTCTATGTGTATGCAAGGCTACTCCAAGCAATTCACAGTCAAGAGTTGTTGCTCCTGCTCCTACACCAAGACCTCCTACTACTGGCAAAGGTGGTGCAGGCAGAGGAGTTGCTGGGAGAGGTGGTGATGGCAGAGGTGGTGCATGCATAGGAGGAGCTGGCATAGGAAGTGCTGACATAGGAGGAGCTGGGAGAGGAGGTGCTAGAAGAAGTGCTGCTACAAGAAGAGGTGCTGGAAGAGGTGCTCCAAGGGCATTCACTACCCCCAGGCAATCTGCTGCCTCCACTTCTGCTGCCTCCACTTCTACTACTCTTCCTTCCTATGGTACACACACTGGATGGATGGCCTACTTTAGTGCTAGTGGTAACCACTAATGTTTAATTGATGCTACAATGTGGAGTGATGTTATGTTAGAAAGTGATGGTGCAATGAGTGAACTTGATGGTGTTGTGTGTTGTTATGCTATAATGAGTGAACTTGGAGTGATGGTGATGTGGGTTGATGGTGTTGTGTGTGGATGATGCATATGTTGCTGATTTTGTTCTTATTTGTGTTGTTGATGATGTGGTTACATGTCCATGGATTATGTTGCTATTACGTTGATGATGATGTGGTTACATGTCCATGGATTATGTTGTTATTATGTTGTTGATGATTTGGTTACATGTCCATGGATTATGTTGGTATTATGTTGATGATGATGTGGTTACATGTCCATGGATTATGTTGGTATTATGTTGATGAAGGGTGCCTCGGGGTCGATGCAACTACCAAAACCCATCACTTAGGGTTTAGGGTGCCTCGGGGTCGACGGAACCACCAAAACCTATCACTCGGGGTTTAGGGTGCCTCGGGGTCGACGGAACCACCAAAACCCATCACTCGGGGTTTAGGGTGCCTCGGGGTCGACGGAACCGCCAAAACCTATCACTCAGGGTTAAGGGTGCCTCGGGATCGACATAACCACCTAAACCCATCACTTAGGGTTTAGGGTGCCTCGGGGTCGACGGAACCACCAAAACCCATCACTTAGGGTTAAGGGTGCCTCGGGGTCGACGGAACCACCAAAACCCATCACTTAGGGTTTAGGGTGCCTCGCGGTCGACGGAACCACCAAAACCTCACAACTCACAAATCATGCCAACTCATAGCTCAAAAATCACCTAAACCACACAACTCAGAAATCACACCAACTCACATATCCCAAATCCCCTAAACCTCACAATTCACAAGTCATACTCACAGCTCACAAATCACCTAAACCTCACAAAACACAAATCATACCAACACTTTGCTCACATCAGAACTTACAAATCATACTAAATCACAACTCAATAATCACCTAAACCACACAACTCACAAATCATACCAACTCACAGCTCACAAATCCCCTAAACCTCACAATTCACAAATCATACTCACAGCTCACAAATCACCTAAACCTCACCAATCACAAATCATACCAACACACAACTCACATCAGAAGTCCCAAATCACCTAATAATAGCCTGACAATTTACTTAGTTCAACATACTAGAACCATGGTTCATAAATACATAGTGGAGTTCAAATGCTTACATTCATCCTTTGATCACAAAGGATGGATAGCACCAATAATAGATACGTACACAACCAGAGTCTTAGAATTAGTACAACCATAGTTAACTAGGTCACTGCACAACCATCCTACCCAAAAGGTCAGCAATGCCCACTACTCTCATATTCTCTTGTTCATTTATGTAAGATGGCCAGGATCCCCTTGAGCTTCAACTTAAGCTTCTTCTCTCCTTTCATCAGCTCAGCAATCTGAAGCTCCAGCTGGCCCCTCTCTGCACTATGCTTCTCCTCTCCCTTCATGAGCTCAGCAATCTGATGCTCCAGCTGGCCCTTCTCTTCACTATGCACTTCCTTTCCCTTTAGAAGATCATCAATCTGAAACTTCAACTCCATCTTCTCTTGGGTAAGCTTCTCCTTAGACTTTGTGAGCCCTGCGTTCTTCAACTCCAATTTCATCGTAGCTTCACTGTGCACTTGCTTCTCTTTCATATGCTTCAACTTCAAGTTCTGGATGACAGTTGCTTGAGCTCTTGTCAGGTTAACCAGGAGTTGATACTTGTCATTAAGATGCTGGCGATTTGCATCTTTCTTTGCCATCTCTCCTTTCATCTCAGCCACCAGTTCACTTCTACATTGCTGCTGATATGTTAGGTTAGACTACAGATAACTGAAATCGATCACCCTTTCTCCTGGAAATTCATCAGTTCATGCACATATTTAACTAACTTGTCATAGTTGGCATCCAGAGTGTTCTTCTCTGCTGTTAGATGGTGAATAGTCAAAGCACTTTCAAGATTATCAGTCACCCTAGCACTCTTGGCATCTTCAAACATTGCCCAAAGCTTCAACAATGCATTCTACATTGTTATGGGCCACTGGTGATCAACCCATTCAACAAAACCACAATTATCACCTTCCTGCAAAAAGAGCAAAAGAGATAGTGAGTTCATACACCAATTAATTGTACCTAGCCACAAAATAATAGCATGTGCATCTGAAAATTAAAAGACTTGTGCCTTGTTGAACAGCAACATGATATGGAGTTTATTTAACAGCAATTGGAGCTCCAAAATTTTGTTGTTCTTGTTGGAAATATTCCCTAGAGGCAATAATAAATTGGTTATTATCATATTTCCTTGTTCATGATAATTGTTTATTATCCATGCTATAATTGTATTGATCAGAAACTCAGATACATGTGTGGATACATAGACAACACTATGTCCCTAGTGAGCCTCTAGTAGACTAGCTCGTTGATCGGAGATGGTGAAGGTTTCCTGACCATAGACATGAGTTGTCATTTGATAACGGGATGTAGGATCGACAGTATGTCTAGAGGGGGGGTGATTAGACTACTTGAGCAAATAAAAATTCTACCTTTTCCAATTTTAAGTGTTGGCAGTTTTTAGCAATGATAGCAATTCAGGTACACCCTACACATGCATGTCTAAGAGTATAGCAGTGGAAAGTAAAGACAAGCATATGTAGTAGAGGATAGGGAGGAAGATCAACGCAATTTAGAGACACGAAGATTTTTCCCATGGTTCCGATAGGTAGTGCTATCGTACGTCCACGTTTATGGAGTCTTCAACCCACGGAGGGTAACGGTCGCGAGAGTCCATGGAGGGCTCCACCCATAAGGGTCCATGAAGTAGCAACCTTGACTATTCCATAACGGCTTCCGTCCACGAAGGACTAGCCTCACTATGGGTAGATCTTCACGAAGTAGGCGATCTCCTTGCCCTTACAAACTTCTTGGTTCACTCCACAACACAAAGTAGGAGGCTCCCAAGCGACACCTAACCAATCTAGGAGGCACCACACTCCAAAAGGTAATAGGCTCGATAATGACGATGAACTCCTTGCTCTTGTGCTTCAAGATGATAGACTCCTCAACACTCAATCACTCTCTCACAGATTTTGCTTTGGTGGAAGAGATTGATTGGGTGGAAAGCAACTTGGGGAGGCTAGAGATCAAGATTCATGTGGATGAAGTGGAATGGCTTGATCTCAACACATGAGTAGGTGGCTCTCTCTCAGAAAATCTGATGGGATAAGTGGGGATCTGTTCTGAGTGCTTCTCTTTTGAGTGAGTGGTGGTGGAGGGGTATATATAGGCATCTCCAAAAATCCAACCGTTACACCTAAGGTGACCAACTCGGTGACACCAAAGTATAAAACTCGGTGGTACCGAGTTGCTCCAAAGGTAGCAACTTTTGAATCTCGGTGAGACCGATACAAAGATCTCGGCAGTACCGATAAGGTGACCAACGGTCAGTTTCCACAACTCAGATGGAACAATCCTAATGCGCATGAGTTGGAGGGAGGAGCGCACAAGGGGACGGAATCGTACCCTAGCTTGGTGACGAGTCTGCTACGGCGGCGACGGCGGTGAGGATTCCGTCGACGGCGGCGACTTCCAACGGCGGAGGCGCTCGGGAAGACAAAGGCGATGACCAGGGGTCCACAAACGGGCAGCTAGGCTTTGGAGGAACAGACGATTGAAGAAGTAATTTCAAAAGTCGGGTCCGCCACATTAAGTACCCATCGCTGTCGGTGACACCGGTTCAAAATTATCGGTGCCGCCGAGTTCCTCAACTGTCAGCTGACAGGGAAACTTGGTGAAACCGAGAAGATGGAATCAGTGTTACTGATATTGAAAACCAGATCAACCCTAGGCATCGGTGGGACCGAGATTTTTGTGTTAGTTCCACCGAGATGCACTTGGGAGGTTTTAATGGTCAGTCCTTGTCGATACGGAACTCCGAATGCTCCTCACACAGAGAGATCGAAAAGTCCTTGTTCAAATTTTGTGATGCAGCAAGAATGGAATATGAGACGAGAAAGCATAGATAGCTAGAGAGGGGTCCTAGGCATTCTTGTCCATCTAATTGGCAAAAGAAAATCAAAGTCCAAATAGCAACAATTGGATGTCGTCGAATGGATAAAGAAATGTAAACCAACATGCTCACACAATAAGATGTCAAATGAAATCATGGAAAAACATGCACATACATGCTAGCATCTATCAAGCCTTTTGGCGACGACGGAGTCATCTATATATGAGTATATTGACTTAGGAGCCAAGTAAGAATACTTGATCATAGGTCATACTCATCGTTTAAGCACAAGTGGGGTTACCACTTTTACATAAAGCATTTAATGTTGTCACATGCTATGAGATGCTTTGACTCAAGTCTTAGAGTAAAGCTCCCCCTTGATGTGACATCCCCCCTTGAGAGGGATAAACTAACCTTGGGTTTTGTCGATGAAGACTTCATGTAGGTGAAGTAGTGATGAATGCTCAAAGTTGATGAAGATCACCATGAGTTGGGAGCATCCTTGTTGTTTCTTACTCTTCTCACCTACATGGGTTAGTCCCAACACACAAGAGACAAATACAAGGATATCTATGAACATGGAGTGCAAAGCATACATGATGATGTCCATGGATTTGTTGTTTACCTTGTCCCTTGCTTACCTTTGAGGGAATGTGTGACTCCTTGAGCTAATGCATGGTGTTGGCGTTGATTGCAACTAGTTCTTGCCAATAATGAATGTGAGTGAATTTCATTGGCGGAGTCACCCCTCAAGAACTTCTCTAGTTCTTCTTCTTGGGGACCCACATCAAGTTGATGGGGATCCTTGGTGTTGAAGTGGCACTTGTAGAAGTTGAGTGATACGTCTCCAACGTATCTATAATTTTTGATTGTTCCATGCTATTATATTATCTATTTTGGATGTTTTATATGCATTAATATGCTATTTTATATTATTTTTGGGACTAACCTATTAATCTAGAGCCTAGTGCCAGTTTCTGTTTCTTCCTTGTTTTTGAGTATTGCAGATAAGGAATATTAAACGGAGTCCAAACGGAATAAAATCTTCGGAATAATACTTCTTGGACCAGAAGCAACCCAGAAGACTTGGAGATGAAGGCAGAGGAGCCGCCGTGTGGCGACAAGCCACAGGGGCGCGCCCTAGGGGGGCGCCCCCCTGGCTTGTGGCCCCACGGCAGCCCTCCTAACCCTATTCTTCGGCCTATAAATTCCCAAATATTCCCTGGATACCAAAAAGAGCGACAAAAATACTTTTCCGCCGCCGGAAGCCTCTGTTCCCGTGAGATCCAATCTTGGAGCCTTTTCCGGTAATCTGCAGGAGGGGGAATCGATCACGGAGGGCATCTACATCAACTCCATTGCCCCTCCGATGATGCATGAGTAGTTTACCACAAACCTTCGGGTCCATAGCTAGTAGCTAGATGGCTTCTTCTCTCTCTTTGTTCTTCAAAACCATGTTCTTCATGATCTTCATGGAGATCTATCCCATGTAATACTCTTTTGCGGTGTGTTTGTCGAGATCCGATGAATTGTGGGTTTATGTTCAGATTATCTATGAATATTATTTGTGTCTTTTCTGAATTCTTATATGCATGATTTCATATCTTTGCAAGTCTCTTCGAGTTATTGGTTTGGTTTGGCCAACTAGATTGGTAATTCTTGCAATGGGAGAAGTGCTTAGTTTTGGGTTCAATCTTGCGGTGTCCTCACCCAATGACAAAGTAGGGGTAGCGAGGCACGTATTTGTATTGTTTCCATCGAGGATAAAAAGATGGGGTTTTCATCATATTGCTTGAGTTTATCCCTCTACATCATGTCATCTTACCTAATGCGTTACTCTGTTCTTCATGAACTTAATACTCTAGATGCAGGCAGGAGTCGGTCGATGTGTGGAGTAATAGTAGTAGATGCAGAATCGTTTCGGTCTACTTGACACGGACGTGATGCCTATATGCATAATCATTGCCTTGGATATCTTCATAATTATTCACTTTTCTATCAATTGCTCGATAGTAATTTGTTCACCCACCGTATTATTTTCCTTCATGAGAGAAGCCTCTAGTGAAACCTATGGCCCCCGGGTCTATTTTCCACATTATACTTTCAGATCTATAAACCAAAAATACCAAAAATATCTTGCTGCAATCTTTTTACTTTTGTTTTACTTTACTTTCAAGCAATCATATCTATCTATCTCTATCAGATCTCATCCTTGCAAGTAACCGTGAAGGGATTT
Source organism: Elymus sibiricus (assembly GCA_039707655.1). Lineage (NCBI taxonomy): Eukaryota > Viridiplantae > Streptophyta > Magnoliopsida > Poales > Poaceae > Elymus > Elymus sibiricus. The sequence goes on from CM077671.1 coordinate 386,842,647, forward strand.
ACAACCCCTTTATAGCGTTGGGTGCAAGTGTTTGATTATTTGTGTAGGTACATCTATTGGGGACTTTCTTGTATCTCCTACTGGATTGATACCTTGGTTCTCAACAACTGAGGGAAATACTTATCTACTTTGCTGCATCACCCTTTCCTCTTCAAGGGAAAACCAACGCATGCTCGAGAAGTAGCATTGAGCTTGAAGTGGCCTTGGGAACCCACTTCACCAAAGCTTGGGATTCATCTTCATATGAGTCAATGTCCTCTTGAAGCTTGTCTTTGCCCTTGAGCTTGTGGTCTTGTGGTGGAAGGTCATCTCGAGCTTTTGTTCCCTTGGGAAGAGTATGTTCATACTTCTCCCTTTGAGTTACAAACTTTGGCTTGGGGTATTGAACTTCTTCCCATTCAACTTCATTTGCGTTGAAGTAGCCAATGCCATGGTTCTTCCGGTATCCTCCGTGCTTGCGTACAATTTCCTCAAATTGCTTACACCCGGCAAGACTCTTGTAGATACCTTTCTCTATAATCCCTTTCAAAAGTTCATTTTCTTCCTCAAGTGTAACTTGGCTAAGAGAAGTGTTAGTGGGATCAACAGAACTACTAGAAGCAATATCATTGGGTTTATCATCTTTATTGCTACTAGTTGAAGAACCTTTCTTGCCTTTGTTACTAGTTTGCTTAGCCTTAACTTGTGGAATGAATGTAGACAAGAGTAATCGTTTGGCTAGATAAGATGAAGTCTTCTTTCGGAGATCGTCATTGATAGCTTTAAGAAACTCATGTTCTTGCTCCAAGGTGAGCTTCTCGAAGCGTAGCTTCTCATGAGACTTTACAAGCTCTCTATGATCTTCTAGAGTAGATTCGTGGGCTAACTTAAGAGTGTTTAATTCTTTAGTTAGTCGCTCTATTTCCATCTTATCATCATCATACGACTTATCTTGACTAACATGAATATTATCAAGTTCATTTTGACTACCATCACTAGTTTTATCAAAGAGCAAGTCATCATCTCCAAGTAAATCATCCTCGTCACTATTGAAATCAAGATACTCGGGGTGTGATACCTTGGGGCCTTTAGCCATGAAGCAACTTCCACTCCCTTCATTTGGTGAATCAAATATGTCATAGGAGTCGGTAGTTGATACGTCTCCGTCGCATCTATAATTTTTGATTGTTTCATGCCAATATTCTACAACTTTCATATACTTTTGGCAACTTTTTATACTATTTTTGGGACTAACATATTGATCCAGTGCCCAGTGCCAGTTCCTGTTTGTTGCATGTTTTTTGTTTCGCAGAAAATCCATATCAAACGGAGTCCAAACGGGATAAAAACTTACGGAGATTTTTGTTTGGAATATATGTGAATTTTGGGAAGTGGAATCAACAGAAGGCGGTGCCCGAGGGGCCCACAAGCTAGGAGGGCGCGCCCTGGGGGCTTGTGGCCACCCCGTAAGGCGGTTGGTGCTCTTCTTCCGCCGCAAGAAAGCTAATATCCGTATAAAAATCGTGTTACAATTTCAGCCCAATCGGATTTACGGATCTCCGGGAATATAAGAAACGGTGAAAGGCCAGAATCTGGAACGCAGAAACTGAAGGAAACAGAGAGAGAGAGAGATCCAATCTCGGAGGGGCTCTCGCCCCTCCACCGCCATGGAGGCCATGGACCAGAGGGGAAACCCTTCTCCCATCTAGGGGGGAGGACAAGGAAGAAGAAGAAGGAGGGGGGCTCTCACGCCCTCTCTCTCGGTGGCGCCGGAACGCCGCCGGGGCCATCATCGTGACGGCGATCTACACCAACAACTTCGCCGCCGTCATCACCAACTCTCTCCCCCTCTATGCAGCGGTTCAACACCCCTTCTTCCCGCTGTAATATCTACTTAAACATGGTGCTCAATGCTATATATTATTTCCCAATGATGTACAGCTATCCTATGATGTTTGAGTAGATCTGTTTTGTCCTATGGGTTGATTGATGATCATGATTGGTTTGAGTTGCATGTTTTATTATTGGTTCTATCCTATGGTGCTCTCCGTGTCGCGCAAGCGTGAGGGATCCCCGCTGTAGGGTTTGCAATATGTTTATGATTCGCTTATGGTGGGTGGCGTGAGTGACGGAAGCACAGACCCGAGTAAGTAGGTTGTTTACGTATGGGAGTAAAGAGGACTTGATACTTACTGCTATGGTTGGGTTTTACCTTAATGATCTTTAGTAGTTGCGGATGCTTGCTAGAGTTCCAATCATAAGTGCATATGATCCAATTAGAGAAAGTATGTTAGCTTATGCCTCTCCCTCATATAAAATTGCAATAATGATTACCGGTCTAGTTATCGATTGCCTAGGGACAAATAACTTTCTTGTGACAAAAAGCTCTCTACTAAGCCTAACTTAGTTGTTTATTCACCTAAACAGCCCCTAGATTTTATTTACGTGTTCTTTATTATCTTGCAAACCTATCCTATCACACCTACAAAGTACTTCTAGTTTCATACTTGTTCTAGGTAAAGCGAACATTAAGCGTGCGTAGAGTTGTATCGGTGGTCGATAGAACTTGAGGGAATATTTGTTCTACCTTTAGCTCCTCATTGGGTTCGACACTCTTACTTATTGAAAGAGGCTACAACTGATCCCCTATACTTGTGGGTTATCAAGACCTTTTTCTGGCGCCGTTGCCGGGGAGCAATAGCGTGGGGTGAATATTCTCGTGTGTGCTTGTTTGCTTTATCACTAAGTAGATTTTATTTGCTGTTCTAAGTTGTTCTCTATCTTTAGTTATGGATATGGAACACGAAATACCAAAAAAATTAGGTGTACTTGCTACTCATGGAGATGGGGAACCTCCTAAAACCCTCGATGCTCATTATGTGAAAGATATTATGCACTACTTTAATAATCCTGAGAAAACCCCATTCAATTGTATAATGGGAGACATGTTGGATCAACGTGAATACTTTAGGGATTATTGCTAGACTCAAAAAGGGAAACTGTTATGGGATCAAATTCATATGTTGAAATGGTATGCTTGGAATTTATGCTTGAGATATGATATTACTTGTTGCTCTAGGATGAAGGCTAAACACCTTCCCTTTTCATGTAAATTTAATGATAATGAAACCTTGGCTTCTTATGCTAATGGTATATATGATTACTATGGTGTGGAACAAACAGAAGAGTTTGTTGCTTTTAAGAGTGCTTATGAAATTGAAGCTTTGTTTGAAAAGTATGAAGATTATGATGATGCTGTTTACCGATCTCAAAATTTGGCTATGCTTCGTTATTGTTATGCAAATTATGAATATAATGCCCATATTGATCGATTTATTGAGAAAGTCTCCGCTATCCAAGAAGAGACTAATATTTTGCAGGAATCTATGGAAGAAGAAATTGATGACACTGTGAACTCATTGGATGAAAAAGATGAGGAGGAGAGCGAAGAACAAAAGGAGGAAGAGCGGATTAGCTACCCGTGCCCACCTTCTAATGAGAGTAACTCTTCAACTCATACATTGTTTAATTTCCCTTCGTGCTTATCGAAGGATGAATGCTATGATAATTGCTATGATCCCTTGGATTCGTTTGAAATATCCCTTTTTGATGAACTTGATGCTTGCTATGCTTGTGGCCACGATGCCAATATGAATGATGCTTATGGAGATGAACTTGCTGTAGTTCCTTATGTTAAACATGAAATTGTTGCTATTTCACCCACACATGATAGTCCTATTATCTTTTTGAATTCTCCCAACTACACTATATCGGATAAGTTTGCACTTATTAAGGATTATATAGATGGGTTGCCTTTTACTATTACACATGATGATTTTGATAGATATAATATGCATGTGCTTGCTGCTCCTACTTGCAATTATTATGAGAGAGGAACTACATCTCCACCTCTCTATGTTTCCAATATGATAAAATTGCAAGAAACTGCTTATGCTATGTATTGGCCTTTACTTGATGTGCATGAATTGTTCTTTTATGACATGCCGATGCATAGGAAGAGAGTTAGACTTCGTTGTTGCATGATATATGTTACTTTGTGCTCACTACTAAATTAAAAATCATTGTTAATTAAAATTGGCTTTGATATACCTTGGGATCCGGGTGGATCCATTACTTGAGCACTTTATGCCTAGCTTAATGGCTTTAAAGAAAAGCGCTGCCAGGGAGACAACCCGGAAGTTTTAGAGAGTCATTTTATTCTGTTGTGTGCTTTTATATAGTTCAAAAACAAAAAAATAAAGAGGGGAACCTAAAACTTTTTCAAAAAGAAAAGTGAAAGTGAGAGGGACGAGCATTGTGAAAGTGGGAGCTAGCCTTGAAATTTGTTCATGCCCATGGAAACCTTGTGAATCTTAATTACAGAAACTTTTCAACAAAAATAATTATCCCCTTGTATAAATCCATTGTATTATAAAAAATAATGTGCCAAGATTTGCCTTTAGGATGATTAGATTGCTTGTTTGGTGTGTGCAGTGCAAAAACAGAAACTTTGGCTGTAGTGCGTGAATTTACATTTTTTACTGGAATGTCAAAAGTTTCTGAATTTTTTACAAAGTACTGATATACAAATTTTTTATTTTTTCCTAATTTTTAAGAATTTTTAGAGTTACAGAACTATGGTGAATGTTCAGATTACTACAGACTGTCCTGTTTTTGACAGATTCTGTTTTTGATGCATTGTTTTGCTCGTTTTGATGAAACTATCGATTGTATCGGTGGTATAAGCCATGGAAAAGTTATATTACAGTAGCTGCAATGCAAAAACAAAATATGAATTGGTTGGCAACAGTACTTAAAGTTGTAATTTTCTTTATTATTACTAACGGATCTCACGAGGGTTTTGTTAAGTTTTGTGTGATTGAAGTTTTCAAGTTTTGGGTGAGATCACGATGGATGAAGGAATAAGGAGTGGAAAGAGAATAAGCTTGGGGCTGTGATACGTCTCAAACGTATCTATAATTTTTGATTGTTCCATGCTATTATATTATCTGTTTTGGATGTTTTATATGCATTAATATGCTATTTTATATTATTTTTGGGACTAACCTATTAATCTAGAGCCTAGTGCCAGTTTCTGTTTTTTTCTTGTTTTTGAGTATTGCAGATAAGGAATATTAAACGGAGTCCAAACGGAATAAAATCTTCGGAATGATTTTTCTTGGACCAGAAGAAACCCAGCAGACTTGGAGATGAAGGCAGGAGACCTGCCGTGGCATCACAAGCCACCAGGGCGCGCCCTAGGGGGGTGCCCCCCTGGCTTGTGGCCCCACGGCAGCCCTCCTAACCCTATTCTTCGGCCTATAAATTCCGAAATATTCCCTGGATACTAAAAAGAGCCATGAAAATACTTTTCCGCCGCCGGAAGCCTCTGTTCTCGTGAGATCCAATCTTGGAGCCTTTTCCGATAATCTGCCGGAGGGGGATTCGATCACGGAGGGCATCTACATCAACTCCATTGCCCCTCCGATGATGCGTGAGTAGTTTACCACAGACCTTCGGGTCCATAGCTAGTAGCTAGATGGCTTCTTCTCTCTCTTTGTTCTTCAATACCATGTTCTTCATGATCTTCATGGAGATCTATCCGATGTAATACTCTTTTGAGGTGTGTTTGTCGAGATTAGATGAATTGTTGGTTTAAGATCAGCTTATCCATGAATATTATTTGAATCTTCTCTGAATTCTTATATGCATGATTTCATATATTTGCAAGTCTCTTCGAGTTATTGCTTTGGTTTGGGCAACTCGATTGGTAATTCTTGCAATGGGAGAAGTGCTTAGTTTTGGGTTCAATCTTGCGGTGTCCTCACCCAATGACAAAGTAGGGGTAGCGAGGCACGTATTTGTATTGTTGCCATCGAGGATAAAAAGATGGGGTTTTCATCATATTGCTTGAGTTTATCCCTCTACATCATGTCATCTTACCTAATGCGTTACTCTGTTCTTCATGAACTTAATACTCTAGATGCAGGCAGGAGTCGGTCGATGTGTGGAGTAATAGTAGTAGATGCAGAATCGTTTCGGTCTACTTGATACGGACGTGATGCCTATATGCATAATCATTGCCTTGGATATCTTCATAATTATTCGCTTTTCTATCAATTGCTCAACAGTAATTTGTTCACCCACCGTATTATTTTCCTTCATGAGAGAAGCCTCTAGTGAAACCTATGGCCCCCGGGTCTATTTTCCATATTATACTTTCAGATCTAAAACCAAAAATACCAAAAATATCTCGCTGCAATCTTTTTAGACAGATTCTGTTTTCTTTGTGTTGTTTGCTTATTTGGATGTATCTAGGGGTTGTATCGGGGGGTATGAACCATGGAGAAGTTAGAATACAGTAAATATTACACCAATATAAATAAAGAATGAGTTCACAACAGTACCTAAAGTGGTGATTTATTTTTCTTATACTAACGGATCTCATGAGTTTTCTGTTGAGTTTTGTGTTGTGAAGTTTTCAAGTTTTGGGTAAAGATTTGATGGACTATGGAATAAGGAGTGGCAAGAGCCTAAGCTTGGGGATGCCCAAGGCACCCCAAGCCATATTCAAGGATACCAAAAAGCCTAAGCTTGGGGATGCCCCGGAAGGCATCCCCTCTTTCGTCTTCAATCCATCGGTAAATTTACTTGAGGCTATATTTTTATTCACCACATGATATGTGTTTTGCTTGGAGCGTCTTGTATGATATGAGTCTTTGCTTTTTAGTTCGCCACAATCATCCTTGCTGCACACATCTTTTTGAGAGAGACACGCTGAATCGTGAATTCATTAGAATACTCTATGTGCTTCACTTATATCTTTTGAGCTAGGCAATGTTGCTCTAGTGCTTCACTTATATCTTTTTAGAGCACGGTGGTGTTTTATTTTATTGAAATTATTGAATTCTCGTACTTCACTTATATTATTTTGAGAGTCTTTAAAACAGCATGGTAATTGTTTAGGTTTTGAATTTAGTCCTAATATAATGGGCATCCAAGAGGGATATAATAAAAACTTTCATATTAAGTGCATTGAATACTATGAGAAGTTTGATTCCTTGCATATAGTTTTGAGATATGAAGATGGTAATATGAGAGTCATGCTAGTGAATAATTGTGAATTGGAAGAAATACTTGTGTTAAAGTTTGTGATTCCCGTAGCATGCACGTATGGTGAACCGTTATGTAACAAAGTCGGAGCATGATTTGTTTAATGATTGTCAACCTTTGTGTGAGGGTCGGGAGCGCGGGATGGTTAACTCCTACCAACCTCTCCCCTAGGAGCATGTGTCTAATGCTTTGTTTCAATAACTAATAGACTTTCGCAATAAGTATGTGAGTTCTTTATGACTAATGTTGAGTCCATGGATTATACGCACTCTCACCCTTCCACCTTTGCTAGCCTCTCTAGTACCGCGCAACTTTCGCCGGTGCATCAAACCCACCTTCCTCAAAACAGCCACCATATATTTTCCTCAAAACAGCCACCATACCTACCTATTATGGCATTTCCATAGCCATTCCGAGATATATTGCCATGCAACTTCCACCATTCCGTTTTTCATGACACGCACCATCACTTTCATATTGCATATAGAGTCATATTTTGTTCTAGGTATCGAATTGTAATTTTTGAGTTGTAAGTAAATAAAAGTGTGATGATCTTCATTATTAGAGCATTGTCCCGTGAGAGAAAAGGATGATAGAAGCTATGACTCCCTCACAAGTTGGGATGAGTCTCCAGACTTTACAAATAATAAAAGAGGCCAGCGAAGCCCAAATAAAAAAAAAGGCCAAAGATCCCCACCAAAATAAAAAAAAGAAGAAAAAAAATGAGAGAAAGAGAGAAGGGACAATGCTACTATCTTTTTCCACACTTGTGCTTCAAAGTAGCACCATGATCTTCATGATAGAGAGTCTCCTATTTTGTCACTTTCATATAACTAGTGGAATTTTTCATCATATGCACAACCACTTAGTTTTCTTTTTGAGCTTTCATACACTTATAGCTCTAGTGCATTCATTGCATGGCAATCCCTACTCACTCACATTGATATCTATTGATGGGCATCTCCATAGCCCATTGATACGCCTAGTTGATGTGAAATTATCTTCTCCTTTTTCCTTGCAACCTCCACCATATTTTATTCCACCTATAGTGCTATATCCATGGCTCACGCTCATGTATTGCGTGAGAGTTGAAAAGGTTTGAGAACATAAAAAGTGTGAAACAATTGCTTGACTTGTCATCGGGGTTGTGCATGATTTAGATACTTTGTGTGGGGAAGATGGAGCATAGCCAGACCATATGATTTTGTAGGGATAACTTTCTAAGGCCATGTTATTTCGAAAGGACGCAATTGCCTTGTTAGTGTGCTTGAAGTATTACTGTTTTTATGTCAATATTAGACTTTTGTTTTGAATCTTATGGATCTGAATATTCATGCCACAATAAAGAATATTACATGGATAAATATGTTAGGTAGCATTCCACATCAAAAATTCTGTTTTTATCATTTACCTACTCGAGTACGAGCAGGAATTAAGCTTGGGGATGCTTGATACGTCTCCAACGTATCTATAATTTTTGATTGTTCCATGCTATTATATTATCTGTTTTGGATGTTTTATATGCATTAATATGCTATTTTATATTATTTTTGGGACTAACCTATTAATCTAGAGCCTAGTGCCAGTTTCTGTTTTTTCCTTGTTTTTGAGTATTGCAGATAAGGAATATTAAACGGAGTCCAAACGGAATAAAATCTTCGGAATGATTTTTCCTGGACCAGAAGAAGCCCAGCAGACTTGGAGATGAAGGCAGGAGACCTGCCATGGCGTCACAAGACACCAGGGCGCGCCCTAGGGGGGGGCACACCCCTGGCTTGTGGCCCCACGGCAGCCCTCCTAAACCTATTCTTCGGTCTATAAATTCCCAAATATTACCTGGATACTAAAAAGAGCCATGAAAATACTTTTCCGCCGTCGGAAGCCTCTGTTCCCGTGAGATCCAATCTTGGAGCCTTTTCCGGTAATCTGCCGGAGGGGGATTCGATCACGGAGGGCATCTACATCAACTCCATTGCCCATCCGATGATGCGTGAGTAGTTTACCACAGACCTTCGGGTCCATAGCTAGTAGCTAGATGGCTTCTTCTCTCTCTTTGTTCTTCAATACCATGTTCTTCATGATCTTCATGGAGATCTATCCGATGTAATACTCTTTTGCGGTGTGTTTGTCGAGATCCGATGAATTGTGGGTTTATGATCAGCTTATCCATGAATATTATTTGAATCTTCTCTGAATTCTTATATGCATGATTTCATATCTTTGCAAGTCTCTTCGAGTTATTGGTTTGGTTTGGCCAACTAGATTGGTAATTCTTGCAATGGGAGAACTGCTTAGTTTTGGGTTCAACCTTGCGGTGTCCTCACCCAGTGACAAAGTAGGGGTAGCGAGGCACGTATTTGTATTGTTGCCATCGAGGATAAAAAGATGGGGTTTTCATCATATTGCTTGAGTTTATCCCTCTACATCATGTCATCTTACCTAATGCGTTACTCTGTTCTTCATGAACTTAATACTCTAGATGCAGGCAGGAGTCGGTCGATGTGTGGAGTAATAGTAGTAGATGCAGAATCGTTTCGGTCTACTTGATACGGACGTGATGCCTATATGCATAATCATTGCCTTGGATATCTTCATAATTATTCGCTTTTCTATCAATTGCTCAACAGTAATTTGTTCACCCACCGTATTATTTTCCTTCATGAGAGAAGCCTCTAGTGAAACCTATGGCCCCCGGGTCTATTTTCCATATTATACTTTCAGATCTAAAACCAAAAATACCAAAAATATGTCGCTGCAATCTTTTTTACTTTTGTTTTACTTTACGTTCTAGCAATCTCTATTATCTATCTCTATCAGATCTCATCCTTGCAAGTAACCGTGAAGGGATTGACAACCCCTTTATAGCGTTGGGAGCAAGTGTTTGATTATTTGTGTAGGTTCTATTGGGGACTTGCTTGTATCTCCTACAGGATTGATACCTTGGTTCTCAACAACTGAGGGAAATACTTATTTACTTTGCTGCATCACCCTTTCCTCTTCAAGGGAAAACCAACGCATGCTCAAGAAGTAGCAGGATGCCCGAGGCACCCCAAGGTAATATTCAAGGACTCCCAAGAAACTAAGCTTGGGGATGCCCCGGAAGGCATCCCCTCTTTCTTCTAACAACCATCGGTAATTTTACTTGGAGCTATATTTTTATTCGTCACATGATATGCGTAAATCTTGGAGCGTCGTGTGCTTTTTATTTTTCTTTTAATAATGCACCATGCTGGTATGAGAAACTCCTTGGTTGATTTATAGAAGGCTCTTTGCACCTCACTTATATCTTTTGAGTATGGCTTTATAGAATGCTTCATGTGCTTCACTTATATCATTAGAAGTTTGGATTGCCTGTTTCTCTACACATAGAGAACCGCCATTTGTAGAATGCTCTTTTGCTTCACTTATATTTGTTAGAGCGTGGGCATATCTTTTGTAGAAAGAATTAAACTCTCATGCTTCACTTATATCTATTTAGAGAGTTAACAGGAGTTGGTCATTCACATGGTTAGTCATAAAATCCTACATAAAACTTGTAGATCACTGAATATGATATGTTTGATTCCTTGCAATAGTTTTGCGATATAAAGATGGTGATACTAGAGACATGCTAGTGAGTAATTGTGGATTGATAGAAATACTTGTGTTAAAGTTTGTGATTCCCGTAGCATGCATGTATGGTGAACCGCTATGTAACGAAGTCGGAGCATGATTTGTTTAATGATTGTCATCCTTTGTGTGAGGGTCGGGAGCGCGCGATGGTTAACTCCTACCAACCTCTCCCCTAGGAGCATGCGTCTAATACTTTGTTTCGATAACTAATAGACTTTTGCAATAAGTATGTGAGTTCTTTATGACTAATGATGAGTCCACGGATTATACGCACTCTCACCCTTCCACCTTTGCTAGCCTCTCTAGTACCGCGCAACTTTCGCCGGTGCATTAAACCCACCATATACCCTTCCTCAAAACAGCCACCATACCTACCTATTATGGCATTTCCATAGCCATTCCGAGATATATTTCCATGCAACTCCCACCGTTCCGTTTTTCATGACACGCACCATCATTTTCATATTGCTTTGCATGATCGTAAGATAGCTAGCATGATGTTTTCGTGGCTTGTTCGTTTTTTGATGTCATTTGCTAGGCTAGATCGTTGCACATCCCGGTACACCACCGGAAGCATTCATATAGAGTCATATTTTGTTCTAGTTATCGAATTGTAATTCTTGAGTTGTAAGTAAATAAAAGTGTGATGATCTTCATTATTAGAGCATTGTCCCATGAGAGCAAAGGATGATGGAAGCTATGATTCCCTCACAAGTTGGGATGAGTCTCCGGACTTTACAAATAATAAAAGAGGCCAATGAAGCCCAAATAAAAAAAAAGAGGCCAAAGATACCCACCAAAAAAATGAGAGAAAGAGAGAAGGGGCAATGCTACTATCTTTTTCCACACTTGTGCTTCAAACTAGCACCATGATCTTCATGATAGAGAGTCTCCTATTTTGTCACTTTCATATAACTAGTGGAATTTTTCATCATTATGCACAACCACTTAGTTTCTTTTTGAGCTTTCATACACTTATAGCTCTAGTGCATCCATTGCATGGCAATCCCTACTCACTCACATTGATATCTATTGATGGGCATCTCCATAGCCCGTTGATACGCCTAGTTGATGTGAGACTATCTTCTCCTTTTCCTCACAACCTCCACCATATTCTATTCCACCTATAGTGCTATATCCATGGCTCACGCTCATGTATTGCGTAAGAGTTGAAAAGGTTTGAGAACATAAAAGGTGTGAAACAATTGCTTGACTTGTCATCTGGGTTGTGCATGATTTAAATACTTTGTGTGGGGAAGATGGAGCATAGCCAGACCATATGATTTTGTAGGGATAGCTTTCTGAGGCCATGTTATTTCGAAAGGATGCAATTGCCTTATTAGTATGCTTGAAGTATTATTGTCTTAATGTCAAATGATAGACTATTGCTTTGAATCACTCGTGTATTAATATTCATGCCAAGATTAGATTATATAATCAAGATTATGCTAGGTAGCATTCCACATCAAAAAAATTTATCATTTACCTACTCGGGGACGAGCAGGAATTAAGCTTGGGGATGCTGATACATCTCCGTCGTATCTATAATTTTTGATTGTTTCATGCCAATATTCTACAACTTTCATATACTGTTGGCAACTTTTTATACTATTTTTGGGACTAACATATTGATCCAGTGCCCAGTGCCAGTTCCTGTTTGTTGCATGTTTTTTGTTTCGCAGAAAATCCATATCAAACGGAGTCCAAACGGGATAAAAACTTACGGAGATTTTTTTTGGAATATATGTGAATTTTGGGAAGTGGAATCAATAGAAGGCGGTGCCCGAGGGGCCCCCAAACTAGGAGGGCGCGCCCTGGGGGGTAGGGCGCGCCCTGCGGGCTTGTGGCCACCCTGTAAGGCGGTTGGGGCCCTTCTTCCGCCGCAAGAAAGCTAATATCCGGATAAAAATCGTGTTAAAATTTCAGCCCAATCGGATTTACGGATCTCCGGGAATATAAGAAACGGTGAAAGGCCAGAATCTGGAACGCAGAAACAGAAGGAAACAGAGAGAGAGATCTAATCTCGGAGGGGCTCTCGCCCCTCCGCCTCCATGGAGGCCATGGACCAGAGGGGAAGCCCTTATCCCATCTAATGGGAAGGACAAGTAAGAAGAAGAAGGAGGGAGGCACTCTCCCCCTCTCTCCCGGTGGCGCCGGAACGCCGCCGGGGCCATCATCATGACGGCGATCTACACCAACAACTTCGCCGCCGTCATCACCAACTCTCTCCCCCTCTATGCAGCGGTTCAACACCCCTTCTCCCCGCTGTAATCTCTACTTAAACATGGTTCTCAACGCTATATATTATTTCCCAATGATGTATGGCTATCCCATGATGTTTGAGTAGATCTCTTTTGTCCTATGGGTTGATTGATGATCATGATTGGTTTGAGTTGCATGTTTTATTATTGGTGCTGTCCTATGGTGCTCTCCATGTCGCGCAAGCGTGAGGGATCCCCGCTGTAGGGTTTGCAATATGTTTATGATTCGCTTATGGTGGGTGGCGTGAGTGACGGAAGCACAGACCCGAGTAAGTAGGTTGTTTACGTATGGGAGTAAAGAGGACTTGATACTTAATGCTATGGTTGGGTTTTACCTTAATGATCTTTAGTAGTTGCGGATGCTTGCTAGAGTTCCAATCATAAGTGCATATGATCCAAGTAGAGAAAGTATGTTAGCTTATGCCTCTCCCTCATATAAAATTGCAATAATGATTACCGGTCTAGTTATCGATTGCGTAGGGACAAATAACTTTCTTGTGACAAAAAGCTCTCTACTAAGCCTAACTTAGTTGTTTCTTCACCTAAACAGCCCCAAGATTTTATTTACGTATTTTTTATTATCTTGCAAACCTATCCTATCACACCTACAAAGTACTTCTAGTTTCATACTTGTTCTAGGTAAAGCGAACGTTAAGCGTGTGTAGAGTTGTATCGGTGGTCGATAGAACTTGAGGGAATAAGTAGTCACTAGTGCAAGTCTGACAACACCTTCATCTTGACTATAGTCGGAGTTGGAGTGATAGCTTCTCTCGGAGTGGTTGTCGGATTCGGAGCCAGAAACCCATTCACCAACATGAGCTTGATGTCTTCTTCTTGAGTAGCTCTTGGTGTACTTGTCCTTCTTCTCCGAGTTCCTACTTCTCCTTGAGGGTCTTCGTTCATAACGGTCATCTCTACTCCTTCTCTCTCTTCGAGGTGATTCATCTCTTGAGCTTCGTCTTCTAGGTGACTCTTCTCTTTGTTTGTAGGGAGCCGTGCACTCATTGGAGTAATGTCCGGTATTCCCACAATTGTAGCAGTTTTGGTCACGACTTGACAAACGCTCCTCTTCATATCTTGAGTTGGAGCTTCGATCTTTGCTTCTATTCTTGTAGAACTTGTTGAATTTCTTGTCCATGAGGCTTATCTCTTCATTGGTGACAAGGTTGTTGCTTGAAGTTGCGGGAGCATCACTTGTGGCTTTATAAGCACTGCTAGACTTGTTATGAAGCTCTTCTTTGTCTTTGAGTGTCATCTCATGAGCAACAATCCTTCCAATGACTTCCGTAGTCTTGAGATCTTTGTAGTTGGGCATCATTTGGATCAATGTGCACACGGTGTCATATCTCTCATCCAAAGCTCTAAGTATCTTCTTGGTGATGAATTTGTCAGTCATCTCTTCGCTTCCGAAGCCGGCAATCTCATTTGTGATGAGAGCTAGCCTAGAGTACATTTCTGTGACTCCTTCACCATCCTTCATCTTGAACTTGTCAAGCTGACTTTGAAGAACATCTAACTTGGATTCTCTCACGGATTCGGTACCTTCGTGCATATCAACCAAAGTATCCCAAATTTCCTTGGCATTGTCAAGGCGGCTGATTTTGTTGAATTCTTCGGGGCATAGGCAGTTGAAGAGAATGCCGCATGCTTGAGCGTTGTATTGCAACATCTTCAATTCCTCCGCGGTCGCTTCATGATCCGGTTCCTTTCCATCACCAAAGAATTCACCTTGCAATCCAACACGAACAACGGCCCAAACGGCAGGGTTATGACCAAGAATATGCATTTTCATTTTGTGCTTCCAACTAGCAAAATTTGTGCCATCAAAGTACGGACCTCTACGGTGATAATTTCCCTCGCTAGACGCCATACTCTCCTAGGTTGTGAGACCAATGCAATGGAGACCAAAGCTCTGATACCACTTGTAGGATCGACAGTATGTCTAGAGGGGGGTGATTAGACTACTTGAGCAAATAAAAATTCTACCTTTTCCAATTTTAAGTGTTGGCAGTTTTTAGCAATGATAGCAATTCAGGTACACCCTACACATGCATGTCTAAGAGTATAGCAGCGGAAAGTAAAGACAAGCATATGTAGTAGAGGATAGGGAGGAAGATCAAATGCAATTTGGAGACACGAAGATTTTTCCCGTGGTTTCGATAGGTGGTGCTATCGTACGTCCACGTTTATGGAGTCTTCAACCCACGGAGGGTAACGGTCGCAAGAGTCCACAGAGGGCTCCACCCATAAGGGTCCACGAAGTAGCAACCTTGACTATTCCATAACGGCTTCCATCCACGAAGGACTAGCCTCACTATGGGTAGATCTTCACGAAGTAGGCGATCTCCTTGCCCTTACAAACTTCTTGGTTCACTCCACAACACAAAGTAGGAGGCTCCCAAGTGACACCTAACCAATCTAGGAGGCACCACCCTCCAAAAGGTAATAGGCTCGATAATGTCGATGAACTCCTTGCTCTTGTGCTTCAAGATGATAGACTCCTCAACACTCAATCACTCTCTCACAGATTTGGCTTTGGTGGAAGAGATTGATTGGGTGGAAAGCAACTTGGGGAGGATAGAGATCAAGATTCATGTGGATGAAGTGGAATGGCTTGATCTCAACACATGAGTAGGTGGCTCTCTCTCAGAAAATATGATGGGATAAGTGGGGATCTGTTCTGAGTGCTTCTCTTTCGAGTGAGTGGTGGTGGAGGGGTATATATAGGCATCTCCAAAAATCCAACCATTGCACCTAAAGTGACCAACTCGGTGACACCAAAGTATAAAACTCTATGGTACCGAGTTGCTCCAAAGGTAGCAACTTTTGAATCTCGGTGAGACCGATACAAAGATCTCGGCAGTACCGATAAGGTGACCAACGGTCAGTTTCCACAACTCGGTGACGCCGATCCAAAATCTCGGAAATTCCGATTTTAAGAATCGAGGTAACAGAAAGTTGGCAAGCTGAACTCGGTGGCACCGAAGCGGAATCGGTTGCACCGAAGATCTAGGGTTTGGCATGGGTCTGTCTGAGGTGGGAATCGGTGGGACCGAGTGGGAAATGTTGGTAGCACCAATTTTCATGATAGGCTTGGACAGACTTTTGTGGAAGAGCTTGTGGGTGTTTTTGGTGACTATCACTTGTGCACGTGGAGCATATTGTTCACCAACAGTACCTTACCCCCTTTTAATAGTATTGGCTTTCCTATGGACTCAAGGTGATTTCTCACAAAGTAAAATGTAGGGTCCTCTTGCTTGAAGCTTTGTCAATCCAATTCCTTGCATCTAGGGGCCTCTCCACAATCCTTTTGCTAACCCATCATTGAACTTTTCCTGAAATATACTTAGTGGAAACATTAGTTCAATGACATATATGTTGTTATTAATTACCAAAACCACCAAGGGAGCAAATGTGCTTTCACGGGATCATATCATTAGGAGAATGATGTGATGGGCAAGACCCAACCGTAAGCATAGCATTTGATCGTGTTAGTTTATTGCTACTACTTTATCCATGTCAAGTATATGTTCCTACGACCATGAGATCATGCAACTCCCTGACACCGGAGGAATGCCTTGTGTGTATCAAACGTCACAATGTAACTAGGTGACTATAAATGTGCTCAACAGGTATCTCCGAGGGTGTATGTTGGGTTGGCGTGGATCGATACTGGGATTTGTCACTCCGTATGATGGAGAGGTATCTCTGGGCCCACTCGGTAATACAACATCACAAGAAGCTTGCAAGCAATGTGACTAAGGAGTTAGTCACGGGATCTTGTATTACGGAACGAGTAAAGAGACTTGCCGGTAACGAGATTGAACTAGGTATGGAGATACCGACGATCGAATCTCGGGCAAGTAACATACCGTTGGACAAAGGGAACTGCATACGGGATTGATTGAATCCTTGGCATCATGGTTCGAACGATAAAGTTCTTCGTGGAATATGTGGGAACCAATATGGGCATCCATGTCCCGCTATTGGTTATTGACCGGAGAGGTGTCTCGGTCATGTCCACATGATTCTCGAACCCGTAGGGTCCGCACGCTTAACGTTCGGTGACGATATGGTATTATTGGGTTATGTATGTTGGTGACCAAATGTTGTTCGGAGTCCCGGATGAGATCCTGGATATCAATAAGAGCTCCGGAATGGTGCGGAGGTAAATATTTTTATATGGCAAGTCATATTTTGGCTACCGGAAAAGTATCAGGTTTTTCCGGTATTGTACCAGGAAGCTTCTAGAAGGTTCTAGAAACTTCCGAAGGAGTCCGGAAGTCCACCAAGGGTTCCACCATGTCCCAAGGGTTTGCATGGGCTGAGGGGAGGAGCCCTGGCCTTATTGGGCCAGGCGCACAAGTCCCTCAAGGCCCATGTGGCTTGGGAGAGGTGGAAAGTCCACCTGTGTATGGAAAGGGAGGGAATTGGACTAGGAGTCCAACTCCTCCCCCTTTGTTGCGCCCAAGGGCTTGGACGGTCTGACCTCCATACCCCTCCACCTATATATAGAGGGGAGGGGGCACCCCAAGAGGATACACCAAGCCCTTGGCGCCTCCCTCTCTCTCTGGATCGTTTTCTCCTTCATTCGTGGTTCCGGTAGCGCTTGGCGAAGCCCTACTGGCACTGCTCCACCACCACCTCCACCACGTCGTCGTGCTGGTTGAGAACCCATCTACTACTCCGCCCTCACTTGCTGGATCGAGGAGGCAGAGTCATCGAGCCACACGTGTGCTGAACGCGGAGGTGCCATCCGTTCGGCGCTAGATCGGGACGGATCGCGATTGGATCGTGAAGACGTACGACTACATCAACCGTGTTATACGCTTCCGCTTAGCGATCTACAATGGTATGTAGATACACTCCCCCTCTCGTAGCTATGCATATCCATGGATAGATCTTGTGTGTGCGTAGGAAATTTTTTGTTTCCCATGCAACGTTCCCCAACAGTTCTTTGTTCAACAGCAAGATGATATGTATCTTTATTTAATAGTAAGTATAGCTCTAAAATTCTGATATTGTGCTTTATTTAACAGCAAGTAGAGCACTTTCTTTAACACCAATTAGAGCTCTAAAATTCTGGTATTGTTCTTTATTTAACAGCAAGTATAGCACTTTATATATCAAGTAGAGATCTCAAATTCTGCACTTTTTGTACAACAAGAAGAGTTCTAAAATTCACTATTACATATAGCACAAAATGCATTACAGTATAAAACAGAAACCACACATCAGAGCAAGATCCAACTACAAAAATGTTCAACTACAAAATCATTCAACACTATGTTGGTAAACAACTACAAGAGCATATGAACACTACATTGAGCATATACACTAACATCTAGCCTCTGCCATCAAGGACACAATCATTACTTCACAGTAAACAAACTATATAACTGCCACTGTCAAGGACACAATCATGTACATAATTACTACTTATCAACTAGGAATGAAACTTACAGGCTCTGCACATGCTAAGAACCTTCTCCCTGTGTCTGTTCCTTCAAATGCAACATGCCTCTCCGATGCCTTGTCGTGCTTCTCACAGAACACCATTAGATCTAGCTCAAGTCCCTGGTAATCCGGGTCCTCAACAAAAAATGGGACCTGCACAAGCTAAATACAAATTCACTCCAGGTGCAGAGGAAGAGGAAGAAAGCAAATCAAAGGAAATCCCCAAATCAAAGACCACCTAAACAGAAAAAACACCAAAATCTCTAACCCTAACCCTAGCTCGAATGAGCTCACCTGGTAAAGTCCATCGGTGGAGGAGTGCATGTACGGGAGGGTCGACTGGTCGTTGCTGCTCTCATCCTCAAAAACCATGGCGGCGGCGGCGAGGGAGCAAAGGAACGAGGAGGAAGAATGGTGGGTGGGGGAGGAGGGGAGAGGCCGACCGGGCTAAGACGGACCGAGCCGGACTCGGCCTCGTCAGCGCGCGGGTACGTGCCGATTGGCCACCGTGGCACCTGACAGCTGGGCCCGACCGGTCAGTTTCTGCGTCAATACGTATAAACAGCCGGTTTAGCTCGATCTGCAACGGCCCGTCCCAAAGTTGATACTGACATGAAAAAATTACCAAACTTGGTACCAATCTGCATGTCTTGCCCCAATTGTGGTACTTCTGTGCAATTAACTCACGGGGTTGTGACGGGGGCGAGATAGGCTAGTTGCAACACTGGACATGTTGCAACCACCTGGGCGCAACACAACTCCTGTTGATTGGTTGCAACCACCTGGCCGAACACGGCTCGGGTATGTTGCGATCCAACCAAACAAGGGACAAAGCTAATAGGTCGCAACACGGGTCATGTTGTGATGGATGACCGTAAATGTCAGTCATGTTGCAATGACAGTCATACAATTCAACGGCTCCAAACACGATATCAAACGGCTGTCCACTTGCTCGGTCTTTGCAAAAATCAGTTCAGCTGATGCGTAGCGCGGGATCCTGCTGATCAAACAGGCTCTAGTAATTGGCAAAGGTTCCGGCCTGACTTGTCGGCATTAGTTGATAATGATTTTATGCACATTGGTTTTTATTTTTATTTTTGAGGATCATGTACATTGGTTGATTAATATACAGAAATGATAAGGACGTGACGGTGCTCCCCGTGCGATCGAGCGCGCCACAGTGCAGCCTGCATACATCAAACTGCCCACGAGATGGTGATGTGATGGCTGACACGGCCTGCGTCGTGTGGTAGCACGATCCTTAAGCAGAGGTTTTGATAACGAGGCTGAACAATGTGTTGATCGACCGTATATATAGCTAGGTAGATACTGTCTAGTACATGTCCAATATACTTTTTTCAAAAAGGTTTTTAGCTAAGCTCACGGCTATTATCAGAAACTTTTGGTGGACAGGTGTTCAAGACGACCAAACTACAAGAAGCCTTTGTCTCAGGGCATGGGCGGATGTTTGCACGGATAAGAAACTTGGTGGCCTAGGCATAAGGAATTTGCAAGCGATCAATCAGGGCCTCATTCTCTCGGTGGCATGGAGACTTGCAAAGGAGCCACAAAGCCATTTGGCCCAAATACTCAAGGCTAAGTACCATCACGACACAACTATTTGGAGAGCAAAGCCTGAAACACCGAAGTCGGCTTTCTGAACTGCTATTTTGAAGGTAAGGCCTCTTCTTATTTCAGCATCTATTTATCAAATTGTAGATGGTAATAGTTTAGTGTGGAGCACCCCTTGGTTTGAAGGCTGGGAAAGCATCTATGATAACCTCATCATACAACCCCACCCTTTCAATTACCCTTCCCAAATTAAGGACCTCTGGATTCCTGGGCAAAAAGCTTGGAATGCAAACCTAATAAATATGTTATTTTCTCGTACAATAGCCGATTCAATAATCCACACTCCGATTATTTGTACTGCTGGCCAAGATATTTTTGTTTGGAAGCTAACTCCTACAGGTTTGTTCTCTTCCAAAAGTGCATACAAACATAGCTTTGCCAATCTTCAGCTTCCTCCAAGACAGAGACCAAAAACTGTCGCACCGCAGATTATAGCATTGCTCAACCAGGTATGGAAAGAGAAGCATATGGCTCCAAGAGTCCAAACCTTCGGTTGGAGACTTCTCAGAAATGCACTTGCTACAGGTAAAAGGGCAGGTACTTACTCTAAGTATATTAGTGAAAGCTGCACAACCTGTGGAAATACTGAAGATGAAATGCATCTCTTTTTCTTATGCCCTTTTGCAAAAGCAGCTTGGTATAGTTTCCCATGGTTTATTAAAATTGATTTCATTGCTCAACATAATAATTCGGTTCCACAAATGATCCAAGCCCTCCTCAACTCCAATCATCCGCAGATAAATGTTGTCTCATTGTATACCTTCCTGTGGTGTCTTTGGAAATCTCGGAACGACAATCGTTTTTGCAGGGCTACTAGGTCTCCTTCCCAGGTATTTGCAGCAGCAACGGCGATCTTGCAAGGAACTAATCTGGAGGTTGCAGCTCTGTCTCCGGACTACAAAGTAGTCAATTTGCCTGGAACTGGAACTGATAAGGCTATGCATGCGGAGACTCTTTTGCAAAGACAGGATCACTTGACAATGCAATCCACACCGTCTCCTGGGAAAACAATCACGAAGATCTCGTGTTTTTCAGGTCCTATTGTCTATACAGATGCAGCATGGAGTCCAGGACTTGAAGGTCAGCCGACTGTAGCAGGTATAGGTATATTTATACAGTTTGCAGGTGATCAACAATGCTCTCAGTTGTGCATCTCAGTTGTCTCTCCACCGGCGACATTAGCTATCCAGGCCGAAGCATTTAGCATGATGCTATCATACAGGCTTGCGGAGCTGCTTCATATTCAGCAGGGCACATTTCTGACGGACAGTGTGATTCTGGCAACAGCTATGGAGGCTAGTAAGCCCATTCTTGCTCCAGGTCATTGGACTATAAGGCCTCAGCTTGCATGCATAACAGCTTCTTCAGCCTTTGATGCTACAAGAATTTATCATATCAATAGGAGCTACAACTTCCGAGCACATCATCAAGCTAGACTAGCTCTCAGGTTTCAAAATTATCCTTCTAGCTTCAAATGTTTAGGTCCAGGCAATGATGCTTGTCTCAATGCAGCTGTTGCTGCATTTTCATCTGTGCTGCAATGCACGATTGTACATGTACGCTGTTGCTAATCAATAATATTTCATGTGTTCAAAAAAAAGCTAGGTAGATAGACTGTGTTTCTGTGATGTGTTCCCTATGTGATCTCTTGCTTAACAGCATCCACAGCCGGACCTTACAAATCCGGCCCCTCAAACGCCTCAAATAAAGCTCGTTGCATCCGGACGTCTCATATTTCTTCCTCAAATCCATACAAAAGCATGCAACTAAATAAAACTTACGTACTACGTAAAGAGCTATCTACTCTTCGTCGGAGATGTCGACAATCTCCGTCCCCTCCGACGGATAGATGTGCGGCAGCCATAGGTCCGCCCCCTCCGGCACCGGCGCTGCGGCCCCCTCCGGCGCTGCTGCCCCCTCCGCTACAGCTTCCTCGGCTTCGATTTCGGCCTCCGCCTGCCGCTGCCGGATGAGCCGGCGGTTGGCCTCCACCTCGGCCTCATCCCGGATGGAATCCAGGATGGCCTACTGCTCCGCCATCTCGTCCGATTGGGCGACGGCGAACTCCGCGTCCGCCTCCGCCATGGTCAAGCCGAGAGCCTCCTGCTCCGGCTCATCCTCCTCCATTGCCTCTGGATCCTCCTCCTCCGGCAACTCCTCCTCCACCTCCTCCTTCGGCGAGTCCGGAGGGAGAACCGCAGGGATGCGCGCGGCCCGACGAGCGTGGTAATCCTCCTCGATTTGCCGATGCCGCTCCGGCGTCAGCTGCGTGTAGGTGGTGATGAGCCGGCGGACCATCCTGCTCGGAGAGGGAAGTGCGAGAGGAGGAGGAAGGGCTCGGCTGGCGGCGGAGAGAGGGAGGAGGCGGATGTGTTTAGGGCTGGGGGGCGCCGGCCGGCTTAAATAGCCGGCCCCGACCTCGGGTGGGGAGGTGGACCGACGCAACACGGCGTTCACACCGCGGCGACGGGCGAGGCGCCCGTCGGACCTTCGGGTTTCCCGGCGAGTCCGCGTGGGGCCACGCCGTCAGTCGGACGTGGCGGGCGTGCCCGGGCGCGCCCGGGCTCCCCTATACCCGCCCCATATTTGGGCTAGAAATGAGGGGTGCCGGTCAGCCCGGGCGTTTGAGGCCGGTTTGAGAGGCCCGTCTAGGTCGATTTTTTGTGACCGGGCGGCCTGCCTGGGCGTTTGAGGAGTGACGGGGATATTACCCCGCGATATGACCCGGCAGACATGCAGACCCGGCAAACAGTACTGACCCGGAGAACAGTACTGACCCGGCAGACATGCTGACCCGGCAAACAGTACAGACCTGGTTACAGTTCTAACCCGGCAGCTACAGTGTCAGGGTGTAACCCGGCAGCTACAGTGTCAGGGTATAACCCGGCAGCTACAGTGTCAGGGGTGTAACCCGGCAGCTACAGTGTCAGGGGTGTAACCCGTCAGCTACAGTGTCAGGGGTAACCCGGCAGCTACAGTGCCAAGATGGTAACCCGGCTACAGTGTCAGGAGGCTAACCCGGCTACAGTGTCAGGAGGCTAACCCGGATGCTACAGTGCCAGGAGGTGAACAGTGTTATCAGACAGTCACGGAGACGAGTCTCTGAAGATAAGCCCTGGTTGTAACCCGCCCGGTGTAAGCCGCCCGGGACAGGTTACAAGCCCAGGACTCGGAAGCCCATGAAGAGAAGCCCGCGATGGGAAGTCATCAATCCGACTTAGACTCTATATGTAAACCGCCCCTTCAGCCTTTATAAGGAGGGGCGGGTCACCCCAAGAGGGTCAGGTTAAACGTCTCATAGACAGGTCTCATAGATAGGTCTCATAGACAGGTCAGGAAGGATAGTCAGAAAGAGGGCCTCGAGATTAGAGGTGCTGACTCCGCACCCTTGTAACCGAGATCGTCATCGTGATGAATATAAGACACAAAGCAGGACGTAGGCTTTTACCTCCATCGGAGGGGCCGAACCTGGGTAAAAACTCCGCGTCTCTCGTCCCGCTTAACCCCTCTCAAGCTACCAGTTACGTGCGCTAGACCCCACACCTTAAGTCCATTAACCCGGACATCTGCCGTGACAAATCCACGACAGTTGGCGCCCACCGTGGGGCCCGCACGATGGTGTTGAGTTCTTGGAGGGATCTCTCCCAGGGATTGGGAAGTTCGTAATTTTTCGGGTGAAGAAAGTATCAGCATGGAAGGAATTACGTCAACTGCAAGTTCGTCAGTCAAAGAAATTTTTTCAGTGGCGGCATATACAAGTTCTTCAGTCAAGAGGAACTAGGATTACACCGCCATGGCTTATTCAGTGGATTTCGAGTCGCCGAGATCAATGGAATTTCTTAAAAAGATGTGTCCGAGTCAACCTCGCCGGCGCCACCTGCCTCCGGTTCTAACCCGGACCCTGTCTTGCCGAATCAACCTTGCAGATGCAAGTCGCCGCATCCCCCGCGGCCCCGCCATGGTTCACCGCCTTGTCAAATGGTTTTGACTCGCCTCTGTCGGCTGACGTTCAGCCGTCCATCTCCGGCTCTAACCCGGTCACGCTTCCGTTTCCGAGCCGCTGTTTCTACCACGGAGGTCAAGCGACCGTCGCCGCCTTTACATGCAAGCCGGCCTACGCTGTCTCTACGGGCGGGCTACCCCCGTTTGGCCTCGTTTGAGCCAACTCTATAGCTATCAGATCAAGCAATACAACTCCTACAAAGAAAATACCAATAGAAGCTTTTACATGGTCAGACGGAGAGTCAAAATAACTACAACCCGGGCTAAGGCGTGGACGGGGGTTGGATTCAGACGCAGCCTCGCATTGGATCTCCGGCCGCCTCAGCCTCTCCGCCTCAAACGCCTGCGAGCCACCGCCAAGTGGTGTTCGTTTCTCTGTCAAACCGCCGCCACGGCCTCGAGCCGCCATCGTTGACCCGCCTGGTCGCCCCTCACCTCAAGTCGCAGTTGCCTCCGCGATGAGCCGCCGTGGTGCGTTGAGCCGCCCGCTGCCGCGCCCGTGTTCTCCTCCCGCGGCTACCTAGTCAATCTGTTTCCACTGCCGGAGCCTCGCCGGCCTTGCCTCGTTCCAGCCGGCCGCCTCTGCCGCTGCATGTCAAGCCGGCCCAGCCGCCTCTGCAGCTGGGTCAACGGCCGTTTCCTTTCTCACCCGGTCCTCTGCACCCGCCGTGCTGAGCCGCCGCTCTGCTCCGCGTCGTGCCGCTGCTCTCGCCGCCCTCCACGCCACGCCACCACTCTGCTCCGCGCAGAGCCGCCACGCCCGCCGCGCCGTGAGCCACCATCTCGCCCCGTTACGAGCCGCCCACGACAGTCGCCGTAATCGCCCAGCACCTCGCCCCCTGTATCAGCCGGCACTTCTCCAAGCCGCCGGTGCTCCCCGCCGCGCGGCCGCGCCGTCGCCGCCTCTCCCCGCCGCGCGGACGAGCCGCCACCATGGCAAGCCGCCCGCCTCCGAGCCGCTGCGAGCCGCCGCGAGCTGCCACACCTCGCGCAAGCCGCCGCCGTAGCTCGCCTCTGCCGCGGCCCTGGGCCGCGCAGCCTCACCCGCCTCCGCCCCGCGCGCCGCGCCGGCTCCCGCGCCCGAGTCGCGCTCGACCGTCCGCCCCCGCGCGGTCTCAGCCGCCGCCTTGGGCCGGCCCTCCTGCCTCAAGCCGCCTTCGCCTGGCCGGCTTCCCCCATGAGCCGCCCCGGCCTCCCTGTGGCAGTGCACCCCGCCCCGCCGGCTCTGTTGCCTCGCCTCGCTGGGCGCCCCTCTGCCTTGAGCCGCCGCCGGGTCGGCCTCCGTTGCCTCGCCTTGAGCCGCCGTTGCTCACTTCAGCCGCCCAGTTTTCCTGCTGACAGAAGGGATAAGAGGGCTGGGGGGAGAATAAGTTAAAAAGAAAGAGATAAGAAGGGGTTGGAAGAAAAGTTAACAGCCGCCTGGGTTAAAAAAAAAAAAAAAAAAAAAAAGGGGGGTTCAAACATGACCCGGAGGGTCTCGTTCAGAGCCGCCCTGCTCCGGCTCCGCTGCGATTGCGCTTCAAGTCGCCGCCTCGCCTTCGCCGTCGCTACTACGAACCTCGTGCTGAGTCGCCTCCGCTGCGGCCTCGGCAGAGAGTTCACACGCTGTTGAAATTACCGGGAATTCTCCAACAAATCCTATGGGTCATCTATCAGTCAAAGACATCAGGTGATATCCATCTAAGTCAATTTTCTTATACATAATGTTTTTTGTCAAAGGGCAATTACCGTGGTCTGTATATATATGTGCAGGACAATTTTCCACTACAAACGTGGTTCATACGGTGGCTAACAACGCCCGACCACCCTTGCGATGGGCTCACACGTCCGCACCGGCTTACAACACCACGGTCGTCTCTTCCGACCGCACCGGCTTACAAACGCCATGGACGACTCGCCCGTCCACCTCTGCGGCCAACTCTTGCGTCCGCACCAGCTTACTGACGCCGCTCTTACGGGATCATCTATAACCCACCATGGTCGACTTCAACAGTCCCTGGATCCACATCGCGTTCTTAAAACGCCAAGGATATGCAACGAGTGTTGCGAAGATCATCAATTCGTCACCTTGCTTCCAGCTTCAACACATTCCAGCGTTTCCGCTGTCAACTATGTGCCGATTCATGCTACGGCCAAGTATGAAGAAACTCAAGCCAACTCCTCGAGTCGACTTAAGACTTGGGGGCTACACCGACATGACTCGGTAGAATTGACAATTACCACACTGGTGAAAATTTCCGGCTCAACATCCGGTTCAAAAGAAGTTTATCTCTCGCAAGTCCGAGTTCTCAAGAGAAATCAAAGGTTGCCAAAGAGGACTAGCTGCCATGATGCGCCATTCATCTTGGGGGCTTCTGCTATTTCTTCATACAAGATGGCGGCTTACAAGACGCTGCCACAATGTTGATACTTCAACAAGGTCGTTTGGGGGCTTTCAATCCGCCGGGTTAAGCTTCAACCCTCTCGGTCAGGCTCTTCAGCCAATATAAGATGGGTCGTGGACCCAAATGTTGACTCCGTCAACAAAGATCACTAGGGGTGCAGCGAGTTCTAAAACTTACCTCCTTTTCGATCTGCAAGGCCGGGTTATACCTGCCTGTAAGTAGATGCGCTTTGTCAGGGGTGCAGCGAGTTCTAAAACTTACCCTCTGCAAAGGCCTCTTACAGCGGCGAGGCAAACCCTTACATCCGCAAATCCGAGTTATACCTGCCTGTAAGTTGATGCCGCTTTGTCAGGGGTGCAGCAAGTTCTAAAATTTACCCCCTGCAAGGGCCTCTTACAGCGGCGAGGTAAACTCTCCCACCTGCTGTGTCTCTCTCTGGTTCGTTGCGCTCTTATCAGTTAATCTCGCCTAGAGACCCTGAGCCGTTCAAAGGAGTTGACGGTCAATCTCGTTAGAGACCCTGCACTGGTATGAGTTCAAGCATCGAGTCCACCCAGAAGAACCATCATATGAATTTTTTGGAAGGCAAAGCAAGAAACATCATACATTGCATTGCATCATACATTACATCATGCATTGCATCATATTTACATATCATGCCGGTTTGCCAAACCGGGTCAGAGCAAGATTGTGAAAGAGGAAGCAAGACTATACGAGATTTTAACATCTCCGGGTTGTGCTTTTTCAAGCCGCCCTTACAACAATGCAGAATATACTCTGTTTTGTTTATTTTTGCAGGACTTGTCTTATAAGATAAGCCGCCAGAACAAAATAGATCTTTAATAGCCAACATGGCTGGATCTTCATCATGGATTTATCATATATTCGCCGGGTTGCACCGCAACTACGGGCAGGGATTTCATATCAAAGACAAAGGAATTATTCCAGGATATTCATTCCGGGTTATATTACAACCACGGTCAAGGATTCATCCAACAATTATGATAAGTCATATTATTATCACAATAGTCCCGAGTCGCCGCAGGCAGACGACCCGGCACTTGGGGGCTACATTATTCAAGTCAAATTTATACCAAGTATGCAAAGTCCCATGTCGCTGCAAGCATGCACCATGGTACTTGGGGGCTAATGCAAGCTGGTTTTCAAAGCATTACATTGTCAACAAGACCCTGTTATCTCAAGGAGATGAGCAAGCCTTTCAATATTTTTCTAAGTTCCAGCCCAGTACTTCTTACTGACCTGGCACTTGGGGGCTACACCACTCAGATCAAATTTTTCTAAAAGTCCCAAGTCGCCACAGGCGTGCGACCCGGCACTTGGGGGCTACAGTATTCAGTTGTTCAAAACAGATTATAAGGTACAAATTGAAGACCCGGCGCATCACATATTGATGAGCCGGCCCTTGGGGGCTACACCAGCTGAAGCTTTATAAAGTATAAGACAGTTATAAGTCCCAGGCTGCCGCAGGCAAGACAACCTGGTACTTGGGGGCTACACAATCAAAGATATTATTGCAAAGCGCCAAGTCATCATGGATCAACTTGGAGCTTGGGGGCTACAGGTAATATGAATATATCAAAAAATTGGAGAAGTTTTCAAGATGTCAATTTCAGCGGGAGTTCAGTTATTTGACCCGGCGTCACCAACAATCATGACCCGGCACCATCAATGATTATAACCCGGCGGAGGAGACCCGCCAAGAGCATTGAAGGCTGACTCAACGGCATATGGGTGTTGTATCCTAATATTTTATTTCAAAGGACATATACCTGCAAGACGATGGAGCTTACCATGAATAAATTCAAGCTAACCTGGGGGCTAATGACGGGGATATTACCCCGCGATATGACCCGGCAGACAAGCAGACCCGGCAAACAGTACTGACCCGGAGAACAGTACTGACCCGGCAGACATGCTGACCCGGCAAACAGTACAGACCTGGTTACAGTTCTAACCCGGCAGCTACAGTGTCAGGGTGTAACCCGGCAGCTACAGTGTCAGGGTATAACCCGGCAGCTACAGTGTCAGGGGTGTAACCCGGCAGCTACAGTGTCAGGGGTGTAACCCGGCAGCTACAGTGTCAGGGGTAACCCGGCAGCTACAGTACCAAGATGGTAACCCGGCTACAGTGTCAGGAGGCTAACCCGGCTACAGTGTCAGGAGGCTAACCCGGATGCTACAGTGCCAGGAGGTGAACAGTGTTATCAGACAGTCACGGAGACGAGTCTCTGAAGATAAGCCCTGGTTGTAACCCGCCCGGTGTAAGCCGCCCGGGACAGGTTACAAGCCCAGGACTCGGAAGCCCATGAAGAGAAGCCCGCGATGGGAAGTCATCAATCCGACTTAGACTCTATATGTAAACCGCCCCTTCAGCCTTTATAAGGAGGGGCGGGTCACCCCAAGAGGGTCAGGTTAAACGTCTCATAGACAGGTCTCATAGATAGGTCTCATAGACAGGTCAGGAAGGATAGTCAGAAAGAGGGCCTCGAGATTAGAGGTGCTGACTCCGCACCCTTGTAACCGAGATCGTCATCGTCATGAATATAAGACACAAAGCAGGACGTAGGCTTTTACCTCCATCGGAGGGGCCGAACCTGGGTAAAAACTCCGCGTCTCTCGTCCCGCTTAACCCCTCTCAAGCTACCAGTTACGTGCGCTAGACCCCACACCTTAAGTCCATTAACCCGGACATCTGCCGTGACAAATCCACGACAAGGAGGGTATGAGGGGTCCGGTTGTAGATGCTCTAATGGAACTATATATATGCCTGACTATAGGCACTGACTGCCTCTACGCTTTAATTTCCTTCCCTTGACCTGTAAACCGGACACCACAGTTGTCTGCGGATAGGAGACCAGTCCACAAACGTGAATGCAAAAGGGGGTCGTTCAAAGCTATTTGCAGACATTTCAAATCGGATTTTAACTAACTGAACGAATTTCATCAAAACAAGACAAAATTCATCAAAGTTTGGATAGAAAATAACACTATATTCCATAAATAGCATGCAGATATGCCTAGTACAATAACAGTTCAAATTTTGTATGTTCAACAAGTTGTTCATGGTCAGATCAAATTCAACGATACTAGATACAGTTCTGGCACATGTTGTCCCACACATATTGTCCCTTGAGTTTCATCCAACAATGCATGTGCGTAAATGGCCTGCCTTCTGACCTGTAGTACAACATTGCAGCGCATGCAGGCTACACAACGTATAGAGCAATAATGGGTGAATGAATCAATCAACGTGTATAGCATCATGAAACCGGACTTACGATCTCCATGGTTTCCGAGGGCAATGGCCACATTGCCTCCAAGCAATTAACCACACCACAAAACTTCGTGACAAAGTTTTGAATGGTGTACCATGGATATGGTAACGAATTCATGTTACTTTCATGGATGATGTGCATGTTATAGGGTGCAATGTGTTTTCGCGCATGGAACAAACCATGCATGCGCTATCAAAAGTGCCCTTCCGCCCCTGCCTACGAAGTCCGTAGATACGGCCAACTACACATTGCACGACAACTCATCCTTCATGGTCGAGTACCCCGCCATCCTTCTTACTCTAAAAAAAGACACGAAGTTCAAAAATAAAGCTTAATGGCATTTGACTGAACACCTGCCGGACATGGTGTCCGCCATGGACGTCGTACACAGGGGTGGAGGGTACCTGGCTGCGGACGGATCCTGGATGGACGGCTCCATAGTGCAAGGCAACCGGGCGCGTGGGTAGTGGCTGTGGACTTTCAAAAATGCCTGGGTGACGGCTGGAGAGGTACAATAGTGACAGACAAGGAGGAAGGCACGGATGCAAAGCAAGGAGGCGCAGGGGCGAAGTGGAAGAGAATAAGACCGGGAGGTGGATTTAAGTGGGCCAGGGGTGTCGGAGTTCTACGTGGTGGCGATCCGGATTCCCATAGAGCTCGCCCCAGTTTGCTTTCAGTTTACGAGAAACGCACGTTCAAATCGCTTGGTGGACTGATACCAACCTGCGTTGGATGATAAAATGCGTTTGGACTTCCGAACATTTCCAATGATTTAAGGGTTGACGTTAAAGATGCCCTCACACTGCGGCCTTCTTCGCTTTCGCTGTACATTTTTTCACACGAGTTGTCTTACTGTTCGATCCACTTCCACGATCAAACTGACAAGCCCGCTGTATATGACATGTCGGTCAGTCAGACAGCCGAAGGAGTGCTGCTGGAAAACTAATATGCTAGTTACACGGCTGGTCCAGTCTTGGTTAGAATTAACAACCCAACGATTGCCGCTCATTGAAGTTGACGAACATGACGACGATGATGCGACGATCCACCCATGTCCAGATCGGCTCGACTGGTCGAGTCTCGTCGGTTGCCCGCTGATTATTCTTGTATGTGCGGGTCGTCTTTGTACTGCGCGCATCTGCCCATTAACTTCGACGACGACGATTAGCTCGAACGTGATCTGGCTGCCATGCACGTGGTCGTGGTATGTGGAAACTAGTTAGTTTTTATTTTTATTTTGTGCGGTACATGGTGTGAACCATCATTTGATTAGATGTTAGAGAGATAGTGATATTCTCAACTCATCAGGATTCAAGTCTTGTTGCTTGCATTATATCTGGATTTATTTTAAGATTTTTCGTGTTGCGTGTTTAGTGAAATGAGATGTTCTTGTCGATAACGAGGCCTCTACGGTGACTTTGGAAATCTCAAAATGATATATCGGCTCACTATCTCGAAAATGCTCATAAAAATAAGGTGTGCTAGTGTGCATTCGTAAAAATATGTGTATGCACGTATATGAGTGCTTGCAACTGTACCGTGTTAAAAAAACTAGTCTATGTGGCGACTAAAAAAAAAACTATTCAGTGTGGCGACCGCGTGCCGTGGATTAATTGGATTTGATCCCGCGCCACATACGCTCTCCGGTTGGTGCCATGGGATTCCTTCTCTTGGTCGTACGTAATCAGTGTGGCGATCTGCTCACCGTACGTGGCCCAACATTAAATTTTCTAAATCTCCCAACATCTCTCAGGTTGGTGCCATGGGATTCCTTCTCTTGGTCGTCACTATAGTTTTAGAAAACCGGAGCGGCAATTAAATCGACGAGGCTATCGCTTTAGATTTTTATCAGCTTGGTTTTATTTATAAAATTAGGCGTATGTTTTTTCTAAAATAGATTTTAATCAGCTCAATGACCGGTTTAATTGGTGCAATAGTGACAAAACAAATACTCCCTTTCATTCACAGTAAGTATTGCAGTTTTAAACTAAGGTTGAACTAATCTTAGTTTAAAAATGTGAAAAATGTGACACTTATTTTAAATCGAAAGGAGTAACATATTTAAGTTACTTATAAATAATTTCTAATAAAAAATGAATACACTTAATATTGATTGTGATCTATTAATAAATCTCATATTGTAGCTCGCCCGTTGTTATTGGGCCTTTTAGCATGCGGTGGCTCAAGGTCAAAATTCGATTCCTGTTTTACACATGATTTTCCTGATATTTCACTACTCCATCCGTTTCATAATTCTTGTAACTAATACCAACACAAGAATTATTAAACGAAGAGAGAAATTGTCTGCTATTCTCTCCTTTTCATAATCTAAGACATTTTTTGACACTATGCTAGTGTTAAAAAATGAGACGAGGGAATAAAAGACTAACACCTCGTACAAAACTGGACAAGGTTTTGATTCTGTTTGTGGCCAATAAGAGACATGGATGGTAATTGGTACTGCTTTCTTTGTTCTCGGTTGGCCCTAGTGTCACCAATCAACAGTATTATGCCACCTAAATCATATGCTCCTACATTACTTGCCATTCATTAGCTCCAAAGTAAATGTAAAAAGTACAATGTTGTTATGTGAGTTGTCGATGGTGCATCTTCAGCTACCATGATCGCGGCCATAATGAAACCATTGCTCTCCGTCACCTGGCTCCCTACACAAGTGCTTATTTTCTTATGGTCCTATTGCTTAGCATCCATCTTTACGACACTCTCATTTTTCTTTGTTTATTTCCTCTAGCGCTCTCGGTCTAGCCATCTACCTGCCTTCGTACCCTGCCATCTTCCTCCTTGATATGCCGCCATCCTCGTCCTTATTTCTTTTCAACCCGCCGCCCTTGTCACTCTTCCTCAATCACCGCTCTCCTCCTACTCCTCCTATATTTGTCGTTGTTGGTGGAGGCAATGTCAAGTGGGGGTGTTGGCCGGCGTAGTAGTACGGAGCCTTATAATGCCCTGACCATGACGGCGTCTGGACGACGGGCATCACCATCAGGGCTCCGCGACCTCCACCACGTACGTGACCAACACGCCCACCGCATTGGATGCCATCGGCACGCCCCCCCCCCCCCCCCCCCCCCCGCCAGTCGCCTTCCGCTTCTTGAGCTTCTCATCCTTCGCGGCCTTCGCTTTGACGCGGCGAGTTTGCTACGTAGCCAAGTTGATCTTCTAGACGAGGGTGATGCGGGGATCCCCCTGCACTCCACCACCAGCTCCATCTCCAGCCGGTCCTCGTCCGGTTCCATGCGTCGACGGCGAGAGCGAGGAAAAAAGTGGGAGAACAGGGCAGGAATTGTTTGGAGAGGGGCGGGATGGAAGAAGATAGTGGGGATTTTGGCGCGGAAAGAATGTGAGTGCTACAAAAGGTGGGCCCCGCCTTCCTTTTGGATGGGTCACGGGTGTAAGCGACATACGTGGCTCGTGTTCGGACTCGCACCAGCCCCCCCCCCCCCCCCCCCACGTTTGGTCCCGTTTTGCTGGAAAACGTGGTTCGGATCACGCGGCGGACAGATACATGCCCATGTTAAATGACTTTTAGGTCCGTACCGCACAGTCCGGACGTATGCGGGCTGTTTGAGAGTTTGGAGATGCCCTTAGTGCATTTTCAAGGCATTTTTTACTTAAACCCACTCCAAATAACCAACAAATATATGTATTCCTCAAAATAAATAAATAACCAACATATCGTCTTCAGTGTACTTATTATTCACGGGAGGCCGAGCGCTCTTACTCCAAATCGACCACGTCAGCTGCCAAGAAGTCAAAGCCTGGACAGTGCAGTCAACGAGGCAGGCCGGGTCGGGTCGGGCTTCTTCTTGTCGGAGCCTCTGGGCCTGAGCCCGTGCGCCCTCTCGCGCAGCGC
This sequence comes from Elymus sibiricus, assembly GCA_039707655.1. NCBI lineage: Eukaryota > Viridiplantae > Streptophyta > Magnoliopsida > Poales > Poaceae > Elymus > Elymus sibiricus. The sequence goes on from CM077671.1 coordinate 386,876,257, forward strand.
GAGCTTCTGCACCTTTCCCGTGGCATTCTTGGGCAGCTCGTTGACGAACACCACCTTCCTGGGCACCATGAAGTGCGCCATCTTACTCCGGCAGAAGGCAACTAGCTCCTCCTCGCTCACCTCGCCGGCGCCGGAGTCGAACTCCTTCTTCAGGGCGACGAAGGCGCAAGGCGTCTCGCCCCAGTGCGGGTGCGGCATGGCGACCACCGCCGCCTCCTGCACCGCCGGGTGGCCGTACAGTGCCGCTTCCACCTCCACGCTGCTGATGTTCTCGCCGCCGGAGATGATCACGTCCTTCGACCGGTCCTTGATCTCCACGTACCCGTCCGGGTGGACCACGCCCACGTCGCCGGTCAAGAACCACCCGCCGCGGAACGCCGCGGCCGTGGCCTCCGGGTTCTTGTAGTACCCCTTCATCACGCTGCTCCCTCGCAGCACGATCTCGCCGAGACTGGTACCGTCGCGGGGCACGCTCGCCATGGTCTTGAGGTCCTTGATGTCGGCCCCGGCGAGGGAGATCGCGCTCACGCCCTGACGCGCCTTGAGCGCAGCGCGCTCCGGCGCCGGCAGTGCGTCCCACCGCTCGCGCCACTCGCAGACCATGGCCGGGCCGGTCGCCTCGGTCATGCCGTAGGCGTGCGTGACGTGGAAGCCCAGCCGCTCCACGCGCTCGAGCAGCGCGGCCGGCGGCGGGGCGCCACCCGTAAGCACCTCGACGGCGCGGGGCAGCGGTTCGCGATGGGCGTCCAGGAGGACGTTGAAGAGTACGGGCGCGACGCACATGTGTGTGACGCCGTGGTCGGTGATGGCAGAGTACATGGCGTCGGCCGTCGGCGCGCGGACGCAGACGTTGGCGCCGCCGCGCGCCGCAATGCCCCACGTGAAGGTCCAGCCGTTGCAGTGGAACATGGGGAGCGACCAGAGGTAGACCGGCTCGTGGCCGACACCCCACTGGAGCAGCAGCCCGACCGTGCTGAGGTAGGCGCCCCGGTGGCTGTACACGACGCCCTTGGGCGCGGACGTGGTGCCGGAGGTGTAGTTGAGCGCGACGGCGTCCCACTCGTCCACCACCTCGCGCGGCGGGTGCCTGGCCGGGTCGCCGCGCGCCACTAGGCCCTCGTACTCCAGCTCGCCCACCCGCGCCCCCGTCGGCGCTTCGATATCGTCAATGACGACCAGCAGCGGCAAGGCCGTGTCCATGATGCTCTTGAGCGCGTCAGTGGCGACGCGGATGTACTGGTAGTCGATGAAGAGGAGCTTGGGCGCTGCGTGGCGGAGGATGGTGGCGACGCCGGCGGCGTCGAGGCGGGTGTTGATGGCGTTGATGACGCCCCCAGCCATGGGCACCGCGAAGTGCATCTCGTAGAGCGCGGGGGTGTTGGGCGCGAGCACGGAGACGACGTCGTTCCGGGCGACGCCGAGCACCTGCAGCGCGGCGGACAGGCGGACGCAGCGGTCGTGCGTCTGGCGCCAGGTGAAGGCGGTGGCGCCGCAGACGACGGAGGTGCGGTCCGCGTACACGGCGGCGGCGCGCGGCAAGAAGGTGACCGGGCTCAACGGCGCGTGGTTAGCGTCGCGCTTGGGCAAGCTATCCATGGCGATCGATCAGAAGTTGATTGATTCGTCACGTGTGAGGGGTCAATGGGTGATCTGCTCTGCTCTGATCTGGTCTGTACCTGAGCAGACAAGGAGAGATGGAAGCTGGCTAGGAGGAAGAATGGTGGATGTGTGATCTGTGTGGAGCGGAGAGGCTACATGCTTATTTATAAGTGTGTGGGCGGGAGAAATGGGTATCTCGCTAGCTCTCTCTGAATATTCCTGGTAATTACCACGTACGCGCGCGATAACAAAATTCAAGCTTACACAGTGACGTGCCTTGAACTGATTGTGTGGTAATTTACTAGCCATACTGATGGTATCTTAACCGGTATCATCCACTTGGCACTAGCAAAATTAAAAGAAAAGGATTAGTCTAACATAGATAGATACTGTATCATGTTAAATGTTATGCTACTACGTGTCATGCATGGCATAAATAATATCACCTATGATACTAATATGATCAGTGGCGGAGCTACATAAAAACTGCTGGGGGCCAAGGCTAAAACATTAGTGTTTGAGGGTGTAAAATGCTAAAAAAATCTCACCTAAACCCTTTCCAAAAAAATATTCTTCACAGTTTGGTACAAAGTTGGGGGGCCACAGCCCCCCCCCCCCTCCCCCCTCCCCCAACTTGTACATAGCTCCGCCACTATGATACGATGCATTATAAAAGTAGTAACATACACTATTATTATATACTCCCTTCGTCCCAAATTATCACTTATTTTGGGACGGAGGGAGGACATGATACTACTATATTAATACTCTTCACTATGAGTAGTCTTAGGCTGCTCGCAGTGAAACTTATCATACACTAGTATTCCAGTATGGTACCAATATATGATACTACTTTCACGATGCATACTATGAATAAATTGATATCTCATTTATTAATATGAATGTCACGTACTAATACATAATTTAATATAGTACATTATCTTATCATCAGCAGTCATCTCTTTCCGCATTTGATCGTGTCAATGTTAGAGCAGGGTCAGTATAGCCAGGTACTGATAAGATACACATGCCATGTCCTAAAAAAATAGTATTGTTAATTACTCATATAATAACCTTGATTATAGGCTATCAAGATTGAACTTTTTTTCCATTTTCTTTATATCTCTTTTCTCTAATTAAATGATATATTACCTAAGGGTATGTGATGCTGGATCTTGCACGAGAGCTCACACTTTCATTTTTTTCCTTATCCCTCTCCTACACATAGATAAGCAAAAGTGATATGTAAGCATGTTATAGCCCGCCATTATATTTGTTCTCAGTAAAAATATCTAGTTGGCATGCATAATAATATATATAATACTTCATGTGTGACTAACCATAAAGGTATACACAATTCATTCACATGCACAATATTGTGTATGGTAATATATCCAGTTGGTAAATTACCTCTATTGATTGTGTGTGGTAATTTTTTTTAGAAATATGCTAACATATAATTATGTCTAACTATATTTGTTTAAGCTTCCAAAAAAAATAGCTATATTTTTTCAGCCCAAAGCATATCTTAGGTGCTTTGAGCTTTCGTGTCGGGCCTTCGGGCTAAAAAATATGTTTTTGTCCGTGTGGCCGTTGCATGAGCAGAGAGCGAGAAGCATCACTCCAAGTATAGGAAGAAATCTTGCACGAAGAAACAGTCAAAATTTATAATTTGCCAAGGGGTGCTTCGAGCTTTCAGTCAGGGCGCATGTCCAGTCCCAAGAGCTCATCCATGTAAGAGCATCTACAGGCGGACCTTACAAATTCGACCTCTCAAACGCCCGCGGACACTGACCGGTCACGCCTCAAATTTTCTCCTCCACATCCAACTCTCTTATGTTTCACCCCTTATATCCATACAAAAACCATGCAATTTTTTTCCTACGTATTATAGTGTACTACGCTTCTTCGTCGTCGGAGATGGCGTGATCTGCCTGCACGGGAGCCTCAGCCGCCTGCGCCGCCCGCCGCCTACGCCTGGCCTCCATAGCCGACTCCGAGCGGATGGAGTTCAGGATGGCGTGCTGCTCCGGCCGTAGATCCACGTCGGCATGCGCCTCCTCCTCGGGCTCCGCGGCCTCCTCCTCCGCCGCCTCCTCCTCCTCCTCGGGCTCCTGTGGAGCCTCCTCCTCCGGCGCCTCCTCCTCCTCCTCCTCGGGCTCCTGTGGAGCCTCCTCCTCCATCTCCTCGAAATCCACCTCTGGTTCCAAAGGTAGCCCCGCTGCCCTACGGATTCGAACCTGCTAAAGGAGGAATAGACGGTGTTGGATCGTGTAATACCGGCGGCGTGGTGGCATGGCTGACGGGCTCAGAGAGGGAAGTGCGAGAGGAGGCGGATGGGCTCGGGTGGCGGCGGAGAGAGGGAGGATGCGGATGTGGTAGGGCTGGGGGGTGTCGGCCGGCTTAAATAGCCGGCCCTGACCTCGGGCGGGGAGGAGGAGCGGTGCCACGCGGCATTCACACCGCGGCGACGGTCGAGGCGCCCGTCGGACCTTCGGGTTTCCCGGCGAGTCCGCGTGGGGCCACGCCATCAGTCGGACGTGGCGGGCGTGCCCGGGCTCCCCTATACCCGCCCCATATTTGGGCTGAAAATGAGGGGTGCCGGTCAGCCCGGGCATTTGAGGCCGGTTTGAGAGGCCCGTCTGGGTCGATTTTTTGTGACCGGGCAGTGACCGGGCGGCCTGCCCGAGCATTTGAGGAGGGAATAGGGGGTCCGGCTGTAAATGCTCTAACCAGGCATGGGTAAAATCAAAGACGTTGCACGAGGCGGCGGGGATGCTCGAAATAAATCATGGCACAAGTTACCGATATCTCTCGTCATTGGTCTGAAATGATAGCAATACTGAAAAATCCTGAAAAGCGTACTAGAATTTAGTTGTAAGGGCATCTTTACGACGGACCCTCAAACCTTTGATATATGTCTGGATAGTAGTTTTCGGGTTATTTTTGTCATCCAACAGAGACCTGTATATGTTCATTTAGCAGTCTGGACTTACGGATTCCGACAAAGTGGAGACAAAAATAAGGAGCTTTGCGGGAGTCCGGACATGCACTTGATCAATCACATGCATGTCCCTCTTTTATCTCTCTCCTCTCATCCGCACATGCATGGTCTCTTTCTTCTCTCTCCTCCCAATCGGACACTAAATTACAAATATCCTCATCACATGCATGGTCTTCACTTATTTTTTTCTCCTCCCAACCGGATATTTTGTAATCAACGTTGAATGGCTCTGTCCCGCATCATGTCCGCGGACCACGTCCAGACACAAAAATAAACATATAACGAAGAATTTTACTGGTCAACCTTGAAGATGCCATAAGTTGTAACAAGTCGGGATCATATTGCGAAATTGCAATTACAATATGATCTTTATACAACGAGGAAGTCAGCGGCAAAAGAGGGTGAATTCCCAACAAATTTCTGATGAGCAAAAGACAAAGCCAGTACTCACGGTTTTATTTTGGTTATATGAATAAAAAATAGGTGCATATGTATGATATCATATCACGTTTATATTGCTTTGAAGTTCCCATGCACTAGTAGAAAACAGGGCTTTCGTCCCAGCTCGATCTACACATCAGTCCCGGTTGCATTACGAACCCGGACTAATGTGAGCATTAGTCCCGGTTCGAGCGGCTAGGGCGCCAGTTGGGCATCAGTCCCGGTTCAAATGAGACACCAACCGGGACTAAAGGGGTTGAGGCTTTAGTCCCGGTTGGTGTCTCCAACCGGGACTAACTAAAGGGGTTCTGAAAGTTTTTTTTTTTCCTGTTTTTACATTTGTTTTCTGTTTTTAGTTTCTGTTTTAAATTGCTTATATCTTTTAGGATATTTGATGTTTTTGAGTGATTCTTTTTGCATTAGATTCAAAATTTTGTCTAGTTTCTGTTTGTGTCATTAGTTTTCAAATTTGAATGGTTTAAATTTGCATTTGTTCAAATTTGCTTCAAACCCTAGATTGTGAATAACTTGAGTTTACAAATAGTTTTTAATTTAATTATTTTTGCTCCTAGTCACGTGTTAGATTGTTGTCACAGTAAGATTTATTTGGTTATTTTTAGAATAATTTAAATTAGGATTTTAATTAAAACAATAATGTTTTGCTTATATAGTTGTTTTAGTCATTTAATTGTTGTTTTTTATTATTTTTAGTTAGTTCTTTTTGTAGATTTTAACATGTTGTAGTATGGTGCATATTGAATGCACAAAAAGTCTGGAGTTGAAATAAGTTAAAAAAAATTAAATGCCTTTGTAACAGACGAGTTTTCATCCGAAACCTTGATACTTCGAAGGAGATGGTCCAGTTTGTACACGAAGTGCATCCAGTTTTTGCCGTAACCCTCTCAACTTTGTAGCACATGCTATGTGGGTGAAATGATGATACCATGCCAAGTTTCAACCTTTTCAGAGTTCATTTGTAGGGCTTTTCAATTTCAGGGTCATTTAGCTCAAAAAAATCATTAAATGCATGAAAAATAGCAAATGAAGTTAGAAAGGGTTGAAATTTGAGGATGTGGCTTTGTATGGTGCATATTGAATGCACAAAAAGTCTGGAGTTGAAATAAGTTAAAAAAATGAAATGCATTTGTAACAGATGGGTTTTCGTCCGAAACCTTGATACTTCAAAGGAGATGGTCCAGTTTGTACACGAAGTGCATCCAGTTTTTGCCGTAACCCTCTCAACTTTTTAGCACAAGCTATGTGGGTGAAATGATGATACCATGCCAGGTTTCAACCTTTTCAGAGTTTATTTGTAGGGCTTTTCAATTTCAGGGTCATTTAGCTCAAAAAAAATCATTAAATGCATGAAAAATAGCAAATGAAGTTAGAAAGGGTTGACTCTGGCTTGGTTAACCTTAGTTGTGACTCTAGCTGGGACGGTGCTAGCAGATGTAGTCGACGGTATGATTGGATGGACACCAACCCGGACTAAAGGGGTTCTGAAATTTTCAAACTCTACCCCCCCCCCCCCCCCCGTGGACCGCCTTTTTTAGTTTTGTAGAAAATAAACAAAAATGATAAAATCTTCAAAAAATAAAATCCTTTGAGATGTAGTTAGGTTTTAGTGTCTAGTTGATATAGAAATTTTGAAATATGAATTTTGACCGTTTTTGCAAAAAAACAGAAAAAAAATGTAAAACGGCCATAACTTTTGCATACGACGTCGAAAAAAAAAGTTTAATATATAAAAAAAAACTAGTGAAAAATTGGGACTCGATTTCACGGGGTTTACCCGGTGAAGTTTTCTCAGATTCTCAAAATTCCAAAAGTAAAAAAAGTTATTTCAAAAAGAAGATTTTTTCCTACAAAATCAAAAAAAATAATTTTAATAATTTAAAAAATTAATTTTATTTAAAAATAAATAAATAATGTCATATTTGGATTTCTCACATTTTTCTGATAATAATGGATATATTATTTGTCGAATTTCGATTTACAGATTTAAAGATATTAATTATGCCATATTAAATGAATAAATGGCAAAAAATCTTATAAAATAATATTATTACTTATTTTATTTTCATTGAAATTCAATATTATTATTACTTATTTTGTTTATTTTAATAATTGTTTGGAATTCAAAAAATTACATCATGTGACATCAAGACCTAAGGGTTAATAGGATTGATAGCTTACTATTGTCAGAAAAACAACAAGTGCAGACTTGGAAACTAGGGGCGATAGAACCAGGAAGTTAGAGCAGTGAGAGGATGGATGACCGGCCGGGAAGTTAGACGATTTGGAATGAGTGCTCCACGCTGGAACAGTGAGGACGGGTGATTAGAGATTAAATTGTCAAATAATTCAAAGATTTGAAAATCGAAATAAAACTTAAAAACAAATCAAAAAAATTCAAAAAAAAAATTAATTTTTTTTTCTAAAAATTCCTTTAGTCTCGGTTAGTGTTACCAACTGGGACTAAAGGTCCTCCCTCCCCCGCCCCAGACAGCGCCACGTGGAGCCCCTTTGGTCCCGGTTCGTAAGCAAACCGGGACTAAAGGTTTTGGGCATTAGTCCCGATCGGTTTGTCCCGGTTCCAGAACCGGGACTAAAGGCCCTCTGGAACCGGGACTAGTGCCCTGTTTTCTACTAGTGATGGCATTCCTGAGGAGAACTTCCCGTCGCGTGATAGGTTTCTTTAGTTGCGCGTCAAATTTTGAGCAAGAAAACAAAACACAAGTATATCTTATCTTCGATCACACGACCGTGTGCATTTGTTTCCAGCGCACATGGATCACGTACGGCCGGGGCGCTCACCTTCCCCTCTTGTGCCTGAAAACTACACGGCTACTATATATACAACAAAGAAAAATACAAGCGAACCAACCTGTAGTTGAATGCTTAGAGGGCAGTCGTATTCCCAATCCATTAGGGTTCAAGTTCTGATGCTCGTATTATTTCTAAATTTATTTCAGAATTTTTGACGATGCACATTCGGTGGAAGGAGACGTTCTCGTCGACGACGAAGCGCCTATGATCGATGACTTCATAAATCTCAACATGATATGTCGGCGCAGTCTCTCGGAGGTACTCATAGGGCTTAGGGCTTTCGGGCTTTCTATGTTGGGAGGGCCTGGGCCTGGGAAACGTAGTTTTTTCATGGGCCTGGGAGGGCCTGGGCCTGGGAAACAGACCTTGGGCTTGTTGGGGCCTGGGCCGAAGCCCGGCCCGGTCCGGCCCATGGCCAGATATAGTGTGTACGTTCATAGGAATGAGTGTATACGCGTGTATATGAACGCTTGCATCTGTATTGTGCTCAAGAAAAAAAAATACAACGGTATATTCAGACACACTCGTTTATGCAGTCCCAAATATATATATTATGTTTATCAGTTTTTTCTTAACACAGTACATACGTAGATGCTCGTACATAGACATATACCCAACCCTGTGAACGCACGCACACACACACTATCTGTATGGGCCTTCTAAGAGACTGGACTGACACATCATTTTGACATTGTTGAAGTCGTCACAGACGCATTCGTAATCAACAGAGACGTCTCCTTCTAGTGAAAGCACATCACCGAAAGACCTCAAATAAATCCAAAAAATACGACACTCAGTGTCAAGTCGACGACCTGAACCTTGATAGGTTTGAATATCATTATTTTTTTAACCATACAATCACAGATTGGTTCGTATATTTCCGTTCATTGTTAAATACTCCCTCCATTTCTAAATATTTGTCTTTTTAGAGATTCAACTATGGGCTACATACGAAGCAAAATTAATGAATCTACACTTTAAATTATGTTTATATACATCCGTATGTAGTTCATAATAAAATATCTAAAAAGACAAATATTTAGGAACGGAGGGAGTATAAGCCAGAGGGCACCGGCCCCATGCAAGGAGGTGGTGTTGACACCAGATTTTGGCATGATCAAAAACATAATTAAGAAAGCCTCAAATGGAAAAGTGCTCAAAGTGAGGAAGTTCCGTATCGTCGAAAGGAGAAATTTTGATATTTGGGCCTCAAATGGAAGTACTGAGATTTTGTATCCAGAACACTATTCGGCTGATTAAGCCCCCAAGACGACCTCATATGAGAAAATGATCTACACGGATTGTCTTCGTCTCGTCGAATCGGTCGATTTTGATATAAAAATCGTCTCAATCCGAGATCGTATGCAAAAGTTACAGCCGTTATAAGATGCTGCTATAGCAGAGGGCGGTAGTACCGCTCCCATAAGCGGTAGTACCGCTCGAGCGGTACTACCGCGCTTCTACTACCGCCCTACTACCGCTTAAAAACCACTTCTGGACACCCGCGCGGAAGTGGCGCGGTAATAATATCCGGAAGTACCGCTTGGGCGGTACTACCGTGCCCAGAAGCGGTACTACCGCTTGCCGTTCACGCAGATTCGGACAGATTTTGAAGAGTCCGAGTTTGGCTAGTATTTTTGACCCTTTGGACGGAAATTTGGGTCCGTGTCTTGTATGGGAAGTCCAACCCCCTCTTAAATAGAAGAGGTGATGGCCGATTGAAACAACACACAATCGAACAAACACATCTACATCTTTTTACCCTACTTTTATCCCTCTCCCTTGTATCTTTCTTCTCGTTCTTCATTCGTTCTTCTTGTTGCAGGACGGCGAACCTCGAGGCCCTAGGGGCGAGCGAATCGACCTAGGGCAGCCCATCGTCCATCCGTGACTCCTGACGGGTTCCATCCCGGAGAAGCGGTGCGTCGGGTTTCAAAAGCGCCCGCCGGATTGCTTGCGTACCGCGCTTCCGGACGGGCCTCCTTCGACATGAGCTGCGGTGCATCACCCCCGGCGTCGAGGGTACGCGTGACGCGTTCGTGTGTCAACACACTTTTTGGCGACTCCGCTGGGGACGAAGCTTTGAACGGTCTCCGGCCCGTTCTTGCTACGAAGAGATCGTCATCTAGGGTTTGCAATCTACAAAGGTAATATGAATACTCAATCCCCTCATGTAGATGCAAATAATTCATATGGTGTTACTAGATCGTTCAATGAGTATGCTCTATCGGCCAACCCTAGTTTTGTCAATTATACATCTAATTATGTGCAAGGGCCGATTCGAAGTAATTTACAAGCTTCAACTTCTTATGATACTAGTAACATGCACCATATGTATTCCAACTCTCATGCATCGGCAACCCCAGAAATCCATATGCCGATGAACAACATGATGAGTTTGGTTAATCAAGTTGAAACACCTCATGTTGGAACTTTCAATAATATGCAAAAAAGTGTTTCACCTTTTTATTCATCGGCACCTAACTTGCAATATGTTAATTCAAATGTGCCGGTGGATAGTGGAACTGGCTATGCTACTACTAGTTATTCGGCCAATTACCATCAACCATCATATGCTACACCTCATACTAGTAATGTGTCAGCACCGTATGCAACTGTTGATATTCATAATTCGGCTTCACACCTTCATGGTCATAGCCGAATAAGTGATAAATTTGCAGGAGCATACATGCCTTCATCTAATGTTGTAGCATATAATGCATCCTCTACACAATTGCAAAATTCCGGCAACACCTCATTGCCGAAAGAATATGAAAATACTATGGAGAAATTCCTTACAGAAGCTGACGTGGCTTCGTTAAAAAAGAGGCTAGCCCAAAATAACAGGATTAGTGCTCTTTGCCTTGAACAACATGAAAAGGGGTTGTTTCCTGATTATGATGCAATAAAAGCTAGAGTTTTGTATGAAGATGAATCATTGCCAATTGATAGACTATGCGAGGAAAAATATAGTTCTACACCAATGCATATGTCTTCACCTACTGTGCAGCATGCTATATACCCCCTAAACAATTGCAAAGTTTCGGCAACACTCAAGTTTCATTGCCGAAAGAGTCTCAAAGCATTGGGGGGCAATCTCATGAGGATTGGATAGAAATTGAGATGAAAAAATTTAAAGCTCACCAAGCTGAGATGTTGCCTAAAATTAGACAAGAGCGAGAAGCCTTGCAAATTCAAAAAGAGAAAAGTATTGATTCAGGTAACAAAGTTATTGTAGGAGGTATGCCCTAGAGGCAATATTAAATGTTATTGATTATCTCCCTGTTCATAATTAGGTTTATGTTCCATGCTATAACTGCTATGGTTCTCGAGTCTGCAATAACCACGAGGCTCGGAGGAAGACTCATATGCACGTGTGGAATAATAAACGGTAAAATGTATTCCTAGTCTGGCCTCAAAGACTGGCTCAAGTATTGCATGATGATCCTGTTTTCCTGATCATGGGCATGGCTATGTCGGCAATTTTGAGGGCGCAATGTTGGTAGAACACTTGTGTTGAATCGACCCGAATTGATGTTATGCTATGAGATACAATCGTCACTAGTTAATGGTTAATAACACAGAGATGGTTAACGTTTGCATAATTCCTTAGACCATGAGAGTATCGAGTTTCTTCATGCTTGCTTCATGAACTTTGGGGTTTGTTAAACGTCATCTGTAAATGGGTGGCTATTACGGCGGCTTACGGGTTCATGGAAAAGTATGTCAAGTAACTCGATAGCTCAAGATTGGGATTTGCTCCTCCGACGATGGAGAGATATCTCTGGGCCCTCTCGGTGTTACGGTATCCATCATCGTCTGGCCAGACACAAGTGTGATTTGATCACAGGGATGCCGGAACACAGAAACGAGAAAAGAGAACAAAAACCGGCAACGAGGTAATTGGCATTGTGGACAAGTGTTGATCCACGAGGATGCCGATGTTTCTCACCTCGGGTATTTGTAACATATCGCGAAGCAACAGGAATAGCACACGACAACTGGAGGTTCACTCGAATATTCATTCGTGTGGGTATAGGGGTCAATATCTCCGATGTTGATCATTGATCGGAAGGGGTTCCGGGTCATGTCTATACTTCACCGAACCTATAGGGTCACACGCTTAAGGGTCATCTATCTGCTGAATACTAGACGGGGAGTCTGAGAGAAAATCACCGAAAAAGTTTCGGACGAAACGGAAACGTTCCGGAGAGGATATCGGAATAGTTCCGGTGAAGCTGAAAAGTTGTTTCAGGGTATTCCATAAAGTCAAATTGGTTTCGGCACATGCCTGGAAATTATTGGAAGGTACCAGAATTGTTCCGGTAACTTCTGAGATTTTTCAGAGACAAAAACCGGAAATGTTCCGGACTGCCGGAACCGCTTTAGTTGCTTTTCACAGATGAAAATCACTAAACCGAAAAGTTGTTTCGGAGTACACCATAAAGTCAAAATGGTTTCGGCACATGCCTGATAATTCTTGGAGGGTGCCAGAATCATTCTGGAATTTTCCGGGATGAAAACCGGAAATGTTCCGGAGCTGCCGGAACCGCTTCAGATGCTTTTCGCAGATGAAAATCACTAAACCGGAATTGTTTCGGATTGCGTTGAAAATTATTTTAGTGGGTCCTGGAAATGTTCTAAGCCCACATGAATATTTTCAGTTCGAACGGACGCTGAAATATGTTGTCGTGAATAGTGAAAGTGCTTTTTGGATTACTTTTTGGAAAGCCACTTTTTTGGGCTTTTTCTCCAAAATATCTTGGAGATGACATGGATGGATGTGGCTGAAATTTTAGCCCCTCCACCCCTCCTTCTCCTATAAATAGAGGTGGAGGGGGCAGCCCAAATCTGATCCTTGCTCTCATACACATGCCATAGACTTGTCTGGCTTCTCTCTCCCTCCCAGCGAAATAGTTTCGTAGAGCCGAAAGGCTGTCTGGGTTCCGGCAGGAACTAGTTCTGGACGGCGAAGCCCTGCCGGATAGTTGAGACCGTATGTGTGCAACTCTGTAGAGAGATCGTAGTTTCGGTCTTAGTTTGAGAGTGCCTCCCAAAGGGCTGTCCGAGTGACTGTCCGAGTTTCGATGGTCCTCCCGAAGGGCTGTCCGAGTGACTGTCGAAGTTTCGATGGTCCTCCCGAAGGGCTGTCCGAGTGACTGTCCGAGTTTCGATGGTCCTCCCGAAGGGCTGTCCGTGACACCGTCCGAGGGACTGTCCGACCGCCTCCCGGAGGGCTGTCCGGGGGCGGATGAGGGTATACATCCTCGCGGTTGGGAGGTTGTAAATCCTAGCTGCGGGGATCTGCACCGCCGATCGTCATCGACTCTACTTCTGCTGCGCTACGAGTCGGTAACGAAACAGATCAAACCTTGTATGCAGTCTCCATAGTGATCCTGGGCTGGTACGTAGTCGGAAAATTTTTGTTTTCTGCTGCGTTACCCTACAGTTATTTCGGTTATTGAAAAGGCCGAATCAAACATTACATGTACCGAATCAACTACAGAAGAACTCTTGCCAATTATAGGAGCCAATGAAAAGAATGATGATTCGAAGAGTGAAAGTTCTTCGGCTGGAAAAGCCGAATCAACTAGTATGTATTCCGAATCCATCAAATCCAAAGAGGCAAGCACCATTGAGAAAGGGCATGGCAAGCACAAAACAGCTGTGCTTGATTCTTCTGAAGTTGAGGGAACCTATTTCCTGCCCTACGAGTTCCGTGCCAAGGAAATTGATGAGCATCAAGAACAAAGTAATATGGCCGAACAAAGTTTGGTTAATGATGAACATCAAGAACACAAGCGTGCAGCTGAGCAAAGTTCACTTGAAGATCATTCGAGTGATGAAGCACGGAATCAAGGAAAAGATGAGGATAAAGCGTTGGAGAGTCATTCAAAAGTGGATCAAAGTATTATTCAAGTGTTACAACCATCATACTCTCCCAACGTGTATGAAGAGGTATGTCTACCAAGTGATTTACCTATTTTTAGATTTGGTCACAACTTTATTGTTGATGCATCTATTGGAAAAATTATCATAAATACTTTTGAAAGGCCAATGAAGGAGGGTGATTTACTTGTTAGCAACAAAATTGTTATAAAGCATATTGGTCAACCCATTGCACCATTTATAGAGACCGATAAAGATTTACTATCGCAGTCAAAGTACTTCCCATTGTCTTATTTAAAGTTTATATATGCATGGGTAGCTTTGCTTATTTCATACTTGGCTTGCATTTGGTCTCAAATGAGACATATATGTTATAACAGTTTTGATTTCAGAAACATAAAGCCAAGGTTTGAATCTTTTGAGAAAACCGATGCTATTGCAATATCTTATCCAAAGTCATCGGAGATAGAGTGCGAGACACAATGCATAGCCGAATGGGGTGCCAAATCTGAACCATTCGTTTGCTTAACTCCAAAGCCGTTCTCACAGCAAGATTGGCTAGAAAATAAAAGATTTACCTTCAATTCAAACATGTGTGATCAGATTTTTGATTTGTTGCTGAAGAATGATTATATTAGAATTCTTGATCACCGTGTAAAGCCATCAATCCAAGGACGAATGTATTGTAAGTTGCATGATTCGTTCAAGCATAATTTTGAGGACTGCAATATGTTTCGTCAAATAGTTAAATCGGCCATTGATAGCGGACGATTGAGACTTGTTAAAACACCAAGGGATGACCAGGCTATTCCTATTGGTCCTGATGGCAAAAAGATTTTGCATCGGCTGCTTCAAGCCGATCCATTTAAAGACAAGAAGGTAAAAGCTGCAGGTGATGAGATCAAGCTTTCAAGTGCAAAAATTATTCGTGAATACAATGATGATATTCTTGAAGGCAATGGTTCTATCAAAGTTACGATGAAGACGCCAAGCACTGGGGGGCAACAAGAAAATCCAATGATCGATGCAAGCACAACCAAAGAAAGCAAAGGCCGAAGTAAACGCAAAGGTAAAAAGCCGAAAGTCACTTTCGCGCAGCTATTGGAAAAATATCAGAAGATAAGTGAGGAAAAGATTGCTTATCGGCCAAGTAATTCAAAAGCATCAAGATTACCCCCTAGGGGCGAATCTAAAGAACGGTATTGGCAGAAGGGAAATTTCAATGCGTCGTATTCATATCCATATTTTGGGACGTCAATGCCAATGCCATGGATACCTCCCTGTGCTTATACGAATCAATATCCACCACGGGACAGGTATAATTCAAGGGCACATTATTCATCTTATTTTGAACCATCTCATCAAGATTATGCAGCTCCAAGAAGATCAACATTTGATGAACAATTACATAACCAAGACCGTTTCACTCAAAAGGAATCGGTCCGGAGCTCAAGAAAGAAGAAAGAGGTGGTCAGGCAAGTATATCGAGTCAAAAAAGATGGTCGTACGTGTGCCACTTCAGATTTTATTTTAAATGATAAAGAGCCAATTAAAGTGTTAACATTGGCTACTAAAGGCAAAGAAGTCGAGCAAGCAAATGTTCAAAATCAAGATGCCAAATCTGAACAAAAGAAGATGAGAGTGCACAAGGTTAGAAAAGAATTGCCATTGCTTGAACAAGAATCACAGCTGAGGCGCCCACTCGGCTTATCGTATTGGCAAAAGAAGGAATTACAAAAGCTTAGTGCACATGAACTGAGAAAGAAGAACATGGCATGGGTTCCCAAGAAGAGCAGTCAAACAGAAAATAATGTGCAAGCTTCTATTGTAACAAGTACAACAAAAGTGAAGAAGGAGAAAGAATCTCATAAGAAATTAAGCCGAAGGTTTTCGTCCACAAAAAATAATCTTCGGTTAGCACATCATTCATATTCTTCAACCATGCCATTGATACCTTTACCATGGAATTCATCCCCAGGTATGCCGAGTGGATTTCTAATATTGTGCCAGTGGAAAAGAAAGGCTCCGGCAAGTTGAGGGTGTGCATTGATTTCAGAGATTTGAATAGAGCTACGCCCAAAGATGAGTATCCTATGCCTATAGCCGACATGCTTATTAATGATGCTTCTGGACATAAGGTTATTAGCTTTCTTGATGGCAATGCGGGGTACAACCAAATTTTCATGGCCGAAGAGGACATGTCCAAAACGGCTTTTCGGTGCCCCGGTTTCCTTGGATTATTTGAGTGGACAGTGATGACCTTTGGATTGAAGAATACCGGCGCCACATATCAAAGGGCTATGAATTTGATCTTTCATGATTTACTCGGTGTTATACTTGAAGTCTATATTGATGATATTGTTGTCAAATTGGATGCTTTTGAATCTCACTTAGCCGATTTGCGTTTAGCTTTTGAGAGGATGAAGAAATATGGGCTGAAGATGAATCCTTTGAAGTGTGCGTTTGGCGTGTCGGCTGGTAAGTTTTTGGGTTTCATTATTCATTAAGATGGCATAGAGATTGATCCCAAAAAGATAGAAGCTATACAAAAAGTGGAGGCTCCAACATGCAAGAGAGATATGCAAAAATTCCTTGGCAAGGTCAATTATTTGAGGAGGTTCATAGCTAATTTGTCAGGGAAGGTTGATGCATTTACTCATATCCTTCGGTTGAAGAATGATGTTGATTTTACTTGGGGGCAAAACAGCAAGAAACATTTGATATGATTAAGAATTATTTGTGCACTCCTCTGGTGATGAAGGCGCCCAAGCATAGAGAGCCCTTTAGACTTTACATTGCAGCCGAGGAAGGCGTTATTGGAGCTGTTTTGACTCAAGAAACCGAAGGAAAAGAGCATGCTATCACTTATTTGAGCCGACGCCTATTGGATGCCGAGACAAGGTATACATTTATTGAAAAATTATGCCTATGCTTATACTATGCTTGCACAAAATTGAGACATTATCTAGTACCAAGTGCTTGCATAGTAGCTTGTCAAACCGATGTCATTAAATACATGTTGCATAGACAAATTCTTAGTGGTAGAATTGATAAATGGGCTTATGCTTTAATTGAGTATGATTTGGCTTATGAGTCTCTAAAATCCATGAAAGGCCAAATTGTTGCTAATTTTATCGTTGAGCATCGGATTAATGACAAGCAAGATATTGATATAAACCTTGTCTCGTTAGTACCATGGAGATTATATTTTGATGGTTCAGTTTGTAGGAACGGCCAAGGTGTTGGTATTGCTTATATATCTCCTTATGGTACTGTTTTTGAAGCCTCATGCCGCTTAGAATATTTTTGCATAAATAATCAAGCCGAATATGAAGCATTGTTATTCGGCTTGCTATAGGTGCTACACATATTGAGGCTTTTGGTGATTCGTTATTAGTAGTACAACAAGTATCCAAAGTTTTTCAATGTTTAGATGAATCACTTAATGTTTATCTTGATAAATGTCTAGATATAATTTCTACTTTGGATCATTTTAGCATTGCTCATATATCTAGACATGATAATTGGAGAGCAAATGAGTTGGCACAACAAGCATCCGGCTATCATGTCAATCATGTCATGTTTCATATCTCTCTAAAGCCGATGTCTTGTCTTGCTAACATAGGAGAGACCGAACCAGAGCCCACTGATTCGGTCACTAACAATAAATCTAGTGCAGATGAAAATCATGACTGGAGGAAGCCCATTATTGATTACTTGTGCAATCCGAGTGGAAGGGTGGACAGGGCTGTTCGGCGTATGGCTTTCAAATATACAATGAGAGACGATGGTCTTTATCGCCGAACGGTTGAAGATGTTCTCTTGAAGTGTTTGGACGAAGACCAAGCGAGAATTGCTATGGGAGAGGTTCATGAAGGAATTTGCGGCACTCATCAGTCGGCCCCCAAGATGAAGTGGTTATTACGACGTACTGGATTTTATTGGCCGACGATGATCAACGATTGCTTCAGGTATTATAAAGGATGTGAAGCTTGTCAAAAGTTTGGTGATATTCAGTTGACTCCCGCTGCTATGTTACATCCTATTATCAAGCCGTGGCCTTTTAGAGGTTGGGGATTAGACTTTATTGGAGAAATTCATCCTTCCTCTTCAAAGGGGCATCGGTTCGTGTTGGTGGCAACTGATTATTTTACTAAATGGTCTGAAGCAGTACCTCTCAAGAATATGACACGTACGGAGGTAATTCAATTCATAAGTGAGCACATTATTCATACATTCGGTGTTCCGCAAACATTAACTACGGATCAAGGTTCATCTTTCATGTCACATCAAGTTAGAGAATTTGCCGAATCATATAAGATAAAGTTGCTCAATTCCTCCCCGTATTATGCTCAAGCCAATGGACAAGCTGAGTCTAGCAATAAGATATTGATCAAGCTCATCAAGAAGAAGATTGAGGATAATCCAAGAAGATGGCATGAGCTATTGTCCGAGGCTTTGTGGGCGCATAGAATCTCAAGGCATGGTGCAACAAAGGTTGGCGACCTCGTGTGGAAGGTGATTCTACCAATTGGTTCGAAAGACAAAAAATTCGGGAAGTGGTCTCCAAGTTGGGAAGGTTCTTTCGGGATTGCAAGAATAGTTCCCGAAAATTCATATTTGGTGGAATCCATACAAGGAACATTGCTGCCTCGAGCTCTTAATGGCAAATATTTGAAGAAGTACCACCCGAGTGTGTGGCAAGAAGCCTAAATAGGCAATGGCCGATATATGATTATCGCCCTAAGAACAAACATGGCCGATATATGATTATCGCCCTAAGAGCAAACATGGCCGATATATGATTATCGCCCTAAGAACATAAATGGCCGATGGAGTGTTGACATCGTCCTTAGAAAAAGCATTGTGCAAGTTATTTTTCGGCACACAAGTTTTGCCGAAAAACAGGGGGGCATGTGTTGACACCAGATTTTGGCATGGTCAAAAACATAATTAAGAAGGCCTCAAATGGAAAAGTGCTCAAAGTGAGGAAGTTCCGTATCGTCGAAAGGAGAAACTTTGATATTTGGGCCATAGCCATCCGATCTCATCTCTAAGGCCGAAGTTGTGTTCGAAGTACTGAGATTTTGTATCCAGAACACTATTCGGCTGATTAAGCCCCCAAGACGACCTCATATGAGAAAATGATCTACACGGATTGTCTTCGTCTCGTCGAATCGGTCGATTTTGATATAAAAATCGTCTCAATCCGAGATCGTATGCAAAAGTTACAGCCGTTATAAGATGCTGCTATAGCAGAGGGCGGTAGTACCGCTCCCATAAGCGGTAGTACCGCTCGAGCGGTACTACCGTGCTTCTACTACCGCCCTACTACCGCTTAAAAAACACTTCTGGACACCCGCGCGGAAGTGGCGCGGTACTAATACCCGGAAGTACCGCTTGGGCGGTACTACCGTGCCCAGAAGCGGTACTACCGCTTGCCGTTCACGCAGATTCGGACAGATTTTGAAGAGTCCGAGTTTGGTTAGTATTTTTGACCCTTTGGACGGAAATTTGGGTCCGTGTCTTGTACGGGAAGTCCAACCCCCTCTTAAATAGAAGAGGTGATGGCCGATTAAAACAACACACAATCGAACAAACACATCTACATCTTTTTACCCTACTTTTATCCCTCTCCCTTGTATCTTTCTTCTCGTTCTTCGTTCGTTCTTCTTGTTGCAGGACGGCGAACCTCGAGGCCCTAGGGGCGAGCGAATCGACCTAGGGCAGCCCATCGTCCATCCGTGACTCCTGACGGGTTCCATCCCGAAGAAGCGGTGCGTCGGGTTTCAAAAGCGCCCGCCGGATTGCTTGCGTACCGCGCTTCCGGACGGGCCTCCTTCGACGTGAGCTGCGGTGCATCACCCCCGGCGTCAAGGATACGCGTGACGCGTTCGTGTGTCAACAGGTGGGCGTACATAAAGTACGTGTGAAGAACGGTATGCCACACACACACCACACATGGCTGATAAGACCAACAAGATCGGTGCCTGCCTACGAGCCAACGACGTATAGTAGCAGCTAGCGACAAGGCAATTCACCCATTCTGCTCAACGTACTCTCTGTATGTGTTTCTAATTCGTGCATGGTTTCAGGCGTTCAACCCCGTTCGTTTTTGAACGAGGACACCCTGTGCGGGCACGCACACAAAGACAATGCATGTAGATGTAGGCACGACCAGAACGGCAATCCGCTCGTTCTGTCAAACTCTCGATCGGTATGTGCTTTTTTCCTAATGGTTTCAACTGTCCAAGTCATTCAACTCAACGTGTACGAGACCAACCGAATATAGGAGAATTGTTAACATTTTCCAGTCACCTGAATGAATTCCTCGGACGACTATTGACTGTGTAGATAGCCAAACGGTTTATTTTACCGCTGGATCGGTCGCTCGCACGGCCATACACATATATTGACAGTGTGGCCCCCACGCGCCGTCGATGAGGGCCGGCCAGCCGTGGTTGGTGAAGACAGTTAAAAAAAAGGACCACCTATACCTCATATATCCGGGAAAATAAATCAGCGTTACTTGAATATCTCAGCTGCTGGATGCAAAACGAACAGTTGGACATTGCTTTCAACCTCTAAGAGCATGGTTAATAGTATAGCCAGCTGCTGGCTATAAGCCATTACCAGGTCATCTATAGCCCATCTTATAGCCAACATGTACAGTAGTTGATTAGAAGAGTGTACTACTTATTTATTATATGGCCCACCTTTCACTCTCACAAAGTGCCTAGGAGCACGTGCTAGAGCTGTCTCTTCACCAAGAGCCTGCTTACCTTCTCTCTCCTCTTCTTTTTCCTTCAACTAAGCAAAAATATACTAGTTTATTTGTTATAGCCCGCTGACTCAGCTTTATTGTACTTGCTCTAACTCTCAGTCGTTTTATTCTCCGATGAAACAGGTCACGCACATGTATTCCGACCGTCGACCTGCCCCATCCTATTTGCTTGCCTCCACACAATGTTCAGCGGGCGCTGCCGCGCACCGCCTCGCTGCCCAGCTGTCCCCTCAACCTACCCCCAGCGTCATGTTGCACCACCGCGGCCATCCTTCTCCCCGATGATCTCCACAAATTGCAATGACCCCTTCACCCTTCCGACCCGCAACGGCCAACCTGCTTCCTCGTTGTCCCTCGTAGTGTCAGTCCTCATCTTCAGTGAGGCTCTGGTTCAGCCTCGCCAGGGTCAACACTCGTCGTTGTCGATTTTCATGTGCTTTGCTACACCTACGTGTTGTTACGTGGGGAGAGGGGTTACGTAATGATTTGGCAGCATTTAATTGGGTATTAGTGGGAACGCGGGGCCCACCCTCAAATCACGGAGAGGTTTGATTAGTGAATTGAAAAGTTTCGTAAAAGGTCATCAGGGTGTAGCATTTTTTATTGAGAATTGCAAACGCGAAAAACGCAAAGGGTTCCATGCATGCATTGGCGGCGGCGTTGGTGGTGGAATCCTCTGCTAGACTGGTCAAGTCGCATGCAGGAACATGTGAGGTCGATCGATCCGAGATTAATGCGTTGGTCCTGCATGTTTTCACAGACGCGCGGGGGATTAAACTGGGAGTGTGAGATCCTTCCTTTCCGAGAACCTGCGCGCCATTCCCTTTTGGAATCCATGTTGACAACATTTCCTTCAACTATGAGGACCTGGCTACCTAGCTAGCCGGTGATTGGCCGATGCACCTACGTTTTTTACGTCAGTCTCTCTCCCTCCACGGTCCGTCCATTTGTGCTAACGGCGAGATACGACCGGCGCCGCCCGGTCCACGCAGAGTCCGTCTTCCATCGAGTCTAGAGTTCAAACCGCCGATGACGATCATGTGTTTCGTCGTCCAAACATGCATCCTGGGCCCTGGCCATAACATCCTCGTAATTAGCTGGATGATGCATGTATACAACCACTACCAATTTGTAATTTTCGTATTAGTTAAGCCTTCTTTAACTTTTTCTTTGTGTGCGAAAAAAAATTCATGGTGATCACAATCGTTTTGAGTCAGCACATGAATTTCCAAAGGAACAGACCTCCACCAAACAGCAGTACAGGTATAATTACGCCCCATTTGAGCTAAGCTAGCTATATCCATGTCCATGTTCAGTAGGCGCTTGATGTCCTCGACATGAAGTCTTGTTTAACTTCAACCAATCTATAGGGTCAACGTTCCAGGAGGCTGCGTCGCCGTGCGTCGCCGCTGCCATTTGCTCCGACGGCCTAGCTATGCGTTGGTGGCGGCGGTGTGATTCGCCGGCCGGCCGTGTCCCCTCCGCTCAGCCGGTCAAGCGCACGCCGGAACACGTGCTGTCCTCGCTCGATAGCTTAATGCGCCGGTCGGGTCTTTTCACTCCTCCATGGTCGGGTTCTGCTCCCTCTCTTTTTGCCCAATCATCAACCTGAGAGAGAGGAAAGAAGAGGAGATTGTTCCTTCCGGGAACCTGCCGGCGCTAATTTAGATGTGTTGACAGGTCTTCCTTCAACGAGGAGGACCTAGCTGGTGAATTAATCGTCGTAATCGGTGGATGCACCTGCGTCGCATCCCTCTCACTCCGTCCGCGGCTCGTCCACCTGTGTTTTACCTGAATTAATTGATTCGACGGCGACCGGCTGGAGCAGATGATGATGATCGGTCATTGTCCACGTCCAATTGTGCCAACGGCGAGAGACGACCGGTGCATGCAGATGCAGATCCAGACTGTCTCGATCGAGCCTACAATCCAAATTGCCGAGGACGATGATGTGTTGCGTCGTCTAGACATGCATGCATGCATCATGGGCCAAGCTGGGCACGTCGTCTAGACATGCAGTACGTCGCGTGCGTGCGTGCAAGAGCATCTTCAATAGTATGTGTATATTTGGATGTCTATATATTCATATAGACAATGGTCTAAAAAGATTCCCTTATATACACGTCTAGTTTTGCATCAGAACGTCTATATAAAAGGGTCTATGACCGGTGGGCCGCCGCTGGGGAGAGGGCGAAATCGTGGCTGCAGTTGAGTTTAGACGACGCCTTCACATTGTCCAGGTGTGGACATTGTCGAGGTCGATTTAGAGGATGTGCATGTTTGGACAGCCATATAGACAAGCTGTTGGACGCCTGTTTTGAATTCACGTCGTGAAAAACAAGTATAGACGTCCATATAGACAAGCTATTGGAGATGCTCTAAGAAGCCACCAACTTCGTATCTCACGTGCATTTTTTTTCCCGAGGGAATCGTGTCTCAGGTGAATGCATGCGTGTTTTTCTGAGGAGTAAAATAAACCAGGCGTTACTCGTCAAAACAGGTCGTGAGTTTTTGGCACAGCACGCACCATTCAGTTCAATCAAAAGGTAAGTTATGAAAGAGGACCGGACATTATACTCCAACACTCCTCCTCATGTGTGGTTTTCTCAGGCCTAAACGTGGACCGAAGCAATTTAATTGCATCGGCCGGTTCTTGAAGTTAAGACCTCTTGACTCCGATACCATGTAAAATTGCTCGCATCAGTCAGTTCACCCAAAAACTCAAGCTATGGGAGAGGGTCGGACATTATACTTCAACATAGGCAAACCAAACGTGGCGGCCCAGCCCTAGCGAAAGAGAATGCTTGGCTAACTTGAATGCTTCTACGTTCATCTTGCAACTGTCAAAAGTAAAGCTACACTGAGACAAACTAGAGTATGAGTTAATGTCACTAATAATGGCAACATTGCTACGTCTGGACCTGTTATTTATATCCACAACAACTTGTTCGGCGTCGGAGCCGATGACCAGCTGATGCAACTGGAGGTCCTCGACAGGTGCGTACATGGTCAATCTGAAGCACATGCTCCTCGCGGCGGCCCTCCGTCCGTCGTTGACCATGGCGGAGGCGTAGCGCAAGAACACCGGTGCGCTCCGGCTCGACGTCAAGCAGTCGGAGTGGCGGAGAGGGCTTCCGTCAAGGCGAAAGCCGCCAGGCTCACAAAGCAGTAGGCGCGTGACATCCGTCGTATAAGCCGGCATCATGTCCTCCTCATCTGAGAGCGGCACCGACTACTCTGCCAGCTCTGACAACACCCCTCACGCCGCCGACACCTACACGAAGGACTACAACCGCACCGATGACCACAAGGAGGAGGGGATGGCATGGAAATGGTGAACGCCACCGTCTCCGTTTAGTATTTAGCTTAGTATATATCCAGCTATGTCCGGTCTCCAGTGTCCTGTCCGGTGATGAACTTTTGTTGCTATGTGTGATGAACTGTATGGATTACGTAGTTTCTCTTTACATTGCGTGAATAGCATGGATTCGGCGGGACGACTGTGGACAAGGAGAAATGAGGGATGACCGGTCGCATCCACGGAAGTTTAGGGGTTCGCTTTTGCCAAATCCGGATGTACATGCTCCCAGCTAGACTGGTCAAGCGCATGCAGGAAACATGTGAGGTTGATTGAGCTTAATGCGTTGGTCCTGATTGGATTTTCTCATTGGTGTATGGCTTTTTTTTGAAAAGGAGGAACGAAGCCCTTGGCCTCTGCATCAATCTCATATGGTCATGTGAGGTCGATGGAGCTTAATTGGGTTCTCCGATTGGATAAAAATCAGGGCAAGGGTCCCACCGGGTGAAATTCAGGGGGGTGGAGAGTTTAGTGGGGAAGGTTTCCTAAGAATTTCGTAACAGTTTCGATCGTAAGTGTAGCCATTTTTTTTTATCTCAGACTGGGCCGGGTAAGTGTAGCCTTCCTTTCCTGGAACCTGCGCCATTCCATTTCGTGATGTTGACAAGTTTTCCTTCAACGAGGAGGACCTAGCTAGCTACCAGTGAATGGTGATTGGTCGACGCACCTGCATGCGTTTTACGTCACTGGCCTCCACGGTCCGTCCACCTGTGCTATAGCTTTAGCTGAGTTAATTCAACGACGATGACCGGTTGGGAACGATGATGAGATGATGATCATGCATGCCCACGTCCAATTGTGCTAACGGCGAGAGACGACCGGCGCCGCCCGGTCCACGCAGAGTCCGTCTTCAATCGAGTCTAGAGTTCAAACTGCCGATGACCATGATGCATGATCATGCATGCATGTGTTTCGTCGTCCAAATATGCACCCTGGGTCATGGCCACAACCAGTGGCGGACCTAGGATTGGTTGACGTCCCAGGCGAGAAACCAAGGGCTAAAAAACTTCAGCTTTAAGCCATACAAAAGTCAATCTATATTGCATAACTAATAAGGAACCAAACATAATATTTAATGACAACATGTAGGATATATAGATGATACAAAAAAAATTGATACCAAATCAAATGATTGGTTGATCTGAGCCTCCCATCACTACATCTTCAATAGGAGAAGAAGCTAAACAATACATCTGGTAAAACTAGTTAATAACAAATGCAAAATGTGAAAATTACGTTCAGAACGACACAAAAGGCCATTGCGTGTGTGATAACCTTGAAATCGCTCGATGATCTTTTACTCATCTTGATTTTCTTTCATAATATTACAATAGAAACAAATATCTTTTACTCGTTGCTTGATTCTCTTAACATGATCTGATTCAATATCACCGGATTTAAGTTAAGCTGTAACACTAGGTGTATTATCAATTGTTTGAGTAGAAGGGCCCGTTTCCGCGGTTCCGTGGTTCAAATTAAAAAAAAAGAATTCATTGTCTTTTTTCTTTTAGTCATCTTGACTTCCTGTAATATTACATAGAAACAAAAATTACTAAATGTCTAGCAACGAAAATCATCATCAAACAGTGCCATCAAGCAACAACATTCACATCTAGCAACGAAAATCATCATCAAACAGTTTACAGACTTGCAGTGACATTTTGGAACAAAAAACAATGGCATCAACATCAAGCAATACCTTTGCTTTGCTTTCTGCCACTGTTGCGCTCAGCTGGCTTCTGAGGACGAACGCTCACCTCGCCGGACGTCGGGCAGCTTGCCGCCTCGCCGGGGTCAGCGCCTCACCCTATTGTTTTTCTAGATATGGGCTGAGAAAAATTCCCACGCCCCAGGCCATTGCCTGCCTGGGGCCCAAATCCGCCCATGGCCCACAACATCGTCCCGCAATTAACTGGATGATGCATCTACATTAATACTACTTCTGGAGAGCAAAACTTTGGCCGTCATATACTCTATCACACACTTCCTCCGTCTTATAATGTATTCCCTCCGTTTCATAATATAAGAGCGTTTTTCACACTAGTGTAGTGTGAAAAACGCTCTTATATTATGGGACGGAGGGAGTAACATATATTGGTTTGGGAAATGCGTGGATAAACCCGGATACATATAAACCCGCTTCGGAAAACATGTTTTTAAATGCTAAAAAAATCAAAAAAGAATTGCAGGGTACGCATCTATGTTCTATGTGAACGCATAAAGTTTCACGCAAAAGTAACTTTTTTGTGGCATGTTCAAAAAATTATGTCGTGAAACGCTATTTAGAAGCACTGAAATTTGTCTTTTTTGCGAAGACAAAACAAAAGACATTTTTTCACAAAACTTCACACACACATTTACGAACAATTATGTGTAATGTTTTTGACATTAAAGCGCGCTTAAAATGCATTTTATAAAAAGTGGCTGCGTATGCCCATGCGTGGAGGCCGGACGTGCCCTCTCATATTGGTCTTCGTAACTTTAACCAAACCATATGGTCAACATTTCAACGGACTCAGTTAATTGCGACGTCGCCGGCCGGTCTGCATACATGCGGCCCTATATAGCTCGTCGGTCGTCGGCGCCGACCATGTTGGTCCACCATTTAACTTGGCCGTGCTTGTGTAGGCGCTGCCTCTGCGTGCGTGTGTACGCGCGCCTGCGCGTCATGAGAGTGAGTGCACGCTCGGTTGATCCACCATCTCGTATTGGATTCGCATAAACGTTAACGAACACATGTTTCCGTCGTCTAATGACCAACATGTTTTTTTCTTGCTTTTGCTGAACCTCGTGTGCTTGAAATTTTTGAATATACTCCCTCCGTTCCTAAATATAAGTCTTTTTAGAGATTCCACTATTAAACTACATACGGATGTATGTACACATATTTTAGAGTGTAGGTTCACTCATTTTGCTCCGTATGTAGTCCTCTATTAAAATGTCTACAAAGACTTATATTTAGAAACGGAGGAAGTATCAGTCAATTTCAGTGCAGCTTCGAGCACAAGACGGGAGGCTGCAGACTCCACAGCAAGTGCGAGTCGTGAACAAGCGAGAGCCGGCGACGCTGACAATGGGAGCGAGTTTGAGGATGGACAAGCAATGGGTTGTGGTTTGCTCGGGACAACGGCTCATGGAAGGGCGGGAGGCAGGAGCAGGCAGTCAAGTCAACTCCAACGCACGATCCCAAATGAACGTCCGTTTTGTTCGGATTTCGTCCGTTTGGAGGTGATAATGGGACGTGTCCGTCCGGATTTGTGTATGCGTCGGCCGTGCGTCCAACGCGCAGCCGCATCTTCGATTCCATCTCGTCCGTCGGAGGCCAAGTACAATAAAATCAAGCATAGCAAAAAAAAGTTCAGATCAAACATAGCAAATAGTTCCGTGTCTGAAATAATAGTATATTACAACCCAATCGAAATTTAAAAAATATTAAATAGTCTTACAAGACCACTCAAAGTTTGTGCGCACAAAAATAGATTGAACCGATATATCTACTGATTGCCAACGTGTTCCCACATGTGCTCAACCAAGTCATGTTGCAGTTGCGTATGAGTGTCCCGATCACGCATCTCACGATGGAATTGGACGAACTGTTGAAAGATTGCAGGAGGTGGGCGCTCAGGCTCAACATTCTCACCCTAGAAATCAAACCCTTGGTCGTAGATGCTGCCATCACGCTCATCCTCAACGATCATGGTGTGCATGATCACACAAGCAGTCATCACCTCCCAAAGCTTCTGAGTGCTCCATGTCAATGCAGGGTTTCGAAAGATACCCCATCGAGACTGAAGCACACCAAATGGACGCTCCACATCTTTCCTAACACTCTCCTGCATTTGGGCAAACCTCTGTCTTTTCTCTCCTTGCGGATTGGGTATGGTCTTAACAAGAGTGGACCACTGGGATAGATACCATCAGCTAGGTAATATCCCTTGTTGTAATGGTGGTCATTGATCTCAAAGTTGACCTCCGGAGAGTGGCCTTCTGGAGAATGCTGAAGAACGCTAATATCATTATGAGAACCAGCCATCCAAAGAAAGAATGACATATCCACAGATCTTGTGAAGCCACCGCTTCAAGTATGACAGTGGCACCTTTCACATGCCCCTTGTACTGTCCCTGCCAAGCAAGTGGACAGTTCTTCCACTTCCAGTGCATACAATCGATACTACCAAGCATACCCGGAAAGCCCCTCTCAGCATTGATCGTCAACAACCTCTTTGTATCAGCGGCATTTGGCTCTCTTAGGTATTCAGTGCCAAACACAGCCACAACGGCCTTGCAGAAACTGTACATTGATTGGAGACACGTGGACTCACTCATACGAACGTACTCATCCGCAAGATCACCAGGAATTCCGTATGCAAGCATGCGAATAGCCGCAGTGCATTTCTGATAAGAAGAGAAGCCAAGCTTCCCAAGGGCATCCTCTTTGCAGTCAAAGTATGGTCATATGCTACTACTCCCTCCCAAATACGATTGAACACATGCCTCCTCATTCGAAAGCGGCGACGAAATTGATAAGGTTTGTAGAGTGCGTTATTCTTAAAGTAATCGGCATAGAGGAGGGCATGCCCTTTCTCCCTATTGCGGTTCAAGGCCGGAGCATGGCCGGGGATTGATCCCCTGAACCGAGGCCGCATCCTACTGTGTGGCCATGGACAGCCAATGCTGCCACCACTATGTCCTCATCGTCCGAGGACGAATCATCCGATGAACAAGCAAAGTTGTGAAAGAAATACTCATCCCCGCTATCCATGGTACCTTGTGAGCAAAGCGTCGAACACCTTGTGGTCGTGGTGGAGACGCGGCCGGAAAGGGCACGTCAAGTCCCTTCACAGGCAGCAAAGCAAGGTGGACGACCGCGGGCGGAGGGCGGAGCGAGAATAGGGGGGTGAAGAAAAGGGGCCGTGCCACCGACGGGCAAGGTGGATGACGTGGGTGGCGTCGGCGATGGCGAGGGGCGGAGCGAGGAGCGAGGAGCGAGGACATGGGAGGAAGAAAAGGGGTTGTGTCCCCGACGGGCGGGCCAGGGGAGGACAAGGTCACGCGACGCGCCCGTCCGCACGTGTCCATTTGGCCGCAAACGCGGCCCAAAGGGCCGGAAGCGGACCGAAAACGAAAATTTGTCCGTTTGCGGCCGCGCGTTGGGTTGCGGTTTGTGTCCGTTTACCCCCAAAACGGACGCGGGCAGACGATTTGGGGTCGTGCGTTGGAGTTGCCCTTAGGCCGACATTGGTTGACAATGCGGAAAGGAAGAAGACAAACGGTGTGCAAACGAGGATGGCCATTGGACGAAGATCCAATGGTCTAGAAAATCGACTAACGCAATTTTTGTCTTTTTTTTCTAACATGGTGCTCCATATATTGCCGCATTTCTCATCAGAGGACAAAATTAGGTAGCCCAGACTCTAAAACATAAAAAATCAATGCAAAATCAAAGTAATTTTTGTAGAACTTTCACCAAACAAGTAAATTTTTAGAAGAAAGGCACCAGCCAAAGCCCAGCTTTGAGTTAACAAAGCTATCAACCGTTACGGAATTATATCAGACATCACCTTGGAGAAAGAAAACAAATACGGCAGATATAGAGTGCTACCACACAAATTACAAACATTGGCCACACGAAGCACTACAACATGATAGAAAAAAGAGACCCGTTGGATGTCGATGATGTCCCCTGCTGCGGGTAGAGCACCAGAGCTGGGGTGGAAGCACGAAGAAGATGAGACGCCGACAGTGGAGGGAGTGTGCTCTCATCTACACCAGGAGAGGTGAGCTGCAACAAACAACCTGAAATCATTCCCGAAGGGGACCCCTACCCCTCGTCCTAGCTCGAAGGACATCGTGCCGTCGAGAGATGGAGATGCTCACCCTTCAGCCAAATTGGATACCAACCACGAACTACCATGGGAGATAATCAGACCCGCCCTCAACTGATACAATCTCGCATTGAGAAGAGCCTCTCCCACACTCATTGAACCACACACACAGAGATGAAGCCATCAGGATCGCAGATGCTGAGGAAGGAAGCGAAGAACAAAGGAACTGGCGAATTCAATGCTATGAGATCAAGGACACGCCCGCAGAGAAAAACACTGCATCCACCACGTCGTCTATTTACAACTGAAGATGAGAGAGGGAACCCCATCCTCTCCCGGCCCTGGCTAGAGGGCATTGACCCATCGGCAAGCAGACCAACACGATGAAGACAGAGGATGACCAAAGAATCTACCGAATTTGCTATCGCTCGATGAAGCACAACACCTATGCAACCAATCGGACCACATGTCCACCGATTCCCCGATTCCCAAACTAGAGCACCCTCACAACTCTCGAACCACTAGAGCGGCACCTTCTGGAAGGTGACACCGAAGAGCACCGCTGCCTCCCCATCCAAAAGGATGAGGTATTCACCCAGGGAGAGAGGGAAGTGGGGGAGTACCTCAACGGAGCCTCCAAGGTGGGGCACATCACCTGTTGATGTCGTCACCATCGCGGTCAGCCACGCTGACCAAGTATTTCTCTAAGACAACCACCACTCCCTCACCCCAAACATACCAGATCCAGCGACCAGAGGGTGCCATGGACCAACAATGACAGGGTGGAGGGTGTTAATTAGGAGGGGGAGGGGAACGACCTGCAAATCTGGTGTCATCCACCGGAGGGAGGTGTGGTGTACTCAAGCTTGCCGAACTTGACGATTCATCCTGGAACAAAGGTCTCGATCCGGCGTAGGTGCCATGAGATCAAGGACACACACCCGCAGAGAAAAACACCGCATCCAACACGTCGTCTATGTGTAGCTGAAGATGAGAGAGGGAACCCCATTCTCTCCCAGCCCTGGCTAGAGGGCGCTGACCCATCGGCAAGCAGACCAGCAAGATAAAGACGGAGGATGACCAAAGAAGTTGTGAAATTGGCTATCGCTCGACGAAGCACAACACCGATGCGACCAATCAGACCACAGGACCACCGATTCCCCCATTCCCAAACTAGAACCCCCTCACAACTCTCGAACCACCAAAAGGATGAGGTATTCACCCAGGGAGAGAGGGAAGAGGGAAGGTACCTCAATGGATTCTCCAAGGAGGGGCACAACACCTATTGATGTCGTCACCGTCGCGGTCATCCACGCCGGCCAAGTATTTCTCTGGGCCAACCACCACTCCCTCACCCCAAACACACCAGATCTAGCGACCATACGGTGCCATGGACAAACAACGATGGGGTGGAGGGTGTTAATTAGGAGGGGGAGGGGAACGACCTACAAATCTGGTGTCGTCCACCGGAGGGAGGCGTGGTGTAGTCAAGCTTGTCGAACCTGACGATTCGTCCTGGAGCAAAGGTCACGATCTAGCCTAGGTGGCTGGTCCACTCAGCGAAAAGGGTGATGCTGCCGAAGACACAGATCTGACTCGACACGAAGGTCATGCATGTGTCCATCTGTTCGCCGATCTTGATCCCCATCGAATCACTGTGACTACGTAGCGGGACCTGCATGTTCCACCAATGACGGAGTCGATTCTGGCAGATCTTGGATAGGGGCCCCGAGCTAGTAGCCTTGAGATGATGGTAACAAAGACACATGTTTTACCCAGGTTCGGGCTCTCCTAAGAGGTAAAACCCTACACCCTACTTTTGTTGGATTGATTTGAATGTAGCACAAAGTACAAGTGATCTACAACGATATTGCTGTCTGCGGTTGCCTATGAGCCCTATCCCTTGGTTTACATAGGTACCGAAGGAGGGGGGGTCTAGGGTTACAACTTAGTCTGTTACGTATAGGAAGAATGTGGTGTAGACGACTTCTAATTGTCCTTGAAGTATGTGCCAAGTCTTCGGGAGTTTCCTTTTATACGCCATGGGCTCCCTCGACATGGCTCACTGATGAACCGATATGGGGGTCCTCAGCCCAGCCTAGCTAGCCGGGACGACATGGTGAGTGACTCCCAATCCGGGACACCATCAGGAGGGGAACAACCCGCAGATCTGGCGTTGTCCACGCGGAGGGGGGGGGGGGGGGGGGGGGGGGCATGCACGAACTAGCCACCGACTACCGCCTAAATACCTTCTCTGGTGGCGGCAAGGGAGGGAGCTAGCAGGGGGGCGGCGACGTGCACTAGGGTTTCGTTGTGGGGCTCGTGTTGGTTGAAGTAAAAGCAATTCTAGAAAGGATGCTTTCGGTTGTAAGTTGTAACAAGTTGGGATTATACTGCGTAATATAATTTGAATCCGACCTCTACAAAAGGAGAAACTTAGCAGGAAAAGAAGGGTGAATATTCGCATCTGATGAAGAAAAGATAAAGCTGGTACTCACGGTTTGTTTTGTTTGTGATTAGAAGGTGCATATGGTATCATATCACGTTTATATTGCCTTGAAGTTCCTTTGCCATGATATGTTTCTATAGTTATTTGTTAATGTCGTGGAAGAAAACAAACACAAGTGGTATCTCATGTTGGATCGTATGACCGCGTGCATTTGTTTTCTGAGCACATGGATCACGTCACGTACGGCTGGGGCCCTCACCTTCACATTCTCTCGAGCATGAAAAGCACACACAAGAAAGAAAAATGCAGTACTCCTGCACATGGGGTAGATATATCCTGACTAGAATACTAAACATGCAAACAAATTATAAACCACACATGCTCATGTATGTATATACGAATCAAAAATTTCGTTCGTTTTTGGACAAGAGAACGCCCAGTGCAGGCACGCATGCACACGCGTACATAAACTAGCTATAAGTGGTCAACGTACGGCATCGCCCACACCACACACAGTGCACGCACGATGCATGTGTGTAGGCAGTAGTCACGACCGGCAACCTGTGGTTGGATGGTTAGGTGGAGAATGGTATCCCCAGCCCATCAGGGTTCAAGTCCTGGTGCTCGCATTTATCCTGGATTTATTTCAGAATTTCCGGCGATACGCGTTCAGTGGGAGGAGACGTTCCCGTCGACTGCGGGGCGCTTACGGTGACTTCGTAAAATCTCAAGATGATATGCCGGCTCAGTCTCTCGGAGGTGCTCATAGGGGTAGGGTGTGCGTGTGTGCGTTCATAGGGGTGAGTGTATGCCCGTATATATGAGCGCTTGCGTCTGTACTGTGTTAAAAAAAAAAGACCGGCAAGGGAGTTAATTGCAGAAAATCATCGCATTGTGGGTTAACTTTGCAAGAAACAGAGTTTACAGATTACAGTTTTCGACAAAAACCATTAATTCTCAATCTAATCTTTGCAATAAAAACACTAGTGGATGATTTTGACCGTTTTAATGGCGATTATGACGGGTGAGCCCCGTTTTTGCTGATGTGGTGTAACGTTTCGTGTGAGACAGCGTTAGACAGGGTTTGGCCGAACAATTATAAAAGAGTCCTTGAAAGTCAATGGAAAAACAAAAATGGGAGCGGGTGAGCCCGGTGAGGAGCGGTGCAGTCATGGGTGTCGGGCGAGCAGCAGCAGTGACAGCGCATGCAGTGGTCGGTGGCAGAGCATAGTCGAGTTGGGCGTGGTGAGGGCCTGATTGCCTTTTTGTATTGTGATTAAAGGGTGCCTTTACAAAATATTAGGGACTGTTTCATAAATTTATATCAAACCTTGTCTAACGCTGTTCGGGACAAACTGTTACGCCATGCTAGCAAAAAGCAAGGCCCGCCTATCATAATTTTCATCAAAATGGCCAAAGACGTCAACTAGTGTTTTCTATAAAAGATTAGGATGAAAATTAGTGTTTTTTGTCACAAAATTGTAAATCCGTGTTTCTTGCAAACCTAGCTCACAATTAAACCTGATCATTGGTCAGGCCGGGTCGGGTTCGGGCCGGGTTTTGCAAAGCCCGAAAAAAAATTCCAAGCCCGAACCCGACCTGAACCCCGAAATGCATTCTTTTTTCAAGCTCGAGCCCAGCCCGAAGCCCGGCCCGAAGCCCGAAAGCCCGCCCCGAATGCTATTTTTTTATTGTTTGCACGTGTAAGCCCGGCCCGAAGCCCCAAAGCCAGGCCCGAAATCCTTAAAAAGAGAAGCCCGAGCCCGGTCCGAACTATCTCTCGGGCTGAAAATGAAGCCCGAGCCCGGCCCGAATGCCAAGCCCGAAGCCCGAAGCCCGAAGCCCGGTTTTTCCGGGCCGGGCTCGGGCCGGGTCGTCGGGCCCGGTTGTCCATGCCCAGGTTTACTCACAATGCACTAGTAGAAAATCGGCCTTTCGTTCTAGCCCGATCGGAGCATTAGTCCCGGTCGCGTTACGAACCGGGACTAATGTGAGCATTAGTCTCGGTTCGAGTGGCTAGGATGCCGGACGGGGCTCGGCTGGCATCGGTCCCGGTTCGAATGGGACCTTTAGTCCCGGTTGCTGACACCAACCGGGACTAAAGGGGTTGCGGCAGGGCTGGGACCCTTTAGTCCCGGTTTGTGTCTACAACCGGGACTAAAGGTCTATCTTCAGTCCCGGGTTTAGACACCAATTGGGACTACAAGTTTGCCTATATATACCCTCGACCCTGCCTGCCCTCTCCTCTGTTTTTTCCTCATAGAAGGTGGGAGGTGTGTGCTACTTTGTGTTCTCTTCCTATGCACAAGAGGTGTTCGATGAAATGCCTGAGAGCATGATGCCATTGATATGAGGTGCCCGAGCCACACTTAAGCTTTCTCCTCTTTCTTCTCCTCTGTTCTTCCTTCAAGCTCTCGTCCCCGTCCTCACCGCCGTCGATCTCCCGCGCCGATCTCGTCGCCGGCACCACCGTGGTGAGCCTCTTGTTCTTATCTCTTTTTTTTAATTTTTTTACTTGTATGATTTAGATATAGTTACTTGTATAATTTTCTTACTTGTATTATTGTTTGTTATTATATAGTGTCATGGTTTTGATATCCGCCCCCGTCGACTCTCGTCCGGTCTATGATTCGGATGTGGTATATTATCTTTTATAACTATTTGTTTCATTTAGTTTTATGACAATTATGCCGACCAACTTGACATAGATATTTTTACGTAGGAGGTATGTGAACCGGAAATTCCAACCGACCCTCTTGTCTAGAGGTTAAATTTAGTTGAAAAAGAAAACACTTATTTGAAAGAAAAATTGAAAAGAGTTGAAGAAGAGAAGATGAAATTGGAGTTGCATGTTGCCGATGTCGTCGATGTACACAAGATCCAGATGGATGCAATGCGCTTGAAGATTAGAAAGATTAGAAAATATGCCATTGATAATGAGGCTTGGTATCATTATGCTGTTGGATCAATTGTTACCTTAGTTGCGATTTTGATCGCATTTGTTGTTACATTTAAATGTTTTACATAGTTGTATGTTAGTTTCAATGTATGTTTTAATTAGATGCTCTAGAGAGTTGTATGTTGTTCTATGAGAACTATATGTATGAACTTTATGTATTTAATTTTGCAGTAATAACATTTGATCACTAATGTACTTTGATTTTAATGTGATGAACTTGTATTAATTTGGTTATTTCTCTATTCATGATCTTCTGTAATGGTTTTTGATATACTTCATTATATAATGCAGATGAACCGGCAATGGATGTATGGTGACCGACGCACTGCCGAGTACATTACGGGCCTGCATAATTTTATCGGTGTGGCTAAGGCAAACAATCTGAATGGTTTTATGTGTTGTCCATGTGTTCACCGTGAGAATAAGAAGGACTACTCTTCCTCGAAAATCCTTCACACCCACTTGCTCAAGTCCGGTTTCATGCCCAGCTATAATTGTTGGACCAAGCACGGTGAAAGAGGGGTTATGATGGAAGACAATGAAGAAGAAGAATATGATGACAACTATCCTATGTTCCTTGAATACAGTGATACTGCAACGGGGGAAGTTGAAGATCAAGAGGCACCAGATGTGCCCGTTGATGATCTTCGTCGGGTCATTGTTGATGCACACAGAGAATGCGAAAGTGAAAAGGAGAAGTTGAAGTTGCAGCGCATGTTAGAGCATCACAAAAAATTGTTGTACCCAAATTGCGAAGATGGCAACACAAAGCTCGGTACCACACTGGAATTGCTACAATGGAAGGCAGAGAATGGTGTATCTGACAAGGGATTTGAAAAGTTATTGAAACTGATGAAGAAGAAGCTTCCAAAGGATAACGAATTGTCTAACAGTACGTACGAAGCAAAGAAGGTTCTCTATCCTCTAGGATTAGAGGTGTAGAAGATACATGCATGCCCTAATGACTGTATCCTCTACCGCGGTGAGGAGTACGAGAATTTGAATGCATGCACGATGTGCGGTGCATTGCGGTATAGGATCAGACGAGATGACCTTGGTGATGTTGAGGGTGAGCTCCGCAGGAAGAGGGTTCCTGCCAAGGTGATGTGGTATGCTCCTATAATACCACTGTTGAAACGTCTGAGAAACAAAGAGCATGCCAAGTTGTTGCGATGGCACAAAGAAGACCGTAAGAAAGACGGGATGTTGAGAGTACCCGCTGATGGGTCGCACTGGAGAAAAATGGAGAGAAAGTGGCCGGACTTTGCAGATGACGCAAGGAACTTATGGTTTGGTATAAGTAGAGATGGCATGAATCCTTTTGGGGAGTAGAGAAGCAGTCATAGCACCTGGCCTATGACTTTATGTATCTATAACCTTCCTCCTTGGTTGTGCATGAAGCGGAAGTTCATTATGATGCCAGTGCTCATCCAAGGCCCTAAGCAACCCGGCAACGACATTGACGTGTACCTAAGGCCATTAGTTGAAGAACTTTTGCAGTTGTGGGATAAAAAAAGGTGTACGTGTGTGGGATGAGCACAAACAGGAGGAATTTGACCTACGACCATTGTTGTTTGTAACCATCAATGATTGGCCTGCTATTAGTAACCTTTCAGGACAAACAAAAAAGGGATACAATGCATGCACACACTGTTTAAATGAGACTGAAAGTATATATTTGGATAAATGTAAGAAGAATGTGTACCTGGGACATTGTCGATTTCTTCCGACCAGGCATCCCTTAAGAAAGAAAGGCAAGCATTTCAAAGGTGAGGCAGATCACCGGAAGAAGCATGTTTACCGTACTGGTGATGATATATTTGATATGGTTAAGGATTTAAAAGTAATCTTTGGAAAGGGTCCTGGCGGTCAATCTGATCCGAATGACGCTACCGGGCACGCAGCCATGTGGAAGAAGAAATCTATATTTTGGGAGCTACCCTATTGGAAAGTCCTAAAGGTCCGCTCTGCAATTGACGTGATGCACATAACGAAGAATCTTTGCGTGAACCTGCTAGGCTTCTTGGGCGTGTATGGGAAGACAAAAGATACACCGGAGGCATGGGAGGACCAGCAACGTATGAACGAAAAAGATGGCATGCATCCAAAGCAGTATCATGGTCCTGCCAGCTACGCTCTTACCAAAGCAGAGAAGGAAATCTTTTTTGAATGCCTGCTCAGTATCAAGGTCCCGTCTGGCTTCTCGTCGAATATAAAGGGAATAATAAATGCGGCAAAGAAAAATTCCAAAACCTAAAGTCTCATGACTGCCACGTGATTATGACGCAATTGCTTCCAGTTGCATTGAGGGGGCTTCTCCCAGAAAATGTTCGATTAGCCATTGTGAAGCTATGTGCATTCCTTAATGCAATTTCTTAGAAGGTAATCGATCCAAAAATCCTACCAAGGTTACAAAATGATTTGGTCCAATGTCTTATCAGTTTCAAGTTGGTGTTCCCACCATCCTTCTTCAATATTATGACGCACATCCTAGTTCACCTAGTCGAAGAGATTGCCATTCTGGGTCCTGTATTTCTACACAATATGTTCCCCTTTGAGAGGTTCATGGGAGTCTTAAAGAAATATGTTCATAATCGTGCTAGGCCAGAAGGAAGCACCTCCAAGGGCTATGGAACAGAGGAGGTTATTGAGTTTTGTGTTGACTTTATTCCTGACCTTAAGCCGATTGGTGTTCCTCAATCGCGGCCTGAGGGGAGACTGAGTGGAAAAGGCACGCTAGGACCGAAAGCAATAATATGTAGGGACGGGCATTCTTTCACTCAAGCACACTACACAGTTCTACAAAGTTCTACATTGGTGGCCCCGTATATCGAGGAACACATGGATATTGTACGCTCCAAGAACCCGGAGCAGTCTGACCCCTGGATTAAACAAACACACATGGCGACTTTCGGCGGTTGGTTGCAAACACAGCTCACGAATAACACTGATACGTCCATTTTGCATCATGATTTCCTATTGTTATTTATTATGTTTTGTTGAATAATAATGCTTTAGGGAGTGATTCTAATGCCTTGTCTCTCATAATATGCAAGGTTTACACAAAGAGGGAGAATACCGGCAGCTGGAATTCTGGACCTGAAAAAGCATACCAGAGATACCTATTCTGCACTTCTCCAAAGAAGCTGAAATTTTACGGAGAATATTTTTGAGATATATGAAAAATACTGGAGCAAATAACTACTGGAGGGGGCCACCCTTGTGGGCACAAGACATCAGGGCGCGCCAGGCACCCCAGGCGCGCCCTGGTGAGTTGTGCCCTCCTCGGCCCACCTCCGGTGCCCATCTTCTGGTATATAGGGTCTTTTGACCTAGAAAAAATAAGGAGATGACTTTCGGGATGGAACGCAGCCGTCTCGAGGCGGAACTTGGGCAGGAGCACTTTTGCCCTCCGGCGGAGCGATTCCGCCGGGGGAACTTCCCTCCCGGAGGGGGAAATCGAAGCCATCGTCATCACTAACACCCCTCTCATCTTTGGGAGGCCAATCTTCATCAACATCTTCAACAGCACGATCTCCTCTCAAACCCTAGTTCATCTCTTGTGTTCAATCTTTGTACCGGAACCTCAGATTGGTACCTGTGGGTGATTAGTAGTGTTGATTACATCTTGTAGTTGATTACTATATGGTTTATTTGGTGGAAGATTATATGTTCAGATCCATTATGATATTCAACACCCCTCTGATCTTGAGCATGAATATTATTTGTGAGTAGTTACCTTTGTTCTTGAGGTCACGGGAGAAGTCATGTTGCAAGTAATCATGTGAATTTGATATGTGTTCGATATTTTGATGATATGTATGTTGTGATTCCCTTAGTGGTCTACATGACACTTCACCATCCTTGGGCCTAAGGGAATGCATTGTGGAGTAGTTATTAGATGATGGGTTGCTAGAGTTACAGAAGCTTAAACCCTAGTTTATGCGCTACTTCGTAAGGGGCTGATTTGGATCCAAACGTTTAATGCTATGGTTAGATTTTATCTTAATACTTTTCTCGTAGTTGCGGATGCTTGCGAGGGGGTTAATCATAAGTGGGAGGTTGTTCAAGTAAGAACAACACCCAAGCACCGGTCCACCCACATATCAAATTATCAAAGTAGCGAACACAAATCAAACCAACATGATAAAAGTGACTATATGAAATTCCCGTGTACCCTCAAGAACACTTTGCCGATTACTAGAGACTGTTCTGTCCTGTCCTTTGCCACAAAAGGATTGGGCTACCTTGCTGCACTTTATTTACCATTACCGTTACTTGCTCATTATCAATTATCTTGCTATCAAACTATCTGTTACCTACAATTTCAGTGCTTGCAGAAATTACCTTGCTGAAAACCGCCTATCATTTCCTTCTGCTCCTTGTTGGGTTCGACACTCTTACTTATCGAAAGGACTACGATTGATCCCCTATACTTCTGGGTCATCAAGACTCTTTTCTGGCGCCGCTGCCGGGGAGTGAATCGCTCTTGGTAAGTGGAAATCGGTAAGGAAAAACTTATACTACGTGCTGAAATTTATTGTTACTTGCTACTATGGAAAACAATCCTTTGAGGGGTTTGTTCGGGGTATCTTCACCTCGAACGGAACCACAATTAGTTGCCCCTCAACCTACTGCACCTACTGAAAATATTGGTTATGAAATTCCTTCGGGTATGGTAGAACAACTGCTTGCTAAACCTTATGCAGGAGATGGAACCGAACATCCTGATATGCACCTCTTATATGTGAACGAAATTTGTGGATTATTTAAGCTTGTAGGTCTACCCGGAGATGAAGCTAAGAAGAAGGTTTTCCCTTTATCTTTGAAGGGAAAAGCATTGACATCGTATAGGCTATGTGATGCTATTGGATCATGGAACCGGAATCGATTGCAATTGGAATTCCATCAAAAGTTTTATCCCATGCATCTAGTTCATCGTGATCAGAATTACATATATAATTTTTGGCCTCGTGAAGGAGAAAGCATCGCTCTAGCTTGGGGGAGGCTTAAGTCAATGTTATATTCATGCCCCAATCATGATATTCCGAGAGAAGTTATTACGGCATTTTTATGCTCGGCTTTCTCATAATGATCAATCCATGCTCGATACTTCTTGTACTGGTTCTTTTATGAAGAAGACTATTGAATTCAAGTGGGATATCTTAGAAAGAATTAAACGCAACTCTGAAGATTGGGAACTCAACGAAGGTAACGAGTCAGGTATAAAGGTTGAGTTTGATTGTGTTAAATCTTTTATGAATACCGATGTTTTTCACAAGTTTAGCACTAAATATGGCCTTGACTCTGAGATAATAGCCTCTTTCTGTGAATCATTTGCTACTCATGTTGACCTCCCTAAGGAGAAGTGGTTTAAATATCATCCCCCTATTAAATAAGAAATTACAGAACCGGTCACAGCTAAAGATGAAACCATCATTTAAATGTTGATCCAGTTGTGCCTACCGCTTATATTGAAAAACTACCTTTCCCGGTTAGGATAAAGGAACATGCTAATGTATCAACTGTAGTTCGCAAGAGTAATATTAGAGCACCTAAGCCCCCTGAGCAAATTAAAGTAGAACCTAGTGTTGCTATGGTTAAAGATCTCTTGGTAGAAAATATTGATGGGCATGTTATCTACTTCTGTGATGAAGCTGCTAGAATTGCCAAACCTGATGAAAAAGATAAACATAGACCCGTAGTGGGCATGCCTGTTGTCTCAGTCAAAATAGGAGATCATTGCTATCATGGTTTATGTGATTTGGGTGCTAGTGTGAGTGCTATCCCTTTTACCTTATACCAAGAAATTATGAATGAAATAGCACCAGCTGAAATAGAAGACATTGATGTTACTATTAAACTTGCTAATAGAGACACCATCACACCACTTGGGATTGTTAGAGATGTTGAAGTCTTGTGTGGGAAAGTAAAATATCCTACTGATTTTCTAGTTCTTGGTTCCCCACAAGATGACTTTTGTCCCATTATCTTTGGTAGACCTTTCTTGAACACCGTCAATGCTAAGATAGATTGCGAAAAACAAATTGTCGGTGTCAGTTTTGGTGATGTATCTCATGAGTTTAATTTTTCCAAGTTTAGTAGACGACCTCGTGATACAGCATTATCTAGTAAGGATGAAATAATTGGTCTTGCTTCTATTGCCGTGCCTCCAACTGATCCATTAGAACAATATTTGCTTGACCATGAAAATGATATGCACTTGCGTGAAAGAAATGAAATAGATAAAATTTTCTTCTAACAACAACCTCTCCTAAAACACAATTTGCCTAATGAAACTCTTGGAGGTCCTCCTCCACCTAAAGGTGATCC
This sequence comes from Elymus sibiricus, assembly GCA_039707655.1. Lineage (NCBI taxonomy): Eukaryota > Viridiplantae > Streptophyta > Magnoliopsida > Poales > Poaceae > Elymus > Elymus sibiricus. The sequence goes on from CM077671.1 coordinate 386,917,727, forward strand.
TGTGTTTGAATTAAAGCAATTGCCTGATACTTTGAAGTATGCTTATCTTGATGAGAAAAAGATATATCCTTTTATTATTAGTGCTAACCTTTCAGAACATGAAGAAGAAAGATTATTAAAAATTCTGAAGAAGCACCGGGCTGCTATTGGATATACTCTTGATGATCTTAAGGGCATTAGTCCCACTCTATGTCAGCACAAGATTAATATGGAACCATATGCTAAACCCGTTGTTGATCACCAACGACGATTGAATCCTAAGATGAAAGAAGTAGTGAGAACTGAAATATTAAAGCTTCTGGAAGCAGGTATAATCTATCCCATAGCTGATAGTAGATGGGTAAGTCCCGTTCATTGTGTCCCTAAGAAAGGAGGTATTACCGTTGTTCCTAATAATAAAAATGAACTCATTCCGCAAAGAATTGTCACTGGCTATAGAATGGTAATTGATTTCAGAAAATTAAATAAAGCTACTAGAAAAGATCATTACCCTCTGCCTTTCATTGATCAAATGCTAGAAAGATTATCTAAGCATACACACTTTTGTTTTCTGGATGGATATTCTAGTTTCTCTCAAATACCTGTATCACAATCTGATCAAGAGAAAACCAGCTTTACTTGTCCTTTTGGAACCTATGCTTATAGATGTATGCCTTTTGGTTTATGTAATGCACCTGCTACCTTTCAAAGAAGTATGACTGATATATTCTCTGACTTTTGTGAAAAGATTGTGGAGGTTTTCATGGATGATTTTTCCGTTTACGGGACTTCTTTTAATGATTGCTTAAGCAACCTTGATCGAGCTTTGCAGAGATGTGAACAAACTAATCTCGTCTTGAATTGGAAGAAGTGCCACTTTATGGTTAATGAAGGTATTGTCTTGGGGCATAAAATATCTGAACGAGGTATTGAGGTGGATAAAGCTAAAGTTGATGCAATTGATAAAATGCCATGTCCTAAAGATATTAAAGGTATTCGAAGTTTCCGTGGTCATGCTGGTTTCTATAGGAGGTTCATTAAAGACTTCTCTAAATTTCTAGGCCTCTTACTAATCTTTTGCAAAAGGACGTCCCTTTTATTTTTGATGATGATTGTGTGGAAGCCTTTGAAACACTCAAGAAAGCCGTAACCTCTGCACCTATCGTTCAACCACCTGATTGGAACTTGCCTTTTGAAATTATGTGTGATGCTAGTGATTATTCTTTTGGCGCTGTTCTAGGACAAAGAGTTGATAAGAAATTGAATGTTATCCATTATGCTATTAAAATTCTAGACAATGCCCAACAAAATTACGCTACTACTGAAAAAGAATTTTTAGCAGTTGTGTTTGCTTGTGATAAATTTAGATCCTATATTGTTGATTCCAAGGTTATCGTTCACACTGATCATGCTGCAATAAAATATCTTATGGAAAAGAAAGATGCTAAACCTAGACTTATTAGGTGGGTTCTCTTGCTTCAAGAATTTGACTTACATATTGTTGATAGGAAGGGAGTTGAGAACCCTGTAGCTGATAACTTGTCTAGGTTAGAACATATTCTTGATGACCCACTACCTATTGATGATAGTTTTCCTGATGAGCAGTTAGCTGCAATAAATGTTTCTCAAAATACTCCTTGGTATGCTGATTATGCTAACTACATTGTCGCTAAATATATACCACCTAGTTTCACATACCAACAAAAGAAAAAATTCTTCTATGATTTAAGACATTACTTTTGGGATGACCCATATCTTTATAAAGAAGGAGTAGATGGTATTATTAGACGTTGTGTACCTGAGCATGAACGGGAACAAATCCTACGGAAATGTCATTCCGAAGCTTATGGAGGACATCATGCGGGAGATAGAACTGCTCACAAGGTATTGCAATCTGGTTTTTATTGGCCTACTCTCTTCAAGGATGCCCGTAAGCATGTTTTGTCTTGTGATGAATGTCAAAGAATTGGTAATATCGGTAAGCGTCAGGAAATGCCTATGAATTATTCACTTGTTGTCGAACCATATGATGTTTGGGGTTTCGAGAACAGGGCTTTGGTTGAGGCCAGGATAAGGGCATTAATCCCGGTTCACTTACGAACCGGGACCAAAGGGTGCACCAGTCCCGGTTCATGAGGCCAGGGCGCCGGCCGGGCCTCGGGGGCCATTGGTCCCGGTTCGTCTGACTCTTTTGGTCTCGGTTCCAGACACGAACCGGGACCAATGGGCCTCGCTCCTGGCCCAACACCTTTAGTCCCGGTTGGTGGCTGGAACCGGGACCAAAGGTCGGTCTTCTGTCCCGGTTCTAGCCACCAACCGGGACTAAAGATAAGCCTATATATACCCCCGCCCCTGCCCGCTCACTCTGTTTTTTGGCCGGCCGGCGTGTGCAGGTGTGTGTTGCTCTATCTCTCACCTCCTATGCACATTAGGTGTTCGATGAAATGCCTGAGCCACACTTAAGCTTTCTCCTCTCCAAGCTCGACCTCCAAGCTCCATTTGCCTCAAGATTTGTCTAGGTTTGGCGGTCCGTCCTGTCCCGTCCCCGTCCTCACCGCCGTCGATCGCCCGCGCCGATCTCGTCGCCGACACCACCGTGGTGAGCCTCTTGTTCTTATCTTCTTTCTAAAAGAAAAAAAATTCTTACTTGTATGATTTAGATAGATACTTGTACAATTTTCTTACTTTTATTATTGTTTGTTATTATATAGTGCTATGGTTTTGGTATCCGCCCCCGTCGGCCCTCGTCCTGTCTATGATTCGGATGTGGTATATTATCTTTTATAACTATTTGTTTCATTTAGTGTTTATGACAATTATGCCGACCAACGTGACATAGATGTTTTTATCTAGGAGGTATGTGAACCGGAAATTCGAACCGACCCTCTTGTCGAGAGGTTAAATTTAGTTGAAAAAGAAAACAATTACTTGAAGAAAAAATTGAAAAGAATTGAGGAGGAGAAGATGGAATTGGAGTTGCATGTTGCCGATGTCGTCTAAGATCACAAGATCAAGATGGATGCAATGCGCTTGAAGATTAGAAAGATTAGAAAATATGCCATTCATACTGAGGCTTGGTATCATTATGCCGTTGGATCAATTGGTACCTTAGTTGTGGTTATGATCGCATTTGTTGTTGCATTTAAATGTTTTACATAGTTTCAATGTATGTTTTAATTAGATGCTCTAGAGAGCTATATGTTGTTCAATGAGAACTATGTATGAACTTTATGTATTTATTTTGGTCACTACTGCACTTTGGTTTTAATGTGATGATGAACTTCTATTAATTTGGTCACTTCTCTATTCATGATGTTCTGTAATGGTTTTTGATACACTTAATTATATAATGCACGCAGATGAACTGCAATGGATGTACGGTGACCGACGCACCTCCGAGTACATTAAGGGCCTGCATAATTTTCTCGAAGTGGCTTAGGCAAACAAGCAGAATGGTTTTATGTATTGTCCATGTACTATCTGTGGGAATACGAAGGATTACTCTAACTCGAAAACCCTTCACGTCCACCTGCTTGAGAAGGGTTTCATGCCACACTATAATGTTTGGACCAAGCACGGAGAAAGAGGGGTTATGATGGAAGACAGCGAAGAAGAAGAGGATGATGACAACTATCCGCCCCCTGAATACGGTGATGCTGCAATGGGGGAAGCTGAAGATCAAGAGGAACCACACGATGTGCCCGATGATGATCTTCGCCGGGTCATTGTTGATGCAAAGAGACAATGCCAAAGTGAAAGGGAGAAGTTGAAGTTCGATCGCATGTTAGAGGATCAGAAAAAAGGGTTGTACCCAAATTGCGAAGATGACAACACAAAGCTCGGTACCACACTGGAATTGTTGCAATGGAAGGCAGACAATGGTGTATCTGACAAGGGATTTGGTTCGCTACTGAAAATAATGAAGAAGAAGCTTCCAAAGGATAACGAATTGCCCGACAGTACGTACGAAGCAAAAAGGTTCTATGCCCTCTAGGATTGGAGGTGCAGAAGATACATGCATGCCCTAATGACTGCATCCTCTACCGCGGTGCGTACGAGGATTTGAAAGCATGCCCGGTATGCTGTGCATTGCGGTATAAGATCAGACGAGATGACCCTGGTGATGTTGAGGGCCAGCGCACTGGGAAGAGGGTTCCTGCCAAGGTGATATGGTATGCTCCTATAATACCACGGTTGAAACGTTTGTTCAGAAACAAAGAGCATGCCAAGTTGATGCGATGGCACAAGGAAGACCGTAAGAAAGACGGGAAGTTAAGAACACCCGGTGATGGGTCACAGTGGAGAAAGATCGAGAGAAAGTAGGGGGACTTTACAGGTGACCCAAGGAATGTATGGTTTGGTTTAAGTGCAGATGGCGTTAATCCTTTTGGGGAGCAGAGCAGCAAGCATAGCACATGGCCTGTGACTCTATGTATGTATAACCTTCCTCCTTGGTTGTGCATGAAGCGGAAGTTCATTATGATGCCAGTGCTCATCCAAGGCCCTAAGCAACCCGGCAATGACATTGATGTGTACCTAAGGCCATTAGTTGATGAACTTTTACAACTGTGGAATGGAAAAGGTGTACGTGTGTGGGATGAGCATGCACAAGAGGAATTTGACCTACGAGCGTTGCTGTTTGTAACCATCAATGATTGGCCTGCTCTCAGTAACCTTTCAGGATAGACAAACAAGGGATACCACGCATGCACGCACTATTTAGATGACACCGAAAGTATATATTTGGACAAATGCAGGAAGAATGTGTACCTGGGGCATCGTCGATTTCTTCCGACCAACCAACAATGTCGAAAGAAAGGAAAGCATTTCAAAGGTGAGGCAGATCACCGGAAGAAGCCCGCCCTCCGTACTGGTGATCACATACTTGATATGGTCAATGATTTACAAGTAATCTTTGGAAAGGGTCCTGGCGGACTATCTGTTCCGAATGACTCTGAGGGACGCGCACCCATGTGGAAGAAGAAATCTATATTTTGGGACCTACCCTATTGGAAAGACCTAGAGGTCCGCTCTGCAATCGACATGATGCACGTGACGAAGAATCTTTGCGTGAACCTGCTAGGCTTCTTGGGAGTGTATGGGAAGACAAAAGATACACCGGAGGCACGGGAGGACCAGCAACGTGTGCACGAAAAAGACGGCATGCATCCAAAGCAGTATGAAGGTCCTGCCAACTACGCTCTTACCAAAGAAGAGAAGGAAATCTTCTTTGAATCCATGCTCAGTATGAAGGTCCCGTCTGGCTTCTCGTCGAATATAAAGGGAATAATAAATATGGCAGAGAAAAAGTTCCAGAACCTAAAGTCTCATGACTGCCACGTGATTATGATGCAACTTCTTCCGGTTGCATTGAGGGTGCTTCTACCGGAAAACGTTCAATTAGCCATTGTGAAGCTATGTGCATTCCTCAATGCAATCTCTCAGAAGGTAATCGATCCAGAAATCCTACCAAGGTTAAAGAGTGATTTGGTGCAATGTCTTGTCAGTTTCGAGCTGGTGTTCCCACCATCCTTGTTCAATATCATGACGCACGTCCTAGTTCATCTAGTCGACGAGATTGGCATTCTGGGTCCTGTATTTCTACACAACATGTTCCCCTTTGAGAGGTTCATGGGAGTCTTAAAGAAATATGTTCGTAACCGTGCTAGGCCAGAAGGAAGCATCTCCATGGGCTATCAAACAGAGGAAAGCATTGGGTTTTGTGTTGACTTTATTCCTGATCTTAAGCCGATTGGTCTCCCTCAATCACGGTATGAGGGAAGACTGACTGGAAAAGGCACGCTAGGAGCGAATTCAATAATATGTAGGGACAGTCATTCTTGGTCCCAAGCACACTACACAGTTCTACAGAATTCTACCTTGGTGACCCCGTATGTCAATGAACACAAGAATATTCTGCGCTCCAAACACCCGGAGCAGTGTGACGACTGGATTACATGTGAACACATCAGGAGTTTTAGCAGTTGGTCGCAAACACATCTCATGGGTAACACCACTGTTGCAGATGAGCTGTACTCATTGGTCAAGGGACCATCTTCGACTGTATTGACTTACAAAGGGTACGAGATAAATGGGAATACATTTTACACGATCACCCAAGATCAAAAGAGCACCAACCAAAACAGTTGTGTCCGCTTTGATGCAGCAACCAACAGGGGAAAGGACACATATTATGGTTACATAGTGGACATATGGGAACTTGACTATGGACATGATTTTAAGGTCCCTTTGTTTCGGTACAAATAGGTCAATCTGTCAGGAGGCGGGGTACAGGTAGTGTAAAACATAGGGTTGTGGGAAACTGCACGACACCCAATACGGGGTGTGGCTATCTCATATATATAAGGGGTATACAGAGTACAGGGGTATATACGGAAGCTTATACAAATACATAGTCTAACACCCTCCCTCAATCTTAACTATGTCCTGAACTACACAGCAAGTTAAGATTGCGCCTGCAACCCTCAAACTGAGGTTGTGAAAGAGGCTTTGTGAAGATGTCAGCAAGTTGATCCTTGGAAGAGATGAACTTGATATGAAGAAGCTTCCGTGCAACACGTTCCCTTACAAAGTGATAGTCAACTTCGATGTGCTTGGTACGAGCATGAAAAACTGGATTAGATGAAAGATACGTCGCACCAATGTTATCACACCAAAGAACAGGTGGCTGCTGTTGAGAGATACCTAACTCTCTTAACAGAGACTATACCCAAATGAGCTCAGCTGTGGCATTGGCAACCGCCTTGTACACTGCTTCAGTGCTACTCCGAGATACTGTGTCCTGCTTGCGCGCACTCCAAGCGATCAAGTTATCCCCATAAAAGACAGCATAGCCCCCCGTTGATCGCCGGTCATCCGGGCTCCCAGCCCAATCAGCATCAGAGAAGGCTGAGAGGGTACACGAAGCAGTAGACCGAAGACGCAAGCCATAGGAGACAGTATGAGAGAGATAACGCAAGATACGCTTCACAGCTGACCAGTGTGAAGTCCGCGGAGCATGAAGATACTGGCACACACGGTTTACTGCATAGGAAATATCAGGCCGTGTAATAGTCAAGTACTGCAAGGCTCCAACGACACTGCGATACTCAGTAGCATCATCTGAAGAGAGCAAGTCACCATCCAAAGCTGATAACCTATCTGTCGCAGACATAGGGGTGGTAGCATGCTTGCAGCGCAGCATACCTGCACGGCGGAGCAGATCCAAAGAGTACTTATGCTGAGTAAGAGTCAGACCAGCAGAAGACCGTGAAACCTCCAGGCCAAGAAAGTAATGGAGAGCCCCCCAGATCCTTGACAGCAAAGTGACCACTCAGAGCAGACAGTAGACGATCCGCAGCAGACACGGAGGAGCTGATGAGAATAATGTCATCAACATACACCAGCAGATACATCGTAACTTCAGGACGATGAAGTAGGAACAGAGACGTGTCAGCGGTGGACGGGGTAAACCCAAGCTGTCGAAGGACCGAACCCAATCGGGCATGCCATGCACGGGGAGCCTGCTTGAGTCCATAAAGCGCCTTAACAAGACGACACAAATGATGTGGACGAGCTGGATCAACAAAACCCGGAGGTTGCCGCATGTAAACTTCTTCCTCCAAGACCCCATGGAGAAAAGCATTCTGAACATCAAGCTGGCGCAGAGACCACCCTTTGGCAACAGCCAAGGACAGGAGTAACTGAATAGTGGTAGGTTTAACAACTGGGCTGAAAGTATCCTCATAATCAAGACCATACCGTTATTTAAAACCTTTTGCCACCAACCGCGCCTTGTAACGCTCAATGGAACCGTCAGCATGCTTCTTTACCTTGAAAACCCACTTGGAATCAATGATGTTGACGCCAGACACAGGAGGAACCAGTCGCCAAGTATCGTTCCTCTGTAGCGCCTGAAACTCCTGCTCCATGGCATTGCGCCAATGAGGAATCCGAAGAGCCGCCTGAAAATGACGAGGCTCGGCAGTGGGGTCAGCATCTGTCTGTGCCATGCACGCCGCAATCCAGGCAACCGTGCCATCAGTACATTCCTTTGGCCGAACAATACCATTCTGACTACGCGTACGAGGACGCAGAGGAGCGGTAGAGGGCGGTGAAGGCTGCTGCCCAGGCGACATGCCTGGCGAGGAGGGCGAGGATGCCGGCGAGGAAGCCCCCGGCAAGGCAGCCCCCGGCAAGACCGGCTCCGGCGCAGCCGGCTCGGCCAGCGCAGCCGGCACAGCAGCCCCCGGCAAGGCAGCCCCCGACAAGGCCGGCTCCGGCAAGGCAGCCCCCGACAAGGCCGGCTCCGGCAAGGCAGCCCCCGGCAAGGCCGGCTCCGGCAAGGCCGGCTCGGCCAGCGCAGCCGGCACAGCCCCCGGGAAGACCGCCCCCGGGAAGGAAGCCCCCGGCAAGGCCGCCCCCGGCAAGGCCGGCTCCGGCAAGGCAGCCCCCAGCAAGGCAGCCCCCGGCAAGGCCGGCTCCGGCAAGACTGCCCCCGGCAAGGCAGCCCCCGGCAAGGCCGGCTCGGCCAGCGCAGGTGGCTCCACATCCAGAAGCTCAAGGCATGCTCCACGTCCAGTACCTGCACCATGGTTAGGTAGCAACAAGGGAGTATAAGCAGCATCAACAAATTGACCAGGCAATGGTACGGCGGGTTGCTCAGGGGTAGGGGGAGTGGGGGAGGTGACCGGAGATGCGGCAAAAGGAAAAACGTTCTCGTCAAACACCACGTCACGAGAGATGTAGACGCGGTTAGAGGGAACATGAAGACATTTGTACCCTTTATGAAGAGAACTATAGCCAAGAAACACGCACTGTTTAGATCGAAACTCCAACTTGCGTTGGTTATATGGACGAAGATGTGGCCAACACGCACACCCAAACACTTTAAAGAATGTATAATCAGGGATTTCATTCAACAAAAGTTCAAGTGGTGTTTTCATCTGACGGAGTCGTGTAGGTAATCGATTAATGAGAAAGCATGCGGTGGAAAACGCATCACTCCAAAACCGAAAAGGAACCGAGGCATGAGCAAGCAAAGCAAGACCAGTCTCAACTATATGACGATGCTTACACTCAGCTACACCGTTCTGTTGATGTGTATGAGGACAAGACACACGATGAGTGATTCCAAGCTTATTAAAGAACGCATTGAGGTTGTGGTACTCACCACCCCAATCAGATTGCACATGAATGACTTTGTGACTAAGCAGACGCTCAACATGCGCTTGGAATTGCAAGAAAACATTAAACACATCGGACTTGCGCTTAAGAAGATAAAGCCAAGTGAACCGGCTATAAGCATCAATGAAACTGACATAGTAGTTATGACCACTAACGGAGGTTTGGGCATGGCCCCATACATCCGAAAATACAAGTTCAAGCGGTTTAGTGACGACACGACTCGACTCAGAAAAAGGAAGCTGATGACTCTTGCCTTGCTGACAGGCATCACAAACTGCATCAACATTTTTATTAGACACAACTGGGAGCTCATGACGATGAAGAACATGGCGAACGATGGGAGTGGCAGGATGACCGAGGCGCGCATGCCAATGTGATGAAGACACACGAACGCCGCTGAAAGCACTAGGAGCAGGTGGCACATCAAGTGCATAGAGACCATTATTGCGCAGTCGACCTCTAAGGAGTACGGCCCTCGTGTCCCGATCCTTTACAAAGAAATGAAAAGGATGAAACTCAGCAAGAACATTATTATCACGAGTAAGTTTAGGAACAGACAACAAACTACGTGAAACAGAGGGAACTCGAAGGACATTAAGAAGACGTAATTGTTTGGATCGACGAGTAAGAAGAGATGCCTGGCCAATATGTGAGATGTGCATACCTTCCCCGTTTGCAGTATGAACCTGATCATGTCCGCGGTACGGCTCCTGTGTGGAGAGCTTTCCCATATCGCTCGTCAAGTGGTTGGTGGCTCCCGTATCCATGTACCAGGATGCATCAACCGGAAGGGAAGGAGTGTGACCATGCTCATGACTCGCCAAAGCAGCCTGCTTCTCATTCCCTTTGCCATTGTTCCCGATACCTAGAAAATCCTTCTTGAAGCGACGGTGGCAACGAGAGGCAAGATGACCATCCAGACCACAAAGCTGGCAGGGGACCTGAACTCCACAGGAAGGGCAGCAGGCACGGACGCGACCACCAGCAGATGTAGTGGTGTTTTGTGGGTTGGGCGCGGCCCCCTGCTTGCCACCAGGTGGTGGTGGCGTGTAGGGCTTGCCCTTTCCACACGTAGCAGCGTTGGCGGAGGAGAAGCTTGGCGTAGATCGGCGAGCCTGGACGCGCTGTTCCGTGGCAAGGAGTCACGCATATAGCTTGCGCGGCTGGATGGGAGTGTCACGACCATTGATATTCTCCACCAAATTATCATAGTCATCACCCAGCCCATTGAGCACATAGGAGGTGAACTCTTCTGGACCAAGAGCCTTGCCAATGGAGGCAAGTGTGTCCGCCATACCCGTCACCTTGTTGAAGTAGTCAGTGATGGTGAGGGAGTTGAGCTTCACCTCCCCAAGCGCAGTACGAATGGCATGAGCACGTGCCCGGGACTGCGAAGCAAAGCTGGTATGAAGAGCCGTCCACGCGTCCCGAGACGTAGCGGCGAAGATGACCAGCGACGATACGCCCTCCGTGAGAGAGGACTGTAGAGCGGAGAGGATGGCTTAATCCTGCGCCACCCAAGCATGACGCGCCGGATGATGCGGCGGAGGACACGGCAAGGTGCCGTCAATATAGCCCTCCAGATAGCGACTGCGGAGCAGAGGCAACACTTGGGCACGCCACGATAGGTAGTTATCCGTCGTAAGCTTTACCGGGATGAGGTGTGCAAAGTAGAATGGCGCAGCCGCGGTAGTATGATCCGAAGGCGGCGGCGGTGCATAAAGGCCGAAGTTGAAGGCCGCCCCCGGCAAGGCAGCCCCCGGCATGGCCGGCTCTGGCAAGGCCGGCAAGGAGGGACCCCCGTAGGGCGCCCCATATGGAGAAGGGCCACCATAGGCAGCCGGCTGCGCAGCTAGGGCACCATGCGGCGCCGAGTAGGACAGCCATGGGTGCCCTGCAGCAGCGCCAGAAGCCGGCGCATGGGACAGCGCACCGTAGGAGGTCGACGGGGCGGCTGGACCACCGTAGGCGGCCATGGGCACGTCGGGCGGGCAGTAGGGCTGGTGGTAACCCGGCCAGGAGCCGGCCACAGCAGGTCGGTAGCCTAGCGGAGGCACGGGGTCGAAGACGGCGTCGACCAGACCCGGCGACGACGGGTCAGGCAGAGAAGCGCCGGGTGCAGAAGCAGCAGCAGCCGTGGAGGAGCCAGCCACGGCGGCAAGAGGACGTGACGACAGGAACGGGGAGACAGCGGTGACCGGAGAGGCGGCAGCTGCCTGAGCAGGCGCGGGCGGGGCGGCCATGGCGGCGATACATCGCGGCGGCGGAGGCGGCAGCGGCGATCGGGGCAGAGGCGGAAGCGATCGTAACCTAATCTGATACCATGTAAAACATAGGGTTGTGGGAAACTGCACGACACCCAATACGGGGTGTGGCTATCTCATATATATAAGGGGTATACAGAGTACAGGGGTATATACGGAAGCTTATACAAATACATAGTCTAACAGGTAGACCCGCAGTACGGAATGACAACAGTGGATCTGAACAATCTTGGGTACACAGACGAACCATTCGTCCTAGCCAATGATGTGGCGCAGGTTTTCTATGTGAAGGACATGTCTATCAAACCGAGAAAAAGAAAATATAAGGAAGCGAATACATCATACGATGAGCCAAAGCGCCACATAGTTCTTTCAGGGAAAAGAGACATCGTGGGAGTGGAGGGCAAGACAGACATGTCTTGAGATTATGAAAAGTTTCATGAAATTCCTCCCTTCAAAGTGAAGGCTGATCCAAGCACCCTGTTAAACGATGAAGATTATCCATGGTTACGGCGCAATAAGCAAGGGACACACGCGAAGAAAAAGTGAAGACTTTCTCTCCACAACTATTCTGTAACAGATGAGTTTTCGTCTAAAACCCTGATACTTCGAAAGAGATTGTCCAGTTTGTACACGAAGTGCATCCAGTTTTTCCCGTAACCCTCTCAACTTTTTAGCACATGCTATGTGGGTGAAATTATGATACCATGCCAACTTTCAATCATTTCAGAGTTCATTTGCAGTGCTTTTCAATTCAGGGTCATTTTAGCTCAAAATAAATCATGAAATGCATGAAAAATATAAAATGAAGTCAGAAAAGGTTTGAAAAGTGATGATGTGGCTTTGAATGGTGCATATTGAATGCAGAAAAAGTCTTGAGTTCAAATATGTTTAAAAAAATTGAAATCCTTTTGTATCAGATGAGTTTTCGTGTGAAACCCTGATACTTCGAAAGAGATTGTCCAGTTTGTACACGAAGTGCATCCAGTTTTTTTCGTAACCCTCTCAACTTTTTAGCACACGCTATGTGGGTGAAATTATGATACCATGCCAACTTTCAACCATTTCAGAGTTCATTTGCAGTGCTTTTCAATTCAGGGTCATTTTAGCTCAAAATAAATCATGAAATGCATGAAAAATAGCAAATGAAGTCAGAAAAGGTTTGAAAAGTGATGATGTGGCTTTGAATGGTGCATATTGAATGCAGAAAAAGTCTTGAGTTCAAATATGTTTAAAAAATTGAAATCCTTTTGTAATAGACGAGTTTTCATCGGAAACCCTGATACTTCGAAAGAGATTGTCCAGTTTGTACACGAAGTGCATCCAGTTTTTCCTGTAACCCTCTCAACTTTATAGCACATGCTATGTGGGTGAAATTATGATACCATGCCAACTTTCAACCATTTCAAATTTCATTTGCAGTGCTTTTCAATTCAGGGTCATTTTAGCTCAAAATAAATCATGAAATGCATGAAAAATAGCAAATGAAGTCAGAAAAGGGTTGAAAAGTGATGATGTGGCTTTGAATAGTGCATATTGAATGCAGAAAAAGTCTTGAGTTAAAATATGTTTAAAAAATTGAAATCCTTTTGTAATAGACGAGTTTTCGTCCAAAACTCTGATACTTCGAAAGAGATTGTCCAGTTTGTACACGAAATGCATCCAGTTTTTCCTGTGACCCTCTCAACTTTTTAGCACATGCTATGTGGGTGAAATTATGATACCATGCCAACTTTCAACCATTTCAGAGTTCATTTGCAGTGCTTTTCAATTCAGGGTCATTTTAGCTCAAAATAAATCATGAAATGCATGAAAAATAGCAAATGAAGTCAGAAAAGGTTTGAAAAGTGATGATGTGGCTTTGAATGGTCCATATTGAATGCAGAAAAAGTCTTGAGTTCAAATATGTTTAAAAAATTGAAATCCCTTTGTAATAGACGTGTTTTCGTCCGATCAAATTTATTTAACTTAATATTATATAAAATTTATGCAACTAAAATTATCAAAGTTATTTTTGTTAAAAACTTTAATAGCAAAAAGAATATTCATAAAGTATTTTCTGTTAAGAACTTTTAATATGCAAAAAAATAACATAAAAAAATAGCAAAAGTAAAAATAGATGCGAATTTATAGAGAAAATTCAACCTAAATTCAAAGTGCTGAAATTCAACCTAAATTCAACTATTTAGGTTGAATTTCAGCACTTTGAATTTAGGTTGAATTTTCTCTATAAATTCGCATCTATTTTCACATAGTAGGCCCCACAGAGCAGAAAGAGGTCGGTTAGGCCCACAGGCCTGCTTTAGAGAGGAGCTCAACGTTGCAGCCGCGGCGGGGCTTATAAACAGGTCCGGGCGCCCTTCGCTTGGCGAGGTGGGACTAAACATCCACCGCACCGTGGCTGTGCCAGGCACAGGCCTTTGGTCCCGGTTGGTGGCTCGAACCGGGACCAATACCACCCTTTCGTCCCGGTTGGTGCCACCAACCGGGACCAATGCCGCCCTTTAGTCCCGGTTGGTGCCACCAACCGGGACCAAAGGTCTCTGCTTCCCGCCCTTTGGGCTGCTGAAATTGACCTTTAGTCCCGGTTGGTGGCACCAACCGGGATGAAAGGGGGCATTTCGTCCCGGTTGGAGCCACCGACCGGGACTAAAGGGTTGGGTATATAAGCAGGGACTTAGGAATTTTTCAGATTTCATCTGCAGTTGCCCCCGACGACGCCGAGCACATCGAAGCCGCCAGGCTGCCCGAGCTCGCCGTCGACGCCCTCACCGCCCTCTGCCCCGTCGACGCCGTCAGGCTGCTCCACCTCGCCGTCGACGCCCTCGCCGACGCCCTCGACGCCGCCCCTGCCCCGACGCCGCCCCCAGTGAGCTCCGGCCTTCCCCTGCGCTGCCGCCGCCCTGCCCTGCCGCCGCCGCCGCCCCTACCCTGCGCTGCCGCCGCCGCCGCCCCGACCCGACGCCGTCGCTGCTCGTTGCCATCGCCGCCCCGACCCGACGCCGTCGCCGCTCGTCGCCATCGCCGCTCTCCTTGTCAGCCCCCCGGTGAGCTCCCCAAAGCCTGTTAGATGTTCATGTTCAGTTTCAGTTTTAGTTTAATTTAGTTTGTTTAGTTTAGTTTAGTTTGTTTAGTTTAGTTTATTTTAGTTTTAGTTTAGTTTTAGTTGTTTTATGTTCAGTTTCAGTTAATTTAGTTTTCGTTTTGTTAGATGTTCAGTTTTAGTTGTTTAATTAGTTTTAGTTGTTTTAGTTGTTTAGTTTTAGTTTTAGTTGTTTTAGTTGTTTGGTTTTAGTTTTAGATGTTCAGTTTCAGTTAATTTAGTTGTTTTATGTTTTAGTTGTTTTAGTTGTTTAGTTTTTTTATGTTTTTGTTGTTTTAGTTGGAAATAATGTAGTATCGTCGGTCGTCGGTGACGCGATATCGAGGAGTCCCCGACGATCGTCGGTGAGGGAGAGTCCCCGACGATCGTCGGTGAGGGAGCGAGAGTCCCCGACGATATTGACGATTTTATATTAGGCAGATATATGTTTAATTAGATGTTTAAATGTTTAGTTGCATAGCGTAGCCATTGAGTCGACGATGCCCGGCCAGCATCCTCGTCGTCGACTCGGTGGCAACCACCTGCTTGAGAGGTGCCATGTCCGGGACTGGGCTCCGCCGAGCTGGCACTAGTAGGTGCTGCCTTCCGGGGCACCCAGCTTGATGAGGAATCAGGGTCCCGTCGTCGACCCGGAGGTTCTTTGGTGGCGGTCGCGTGGACCACTGTCGGTGCAGAGGGAGCCGGCCCCCGCGGAGGTGGTACGTCGCCGTGTCAGGGAGGAGGACGAGCACGCCCGACGCTACATGGCTGCGTTGGACGCCAGGTTCTCCAATACCTGGCAGGTTCTTCAGGGATCTCACCCGAGCTATGATCCTATCATAGTTCCTTCTCTTTGGGTGTCCACCGCTTGCGCCGCGAGACGTCAACTAGATCTGTATTAGTGATATTATATAATAATATTCGAGATGTATTAGTGATAATATTCGATGATGTATTAGCGATACTATTCGATGATGTATTAGTGATATTATATGATCGTATTGTTGCATTGCCTTGTATTGATTTGCATATCTCATGTTTGTATATTGCCATGTTGTAATATTTGCAGAAACTATGGATCACAGAGACTTAGAAAAAGAACAGTTGTTGGGGGATATAATCCTCGCCGGAGTTGATCCCTTGTCGTATCTCAACGACACCGATTGTCAGGAAGGAGAGGATGACGGCTCCGGTGATCCAACAATGGAGGAGGAAGGAGATCATGACGGCTCCGGTGACCGAATGGCGGAGGAAGGAGATCATGATCACGGCTTCGGTGACCGAACGGAGGAGGGAGCCTCAACTGTTGCAAAGTCCGACGAGGTAAGGAGACGAGGCCTGAAGAAAAGGTTGCGCTCGGATGAAAGGTTCACGATCACAAAAGTCGCGAAAGATGGCCAACCGATTGCTCCCAAGCGGACCAAGGACGCATTTGTACATCAGTGTGGAGTTGTTGTTAGGGACTATGTCTCGATCAGCACCCAGCAATGGAATAAGAATAATAAGGACCCTGAAGTTTCTTATGTCCATGATAGACTGAAAGATGATCTTTGGACCAAGCTGATGACAAATTTCAGCCTACCGCGAGAGGAGGATCCAAATAACCCAGTTATAGAGCGAAAGGTCAAGGCGTTTTCTCTTAAGAAGATGGCAGAACTATGGAGGAACTGGAAGAAAGAGTTGAACACAAAGTTTGTCAAGAAAGACGAGACTCCGGAATTCATCGGTCGATATGAGAAGATAAGAGATCAATGGCCCGAATTTGTGGCCTACAAGAAATCGGAGAAGGGTAAGAAAAGGTCACTGACGAACAAGAAAAATGCTGCAAAGAAGAAGTATCACCATCACACGGGGTCAGGTGGCTACTACAAAGCCCGGCCGTTGTGGGACAAAGCTGAGCAAGACCTGCTTGCTAAGAATGTCCAACCAGCGACATTGCACTGGCCAGATCGTTCAAGGACTTGGTTCTTCGGGGTTGGGGAAACTTTGGACCCAGAAACAGGGGAGTGTGTTTGGACGGACGAGCAACTTGCAATACCCTTCCGGAAGCTTCAGGCAGCAATCAAGGCAGCGCAGGAACGGACGTTCATTCCCGATAGAGAGAAGGATGAGCTGACAGAGGCCCTCGGGAATCCTGAACACCCTGGACGAACACGAGGCACATCAGGCTCCATTCCGTGGGTGCATGGGTTTCCCGACAGCGGTGGTTATAGAAGCCGAGAGAGAAAGAGGAAACAGGAAGCAAGCGAAATGCAGAAGCTCAGTGCAAGATTAGCAAAACTAGAGGAACTTGAGAGCCAGCGAGCTACCGGCCAACCATCTGAACGGCACGAAGATCCTTCCTTCGACGCTGCCCCAGAAGCTACCCCACCATCTCAGCGGAGAAGCAGCGTGGCTTCCACGGAGCTCGTTCAGCCTGATTTCACGGCTCCTCGCTACCC
This sequence comes from Elymus sibiricus, assembly GCA_039707655.1. Lineage (NCBI taxonomy): Eukaryota > Viridiplantae > Streptophyta > Magnoliopsida > Poales > Poaceae > Elymus > Elymus sibiricus. The sequence continues at coordinate 386,934,679 of CM077671.1, forward strand.
CCCTGGATAGTATCACGGAGGCTGAACATTGCGAGCTAATGACGATATGCCAGAACCTAACCTTGAAGGCGGCAGTCGGCTCTGTTGTACCTCCTCGAGCTAAGGGAACTTTCCATTGCCGTCCGATTCCACATGGCTTTGCTGTTGTGATGGTGGATGAAATAATGGATGGATTTGAGGGGCTGGAGCTTGACAACCCTACAGGTGAAGAGGATATTATTCTTCTAGAAAATGCTTTGAGGAGTATGTGTCTATGGAGAAAGGACAACATCAAGCTTCCAAACTGGATGCCTCAGCAGACTCAGCCTCCTCCGGTGCGTCAGGGCACTCCGCCTCTTCCTCCTCCTCCTCCGGCGCGTCAGGGCACTCCGCCTCCTCCTTCTCCTCCTCCGGCGCGTCAGGGCACTCCGCCTCCTCCTTCGCCTCCTCCGGCGCATCAGGGCACTCCGCCTCCTCCTCCTCCTCCTCCGGCGCGTCAGGGCACTCCGCCTCCTTCGGTGCGTCAGCAACGGCGGAAGAGAGACGCCGCCGCTCCGGCGGCTAGCAGTACAATAGGCGGGAAGAAATACAAATTTGGTCCAAGCCTCAAGCCTCTTCCAAAGTTACCATATGAGAGGACTGACAAGGAAAACGCTGAAATCAGTGAAGTCGAAGTGAAGGCCCATTTTGCACGGAAACGTCCACCTCCGAAGGAAACGGTAGATCCGGTGAAAGGGAAGCGCACTCTGGATGCCTTGAAGCGACCACCACCGCCTTCACGGCAATCCAACTATGACCGCATAATTACAAAGACATATGATGAAGCGCAGCGGTCGGGAAGTACTTCCAGTGCTGCAAGAGAAAAAAACGAAGAAGTGGGAAAACAATTCCCCAGCTCGGCGAACAGGAGAAGCAATCGTGCCCCCCGCTAAAGGTGTCTAGCGATATCGCTAATCATCCGGTGCTACTGCCCGGTACCACACTTGGTGATTACGTGAGCGATGATGTACAGTTTGAAACGGCTGAGGTAGTAGTAGCAGAGGACTTTAGATATGAGCACGGGAAGCCTCTCGTCAAACCTGATCATCCTCATCTAACAACGATGATGCAAAAATTGCATGAGTGGTACATGGAAACCTGCAGGAAGTCTGGGACCGACAATTTGATGGTCGGAATTAAAAAAGAGCACGACTTCATTGGAGTCGACCTGATGCCTATTGAATTTGTGGAGTTATTTCAGTTATTCAATCAAGAGGCCCTCGACAAACAACTCATGACTTGCTACTGTCTGTAAGTATTACTTCTATAATTAACTCTCTAGCTCAGCTTGTTCATTGCATGTATATATAATTATCCTCACTATATTATGCAGATTGAAGATGGTCGAATGCAAAAAAGAACAAATCTATGACATTGGGTTCATTAGCCCAAATACCGTAAATGAATGGTCGGTACAAAAGGAAGCCAAAGATACTGAGGAGAACTTGCTAGAATCGTTCCTTAGACATCAAAACAAAAGGGAAATACTCTTTCCTTACAACTTCAAGTGAGTGTTACTGTCTTGTGCATATTCGGTTTCGCTTACTCGAGGTTAAGTAATGTAATTGATGAGTTATGCGTGCGCAGGTTCCACTATATTCTGCTATCCATTAACCTTGACGGGGCATTAGTAACTGTCTTAGACTCGTGACGTAAAGATCCCGAGTATTATGCGGGCATGACTGCAATGCTCCAGAAGTAAGTTCAATCAATACCGGGACCATATCGGCAACTTTCGTTCATTTCCTGATATCAAGTAATCATTTTCTTTGCCGGGCAGGGTTTGGAAAAAGTTCACCACTATGGTTCCGGGTCTGAAGGAGCTGCGATTTACACACCCCAAAGTAAGTAGTACTAGCTAGTTCCGTGCATCTCTCATTGATTCTAGTTTCATCAATACCATTATCATGCTTGCTTATCAATTTGATTGAACTCTATTCTCGTAAAGTGCTTGTACCAGGCACCCGGGAATCATTTATGTGGATACTACGTATGCGAGTTCATTCACCACTCGACCTCTGAGCGGGGCTTCTCTGAGAAACAATTTGAAGTACATAAACAATATTCACAATTTTATTTTATATATTACCATCAATTGTGTTGAGTTTCATTCATATATATGTATTGACCCCCTTCTTTAAATTAGATCTGGCAGATGCGGGATGAACTCCTACCACATGATCGCATACGAGCAAATCAAGAGGAATTGGTGGGATTCTTTCTTGACCACGTCATACCTGAACACGGAGAATACCATGTGGAATTGCAATGGTCTTAGGTAGATGATGTTAGGGATTGTAAGAGATGTTATATTGTACATATGTAGTAGCGTCGGATAGATATACGAAAACTTGTTGTTCGACCAAGCACGGAGAAAGAGATGTTACTTCTCTCTATATATGTTCATGGCGATCTTGTGTAATTAATTGTTTCCTTCATTTGCTTACTAGCTAGCGTCGAGTTCTCTCTATATGTATAGTAGCTAGCGCCGACCAAGCACGGAGAAAGAGAGGTCACTTCTCTCTATTAGCTAGCTAACACAATATGAAACCCCTAAATTAACCCTCCAAAACCCCAAAACCCCCCCTTCCAAAACAAAACCCCAGCGCCTGCGAGCTGTTGACGCGTGGCTGCTTTTTGGTCCCGGTTGGTGTTACCAACCGGGACTAAAGGTCCTCCTGCCTGGGCGCCCCGCAGCGGCCACGTGGAGCCCCTTTGGTCCCGGTTCGTAAGCAAACCGGGACTAAAGGTTTTGGGTATTAGTCCCATTTGTTTTGTCCCGGTTCCAGAACCGGGACTAAAGGCCCTCTGGAACCGGGACTAGTACCCTGTTTTCTACTAGTGGACCTTTTCCTTCCTCTAACGGGTACACTCATATTTTGGTTGCCGTTGATTATGTCACTAAGTGGGTAGAAGCTATTCCAACTAGTAGTGCTGATCACAACACCTATATTAAAATGCTTAAAGAAGTTATCTTCCCGAGGTTTGGAGTCCCTAAGTACCTAATGACCGATGGTGGTTCACACTTTATTCATGGTGCTTTTCGTAAGTTGCTTGCTAAATATGATGTTAACCATAGAATTGCATCACCCTATCATCCTCAATCTAGTGGTCAAGTTGAACTTAGAAATAGAGAAATAAAATTGATATTACAAAAAACTGTCAATAGGTCTCGAAAGAATTGGTCTAAGAAACTGGATGATGCACTTTGGGCCTATAGAACAGCTTATAAAAATCCTATGGGTAGGTCTCCATACAAAATGGTATATGGAAAAGCTTGTCATTTGCCTCTAGAGTTAGAACACAAGGTATTTTGGGCAATTAAAGAACTCAACTATGATTTCAAACTTGCCAGAGAGAAGAGGCTATTTGATATTAGCTCACTAGATGAATGGAGAACCAAAGCCTATGGAAATGCTAAACTATTTAAAGAAAAAGTAAAAAGATGGCATGACAAAAGAATCCAAAAGCGGGAATTCAAAATAGGAGACTATGTTCTTTTGTTCAACTCTCGTTTAAGATTTTTTGCAGGACCATATATTATCGAAGAGGTTTATCTTTCTAGAGCTATCAAGATTAATAATGTCGAAGGTACTAACCCGAAGGTGGTCAGTGGACAAAGAATTAAGCACTATATCTCAGGTACGCCTATTAACATTGAAAGCAATGTTATCCAAACCATGACACAAGAGGAACACATAAAAGAAACCTTTCGGAGCACTCCAGAATTCTGAAAAATAGGAGGTACGTCATACGGTAAGTAAACGGACTCCGAAAAATCCGCAAAATAGTTTTTGTCAGTTTTGGAATATTAGAAAAATTAGGAAAATAAGAAATAAACCGAAAGGCAACCAAGGTGAGCACGATACACCAGGGCGCGACAGCCCTGCCAGGCGCGCCCGGGTGGGTTGTGCCCACCTCGGGCACCTTCCCGACTCCGTTTTCCTTCCATATGCATGTTTCCCAAGAATAAAAATTCTCTATATATACCCCCGACTGTTTTGACGACCACATCGTAGAAAAATCCTCTGTTCTTGTTTTGTGATGTTTCCCTGTCAGATCTACCAAGCCATGCATCATGTCTTCCCCCTCCTCCAATAACGTAGAAGAAGATGCCTGGCTAATGAAGATGGAGCTGAAGAGGGGGGAGCCAAAGGAAGCCAACGAGGAAGACAAGGGCAAGGAGGCTATGGAGGATCAAGCCCCAGAAGGAGAGCAATCCATGCCAACAGAGGAGGGGGGAGAAGAAGATATCCTTCAACCTTATTACAGTCATCTCACCCCTATTGAAATCAAAGCTTTTAGGGCTTTCGAAGCGGTCCGTGTTCATAATAAATTTCTCCCTCGTGAAAATATTTTGCTAGAGGAGCACATCAACACCCTTCGGAGAGTCATCCGCAAATTGGAGTACCTATTGAGTCTGAAGTGTGACACTTCATTACCACCACCTTCTTCATCACAACCACTAAAGGAGACTTGAGCACACAGGTATGGGCACTCCCCTTGGCTTGAGCCAAGCTTGGGGGAGGTGCCCCGGTATCGTATCACCATCACTCTTATTCACCTTTACCTATTTTAGTTCGATCTTTAGTTTCCCTTTGATTTAGTTGAATAAAAGTTTAGCATGATCTATTTTCGTGTGTTAGTTTCGTGGTCTATCTATCTATGTAATCGAGTGAGAGTTATATAATAAAGTTTGGTTTGAGCTTTTGCTTCTCCACTTTTTGCTGCAATCAAAATAAAAGGAAAAAGAAATAAATGAAAAGAATCATATGCTAATCTTATGGTAAGTAATGACATCACATAAGGAAAAGTATAAGTGGTAAAATTTGTTGGAGATTGACAAACATAGCATTGGTCATGAAAGAGTTAATAAGGGAAGAGAAGATTCACATGCAAATACACTATCTTGGACATCTTTTATGATTGTGAGCCCCCATTAAATATTATATGTCAAAATTGTTGATGTTGGACAAGGAAGACAACGTAATGATTTATGTTTGTTCATATTCACATAGAAGTTATATTGTCATAGATCCTTCAACATGTGGTGCTTGCTCAATATCTTTGCTAGCCAAAAATTCCGCACTAAGTAGAAATACTACTTTTGCATCCAAAAACCCAAAACCCAAATTCATGTTTTGAGAGTCCACCATACCTACCTACGGATCGAGTAAGATCCTTCAAGTAAGTTGTCATCGGTGCACTAAGGCAATAAAAATTGCTTCTAAATGTGTTTGATCAATTAGTGTAAGAGAAAATTGAGCGTTATACGAACTTATGATGGCAAAGCAATGAAAGCGACGAACTGCATAATAAAGGTTGCTATCATAGGGGGCAATATAGCGTGATGTTCTTTTACACTAAGGGATTGGGCATACAAACCAAAAGGTGCATCACAACCTCTGCTTCCCTCTGCGAAGGGCCTATCTTATACTTTTATGTATTTACTTTTATGCAAGGGTCAAGTATTCTCCCCTATTCCTTTTTACTTTTCTCTTTTTGCAAGCATCATGTGGTGAGGAAAGATCTAGGCACATATATCCAGTTGGATATGAGTGGACATGAGTTATTATTGTTGACATCACCCTTGAGGTGAATGCGTTGGGAGGCGAAACTATAAGCCCCTATCTTTCTATGTGTCCGGTTGAAACTTTTTGTTCATGGGTATGCTGTGAGTGTTAGCAATCATAGAAGACTAAATGATGGTTGAGTATGTGGACTTGCCAAAAGGCTCCGACATAAGACCCTTCCTAAAAATATGATGAATTGTAGTTGCAAAGTTGACTGAGAACATAGTTTGTTGGTTTTCAATAAGGTTTATGCTTTATACTTCTATGTTGTGATGAATTGTTATTTATTCATGAGAAGTTATATGATGAAAGTATATGAATAAGTTTTATGATAGAGTTTGTTGTTGTTATGATAATAAGCATGATGCTACTATGTCTGTATTTTGTTTTTATCGACACCTCTCTCTCAAACCATGTGGACATGCTTTTCAATATCGGCTTTTCGCTTGAGGACAAGCGAGGTCTAAACTTGGGGGAGTTGATACGTCCATTTTGCATCATGATTTCCTACTGTTATTTATTATGTTTTGTTGAATAATAATGCTTTAGGGAGTGATTCTAATGCCTTTTCTCTCATAATATGCAAGGTTTACACAAAGAGGGGAGTGATTCTAATGCCTTTTCTCTCATAATATGCAAGGTTTACACAAAGAGGGAGAATACCGGTAGCTGGAATTCTGGACCTGAAAAAGCATATCAGAGATACCTATTCTGCACATCTCCAAAGAAGCTGAAATTTTACGGAGAATATTTTTGGAATATATGAAAAACAATGGAGCAAATAACTACTGGAGGGGGCCACCCTTGTGGGCACAAGACACCAGGGCGCGCCCTGGTGGGTTGTGCCCTCCTCGGCCCACCTCCGGTGCCCATCTTCTGGTGTATAGGGTCTTTTGACCTAGAAAAAATAAGGAGAGGACTTTCGGGATGGAACGCCGCTGTCTCGAGGCGGAACTTGGGCAGGAGCACTTTTGCCCTCCGGCGGAGCGATTCCGCCGGGGGAACTTCCCTCCCGGAGGGGGAAATCGAAGCCAACGTCATCACCAACACCCCTCTCATCTTTGGGAGGCCAATTTTCATCAACATCTTCAAGAGCACCATCTCCTCTCAAACCCTAGTTCATCTCTTGTGTTCAATCTTTGTACCAGAACCTCAGATTGGTACCTGTGGGTGACTAGTAGTGTTGATTACATCTTATAGTTGATTACTATATGGTTTATTTGGTGGAAGATTATATGTTCAGATCCATTATGCTATTCAATACCCCTCTGATCTTGAGCATGAATATTATTTGTGAGTAGTTACCTTTGTTCTTGAGGTCATGGGAGAAGTCATGTTGCAAGTAATCATGTGAATTTGATATGTGTTCGATATTTTGATGATATGTATCTTGTGATTCCCTTAGTGGTGTCATGTGAACATCGACTACATGACACTTCACCATCCTTGGGCCTAAGGGAATGCATTGTGGAGTAGTTATTAGATGATGGGTTGCTAGCGTGACAGAAGCTTAAACCCTAGTTTATGCGCTACTTCGTAAGGGGCTGATTTGGATCCAAACGTTTAATGCTATGGTTAGATTTTATCTTAATACTTTTCTCGTAGTTGCGGATGCTTGCGAGGGGGTTAATCATGAGTGGGAGGTTGTTCAAGTAAGAACAGCACCCAAGCACCGGTCCACCCACATATCAAATTATCAAAGTAGCGAACACAAATCAAACCAACATGATAAAACTGACTAGATGAAATTCCCGTGTACCCTCAAGAACACTTTGACTATTAGTAGAGACTGTTCTGGCCTGTCCTTTGCCACAAAAGGATTGGGCTACCTTGCTGCACTTTATTTACCGTTACCGTTGCTTGCTCGTTATCAATTATCTTGCTATCAAACTATCAGTTACCTACAATTTCAGTGCTTGCAGAAATTACCTTGCTGAAAACCGCTTGTCATTTCCTTCTACTCCTCGTTGGGTTCGACACTCTTATCGAAAGGACTACGATTGATCCCCTATACTTGTGGGTTATCAAACACCACTATTGGAGATGAGCTGTACTTGATGGCCAGGACACCATCTTCGACTGTATTGACTTTGCAAGGGTACGAGATAAATGGGAAAACATTTTACACGATCGCCCAAGATAAAAAGAGCACCAACCAAAACAGTGGTGTCCGCTTTGATGCAGCAAACACCAATAGGGAAAAGGACACATATTATGGTTACATAGAGGAGATATGGGAACTTGACTATGGACCTTCTTTTAAGGTCCCTTTGTTTCGGTGCAAATGGGTTAATCTAACAGGAGGAGGAGATATGGGAACTTGACTATGAACCATTCGTCCTAGCCAATGATGTGGCGCAGGTTTTCTATGTGAAGGACATGTCTACAAAACCGGGAAAAAGAAAAGATAAGGAAGCGAATACATCATACGATGAGCCAAAGTGCCACATAGTTCTTTCAGGGAAAAGAAACATCGTGGGAGTGGAGGACAAGACATACATGTGAGAATATTATGAAAAGTTTGATGAAATTCCTCCCTTCACAGTGAAGACTGACCCAAGCATCATGTTAAATGATGAAGATTCTCCATGGTTACGGCACAATCATAAGCAAGGGGCACACGCGAAGAAAAAGTTTTATACCCCAAGATCCCACTCTGGGATGTGACCGGCGGCTTCACCGTCATCACTTTCTCTCTAGTGAGTTTCCGGACTTATAGCTGGAAAGTCCTACTTCAGACAAACCGGAGGGAATCTTTGTAAGAGCTAGGGTATATATGTGTTTTGGGTGTTATGAATCTTTATTAACTTGTTCTCCAACTTGTGGCACTTGATGGGGGTGATGCTCATGACCATCTGGCAATGTGGTAAAAATTTGAGATCAATGGGAGAAAGTTGCCAATGTAACTTTGTCAAACCCTAGAGATGGGCAGAATTGGTTTTGGCATACTTTGACCAAGCTAATTTGTTCTCCTTGATGCACCACTTGGCCTAGGTGAATATTTAGACCATTTTAGCAGGTGTACCAAGTTTGAGATCATTTGTACATGTTTAGCAATGTAAAGTTGCTCAAACTAGAAAATGGACAGAGATGATTTTGAGGGAATTTGATGATGTTATCTTGTTCTCCAACAAATGAGACTTGGCAAGATCATCAAATATGGCATTTGTGACATGCTAGAATTTTCTTGGAATTTGTGGTGAATATTTCCTTTATAAATATTTCAAAAGCTTGAAATATCCAGAAAGGGTAATTGAGGGTTTTGACCAATATTTTGAGCTATGTAAGAGAGAGAGTTACTGGAGGTAGAATTAATATGACTAGGGTGAGCTCTGGTAAAAATTAGAGCTAGTGTGCAAATCTGAGCTAAAATATCCTAAAACATCCTGAAAAGGTCTAAAACTAAAAGAGCTAAACGAAAAATAGATTTAGTCCTGGTTGGTGGCTCTAACCGGGACAAAAGGTAAGCCTTTCGTCCCGGTTGGTGCCACCAACCGGGGCTAAAGGCCTAAGATTTCACGCCCTTTGGGCTGAAATTTAGCTTTAGTCCCGGTTGGTGGCTCTGACCGGGACTAAAGGTAGGCCTTTAGTCTCGGGTTGTGGCACCAACCGGGACTAAAGACCCTGGGGTATTTAACCGCGCCTTCTCCCTCCCCCCAATCTTCCTCTCCATTTTCTCTCTCCCCCGACGCCGCCAGGCTGCCGGAGATCGCCGTCATTGTTCCGTCGCCTCCGAGCCATCCCCGAGCCCGCTGACCGTTGCCGGACCTCTCCGCCCTCCTCCTCGAACTTAGCCGCCCCCGCTCCTCGTCGTCGAACCTCCTCGCCCTCCTCCCCGAGCCTCGCCGCCCCCGCTCCTCGACGCCGTCATTGTTCCGTCGCCTCCGAGCCGTCCCCGAGCCCGCTGACCATCGCCGGACCTCCTCGCCCTCCTCCCCGAGCCTCGCCGCCCCCTCTCCTCGATGCCGCACCACCCCGAGACGTCGCCAGGCCCGCTGACCGATCCTGCAGCTTCGCCGTGAGCTCCTTCTCCCAACCCCTCTCTCCCCTCGGTTGATTTCACCTCCATTGGCCACCGTGGCCGAAGCTCGCCACCGGCGTGGCTAGAGCCCCTACAGCCCTGTCATGCACCATAACGCCGAACCCGAGCTGCTGCCGCCGCTTACCTCGTCGTCGTGCTCATCTCCGGCGACCCCGCGACCTCATGGAGTTTTTCAATACATATTTTGTTGGTCCACTATCTAGTTTTGCTAGCAAAGTCATACAAAAAACATTAGTTGCCATAGTGTAAAAATAGTAGGGGTTTTTCGAGAATTGTCATGCGTCATAGAGAATTTTTGTTCATGATGCCATGCAAAGATTACAAAAATTGTCATGTGAACAACAACAAAATATGAACGTGTGCACTTGTAGGGAAATAGCAAAAAAATTGAAATTTTCCATGTGAGTATTAGAAATTGTTGTTATTATTTTTGCCATGCTTTTTCACAAAACCAAAATCCTCTTAATTTGCCATTATAAGTACAATGGGCTCGTAGGTCATCTGGGTAGCGCTAGAGGGTCCTGTCATACATTGAGTGGCACCTTCGTATGTACATAGCATGACAATTTTATTTTTAAGAGCATGTCAATCTGTATTATCTAGATCATTTTTCATTGCGCTGTCAGTGAAAAGCAGCTACTATCCGTCATTTCGGTAGAACCGTAACTCTGATCGAGACGTTCTTTATATGCATTTGTTTCGATTTATATTGTAGATTATGTTTTTCCATCATCATACATGTTAAAATAAATAAACTTGTTGTTATGTCTGGAATACTAAAACTGTATAAAATGCTTATGAAATAACTTGCAAGTCATTGCAGAAACTATGGAACACGCCACAGACGAAGAACAAGAAGACATGTTGGAGGAAATAATCCGCCAAGGAGATGATGATATCACCACTCAGTTTCTGAACAACTCTGGTGAGGGAATTGACGGCTCCGGTGAGGGAATGGAGCGAGAAGATGACGGCTCCGGTGTTGGAACCTTAAGTATTACAAAGTCCGGCGAGGTATATATATTAATTAAGCCTCTGCTAACTAGATGCTTTAATTTATTTGTATATACATATATTAATGCTTCTTTCTTCTTTTAGCCCTCCGGATCGAGCCAATCTTCTATAAAGAAATGAGGCCCGAAAAAAAGGTTGGGCGATAATGAAAGGTTCAAGATCGAAGAAATCACCGCAGATGCATTTGTAAGTCAGTGCAGAGTTATTGTTAGGGACAGCATCCCGATCACCATTCAAGAATGGAATAAGCCAAAGGCGGACGATGGAGTTACTTAGGTCGACGATAGATGCAAAGAAATGCTTTGGAAAACGCTCATGACAAATTTCACCCTACCGCCAGAGGTGGATCCAAATAACAAAGTTATAGAGCGAAAAGTCAAGGCATGGACTCTTAAGAAGATGGCCGCACTATTCTGCAACTGGAAGAAAAGATTGAACCAAGAGTATGTCCAGAAAAACAAGACTCCAACATTCACCGGAGCAAATGAGAAGATAAAAGATCACTGGGACGCGTTTGTGAAGTACAAGCAGTCGGCTGAAGCTAAGAAAAGGTCAGAAACAAATAAGATAAATGCTGCAAAGTAGGAATATCACCATGTTATGGGGTCAGGTGGCTACAAGGTTGCCAGGCCTAAGTGGGATAAAACTGAGGACGACCTGATTGCTAAAGGGATCGATCCAGAGCCATTGCCGTGGACCGAATGGGCAAGGACTTGGTTTTACGGGCATGGGGGGACGTTGAACCCAGAAACAGGGAAGTTTATTTATACAAAAGAGCAACTAGCAACACCTGTCAAAGCCCTTAGAAATGCAATGAAGGACGTGCAAGACGGGAAGTTCAATCCCGATAGAGAGAACGACGAGCTGACACGCGCCCTCGCGAATGCTGAACACAGTGGACGAACACGAGGCACATCAGGCTCCGTTCCGTGGAAGATTGGGTTTCCCGACTGCAGTGCCACCTATAGAAGCCGAGCGAAAAAAAGAAACAGCATGCAGACCAACTGCAAATGGTAGAAGAAAAATTAGAGTGGAAGCAGAAGCAAATAGAGGCACTTACCAGCCAGCAAGCTACCGGCCCATCTCAGCGGCACGAAGATCCTCCACTTGATACTGTCGACCCATCATCTCAGCGGAAAAGCAGCGTGGCTTCCACGGAGCTCATTCGGCCCATAGATGATATCACGGCTCCTCGCTACCCCGTGGATGATATCACGCAGAGGGAAATTTGTGAGCTACATGTGAAATGCATGAACTTATCCGTGAAGGTGGCGGACGGCTTTGCCTTACCTCTTGTACGTGATGGAACTCACCATTGTGCTCCGATTCCAGATGGCTATGCTGTTGTCGGGTCGATGAAGTTATCAATGGATTTGAGGAGCTGGAGCTTAAGTTCCCTACAGGTGAAGGGGAGACTGAACTGGGATATGCCAGAAAAACTACCATTCTATGGAAAAAGGAACATATCGTGCTTCCACATTGGACGCCAAGGCCATCGACTCCTCAGCCGTCTCCGCCGCGTCAGGAGACTCCGCCGCCTCAGCCGTCTCTGCCGCCGCGGCAGCCATCTCCTCCGCCTCCGCCGCGTCAACAGACTCCACCGCCTCCGCCACCGTCTAAGAGGAAGAGAACCGATGCTCCGGCGGCTAGTACTACAACTGCGAAGAACTCCAGAGCAGGTATAAGGAAGAGCATCAAGGAGGCTCCTGGCAAGTTACCATATGAACTTACTAGTGAGGAACTCAAGGAGCAAGTGGATGCCGATGTGAAACACCAGCTTGCACCGAATCGTCCCGACCCAAAGGAGAAAATAAATCCGACAAAAGCGAAGCAGCTTCTGAAAAACCTTACGCGACCACCACCGCCTCCACTGCCATCAAACTATGACCGCTCTATTATGAAGTCACATAATTATAAACAACAGCAGTCGGGAAGTAGTAGTAGTGCAAGGGGGAAAACTATTCCCCAGCTCGGAGAACATGAAAACCAATCGTGCCCCCCGCTCAATGTGTTTTCCGATAAGGATGATGATCCGGAGGTAGAGGCCACTCTTTCTCAATTCTTAAGCGGGGTAGATTTCCCCATGGCTGAGATAGCATATAGATATGAGCACGGGAAGCCTCTTGTCAGACCTGAGGAGGTCCAGTTTCTACCAACTCAAATGCGAAGATTGCATGAGTGGTACATGGAAGCCTCAAAGGAAGGGAGCAGCTTTCTCATGGTGGGAATTAGAGATGAGCATTACTTCAATGGAGACGAGGAGATGTTTGTTGAATTTGATGAATTATTTTAGTTATACAATCAAGACGCCATTGACAAAACTATCGTTAGTTGCTATTGTCTGTAAGTATTATTTCTGTAATTAAGTCTCTAGCTCAGCTCGTTCATTAATTGCATGTATAATTATCCTCACTATATTATGCAGACTAAAGATCCACGAATGCAAAAGAGGATGAATCTATGACATTGGGTTCTGACACGTCTCAAACGTATCTACTTTTCCAAACACTTTTGCTCTGGTTTTGTCCTCTAATTTGCATGATTTCAATGAAACTAACCCGGACTGACGTTGTTTTCAGCAGAATTACCTGGGTGTTATTTTTCTGCAGAAATAAAAGTTCTCGGAATTGGACGAAACTTTTTGTGGATTTTTTCTGGAATATATAAGGAATTTTGGAGTGAAGAACTGCCGGAGGGGGTGGACCAGAAGGCCACCACGCAACCGGCTGCGCCCCCCTAGGGGCGCGGCCAGATGGCTTGTGGGGCCGTCGTGGCCCCTCCGACCCTAATTCCAACGTTATAAATTCACATCCGCGGAGAAAAAAATCAGAGAGAAGATTTCATCGCGTTTCACGAGACGGAGCCGCCGCCAACTCCTGTTCTTCCTCCGAAGGGCTGATCTCGAGCCTGTTTTGGGCTCCGGAGAGGGGATATCGTCGCCGTCGTCATCACCAACCCTTCTCCATCAACACCGCCAAGATGCTCACCACCGGGAGTGAGTAATTCCTTTGTAGGCTTGCTGGCCGGTGGTGGGATTGGATGGAATTGATCATGTAATCGAGTTAAGTTTGATAGGGATTGATCCCTAGTATCCATTATGTTCTGAGATTGATGTTACTATGACTTTGCTATGCTTAATGCTTGTCACTAGGGCCCGAGTGCCATGATTTCAGACAGGAACCTATTATGTTTTCATGAATATAAGAGTGATTTGGATCCTATCTTGCAAGTTATATGTACCTATTACGTGTCATGATCCGCATACCCCAGGGTGACAATAATTGGGATTCTTTCTGATGATTGTCGTAGTTTGAGGAGTTCATGTATTCACCATGTGTTAATGCTTTGTTCCGGTGCTCTATTAAAAGGAGGCCTTAATATCCCTTAGTTTCCAATAGGACCCCGCTGCCACGGGAGGGTAGGACAAAAGATGTCATTCAAGTTTTGATCGCAAGCACATATGACTATATATGGAATACATGCCTACATTACATTGATGAATTGGAGCTAGTTATGTGTCGCCCTAGTGTGTAACTGTTATATGATCAATGCCATCTAAATCATTATCCATCACCGATCCACGTTCCTACGCTTTACACATACTGAATCTTGCCAAGTTACTATTGCTATTGTTACTGTCACACTTGCTACAAAACTGCTACTGTCACTATTACTGTTACTTTTACTACTACTATTTACTGTGCTACTAAATCTTTGTTGCAGAGAGATATCCTCATTGCGGTTGAATTGACAACTTAACTGTCAAGGCCAATAAATATTCTTTGGCTCCCCTTGTGTCGAATCAATAAATTAGGATGAAATACTACCCGTGAAGACTGTTGCGATCCCCTACACTTGTGCGTTATCAAGACCTTTTTCTGACGCCGTTGCCGGGGAGCATAGCTCTATTTATTGTTTTAACTGAAGGATATCCAATTGCCACTATGAGAAATCTGAAAGACGACCGAACTAAGATCGTCCCCTATCACACGAGAGGAGGTAAGGAACTGCCATCTAGCTCTGCTTTTGATTCACCTTCTGTTTTGAATCAGCTTGTTACACCACCACCTGTTGATCGTCCTGATAAGTCACATGAACTTGATGATGCTACTTCTGAAATTAATGATGAAACTATTGCTACATATGTTGAAACTGAACATGTGCCACTGAATGAATTACTTGATGCTCATATTGCTAAAGCTAGAGAACTTGAGAATGCTGAAATTCAGGAAGACTTTGCATCACCTATTACCCCTCGCTCACCTAATAGATATGAATTGCCTTTTGTACCTGAATGATATGTTATGGATGATGAGGTAGCTAGGGACATTCTTGCTTGTGAAAATAGAGATGATGTGAACAAACTATTATGCAAACTAAAAGAAAAATCTATGATGGAGAAAATGAAACGTGATCCTAAATTTGCTACTTCTCATATATTTGTTACTGATAGGGATTATGAGTTCTCTGTAGACCCTGAGTTAATTCCTATAGTAGAGTCTGATCCTTTCCATGGTTATGAAAATGAAACTGTTGTCGAACACCTTATGAAACTGAATGATATTGCTGCCCTATTTACCAATGAAGAAAAGATTCGCTACTATTATATCCTTAAGTTTTTTTCCTTTCTCGCTAAAAGGCAAGGCCAAGGAATGGTTCTTATCACTTACTCCTGGTTGCATACGTAGTCCCCAGGATATGCTTCAACACTTTTTCGCAAAATATTTCCCTGCCCATAAGAAACAAGCTGCCTTACATGAAATATTCAACTTTGCTCAAATTGAAGAAGAGAATCTCCCTCAAGCTTGGGGGAGGCTTCTCCGGTTACTATGAGCTTTGCCTGATTGTCCAATTGAGAGGAATGAAATACTTGATATTTTTTATAATGGACTAACTGATGCTTCTAGGGATTTGCTAAATAGTTGTGCTGGTCGTGTTTTCAGGGAAAGAACTGTTGGACAAGCTGAAGAATTATTGAACAACATAATGCAAAATGCCGATGATTGGACACTCCCTGAACCACCTCCAGAGCCTATTCACAAGAAGAGGGGTATTCTATTTCTCAGTCCCGAAGATATGCAAGAAGCAAAAAGATCTATGAAAGAAAAAGGTCTTAAAACTAAGGATGCCAAGAAATTACCACCTATTAAAGAAATACATGGACTTGATACCCCGACACAGGTAGTAAAGGTAAACTCTCTCTGTTCTTTTAATAAAAGTGATATACCTTATACTAAGACTCCTGAACAATGCTTGGATGAATTTGATAATTATATTGTTAAGCAAGAGCATTTCAACAAATATGTTAAGAATCAACTGCAACGTAATGCTATGATGATAGATCGCTTAAGTGACTTGATGTTTAGAATTGCAAATGATGTGAAAGGTTTAGGGAAACATGCTTCTATGGTTCACACTCAACTAGACCAAGACGCTAAATCACAAAATGATTTGCTTGCTGAAATGAATAATATAAATGATCATGCTATTAGAGTAGTGACTAGAGGAGGTAGAATGAACCAAGAACCTCTTTATCCTGAAGGTCACCCTAAAAGAATTGAACAAGATTCTCAGAAAATTAATGAAGATACACCTAGTTCATCTAAGAAGGAGAAGAAAAAGAAAAATGATAGGAACTTGCATGCCTCTAGTGAACCTGTTGTAGAAAAACCTGTTGAGAAAAACAATGAAGTTTATGTTTCTGATGCTGAGACTCAGTCTGGTAGTGAGCATACACCTAGTGATAATGAAAATGATAATGATGATGATGCTCATATAGATGCTCAACCAGATAATAAGAAAGAAAATGATAATGATGTAGAAATTGAGCCTGCTGAGGATCTTGATAACCCACCTTCTAAAAATAAACGTTATGATAAGAGAGACTTTGTTGCTAGGAAACATGGAAGGGAAAGAGAGCCATGGGTTCAAAAACCTATGCCATTCCCTCGTAACGCCACTAAAAGTAAAGATGAGGAAGATTTTGAGCGCTTTGCTGAAATGATTAGACCTGTCCATTTACGCACTTGCTTGACTGGTATATTGAAAATGCCTCCATATGCTAAGTATATGAAAGATATTATCACTAATAAAAGAAAGATACCTGAAACTGAAATTGCCACCATGCTTGCTAATTATTCTTTTGATGGTGGAGTACATAAGAAGTTGGGGGATCTGGGTATACCCACAATACCTTGCTCTATTAAAACGAATTATGTTATAACTGCTTTATGTGATTTAGGGGCCGGTGTTAGTGTTATGCCTTTCTCTCTTTATAAAAGACATGAATTGAGTAAACTCACACCTACTGAGATATCTTTGCAAATGGCCGATAAATCCACTGCTTTACCTATTGGAATTTGCGAAGACGTTCCTGTCGTGGTTGCAAATGTTACTATCTTAACAGACTTTGTTATTCTTTATATGCCGGAAGACGACAATATGTCGATCATCCTTGGTAGACCTTTTCTAAATACTGCAGGGGCTGTTATAGATTGCAATAAAAGCAAGGTCACCTTTCATATCAATGGCAAGCAACATACCGTGCATTATCCGAGGAAGCAAACTTTGGTTAATAATATCAATGTCATTGATCCTTTTCCCACGATTATCATTGGAGACATCACAACTCCTCTCCCTACTGCCAAGAAGAAGAAATATTATAATCTTATTGTTGGGGAGATACAAATCCCAATTGAGGTAACCTAGTGACATATGAAGATTCTTCGGTTTCATGTTAATCAGAAACGTTTATTAATAAGACTTGATCAACCTTGTTAATGAATTCTTTTCGAAAGACATGAGATTGATGAATTGAATATTCACAACTCTTTGTATCACAAGTTTATATTCTATTCCCTTAGTAAAAATGAAAATAAAATTCCATGAAATTCCTGTTTTCTGTTTTTCCCGTGCATGAAAAATACCTCAAAAAAAATCTCAGATTTCCACGAAATTTTAACATGAATTTTTCTGGAATAAATAAAAATTTCTGGCGTAAAAATCACTGCAGGGGGCATGTCAGTGGACCACCACACAATAGGCCCCCCCCTAGGGGCACGGCCGGTTGGCTTGTGGGGCCCACAGGGGCCCCCTGCCTTATCTCTTCCTCCCACTCTTCTCCTACCTCTAGAAAAAAAATTCTCTAGCCATCTCTCTCCCGTGTTCTTCACCCAGAAAGTGAAATTTTCGATCTCTTTGCTCGGAACTCCATTTCCAAAACTGTTTTGAGGAATTGTTCCTTGGTATGTGACTCTCCCATTCCTCCAATTAGTTTTTGTTTTAGAGGTTTATATTTTGCATAAGTTGCTGCACTTGGTGCTACAGAAAATAAGCTTGCATGTCTAATTCGTTGAGTTCCAAGTAGTGGGAATGCTTAATATGTATTCTAGGCATCCATATGAGTAGTTGCTATCAATCTTGCAAAGTTTTATTAACATAATTTTGTGGCCCAAAAATTTCAGAAATTTGTTCTTAGGAAAATGAACTTTCTAACAATAGCTTCTTCAAGCTGGAGCCCCAAGGGAGTTTCTAGGAGGATTCAGGATAGCGATATCAACCTCCCTCGGAACACGGAAGTAAGGCCCTGTGAATGGCCACATATACCCTTCATGGGCGAAGCGGGTTTTTATGAAGAGTTCATGCAATTCATGGCAAATGTCGGGCTAACCAGATTCTTCGTAGATAAGTGTGACCAACACTATCTCCTTACTAATTCCTTCGTGCAAAACTTTTATTTCATTAATACGCCCGATGCTCCTATGGTGCACTTTGCTCTATATGCCGAGAACTATGAGTTACCTCTGCATGAATTTTGTGAAATATGTCTGCTTCCCTCTGATGGGGGAGTGCGTGAACCTAAAGCTGAGGAGTTTGAGGACTTTATTCATACCTTAACGGTAGGGGAAACCAGGGGCGTTTCACGCGCTAGAGTCACTTGTTTGCATTTTTCATCGATGCATTATTTTTCTCTGGTTATAGGGAAATGCATAACTGCTATGGAGCAGGGTGGTGCCCTCAGCGCTCCCACCCTCACTATTTTACGCCGTGCACTTTATGGTGATAATGCTTACAACCTAGGAGCTATTGTTGCAAGCCGCTTGCATCTTAACCGAACTAAAGGTAAAATTCATGGTGGTATTTGTGCTGCACGCTTGGCTAAGCGCTTTGAGGTGGCAATACGCCCCACTGATTATTTGTTGCCTGAGGTGCACCTCGACCATATATCCATGAAGGAACACCAGTTTCTCTGGAAACCCGAACCACTACAACCCCTTTGTTACAGCCTAGTGTTTAGCGAGAAGACTTACGATATTATTCCGTTGCCTGCACCTTCTTTGTTTAACTATCATGCCAGGAACGGATACAGAATAATGCCGGAGGACATCATTGCTTACCGGTACGAGCTTGCTACTGCGGATGCCGAGGCCCAGGCATGGGACTCTTGGGTACCTCGGCGGAAGTACTTTCCTGGACCCGACGGCTACTAACAGTGGTGATTACCTAGCTAGGCAAAAGCTTAAGCTTGGGGGATTACGTATTTCTCACCGACATTACATTCATGTTCTCACATTCCATACAAATTGTCGGTGTTCATCCTCTTTCTTTGTATATTCATGTTAGCTTTATTTTCCGCTTTCTTCTTGTGTGTTTGAAAATTTTGAAAATCCAAAAATATTTCTAGCTTCTTTTCGGTTCTTTTCTTTTTCTCGTTTCTTTAGCTGTAGTACTAAAAATAAAACCCAAAAAGATTTCCTTTGCTTGTTGGGAGCTTTCCCGTGTAAATATTTTTTCTCGTTCTTGTTTTTCCCTTAGTTCCTTTGCTTGCTTAAGAAAAAACAAAAACTCCAAAAATATTTCAGTGTGTTTCTCTGAATTTCTTTTCTTTTGTTGAGTTGTCGAAAGGAGGAGACCATGATGAAAATGTTGAGTGGCTCTCATACGCTTTATTGATGATCTAACAGAGAGCCAATTTTACCTTGTCTTCTCCTTTGTCTTAAACTGCCCAGCAGATTCTAGCTTAGTCCACGGCATTCTTGCACTATTATTATTATCACACCGTTCGATCGTGCAAGTGAAAGGCAATAATGATGATATTTCATGAAGTGATTGTGACAAAGGAAGCTGGTATGAACTCTTCTTGTTTTCTATTTTTGTAAATATGTTTAGCCAGTTTGATCCTGATTCAGTATATGATGAGTAAACATGTTCGTGATGAAAATTAGAGATTATAGCTTCTCATGCCATGCCTAAATAGCTAGGAGTTAATAATGATTTATCTTGTGTGTCAACATGCATTAAAATGGTTATAATATGGTATGGTAGTATGGTATTTCCCTTTGAGAAATTCAAGCAGTTTGACTTGGCCCATGTGCAAACATGTAGTGGAATCAAAACCAATATAGCCTTCATGATGTTTAAATTCAGAGTGTCCATATCCTACTCATGCTACATCCAATGTTAATTATTCAAAATGCATGTTCATGACGGTTGTTGCTCTCTAGCTGGTCGCTTCTCAACCTATTGGTAGCCTTCACCTATACTAAGCGGAAATGCTGCTTGTGCATCCAAATCCTTGAACCAAGTTATTCCACATGAGTCCACCATACCTACCTATATGCGGTATTACCCTGCCATTCCAAGTAAATTTGCGTGTGCCATCTCTAAATATTCAAATGAACTTCCATTTTTGTGCACTCGTCTCGCTCATGGAGCGACGGGGCGGTCAATATTTTCCATTCTAAGCAAGTTAGTCTCAGGACAGTCCTTTATTCGCCGTCATTGCATGAGAGAGGCTGGTAAGAGGGATGCCCAATCCCACATAATCAAATTAAATTACACCAACTCCTTGGGACAGTTGATTGTTTGGAGGGCAACCGTGGATTCGGCCAGCCATGGAATGTGTTTGGATGGTGGATAGGAGTAAACTTTACTATTTTGTTTGGGAACCGCCAATAATGAGTTTAGCATGGAAAATGTTGAAAACCTTTGTCATAACGTTGACAGGAAAAGTGCACCGCTCAAAAATTATACCTTCACCCTTGTTTTAAGCTTCGAGCTCTAGCACCTCTGCAAATCAATGCTTCCCTCTGCGGAGGGCCTATCTATTTACTTTTAGGTTGAGTCGTCATCCTCTTACTAAAAGCACCAAGCCCGAGAGCACTATTGTCATTCTTATGCATTTAGTTTAGTTAATGTTGGATATGACCATGATTGGATCTTTTCTACCCTGAATTATAATGTTTAGTCGCAACTTGGATCTCATAGGTGCTCTGCATTTATGTCTTGCGGTCTCAGAAAGGGCTAGCGAAATACCATGTCACCATATTGCCTTATGAGTGTTTTGATAAATTGTTGTCATAGGAGATGTTTTATTATTTCTTTCTAGCTGGTTATTTCTTGCCATGAGTTAACATAATATCTATTTGTTGTCATGGACATGTCTATCTATGATTTATGCTGAAAACTTGAGCACTAGCTAAGCATGTGTATAATAACGAGAACAAAAGAGTTTGTAAAAGTTTTTGTTTATCACTTTCCGTTTATCAACTGAATTGCTTGAGGACAAGTAATAAGTTAAGCTTGGGGGAGTTGATACGTCTCAAACGTATCTACTTTTCCAAACACTTTTGCTCTGGTTTTGTCCTCTAATTTGCATGATTTGAATGAAACTAACCCGGACTGACGTTGTTTTCAGCAGAACTACTTTGGTGTTATTTTTGTGCAGAAATAAAAGTTCTCGGAATTGGACGAAACTTTTTGTGGATTTTTTCTGGAATATATAAGGAATTTTGGAGCAAAGAACTGCCGGAGGGGGTGGACCAGAAGTCCACCATACAACCGGTCGCGCGCCCCTAGGGGCGCGGCCATATGGCCTGTGGGGCCCTCGTGGTCCCTCCGACCCTAATTTTAACGCTATAAATTCACATCCGCGGAGAAAAAAATCAGAGAGAAGATTTCATCGCGTTTCGCGAGACGGAGCCGCCGCCACCTCCTGTTCTTCCTCCGGAGGGCTGATCTGGAGCCTCGGGAGGGGAAATCGTCGTCGTCGTCATCACCAACCCTTCTCCATCAACACCGCCATGATGCTCACCATCGGGAGTGAGTAATTCCTTTGTAGTCTTGCTGGACAGTGGTGGGATTGGATGGAATTGATCATGTAATCGAGTTATGTTTGATAGGGCTTGATCCCTCGTATCCATTATCTTCTGAGATTGATGTTACTATGACTTTGCTATGCTTAATGCTTTTCACTAGGGCCCGAGTGCCATGATTTCAGATCTGAACCTATTATGTTTTCATGAATATCAGAGTGATTTGGATCCTATCTTGCAAGTTATATGTACCTATTACGTGTCATGATCCGCATACCCCAAGGTGACAATAATTGGGATTCTTTCTGGTGATTGTCGTAGTTTGAGGAGTTCATGTATTCACCATGTGTTAATGCTTTGTTCCGGTTCTGTATTAAAACGAAGCCTTAATATCCCTTAGTTTCCAATAGGACCCCGCTGCCACGGGAGGGTAGGACAAAACATGTCATGCAAGTTCTTATCGCAAGCACGTATGACTATATATGGAATACATGCTTACATTACATTGATGAATTGGAGCTAGTTCTGTGTCGCCCTAGTGTGTAACTGTTATATGATCAATGTCATCTAAATCATTATCCATCATCGATCCACGTGCCTACGCTTTACACATGCTGAATCTTGCCAAGCTACTATTGCTATTGTTATTGTCACACTTGCTACAAAACTGCTACTGTCACTATTACTGTTACTTTTGCTACTACTATTTGTTGTGCTACTAAATCTTTGCAACAGAGAGATATCCTCGGTGCGGTTGAATTGACAACTCAACTGTCAAGGCCAATAAATATTCTTTGGCTCCCCTTGTGTCGAATCAATAAATTAGGGTGAATACTACCCGTAAAGACTGTTGCGATCCCCTACACTTGTGGGTTATCAGGTTCATTAACCCAAATATCATACGTGAAGTTACGGTACAAAAAAACGCCAAGGAAACAAAGGATAACTTGCTAAGGGCATTAATTCGACAACAAACCAAAAGGGAAATACAACTTCAAGTGAGTGTTACTGTCTTGTACATATTCTGTTTCGCTTACTCGATGTTAAGTGTAATTGATGAGTTATGCGTGCGCAGGTTCCACTTTATTCTGCTAGTCATTCAGTTTGACGCAGGAAAAGTACTTGTCATGGACTCAAAACGTAAAGACCCTGACGTGTGGGCGGACCTGAGTGAAATGCTCCAGAGGTAATTTCAATCATTATCGCACTACATCGGCAACTTTCGCTCATTTCCTGATATCAAGTAATTAATAACTCCTTTATTCATTTTCTTTGCCGGACAGGGTTTGGAAACGGTTCACGAAGGAGGCTAGGGGTGAATGGAAAGAGGAGCTGCAGTTTCGACCACTCAATGTAAGTAGTACTAGCTAGGTCCGTGCATCTCTTTCATTCTAGTTTCAATACCATGATCATGCTTGATTATTATTTTGATTGAACTCTATTCTCGTAAAGTGCTCGAGGCAGGGAGACGGGAATAATTTATGTGGATACTATGTTTGCGAGTTCATTCGCCAGACGACCTGCGAGAAGGGTAGGGTTTTACAGCAACTTGAAGTACGTAAACTATATTCACAATTTTATTTTATTACCATCAATTGTGTTGAGTTTCATTCATATATACTGACCCCCTTCTTTAAATTAGATCCAACGGATGCGGGACGGTCTCCTACCAAAGGATCGCTTGCGAGTAATTCAAGAGGAATTGACGGGATTCTTACTTGAAGAGGTGATACCTAAAACCAGAGAATACCATCGGGAATTGGTAGCTAATTTTGGTAACTAGATATTAGGGATCGTAAGGGATATTATATTGTATATATGCATGAACGTGTACTATATGTAGTAGCGTCGAATATATATACGAAAACTTGTTGTTCGACCAAGCACGGAGAAAGAGGCCACTTCTCTATATTCATCACGATGTTGTGTAATGGTTCTTTCATTGCTATATATATGTAGTAGCGTCGAGTTGAATGGAAAACATAAAATGAAAATGAAAACCCTAAATGAAAAAGAATTGAATGGTAAACACAAAAAAAGAAAGAAAAGGAAACACAAAATGAAACCCCTAAACCCCCTAAACCCCTCCAAACCCCTCCAAAACCCAAAACCCTAGCTCCTGACGCGTGGCAGCCTTTAGTCCCAGTTGGTGTTACCAACCGGGACTGAAGGTCCTCCTTCCTGAGCGCTCCACAGCGGCCACGTGGAACCCATTTAGTACCGGTTTGTAACACAACCAGGACTAAAAAGGGGGGCCTTTAGTCCCGACTCCTTAGTCCCGGTTGCGCAACCGGGACTAAAGGCCCTTACGAAGGTGGAGTAAAGGCCCTTTTTCTACTAGTGATGTGATGGTTTTGTGTAATTAACTCCCGGCAAGGCAATGATTCTCCCATTCCTTTCCATGTCCGTCTTTTTAACGATTCTAACAACTATCCACTTTGATTGTACTGTGTTAAAAGAACTATCCAAATCGGGACAACTGAATGTGCACGAGGCAAGACCGACCGAATGTATCAACTTTTCCACTCACCTGAATGAAGGAAGGAGGGAATTCCTCGGAGGACTGAGAACGAAAACGATGTGAATGGTAGGTGGCACTACCCAAACGGTCTAATTATTTCACCGCTCGCTTCCTCGCTCCCTCGCACACACGGCCGTCGGACATCGGCCGTGCATCTATTGATGCATCCATTGATATTGATCGTGTACGCGTCGTCAACTCGACAGGGGCCGGTCTGCATGTCGTGGTTGCTGGAGAACTGGAGTAGAAAGAGTTGCATGCATGCATGCATGGCAGTGTTGGTGGTGCTTTGAGAGCATCTCCAACAGAGGCGCTAAATAAGCCGCACGCCTGAAAAAACGGCATTTTAGCGCGCGCGCGACCGAACCGGCAGCTCCAGCAGACGCGCCAAAATCGCGCACGCGCTAAAAACCACTCCACGGGCGGAATAGAACGGCATCGCGCGCTGCATTTTTTTGGAATCCACTACCGCGCGCGCGAATGAAAGAAATCGCGCACGAAGCGAGCAACCGCCGTTGAACTCTCCGCCCGCGCCCGCTTTCACTCTGCCCCGTGCCGCCGCCGGCGACCTCCAGCCATGGACGGGCGCTCCGACACCCCCCTAACCCCCCCATACATGCGCGACCTCTCCGCCGCTGTTGCCACCGCAAACCCTGGCACGGGCTTGACCTCCACCGTCGGCGCCGGCGCCGTTGTGGCTCCGAACAGCGGCCTCGCGCGCAGCCTCTTCATGTCGCCCAGGAAGAGCGCGCAGGGTGGCATCGCGACGCCGCCGACCACGAAGCCACGGAGCTCCGCCTCCAAATGAACCACAGCGGCCATCGCGACGTCGACGGCGACGGCGTCCGAAAGGCAGAGGAAAACGGAGATGAAGAAGGCAGGAGCGAAGCCGTCCGCGCCTCCGCCTCCCGAAGCGACGGGAACCTCGCAATTTGTTGAGCCGGTGGCTGACGTGGCTTGAGACTGCGTCGGTATTTCCCCAAAGAGGAAGGGATGATGCAGCACAGCGACGGTAAGTATTTCCCTCAGTTATGAAACCAAGGTATCGAACCAGTAGGAGGATCACCAACACTACATAAACAGCACCTGCACACAAAGAACAAATACTTGCAACCCGACGCGAAAGAGAGGTTGTCAATCTCTCTACGGTAAAAAGATAGATTAGGATATAATAGATTGGATAGATATATCTCTCAAGAACACAAAATAAAAAAGGCAAATAAAAAGTGTAGCAAGGTATTTTTGGGTTTTTGGAATAAAAAAGGCAAACAAAAGCGGCAAAAAGACATATCGGAAAGCAATATGTTGGAAAAGTAGACCCAGGGGCCGTAGGTTTCACTACTGGCTTCTCTCATGAGTCTAGCACACCGTGGGTGAACAAATTACTGTTGGGCAATTGACAGAAGATCAAATAATCATGACGATATCCAAGGCGATGATCATTATATAGACATCACGTCCAAGATTAGTAGACCGAAATGATTCTGCATCTACTACTATTACTCCACACATCGACCACTATCCAGCATGCATCTAGTGTATTAAGTTCATGGAAAAACGGAGTAATGCAATAAGAACGGTGACATGATGTAGACAAGATCTATTCATGTAGGAATAGACCCCATCTTGTTATCCTTAATAGCAACGATACATGCGTGCCTCGCTGCCCCTTCTGTCACTGGGAGAGGACACCGCAAGATCGAACCGATCACAAAGCACCTCTTCCCATGGCAAGAAAAATCGATCTAGTTCGCCTAACTAAACCAAAGATTCGAAGAAGAAATACGAGGCTATAAGTAATCATGCATATAAGAGATCAAAGAAGACTCAAATAATATTCATGGATAGAAACTAATCATGAACTCAAAATTCATCGGATCCCAACAAACACACCGCAAAAGTTTACATCAAATAGATCTCCAAGAGACCATTGTATTGAGAATCAAAAGAGAGAGAGAGGAAGCCATCTAGCTACTGCCTACGGACCCGTAGGTCTATGGTGGACTTCTCACGCATCATCGGGGAGGCACCAATGTGGATGATGAACCCCTCTGTGATGGTGTTATATTGGATCTCGCGGTTCTGGAATTTGCGGCGGCTGGATGTATTTTTCATCGACTCCCTTATGGTTTCTGGAATATTTGGGAATTTATAGGCATTAGAGGCGGTGGAGAGGCATCTCGAGGAGGGCACAACCCATCAGGGCGCGCCCTGGTGGGTTGTGGTCTCCTAGGCCCACCTCTCTGGTACTTCTTTGGCCCACTGGATGTCTTCTGGCCCAAAAAAATCTCCAAAAAGTTTCGTCGCGATTGGACTCCGTGTGGTACTGATATTCTGTGAAGTAAAAAACAAGCAAAAAACAACAACTGACACTTTGGCACTATGTCAATAGGTTAGTCCCAAAAAATGATATAAAGTTGCTATAAAATGATTGTAAAACATCCAAGAATGATAATATAACAGCATGGAACAAGCAAAAGTTATAGATACGTTGGAGACGTATCAGCATCCCCAAGCTTAATTCCTACTCGTCCTCGAGTAGGTAAATGATAAAAACAGAATTTTTGATGTGGAATGCTACCTAACATGTTCATCACATAATCTTTTCTTTTGTAGCATGGACATTTGGACTTTTAGATGGTTCAAAGCAATAGTCTAGTTTTAACATAATGACTTTAATACTCAAGCATGCCAACAAGCAACCATGTCTTTCAAAATATCAACACTAAAGAAAGTTATCCCTAGCCCATCATGCTCAATCATTGATCCATTCATGAAACACACTCAAATATTAACTACACCCAATGCTCAAGTATGATCATAGTGCCCCCTAGTTGGTGCATTATAAGAGAAGATGGAGACTCAAATAAAAATAAAAACTACATAAAGTAAATAGATAGGCCCTTCGCAGAGGGAAGTAGGGATTTGTAGAGGTGCCAGAGCTCATAGTTTAAACTGAGAGAGAAAAAATATTTTGAGTGGCATGCCTTTCCTGTCAACGAAAACGACAAAGTAGTTCACAATACTTTCCATGCTAGATATATCATAGGTGGTTCCCAAACATAAAGTAAAGTTTATTCCTTTTCCACCATTCTTTCACAATCCATGGGTGGCCGTATCCACGGTTGCCTTCCATACCAACACTTTCCAAGGAATTTATTATTTGACAACATACAACAACAACAACAAACAACAAACAAAGCCTTTAGTCCCAAACAAGTTGGGGTAGGCTAGAGGTGAAACCCATAAGATCTCGCGACCAACTCATGGTTCTGGCACATGGATAGCAAGCTTCCACGCACCCCTGTCCATGGCTAGTTCTTTGGTGATGCTCCAATCCTTCAGGTCTCTCT
Organism: Elymus sibiricus; assembly: GCA_039707655.1. Taxonomy (NCBI): domain Eukaryota; kingdom Viridiplantae; phylum Streptophyta; class Magnoliopsida; order Poales; family Poaceae; genus Elymus; species Elymus sibiricus. Next base: position 386,962,293 of record CM077671.1, read on the forward strand.
TTACGGACTCTTCCCATGTCAAGTTCGGTCTACCCCGGCCTCTTTTGACAATATCAGCACGATTTAGCCGTCCGCTATGTACTGGGGCTTCTGGAGGCCTGCGTTGAATATGTCCAAACCATCTCAGACGATGTTGGACAAGCTTCTCTTCAATTGGCGCTACCCCAACTCTATCTCGTATATTATCATTCTGGATTCGGTCCTTCCTTGTGTGGCCACACATCCATCTCAACATGCGCATCTCCGCCACACCTAACTGTTGCACATGTCGCCTTTTAGTCGGCCAACACTCAGCGCCATACAACATTGCGGGTCGAACCGCCGTCCTATAGAACTTGCCTTTTAGCTTTTGTGGCACCCTCTTATCACAGAGAATGCTAGAAGCTTGGTGCCACTTCATCCATCCGACTTTAATTCGATGGTTCACATCTTCATCGATATCCCCATCCTTCTGCAACATTGACCCCAAATATCGAAAGGTGTCCTTCTGCGGCACCACCTGCCCATCAAGGCTAACATCCTCCTCCTCCTCGTGCCTAGTAGTACCGAAAGCGCACCTCATGTACTCGGTTTTAGTCCAACTAAGTCTAAAACCTTTCGATTCCAAAGTTTGCCTTCATAACTCCAACTTCCTGTTGACCCCCGTCCGACTCTCATCGACTAGCACCACATCGTCCGCAAAGAGCATACACCATGGGATATCTCCTTGTATATCCCTTGTGACCTCATCCATCACCAAGGCAAAAAGATAAGGGCTCAAAGCTGACCCTTGATGCAGTCCTATCTTAATCGGGAAGTCATCAGTGTCGCCATCACTTGTTCGAACACTTGTCACAACATTATCGTACATGTCCTTGATGAGGGTAATGTACTTTGCTGGAACTTTGTGTTTCTCCAAGGCCCACCACATAACATTCCGCGGTATCTTATCATAGGCCTTCTCCAAGTCAATGAACACCATATGCAGGTCCTTCTTTTGCTCCCTATATCTCTCCATAAGTTGTCGTACCAAGAAAATGGCTTCCATGGTCGACCTCCCAGGCATGAAACCAAACTGATTTTTGGTCACGCTTGTCATTCTTCTTAAGCGGTGCTCAATGACTCTCTCCCAAAGCTTCATCGTATGGCTCATCAGTTTAATTCCACGGTAATTAGTACAACTCTGAACATCCCCCTTGTTCTTGAAGATTGGTACTAATATACTCCGTCTCCATTCTTCTGGCATCTTGTTTGCCTGAAAAATGAGGTTGAAAAGTTTGGTTAGCCATACTATCGCTATGTCCCCGAGGCCTCTCCACACCTCAATGGGGATACAATCAAGGCCCATCGCCTTGCCTCCTTTCATCCTCTTCAAAGCCTCCTTGACCTCCGACTCCTGGATTCGCCGCACAAAAAGCCTGCTAGTATCAGCAAAGGAGTCGTCCAGATCAATGGTAGAGCTCTCACTCTCCCCATTGAACAGCTTGTCAAAGTACTCCTGCCATCTATGCGTAATCTCCTCGTTCTTCACCAGGAGTTGATCCGCTCCGTCCTTGATGCACTTGATTTGGTCAACATCCCTCGTCTTCCTCTCTCGGATCTTGGCCATCTTATAGATGTCCCTTTCGCCTTCCTTCGTGTCTAACCGTTGGTAGAGGTCCTCATACACCCGGCCCCTTGCTTCACTCACAGCTCGCTTTGCGGCCTTCTTTGCCATCTTGTACTTCTCTATGTTGTCTGCACTCCTATCCAGATATAGGCGTCTGAAACACTCTTTCTTCTCCTTAATTGCCTTCTGGACATCATCGTTCCACCACCAGGTATCTTTAGCTTCTCTTCTACTTCCCCTGGACACTCCAAACTCCTCTGAGGCCACCTTACGAATGCAAGTCGCCATCTTCATCCACATGTTGCCTACATCACCTCCTTCCTCCCAAGGGCCCTCCTTAATGACCCTCTCCTTGAATGCCTGAGCTACCTCCCCCTTGAGCTTCCACCACTTCGTTCTAGCGACTTTGGCACGCTTGTCCCGCTGGACACGAATCCGAAAGCGGAGGTCAGCAACCACAAGCTTATGCTGAGGGACAACACTCTCTCCAGGTATCACCTTACAGTCTAGGCATGCACGCCTGTCTTCTCTTCTCGATAGGATGAAATCAATCTGGCTAGAGTGTTGTCCACTACTGTAAGTCACTAGATGTGATTCTCTCTTCTTAAAGAGGGTGTTAGCTATGATCATGTTGTAGGCTAGCGCAAAGCTTAAGACATCTTCTCCTTCTTGGTTCCTGATGCCATAGCCAAAACCCCCATGCACCCCTTCAAAACCTGTGTTAGATGTGCCCACGTGGCCATTGAGGTCTCCTCCTATGAAGAGCCTCTCGCCAATCGGTACACTCCTAACCATGTCCTCTAGGCCTTCCCAGAACTCCCTCTTGGTGTTCTCATTGTGGCCTACTTGCGGGGCATACGCGCTGATAACGTTGAGAACTAAGTCCCCAACTACCAGCTTGACCAGGATAATCCGGTCCCCACGTCTCTTGACGTCTACCACTCCATCCTTGAGGCTCTTGCTGATCAAGATGCCTACTCCATTTCTGTTTGCAACCGTCCCCGTCTACCACAGCTTGAAGCCGGTACCCTCCACCTCCTTCGCCTTTTGTCCCCTCCATTTGGTCTCTTGGACGCAAAGGATATCAACGCCTCTCCTCACCGCGGTATCAACTACCTCCCGAAGCTTACCTGTCAGAGACCCTACGTTCCAGCTACCTAAGCGAATCCTCCTAGGCTCGGCTAGCTTCCTTACCCTTCGCACTCGTCGAGTCAAATGCGAAGACCCTTGCTCAATTTCCACTACACCCGGGCGCCGATGTAGCGCGCCACTAAGGATGCGACGACCCGATCCTCGCTCACTTGCCACCATATCCAGATCAAGATACGGCGCGCCACCTGGGGGGTGACGGCCCAGCCCTTGCCCATTTTCCACCACACCCGGGTTCCGATGTGGCGCGTCGTTGAGAGGGTTACGCCCCAACGAAAATCTTTTGGGTTTCATCTCCATAAGAGTGGCTGAGTTTTGACGTTGGCTCGCCAAGCCTATCACAACCCTCCTCCTTTATCCGGGCTTGGGACCGGCTATGTTGAGACAACATAGGCGGAGTTATTATTTGACAACATAAAGTAATTTTTTTTATTTCGGGACTGGGCATCCCTATTACCGCCGTACTCTCGTGCATTCACAAGTGAATAAACACTCATCTTGAGAATAGCACATCTAGCATGGAAAAATATTGGACACCCCCTACCGTTTCATGAGCGGTACGAGCACACAAAAAGGAAATTTATTTTGAAAAGTAGAGATGGCACATACAAATTTGCTTAGAACGGCATGGAAATACCGCATATAGGTAGGTATGGTGGACTCATAAGGCAAAACTGGGTTTAAGGATTTTGGATGCACGAGTAGTATTTCTACTTAGGACAAGTGGAGGCTAGCAAATATATTGAGAAGCATCCAACCAAGAAACGAGAATTCACATAAGCGAGCATTGAGCATAACTAACACCGAATAATGCACCATAAGTAGGATGTAATTTCATTGCATAACTATTGACTTTCGTGCATGCATAGGGAATCACAAACCTTAACACCAATATTCCTACTAAAGCATAATTACTCACTAACATGACTCACATATCACTATCATCATGTCTCAAAACTATTACAAGGAATCAAGTTTAATTTGTCCAATGATCTTCATGAAAGTTTTTATTATATCCTCCTTGAATATCTATCACTTTGGGACTAGTTTCATATATTGCCATTGCTTTTGACAAGCTCAAACAAATTTAAGTGAACAACATGAGCATAGAGATTTCATCTCTCAAAATAGTATAAGTGAAGCATGAGAGGATTTCTTCATAATTTACAAACTCTCAAATTTATCTAAGTGAAGCATGAGAGTATTTTCTAAAAAAAATTCCAAGCACACCATGCTCAAAAAGATATAAGTGAAGCACTAGAGCAATTCCATAGGCTCAAAAAGTTTAAGTGAAGCATATAGAGCAATTCTAACAAATCATAGCATAATTTTGGCTCTCTCAAATAGGTGAGTCCAGCAAGGATACTAGTGACAAACTAAAAAGTAAAGCAAGCAAAGACTCAAATGATACAAGATGCTCCAAGCAAAACTCATGATATGTGACGAATAAAAATATAGCTCCAAGTAAAATACCGATGGTTGTTAGAAGAAAGAGGGGATGCCACTCGGGGCATCCCCAAGCTTAGTTGCTTGCTTTTCTTTGGATATATCTTGGGGGTGCTGTAGCATCCCCAAGATTAGGCTCTTTTCACTCCTTATTCCTTCATCCATCGTGATCTCACCCAAAACTTGAAAACTTCAATCACACAAAACTCAACAAAACCTTCGTGAGATTTGTTAGTATAATAAAGCAAATCACTACTTTAAGTAATGTTGCAAACCCATTCAAATTTTATTATTGCATTATACCTACTGTATTTTAACTTTACCATGGCTCATACCCTTCAATACAACCCATAGCTTCATCAAAACAAGCACACAATGCAACAAAAACAGAATCTGTCTTAAACAGAACAGTCTGTAGTAATCTGTAGTCTAACCATACTTCTGTAACTCTAAAAATTCTGAAAAAATAGTACAACGTAAATAATTTGTATAGAAATACTGTGTTAAAATTTCAGCTCAATATCACGCTCCAATAAAAAAATGAAAATTCGCACACTGGAGGCAAAGTTTCTGTTCAGATTCAGCATTGTTTCTACTCATCTTATGAATCATCCTAAAGGCTTTACTTGGCACAAAAACTAAATAAAACATAAAAAATACAATCATAACAGAGGCATAATTGTGTCAACACTCAAAAACAGAAAGAAAAAGACGAAAATAAATTTATTCATTGGGTTGCCTCCCAACAGACGCTATCATTTGACGCCCCTAGCTAGGCATAATGATTTCAATGATGCTCACATAAAAAGTAGTAATTTAAATATGCAAGAGAGCATCATAAATCTCATGACAAGCACATTTAAGTCTAACACACTTCCTATGCATAGGGATTTTGTGAGCAAACAATTTATGGGAACAAGAATCAACTAGCATAGGAAGGCGAAACAAGCATAACTTCAAAACTTTGAACACATAGAGAGGAGACTTGATATTATTGCAATTACTACAAGCATATGTTCCTCCCTCATAATAAATTTCAGTAGCATCATGAAGGAATTCAACAATATAACCATCACATAAATCATTCTTTTCATGATGCACAAACATAGAATTTTCATTACTCTCCACATAAGCAAATTCCTTTTCATCCATGGTAGTGGGAGCAAACGCAACAAAATAACTATCATGATACACTTGATTGACATAACCACATTGCAAATTAAAACCATGATGATAAGTTTCATGGTTATCATTACTCATTATAGCATATGTGTCATTACCATCATCATAAATAGGAGGCATGCAATCATCATAATAAGTTTGCTCATCAAAACTTGGGGGACAAAAAATATCATCTTCATCAAACATAATATCCCCAAGCTTGTGGCTTTGCATATCATTAGCATCATGGATATTTAGAGAATTCATACTAGCAACATTGCAATCATGCTTTTCAATCAAGGAGCAATCATGAATCACCTTATAAATTTCTTCTTTCAACACTTCATCAAAAATTTCAGATTCATGATTTTCAAACAAAACTTCATGGAGATAATCAAGTGCACTCAAATCACTAGCAATTGGTTCATCATAATTTGGTCTTTTGAAAAGATTAGCAAGTGGATGAGGATCCATGTCAGTAGATTTTTAGCAAGCGAAGATAGAAGCAAATAGAAGGCACATGGCAACACAAGCAAACAAAAAGAGATCCGGTGAGAAAAAGGCGAACGAAAAAGAAGGCGAATAAAATGGCAAATTTGTGAAGTGGGGGAGAGGAAAACGAGAGGCAAATGGAAAATAATGTAATTGCAAGGAGATGAGATTTGTGATTAGGAACCTGGTAGATGATGATGGTGTCTCCACGGCGCCATAGATTGGCACGTAGAAGAGATCGCTTCCTCCCTGGCAACGGTGCCAGAAATTCCTTTGACGTGGCTTGAGACTGCTTCGGTATTTCCCCAAAGAGGAAGGGATGATGCAGCACAGCGACGGTAAGTATTTCGCTCAGTTATGAAACCAAGGTATCGAACCAGTAGGAGGATCACCAACACTATGTAAACAGCACCTGCACACAAAGAACAAATACTTGCAACCCGACGCGAAAGAGAGGTTGTCAATCTCTCTACGGTAAAAATATAGATTAGGATATGATAGATTGGATAGATAGATCTCTCAAGAACACAAAATAAAAAAGGCAAACAAAAAGTGCAGCAAGGTATTTTTGGGTTTTTGGAATAATAGATCTGAAAACAAAAGCGGCAAAAAGACAGATCGGAAAGCAATATGTTGGAAAAGTAGACCCGGAGGCCGTAGGTTTCACTAGTGGCTTCTCTCATGAGTATAGCACATGGTGGGTGAACAAATTACTGTTGGGCAATTGATAGAAGATCAAATAATCATGACAATATACAAGGCGATGATCATTATATAGGCATCACGTCCAAGATTAGTAGACCGAAACGATTCTGCATCTACTACTATTACTCCACACATCGACCGCTATCCAGCATACATCTAGTGTATTAAGTTCATGGAAAAATTGAGTAATGCAATAAAAACGGTGACATGATGTAGACAAGATCTATTCAAGTAGGAATAGACCCCATCTTGTTATCCTTAATAGCAACGATACATGCGTGCCTCGCTGCCCCTTCTTTCACTGGGAGAGGACACCGCAAGATCAAACCCATCACAAAGCACCTCTTCCCATGGCAAGAAAAATCGATCTAGTTTGCCTAACTAAACCAAAGATTCGAAGAAGAAATACGAGGCTATAAGTAATCATGCATATAATAGATCAAAGAAGACTCAAAATAATATTCATGGATAGAAACTGATCATAAACTCAAAATTCATCAGATTCCAACAAACACACCGCAAAAGTTTACATCAAATAGATCTCCAAGAGACCATTGTATTGAGAATCAAAAGAGAGAGAGAGAGAGAGGAAGCCATCTAGCTACTGCCTACAGACCCGTTGGTCTATGGTGGACTACTCACGCATCATCGGAGAGGCACCAATGAGGATGATGAACCCCTCCGTGATGGTGTTAGATTGGATCTCGCGGTTCTAGAACTTGCGGCGGCTGGATGTGTTTTTTGTTGACTCCCTTAGGGTTTCTGGAATATTTGGGAATTTATAGGCATCAGAGGCGGTGGAGAGGCGTCCCGAGGAGGGCACAACCCATCAGGGCGCGCCCGGGGCCTCTGGCGCACCCTGGTGGGTTGTGGTCTCCTCGGCCCTCCTCTCTGGTACTTCTTTGTCCCACTGGATGTCTTCTGGCCCAAAAAATCTCCAAAAAGTTTCGTCGCGATTGGACTCCGTTGTGTACTGATATTCTGCGAAGTAAAAAACAAGCAAAAACAGCAGGTGGCATTTGGCACTATGTCAATAGGTTAGTCCCAAAAAATGATATAAAGTTGCTATAAAATGATTGTAAAACATCCAAGAATGATAATATAACAGCATGGAACAAGCAAAAATTATAGATATGTTGGAGACGTATCAGTGGCAAATGCACACATAGTGCTCGATGAAATGACCACAACATATAATTTATGTTTTTGTTTTGTTGTTGTTGACAAATGTGCAAATATGTAGATTGATTTAGTTTTCCTTTGTCTCATACTATTTTGTAGTTTCAATGATGACGCATATATGTCGATTATGGGTGTTGGCTCCAACAATTGGTCTCACACCAATGAAGATGATGAAGACGAATAAGAAGTGGATGATGAGGGTGAGGGTTTGATCGATGCACTGAAAGGAAGGGCTTCCAACTACACCGTCGACGAAGACAAATTGCTTTGCAACACATGGTTGACCATGTCTATGGATCCCACCGTTGGAACGGATCAAACTAGAGATACATATTGGCTTCGGATGAAGGAGTTCTTTGACACATACAACAAGAGTGGAATTGAGCGCATCGAAACATCTCTTCGGTGCCGGTGGTCGACGATCAACAAAGATTGTCAAAAGTGGGCAGCGGCAATGGTGGCGGTTGACAAGATAAACCCAAGTGGTAGTAATGATAAAGATAGGGTGAGTGCCATTTCCAATGCCTCCCATGCATCTTGTGTTCACGCTTCATCTTTTGTGTTTGTAGTGATAACTTGTTCTTTTGTTTCTAGCTCAACATTGCACAAAACTTGTTTCGAGGAGAAGAGAAGAAGACCAAGAAAGGCAAGGTGAAGAAAGGGAGAGCATTTGTGTTGCCTCATTGCTATGAGGAGTTGAAGGATCAAGAGAAATGGAAAAATCGTGAAGAGAAGAACAATGCAACTATTGATTTGGATGATGATGAGAATGAGGCATCAAGTGATGGTAGCAAGAGGAGCCCTACACCAAACTCGGCTGCCTACTCGAAGCCAAAAAGACCACAAGGAGAGAAACTAGAAAAAGAGAAGAAGAAGAAGAAGAAGAAGAAGAAGAAGAAGAAGAAGAAGAAGGGAGGATATGTAGATATAACGAGTGCTATGGAGGCTATTGTGAAGGCAAGAAAGGAAGAAAACGAGGAGAGGAGGGTGGCAAGGAGCCAAGAGTCGGTGGCCGAGGAGAGGAGGGTGGCGGCCGAGGAGAGGAAAGTGGCATTGGAGGAGAAAAAATGGCCATGGAGGAGCAAGCAAGATTGTTGGAATGGGAGAAGTACTTGTTCTTGATGGACACAACCAACCTCGATGAGAGGCAAAAGGAGTACATCAACCTCCAGCGGGATAAAATCTTGTTGCAAAAAAGAATGATGTGCATGGGAGGCATGGGAGTGACGTGGCTTGAGAATGCGTCGGTATTTCCCCAAAGAGGAAGGGATGATGCAACACAGCTATGGTAAGTATTTCCCTCAGTTATGAAACTAAGGTTATCAAACCAGTAGGAGAACCAAGCAACACTATGTAAACGGTACCTTCACACAAAGAACAAATACTTGCAACCCGACGCGTAAGAGAGGTTGTCAATCTCTCCACGGTAAAAAGATATATTAGTTTGTATGAGATTGGATAAATAGATCGCACAAGAACACAAAATAAAAGATGTAAACAAAAAGTGTAGCAAGGTATTTTTGGGTTTTTGGAATAATAGATCTGAAAACAAAAGCGGAAAAAGATAGATCGGAAAGCAATATGTTGAAAGAGTAGACCCGGGGGCCGTAGGTTTCACTAGTGGCTTCTCTCATGAGTATAGCACACGGTGGGTAAACAAATTACTGTTGGGCAATTGATAGAAGATCAAATAATCATGACGATATCCAAGGCAATGATCAATATATAGGCATCACGTCCAAGATTAGTAGACCGAAACGATTCTGCATCTACTACTATTACTCCACACATCGACCGCTATCCAGCATGCATCTAGTGTATTAAGTTCATGGGAAACAGAGTAATGCAATAAGAACGATGACATGATGTAGACAAGATCTATTCATGTAGGAATAGACCCCATCTTGTTATCCTTAATAGAAACGATACATGCGTGCCTCACTGCCCCTTCTGTCACTAGGAGAGGACACCGCAAGATCGAACCGATCACAAAGCACCTCTTCCCATGGCAAGAAAAATCGATCTAGTTGGCCTAACTAAACCAAAGATTCAAAGAAGAAATACGAAGCTATAAGTAATCATGCATATAATAGATCAAAGAAGACTCAAATTATATTCATGGATAGAAACTGATCATGAACTCAAAATTCATCGAATCCCAACAAACACACCTCAAAAAGTCATTACATCAAATAGATCTCCAAGAGACCATTGTATTGATAATCAAAAGAGAGAGAGAAAGCCATCTAGCTACTGCCTACAGACCAGTAGGTCTATGGTTGACTACTCATGCATCATCGGAGAGGCACCAATGAGGATGATGAACCCCTCCGTGATGGTGTTAGATTGGATCTCGCGGTTCTGGAACTTGCGGTGGCTAGAAGTGTTTTTCGTCGACTCCTCTAGGGTTTCTAGAATTTCTGAGAATTTATAGAGTTGAGAGGCGGTGGAGGAGACCCCCGAGGGAGCCACAACCCATCAGGGCGTGCCAGGCGCCTCTAGCGCGTCCTGGTGTCTTCTGGGCCCACAGGCCTCCTCCTAGGTGCTTCCTTGGCTCCCAAGTTGTCTTTTGGTCCAAAAAAAATCTCCAAAAAGTTTCGGGGCAATTGGACTCCGTTTGGTACTGATATTCTGCGAAGTAAAAAACAAGCAAAAAACAGCAACTGGCACTTGGCACTATGTCAATAGGTTAGTCCCAAAAAATGATATAAAGTTGCTATAAAATGATTATAAAACATCCAAGAATGATAATATAACAACATGGAACAATCAAAAATTATAGATACGTTGGAGACGTATCAGCATCCCCAAGCTTAATTCCTGCTCGTCCTCGAGTAGGTAAATGATAAAAACAGAATTTTTGTTGTGGAATGCTGCCTAACATGTTCATCACGTATTCTTTTCTTTTGTAGCATGGACATTTGGACTTTTAGATGGTTCAAAGGAATAGTCTAGTTTTGACATGAAGACTTTAATACTCAAGCATACCAGCAAGCAACCATGTCTTTCAAAATATCAACACTAAAGAAAGTTATCCCTAGCCCATCATGCTCAATCATTGATCCATTCATGAAACACACTTGAATATTAGCTACACCCAATGCACAAGTATGATCATAGTGCCCCCTAGTTGGTGCTTTATAAGAGAAGATGGAGACTCAAATAAAAGTAAAAATTGCATAAAGTAAATAGATAGGCCCTTCGCAGAGGGAAGTAGGGATTTGTAGAGGTGCCAGAGCTCAAGGCTTAAATTGAGAGATAATTTTTTTTGAGAGGCATGCTTTTCCTGTCAACGAAAACGACCGAGTAGTTCTTAATACTTTCCATGTTAGATACATCATAGGCGGTTCCCAAACATAAAATAAAGTTTATTCCTTTTTCCACCATTCTTTCACAATCCATGGCTAGCTGTATCCACGGTTGCCTTCCATACCAACACTTTCCAAGGAATTTATTATTTGACAACATAAAGTAAATTTCCTTTTCATTTCGGGATTGGGCATCCCTATTACTACCGTACTCATATGCAATGACAAGTGAATAAACACTCATCTTGAGAATAAAACATCTAGCATGGAAAAATATTGGACACCCCCTACCGCTTCATGAGCGGTACGAGCACACAAAAAGGAAATTCGTTTTGAAAATTAGAGATGGCACATGCAAATTTGCTTAGAACGGCACAGAAATACCGCATATAGGTAGGTATGGTGGACTCATATGGAAAAACTGGGTTTAAGGATTTTGGATGCACGAGTAGTATTTCTACTTAGTACAAGTGGAGGCTAGCAAATAGATTGAGAAGCAACCAACCAAGAAACGAAAATTCACATAAACGGGCATTAAGCATAACTAACACCGAATAATGCACCATAAGTAGGATGTAATTTCATTGCATAACTATTGACTTTCGTGCATGCATAGGGAATCACAAACCTTAACACCAATATTCTTACTAAAGCATAACTACTCACCAACATGACTCACATATTACTATCATCATGTCTCAAAACTATTACAAGGAATCAAGTTTAATTTGTCCAATGATCTTCATGAAAGTTTTTATTATATCCCTCTTGAATATCTATCACTTTGGGACTAGTTTCATATATTGCCATTGCTTTTGACAAGCTCAAATAAATTTAAGTGAAGAACATGAGCATAAAAATTTCATCTCTCAAAATAATATAAGTGAAGCATGAGAAAATTTCTTCTCAATTTACTAACTCTAAAATTAATCTAAGTGAAGCATGAGAGTATTTCTTCAAAAATTTATAGCACACCGTGCTCAAAAATATATATAAGTGAAGCACTAGAGCAATTCCATAGCTCACAATTTTTTTAAGTGAAGCATATAGAGCAATTCTAACAAATCATAGCATAATTTTGGCTCTCTCAAATAGGTGTGTCCAGCAAGGATACTTGTGACAAACTAAAAATCAAATCAAGTAAAGACTCATATAATACAAGACGCTCCAAGCAAAACTCATGATATGTGACGAATAAAAATATAGCTCCAAGTAAAATACCGATGGTCGTTAGAAGAAAGAGGGGATGCCACTCGGATCATCCCCAAGCTTAGTTTCTTGTTTCTCCTTGGATATTATCTTGGTGGTGCCATATCATCCCCAAGCTTAGGCTCTTTTCACTCCTTATTCCTTCATCCATCGTGATCTCACCCAAAACTTGAAAACTTTAATCACGCAAAACTCAACAAAACCTTCGTGGGATCCGTTAGTATAATAAAGCAAATCACCACTCTAAGTACTGTTGCAAACCCATTCAAATTTTATTATTGCATTATATCTACTGTATTCTAATTTTACCATGGCTTATACCCTTCAATACAAACCATAGATTCATCAAAACAAGCACACAATGCAACAAAAACAGAATCTGTCAAAAACAGATAAGTCTGTAGTAATCTGTACTATAACCATACTTATGTAACTATAAAAATTGTAAAAAATTAGGAAAACGTAAATAATTTGTATAGAAATACTGTGTTAAAATTTCAGCTCATTATCACGCTCCAGTAAAAAACTAAAATTCCTGCACTAGAGTCAAAGTTTCTGTTTCAGATTCAGCATCGTTTCTACTCATCTTGTGAGTCATCCTAAAGTCTTTACTTGGCACAAACACTAATTAAAACATAAAAACACAATCATAAAAGTATAATAATTGTTTAAACACTCAAGAACAGAAAGAAAAATATAAAAATAAATTTTATTCATTGGGTTGCCTCCCAACAAGCGCTATCGTTTTATGCCCCTGGCTAGGCATAATGCATAGATTCAAGTATTGTCATCTTTAGTTTTTGCTCCATAGGATGCCCAATTGATTGATTCATATGGTGGCTTAATTATTGTTCTAGGTAAGTGTTCCATACCCTTTCTTAGTGGAAATTGAAATTTAATATTGCCTGCTTTCATATCAATCACGGCACTTATAGTGCATAAAAACGGTCTACCAAGTATAATGGGACAAGACGGATTGCAATCAATATAAAGAACAATAAAATCTATGGGCACATAGTTCCTATTTGCAAGGATAAGAACATCATTAATTCTTCCCAAAGGCTTTTTAATAGTAGAATCCGCCAAGTGCAAATTAAGAGAGCATTCTTCAATATTGGTAAGACCAAGCACATCACATAGAGATTTCGGAATTGTGGAAACACTAGCATCCAAATCACATAAAGCAAAGAACTCAAATTTTTTAATCTTGACTTTAATGGTAGGTTCCCACTCATCATGTAATTTTCTAGGAATTGAAATCTCTAACTCCAACTTTTCTTCAAAAGATTTCATCATGGCATCAACAATATGTTTAGTAAAAGCTTTATTTTGTTCATAAGCATGGGGTGAATCTATCATGGATTGTAGCAAAGAAATACATTCAATCAAATATAAACTATCATAATTAAAGTCTTTGCAATCCAAGATAGTGGGCACATCACTAGTTAAAGTTTTGACCTCTCCAAACCCACTTTCATCAAATTTTTCATCAAGATTTTCACCCTCCAAATCATTGGGACGCCTTCTAGCTAAAGTTGACTCTACTTCAGTCCCTTTATCATCAATTTTAATATTACTAAACAAGGAATCAATAGAAGAAACACCAATCACTTTAAGATCTTCATCATTTTTATGAAAGCAATCACTAGAAAACGCTTTTTCTAAAAATTCTCTTTTAGCTCTAAGCATAGCGGTTCTTTTATTACTTTCATCCATAGAAACATATAAAGCTTTAATTGATTCATAAATCTTAGTTGGAAAGGCTTTCAACTTGAGATTTTCTACATCATGGGAAATTCTATCAATGCTTCTAGACATATCATCAATCTTATTCAATTTTTCTTCTATCGTAGTATTGAAATTTTTTTGAGCATTGATAAATTCTTTAATATTACTCTCAAGATCAGAGGGGTTCCTATTATTATTGTAAGAAGAATTACCATAGGAATTACCATAATTATTAGAGGAATTTCCAGGAAAAGGCCTAGGATTAAAATTACCTCTATAGCCATTGTTATTAAAATTGTTTCGCGAGATGAAATTCACATCTACGGAATCACTATTTTGCACAATCAAAGTATACAAAGGAACATCATTAAGATCAATAGGAGCATTTTTACTAGCAACCAACTTCATAAGAGCATCAACTTTTTCACTTAAAGTACTAATTTCTTCAACCGAATTAACTTTTTTACTAGTAGGTGCTCTTTCAGTATGCCATTGTGAATAATTTGCCATAATATTATCTAGCAATTTAGTAGCTTCACCCAAAGTAATTTCCATAAAAGTACTACCCGCGGCGGAATCTAAAAGATTTCTAGAGACAAAATTCAATCCCGCATAAAAAAATTGTATGATCATCCAAAGATTTAAACCATGAGTAGGACAATTTCTTAGCATCAATTTCATTCTTTCCCAAGATTGTGAAACATGTTCATGCTCAAGTTTCTTAAAATTCATGATTTGAGTTCTAAGAGAAATAATTTTCGCGGGCGGAAAATACTTAGTAATGAAAGCATCCTTGCACTTATCCCAAGAATCGATACTATTGCGAGGCAAAGAAGAAAACCAAATTTTTGCACGATGCAGCAAAGAGAAAGGAAATAATTTCAACTTCACTACATCATTGTCCACATCTTTTTTCTTTTCCATATCACACAATTCTACGGATGAGTTTAGATGGGACGCGGCATCCTCATTAGGAGTACCGGAAAATTGATCTTTCATGGCAAGATTCAACAAAGCGGCATTAATATCACAAGACTCCGCACTAGTGGTGGGAGGAGCAATCGGAGTACTAATAAAATCATTATTATTGGTATTGGAAAAATCACACAATTTGGTATTTTCTTAAGTCATCGTGACTACGCAAACAAGATTGCAAGCAAACAAGAGATTTGACGGGAAAAAGGCAAACGAAAAAGAGGGCGAATAAAAGGGCAAATTTTTGTGAAGTGGGGGAGAGGAAAACGAGAGTCAAATGACAAATAATGTAAATTGCAAGGAGATGAGATTTGTGATTAGGAACCTGATAGATGTTGATGATGTTTCCCCGGCAACGGCGCCAGAAATTCCTTTGACGTGGCTTGAGACTTCGTCGGTATTTCCCCAAAGAGGAAGGGATGATGCAGCATAGCTACGGTAAGTATTTCCCCTAGTTATGAAACCAACATTATCGAACCAGTAGGAGAACCAAGCAACACTATGTAAACGGTACCTGCACACAAAGAACAAATACTTGCAACCCGACGCTTAAGAGATGTGAACTAGATTATTGACTCTAGTGCAAGTGGGAGACTGTTGGAAATATGCCCTAGAGGCAATAATAAATTAGTTATTATCATTTTTCCTTGTTCATGATAAATTTTTATTATCCATGCTATAATTGTATTGATCGGAAACTCAGATACATGTGTGGATACATAGACAACACTGTGTCCCCAGTAAGCCTCTACTAGACTAGCTCGTTGATCAGAGATGGCCAAGGTTTCCTGACCATAGACAATGTGTTGTCATCTGATAACGGTATTACATCATTAGGTGAATGATGTGATGGACAAGACCCAAACTATGAACGTAGCATATGATCGTGTCAGTTTATTGCTATTGTTTTCTACATGTCAAGTATGTGTTCCTATGACCATGAGATCATGTAACTCACTGACACCGGAGGAGTACCTTGTGTGTATCAAACGTCACAACGTAATTGGTTGACTATAAAGATGCTCTACAGGTATCTCCGAAGGTGTCTGTTGAGTTGACATGGATCAAGACTGGGATTTGTTACTTCGTGTGACAGAGAGGAATCTCAGGGCCCACACGGTAATGCAACTTCACAATGAGCTTGCAAGCAAAGTGACTAAAGAGTTAGCCACGAGATCTTGTGTTACAGAACGAGTAAAGAGACTTGCCAGTAATGAGATTGAACTAGGTATGGAGATACCGACGATCGAATCTCGGGCAAGTAACATACAGATAAACAAACGGAATAGCGTACAGGATTAACTGAATCCTTGACATAGAGGTTCAACCGATAAAGATCTTCATAGAATATGTAGGAACCAATATGGGCATCTAGGTCCTGCTATTGGTTATTGACCGTAGAGGTGTCTCTGTCATGTCTACATAGTTCTCGAACCCGCAGGGTCTGCACACTTAACGTTCGGTGACGTTTCGGTATTATTGAGTTATGTATGTTGGTGACCGAAGGTTGTTCGGAGTCTCGGATGAGATCCCGGACGTCACGAGGAGTTCCGGAATGGTCCAGAGGTGAAGATTGATATATAGGAAGCTAGTGTTTGAGTTTCGGAAAAGTTCCGTGACCTGCGAGTGGTGTGACGGAGTGCCGGAAGTGTTCCGGGGGGTCCACCTACTCTGGAGGGCCCCATGGGCTGTGAGAGGGTGCAGACCAGCCCCTGGTGGGCTGGCCGCACCTCCCACCTCAAGGCCCATGCGGCTAGAGGCTAGGGCTGGGCCAAAAGGGTGGGCTAGCCACCAAACTTGGTGGCCAAGCCACCCTGTCCGCCGCCTCACCTCCTTGGCCGCCGGCCACCCTAGGGTTGGGAACCCTAGGGCGCCCCACCTCCTCCTCTCCTCCAATATATAGTGGAGGGATTGAGAGGGCTGCCAACCTGAAAAAGCCACGGGCTGCCTCTCTCCCCCTCTAGATCTGTTCTCCACTAGATCGTCTCGGCCGTGCTTGGCGAAGCCCTGCTGGGACAGCTCAACCACCACCGCCACCACGTCGTTGTGCTGGCGGAGAACTCATCTACCTCTCTGTCCTCGCTTGCTGGATCAAGGAGGCAGAGATCGTCATCGAGCTGCACATGTGCTGAACGCGGAGGTGCCGTCCGTTCGGCACTAGATCGTGATTGGATCGCGGGACGGCTTGCGATTTGGATCGCGAAGACATTCGACTACATCAACTGCGTTTCTTAATGCTTCCCGCTTAGAGATCTACAAGGGTATGTGGATCCGATCTCTCCTCTCGTAGATGCTCGTCACCATGGATAGATCTTGTATGTGCATAGGAAAATTTTTGTTTCCCTTGCAACGTTCCCCAACAGTGGTATCAGAGCTAGGTCTATGCGTAGATGAGATCACGAGTAGAACACAAAGGAGTTTGTGGGCGTTGATATTCAGATTGTTTCCCTCCTTAGTCTTTTCTTGATTCAGCGGTATTGTGGGATGAAGCGGCTCGGACCAACCTTACATGTCCTTGTACATGAGACCGGTTCCATCGACTGACATGTAACTTTGTTGCATAAGATGGCTGGCGGGTGTCTGTCTCTCCTACTTTAGTTGAATCGGGTTCGACAAAGGCGGTCCTTGTAGAAGGTGAAATAGCAACTTGTATATCACCGTTGTGGTTTTGCGTAGGTAAGAATCGTTCTTGCTAGATACCCATAGCAGCCACGTAAAACATGCAACAACAAATTAGAGGACGTCTAACTTGTTTTTGCAGGGTATGATGTGATATGATATGGCCAAAGACATGATGAGATATATGTGATGTATGAGATGATCATGTTTTTGTATAGATTATCACGACTTGCACGTCGATGAGTACGGCAACCGGCTGGAGCCATAGGGTTGTCTTTAATTAATTATGTGGCCTGCGTGTCACTCATTAAGCGTTATGTAATTCTTCACTTTATCGCTAAGCGGTAGCTATAGTAGTAGAAGCATGGTTGGCGCGACAACCCCGATGGCGACACGTTGATGGAGATCAAGATGATGGAGATCATCGTGTCATGCCGGTGATGATGGAGATCATGCCGGTGCTTTGGAGATGGAGATCAAAAGCACAAGATCATGGCCATATCATGTCACTTATGATTTGCATGTGATGTTAATCCTTTTATGCATCTTATTTTGCTTAGGACGACAGTAGCATTATAAGGTGATCCCTCACTAAAATTTCAAGATAAAATTGTGTTCTCCCCGAGTGTGCACCGTTGCGAAAGTTCGTCGTTTCGAGACACCACGTGATGATCGGGTGTGATAGACTCTACGTTCACATACAATGGGTCCAAGCTAGTGTTGCACATGCGGAACACTCGGGTTAACCTTGACGAGCCTAGCATGTACATACATGGCCTCGAAACACAAGAGACCGAAAGGTCGAACATGAGTCATATAGTAGATATGATCAACATGGAGATGTTCACCATTGAAACCACCTCATCTCACGTGATGATCGGACTTGGGTTGGTGGATTTGGATCATGTCACACTTGGACAACCTGAGGGATGTTGATTTGAGTGGGAGTTCTTTAGTAATATGCTTAGTTGAACTCATTATCATGAACATAGTCAAAATATCTTTGCAAATTATGTTGTAGATCGATAGCTCGCGCTGTAGCTCCCCTATATTTTTGATACGTTCCTAGAGAAAAACTAAGTTGAAAGATGGTAGTAGCAATTATGCGGACTAGGTCCGTGATCTGAGGATTGTCCTCAGTTGCTGCACAGAAGGCTTATGTCCTTGATGCGCCGCTCGGTGCGCCACCCCCTCAAACGTCGTTTGTGGGTGTTGAGAACATCAAACAGACACGTTTTGATGACTACTTGATAGTTCAGTGCGTCATGCTTTACGGCTTAGAATTGAGGCTCCAAAGACGTTTTTGAACGTCACGGGTCGTATGAGATGTTCCAAGAGCTGAAATTGGGATTTCAGGCTCGTGCCCGTGTTGAGAGGTATGAGACCTCCAACAAGATTCTCTGCCTGCAAGATGAAGGAGAATAGCTCAATCGGTGAGCATGTGCTCAGATTGTCTGGGTGCTACAATCGCTTGAATCAAGTGGGAGTTTGACACCGCGAAGGTAGAAATCAAGAAGGAGCATCAAGTGTTGATGGTTAGTAAAACCACTAGTTTCGAGAAGGGCAAGGGCAAGAAGGGAAACTTCATGAATGGCAAGCCAGTTGCCGCTCCAGTGAAGAAACCTGAGGTTGAACCCAAACCCGAGACTAAGTGCTTCCATAATAAGGGGAACGGTCACTGGTAGCGGAACTGCCCCAGATACTTGGCAGATAAGAAGGCTGGCAACATCAACAGAAGTATATTTGATATATGTTTTATTGATGTGTACCTTACTGGTACTCCTAGTAGCACCTGGGTATTAGATACCGGTTCAGTTGCTAATATTGGTAACTCGAAGTAAAAGCTACGGAATAAACGGATACTAGCTAAGGGTGAGGTGACGATGTGTGTTGGAAGTGTTTCCAAGGTTGATGTGATCACCATCGCATGCTCCCTCTACCTTCGGGATTAGTGTTGAACCTAAATAAATGTTATTTGGTGTTTGCGTTGAGCATGAACATGATTAGATCGTGTTTATTGCAATACGGTTATTCATTTAAGTCAGAGAATAATAGTTATTCTGTTTACATGGATAATACCTTCAATGGTCATGCACCCAATGTGAATGGTTTACTGAATCTCGATCGTAGTGATATACATGTTCATAATATTGATGCCAAAAGATGCAAAGTTAATAATGATAGTACCACATACTTGTGGCACTGCCACTAAAGTCATATTGGTGTAAAGCGCATGAAGAAACTCCATGCTGATGGATCTTTGGACTCACTCGATTTCGAATCGCTTGAGACATGCAGACCATGCCTCATGAGCAAGATGACTAAGACCCCATTTTCCGGTTTGATGGAGCGGGCAAGTGACTTATTGGAAATGATACATGTTGATGTATGAGGTCCAATGGGTGTTGAAGCATGCGGTGGATATTGTTATTTTCTTACCTTCACTGATGATTTGAGTAGATATGGGTATGTTTACTTAATGAAACACAAGTTTGAAACGTTTGAAAAGTTCAAGAAATTTCAGAGTGAAGTTGAAGATCATCGTGACAAGAAGATATGATGTCTACGATATGATCGTGGAGGTGAATATCTGAGTTACGAGTTTGGCATGCAACTTAAGACAATGTGGAAATTGTTTCACAGACTCACGCCGCCTGGAACACCATAGTGTGATGGTGTGTCCGTACATCGTAGTCGTGCTCTATTGGATATAGTGCGTACTATGATGTCTCTTACCGATTTGCCACTATCATTTTGGGGGTTATGCGTTAGAGACAAATACATTCACTTTAAAATAGGGCACCATCTAAAGTCCGTTGAGATGACACCGTGTGAATTATGGTTTGGCAGAAACCTAAGCTGTCATTTCTTAGTGTTTGGGAATGCGATGCTTATGTGAAAAGACTTCAACCTGATAAGCTCAAACCCAAAGCGGACAAATGCATCTTCATAGGATACCCTAAGGAAACGGTTGGGTATACCTTCTATCTCAGATCCGAGGGCAAAGTGTTTGTTGCTAAAAACGGGTCCTTTCTCGAGAAAGAGTTTCTCTCGGAAGAATTGAGTGGGAGGAAGGTAGAACTTGATGAGGTTACTGAACCGTCACTTCAGTTGGATGGTAGCACGACGCAGAAAGATGTTTCTGCGGCGACTACACCAAATTGAAGAGGAAGCTAATGATGATGATCATGAAACTTCGGATCAAGTTACTACCGAATCTCGTAGGTCGACAAGGATATGTACTGCCCTGAGTGGTACGGTGATCCTGTCTTGGAGGTCATGTTGTTAGACAACAGTGAACCTACGAGCTATGAAGAAGCGATGGTGGGCCCGGATTCCAACAAATGGCTAGGAGCCATGTAATCCGAGATAGGATCCATGTATGAAAACCAAGTATGGACTTTGGTAGACTTGCCCGTTGGACGGCATGCCGTTAAGTACAAATGGACCTTTAAGAAAGAAGACAGACATTGATGGTAAATGTCACCATTTATAAAGCTCGACTTGTCGCAAAGAGGTTTTCGATAAGTTCAAGGAGTTGACTACGATGAGACTTTCTCACCCGTAGCGATGCTAAAGTCTGTTGGAATTATGTTAGCAGTTGCTGCATTTTTCGATTATGAAATCTGGCAGATGGATGTCAAAATACAGTTTCCTTGACGGTTTCCGTGAGGAAAGGTTGTATGTGATACAACCAGAAGGTTTTGTCGGTCCTAAAGGATGCTAAAAGGTATGCAAGCTCCAGCGATCCTTCTATGGACTGGAGCAAGCATCTCGGAGTAGGAATATATGCTTTGATGAGGTGATCAAAGCTTTTGGGTTTATACAAAGTTTATAAGAAACTTGTATTCACAAGAAAGTGAGTGGGAGCACTATAGAATTTCTGATAAGTATATGTGGATGACATATTGTTGATCGGGAATGATGTAGAAATTTCTGGAAAGCATAAAAGGTTGTTTGAAAGGTGTTTTTCAAAGGAAGACCTGGATAAAAAGCTACTTAAATATTGGGCATCAAGATCTATAGAGATAGATCAAAACGCCTGATAAGACTTTCAATGAGTGCATACCTTGACAAGATTTTGAAGGAGTTCAAAATGGATCAGTCAAAGAAAGAGTTCTTGCCTAATTTGTAAGGTGTGAAGTTTGAGTATGACTCAAAGCTCGACCACGGCAGAAGAGAGAAAAAGGACGAAGGTCGTCCCCTATGCCTTAGCCGTAGGCTCTGTATAGTATGCCATGCTGTGTACTGCACCTGGTGTGTACCTTGCCATGAGTCTGTCAAGGGGTACATGAGTGATCCAGGAGTGGATCGCTGGACAGCAATCAAAATTATCCTTAGTAACTTCAGGACTGAGGAAATATTTCTCGATTATGGATCTGATAAAGAGTTCGCCGTAAAGAGTTACGTCGATGCAAGCTTTGACACCAATCCGGATGACTCTGAGTAGCAATCCGGATACGTATAGTGGAGCACCATTTGGAATAGCTCCAAGTGGAGCATGGTAGCAGCATCTACAGTATGACATAAGATTTGCAAAGTGCACACGGATCTGAATGTTGCAGACCCGTTGACTAAAAACCTCTCTCACAAGCAAAACATGATAAAACCCCAGAACTCATTGGGTGTTGATCGCATGGTGATGTGAACAAGATTATTGACTCTAGTGCAAGTGGGAGACTGTTGGAAATATGCCCAAAAGGCAATAATAAATTAGTTATTATCATATTTCCTTGTTCATGATAAATGTTTATTATCCATGCTATAATTGTATTGATCGGAAACTCGGATACATGTGTGGATACATAGACAACACTGTGTCCCTAGTAAGCCTCTACTAGACTAGCTCGTTATTCAGAGATGGTCAAGGTTTCCTGACCATAGACAATGAGTTGTCATCTGATAACGGGATCACATCATTAGGGGAATGATGTGATGGACAAGACCCAAACTATGAACGTAGCATATGATCGTGTCAGTTTATTGCTATTGTTTTCTGCATGTCAAGTATGTGTTCCTATGACCATGAGATCATGTAACTCGCTGACACCGGAGGAGTACCTTGTGTGTATCAAACGTCACAACGTAACTGGGTGACTATAAAGATGCTCCACAGGTATCTCCGAAGGTGTCTGTTGAGTTGACATGGATCAAGACTGGGATTTGTTACTTCGTATGACGGAGAGGTATCTTAGGGCCCACTCGGTAATACAACATCACAATGAGCTTGCAAGCAAAGTGACTAAAGAGTTAGCCACGGGATCTTGTGTTACGGAACGAGTAAAGGGACTTGCCAGTAACGAAATTGAACTAGGTATGGAGATACCAACGATCGAATCTCGGGCAAGTAACATACCGATAAACAAAGGGAATAGCGTACGGGATTAACTGAATCCTTGACATAGAGGTTCAACCGATAAAGATCTTCGTAGAATATGTAGGTACCAATATGGGCATCCAGGTCCCGCTATTGGTTATTGACTGTAGAGGTGTCTCGGTCATGTCTACATAGTTCTCGAACCCGCAGGGTCTGCACACTTAACGTTCGGTGACGTTTCGGTATTATTGAGTTATGTATGTTGGTGACCGAAGGTTGTTTGGAGTCCCGGATGAGATCCCGGACGTCACGAGGAGTTCCGGAATGGTCCGGAGGTGAAGATTGATATATAGGAAGCTAGTGTTTGAGTTCCGGAAAAGTTCCGTGACCTGCGAGTGGTGTGACGGAGTGCCGGAAGTGTTCCGGGGGGTCCACCTACTCCGGAGGGCCCCATGGGCTGTGAGAGGGTGCAGACCAGCCCCTGGTGGGCTGGCCGCACCTCCCACCTCAAGGCCCATGCGGCTAGAGGCTAGGGTTGGGCCAAAAGAGTGGGCTAGCCACCAAACTTGGTGGCCAAGCCACCCTGGCCGCCGCCCCACCTCCTTGGCCGCCGGCCACCCTAGGGTTGGGAACCCTAGGGCGCCCCACCTCCTCCTCTCCTCCTATATATAGTGGAGGGATTGAGAGGGCAGCCAACCTGAAAAAGCCACGGGCTGCCTCTCTCTCCCTCTAGATCTGTTCTCCACTAGATCGTCTCAGCCGTGCTTGGCGAAGCCCTGCTGGGACAGCACCACCACCACCGCCACCACGCCGTTGTGCTGGCGGAGAACTCATCTACCTCTCCGCCCTCGCTTGCTGGATCAAGGAGGCGGAGATCGTCATCGAGCTGCACGTGTGCTGAACGCGGAGGTGCCGTCCGTTCGGCACTAGATCGTGATTGGATCGCGGGACGGCTTGCGATTTGGATCGCGAAGACGTTCGACTACATCAACCGCGTTTCTTAACGCTTCTTGCTTAGCAATCTACAAGGGTATGTGGATCCAATCTCTCCTCTCGTAGATGCTCGTCACCATGGATAGATCTTGTATGTGCGTAGGAAAATTTTTGTTTCCCATGCAACGTTCCCCAACAAGAGAGGTTGTCAATCTCTCCACGGTAAAAAGATAGATTAGTTTGTATGAGATTGGATAAATAGATCGCACAAGAACACAAAATAAAAGATTTAAACAAAAAGTGCAGCGAGGTATTTTTGGGTTTTTAGAATAATAGATCTGAAAACAAAAGCGGAGAATGATAGATCGGAAAGCAATATGTTGAAAGAGTAGACCCGGGGGCCGTAGGTTTCACTAGTGGCTTATCTCATGAGTATAGCACACGGTGGGTAGACAAATTATTGTTGGGCAATTGATAGAAGATCAAATAATCATGACGATATCCAAGGCAATGATCAATATATAGGCATCACGTCCAAGATTAGTAGACTGAAACGATTCTGCATCTACTACTATTACTCCACACATCGACCGCTATCCAGCATGCATCTAGTGTATTAAGTTCATGGGGTAACGGAGTAATGCAATAAGAACGATGACATGATGTAGACAAGATCTATTCATGTAGGAATATACCACATCTTGTTATCCTTAATAGCAACAATACAGGCGTGCCTCGCTGCCCCTTCTGTCACTGGGAGAGGACACCGCAAGATCGAAGCCATCACAAAGCACATCTTCCCATGACAAGAAAAATCGATCTAGTTGGCCTAACTAAACCAAAGATTCGAAGAATAAATACGAAGGTATAAGTAATCATGCATATAAGAGATCAAAGAAGACTCAAATAATATTTATGGATAGAAACTGATCATGAACTCAAAATTCATCGGATCCCAACAAACACACCGCAAAAAGTCATTACATCAAATAGATCTCCAAGAGACCATTGTATTGAGAATCAAAAGAGAGAGAGAAAGCCATCTAGCTACTGCCTATAGACCCGTAGGTCTATGGTTGACTACTCACGCATCATCGGAGAGGCACCAATGAGGATGATGAACCCCTCCGTGATGGTGTTAGATTGGATCTCGTGGTTCTGGAACTTGCGGCGGCTGGAAGTGTTTTTCGTCGACTCCTCTAGGGTTTCTGGAATTTCCGAGAATTTATAGAGTTGAGAGGCGGTGGAGGAGACCCCCGTGGGCCCCACAACCCATCAGGGCGCGCCAGGGGCCTCTGGCGCGCCCTGGTGTCTTCTGGGCCCCACATGCCTCCTCCCAGGTGATTCCTTGGCTCCCAAGTTGTCTTCTGGTCCAAAAAAAATCTCCAAAAAGTTTCGGGGTAATTGGACTCCGTTTGGTACTGATATTCTGCGAAGTAAAAAACAAGCAAAAAAACAGCAACTGGCACTTGGCAGTATGTCAATAGGTTAGTCCCAAAAAATGATATAAAGTTACTATTAAATGATTATAAAACATCCAAGAATGATAATATACCAGCATGAAACAATCAAAAATTATAGATGCGTTGGAGACGTATCAGGGAGGCATGGGAGGCATCGGAGCTTCTATGGGTGGCATAAGAGCTTCTATGGTGGCATGGGAGCAACCATGGGAGGCATGTGAGCTTTCATGGGAGGCATGGGAGCACCTATGGGAGGCATGGGAGCATCCATGGGAGGCTTTGGAGCTTCCATGGGTGGCATCGGATGCATGGGAGCTTTCATGGGTGGCATGGGAGCTTCCATGAGAGACATGAGTTTTGCGTCTCTCATGGGAGGCATGGGAGCACCTATGGGAGGCATGGGAGCTTCTGGTGTGCCGCACATGCCTTCGCATGATGCCTTTGTTGATCGTGCAAACACCGTCCGACTTTCCAATGAAGGAGAAGACAAACAAGTGGATGAAGAATCGGAAGAAGAAACGGACAAAATGAAAGACGCAAGCGAGGAGGAAGAAGAGGAATGATTGTTCATGTTTAAATTCGTTTGTGTGAACTTGTTTGTCATGAACTTGATTGTGCAAACTTTGAATATTTTGGATGTTTTGAAATCATGTTGTATGTGTTGTTTCTGCGCCGGTTGGGCGCATGCTCTATTTTACAGCGCCTGAGGAAGCGGCACGCTGGCGCGCTAAAAAATTTGTGCGTCTGGTGAAACAACTGACTAGTTCTATGCGCAAAAGCGCTATTTCGGCACTGTAATTTTTTTTTAGCGCGCGACGGCGCGTCTGTTGGAGAGCATGGAGATGCTCTGAGTGGAAACCGCGAGCCCGTGTGTGTTGCGGTCTCCTTGGCTAGACTGGTCAAGCGCATGCAGGAACATGTGACGTCGATCGGTCGACTTAACTAATGCGTTGGTCCTGCTTTATTATTATTTTTAAATGCATTGGTCCTACATGCATGCATGCATGGAGTATGCGTTCCGGGAACATGCGTCCTTCCCTTTGGGACGTTTGACAAGTACGAGTTGAGTTTTCGTAGAAGTATGTTCTTTTTACAGAGGTAGTAGAAGTATGTTCTTTTTAACAAGTATGACCTTTAAAGAAACTACAATGTCAGCAAAGTGCCTAATTCGACCGATTTAAGCAGGTTTATGACAGGTAGGGCTCACCCGTCAGCGTTGACGTGGCACAATAGCCAACTCGGTACATTGACCGTTATGTTGACTGTTATGACATATCGGGCCCACATGTCAGTCTCGATAAAATTTCTCTAGTTTTTAAACTTTTTACAAATTTAGTCATTGACTTAACCCTGAACTAATTAATAGTTAGGCTAATCTAACTACATGGGCCCGGTGGACAGTGGCCCATCTAACCGTAAGATAATTAGTAGTTAGAGCATCTCCAACAAACACGCGGCCGTTCGGCGTGTTAAATTTTTTATTGAGCGTCGAAATAGTGCTTTTGTGCGCAAGGACGTGTGACAGCTTTAGCAGGCGCTGCAAAATTTAACGCGCTGCAGGTCGTGCTCCAGCAGTGGCGCTAAATATATAGCGCGCGCGTCCAGCACAAACACATTTCCCCTCAAACATACAACCAAGAAGATCAAACATACACAAAATAAAGCAACAATAAATAGTTCAAATATTATTTCAACTCAAACAAATAGTTCATGAATAATACAATAAATAGTTCATGAATAATACAACAAATAGTTCAAGAATAAATACAACTAATAATTTATTTTCAATAGAATAAATAATTAACATCAACTCGTACGTTGCCCATTTCATGACCACCACTCCTCGATTAGATCATTTTGAAGCTTATCATGCGTTTCAGCACGTCGAATGGCATGATAGAAGGCAACAAATCGGGCCACCCTCGCAGCGCTCCTCCGCACTCGCACGGGTCTTTCCATCAACTCGTACTGAGAATAGTCTAAATCTTGTCCGCATTTCTTCCTAGGTATTGAAGTTACGAAGATTTAAGATGGCATAATGTTAAGTCGGGAAAAATATGCCACAGAACTTCTAACTCGTATGGGAATGAAGGACTGCAAGTCTTCACCCACGCCGTTATCTTCCTCGGAACAACTTTCAGCACATGAAGGAGAATCACTTAAGGAAGAAGAGAGCACAAAACATAGAAGTATTGTTCGAGCTCTACAGTACTTGACATTGACACGACCAGATATATCATTTGTTGTGAATAAGTTTTGTCAATACCTGCATGCTCCTACCTCCACTCATTGGACAGCTGTCAAAAGGATTGTCCGGTATCTTAAACATACCGTGAGTTTGGGACTTCAGTTCAGACGTTCCAATTCTTCACTTGTTAGTGCGTTCTCTGATGCTGACTGGGCAGGATATAGTGATGATAGAAAGTCAACTGGAGGTTTTGCAGTATTCTTTGGTTCAAATCTTATTTCTTGGAGTGCCAGAAAACAAGCCACAATGTCAAGGTCAAGTACAGAGGCTGAGTACAAGTCATTAGCAAATGCCACTGCTGAAATTATTTGGATGGAATCATTGCTTAATGAGTTGGGAATTAAGCAGCAGCGTGTTCCGTGTTTATGGTGTGATAACTTGGGAGCCACCTATCTCTATGCTAATCCTGTCTTTCATGGCAGAACTAAACATATTGAAATTGATTTTCATTTTGTACGAGAAAGAGTGACAGAGAAGAAGTTGGACATAAGATTCATTCCATCCAAGGATCAAGTAGCAGATGGGTTCACTAAAGCCTTGCCGGTTAAACCATAGGATAGTTTAGATTAAGGAAGGGTGTTAGAGTTCGAATAGTTTTCCTAATATAATCTCACTATCTCTCTCGGTCTCTCTCCCGTATTCTTTCTGTCTTATGTAACACCAGGACTGGGCCTCCCAGTCCGATCCTTGTACTCCGGTTTGCCTCAATAAATACACAGCCGCGGCTCTCCCCAAGGAGAGTAGAAACGCTTATCAATCTTACACGCCTTTCCATCGCGGCAACCACACCTGTTGCACCTGAAAGTGTTTCGTGTTGGAACGTTGCATCACTGCCCAGCTTCTTCCACATATGATCTTGCTTCCTCACAGGCTGTTTTAATGTATAGGGTCTGGTATAATTCATCGCAAGTACTTTAATAGAGACTGCCTGGATAGTTTCTCCTTGCACATGTTGACGACGTTGCCACCAAATATACCAAGAGGCTACCGTGATTAATTCTGCCGTCGGTAATCCGTCCAGGCCCGAATGATTTCTGGCCAGAATTTCCATAGTTACAGACCCCATCGGTTAATTCTGCCGTTGGTAATCCGTCCAGGCCCGAATGATTTCTGGCCAGAATTTCCATAGTTACAGACCCCATCGGTTAATTCTGCCGTTGATAATCCGTCCATGACAGAATGTGTCCTTCGTGTTTCCTCCAACGAGGAGCACCGGACTATCTTATCAGTTGCTTACCAGCATTCGAGTTCATCATGATAATTGGATTCCGAGAATGGGTAGTCTTCGACCACTGGGTCAAGAGTACATTCATGGAATAACACATGTTAGTGACCTATTGACTGCTGCAGGTGATGCGTGGGACAGTGTATTATGCACCACAGTAGCCCAGTGTATTATGCACCACAGTAGCCGAATTAATGGATAAGATAAATCTTTTGTCTCCGGACTATCCATTAATTAAACAGAAGAGAGTTGCCCAGTTAATTAGCGCTGCTGGTGATCGGAGGCAACGGCACAGAAGATTTTCAAGCGTGGAACTTGACAAACAATGGGGGCAATTCACAGTTAAATCGGCCTACCAACTATGCATGGATAAGAAGAGAGCAAAGTCCGGACGGCCGGGTTCCTCGTCTTGAGTTGCTCGACATCAAGGCAAGGGTGGCTAGCTCTATGGAGTACGAGTGCACCAGGTAAAGCAAAGATACATGCATAGCGGTGGGCTCGGATCGGAATTGCTGCGGCGGCATATCAAACAAGGAGTCTTCTGCCTAGCATGTGGGAGAGAAGAGACGATGTATCATCGGTTCTGGGCCCTGGTGCCACCATTCAGCAAGGTTTTGAGAAGAGTTGAGCTCAGTATTGGGAGCGAGGGTGGCGATCCCACCTATATCTAGGTGGGCTCCCAGTTGTCGGCATGGCTACTTCATTGGTTTGTTGCGGCCTCGGAAGAAGGGAAGTCCATGATGGTCCAAGGTTTATACGCCATGTGGCTAGCCAGAAATGAAGCGCGGGGTGGGAAGAAGATTGAGGAGCCGCAGGTAATAGCAAGATCGGTGGCTAGCTACCTGGACTGGACGAATGGCAGAAGGTACATGGGAATGTGAGTAAGCAGACAAAGGAGAAAAGGCAGCACAAGGAGAAATGGAAACCGCAAGCAAAAATGGGTGAAGGCAAAATGTAGATGACAGAAGCAGGGGCAGAGGAAGGAGGCGGAGTTATCTTCAGAGATGATGGCGGAGCGGAGCGTTCAGCGGTGCGGCATCCTTTTTCTTCCCAGTGGAGTGGCCGCTAGCGCAGAAGCAGTGGAGCTGCTCGCATGCCATGCCAGCGGGCGATTCAGTTAGCAATCTAAAGAGAGGCTGTGGTGGGGTTGATCAGCGATCAAACTCCAAATTTATCTGCTGCAGGGCTGATCGTGGAGGAAGTTAAAGCAATGCTAAAGACCAGACAGGATTACAAGATTACCTGGGTCCGGCGTTCGGCTAATGGGGTCGCTCATTTGTTAGCAAAGTTGGGGTTAATTAGTAGTAGAGTCTCAGAGTTTTGGGACCTTGTTCCTCCAGATTGTATTGTGAGTACTGTGTCGGATGAAATTCCCGTTTTAGTTTAATAAAGTGCAAGGTTGAACCACAAACGCACACAAAAAACACGCCAGCGAAAGCAAAATCATATAAGACCAAAGTTATATATCATGACACCAGACAATATCTTCGGTAAGGGAGCAACATCCAACCGTGTGTTAACGCCGATCAACACCGCCACAAATCGATGACTAAACTACTCCCGCAATGACCATGACAAGATCATCACCTCCAAGGGTTTCTCGACTGTAGGTAGATTCTCCAAGAGCAATGAACCTACTTGCTATAGCTTCAGGGAGAGAAAAGGGAAAGGTTGGAGAGCCCAGCTCCCAGATTTCCTTACACAACATCTTGTAAACGACCTCATTATCATTCAGTAAACTCAGCCGAAATTTCAAAAGAGAAAAGAAAAAGTCAGCAAGGAGAGCGTACACGACTATCTTAACTCTGGAGCCGCTTGGATTGGCATAGAAATCCAACTAAGGCTTTGCAAGCACAGGGAAGGGCAGTTGCTAACACCAAAGTTTCGCATTCGACAGTTAACAATACGGATTCGCCTTGCGCATATTCGGCTAGCATACAAGCTCATGAGCCAGTTTACATGTCCTGTCCCGCTAAGATTAGAGCAAAAAAGGCCCGGCGCCAGCTTACATAGTCACTGCCACTAAACCCGCCCTGCGTTTGCACAGCACAGCGGACCATATATAGGGCTAGCAGCTGTTCTTTAGGGACAGTGGCGGTCTATCTGTACTGCTCGGGTAGCTGGTACCCGGTCATGACGATCTTGTCTGCGAACATCTTACCCGTCTTGGGCATGATGTGCCAGTGCATCGTCAGGTTGAAGTCCTTGCCCTTCAGGTTGCTCCCCTGCAAAAATGGCATGAAACAACACAAATCAATCAAAGCAACAGCTTGCGGTGCAGTTTCCGAAGAATGATGCAGAAGGACAGCCAAAGTCACATGGCCATATCAGACGATTTGCATCAAATTAACATGTAATCAAGGCGACGTTCTTGCCTGGTCAATGAATCTGTACTTGTTTGTGGTATGGATCAAAAACTTGGCGTGCTCCTTTGCCGGTATGATTCCATCCCAAAGGGAGACCTGTCATATGATTAAACCCAAAGAAATTATGTCCGTTATAATTAGAAAGATGATAACTTGAATTTCACAAGATAACTGATGTATACAAGGAAAACAAATCGATAAGACAATAACTAATATTATAATGCCATCAAATAATGGGTCTTCCACTGTGGTACAAACATATCATGTGTCATGAAAACTACAGAATAAATAGCATAGACCAACACACTGGAAGTTCAGAAAACCAACTGCAGTAGGGCATATATGATATGGTCAAGCTAACATTCACTAGATCATGCCAAATCCACATACTTATTTTTTATCATCTGATTTTATCCAAGCTTAACACACCTGGCCTTGATAACACACATTTCAATTAATTTGGCTCAACTTCAGCCTCTTTCTAGTTCATAAAAATATGGCAGCTTCAATTTTAGTTAATTGGAATTCCAAATTCCAGAAGCAAATGTCAAATCAGTGGTGCGATCAAAAGCCAATCCAGGCTGAGTTTAGACAGTTTAGCATGTCATCATAGTAATATAACCGAATTCTTAAGAACTTATTGCCAGCTGACTAGCAATAACTAGGTTCGGATTGAAATTCCTATTGGACTTGCACAAAAATATCATTTGGTGTAACCGTACAGCAAGTTAATTTTGGTTTCCAAAACCATCAAATATATATGCAATGAGTATGTGCCAATTGACTGGAATTGAGGAACTGTGAAGCAACAGAAGCTTTGTGCCATTATTGCAGTTTTGCATTAATCAAATGAGCACAAATACTGGCCTACGGGTCCTTATGCGGAACTATATTCTTGGTTCACTGATATCTGAAAAATTAGCTTTATCAAGATTTTGAACCGAGCTTCTTTGTTATTTCACCTAGCTTTGGTTGCACACATTTTCAATTAATTTGGCCAACTTCAGCACCTATGCAGTTTACAGTTAATACAAATATGGCCGCTTCAACTTTAGTTTCATCGAATCTGAGTTTCAGGCTGAAGAAGGGAATAATAAATCAGTGGTAAAATAAAGGCAGTCCAGCAGTATATGTAAAGCTGATGATCTTAGTTTATTCCACATATATTTAGGAGTGTTTAAGGGGTTTCAGGCCATAGCACATTATGCACTACACAATGGAGCTATTCAAAACAAAACATCATAATTGATGATAGACATGGATAGATCACAATTGATGATAGACATGGATAGAAAAGGTGGTAAGCTCCGGCTGAACCTGATTACTTTTGAGAGTTTGGACCAAACCCCAGCGTTGGAGTTGTGGAATGGCCGTAAATCGTAATCACAACTACCATTGCTGGCTACAGGCTTCTTAGCGGTAACTAGGCTCAAAATCGAACTCCCATCCCCCCTCCTCACACAGAGCTATAGTTTGAGCCATTCCAAAATGGCAATTGTGATAATTGTCAAAAACTAA
The DNA here is from genome assembly GCA_039707655.1 of Elymus sibiricus. Classification (NCBI taxonomy): domain Eukaryota; kingdom Viridiplantae; phylum Streptophyta; class Magnoliopsida; order Poales; family Poaceae; genus Elymus; species Elymus sibiricus. The sequence goes on from CM077671.1 coordinate 386,994,925, forward strand.
GAGTGGCAAAAGTGAAATGTCAAAATCTAGAGTGGCATAAGAAAAATTGGCAAAATCTAGAGTGGCAAAAACAAAATTTTCCCCTAAAAAAACTAGTGTAACCCTGCAACAAGTTACATTTAGTTTTATAATCATCAAATGTATATGCATCTTATGCTCCCACTCGCGTTCAAGACCAAAGTTCAAAAAGACGAACGGAAGCGGGCGCTTAAGCGCACCTACGCGCGGGGCGCTGGCCTAATGCCTCGCCTAGGCCTTGTGCGCTCGGAAAGGCACGATGAGCGACTAGGCGCAGCGCCTTTTGCACGTGTGCACGATTAGGCGCAAAAAGCTGCGTTTAGGCGCGCTTTTTTAACGCAGAACTGGAAGCGGGGGGCACGTCGAAGAGAAGAAAAGGAGCGGGCTCTCATCGCGGGACAGAGGAAATAACAAATGCTAGGGTTAGGTTGCTCTCCTCGCGCCGCCAGCTCACCCCGCGCCACCGGCTGCCGGACCTGAAGCTTCTCCTCGCGCCGTCGGCTGCCGAACTCGGATCACCGGCTGCCGGACTCGGAGCTCCTCCGCCTCGCGTCGCCGGCTGCCGGACTCGGAGCTCCTCCGCCTCGCGCCCCCAAGCGCTACTCCTCCCCCCGTTTTCGATCTGCTCCTGCCGCCTGCTGGTGAGCTCTCCACCTCTCTTCTTCTCCTCGAGTCTCCCTCTCGAGCTCTCTGCCTCTCTTCCTTCTCCTATTGCTGGTGCCCCGCTGCTGATGCTAGCTGCTCCTGCAATCCTGCTTGCGTTGGTCTCCTGCTAGTTCGTTGCTGTCTTGTTGATGCTAGTTGCTGGTGCTCCGTTGCTGTCTGCTGGTGCTGCTCTGCTTGCTGCTGGTTGCTGGTGCTGCTCTGATTGCTACTGGTCATGCTCTGCTTGCTGCTGGTTGCTGGTGCTGCTCTGCTTAGTACTTAGTACAGCCTGTTAGTGTTAGTACTTTGTAGTTAGTAGCTGCTGTTAGTGTCAGTACTTTGTACTAGCTGATGTTGCTGCTGTTAGTGTTAGTACTTTGTACTCCCTCCGTCCGGAAATAATTGTCCTAGAAATGAATAAAATGGATGTATCTATAACTAAAATAAGTCTAGATACATCCATTTCTAGGACAAGTATTTCCGGACGGAGGGAGTAGTTAATACTAGCTAATTTGTGCTGTTGTTTACATTCTAGCATTATTTTAGATAGCAAACTGCTCTCTGTTGCCCATCTACGTACAATTGTGTACAAAACGCCTAATTGCGCCTAATCGCGCCTAAGCTAGAAAATCGCAAGTAGGTGGCCAAACGCATAATTACCGCCTAGCGCTTTTTTGAACTTTGTTCAAGACAGGACAAGGAATGGAGTTATTCCCATCACTGCAAGCCATGAGTATGTGTCGACTGAATGTAATTGTGACCAGCGGAAGCTTTGTGCCATAACTACCCAGCTGTTGCAGCTTTTGTATTAATAATGTGAGCACACATAATGGCCAACAGAATCATGTGAGTAAACAGTGCAAACAACACAGCATAGTAGAGTACTGGTGGGTACTGAAGTAAAATAGCTTGGTTTTATTGTGGGTTGGTATGTTTCAATCAGCAGGATTTACCACTACAAAATCATGTGGGAAATCAGGAAACAGTGCAAACAACACAGCTTAGTAGTGGTGGCATTGAAGTAAAACATCTTGGTTTTATTGTGGGTTAGTAGGTTTTCTTTGGCAGGACTGGCTACTTTCCTAAAGGCACTATAATTCAGGTATAGAAACTAAAAACACAAGTGTCGGGCATTAAAGGTGCAATACAACACACTGTATGCAATCTTCTCTCCATACAGAAGTGATGCTTAAAATAGTTACCAACATTCATTTTTTGAAGAGAATGGATAAAAGCACGGGTCATATTTGCAATAATACACCACCAATACATCAATAAACTTACTTGATTCAGGGCATTTTGTGGAGTCTCATACTCAGCCGCCACGAAAACAAACACCTGAACAGACATCCAAGAGAAGTGGCATTAAGTGATTTAGCATATCATAAGCACAAGAACAGTTCTCAAGCTTAGCCAAAACTGGAAGACATGAAAGGTTCAAACTTCAGAATTCAGATGCATGGTTGGTACTTGGTAGCATCATAACACTAAACCAGATACTACACAAAAGAAATATCTTTCTGCTTGCCATCTCCGCAAACCCGAGGTAGCCATACATACGGAGGTACTGCTACAGACGCAGTTGGGGACTTGCCTTCCTTTTCACCATGTCAGTATAGCCAATTTCACCGTGGTTAGTGTCGAACGTTCTATCACTACCTTACCTCGTGTTCTTGCCGGGGGGAAAGAAACAACTTCTACCTTAACCAAACATCATACTTTCTACAACAGGCATCACATCCCACCTCTACTTGGTTTCAGGAGAATACTATGAAACGGTGAACATTTAGGGGAAAGGGGGGTAGGGTGCCAGCAGAGGACATTACCTGTTTCGTGTTCCACGTGAAGAGCGACGAAAGGTCGGCGGAGATGTTCAGCGTCATGCTAACCTAGACAGGAACAGATCGTACAACAAAGTACCGTCAGAATTCGACAACATTCCACCCAAGGGAATCGTTGGCGTTGAAGGCGGGAGACTGGGTACGGGGGGATCACCTCGTCGTTGGCGTTGGCCTCCTTCTGGAACCAGTTGATGTTCAGGATCTGCGCGGTTCGAAACAAGGCAACACAGATCGCGTGAGCGGGGCAGACGAATCGGGCAGGACAGCGGACGAACTAAGACCGAGCGCGGGGCGGAGGGGAGACGGTACGGGGGCGGGGGCGGGTACCTTGACGGAGGCGGTGGGGGTGGGGGAGTTGAAGCTGTCGGAGAAGGAGGCGGCGAAGCACATGGCGGCCAGTATCGTCAGGGCGAACGTCGCCACCGCGTTCGCGCGGTGCCCGAAGGAGTGCATCCTCGCTCGCCGGGGATCGCTGCTGCTGCTGCTGCTGCTGCTGCCTGTGCTGCTGCTGCTCCGCGGCGGCGCCGGCGAATCCCGTGCAAAGCTCTCTCTTTTTTTTCCTGTCTATACTTTTTCGCTGCCTGTTTTGCTCTGATCTTTGGAGAGGACCAGGACAGACGGATGGTGGGTTCCTCGCAGTGATGTGGCCGGACCCACGCGTCGGTGACGGTGGTGTGCGTGACGTGGCGCGCGCCGATTGGGTGCGGCACGTCACGGGGAGTTGGTGACGACGTGCTGAGGTAGCAATAGCTGCGGGTACAAGTGGGCCGGCCCGTCATCCAGCACGCAAAAAGTCCATATCGTTGGTACGGGCCATTATTATTCGGGCATGTCTGCGCAATTTATTACTCCTAGCACCCAAGGTCAGGTTGGGCCTTTCTAGCGCAAAAACCAAAGAGGAAAAAAAATAATTCGAATTCAAATATCTTGTTTTTGAGGACAATAATTCAAGTTCAATTTTTTTGAGGGTGAAACTTGAAACTAGCTCATTCTGCACAAAACAGCTATGATTACGTATTATTCTGAATAGAACTTTGGTTATGCGTCCAACAACCAAAACCGATGCTCACAAGTGGATCTGATCACCCTTTTACATTACCTCGACACATCATAGTTGCGTCCTTTTTTTTTTTGCGGGATAGTTGCGTCCTATTTGTGCAGACCGGTCTCACCACACATCCTCAACCCGCTCCAGGTAGCAATACCCAACATTTGGCATGTTGTAATCGTTTATGATTTAACACACGAGCAACCAGGGGCGAAGCTAGCCAAATTCGTCGACGTGGCCATCTTCATATATTGCACGTATTCAACCCCAAAATACATTTTGATTACCATCAATTTAGTACAAGTTTAACATAAATCCATTGGGGTCATTTGACCCCATTGCCATAGTGTAGCTCCGCCCCTGCGAGCAACACAAGAGAAAGCACCTTCGCTAATGGGACGATAAGAAGCAGCTAGTTTTGTAGTTGGTGAAGGAGATGAGCGTGTGGTGACTGGCCATGTGTGCCATCACAACGATGGCGTGAAAAAAAGCTAGCAAAGTCCAAGGGACACATTGAGGATGTTATTTCAGATTGTCGTTTTTCTGGGAAGGGAGGGGATGCCTATATGTATGTCCCGTGATTTTTTTTAGTGCAAGCCAATTTTGACTAGAGGCCGGGGCACCCTTCTTCCTCCTCGAGCTTAATACTTCTTCTTCCTTCTTCACAGAAAACTAGCTCATTCTGTACAAACCAACTATGACTATGTGGTTTATTTTGAAAAAAACTTTGATTACGTCTCCGGCAACCAAAATCGATGCTCACAAGTGGACCTAATCCATCTTTTACATTATCACTACGCATCATATTTGTGTCCTATCCAGTGGCAGAGCTCCGGCCACTTCTTTGGGCGGGCCAAAACAAGGCTGGTTAAAAAAGATCATTGTAACTTTGCTTTTGGGGCCGTAACATATACCGTGCAGCATGCGAGCAGCGCAAGAGGAAGCACCTTCACCAAAAGGACGACGACGAGTAGCTGGCGTTGCACGTTTGCGAAGGAGATGTGCGTGTGTGGCGACCCACCGATATAGGATATTTATTTTAGATTGTAATTTTTCACTCGGCCAACTCTCCTCCCATCCTTGCCTCATCGTCTCGAGTGGGCAATTAAGGAAAAAAAAATCACGCACTTGCACCGAATAACCCTTGTCCTTGCATACGCCGGCGACGGCCCTGTCACGGCATGGAGCTTCTATCCTCAACTTCATTCGTGCGAAACTCAATTTACTCACAAACTGTAAAATAGAAAACCATGTTTTTAGAGGTTGGTTTTCCATATGAGCTGAGCTGAGAGCGCGTACGGCCAGGCGGCCAGTTGAGACAGTTTGTGGCAACGGTTTTTTAATAAGAGGAGCTCGGGCCGAATGGGACTAGGACGCGGCACATACGGCCCAGCGCGACTAGGCTGTCCGTCCGGGGCGAGATAGCGACTACGGTCCCAGGCCGCCCGTCGGTCCGGCCCACCGCCCCGCCGGCCATCGACAGCGACGGCGACGGACGCAACGCAAGGCAGGCAGCGCAAAGCCGCAAACCCTAATCTAATCCACCACCCCCCTGACCTCGGTTGGTTGGGGGCGGCGGCGGCGCACGCGCATCATTCCGCGCTAACCCAAAACCCAAACCCGTTTTGGGCAAGTAATTACCGCCGCCAACCCACCGCACCGCACTGGCTCCTTTCCTTTCTCGCTGGCGGCCTCCCCGCGGTCGCCGCCACCACACGCTCCCTCCGTGACCGCGCGCACGCAACCCCACCCCACCAGACCAAACCCACCGGACCAAGCCAACCCCGAGAACACGGCCAAAAATCTCGTCTTTTTGATTGAGGAGCTGGAACAAGAAGAAGGAAGAAGAAGAATATTGTTCCCACACCTTCCCTCCGGGCGAAGAAAGAGGAAGACGCGGCGGCGGGCGGCGAGCTGTTGTTCGTTTATTTGTCTCCACGCATCCCCTCCACCCCAGAAATATTCCGCCTTCCACCTGCCCCGTGCTTTTCTTCCACCTCGTGCGCTGCGGTTCCTTTCCTCTCCCCTGCCGTCGGTCGGTCGACCCTGCTTTGACTTCAACTTGAAGCCGCCGTCTGTCCTCCTGCCTTCTTCCCTTCCAGGGATTGGGGAATTCTTCCGCCTCCCCGGCTTCTGGATTGGGGAATCGCCGCCTTCTGCTCCGCTCCGTTCCGTCTGAGGGTTCGAGGCGGCGCGGCGGAGGATTTCAAGAGGATTCCCCGTCTGTTCCTTTCGGCGGATTCGGATTTGCGGGGTTCCGGATGGGGAAGCCGTCGCTCAAGAAGAAGAGGGCCTCCTCCGGCGGCGGCGGCGGCGGCGCCAAGTCGGGCGACCACCACGGGGGAGGCAAGCCGGGGGCGCTGGAGCGGTCGGGCTCCAAGGTGCTCGACGGCGACGAGACCATCTTCGCGGAGATGGCGCAGGAGCTGCGGGAGGAGGGGAACAAGCTCTTCCAGCGCCGGGACTACGAGCGCGCGCTGCTCAACTACGAGAAGGCCGTCAAGCTGCTCCCCGCCTCCGCCGCCCTCGACGCCGCCTACCTCCACAGCAACCTCGCCGCCTGCTACATGCAGATGAGCCCCCCCGACCACTACCGCGCCATCAACGAGTGCAACCTCGCCCTCGACGCCGCGCCCAAATACTCCAAGGCGCTCCTCAAGCGGGCCCGCTGCTTCGAGGCGCTCGGCCGCCTCGACCTCGCCGCCCGCGACGTCGACAGGGTGCTCACCGCCGAGCCCGGGAACCTCACCGCGCTCGACGTCGCCGACAGGGTCAGGAGGACCATGGAGGAGAAGGGTTTCGTGGTGGACGGGGAGGCCGTCATGCCCACGCCCGAGGAGGTGGTCGCTGGGGCGCCCAAGCAGCAGCAGAAGCCCAGGAAGAAGAAGGGGAGGAAAGCGGCGGCCAAGGCTGCCGCGGCCGCCGTGGAGGAGCAGGGGGAGGAGAAGGCAGCCGAGCCTGTCAAGGAGGCCGAGGAGCCGCCCAGGCAGGTGAAGCTTGTGTTTGGCGAGGACATCCGGTGGGCTCAGGTGCCGGCCAGCTGCAGCATGGCACAGCTGCGGGAGGCCGTCCGTGGCAAGTTCCCGGGACTCAAGGCTGTTCTTGTCAAGTACAAGGACAGGGAGGGCGACCTTGTCACCATCACCAACCAGGATGAGCTCAAATGGGCTGAGAACTTGACTGAGCCAGGGAGCTCGCTTCGGCTGTATATCACCGAAGCTGACCCTGAGCATGAGCCTTATGTTGAGGATGCCAGTAGCGGCCCGCTGGAGAGAAATACGCACAACGCATCGGACAATGGAAGTATCAGAAGCAACAGGCAGGATGAGGACAGGAGCACCGTGACGTACATTGATGATTGGATTGTGCAGTTCGCTCGCCTTTTCAAGAACCATGTCGGGGTCAGCTCCGATGAGTATCTGGACCTCCATGAGGTCAGTATGAAGCTGTATACCGATGCCATTGAAGACACCATTACTACCGACGAAGCCCAGGAGGTGTTTCAGCTTGCTGAGGGGAACTTCCAGGAGATGGCAGCGCTTGCGTTTTTCCACTGGGGTAATGTTCACATGTCTCGGGCTAGGAAGAGGCTGCTCTTACCGGAAGACTCTCCAAAGGAATTGGTGCTTGAGAAAGTGAAGGAAGCGTATGAGTGGGCAAAGGAAGAGTACAAGAAGGCCGGGAAGACATACGAAGAAGCTGTAAGGGCCAAGCCGGACTTTTTTGAAGGTTTCCTTGCACTTGCACACCAACAGTTTGAGCAAGCAAAGCTGTCATGGTATTATGCTATCGGTACCAACGCAGATCTGGACACATGGCCTTCCTCTGAAGTCTTGGAGCTCTTCAATAGTGCTGAGGATAACATGGAGAAGGGTACAGAAATGTGGGAGGAAGTGGAAGAACAACGCCTGAAGAATCGATCCAAACCTAACCAGGAAAATATTGTGCTAGAGAAGATGGGCATGGAGGAGTATATCAAAGATGTATCCACTGATGACGCTGCTGAACGGGCTTCCAATATGAGGTCCCAGATAAATATTCTGTGGGGTATGCTGCTTTATGAGCGTTCAGTTGTGGAGTTTAAATTAGGACTGCCAGCGTGGGAGGATTGTCTGATGGCAGCAATTGAAAAGTTTAAACTTGGTGGAGCTTCAGCTACAAACATTGCTGTGTTGGTGAAAAACCACTGTGCAAATGAAACTGCCCAGGATGGTAAGAAAAACAATATTTGTTTATTATCTAGTTCACCATATTCTTATCTCCTGATTCGCGAGGCTGAGGGAATTATAATGTTGATTTTGTTGGAGAAAATTAAAATTACACACAAAATCATCATTAAAAATTGCGATGCTGATTGACCTGTCAACCCTTCTATAGACATGCTGTGTTTTTTTGCTAGCTGGTCCTCTTGATCACTTTAAACTGACTGGAACTTTTCATTAGGGAAGTTCACCTAGTATCATTGGAACTGTTATCATATTTTGAAGATTTCTTCTAGTACTGAAGATAATTTCCAAGAAATTTTGTTTACAGAAAACCGGTCTCTTACATGTGTTGTTCACTAGTCGTTTTTTGTTTAAAACATTGAGTTTGACATAATGTGCCTTTGGTGTAGCTAATATTGTGAAAACCTCACGAGCTGTAATTGTGTAATCTACATTGTGTTCTATGCTGAATCTTCCTAGTCATATGTTTCAACCTGTAATTGTGCAATTTACATCACAGCACTCGTTTCTAAGAATATCTCGTTTGCTTCTTAGGTTTGGGCTTCAACGTTGATGAAATTGTGCAAGCCTGGAATGAGATGTATGACATTAAACGGTGGCTGCGTGGTGCTCCATCCTTCCGCCTCGAGCCATTATTTAGGCGGAGAACTCCGCAACTCCATATGGCACTGGAGCATATATAGTATGCATGAAGTTGCTCCACACATATTAAATTCTGGGGCACTGTTACCGACACCAATTTTCTTTTCTAGGTGAGAGCAGTTATATTCGTTTGCATAAGAACTTTATTTCATATATGCACATGAGAAATTTAAATTGGCTTTAGCTCGTCAGATGTGTCTTGCTTTTGTCATGATTGTTGCCGGGTGCATGGGTATAATTGTAACAAAGATGAATATACAATCTGAGTTTATCTATGCTGTGGCAAAGTTAATGTGTGCTGCTCAAGTTCTGTACCATGTCAGTTATTTTAGGATTCACATAGTTCTTGTAACACACATCTGCAGTTGCATGAATTTCATTTGTTTAGTTATCCTTGTTTTATAGGTCCTTAGATGCCTTTTGAAAAGAAAAATACCCTTTATCTCTCTCAAAAAGAGAGGTAATAAATAACTCTTAGAGCCATATACACCACATATGTGATTTGCTCTGTTAACTATTTACTGTAATCCAATTTCTTGCGCTGGGGGTCTAGATGATTCTGTAAACAAAGTGTTGAAAGTAGTAAATAATTACAAGTTCAGAAAGCATGGTAGGTGAGATATTTGAAGATAGGATTTTGCTATGGTAAAGTTATGTAGCATTTAATGGAGACACTGTACCATATCATGATGAGAAATAGATCTTTGTTTGGAAAAGATTGCTTTCTGCAATACAGGGTTAGCGTAGTCTACACATGATAAGCTAATACATCTTGGAAAAGATACTGTAGGCTGAAGGCCTTTGAAGTAAACTCTTCCTGATGTCAAAATGCACCATATGTATCGAACTGTTATTGTAGGTTAATGCAACTTTAGTTGTTAACTTGGTTCCTCCGGCAGTCTACCTTTCTATGTGAATCTCTGAATGTGATCATCCTCTGTTTTCTTTTGGCTCCTCTTTGGTCAGGCTGGGGCATTTACAGTACAAATAATACTTGTACAAATTGTCTTGTTTGTGATCTTTGTGGCATTGAATTTAACCTGTTGATTTATCTCTGCAGGTCAATTGCTGATTGGGATACAATACATGGATTTGTTCGGTAGCGTTTTTTATACATCGAAAGAGTCTGCTTCCCGGTTGCGAAGCTATTCATTGCGGAGGCGCGGAGCCCACCCGCGATTTGCATACGTTAGTTGTTGTTTTTTTTGTCTGTCTTGTTCTTCTTGATGCACAGGAAGCTGTGACTTGTTTACTGTATCAGAGCTGCATTTGTCCGTAAGCTTAGTAATATACACACTATATTTTGAGTATGTATTGGTGCATCCTCTGTTTGTTTTGCATTGTTGCGGTGCCTTGTCTGCATGCCTGTTTTGGGCTTGTTTATATTGTGATCACATACACCATCTAGAATTCCTCGCACTGGAAACAAAAGGTTCTCCACAACTAAATTAGTGTTTTTTTTTTTTAGAAAAGGAGGATCACCTCCGGCCTTTGCATCGGCGCTATGCATACGGCCCCTTTATTAATGAAAGCAAACACAATGTCTGTAGTTCCTAACAAAGTCTGAAAAAACAAGAGATCCAAAATAAAAAGGGAAAGTGCCACAACCGGCGAAAATAGGCCAAGATGCCTAACCATCTATCCTATTACTGGACCGCCATCTAAACCGATTGTAGATATCCCGAGCGACCGTCTCCCATCGGATAGACCCAGTAACCAAAGGCTCCTTGGTTTCCGTAGGAGTGAGTAAGGACCATGTACGGATCGACGCCGATGCCCTGTGAAATACCTGTAAGAAATTTATATGTGTTTGTCCGTTAAAAACCATGTCATTTCTGCAGTTCCATATCACCCAAAGAAGTGCACACACTCCTATGCGAATATGCCTAGCCATAGTTATGTCAACTCCATTAAACCACGTACCAAACATCGTGTCTATGCTATTAGGAGGAGTGATATTAAACGCTATATTAACCGTTTGCCATAAAAGTTTTGCTAGCGGGCATTGGAGAAAAAGGTGTTTGATAGTCTCGGCATGATCACAAAAACTACAGCGTGTACTTCCCTCCCAGTTACGCCTTGCCAAATTATCCTTGGTGAGAATCACCTTCTTGTGAACAAACCACATGAAGACTTTGATTCTTAAGGGTACCTTGACCTTCCAAATATGAATCGACTTGGAGATAACTGTGGTGTCAATAAGGTTGAGATACATGGACTTCACTGAAAAGATGCCAGTGGTTGTTAATTTCCACTGAACCTATCGGACTCATCCGACAGCTGGACATCCATGAGTCTTCTGACTAAGTGAATCCAGTCATCCCATCGATGCCCTATCAAAGCTCGCCGGAATTGAATATTTAGAGGTATTGACTGTAATACCGTGGCAACGTATGCATCCTTCCGTTGCACAATATTATAGAGAGACGGATATTGTAAGGCTAGAGGTGTCTCCCCCAACCAAGTATCTTCCCAGAATCTCGTGGACTGACCATTCCCAATGTTAAATTTGGTTATATGGAAGAAGGTTGCTTTTACTTTCATCAAACCCTTCCAGAAAGGTGAATCATTGGGCCTTACTGTGACCTGGGCCAAGGTTTTAGATTGTAAGTACTTATTCCGCAGAATTTGTACCCACATACCTTCAGTCTCCACAGTTAGTCTGAATAGCCATTTACTAAGAAGGCATCTGTTCTTGACCTCTAAATTCTCAATTCCCAGACCTCCCTGGTCCTTGGGTCTACATATAATGTCCCATCTAGTGAGTCTGTATTTCTTCTTAACTTCATCACTTTGCCAAAAGAATCGGGATCGATAAAAGTCCAATCTTTTGCGTACCCCTACCGGTATCTCAAAGAAGGACAATAGGAACATAGGCATACTCGTCAGAACCGAGTTAATCAAAATCAGCCTACCTCCATAAGATAAAAGCTTGCCCTTCCAGCAGCTTAGCTTTTTTTCAAAACGATCCTCAATACACTTCCACTCCTTGTTTGAAAGCTTACGATGGTGAATGGGTATACCTAAATAACTGAACGGTAAGGTTCCCATCTCACATCCGAAGAGTTGTTTATACGCCTCTTGTTCCTCATTGGTTCTCCCAAAACAGAACAATTCACTCTTGTGAAAATTAATTTTTAATCCCGACAACTGTTCGAAAAGGCAAAGGATAAGTTTCATGTTTCTTGCTTTCGCAATATCGTGCTCCATAAACAAGATTGTATCATCAGCATATTGTAGGATAGACACCCCACCATCCACTAGATGTGGTACTAGTCTACCTACTTGGCCTTCCTCTTTAGCCCTTCCTATTAGAACTGCTAGCATGTCCGCAATTACATTAAATAGGATAGGGGACATTGGGTCTCCCTCTCGGAGCCCTTTGTGCGTTTGGAAAAAATGACCAATGTCATCATTTACTTTAATTCCAACGCTTCCTTTTTGTACAAATGATTCGACATGCCTCCTCCATATGTCATCGAATCCCTTCATACGCAAAGCTTGTTGTAGGAATGGCCATCTAACCTTATCATATGCCTTCTCAAAATCCACTTTAAAGATAACCCCATTCAGTTTATTCGAGTGGATTTCATGCAGGGTTTCATGAAGGACCACCACACCCTCAAGTATGTTTCTACCCGGCATGAAGGCCGATTGGCTAGGTTGCACCACAATATGTGCAATCTGCGTCAATCTATTCGTTCCCACTTTTGTGAATATTTTGAAACTCACATTAAGTAGGCAAATTGGTCGGAATTGTTCAATGCGCACTGCCCCCTCCTTCTTTGGCAACAACGTAACTGTCCCAAAATTTAGGTGGAAAAGCTGTAAATTGCCATCAAACAAGTCCTGAAACATCGGGAGCAAATCGCCTTTAATGATATGCCAGCATTTCTTATAAAACTCTGCCGGGAACCCATCTGGACCTGGCGCCTTATTATTCTTCATTTGCGATATTGCATCAAACACCTCTTTCTCCGTAAATGGTGCTGTTAATACCTCATTCTCGTCAGTCCCGAGCTGAGGTATATCATCCACCCATTGCTCATCCATGGACACAACATTGTCCTCTAGAGGCCCAAAAAGTTGCTTATAGTACTCGGATATATACAACTTGATGTTTTCATGCCCAACAATCGTACCCTCATCCTATTCAAGTTGATATATTCTTTTCTTCCTGTGTTTTCCATTGGCAATCAGATGGAAAAACTGGGTGTTGTCATCCCCTTGAACGACTTGTCGCACTTTCGCTCTAAGCGCCCACTTCAGTTCCTCTTCTCTAAGGAGTTGTTTGAGATTTTGTTCTGTCTCCGCTCTGGATGCCCTTTCATCGTCATCCAAGAGCACAGATTCAACTTTTATATCTAGCTCATTTATAAGATTTAGAAGCCTTTCTTTCTCCTTCTTATAAATGCCGCTCTCATGTTTGGCCCATCCCCGCAGGAACTGCCTAAGGTGTCTAATTTTGTTTTGCCACTTGTCAACATTCGTGACTCCCCCTGTGACCCTAGCCCATTCTCTAGCTATTAGGTCCACAAAACCTTGTCTCTTGAACCACGCCAATTCGAAAGAGAAGGTGTTTTTGTTCCCCACGTGAGTCGCCTCCCCCGAGTCAATCAACAATGGGTTATGGTCAGAAATTGCGCGCGTCAGCGCTCTCACCGTCACACGCGGGAATTTCTGCTCCCATTCCACACTCGCAAGGACCCGATCCAACTTCTCAAAAGTTGGATTGGGCAAAGTGTTCGCCCAAGTAAATTTCCTTCCCGATAGCTCAATTTCTCGCAAATCAAGGCTTTCGATAATAGTGTTAAACATGAACGACCATCTGCCATCAAAGTTATCATTATTTTTTTCATCTCTCCGTCTAATGATATTGAAGTCACCGCCTACTAAAACCGGTAACCTCTCGTCCCCACAAATCCGGACAAGGTCAGCCAAGAAGTCCATCTTGAGCTCTGGCTGAGCTGCACCGTAAACTGCCAGTAATGCCCATTGGAATCCATCTTCCTTCGAGCGTACCCAAAATTTGACAGCGAAGTCTCCAAACACTACGTTTCGGACTTCGAGCGTCTCGCACCGCACCCCAAGTAAGATCCCCCCAGACCTTCCTCTTGGTGGTAAACAGTGCCAATCAAAATCAATACCACCAGACAGAGTACTAAGGAATTGTGACGTGAAATTATCTCTACCGGTTTCCATTAGTGCAATGAAATCGAGCCTCTGTTCAAGTGATGTTTCCGCAAGGAACCTTCTTTTAGCCAAGTCTGCTAGACCTCTACTGTTCCAAAAGATTCCTTTCATGTTTCATCATGAAATTTTTTTGCAGTCTTAATTCTTGCGCTTCTACGTACCGCTGATACAGGATACACCTTCCTCTTCCAGGAACGTTTCGGCTTATCCTGAACAGCCACCCGGTCCATATAACCGGCGTTTGATTGCGCACACTCATTCAGTTGTGTAGGGGCCATATACCCCTCCAAACTGATTTCCTTCTCTTCCTCGGGCATTAGAGATGGGGGAACTAGGTCCTCACATAGGCGCTCTAAAGCCCCCATCCCCATTGCATTAATCTCCGAGTCACTCATTGGCTTTACTGCCGCAATATTTCGAACCATCTCCATAGCCCGCTCGGCCTCTAAGTCTAATAAATCATTCACAGACTTTGAAATTTCCTTCTCATTACTACCCAACGAAATCCCAATTTTATTTGCGTTTAAAATAATATCATCCTCAGAAAAGTGCAAAATGGAACAATTGGTATTGACGACCATACCTGTCGTTGCCTTGAGGTCGCGTAGCTTGGCCGCCCGCATAGCACGGCCCATCTGTAGGTCGTCTACATCCGGCTGAGACTGAAGACGGTGACTCGTCCGCCTGTCCCCAGTCGCCGGGTCGGGGATACCACCAAACGCGACCACCTCCTCGACCGAGGGCTCCGTCGGAATGTGACCTCCTGCCACTGGTCCGACAGGGCTCGGCGGCCTGCTCAATGCAGACCCGCGACCTCCTGTCGCGTGCCCACGAGCGCCACCTCCTGTCATCACGCGCATCGCTGAGTCGCCGTCAACCACCGCGACGGCAGCTGTCTGTGCCATCTCCGAAGCAACTGGGGTATGGCCACCTGCCAGCATCCCAACTGCATCCATCGTCCCTTGGACGGCCTGTGGAGGAAAGACCGGCACCTCCGTCTGTTGGACCAAAGATCTCGGGCTACGGGGCTTCCTTGGCGAGGCCAGCTCCTTCAATGAAGGCGTTCTGGAAGCCACTGGTGTCATAGGGGGAGAAAGTGGTGGCAGCTCCTGCTCCACCGGAACATCTAACTCCGCCCTGACACCCCATAGTCTGCCCGGTGCCGACGAAGACCCAAATGCTCCAAACCGCAGCTGATGAGTCATGGCTGAGACCTACGACTGCTCCCTAGTCGAGACAGTCTGAGCAGTCTTAGTTGGCGGTGCCGACCCTCTGTCTTTGTCATGGTGCTGATCCGAACCCTTATCTAGATTCCCATCTCCGCCGTTACCATCATCAGTGTCCATATCAACCTGTTGTTGGGGAACGTTGCATGGGAAACAAAAAAATTCCTACGCACGCGCAAGATCTATCCATGGTGATGAGCATCTACGAGAGGGAGAGTGGATCTACATACCCTTGTAGATCGCTAAGTGGGAAGCGTTAAGAAACGCGTTTGATGTAGTCAAACGTCTTCGCCATCCAAATCGCAAGCCGTCCCGCGATCCAATCACGATCCGTCCCGATCTAGCGCCGAACGGACGGCACCTCCGCGTTCAGCACACGTACAACTCGATGACGATCTCCGCCTTCTTGATCCAGCAAGAGGGGGCGGAGAGGTAGATGAGATCTCCAGCAGCACGACGGCGTGGTGGTGGTGATGGTGGAGTTATCCCGGCAGGGCTTCGCCTAAGCACTACCGGAATCTATTTGGTGGAGGAACTAGAGAATAGAGAACTAGCACGTGACCGTGTGTCCTTGGGGGCTCTATTCCTCTAGTATATATAGGAGGGAGGGGGGAGGAGGCAGCCTCCCTAGGGTTTCCCCTAGGGGTCGGCCGAACCAGGCAAGGAGGAGTCCAATCCACTTCCTACTAGGAAGTGGATTCATATTAGGAAGGAGTCCTAATCCTTCCTATCTCCACCTTTTTTCCTCTTGGGCATATGGGCCCTTATGGGGTCGGTTCCCCAGCCCATTAGGGGCTGGTGCACCACCTCTTTGGCCCATGTGGCCCCCTGGGGTGGGTGGGCCCCACCCGGTGGACCCCCGGAACCCATTCGTCACTCCCGGAACACTACCGGAAATACCCGAAACTTTTCCGGAACCCAAATACCACTTTCCTATATATAAATCTTTACCTCCGGACCATTCCGGAGCTCCTCGTGACGTCTGGGATCTCATCCGGGACTCCGAACAACCTTTGGTCACCAACACATATATCTCAATACTACCGAAACGTCACCGAACGTTAAGTGTGCAGACCCTGCGGGTTCGAGAACTATGTAGACATGACCGAGACACCTCTACGGTCAATAACCAATAGCGGGACCTGGATGCCCATATTGGTTCCTACATATTCTACGAAGATCTTTATCGGTTGAACCTCTATGTCAAGGATTCAATTAATCCCGTATGCGGTTCCCTTTGTTCTTCGGTATGTTACTTGCCCTAGATTCGATCGTCGGTATCTCCATACCTAGTTCAATCTCATTACCGGCAAGTCTCTTTACTCGTTCCGTAATACAAGATCCTGTGGCTAACACTTTAGTCACTTTGCTTGCAAGGCTTATTGTGATGTTGTATTACCGAGTGGGCCCTGAGATACCTCTCCGTCACACGGAGTAACAAATCCCAGTCTTGATTCATGTCCACTCAACAGACACCCTCGGAGATATCTGTAGAGCATTTTTATAGTCACCCAGTTACGCTGCGACGTTTGATACACACAAGGTATTCCTCCGGTGTCAGTGAGTTGCATGATCTCATGGTCATAGGAACAGATATTTGACATGCAGAAACAATAGCAATAAACTGACACGATCATATGCTACGTTCATTGTTTGGGTCTTGTCCATCACATCATTCTCCTAATGATGTGATCCCGTTATCAAATGACATCTCATGTCTATGGCTAGGAAACCTTGACCATCTTTGATCAACGAGCTAGTCTACTAGAGGCATACTAGGGACACGGTGTTGTCTATGTATCCACACATGCAATTGAGTTTCCAATCAATACAATTATAGCATGGATAATAAACGATTATCATGAACAAGGAAATATAATAATAACCACTTTATTATTGCCTCTAGGGCATATTTCATGAACAACTGAATCGGTATCTAATACCCAGGTGCTACTAGGAGTACTAGCAAGGTACACATGAATAAAACGTATATCAAATATACTTCTATTGACGTTGCCAGCCTTCATAATAGAAGCACTCAGTCTTGGGTTTGGGTTCAACCTTGGGTTTCTTTACTGGAGCAGCAACTGGCTTGCCATCCATGAAGTTTCCCTCCTTGCCCTTTCCCTTCTCGAAACTAGTGGTTTTACTAACCATCAACACTTGATGCTCCTTCTTGATTTCTACTTTCGCGGTGTCAAACATCGCGAATAGCTCGGGGATCATTATTTCCATCCCTGGAATTTCATAGTTCATCACGAAGCTCTAGTAGCTTTGTGGCAGTGACTTGGAGAACTATATCAACCACTATCTTATCTGGAAGATCAACTCCCACTTGATTCAAGCGATTGTAGCACCCAGACAATCTGAGCACATGCTCACCGATTGTGCTATTCTCCTTCATCTTGCAGGCAAAGAATCTTGTTGGAGGTCTCATACCTCTCAATACGGGCACGAGTCTGAGATCCCAATTTCAGCTCTTAGAACATCTCATATGTTTCGTGACGTTCAAAAAGTTTTGGAGCCTCAATTCTAAGCCGTAATGCATGACGCACTGAACTATCAAGTAGTCAACAGAACGTGCCTGTCAGATGTTCACAACATCTACAGATGACGCTTGAGGGTGTGGCGCGCCGAGCGGTGCATTAAGGACATAAGCCTTCTGTCCAGCAATGAGGACAATCCTCAGATCACGGACCCAGTCCGCATTATTGCTACCAACATCTTTCAATTCTATTTTCTCTAGGAACGTATAAAAACAGGGGAGCTACAACGCGAGCTATTGATCTACAACATAATTTGCAAAGTCACTTTGACTATGTTCATAATAACGAGTTCAATTAATCATATTACTTAAGAACTCCCACTCAAATCAACATCCCTTAGGTTGTCTAAGTTTGACATGATCCAAATCCACCAACCCAAGTCTGATCATCACGTGAGATGAGGTGGTTTCAATGGTGAACATCTTCATGTTGATCATATCTACTATATGACTCATGTTCGACCTTTCGGTCTCTTGTGTTCCGAGGCCATGTCTGTACATGCTAGGCTCGTCAAGTTTAACCCGAGTGTTCCGCACGTGCAACACTGGCTTGCACCCGTTGTATGTGAACGTAGAGTCTATCACACCCGATCATCACGTGGTGTCTTGAAACGACGAACTTTCGCAACGGTGCACACTCGGGGAGAACACAATTTTATCTTGAAATTTTAGTGAGGGGTCACCTTATAATGCTACCGTCGTCCTAAGCAAAATAAGATGCATAAAAGGATTAACATCACATGCAAATCATAAGTGACATGATATGGCCATGAACTTGTAATTTTGATCTCCATCTCCAAAGCACCGGCATGATCTCCATCGTCACCGACATGACACCATGATCTCCATCATCTAGATCTCCATCAACATGTCGCCATGAGGTTGTCGCGCCAACTATTGCTTCTACAACTATTGCTAACTCATAGCGATAAAGTAAAGCAAAAACAGCGAAAATAAATTAAAGACAACCCTATGGCTCCTGCCGGTTGCCGTACTCATCGACATGCAAGTCATGATTATCTATACATAACATGATCATCTCATACATCACATATATCTCATCATGTCATTGGCCATATCATATCACAACATACCCTGCAAAAACAAGTTAGACGTCCTCTAATTGTTGTTGCATGTTTTACGTGGCTGCTATGGGTATCTAGCAAGAACGATTCTTACCTACGCAAAACCACAACGGTGATACACAAATTGCTATTCAACCTTCCCAAGGACCGCCTTTGTCGAATCTGATCCAACTAAAGTGGGGGAGACAGACACCCGCCAGCCATCTTTATGCAACAAAGTCACATGTCAGATGATGGAACCGGTCTCTCGTAAGCGTACGAGTAAGGTTGGTCCGGGCCGCTTCATCCCACAATACCGCTGAATCAAGAAAAGACCAAGGGAGGAAGCAATCTGAGCATCAACGCCCACAAACTCCTTTGTGTTCGACTCGTGATCTCATCTACGCATAGACCTAGCTCATGATGCCACTGTTGGGGAACGTTGCATGGGAAACAAAAAATTTCCTACGCACACGTAAGATCTATCCATGGTGATGAGCATCTACGAGAGGGAGAGTGGATCTACATACCCTTGTAGATCGCTAAGCGGGAAGCGTTAAGAAACGCGGTTGATGTAGTCGAACGTCTTCGCGATCCAAATCGCAAGCCGTCCCGCGATCCAATCACGATCCGTCCCGATCTAGCGCCGAACGGACAGCACCTCCGCGTTCAGCACACGTACAACTCGATGACGATCTCCGCCTTCTTGATCCAGCAAGAGGGGGTGGAGAGGTAGATGAGATCTCCAGCAGCATGATGACGTGGTGGTGGCGATGGTGGAGTTATCCCGGCAGGGCTTCGCCTAAGCACTACCGGAATCTATTTGGTGGAGGAACTAGAGAATAAAGAACTAGCACGTGGCCGTGTGTCTTTCGGGGCTCTATTCCTCTAGTATATATAGGAGGGAGGGGGGAGGAGGCAGCCTCCCTAGGGTTTCCCCTAGGGGTCGGCCGAACCAGGCAAGGAGGAGTTCAATCCACTTCCTACTAGGAAGTGGATTCATATTAGGAAGGAGTCCTAATCCTTCCTATCTCCACCTTTTTTCCTCTTGGGCATATGGGCCCTTATGGGGTCAGTTCCCCAGCCCATTAGGGGCTAGTGCGCCACCTCTTTGGCCCATGTGCCCCCCCGGGGTGGGTGGGCCCCACCCGGTGGACCTCCGGAACCCATTCGTCACTCCCGGAACACTACCGGAAATACCCGAAACTTTTCCGGAACCCAAATACTACTTTCCTATATATAAATCTTTACCTCCGGACCATTCTGGAGCTCCTCGTGACATCCGGGATCTCATTCGGGACTCCGAACAGCCTTCGGTCACCAACACATATATCTCAATACTACCGAAACGTCACCGAACGTTAAGTGTGCAGACCCTGCGGGTTCGAGAACTATGTAGACATGACCGAGACACCTCTACGGTCAATAACCAATAGCGGGACCTGGATGCCCATATTGGTTCCTACATATTCTACGAAGATCTTTATCGGTTGATCCTCTATGTCAAGGATTCAGTTAATCCCGTATGTTGTTCCCTTTGTTCTTCGGTATGTTACTTGCCCGAGATTCGATCGTCGGTATCTCCATACCTAGTTCAATCTCGTTACCAACAAGTGTCTTTACTCGTTCCGTAATACAAGATCTTGTGGCTAACACTTTAGTCACTTTGCTTGCAAGGCTTATTGTGATGTTGTATTACCGAGTGGGCCCTGAGATACCTCTCCGTCACATGGAGTAACAAATCCCAGTCTTGATTCATGTCCACTCAACAGACACCCTCGGAGAAATCTGTAGAGCATATTTATAGTCACTCGGTTATGTTGCGACATTTGATACACACAAGGTATTCCTCCGGTGTCAGTGAGTTGCGTGATCTCATGGTCATAGGAACAGATACTTGACATGCAGAAACAATAGCAATAAACTGACACGATCATATGCTATGTTCATAGTTTGGGTCTTGTCCATCACATCATTCTCCTAATGATGTGATCCCGTTATCAAATGACATCTCATGTCTATGGCTAGGAAACCTTGACCATCTTTGATCAACGAGCTAGTCTACTAGAGGCATACTAGGGACACAGTGTTGTGTATGTATCCAGACATGCAATTGAGTTTCCAATCAATACAATTATAGCATGGATAATAAACGATTATCATGAACAAGGAAATATAATAATAACCACTTTATTATTGCCTCTAGGGCATATTTCCAACACCTGTTTGGCTAGCTCCTGAAAATCAGCATTCTCCTCTATCTCAATATCCAAAACATAACTCCTGCCATCATAAGTCCACCTAACACCGTCCGGAATATGCTCAATGCTAATAACACTAACCAGCAGTCGAGCCACTCCCTGCGCCCTCGTGAAAGGCATGTCCACCATCTCCGTCTTTCCAATGAGTGAGCCAAGGCTCCAAGTCACCCTGACATCATCTAGTGCCGTCCGAGGAGCACCTGAGAACCTTACCCAAAGTTGTGACAGAGGGGTTCCCTCTGGCTCCTTCTGAGCCCAGGGTTCAAACTCAAGCACGCACGAGCTGTTTGGGACCTTGCTCATTCCAAACGTAAGAAGCCTCGCAAGGTCCTCCTTAGTCGGAAAATCCACCCTGAAAATCTGCTCCTCAATTCTGACTGGGTCCCACTGAAAGCTAGCAGACACCAACTCACGAAGGCGTTGTACCACCTGTCCCAATGTCATAGTTCCGCGGGTCACTTTCAAAACCCCAGTCCTTGAACTCTCTAGAATTTTTACAGTTGATGAAGATTTAGGAGACTCAAAAAACATCAGTTCCGGGCGGCATGCGCCATAAATAGTCACCACCGGTTTTGGCCCGAGGAGAAACGGACACTCTCCCGTGTCATGCTTCGGCTTGCGGCACAAATCACAAAGGTCAACCTTGCATTCAGCCACAAAGTGCCCCGGTTCGCCGCACCGAAAACAGCTCATTTTCTACTTCTTATGAGCCCACTTAGTAGCTCTTTCCCCATCAGACTTGTCACTAGCTTTGTCTGAAACCACATCCCGACCTGCAGTAGTGTTTGCCTTAGTCACATCAACCTCGGCAAGCGCACGAACAACCTCCAAAGCAGCCCCTGATAATGCAGGCGTGCTCGAAGTCACAGTGTTGGTCGCCGGTATCACCGCCGGCGCCACCATGGCCTCCTTCCCGTCCCCGATCTTGGGAGGAACAGCAGTCTTCGTAGGAGGAGGCGGGTATCGCCGAGGGGGAGGTCTCCTTCCTCCACCTCGACCAGCATGGTAGGTGCCCCACTGGTGTTGCACGGGGCCCGAAGCCCCCTCGACAAACGAGCCTGGAGGGCCATTGTACCCCCAGCCACCACCATCAGCCCGACCGCTGCCAGTGGAGGAGGATCCCCGATGGATTCCCTCCCCGTAGGCATCATAGCCGTCGTCGCCCCACTGACCACGAGCATAACTCCGGCCCTCTGCCTGATATGCGTAACCTCGGCCTCCTCCATTACCAGCACGGCTGCGTCCAGCGCCCTGACCGGCGGCCTCGGTACCAGCCGCCCGCCCATCCCGAGCAGGTGGCGGATGATGCTGGTCCTGCCGTTGAGGAGGAGGCGGTCTCGGCGGCTGCGCCTGATTTCCATGGCCAGCCATGTCCGGCGCCTCCGACGATGTGTGCGCTCGCACCCTGGCAGCACGACCCGGACCAAGAGAAGGGAACCCAGGTCTCGGGGCCTTCTTGCGAACCCTAGCGAAATCAGTTTCTGAGCTGTCGTCACTTACGATCGACGTAGGAATCATCCCAGCTCTCGGCTCGATCACTTTGGCAGCTTGGGCTGTGGGCTGGGCCATATACCCAGCCACCTCACATCCCACCACTGGCCCAACGACCGAGCCCATCAGTAAATTCAAACGCTCATTGCGTTGATTTCGGATCGATGCGCCTGAGCAGCACGCCGGCGCCGGAGCCGGCACCGCCGCCACCGGCCAACGCTGCCTATTCTTCTTTGTAACAACCTTCCATGACGAGGCATCTAGAAAATCGGAAAGAGTGGGTTTAGGGAGGCGTACCTTGGGTAAAGGTCCCTTCCATGGCCAGATCGTCGTCGCCGCCGTCCGGCGATGAACTACCCGACGAACGACCTCCACTCTGTCCGACTCCGACAGACCACAACACGCCGGATCTGCACGAGGAACAACTGCATCCACCAGCCCCGCAATCTTCTCTTCGGAGTATCCAACCTGAAAAGCCTCACAGATCATGTCGGACGGGGTCGGCGATGCAACCTCCAGCTTCGTGCCAACGGACGAGTCCTCGTCGTTAGTCTCCTCCTCACCGTCATCCTCCGCCAACGCTCAAAACCGGCCACCCACCCGCCGCTTGCTAGGGGCGGGGGCGAGAACGGTCGCCTGAGTCGCCATCACATCGCTTGTATCTAGATCGATAATTTCAATTGGATCCTCCGACTTCCTGCCCAACTGCACAATCTGATGTTTGATGTGAATGTTAAAAATATCAATGATCAAAGACGCACCTTGGCCAATCTGATCGTCATCTTGAAGATATCGGCCAGCGAGGATATCCTCCTCCAGATCTCTTAATGTCATCCATCGTGATGATGCGTTGAGATGCAGAATACCCTCGATGTGCTTGTCCGATCTACCGATGTGTGAAAATGAAATGCACCAACGGCTTGGCAATTCCACCGTCGGCTGTATGATCTGATCATGATCGGTATCCTCCAGCGATCTTGGAGGCGGATCTGGTGACTTGAGCGGCGCAGCCTCTGGTGAGAGAGACACCGTTGAGGATGCGTTTCCTCCGCCGCCCAGTTCGCCCTCACTGCCGACGACGCCCCCGTCAGTCCCATCGTCCCCATCTCCCCTGCTAAGAAATCCATCCGCGCGCCCCGCCAGACACTCAACGCGGAGTGTCTGATCCACCGCGCCGCCGCAACCCCCGATCGCGCGGCACGGCAGACACCCGGGGCGATGCGTCTGACCCCCCGCGCGACACTCCTGCGGCGAGGGAAGGATCGCCGGTGGAGGTTCTGGTAGCGGTGGCACCAGCGCCCGAGCCGCCTCACTCGTCGCCTCTCTCATCTCTCATGACTTCGGAAGATATAAAGTGAAGAGTGAAGATTATGTCGAGGGAGTTGTGGAGAGTGAAGATTTTTTTTGCAAATTGCGGTACCGTATATGGACTGGCTCACAGGTGTGGTGATTATAAATGTTTGGGAGTAGTTGGGAATTCACATGGTATATGTACCGACCGAGGCTTTGCTGGTGGGTGGTGGCTCTCTATATATAACCACACTTCAAATGTGTTTCCTTCAAAGAACATATAAACATAATGGTGACATTTGGAAGGACATCCCTAGATCTATCTTGGGAAGTGAGTGAAACTTTTACTGAATCATCGGTTGTAGCTTAGGGCTGGAAGGCATCAGGAAAGCCGTTAGCTCATTGATCCACAAGGATAGCATAGGTTAGCTCAAGCTCACAAAATTTTTGTGCCTGAGGATACAACATCTGCAATGTAAAATGTACGTAGGCAGCAGGACAGAACCTATGGCCATCTCTCACGCTCACACACAAAAAGACGGACGTGCAGTTTATATATATTTTTGAATCAAGACAAAAGATTTGCCATTTTCATTAATTAAGAAAAAGGTTTAGACATACGCCGCTTTGCGGCGAGATAAAAAAAAGTCTACTCTCATGACATTAGGGAGCTCAAGTGGTTGGCCCCAGCCAAGGCCCAAAGATGGGCTTCCTCTTTGATTCTCGTGACGACGATTGCGGTCGGGGCCGCAGTGCTTCGGAAAATTCTAGCATTTCGCTCCTTTGTATTTCCCAGGAGACCAGCATCATGGCGGAAGCAATGGCCTTTCTGCAATGGCCAGCCATGTACACCATCTTTTGCCATCAAGTTCGAACAGAGCCTTCATTTCGCCAAGTCATTGGCGAGTAGTCATGGATGTCTAGCCAAACGATGATCTCGTTCCAAACTTGAATCGTGAATCTACACTGAAATAGTAAGTGGGCCGTAGATTCTTGATCTTGCTTGCAAAGGGGGCAAATGCCACAATTAGGCCATCCCCGTCTAGTCAATCGATCGGCCGTCCAAACTCGGTTTTGGAGGATTAACCAAGCAAAGAACTTGCATTTCGGGGGAGCCCACTGATTCCAAATCATGGAAGTGTTGATACTGAGGGTGATCCCCGCAAATTGCGCCAAATATGTCGTGGATGTAGAATACTCCCTACTGGATGTGAAATTCCAAGCAATAGTGTCTTGTCTATCTTGGATTAGAGTAACACCAACAACCATCTCCCAAAGGTTGGCGAACTCTTGTAAATGAGTCAAGGTGAGGCACTGTGTGGTGTTAATCTGTCGAATCCAATAGTTGTTGTCCAGAGACTTGCTAACCACACAGTTCTTCCTTTTTGTAAGAATAAATTGCAAAAAACCACCACATTTGGGGACGCTGAAACAGAAAACCACCATGTTTCGTTTTTTTCAAAAAACCACCACGTTTGTGCTGACAGTTTTCAAAAAACACCGATTGAACGGTTTGGCGCGTCTGAGTGGAAAACTGACCGGTTGGGCCTGCTGTCAGGCGCCACGTGGACAGATGGAGACGGCGGCCGTGACGCGCCATTAGACGGCGTCAGACAAAACTTAACGAGCCGGTCCACCGCACCCAGTCCCTCCCCCAAATCGCATCTCGTCTCCTAGCTCACTTCCCGCATGGAGACCGACGGTGGCGGCGGCGGCGTCGATGGCGGAGGCGCATCCGGTGACGACAGGGACGACCGCGACCTCCCCATCGCCGATGCTGCTGGCCGCCCCGTCCATCCTCGCTCTCCGACGGTGCTCCTTGGTACGGTTGGCACCGTTCGATCCACCGTCGTCGGCGGAGATGAGCGCGGACAGGATGGCAACATCTTCAATGGGAGCTCCGACGACATTGAGGCACGGGCGGCCGCCAAATTGGCCTAGGTCTGGAAGGCCATTCCAGGGCAGAGCCACCACTTCACAACTGGCGTGGGCGGCGTGGAGTAAGTGTTTTCCTTCCCCATTTCATTTTTTAATATGCTAGTGTGGTTGTCCAATTTGTGTGATTTTGGTAGTGTAGCTATACTATTTTCTCTGTTTGTATCTCAATTTAGGAATTAGGGTTTGAATCTCAGTTTAGTAATTAGGGTTTGTAGTTTAGCTTAGGAATTAGTGGTTGTAGTCCAAGTAAGAAACTTTATGTTAACAGAATAATTTTGATCAACTGAATTTACTGTTAAGTGAATAGTGAATATGAGCTTAATTGTGGATAACTGAATTTAGTGTAAGCTGAGCTCAATTGTCTTAACTGAATATTCTATGAATGAATGAATTGTTGTTAATTGAATCTAGTGTTAGCTGAGCTAAATTGACTGAATTTAGTGTTAACTGATCTCAATTGACTGAATGATATTTACTATTAACTGAATTGACTGAACTGAATGAATGATATTTACTGTTATGTGACACTGCTAACTGAACTTGCAGTTTGGATGATGATGAACCATGGGACATGAGGTTTCATTTCCAAGGTTGTGACAATCTAGAAAGGACCTTATGTGAATCAGATATCACATATATCAACATGTTAGCTATTATTGGGATAGAGGGCTATGATCAAAAGGATTCCATGTACTATGTGAAGCAAGAGGATGTAGGAATGGCAGGCATGCAGTTAATCAAATCTGAGGAAGATGTAGAAGAAATGATGTTATTGTATGAGGAGAAGAGGCGTGTTACTATCACAGTAATGAAAGGAAGAGACTCGGAGATGGCAAAGTTGCAGATCAACATTGGAGATGGATGTGAAAAGCAGATTCCAATTTCTGAGATTGGTTCTCCAAAGGTGTACAATATAGATGATGAAGGTGTGCTCTACCAAAGTCAGACCATTGAACATGAAGCAGATATGTGTGCTCCAGTTGTTAGTGTTCACACAGAGGACTCCTATGGAGAATATCTCTCACTCAGGAGAGTTGCAATGTTAAAAAGGGGAAGGACATAGCTGGTGTGAAAGAGTTAGATGATTTTCTTACTGAGTTTGCTGATGACATGGAAGAGGATGAGTTGATGGAGACAGAAGAGATTGATGTGGATAGCTCTGAAGAGGAGAAAGAGGAAGAGGAGCAAGATGATGCAGATTTGCACCAAAAAATAAAAGATCTCAAGAGGAAGAGGGTTTTTGAAGGCGATTCAAAGCCAGAAGATCTATTCTGTGAGGCTGAGGTGGAGGATGAAGGAGAGGGTTTTGTTGAAGCGGCACAAGTTGAGAAATTACCTGTTAGAAGAGGTCCAACAAGTAGATCACACTGCAGTTCACAAGCCAAACTTGAGGCAGACTACATTCCTTGCAGTGATGAAGATATAGATGATGAACTTCATAATGATTCTGATGAAGAAGTAGTGTTGTATTGTCCCTCATCTGGTAGAAAGCACAAGGCAAAAAAGAAGAAAGCCATGATATGGTATGATGAAAATGGGCTTATGCCACAGAAACAAATTTGCTGCACATGTGTTTTGTTGATGTTTACCAGTTCAGAAGAGCATTGGTTAACTTGCATGTGACACAGAGAAGGAACTTCCATTACCACAGGAACAACAAAGACAGGATCATAGTTGATTTTGTGGAGTAAGGTTGCCCCTTTCACATGGTTGCATCTGTAGTTGGGCAAGAAAAAACATTTTGTATTAGGAAGCTGCAATTAGAGCATACATGTGCTCCAAGTGGTGAGAATTGCAAGGTTCCTGCTAGGTTTGTGGCCAAAGCAGTTGAAGAATGCTTCAGGACAGATCCTAAAGCAGGCATTCAGACACTCATAGACAAGACAAAGGAGAAGTATGGTGTGGAGGTTGGTAAGATGATGGCATACATGGCAAGGCAGCAAGCTCTCAGTGTTGTTCAAGATGATCAGGAAGCACAATACACTAGGATTAGAGACTATCTTCAAGCTGTTTTGGACACAAACCCTGGGAGCAGATGCATTGTTGAAAGTGTATGTAGTCCCCATGTGTGGTTTTGGTAATTGATGACAATCGTAATGGACTAATGTTTGCATTGAGTTATAAATTTGAAGGAATGTTCTATTTGCAATGCATGAAGAATATTGGATGAATTGAAGGATGTTTGTTCCATGATGATGCAAGAATGAGATCAAATGAATTCTAAATGAATGTCGTATACATTGTGTTGTGCATGAATCAAGGATGAGCTCAATGATTGGATCAAATACGATATGATCAAGATGAATTCCGTGTGATGAACAAGATGTGATGTATGTGAAGTTCATTGAGGATCTCAGTCGTCCTCATGCTTTGGCTTATGGTTTGAACCATGATGGATCAACATCTTGAGAGAATAACTAAAGAGAAGAATTCTACATATGTCTTGAATATAGGATCATGATGAGCTCATATGTTGAGTCATGGATGATTATGTCTTCAAGCAAGTAATTCAAGTGAATAATTTATTGTGCCTCTCAAGACGAGCAAGGTATAGCCAATATGAGATTCATGGAGAAACTTAATATGGTCATGATGAATTGAGATATTGGTAATCATGTCTTGAAGCAATGAAGCATAGTAAGAAATCAACAAGGCCTTCAAGACATCAATATTAATCATGTATCAAAGATAAATGTTGACCAAGATGAAGACCAAAGATTTAACTCAAAGTTGGTCATCACACAAGCGCAAATGATGTACCACATGAGATCTTGTGGTATGGTAAGTAATTGTCCATTGCACTTTGCGTATTAACCCATATTATGTGTTGTCTATGTCTATGAGGGTTAGGTTACTCTCATGGGCTTGTGTGAAGAGAGAGATTCCAAGTGTCCATGAGAGGATGACATCATGTGTTCATGATCATGGTTGACAAGGGCAAGTTCAAGATAACCATCCCGAAGGATTACATGATTGAAGCTTGTGCATGTTCACATGATGGACAAGTGAAGATGAATACAAAGCAAGGCGTCCCACATTGTGTATGGGAGAGCTACTTGAAGACTTCACCAATGTCTTGCCTTCCACTTGAGCCATGAATACAAAGCAAGGCTTCCCACATTGTGTATGGGAGAGCTACTTGAAGACTTCACCAATGTCTTGCCTTCAACTTGAGCCAAGAAGAAACAATAACATCAAGCTCAAGTGGAAGGCTCGAGTCAAAGGTATTAGTTCCTTTGGCGTTAGTGGTGTGGAGTGATAACCACCGAAGAAACATATACACTCAAGAATGGATTATCGATAGCTATGTAGTGTAGCTCTTTTATGATTCTTGAGTTATAGGGATCCCGCACTATTAAGAGGGGATCAAAGGGGTTCGTGATGGATTTGCTCAAGTCAACATCTTCCATAAACTATTCCACTCATATCCTATACACCAAAGAAATCCATAGCCAACTAGGTTCCCCAAAGTATATGATCTAACCTTTGCATGCTTTGCCCCCTACATTTCGTCTTACATTGGGTGGCTCTCTATGTGAGGGCCTGGAGTTTTTCACTAGCTTCAAAACGAGCCCAAGATCATCAAAATCGGAGTCCGTATGAGAAAGTTATGCATGTTTTACTTTTGGGGCGCCTGCAGTTTTTGTGTCCCCCGGATATCCGGGATCTTCCCCCAGATATCCGGCCGTCGACGTCCAGAAACATGTTGAAATGTTGTTTGTGTCCCCCCGGATGTCCGGTACTTGGCCGGATGTCCGGGGCCCCAACTTTGGCCAGATGTCCGGGGCCTTTGGCCAGATGTCCGAGCCCTGTACATTGACACTGTTTTTCTGTGTTCGTGTGCACACTTCACAGCCGCCGGATGTCCGGCCCTTGGCCCGGATGTCCGGCCCGACACAACCACTTACACTACAACTGTCATATTTTCACCCACACTATATATACCCCTTCACCACTTCGTGGAGGGGTTGAGCAATACACTTATATGAACCCTAGAACACAAAAAGGCTCCCTCTCACTTCTCCTACACCAAATCTCAGATCCCGGAGAGATTAGTGAGAGTTCTTGAGGGATTTTCCAATCAAGTGATAGATCCACTCCCTCTCCCTCTTGTGACCAAAGGAATTCGTGATTTGAGCAAGTCTTGAGCATTTACCCCTTGATCTTGTTACTCTTGGAGGTTGGAGACTCCTAGGCGGTAGGAGTGCTCCGGTGAGGAATCAACTTGTGATTTGTCCCCCGGAAAGTTTGTGAAGGTTTGGAGGCTGCCTCAAGGTCTACCACTAGTGGTTGGGAATCGCCTTCGTGGTGATATCTCAAGGAGAATAGGGTGAGCCTTCGTGGCGTTGGTGTGCCTTCGTGGTAACATCCACCTCTCGAACGGTGACTAGCTTCCCTCCAAGGAAGTGAACATCGGGATACATCCTCGTCTCCGTGTCTTCGGTTATCTCTAACCCTAGCCACTACTTGTGGTTTACTTTGGTCACTTGACCTTGCATACACTATATATTGTTGTCCTCGTTATATTGTGTTGGCTATTTCCTCGTAAAGATTTATTATTTAGGCTTACACTTTATATCCCGCAATTCATACTTGCTACTATTGATATATGTTGTGTTTAGTGTGAATTGATAACTTGTGTCATACACTTCCATATCTTGTGATATTGCTCAAGTAAGTTTGTGTAACTTACTTGTGCTTGTTAGTATCCTTGTTGTGCTCATCTTATTAGAACAAGTTGTTGGTGCACTTAGTTGAGCTTACTATATTTAGGATTTGTGCTTGAAACATATCCGCTTAATTTATTTCTGCATTAGGATATTGCCAAATCCGTAAAAGATTTTAAAACGCCTATTCACCCCCCCCCCCTCTAGGCGACATCGTGGTCCTTCCAATTGTAACAACTAGAGTTGTCAAAGAGCATCCCAGCAAAAATCCCAGATTTCATAGACTGTTCATTTGTCTTGCAGCACAAAGGGAGGGTTTTCTTAAAGGATGTAGACCTTTCATTGGTATGTTTGTCTCTATAGCAATTTGTCTTTCACATAAACATTGTTGCATCTCTTATATTGTACTTATTTCAGGTTTAGATGGGTGTTTTGTGAAACTAAACACAGGGCAACAAATCTTAGCTGCAACTGGCAGAGATGGAAACAATAATATATACCCTCTGGCATTTGGAGTTGTTGAGAAGGAGGACACTCCAACTTGGTGTTGGTTTTTAACACAATTGAAGATAGTTCTTGGTGGAGAATCATGACAATTTGGAAAGTACACCTTCATCTGCTACATGCTGCTTCTAATTCCTAACAAATTCATCATTGCTCTGCTTAATAACTTGCAGTGATGTCCTAAGCTCAATATTTTCTTTCTCAAGTTTAGCCTTCTCTTCCTGGGCTTGAACAACAACATTCTCTACATTACCATCCTGCATAATCTTCTGATAATTCTCCCTCATCACATTCTTGTGAATTGTTGCAAAAAAATTGCTTGTTTCTTTGATGTGGTTGTGGTGCTTCTCTTGGATTAGCTTCTTCTCTTCTCCCAGCTTGAGTATGAGCTTTTCTTTAGCTTCATTCTCTTTGCTACTCTGCTCATACATATCCCAAAGTTTGTGAAGTGCATTTTTCATGGGTTCTGGCCATTCTGGGTCAATCCATTGAACCAGACCACAATTGTCACCTTCCAATAATAATTCAGACAACACCAAAGTTAACAACAGGACCACACGTTCAGAGAAGTGAGTTAACACCTATATTCAGTTAACAACTACATATATTCAGTTAACTGAGCTCATTTCACACCTACATTCAGATAAGCATTGATTAAACCTGACAGATTCTTTCCTCAAAACAACAGATAAAACAACATCTTCAGAAAACTAAGTACACAACTATATTCAGTTAACAGACAAAAACCCTATATTTAGTTAACTAAGCACCAAACAAAGGATCTGTATAATCTTCATCTACCAGAGAGGACCTACCACTAACCTGATTACCGCATCCATAAAACCTACGGCCAGTGTTGATTCCTTGGAACACAACATCCCTATGCACAGGAGCGTTGTGACAGCACATCGGTACTCTGGCGACAATGCCGCACCAGTCCGGGTCAACATTGGTCTATATATGGGATCTACAATAGTGCAACAGTGCAGGTACAATGCTCAATTCCCAAATCAAATCCGTGAAAACTAAGCTCAAATCGAAGAAAACCCTAACCCTAAGTCACAGAGAAATGATACTCACGTAGGTTTTGTCCGCGTGCGAGTTGAAGAGGGGGGACATAGAGTCTTCGCTGCTAGTTTCGCCGTCCTTCTAGGACACCATCGCTGCGGTGGCCGGCGGCGACAAATGGGCGGCGGAGGCGGTGGCGAATGTGCCGCAGGCAAAGACGAAGGCGAGAGAGAGGGTAATGGACGAACGGGTTGGGCTGGGTCGGGCCAGCTCACTAGGTCATGTGAGACGCCGTCTAACGGCGCGCGTCACGGGCACCGTCTCCCCGTGTCCACGTGGCGCCTGACAGCGGGCGCAATAGGTCAGTTTTCCATTCAGACGCACCAAACTGTTCAATCAGTGTTTTTTGAAAATTGTCAGTACAAACGTGATGGTTTTTTGAAAGAAAAAAATGAAACATGGTGGTTTTCTGTTTCAGCGTCCCCAAATGTGGTGGTTTTTTGCAATTTACTTTTTTTGTAATCTTGTAGATTTTAGGCGCCATATCTTTAGGTCGTAAACCATTCAGCCATGAGGATTCCCAGAATTTGACCTTTTTTCCATCACCAATGGTCACCATAGTGGCCGATCCAAAGAGGTCTTTGGTGTGTACACGGACGTGCAGTTTAGCCCTCTTGTGATGTGTACACGGCAAGAGCTTGTTTGTTCCTCCTATGGGGCTTGCTCCTCCCGTAAGCTAGTGTGGATTGTTCTTTTGATTCTGATAGGCCTACTTTTGTAGGATCACTAGAAGTGTGTGTCTAGAGGGGGGGTGAATAGACTACTTGCAAATTTAAAACCTAACATTTTCCCAAGTTAATTGGTTGGCAGATTTTAGCAATAATAGCAATTCAAGTACACCCTACACATGCATGCCAACAAGTATGGCAGCGGAAAGTAAAGACATTGCACATGGAATGAAAGAGTTGAGATAGGGAGATCAAACGCATGAGGGACACGAAGGTTTTTCCCGTGGTTCCGATAGGTGGTGCTATCGTACGTCCACGTTTATGGAGTCTTCAAACCATGAAGGGTAACGGTTGCGAGAGTCCACGAAGGGCTCCACCCATAAGGGTCCACGAAGTAGGCACCTTGACTATTCCATAACGGCTTCCATCCACGAAGGACTAGCCTCACTATGTGTAGCTCTTCACGAAGTAGGGATCTCCTTGCTCGTATAAACTTCTTGGTTCAACTCCACAACACGAAGTAGGAGTCTCCCAAGCGACACCTAACCAATCTAGGAGGCACCACCCTTCAAAAGGTAATAGGCTCGGTAATGTCGATGAACTCCTTGCTCTTGTGCTTCAAGATGATAGACTCCTCAACACACAATCACTCTCTCACATATTTGGCTTTGGTGGAAGAGATTGATTTGGTGGAAAGCAACTTGGGGAGGCTAGAGATCAAGATTCATATGGATGGAGTGGAATAGCTTGATCTCAACACATGAGTAGGTGGCTCTCTCTCAGAAAATTGGATGGGGCAAGTATGGAATAGTTCTGAGTGCTTCTCATTCGAGTGGGTGGTGGTGAAGGGGTATATATAGGCATCCCCAAAAATCCAACCGTTACACCTAAAGTGACCAACTCGGTGACACCGAAGTGTAAAACTCGGTGGTACCGAGTTGCTCCAAAGGTAGCAACTTTTGAATCTCGGTGAGACCGATACAGAAATCTCGGTGGTACCGATTAGGTAGCCAATGGTCAGTTTCCAAAACTCGGTGACGCCGATCCAAAATCTCGGAATTTCTGATTTTAAGAATCGAGGTAACAGAAAGTTGGCAAGCTGAACTCGGTGGCACCAAATCAGAATCAGTTGCACCGATGTGCTAGGGTTTGGCATGGGTCTGTCTGAGGTGGGAATCGGTGGGACCGAGTGGAAATTGTTGGTAGCACCGATTTTCATGATAGGCTTGGACAGACTTTTGTGGAAGAGTTTGTGGGTGTTTTTGGTGACTATCACTTGTGCACGTGGAGCATCTTGTTCACCAACAGTACCTTACCCCCTTTTAATAGTATTGGCTTTCCTATGGACTCAAGGTGATTTCTCACAAAGTAAAATGTAGAGTCCTCTTGCTTGAAGCTTTGCCAATCCATTTCCTTGCATCTAGGGGCATCTCCTCACAATCCTTTTGGCCAACCCATCTCTCTCTATGGACTTTCACCTGAAATACACTAGGTAGAAATATTAGTCCAAGAGACAATGTATGTTGTCATGAATTATCAAAACCACCAAGGGAGCACATTGTGCTTTCAATCTCCCCCTTTTTGGTAATTGATGACAACATACAATCAAAGCTTCAAATAAAGATATGCATAGATATTATGAAGACTTTGAGAGACCCATGACTTAGATTTGCTCCCCCTAAATGTGTGCAATCCCTTTAAAGGATAGTTGCTTTGGAATGCATGGACACACATATAGTAGAAGGGATATAATGAGTCATGTGTATCTTGGCTATATGCATCAAATATATATGAGTGAGGTGTATCCTTGTTCAAGACTTCACTCTTGCAAACAATATGTGCAAGAAGCAAGAGATCATCTTGGACAAAGATATGATGCATATACTTACCTTGAGTTCTTGAGCATTCTTGTAGCAGAGATACACTTGAGAAAACAATGTCAGGAAACACAAGAGTATTCTACCAATCAAAAAGTAATAGAGCTCAATAGTACCAAGATGCAGAGAACATGTAGAAGGTAATATTCCTTAAGATTGATATGTCTCCAAGATCATTTAGAACTTTCTCCCCTGGATATGAAATAGTAGGTCATCCTCTCCCCCTGAATCTTAGCATATAGATATTGGGATTGGATAGGGTGAGAAAATTCTAACATGAGAATAACAAATAAGAGATAAGAGTATCAAATTAGAATAAGATTAGGCATGCTCTCTCTCCTTTAGGAAACATCAAAACTTCGTCACCTACTCTGGTATTCTCTCCTTGACTATGTAAGCATAAGCTTTGATATTCCCCCCCTTGACTGTCTCTCCCCCTTTGCATAAGCATGTATCTCCCCCTTTAGCTTTTTGAAGCTTTGGTATTTCTCCCCCTTTGGCATCAATCTCCAAAAAGGTCCATACACTGGGTCAGACACAGGGATCACGGAGTAAGAAGGGATCCTTGAGAACAAGGGTCATAGAATGTAGGGATCATGGAAAGTTTAGAATCATAGAGAGCATTAAAAACTGATGAAACATAGAGAATAATTTCTCCCTCTTTCACTGAGAGCTTGTACGACTTCTCCTCCTTTGAGTTAGGGATCCTAGAGTAAAGTTCCTCTCCCTTTTTTTAATAAGGGATCATCGAAGAAATGAAAAGTTGCTAAGTTTAACAAAGGAAAAAAATAGCAAAGTCGGTGGCTCCGAGGCAAATAAGTCGGTGAACCGAGATGTGTACTTGCAACCTATCTGCATAATTGGTAGAACCGAGTCATTTGGATCGGAGGCTCCGAGGACATAACAGAAACTTGGCAATGACTAGAAATTCTCACATGATTTTAGAGAACTTGCAATAGAATCTTAAAAGCTTTTGCAAAGGAAATACAATGGAATTTACAAAGAAATATCAACTAGAAAGGATTTGAGTGGTTCCAAGAAATCTTGCAAATAATGAATGAACCAAACAAGATACTTAATCTAGATGATGGGCGGTGACTAGGTCACCTATATAAGAGTATATTGACTTAGGAGCCAAGCAAGAATACTTGATCATAGGTCATACTCATCGTTAAGCTCAAAATGGGGTTACCATTTTTCGATTAAGCATTTTAATGTTTTCATATCACTTGAGTTGCTTTATATCATGACTTGGAGTAAAGCCTTTTCAAGGATATGAGTACATACCTTTGAGTGATGTTGATGACGTGGCTTGTAGGTGAACTTGTTGAGGATGCTCGATGTTGATGAACATTATCTTGAGTTGGAAGTAATCCTTGTTTGTTTTGGTTCTCTTTTCACCTACATGGGTTAGTCATGCAAGGAAGAACAATATATATCCATTTGACATGATATCAATTGAGTATTAGTAAATGTGATCACATCAAATATATGTCAAGGATATGGTTGAGTTGTCTTCTTCCTTCCATCAACAAGAAAGGTTGTGGATACTGATGTCTACTACACAACCTTCTTCTTATAGACTCGTGTTGGGCCTCCAAGCGCGGAGTTTTGTAGGACAATAGCAAATTTCCCTCAAGTGGATGACCTAAGGTTTATCAATCCGTGGGAGGCGTGGGATGAAGATGGTCTCTCTCAAACAACCCTGCAACCGAATAACAAAAAGTCTCTTGTGTTCCCAACACACCCAATACAATGGTAAATTGTATAGGTGCACTAGTTCGGCGAAGAGATGGTAATACAAGTGTAATATGGATAGTAGATATAGGTTTTTGTAATCTGAAAATATAAAAACAGCAAGGTAACTAATGATAAAAGTGAGCACAAACGGTATTGCAATGCTTGGAAACAAGGCCTAGGGTTCATACTTTCACTAGTGCAAGTTCTCTCAACAATACTAACATAGTTGAATCATATGTAAATCCCTCACGTGCGACTGAGAGTTCACTCCAAAGTCACAAATAGCGGAGAACAAACGAAGAAATTATTGTAGGGTACGAAACCACCTCAAAGTTATCTTTTCTGATAAATCTTATGAGCTATCCCTATAAGTGTCACGAACAGCCCTAGAGTTCGTACTAAAATAACACCTTAAGATACACATCAACCAAAACCCTAATGTCACCTAGATACTCCAATGTCACCACGAGTACCCATGGGCTTGATTATACGATATGCATCACACAATTTCAGATTCATCATGTTCAATCCAACACAAAGAACTTCAAAGAGTGCCCCAAAGTTTCTACCGGAGAGTCAAGACGAAAACGTGTGCCAACCCCTATGCATAGATTCCCAAGGTCACGGAACCCGCAAGTTGATCACCAAAACATACATCAAGTGGATCAATAGAACATCCCATTGTCACCACGGATATCCCATCGCAAGACATACATCAAGTGTTCTCAAATCCTTAAAGATTCAATCCAATAAGAAAACGTCAAAGGGAAAACTCAATTCATCACAAGAAGATAGAGAGGGGAAAACTCCATATGATTCATCTATATTAATAAAGCTCGCGATACATCAAGATCGTGCCATCTCAAGAACACGAGAGAGAGAGAGATCAAACACATAGCTACTGGTACATACCCTCAGCCCCGAGGGTGAACTACTGCCTCCTCGTCATGGAGACCGCCGGGATGATGAAGATGGCCTCCGGTGATGGTTTCCCCCTCTGGTAGGGTGCCGAAATGGGCTCCCGATTTTTTCGTGGCTACAGAGGCTTGCGGCGGCGGAAATCCCGATCTAGGTTTCTTTCTGGGGGTTTTAGTATTTATAGGAATTTTTGGCATCGGTCTCACGTCAAGGGAGGCCACGAGGCGACGACAAGCCACAGGGGCGTGCCCTAGGGGGGGCGCCCCCCAGGCTTGTGGTGGCCTCGTGGCTCTTCTGGCCCAACTCCAATGCTCCCTGGGCTTCTTCTGGTCCATAAAAAATCACCGTAGATTTTTATTCCGTTTGGACTCCGTTTGATATTCATTTTCTGCAAAACTCAAAAACACAAAAAAAACAGAAACTGGCACTGGGCTCTAGGTTAATAGGTTAGTCCCAAAAATAGTATAAAATTATAATAAAATGATTGTAAAACATCCAAGAATGATAATATAACAGCATGGAACAAGCAAAAATTATAGATACATTGGAGACGTATCAGATACTTGGTCAAGACAAGATTGCTTATGATTGGAGTTGTTGGCAATCTTGTGGAATGAAATTCTTCCAAGTACCTACAAAAGGTTAGATGCAATACAAGGGAGCATAGAAATCCAAGTTATATGAAGTTCATGGTAATGATGGCATGGAATGGTCAAGTAAGCTCATCCCCTTGCATGCATCCGAGTGAGCTTAGCTCAAGTTTGAAGCATCAATGATGTTCAACTCACTCCTCAAGTAAAAAAACACTTTCTCATCAAGTGGATTAGTAAAGATATCAGCCAATTGCTTGTTAGTGCGAACATGCTTAAGATTAATATCTCCTTTGGCAACATGATCACGAATGAAATGATGTCGAACTTGAATATGCTTAGTTCGAGAATGTTGCACATGATTATGGCCAATCTTAATAGCACTTTCATTGTCACAAAGTAATGGAACATTTTTCACATGGATTCCATAATCCTTAAGCGTTTGTGTCATCCATAGCAATTGTGCACAACACGATCCGGCGGCAATATACTCAGCTTCGGCAGTAGATAGAGATACTGAGTTTTGTTTCTTGGAGGACCAAGACACAAGAGATCTACCAAGAAATTTACATGTACCCGAGGTGGATTGTCTATCAACCTTGTCACCGGCATAGTCCGAATCGGAATAGCCAACAAGGTTAAAGGAAGATCCCTTGGGATACCAAATGCCAAAGTTTGGTGTTTGTATCAAATATCTCACAATACGTTTCACGGCCAAAAGATGACACTCTTTAGGTGCTGCTTGATATCTAGCACACATGCAAACACTAAGCATAATATCAGGACGGGAGGCACATAGATATAGCAATTAACCAATCATAGATCGATAAACCTTTTGATCAACCGGTTCATCCTCCTTGGTAAGATCAACATGTCCACTAGTAGGCATAGGAGTTTTCATACCTTTACACTCTTGCATGTTGAACTTTTTGATCAAATCCTTGGTATACTTGGTTTGAGAGATGAAAGTTCCTTCTCTCGTTTGCTTGATTTGCAAACCAAGGAAGAATTTCAGCTCACACATCATGGACATCTCATACTTCTCGGACATCAACCTTCCAAATCTTTCACTAAATTGTGGGTTAGTAGATCCAAAGATAATATCATCCACATAGATTTGGCACACAAACAATTCACCATTAACTCTCTTAGTGAATAAGGTTGCATCAATTTTACCAATTTAAAAACCCTTTTCAATGAGAAACTTCGTTAAGCATTTATACCAAGCACGTGGGGCTTGCTTAAGACCATAAAGAGCTTTACGAAGCTTGTAGACATGATTAGGTTTCTTAGGATTCACCAAACCAGGGGGTTGTTTGACATAGACCTCTTCTTCAATCTCACCATTTAAAAAGGCACTTTTAATGTCCATTTGATAAAGCGTGATATCATGGTGATTAGCATAAGCAAGGAGAATGCGAATAGCTTCAAGTCTAGCGACGGGGGCATAGGTCTCACCGTAGTCCATACCTTCGACTTGCGTATATCCTTGAGCTACGAGACGCGCCTTGTTGCGTACAACTTGACCGTCTTCATCTTGCTTGTTCCAAAACACCCATTTGGTTCCGATGATGTTGTGCTCGTCCTTGGGCTTCTCCACGAGTGTCCACACTTCGTTCCTCTAGAAGTTGTGAAGCTCT
The DNA here is from genome assembly GCA_039707655.1 of Elymus sibiricus. Classification (NCBI taxonomy): domain Eukaryota; kingdom Viridiplantae; phylum Streptophyta; class Magnoliopsida; order Poales; family Poaceae; genus Elymus; species Elymus sibiricus. The sequence continues at coordinate 387,034,025 of CM077671.1, forward strand.
TCATGCATGGCGTTCACCCAACCCGGGTCTTCAAGAGCTTGTTCTACCTTCAAGGGTTCAATGCTAGAGATGAAAGAATAATGCTCACAAAAATTAGCTAAGCGAGTTTTAGAGCGAGTGATTCTCCCGGTTTGTATGTCACCAAAAATTTGGTTTAGAGGATGGTTCTTGGTCACTCTTGCTCGAACTCAGTGTAGCTTCTTCATCATCATCATCTCCTTCATCTTCATTGTTGTTGAAGGTATTGTTTCCTTGAGGTGGTGGTGAAGGAGGTTGTGGTGGATCTTCATGATGTACTTCCTCCTCTTCATCTTGTCGTGTACCGTTTGTGGATGTATCCATGTCGTGTTGAGGATCACCTTGACGTGAAGTAGGGGCTTCCACTTGAGTTGACGAAGTACTTTCCTTCACCTCCATGGGACAAATCTTGCCGATGGACAAGTCTTGGATAGCTTCCGAAGGATCCTTATCTCCTACATCATTTGGCAATTGTTCGACTTGCGGACCATTAGATTCATCAAACTTCACATCTACCATCTCTTCAACTTTTCGAGTGAAGTTGTTGTAGACACGGTAAGTGTGAGAGTTTGATCCGTAACCGAGTAGGAAACCTTCATGAGATTTAGGAGAAAATTTACTACGACGATGCTTATCAAGAATGTAACACTTTGACCCAAATACCCGAAAGTATCCAACTTGGGGTTTGTTATCGGTGAGTAGCTCGTATGCCGTTTTACCGAGAAGCTTGTGCAAGTAGAGTCGGTTTGTGGCATGACATGTTGTTTCCACGGCTTCTGCCCAAAAGTGCCGTGGCGTCTTGTATTTGTCAAGCATCGTTCTTGCCATCTCAATAAGAGTCCGGTTCTTCCTCTCAACAACTCCATTTTGTTGAGGCGTGTACGTAGCCGAGAACTCATGTGAAACACCTTCTTCGTCAAGAAAGGTATCTACATGGGTGTTCTTGAACTCCGATCCGTTATCGCTCTGAACCTTCTTGATCTTCACTTCAAACTGATTTTGCGCTTTGCGAGCGAAGTTCTTGAAGATTTTTTGTACCTGCGACTTATCATCAAGAAAGAATACACACGTAAATCTGGAAAAATCATCAACTATAACTAGACCATAGGAATTTCCACCGAGGCTCTTGTAAGCATTGGGACCAAAAAGATCCATGTGAAGTAACTCGAGTGGTCTCCTAGTAGTCATGATATTCTTTACGGGATGACTTCCACCTACTTGCTTTCCATCTTGACAAGCACTACAAAGTCTATCTTTTTCAAAGATAACATCTTTAACACCAAGTATATGATCACCTTTGATAAGCTTGTCTAGATTACGCATGCCAACATGTCCTAGTCTTCTATGCCAAAGCCAACCTTTAGAAGATTTTACAATAAGACAAGTACGAGGTTTGGATTTCTTAGTGAAATCGACAATATATAGATCACCTCTACGGAAACCGGTAAAGACCATGTTATGATTATCTTGACGAAACACTTGGCAATCTACTTTCGTGAATAGCACATTAAAACCGAAGTCGGCGAGTCTAGATACGGAAAGAAGATTGTAACCAAGGGATTCAACAAGCATGACGTTCGTGAATAGTACCATACCCTTGGAGTTGTCTCCAAAAGTTACATACCTCCGCGGTCCATGGTTTGGTGTGATCTCTTCAAACATCTCTCTATCTCCGGTCATATGATCGGTGCATCCACTATCGAGAATCCACTCTTTTCCTCCGGACATGTAATCCTTGAAGTTTGCCATAAGACTTAGATTCTTCATGATCTTCTCATGCTCGATGTCGAACAACTCATCTTCATCATAGTAGCCATGTTCCACATTGTCATCATCAAGTGGGAAATCCTCGTCACAAGGAACAAGAGATTCGTTAGGGTTGTGATCATGACAATGTTCAAGATTATGAATTCGAATGGCTTCTACAATGATGTTGTTGATAGTTATGACATCTCCTTTAGCACGCATGAGGTCTCTAAGCTCAAATAGATAGTCATTAAACTTGGAATCATTAGGCATCATTTTGTGAAAGACAATAGTTTTATGAAGAATTTCATCAAGATTACTCAATGAATAACTTGGATATCGTTTCTCCAAGTCATTCCACAAAGTATGCGCACATTCAAAATTCTTCATTTGATTAAGCACAATCCTAGGCAATCCTCTAATGATAAGATTAACAGTTCTAAGATTGCATAGCATATCAATTTCCTCTTCGTGTGTGGGATGTAAAGGATCAATGGGAGGTACATAGGGGTTCTTAACATACTTGCTCAAATGAAATTCATTGAATAGCCCAAGCATCTTATATTTCCATTGACTATAGTACTCCCCATCAAGAATAGGCACTCTACAACTCAAACTTTCCACACTAGACACATCCATCTTCCTCCACAGTGATGAAACCGATGCAATGGAGACCAATGCTCTGATACCACTTGTAGGATCACTAGAAGTGTGTGTCTAGAGGGGGGGTGAATAGACTACTTGCAAATTTAAAACCTTACCTTTTCCCAAGTTAATTGGTTAGTAGATTTTAGCAATAATAGCAATTCAAGTACACCCTACACATGCATGTCAACAAGTATGGCAGCGGAAGGTAAAGACATTGCACATGGAATGAAAGAGTTGAGATAGGGAGATCAAACGCATGAGGGACATGAAGATTTTTTCCGTGGTTCCGATAGGTGATGCTATCGTACGTCCACGTTTATGAAGTCTTCAACCCACGAAGGGTAACGGTTGCGAGAGTCCACGGAGGGCTCCACCCATAAGGGTCCACGAAGTAGCAACCTTGACTATTCCATAACGGCTTCCGTCCACGAAGGACTAGCCTCACTATGGGTATATCTTCACGAAGTAGGCGATCTCCTTGCCCGTACAAACTTCTTGGTTCAACTCCACAACACGAAGTAGGAGTCTCCCAAGCGACACCTAACCAATCTAGGAGGCACCACCCTCCAAAAGGTAATAGGCTCGGTAATGTCGATGAACTCCTTGCTCTTATGCTTCAAGATGATAGACTCCTCAACACACAATCACTCGCTCACAGATTTGGCTTTGGTGGAAGAGATTGATTTGGTGGAAAGCAACTTGGGGAGGCTAGAGATCAAGATTCATATGGATGGAGTGGAATAGCTTGATCTCAACACATGAGTAGGTGGCTCTCTCTCAGAAAATTGGATGGGGCAAGTATGGAATAGTTCTGAGTGCTTCTCATTCGAATGGGCGATGGTGAAGGGGTATATATAGGCATCCCCAAAAATCCAACCGTTACACCTAAAGTGACCAACTCGGTGACACCGAAGTGTAAAACTCGGTGGTACCGAGTTGCTCCAAAGGTAGCAACTTTTGAATCTCGGTGAGACCGATACAGAAATCTCGGCGGTACCGATTAGGTGGCCAACGGTCAGTTTCCAAAACTCGGTGATGCCGATCCAAAATCTCGGAATTTCCAATTTTAAGAATCGAGGTAACAGAAAGTTGGCAAGCTGAACTCGGTGGCACCGAATCAGAATCGGTTGCACCGATGTGCTAGGGTTTGGCATGGGTCTGTCTGAGGTGGGAATCGGTGGGACCGAGTGGAAATTGTTGGTAGCACCGATTTTCATGATAGGCTTGGACAGACTTTTGTGGAAGAGTTTGTGGGTGTTTTTGGTGACTATCACTTGTGCACGTGGAGCATCTTGTTCACCAACAGTACCTTACCCCCTTTTAATAGTATTGGCTTTCCTATGGATTCAAGGTGATTTCTCGCAAAGTAAAATGTAGAGTCCTCTTGCTTGAAGCTTTGCCAATCCATTTCCTTGCATCTAGGGGTATCTCCTCACAATCCTTTTTGCCAACCCATCTCTCTCTATGGACTTTCACTTGAAATACACTAGATAGAAATATTAGTCCAAGAGACAATGTATGTTGTCATGAATTATCAAAACCACCAAGGGAGCACATTGTGCTTTCAACTTTCGGTAGATTTGTTCAATTTTGCGAGCTACGGCACCGGGATGTGATATGTGCCATATCCTGCACCTACCTTGATTCTCTACTAATTAATTGCCCATGTAACGGGTCATCTATATAAGGATTTAACACCGATCGTGTCAAACATATACGAGCAGACTGCCCATGCACATCATGCGACATTACCGATTTTAATTATCAATGAATTATATTAGTATTACTTATTCTTCTTTTACCCACTACATCCACCTCTCTACTAATGGGCAATTAATGGTACATCTGGCTCGCAATCATGCTTCACATATTAGTATATGGGCACCAACAAATCACCCCGACACCATATGCAAATTGTGACATGTCCTACCATTTATTGGCGTTTTTGGATCGATAAAACTCCAAAAAATGCAAAACTTGTTAAAAACCCAATCAACTTGGAATGGTGCAATCGTTCAAAAAGGATTGGCATGGTGCCTTGAATTGGTCATACAAGGCCATGGAAAAAAATTGGGGGCATGGATGTCGACCATTGACTTGCCCATGTGCTGGCAAAAGTTGGGGTCATTTCAAGAATATCTATAAAAACATCATGTTCAACGTAGGGTGTCTGGGTAGGCATCCATGCCAGGTTTAAAGGAAAAACTATTAAAATTCATAATTTAAACATGTACTTAAAACTGTTATTTTAAGTTTGCTTGGTCTAGGTGATTATGTAAACAAAATGCTGAAAGTAGTAAATAATTACAAGTTCAGAAAGCATGGCAGGTGAGATATTAGAAGATCGAAAAGCATTAGAAGATAAGATTTTGCTATGGTAAAACTATGTACTCCATATCATGAAGATGAATAGATCTTTGCTTGGAAAATGATACCTTTCTCCCATACAGGGTTATCATAGTCTGCACATGATAAGCTAATGAAGTACATCTTTTAGTTCCTGAAGTACATCTTTTAGTTCCTGATGGTCTGTGCTCAGGGATTTAATTTACTGTGGGCCTTTGAAGTAAACTCTTCCTGATGTCATTTAAAAAATCCATCATCTGTATCGAACTGTTATTGTTGGTTAGTGCAACTTTAGACTTGAACTTAGACAAATCTCTGAATGTGATTATCCTCTGTTTTCTTTTGGGTGAAAAAAGCCTCCTTGGTCAGACTGGAGCATTATACAGTACAAATAATGTTTCCATACGTATCCTGAGCTACTGATTTGTTGGTCCATCTTAGTCACAACCTTGTGATTAATTCTTTGTTTACCCAGTTATCATCTTGAACTCCTTCATCCAAATTGTCCCTTGTTTGTGATCTTTGTGGTTGAATTTGGCGTGTTGGTTTATCTTTGCAGGTAAATTGTTGATTGGGAGACAATACATGGATTTGTCCGGTTGCATTTTTTATACATGGAAAAGTCTGCTTCCCGGTTGCGAAGCTATTCATTGCGGAGGGGTGGAGCCCGCCCGTGATTTGCATACGTTAGTTGCCGTTTTTGCCTGTCTTGTTCTTCTTCATGCACAAGAAGCTGTGACTTATTACTGTATTAGAGCTGCATTCGTCAGTAAGCTTTTTTTTTTTAACACAGTACAGACGCAAGCGCTCATATACACGCGCATACACTCACCACTATGAACGCACACACGCACACTCTACCCCTATGAGCACCTCCGAGAGACTGAGCCGGCATATCATCTTGAAATTTACGGACGCAAGCGCTCATATACACGCGCATACACTCACCCCTATGAACGCACACACGCACACCCTACCCCTATGAGCACCTCCGAGAGACTGAGCCGGCATATCATCTTGAAATTTACGAAGTCACCGTATGCACCTCGTCGTCGACGGGAACGTCTCCTCCCACTGAATGCGCATCGCTGAAAATCCTGAAATAAATCCAGGAATAAATGCAAGCACCAGGATTTGAACCCTGGTGGGCTGGGGATACCACAGTCTCTCTAACCATCCAACCACACGTTGGTTTGCCGTCAGTAAGCTTAGTTATACGACATATGTAACTTCCGAACGTTCTGAATTTAACAACAGGTCCGAACGACTCGCTCGTTATCCGATCCAAACATTCTCGCGCGCGCCCAACCACTCGATCCGTTTCTCGCGCGCAAAAAGTTTTCGCGGAAAAAAAAGCGCGCATAAAGGACTCGAACCACCCACAACCTGCGGCCTAATATAGCCAGGCGCTACCATCAAGCTAAGCCTCTTCTGTTGTTCTGGATACAGGTTAGCTTATATTTATACTTTGTACGCAAGTTGGAAAAACAACAACGCTTCGGACGATGGGATGAACCACGTGGACCAAGTTTTTTAAGGAATGATGCACTGTATTTGATGACCATTTTTTACAGAAATAAATGTTTTGCTTCCTATTGAATTTGAACTCTAGTCGTTGTCTCGTGTGTCACCCGAGAAAAAAAGTTTGTTTTGAGACATATTCCGGTAGTTTTCTATGTAAAAAACATGATAACTTACATACCCAAAATTTGATAACATACATACAAACATCGTGGTTTTTTTTTACCCAGATTTTCTTTTGTTGAAAATATATCCTCGGTAATTCTTGTGTAAACATCATGATAATATACACACCGCGCACCCGATAACGTATGTACCAACATCATGGTAACTTTTTGTATAAATAGCATGATAATATAGGCTCCCGGTCCTGATAACTTGGGTATAAACACTACGATAACTTTGACCCATGAAAAAAAAATGTTGAAAACATACCACTGATAACTTCTCTGTAAATAACATGATAATATACGCTCCCAGACATGATAACTTAAGTACAAACATCACGATAACTTTGACCCATGTAAAAAAGGTTTTTGCAAACATACTCTGATAACATCTGTATAAATAACATGGTAATATATATAGGATCCTCGGACCTGATAACTTAGGTACAAACATCAAGATAACTTTGTTCTGTGAAAAAAGTTGTTGAAAACATATTGGTAACTCTTTGTGTAAATAGCATGATAATATAGGCTCCTGGTCCTGATAACTTGGGTACAAACACCACGATAACTTTGACCCATGAAAAAAAATTTGTTGAAAACATACTCCGGTAGGATGTGTGTAAATAACATGGTAATATACGCATAGCAAAACTGATAATTTATTTAGCCCATGCATGATAACTTTTGACCCAGAAAAAAAGAATATTCAAAACATGGCAACATGGTATCTAGTTTCGAATGTCTCGTCACGGCGGATTTTTTTTGTGAAAACAGATTTTGGATCGAACAGACGGTTTGAGCTACAAAACATTTTAAAATTTCAAAATAAAGAGCATCTACAATGACATTAGTTTTTCTGCACTTTTAGTGCATTTGCACGTGGGAGAAAGTTGGAATAAGTCATTTTTATGAACGAAATTTGCATATGTAAACATTGTGGTAACTTATATAGCACAGACGTGATAACTTGCATATCCTAGGCGTGGTAACTTTTTACCCGAAAAAAAAATCGTCGAAATATATCAATATGGGATCTAGTTTCATAGGTCTCGTCGAGACGAATATTTTATGTGAAAACAGTTTTTTAATCCGAGCGACGGTTTGAGCTCCAAAACATTTTGAATTTTGAGTTTTAATGAAATCTTTTGTGGCATCATAAAATTTGTTCTTATGTGCATGGAGTGGGTTACGCTGAATTCATTTGGTAATAAAAAAGCATTTAACGCATCTTGCATGCGGTTTGTCAGTGAGCTTGCATGCGATCGCAGCGCTGTGGGATCGTTCGGATCTATACATATAATCCGAACGTTTGGAATATATCACAGTCCTAGTTATATACATACTATTTTGAGGATGGATTTGGTGCATCCTCTATTTGTTTTGCACTGTTGTGCTACCTTTGTCTGCATGCCCTGCTTTGGGCTTAATTAAATTGTGATAATATACACCATCTAGAATTCCTCGCACTGGAAATAAAAGGTTTTCCGCAATTAAATTAGTGTATTCGGGGAACCTGAAATTATGTCGAGGGAGTCGTGGAGAGTGAAGATTCTTTCGCGAATTGCGGTACCTTGGACTGGTTCACAGGCGGTGATTATAAATGTTTGGGAGCAGTTGGGAATTCACATGGTATATGTACTGACCGAGGCTTTGCTGGTGGCTCTCTATATATAACCACGCTTCAAATGTGTTTCCTTCAAAGAACATATAAACACAATGGTGACATTTAGAAGGATATCCCTAGATCTATCTTGTGAAGTGAGTGAAACTTTTACTGAATCATCGGTTGTAGCTCGCTTAGGGCTGGGTGGCACCAGGAAAGCCGTTAGCTCATGGATTCAGAAGGAGAGCATAGGTTAGCTCAAGCTCACAAGATTGTTCTGCCTCAGGATACCACATCTGCAATGTACATACAATGTACATAGGCAGCATGGCAGAACCTATGACAATCTCTGCATTAGTTTATGCTCACCCACAAAAGGACGGACGTGCAGTTTAGCCCTCTTGTGGTGTGCACACGACAAGAGCCTGTTTGTTTTGACGTGCCCTGTTCGTTCCTCGTAGGGGGCTTGCTCCTCCCGTACGAGTGTGGGTTGTTCTTCCGATTCTGATAGGCCTAGTAGTACCCTAGCTTCGATAGATTGGTTCAATTTTGCAAGCCATGGCACCGGGATGTGATATATCTCGTATCCTGCACCTCCCCTGATTCTCTACTACTTAATTAACCTTGCAACGAGTCATCTATATAAGGGTTTAAGTTAACACCGATTGTGTCAAACATATACAAGTAGAATGCCCGTGCACATCATGCGACAGTACCGACTTTTTATTATCAGTGGATTATTACTTATTCTTCTTTTACCCACTACATCCACCTCTCTACTTCACCGATCTATGCTAGCCACCGCATTAATGGTACATCTGGCTCGCAATCATCCTCCACATATTAGTATATCGGCACCAAAAAATTACCCTCGCGGGTGGACATCCATGCCAGGTTTGAGCGACTTTTGACACTGTATGCAAGTTGCGACATGTTCGGCTATTTATCGATCTTTTTTATCGAGAAAACTTCAGAAATACAAAACTTATCGAAAACCCAATCAACTTGGCATGGTGCAATAGTTAAAAAAAACTTGGCAAGGTACCCTGAATTGGTCATACAAGGTCATGAAAAAAAATTGGGGGCATGAATGTTGACCACTGGCATGCCCACATGCTGGCAAAAGCTGGGACCATTTCAAGAATGTCCACAAAAACATCATTTTCAAATAGGGTGTCCGGGTAGGCAACCATGCCAGGTTTGAAGGGAAACTAACATGTACTTAAAACTGTTATTTTAAGTTTTTAACATAACTAATAAATACAAAAGAGATAAAATTGAAAACAATAAATGCTTCTTTTAAAAGCATTTAATAAATATTTGAAAGAAAAAATAATTAGAAATAGTTACTTAAAACTATTATTTTGGTATTCCAAACAATATTTGAATTTTTTGAATAGGTTTCATAAAGAATAATAAAATTTAAAAAGGTGAAAAATGAATTAACGAAAAAAGAAAAAAAAACCGGAAAATAGAGAAGAAAAAAAATGCTTACACCTTGTCCAACTAATGCGACGGTATCGCTCCCGTCAAGTGCCTGTTGGAATTTGTTCGGAATTTCAAAAATATTCCCGTTTCCAAATTTTTTGTTCACAAATTCAAAAAATATTTGGGAAAATTCAGAACACTCTTTTTCTTTGAAAATTTTGTTCACTTTCTAAAAAATGTTTTGAAATTTCAAATTTTGTTTCTGTTTTCTGAAAATGTTTGTCTTCAAGAATTTGTTCATGCTTTTCATAAAAATGTTCGCGTTCTGACATTCTGAACAATATTTGAAAGACGCACACATGTTTTGGAAATTCCCTTTCAATTTTTGAAAATGCGAATATTGTTTTATTTTATGAACACAATTTTAAATAACAATATTTTTTAGAAAAAATTAACAAAATTTTGAAAGCAAGACCTTTTTTGAAAAATAATACTAAACTTAAAAATAACAGGGAAAACAAAAAATGACAAGAAAAAATATTTCTTTTCCTAAAAAGACAAGCTTGCAAAGTGTTCATAAAATGTTGTTAAAATTTCCAGCCCATTTGTTACTTAAAGTGTCAGGCTTCACATCGTTCACTAAAGGCAGGAAGTCCCCGTGGCTATGCATGCACGTTATTTTGTTGGCGGTCGCGTGTTTGATTCCCAGCTAGTGCGATGTTTTTTTTCCTTATTTTTCATCGCGTGCCACTGCAAATGGGCCAGCCCCAGTGAGCTGCCCATTGCAAACGTACGTGGTATAGCATACATACAAAAGTGGGTGCGATTTGCAAAAGGTACATGTTTTCTTTTATACGTTTAGTGAGGGGGTTGTACTAAAGTGTGACTCTTTATTGATTAGAAAGATTCTTTTGATCTTTTTTTTTGTGGTGACCAATCAATTGAACATTTGGGAGTAGTAATTTTAATGTTTGAACTTTTCATTGTTTTTTATTAGTATTCTCCGCTCTTGCTCTAACATTATTGTAATGCCAATGTTTGCGTTCTTCGACCACAACATTTTTTGCGATCACAACAAATGTTTAAAAGGTCACTAAGTTATATACCTAAGAAAATCAAACTAAAACAAATATCAGCCCCCACACCTCATTTTTAAATAGGAGAAAATCAGTTACTAACCGCATAATAATGCATATATATTGTATGTAATTCAATCAATTGAAAATCACATTACAAATCAAAATAACTCAAATGAATTGTCAATTACATCTCAGTCAAACAAGTAATTCCAAGATGGACATTCCAGGGCTCTCTCCATCTTGGTAGCCGCAGCATGGTTCTTTCTCCAGACATAAAAGAGCATAGCAAAATGTTTTTAGTAAATACATGCAGGCGACGCCACACAAAGTGACATCAGCAGTCAGCCGATAAATAACTTGCTTCAGCCAGGATCTTGAAAGTACTCCCTCCGGTGCTTTCTATTTTGCATATAAAATTTGTCTGAAGTCAAACTTCATGAAATTATACAATATGAAAAAATATCAACATCTACCATACTAAAGTTATACAATATGAAAATAAATTCATAACACATCTAATGACATTAATTTTCTATTATGGATGTTGATAGTTTTTTCTATAAAGTTGGTTAAATTTTACGAAGTTTGACTTCAAACTAATCATATATGCGGAGTAAAAATGACTGGAGGAAGTACATTTTGCTGCTCCATTAGTACGTTTTGCAGCTTCATGTGTTCCTCGTTTCACCTCATGATTTAAGTCTTTGAGACAATGCTATGAGGAATAATAAGTGCATCACTGTAGCAACAATCGAAGACACATGTGCAAGATCATGGACTTTCACAATAAGCTTTCTTACCTTTAAGAGTTGAGGATCATTACAAGGTCCAGACTTTAATGGTTAGTGAGCAGTGAGATTGCCGAGGAAACCTATAGTGTATCAACATTTCACGAAAAAACGATTTGTTTTCTGTCATGGAGTGCGGGTTATTTACCAGTAAAGCGAGATTTTTTTTTCCTGTAAAACTGTAAAAAACGGTCCGTTCTCTCTCACCCAAAGGTGAACGGCAGGCTAATTACCAGAAAATAGGGGGTTTTGTAAAAATGTGCGAGAGACGGGCAGAAGCTCTAATCCCTTTGTTAGTACTTATAAAAGAGTTCGTGCGTTATAACGGGTGAAAGGATCGATATGGTTGACTAGAGGAGGGGGGGGGGGTGAATAGGCAACTACTAGTTTTTAACTTTTTTTTAGCAAATTAGGTTTAGCAACAAATAGGTTGTCTAGATATGCAACTAGGTGAGCAACCTATATGATGCTAACAACAATAACAACACAAGCAAATGATACAAGATAGGTAAAGCTTGCACAAAGTAAAGGTAAAAAGTAACCACAAGTGGAACCGATGGAGACGAGGATGTGTTACCGAAGTTCCTTCCCTTTGAGGGGAAGTACGTCTCCGTTAGAGCGTCGTGGAGGCACAATACTCCCCAAGATGCCACTAAGGCCACCGTATTCTCCTCACGCCCTCACACAATGTGAGATGCCGTGAGTCCACTAGTGGTGCTCTTAAAGGCGGCAACCGGACCTTTACAAACAAGGTTGGGGCAATCTCCACAACTTAATTGGAGGCTCCCAACACCACCACAAAGCTTCACCACAATGGAATATGGCTTCGAGGTGACCTCTTCCGTCTAGGGTGCTCAAACACCCAAGAGTAACAAGATCCGCAAGTGGTTAGTGGGGGAATCAAATTTCTCTTGGTGGAAGTGTAGATCGGGGCCCTCTCAACCAAACCTTAGAGTTTCAACAAGTTTCGTTGGCTAGGGAGAGAGATCGGGGTGAAAATGATCTTGGGGGCAACAATGGAGCTTTAGAGAAGATAAGAGGTGAGTCTCTTTGGGGAAGAAGACCCTCTTATATAGTGGGGAGGGAATCTGCCCGTTACCAGCCCACCAGCCGGACATCTGCGGTAGTACCGCTCCAGGGAGCGGTACTTCCGCCCGCACGGAAGACCAGCACCCTGTCCATAGCTGACTCAGTCAAGGAGGCGGTAGTGCCGCCGGGGCGGTACTACCGCTCCTGCCAGCGGTACTACCGCTGGCGCTGTGGGAGGGGCATATCCAAGCAGTAGTAGGGGACAGAGGTAGTACCACTTGGTACTACCGCCCCTACTACCGCTTTGGAGGCGCGGGTCATCAGACACCAGACACACGGGTGTCCGGTGCACCGCGACGGGTGCCTGAGCCACCACATCAGCAGCAGTAGGGGGCAGCGGTAGTACCGCCTGGTACTACCATCCCTACTACCGCTCTTGGTGGTGCGGGACGATAGACACCAGATGAGAGGGTGTCTGGTGCCCTACGCAGGGTGCCAGGGCCACCCAGGGGTACTACCGCTCTGCCGAGCGATACTACCGCTCTGCCGAGCGGTACTATCGCTCAGGCAACTCAGAGGCAGCCAAGGGCATAGGGCAGAAGCTCCATATTGCCGAGAAGGACGGGGTGCAGATGTGTACGTGTTGATTCCACCCAGCCTTTTCAAATGCGGACCCCCTCTTGATAGTACGGATTTTCCTACGACTCAAGTCCACCAACACTAAATCGTCGAAAAATAACCGTCTTCTCATTTATCCACCGGAGGGGAAAATAACCGTCTCATGCCACCTGATAATTTCTGAAAGCTTAATGCACACGGTTAGTCCGCAAATGCATTGTCATCAATCACCAAAACCACTAGGGTAAAATATGCCCTTACAACGGAAGAAAAAGAAATACCACATACCCCTAATACAATAACCATGACTCAATACCCCAATAGATCCACATCCTTTATTTCAACACGAAGTTAGCAAAAAGAACCTGTGCGTTGCAATAGGAGGAAAAAAATACCATACGCCTCTAACCTAATAATCATGACTCAAGACCCCAATAGGTTCACGTGCATCACATCTGTGTTGCAACTTATCCTCCTTTCCACCCTCGACGACGGTGGCCTCAATGCTCACACTACCACAACGCGTTTGAATGTGGTCAATCCTAAGGTGGGTGTCTCTCTCTCCGCATAAGATGAGAAACCTGCTTTCTTTTTCCCCTTGAGAGGTTTTGCCGATGCGTGCATGCAAGCTTATAGATGGTTTTCGTCTCCGATGTGGTTTTGGTTAGGTACTGATTTCCGATCCGGATCTACACCGGTACGAAAGAAAGATGGATCGTGAGTTATTAATTAAGATTGCAACCTAAATAGCATTTTAGATATGTTTAACAGGTAAAACAATAACATATACATATTCTATACATTTTTCTAATCAATTTCATATATAACATGTCAAAATTGGAGTTAGGTTTTAAAGGATAAGCATATTTTTTAAAAGCATTTTAATATGTCCATGGAACACGAGTTTATTAAACAAAATATCAGGGGGCTTTCTGTAAAAAGTGAAAGATTATTTGGACTCACTTACAGCAAAACCGCGGGTCAATTAACCGAAAGCTTAGGGTTTTCTGCAAAAACATGACCGACAGGTATAAGCAATCCTCTTTTTATTAGTAGGTATAGATATATACATATTAGTAGGTATAGATATAGAAGTATAGATAAGGTCTGTTGGAGCTCTCTTGGGAGTCAGCCACACGGATCCTTTTGAATATCAGGCCCAAGGCTTCTAGATGGGCCTAGCAAAAGCTTGGCTGAAGAAGGAGATCAACAAATCAAGGAGTACTCTTTGGAGAACCCCCGCAAGGGTCATTTTTGGTGGACTGGTGTGCTGGGGGCTCCCGCTAGATTTTTTTATTTTTTGTACGCGTTTTCGGCTTTTATATGATTTTATTAACTTTTCTCTTTTTCTTTGGTTTTCCTTTTTGGAAAAAAATCATTTTTTCCTTTGCGTGAAAAAATGCATTTTTTTCTACGACAGGCACAGATTTGATTCCACGAGAGGATAGGAAAAAATGCATTTATTTTCCTTCGGCGAGAGTTAAGATTTACCTCTCGTGGAGGCACGGATTTGCTTCCGCAAATGGCACAGTCGTGCCTTTTGGAAAAGGGAAAAATGTGTTTTCTTTGTTTTCCTTTCGCGGGAGGCACATATTTACTTCTCGTGGAGGCACAGATTTGTTTTCGCGAGAGGCGCAATAGTGCCTCTCGGAAAAGAGAAAAACTCGTTTCCTTTTTTTCGCGAGAGACACATATTTACTTTTCATGGAGGCATGGATTTGCTTCTGCGAGAGGCATAATTCAGAAAAGAAAAAAAAACTTTTTTTTTTCACGAGAGGCACACATTTGTTTCTCATGGAGGCACAATTTTGCTTCTGTAAGAGGCATAGTTATGCCTTTTCGAAAAAGGAAAAGGAACGTGCTCACGGTTCGGTTTTTTTTTGGAAAAAAAGTTCGTCGAAACCTATCAACATGAGATATAGTTTAAAGATCTTGACACAAAGAATCCAACGGTGAAAATAGTTCGAGATTTGGATGCACGGCTTAGGCGATACAACATTTCGAATAAAACAATTTACGAAAAAAAGGAAAACGTGGCACACATACAGTGCACCACTTGTCGCAACCTAGGAAGATAAAAATGACCTTTGTAAAGAGTACTACTTAAGTCGTGATTTCGTTGAAGAAGCCTAGCCCAAGCCCCAGCCCAGCCAGATGTCAGAAGGACCCAACAGACTGTTGTAGATTTTCCCCTGCTCGAAATAGCATTTGTATCTCTACTTAACAACATACTTCTTCTATCTCAAAATTGCTCAAGTGATACTCCCTCCGATCCAAATTAAATGATGCAGCCTCTATACGACACATGAATTTTCTATTAAAAACAGAAAGCCTTTGCTCCAATATGTTGTATAGTTCAATCACCTCTAGCAGACGTATACCACAGATGACATCTTGAGATAACATTTTGCTAAGCTCTGTTCTCCAGCAAGTCAAAACATCACATCACGCTGTCAACATGCCAGCATGGCCAGGAGCTAAATGGAACTACCAGAGCACTCAAAGGCAGTGATATTAAAATAAAACATTCATTGACAAAGTAAATCTCGAAACAGAGTTTGTTGTAAAACAAAGGTAACAAGAAAGATGTTTGCGTTTCTAGAGCCCGCCATAGAGTTGTGAACTATAGGACTAGTTCCTCAATTCTCTGAAGCTTCTTACTCCCTCCGATCCATATTAACTGTCGTTGATTTAGTAGTACTAAATCAGCGACAATTAGGATCGGAGGGGGTAGTAGATTCCCATCAACTAAGAAATCTGAAGTTAAATCTGAACCTACATAATGTCCTTCTGGATGTCTTCTTGAGGTGTCGCTATGCTTGAATTGGCTTTATCGGAAACAGTCTTTGGTTTCGAACAGTTGCAGTGTCAAAGCTTCAGAGTCGTATCAACATTGCTCATTTCATTACTATAGGCCACTGTGCTCTCCCCTGATGTTGCAAGGCCAGCAAACCAATGCAGAATATTACCTTGAGGTGGTCCTGCTTGGAATTCATCCGTATGCATGACCATGAGATTCTTTGCTGCAGTATTTATAACAAGGGCTTCATTGGAAGGACCATCTGGTTTTTGAGGAACAGTGTCGCCTTCTGACTGGCAGGCATCCATCTCTGTAACATCCATGAACGGCAGTGCAACATTCAGGTCAATGAGGTTTCTGACACTGGTGCCATCCTTCTTGTTCTGGAATTGCATTCCCATGTCAGCTACGCCCTTGCTCGAGGGTGTGCTGTCTGCGCCCATGTGTGTAGTGGACGAAGTGGATGAGCGTTGAGGATCTTTCTCGGTGGCTGCACTAATAGTGAAACCAAGAATTATTGTGCTACATCCTGAATAACCCATGGAACCAGGCGAAATCTGGGAATGCCCATTCTCACGACTCGGTGACACTTGTGATTTCTTCATGGTGATTTTCTTCGTCGAGTTTCGCAGCTTCTTTCTGTCCCACGAGATTTCCTTTGATGCATTCTCACTTGCTTGTCCCAGAGTGGCAGTTGCATCTCGAGGACCATTGTTCAGATTCACATCCTTGGGGCAATCATAAAATGGGGAAGGATGCTGATACCGAGCCCCTCCAGGAATCTCTGATGAATGAAGGCGGTGATATCTTTGAAATGTTGGAAGTCGGCCATTCTGAGCACTGGGCAATCCAGCGTCAGCATAATGCCTCCTAGTCGTGTAATCTGTGGCGCTGCTTTGCCATAGAGATCTGGGTGCAGCATTGGAGCTGGATGCTGCAAATATTCCTGGATTGACGATGCTAGAGCTGGACTGGTAATGCGCGGTTGAGGAATCAACACCAGTTTTCTTGTGTGTGAGCCATTCCATGCCACTGCTTCGATCTAGAAAAGGAAAATAAGATACAATTAGTGTGCATTGATGCTTAGAAATTGGTTTAAACATAAAGATATACAAGTTTCTAAATAAATTAAGAAAATCGTACCATCTAATTTATGGCCGTATGAATAACACTGGTTCTTAGAACTGGAGGCACCCACACTTGGGAAGTTTGTTTTCTTGATAGTACTAGATGACCCT
Source organism: Elymus sibiricus (assembly GCA_039707655.1). Taxonomy (NCBI): domain Eukaryota; kingdom Viridiplantae; phylum Streptophyta; class Magnoliopsida; order Poales; family Poaceae; genus Elymus; species Elymus sibiricus. The sequence goes on from CM077671.1 coordinate 387,051,057, forward strand.
ATCACTTTTTTGTTCAAAGCATTCACTGTTGAGACACCTGATGGCTGTAAACCAGTGGCCCAATTCTTGTCCATGGGTGAGGTGCGTTCAATGCTAAGCTTCAGATTGGTACCAACAACTGAACCACTATTTCTTGGCAAACTCTTTGCAGGGTTCTCCCATACTGTCACCACATCATCATCACTATCATCTGCATCAGCTGGAACCTGAAGGAGCATTTCTTTTGTGGACCCGCTATTGCTATGCCTCATAGACACTCTGTTCAAGCTACGCTCTATATTGTTTCCCTTCATGAATTTTCCAGAAGGTTTCCTCATATCATGTCCTGCAGGAGGCCCAATTTGCTGGGCTCTTCTTATACCCTCAGATGGTAATGAATATGATATTGCTTGAGAATATCCATTTGATTCACCTCCTCGGCATTGTAATGCCATTAGGTCCTTCTGAACCTTGTACAGACGATGAAGTTCATAGACCTATAAATAAAGATGTCAAAACCGTATAGAAATGAGAAACAGTTACGCCTATGGACAAATATAAGAAAAAACACATCACTTGCATATGTAAGCAATCTATAGACTACTAAAAGCACATAGTATGAGTAACGTCATAATCTACCTGTTTCCGGAATGTAGCTTCATGTGCAAGTATAGTCTGCTTTAGCATTTCCCATTCAGCATATGCAGATCCATTTGTGGGTGTAATTGTGAAGCTGTTACTAAGATGCTCAATTGGTTTATTCTCCATGTGTTATGATAACCACCAATTGCCTTTCAAGTTTACTCTACAATCTGCAAGTGGCCGAGTACCGAGTATTCTGGAAGATAGGTCTTGCCTTCCACTTTTGTTCCTGGTCCTAATAAATATCCACATATAAATGATGGGTTATTGTAGTATCATCAAATGAATATAATGAGAAGGATATTTAGAAAAAAAATAAATGCATGAACTTGGCATCCTTTTTCTTTTGTGACTGATTTGGTGTATTCAGTCAGAGCATTAAAATGGTTCAACATGTATGATTTGCACACTCATACTACACAGTGGCAATAAGGTGTTAGGAACCCAACCAAGTATGACTTCACACCACAGGGAAGATGCATCACTTGACAGATACTCAGAAAATTCTGATCAACAAGCGACAGAAAACAAGAAAGGATGCCCCGTACTTACAAAGTTCTCGAATGTGAAGCAATGGTGTACAAGGAGTTTTATCCAGCCAAGAATCCTTAGCTGCCAAGAAACTGGATTATGTCAGCCGGCTTAATCAATTCCTCCTTATCTGAAGCAGACAAAAGCGGTTAGCTTGCGTCAGCAAGAAGAGACCTCAAATTTGGCATTTATGGAAAGTAAGGACACACACATTATAATGAAGATGAAAATAAATGCAAAGTGAGGAAAATGGTGGACAAGATCCAGATCTGTAACAAAATGTGACAGGAGAAGGATTCCAAAGATGAAATGTGTAGAAAACAGAACTTTACAAAGCAATTCCACGAACCTTCACCGCCACAAACAAACAGTTGAAGAGAAACTAAAAGAAATAGGAGACACACAACAAGAGGGGGCAAGGCAGGATCAACAAGCAAGGAAGAATAGAGGTGATCTCCCCGTGCCCCCACACCTTTCCGCCCAGGGCATACCAAAAGATCATAGCAAAAGCAAATAGATGGGAAAGGGAAGATTTCGCACAAACAAAATCAAGCATAACAGCGCAGAGACTAGAGAGCTAAACTCCCAAGAACACGGGAGAATTTTCAGCTCACCTTATCACCAGGAGAAGCCCACGATACTGGTGAAAGATGTCCGTCTACCCTTTTTGTAGATAACCTTGAGGTGTTTCGTTCTTTATTAGGAGTGATTATAAAGATTTGATTACATTCAATGACAACTCGACATGGACACTGATGAGCTCATTTGGCCTTTCAATGCTTTTTGTTTCTAGTCCTATATTAATGCATTCATTTATGAGAGATTTCGTCATTTTGGGCTGGATTTTGAGCACATTCAATTACTTGTAACTGACCCATTACTTCTTTTTTTTAGAAGGTATTTTCTTCCCCGGGTGGTTGGACTGACACAAGTCCCCCCTATGCGACACGGTGCACTCACTTGCTTTGTGCCAGGTTTGAATACGGGTGGCTGCCCACCTGCAGGACCAGCTAACCGGTCAACAACACGCTCTCATAACCAAGCCATTACTCAGTTTAAATTTTTATTTCCAAGCTAACTTCTTACTCCCTCCGTCCCAGTGCATTGGGCACCTAACGGAAATTAGATATCCCTTGTACATAGGCCGCTACTCCCCTCATTTCCCCCCATCATTTAATTACATTTGCATGCTGCTCTTTCCATTCGCTAGTGCATTAAGCGGGAATTTTTAGCAGGGAATTAGTCATTAATGACAGGAGAACAGACATGCTGGTTGGCTACTCCAGGTTTTTCTTGTGGGCTCAGCAGAAATCATTAATCTAGTCTGATATATTCCCGATTTTCCGAGGTCACTGTGCGGGCACTTAAACGCCCTATGCACCGGGACGGAGGGAGTAGATTTATCCCGATGCACTTAGAGCAAGAAATAAATTGATGCACTATTTTTTTCTTGGGATAACTCAAGAGGATAACTATTTTCTCTCTATAAATCTTTGCTATATTTCCTTTTACCAGAAAGTGCATGTCATCAAGTTAGTGTTTGGGGGACTGTTGTGGAGTTTGTAGCCCGTAGAATTTATTAGAAACACCCAAAATCTATGAAAAATGGGAAATTGCAGGCAGGTTCATCTACAAGCTATATCTGAACCATTTAGTGTGCATTCTGACTTGTGCTGTGTACTGTGATTCCAGTTGTATTCAATTTTTAGCTGGTGTACTTTGGTGAATTTGCTAGAAATTTTTCTGACATGGTTCAAGGTGATTTGACTTGCTATATGTATGTGGATGAGCAGGATGCATTTGTGGGGCATATCATAAAACATGATCTCTCTAAAAGAAGATACTTCATGTGATTTTCGGATGCCTTTATGAGAACAAAAGTACTAAAAGACAAGTCAACTTTTTGTCTTGATTATCATGGGGAGATTGTATTAACATGTTGCCTCCATATAAAATTGGGTGACATTTCTTTAAAAAAAATCTTGAGTATTGGTTTATGTGAAAAACTTATTTCGCACACAATTATATCATTCTCATCATTTGCAGGCATGTTGCAGAACAAAATAATTTGCAATTATATCTTTAAACTTCTAAACATCTCGCAAGCCATTTCTTTCTTGTTCCTGTTAGACATTCTGCTTGGTAACTTAAATATTCTGGTTAGGTGCATCTCAAAACTCATAGCCCTGTCAATCTCCTTTTTAAAAGGAAATGCTAATGTATGACCCAGATGCATGCCAAACAAAAAACATCATGTTGAATAGTTATCATAAATATCACAGCAACCTAAATCAGGCTTCTTCATATCTTAGCAGTGAGTTAAAACTTGAAATAGAAGACAAAAGAAAAGACCTGATAACATAGCCTGCCAGTAACATGTATACAAAGCGTGAAAGACAACCAAAAAAAAGAAGTACAAATGGATGATTTATATTGTAGTACGAGATACAAGCTTGATACCTGACTCGGAATGTTACCCAAGACTGTATGCTGCTTCGTCTCTAAGACATTCTTATGAAGTGGTACATGCAAAAAATAAAACACTCAACTATTCCACTTTTCTAACATAATCACTTTGCTGCTACAATGTAACTACAAAAATCACTTCTTCTTTTTTATTCTGAGGTCTTGTCACTTCCTTATTTTTAGAGGACCCTAACCTTATTGCTTGTTTTGATTTTGATTAACCAGATGAAGTGAAGCATTAAAAGTAGTAACCTATGAACCATTCGATAAACCTAGCACTATATTGGCAGTGTTTGGTCAGTCCAGTACATCACCAGCTTTCACCTTAACATAGTAGCAGTTGGTGACAGAGCAAACCTGATGGCGGAAGAGCAGATGCTGAGAAATCCTGGAACAGATCTGTGGGTTCTCAAGCCATCATGGGTAATATTCTGTAACATGACAGAGAGTCTTCTTGTAACATGTCACAGCATTTTTCTGGTTGCAGGATTCACTGGAGCCAGTGCTTCCGTGCATAGATTGAACATTCGACATGTTTGTCACTGCGACATGAGAGATTGAGCATGCCGTTGGCAAAGGACTCGCTGCACAAGGATCTCATGACCTGCTGGAATGTAGCCAACATCCTTAACACGAAGTCAGCCTGTCAAGCATCTCGGTTCTCGGATATCTGGTCCGAGTCTGAGTATTTTCTGTCCCCCGCTGTGAACTCATGGAATGCTTCATCAGGTTCAATCCAATTTATTTAACCCTGCTGACTTTTGAGACCCAGTTCGCTTCATTTGTTGCTCTGGCATCTCTTCAAACATCCAATTCGCACCATCGCAGCCATGGCAGTGCTCCAGGACACGATGTCCCGTCTCGGCATTTCCTCGAACACCCTGGTGGCGTCCAAGAACCAGCCCCGTTCATTGAGCATGCGTCGATCAGCGCGTTCCTGAGCGCGTGTGAGGAGATAATGTTGGAAGCGGCGAGCAGGTCGGGGTGGAGACCGTGCTCAAGAAAGCAGCTGCGCATGGTGGAGGTGCGGCAGGCCGTGGGGGGCAGTAACGGTTGGCCCACCCCACGACGGAGGTGGTGGACATTCGCGGTCGGTTTGGCGGTGGCGTCGCTGTGGTTGCCGCCAAAGAAGGGTCAGTGGTTGGCAGTTATTGCCGGAGAGGGGAGGGAAGCTGCTCAGGCGAGGAGAAGGGCGGCCGCCGTCGCGTGGGTTCCGACGGAGATGGACGGACCTGCGCGCGTGCGATTGGCAGAAATCGGTACAAGTGACTCTCCGAACTGAAAGCCCAGATTGGCCCAATTAGCCGTACGGCCCGGCCGAAAACCCGGCCCGACCCGGAAATGCCAGGTCTAACACAAGGAGGAATTTGTTGTCATGGGAGAAGCTTCCCACGAGACATCCAAGTATCCGAAAAAAATCCATTTTAAATCTTAAACTCGTAAAGGTTGGGCAAAACCAACCTCCAAGTCAAAATCCCTTTAGATTGCATCCTGAACTATGCAATTCCGGTTTAAATCAATCAAACCCTGACATCTTTTGAGACATAAAAGGCTAACACGACAAATATCAAACGGGATTTGTATGACTCGTTGGCCAAGGAGCGGCAGTGTTGACCACGTTGGACCAGCCCATTTGTCTTTTTTGTCTGCTATTTTCTTTCGTTACACTATTAAAAAAAATGTACACATGGTGATTTGAACTCACGACCTCCTCTTTCGGTGCAAACTGAAATAACCAGCTAGGTCGTCTCACCTCTTGTGAATACTTTATTTTTTTTCTTCTTGTCTTCTTTATTTTGTTGGTAGAAGCTCCTTATACATTTTTTATTTTCTATAACTTTTATCTAATGTGTGAAACTTTTTTCAATTCATTTGCTAGAAACTCGTGAACCTTTTTTTTTTTTGCGAGAAACTTCCAATCTATTCATCTTCAATCATGGCAGTACAAAGAACAACAGAGGTAATAAAAATTACAACCATGTCCGTGGACCACCTAGCGACGACTACAAGCACTGGAGCGAGCCGAAGGCGCGCCGCCGTCATCGCCCCTCCCTCACCGGAGCCGGGCAAACCTTGTTGTAGTAGACAGTCGGGAAGTCGTCGTGCTAAGGCCCCATAGGACCAGCGCACCAAAGTAGCAACCATCGCCGATGAAGAAAGTCGTAGATCAGAAGGATCAAACCTGTAAACACCCAAACAAAGACGAACGAAGACCGGATCCAAACAGATCCACCGAAGACCAGCACCGACCGAATCCCGCGAGATCCGACGGAGACAAACCTCCACACGCCCTCCGACGATGCTAGACACACCATCGGGACGGGGATAGAACGTGGGAGACATTATTCCTACTAAGGGATATCGCCGCCGCCACACAGCCCCAACCAAGACGCTGAATCTAACAAGAACGAGAACGGGGTCCCTCCCGCCGGCGAGGGGCCGAGATCCTCCGCACCTCCATGGCCTAGAGGCCATCGGAGATGGGGCGGACCGGCGGCGGCGCCGACGGGAGGAGAAGAGCTTTTCTTGTGGAGGAGGAAAGAGATAGCAAAAAGGGATCTGGAACCTTTTTACAAACCCGTGGACTTTTTTTGAAACCGTAAATTTTTTAAAATCCACAAATTCTTTTTCATTTCTTCAATTCTTTACCATTTTTTTTTCAAATGCCTGGGCTTTTCTTTTGAAAATATGTGAAATTCTTTTCAAAATCTTGAACTTTTTTGAAACCATGAGCCTTTTTTTATCAAAATTCATGAACTTTTTTTTCTTTTGAAAATCTGCTTCATGATTTTCTTTTTTTTCTTTTTCTATTTCCTACTAAGATGACCACCGGGTTTTATATAGTTGAAAATAATTCGAGCATTCATTTTTTGAAAAAAAAATTCACAGGATTTCAAAAAATATGCAAATTTGAAAAAATGTTCGTCGATTTCAAAAAAAGTTCATGAATTTAAGAAAAAAAGAAAAAAGAAAAAGAAAAAGAAAAGGGAGAAAAAATGGAGCAAATGAACACAATGCATGTGGTGTCCATGATGGCTACTTGCGTCGATTGACAACAAGAGGTTTGGGGTTCGAGCCACCCCGGCGCTTATTCTTTGTTTTTTAACAAAAAGAAACTTAAATGGGCCGGCCCAGTGGGGAGCAGGGTGTGCGTCCTTTGCGAAATGCCACCAATCCCATCCATCCTTTGCCACGTCCACAATTCCCATTTGGAAAATGACCCAAAGGTTCGATTTCGACCGGGATCGCATAGTTCAGGGTGCAATCGACAGGGATTTCGACTTGGGGATTTGTTTCGCCCAACCTCTATGAGTTCAGGGTTTAAAATGGAACTTTTCCCCCAAGTATCCAACCCAATTGCGAAGTGTCTGGCGTCATTCTCTATTCGAGTGTCGCATGGCGCCGTGTGTATGGGCTTTTGGGTGATAAAGAGGTTCTTGAGCACATATTATCTAACACGTCAGAGGATGCACGTTTATGGCTCTTTTGGCCTTTTGAGACTACAAATCAGCAGGAGCTCGGGAAGACCCTCATCACAATGTGGGCTATATGGTGGCCTAGAAGAAGGGTAATCCACGATGACAAGTTTTAGAACCCTATTTCAACATATGTTTTGTGAATCGGTACATGAAGAATTTGGAAGTAGCTACTGTGCTCAAAACTTCAGCAACCGTTCATGCTACACAACCAAAGGATCCATAGATGGAACACCCTAGACGGAGATGCGGAAATGCTGTCAAGTTCAATGTTGATGATGCCCTCGGTGGGCGTTGCATCAACGCTTTGCAGGGATAAAAATGGGCAGTATCTAGGTTCTTCTGCTTTAGACTTTGATGGTTTGGTCTATGCACAAGTCTTGAAGCTCATGCATACAACGAAGCACTAGCTCTTGCAAGGGATCCGAATATCTCACATGCGATGATAGCCTCTGATTGCATGCAAGTCATCTCAGATACCAACCGAGGAGTGCTATCTCCATATGCTTTAGTTCTTAGTGAGATTAGAGATAGATTGCAAGACTTGTTAAAGTTAGTTTTCGTTTTGAGAGAAGGAAGGCAAATTTTGAAGCACGTGTCATTGCTAAGGCAGCTTCCACTACTAGGAAAAACTCTATAGGCAGACGCTTAATAGTGGCGCGGTCTGGATGTCACGCGTCGCTGTTAGTTGGAAGTAGGGGGGGGGGTCGAGTCACCGTGCTACATGTAAAGAATAGTAGTAGCGCCGTTTTAGAGGCCCCATGCTACTACTAAGTGTGCCCATGGTACCCCCGGGCCAGGCCACGGTAGCAGCGTCGGGTATATGACCCGCGCTGCAACTAAGTCTATAACAGTAGCGCGGGACCTACTACCCGTGCAGCTAGTATGGATACACGGGCCAGCTGGTGGGCCCCACTTAACAGTAGCGCAGGGGCGCGGACTGGCGCCATAGGTATTCTACTTAACTATAGTATGGGCCACATTCCCTGCACTATACTAATTCCACCTTATCCCCTGCCTAGTCGTCCATTTCCTTATCACTCTCACGTCACTCACTCTCTCGTGCTCTCCTCTCCTCGCCGCCGTCGCTGTCGCCCATCGCCACCGTCGTTCCTCATCCGTCGCCGCCATCGCCCCGCTCCTCCTCCACCGAGGTAGCTCTCTCCTCCCTCCTCCCTCCTTCCCTCCTCGCTCCTCTCTCCCCCTCCCTCTGATCTTCCTCTCGAGCCCCGATGGCGAACCCTGGGTCGATTGGGACAAACCCTAGGTCAATTGTTCATTTACATGACTAGCAAATTGTTCATTTACAGTAGCAAAAAATCCCATTTTCAATAGACCAAATAGCCGAATTAAAGAAAGTTTGTATGAGATGTTTTGTATGGCACACTCCCACAGTCATTCCGAGTGCTCATTCACCCATTTTGGCCCAGCAGTTTGTTCACAGCAATAAAAACAAGAATCCGTCCTCATATTTGAAAAACAAAATACCTTTTGTTTTCAACTACTTATTTAAGTGTCTAAATTTCAGTGTTGATACTTTGTACTACTGCACATAATCTTGAAATTATAGATCATTTCAGTGTTGATACTTTGTACTATTTGGACATGTCTATATGTATGGACTTTGCACTATGGCCATTTGAAAATGCCTAAGTGATGCGTAAGTGCTTCTCTCTGCTGCTGTGTATGTGGTGCTACAGATGGCAAAATTTCTCTCTTTCTATTGCAGGGAAACTCCGTGTGGCCTAGGACATATCGAGTCCCCGGGATTTGCCGAAACGGGAATTAAACGACATTCCGGCAAAACACGGGACATTTTTATGTCATTACTGGATATATGTAATGTTAATTGACTGATGCTTAAGGTTGACTTTGAGTCTGTTGGGGGCTCCTTGTGTGACTTTCAGTCTATTCTTGGAGGAATGATCTCGACTGTTGTCGTGGGGGTCGTTTCCTCCTCTTCTTCTCGTGATATACCTTGGTAATGCACGAGAGAAGAGGGGGGGGGGGGCGACCATCACATACGGTTAAAATATCAGTGAAGGAGTGCCCACCATATACACAACCATATACGGTCAAAATATTAGTGAGGGAGAATCTCGACTGTTGTCGTGGGGGTCGCTTCTCCTTCTTTTCCGTGTGCCGGACCTTTTGGTAATGCACTCGGGGAAGAAGGGAGGAGCGACCATCACCGATGGTCGAAATATCTAAGAGGGAGTGCCCACCATAGACACCACCAGAGATGAGAGTTTTTCAAGGGAGATTTGACAGGAAGTCAACCCGTGCTGAATAGTGATATGTGTGTTGAGTTTTTGCTATTTCTCATCGATTTTTAATCTTTCAATTAGGAACAATAGAAAAATGGATGACGACGATAGGACCCCCCCCCCCCCAGTGCAATGACTGTACGAATGAAGGGGGTATGTGCGACATGCCTCACTTGGAAAATGGTAGATGCTTATGCCTCACGCTTAAGGAGGGCTTCAAATATTTTATGGTATGGAACTTCAGCGACAAGTATTTCTTCTTAATTAAGCATGACTTAAGATTTTTGCTTTACCGTGGAATTTCTGTTTTTATCGACTAGTGCATCATCCCCTGTTATGCAAGACCTTATGTATAAGAGAAGCTCTCTTTCAAAGAGTGGGAAAAGGTGGACACAGAAATCTCACCTTAAAATGAAACATGGTTTCATTTTTTATGTTAATATCATAAATGAAGTAGGTCACACACATTTTGGTTGTTTAAAATGGAAAGGATTGTGCAATGCCTATGAATTTGACGACGGTATGAAAATAACCTTCAATATTGGCATTCCACAAAATGATTCTGAACATGATAAAGAAATTTGGGTGGATCTGGACATGAATCCAATTCTACCTCCATGTGGGTTTGTTAAACAAATTTGTTAAATAATCTATATTGTTTATTTGAAAATAGTTGTTATTCACCCCTACTTAACTTGTTTATTTGTAATTGTAATTGATAGCTTATTTTCTTTCTTGAAAAGATATACAGAAGATAATAGACAATACCTACTACAGTTATGACTCAGAGCTAACTTGGGAGGAGAAGAATTCTCTTATCGACTTTGTTAGTGATGTTTTGACTTTCAAGATCATTTTTGGAGCTGGACAACATTATAGTGGATACGTGCCACAAGTCCACGAGTTGAGTGATGGTAACATTCGTGCAAATATCATGGTAAGTTTTTTTTTACTATTGTGTTACTAGTCCATCTTTCTTCTTAAGTAAACTACATTGCTAACTATGTTACTTTTATGTTCTTCAACAGAAGCTCCCGGATGATGTTGTGGCTCCGCTAATGTTTGTCGAAGGTCAGATAACAATTGTTGGCGTACATCCATGGATGGAGGCTTTCAAATGTGCATACCCGACTTCTCAAACTGATGAAAGCCTCAAAATTAAAGGATGATGAAAACTTGTGAATGAGCGCATCCCACAAATTGGAGACAGGTGGATCTCTATGCTCCATGATGGAGATGAAGGGATTTTCTGTTTTATACTATTTTACCTACGAGAGAGGAAAGGTACTAGTACTTGTCATCTGCTAGGAAGTTATTTACCTAGAATAATAACAATTAGCTAGTAGTGGTTAACTTATGATGATTATTATGGTGAGACATTGTTATATCACTACGACGATGATGAGTTGTCATATCACTACGATGATGATGAGTTGTTATATCACTATGATGATAATGAGTTATTTATCATTATGACGATGGGTTCTTATATCATTTCTACTGTATAAAAATTTGATTAATGGAGGTATAAAATACAATATAAATATGAATAAATCAAATATGCAGATACAGTAGTGGTGCGGAGTAACACCCAACGCTGTTGCTATTTAATAGTAGTGTGGGTCCTGCCCCGCGTTACTGCTAGCACAAGTAGTATTAGCACGGGATCGGGCCCGCGCTACTACTAACAAGTTAGTTGTATCGCAGTAGCGCTCATTACCCCTCGCTACTATTAGGGTTTTTCCTAGTAGTGTTCGCCGCTCCCAGTAGTTCGTCATTTATGGCTAGAGATCCTACCAGACATTGCCTATACTAGCAGGCAGAGGCGCGGAGACACGCCACGCCCGTTGTGAAGCCTGTTTGCATGGTTGTGTTGTTTTTCTTATAGAAGAAAAAAGGAAATTGGTAATGTGTAAGCCAATTTAACTTAGATAAATAGCAAAAGGTAACAAAAAAACAGTTCATCCATGATTACAAACACATAGCTATATATCCTAAATGTTTCAGCCAAATCTGTTTCTACCAAGAGAAACACAATTTGAAAATCGTCTGATGCAACCAAAAGTTTTACAAAATGAAGGTCGTTCGAACCGAAGGAAAATTCCTCCCGTATATATTTCAAAGATCACATTTCTCAATAATACCCCGTCCTACAACAGATGGAAATTTGTATTAGTGAACGAAGCAAGATACAGACGAAGGAAAAATAACAACAAAAATGCATTGGAAATAGAAAGGATTAACCTTTATACAAAGGTTCATTCTTCCAGGCTCGGTGTTGGCAACCCAGTGAAAAAGTCAACAATGTAATTGTTTCCTCTAATGCATACAAATTTTAGTTCACAAAATAGCAAAAAATGAATGAAAATACTCTAGTAAAAAGTCAAAACCTTTGGCATTATAGTGCATTGACGATTTCTTTATACATGATATTTCGAGTAATATATGTTTGATCGATTAATCCTTAGTTGTGAAAAATACCATGCATAAGCAACATAATTAGAGATGCATCATCAATCAAAATCAAGCCTAATTCTCACAGTCTAAATTATACTAACCTAGATACTCTAAGGCACATAATTTTCTTTGATTTTCTTATCCTATGGTGTCATGCAGAAAAGAGTTGTTAGGTATTGCATCATAATTAATTTAACTTTATACAAAAGGTAGAATGAGAAAAAATGCTACACTTTATACTACTCACAACGTTATAAGGGTAGGGTGTGCGTGTGTGCGTTAATAGGGGTGAGTGTATGTGCATATATATATGAGCATATGCGTTGTATTGTGTTGGCCCTGCTGCTTGTATTTTTCTGGATTTATTTCAGGCTCTTCAGTGTATTCGTTTAGTGGGTGGAGACGTTCCCCTCGACTACGAAGGCACCTAGGGTGACGTCGTCAATTTCAAGATGTTATGTTGGCTTAGTATCTATATAGAAGGTAGAATGAGAAAAAAATGCTACGCTTTATACTGCTCACAGCATTTTAGGGGTAGGGTGTGCGTGTGTGCATGAATAGGAGTGAGTGTATGTGTATATATATATGAGTATATGTGTTGTACTGTGTTGGCAGTGGTGCTCACATTTTTCTGAATTTATTGCGGCCTCATCGGTGATATTCGTTTAGTGGGAAGAGACATCCCCGTCGACTACGAAGACGCCTAGCTAGGCTGACTTCATCAATTTGAAGATGTTGTGCCGACTCAGTATCTGTAAAGAAGGTAAATGAGAAAAAAAATGCTACGCTACTCACAACGTTAGGGGTAGGGTGTGCATGTGTGCGTTAATTACACTTAGTGTATGTGCATATATATGAGCATATGCGTTGTACTTTGTTTGCATTGGTGTTCGTATTTTTCTAGATTTATTAAAAGCTCTTCGCATTATTCGTTTAGTGCGAGGAGACGTTTCCGTCGACTATGAAGGCGCCTAGGGTGACTTTTCATCAATTTCAAGATGTCGTGCAAGCTCAATATCTATATAGAAGATAGAATGAGGAAAAATGCTACGCTTTATACTACTCACAACGTTATAGGGGTGTGCGTGTGTGCACGAATAGGTGAGTTTATGTGCATATATATGAGCATATGCGTTGTACGGTGTTGGCATTGGTGCTCACATTTTTCTCGATTTATTGCAGGCTCTTCTGCGATATTCTTTAGTGGGAGGAGACGTTTCCATCGACTATGAAGGCGCCTAGAGTGACTTCATCAATTTCAAGATGTTATGCCGGCTCAGCATCGATATGGAAGGTAGAGTGAGAGAAAATGCTACGCTTTTATACTATTCACAGCGTTATAGGGGTATGGTGTGTGTTAATAGAAGTGAATGTATATGCATATATATGAGCATATGCGATCTACTGTGTTAGTTAGTGCTCACACTTTTCTGTATTTATTTATTTATTGCAGCCTTTTAGGCGTTATTCGTTTAGTGAGAGAGACGTTTCTCGTCGACTATGATGGTGTTTACGATGACTTCGTCAATCTTAGGAAGTTGTGTTGGCCCAGTATCTCAACGGTTATTATAAGGATATGATGTGAGTAAATACGTTCGTAGGAATATGTGTATGTGCATATATGTGAGATGTATTGTACTATGTTAAAATAGATAGAATAAAAACCCGGTAGTGAGCCAAATAAAAAGTCAACACGCGTCGGCCCTTGACGGGAGGGCTAGCTTAGTAGCTTTAATATTTGTATATATTTCATCTATCATAAAGGATGAATAAAATCCCTAGTTCACCTAAAAAAAATCCAATTGGGAAAAGTTTAGCCCTCAAAAAATCAAACGGCCAGAAAATGCCCATATACGGGGTCTGAGGCCAACTCTAACCGGCCAATTCGTATTTTATCTTTTTTGTCCGTTTGGGTTGGCAGAACGGACACCCAGTAAGGGCATCTTCAAGGCGGACCGACAAACCTTCCGCGACGGTTCGGACCGCAGAAGCCATCCAACACGGTCCTGTATCGGTCCATGGAGCGGTCCAAACGTGATTTCTCCCGCAAACCGAAGACAAACTTGGGAGAGGTTTGCGGGAGTCCGGACTGCTACTTCGCACAATTCTGACTGCCCCTCGCCCACCAAAAATCCCTCCCCACTCCTGCGCGCTTCCCGCACGACGCCAGCTGCCCGCATTCATGCCGCTGCGGAGCCGCCGCTCCCCATTCAAGAGCAAACACGACCTCTCACTAGCACCGGGATTGAAGCAGCTTGCTGACCGAGGGTGCCGCCCGTGACGCGTCTCCGGTGTCTGCGCCTGTTCAATGACGGAGGCGCGTGACTGGACGGGACAGGACGGATATTTACCACGCCCGTTCAATGCCCCGTACGTCCGTATGACGCCATTAAGAAGGCTTGCCAGCCAAGAAACCCACTCCGGCATCCCGCATTGACGCCTGGCTTCATCGGAATCCTCTATTTAAGGGCGGCCATACTCGGCTATCTCCACAGCACAACGCATCCGCTCCACATCCTCTCCACATCCTCCTCCCTTTCACCACAATCCGCCAAGACTGCAGGCGGTGAAGGTCTGTGGGATAGCCTTTCCCCGCAGATGAAGCATGAGGTGGCCGCCCTTGCCGCCGCTTGGTAGAGCCGCCGTGCCGGCCAGCTCGCCTGAGGTCTCTGACGACGAGGAGGACGACACCACGATGGATACGGGCTCTGATGACACCGCCCCGGCTCCCGCGCTTCCTATGCACTCCGGCTACACCATGGCGCAGACGGGCGCACTACAACGCCACCATGGCGGAGGGGCAGCTTGTGCGAGCGCCTACGTCAGCGTTAGAGCGGATGCTGGAGCAACATCGGCTCACACTGGATCAGATCAACGGCGAGCGCGTGAGCCAGAAGGCCCTGGCAGCCATGACCGCGACGAACCCGAACTTCGTTGCGGAGCAGCGTGCCATCTACGATGCCATCTGCGCTCAAGCCGCCGATCGCCAGGAAGCGGCCGCCGCGGAGGCGTAGTTGCAGGCGATCGCGGAGGAGAACAACGTCAACTGGGCCTCCTACGCATCGCCGACAAACCATCAGGCGGTTCGATGGGACAACAACAACCAAGGCGCCATCATTTCCATTGTGGACCTCACGTCCACCGGCGACGGACAGGGCGCGGACTCCTCCGAGGATGAGTAGGGCACGGGAGTCAGCAGTGCCTTGTGTCCCATGTGGGCCCGTCTGTCTCCCGTGTTGTACTCTTCCTCATCGGAGGCCACACCTTTACTTCACCGGTCTTATTGCCGGTGCTCATGGAAACGACGGATGGGACTACGACACGGGCTTGGACGCCGGGCGCCACCGCCATAGGATAGGTTTAGGCGCGGGTCTTTTTTCTTTATTCTAAATGTTCGAAATGTAATGAAATCCGTCGTGTTTGCATGAAATCCGTCCGTGTTTGCACGAATTTCGTCCGGTTGGTTTGAGTTGTTGGGCGGATGTATGCGGCTACGGTTGGATATTGCCCTCCCACATCCATATCCGCGGATGGATGCGGGAGAAAATTTACGGGTTGCCGTTCGAGATGCCCTAATGCTATAGCGTTGCCCTTGCTAAATCTGCTAAACAAGACTATTATCGCTAACAACCGGACAAGTCCAACGAGGCGTCGATGCACCGTCGCTGACGCGCCCGGCCTATCGGTCTAGCTAGGAGGCTGCATGCATGCCACTGGTTCGGTCGAGAGCTACTTAGTCGCCGGCAGCGTCACGCGCGCCGCGACAGCTAGCCACAAGCTGCCAAATCGTGAGGATTGTCACTAGTACTAGTACACAATTACCGAACCGGATGGACCCAGCCGCCAGCCCAAACACTAGTCGAACCAACAACGTCTCTATCCATGCATGGCGTGGGCGTGGCTTAGCTAGTCCCGGGCCGGCCAGCGCGTGTGCGACACCGTTTCTTTAGCCTCGAGCATGCAAGTTCATCAAGGAACTGAAGATATCTTTCAGTGGTGTCCACGCCGATCACGTGAACTGAATATCGATGGCGGAAACGCCTACGGTTCGGCGCTTATAGGAGCCAAGCTATTGACGGCTGGCTGTGGCTGGTTAGCCACCTCTTCCGCCCGCGCCGGCGCCGCCCCCTACCGGAGACGAGAGCAGCTGCTCTGCTCTCCTCTGCTGTACGTAGGAGTAGTATTTACAAACCACATGCATGGCGGCAGAGAGGTCCAGTTCAACAGCTTTCACTTTCACACCGCGCGCCGTTCTCAAATCGTTCTCTCTTCTTCCTCGTCGATCGTGTTCCCGTGACATCGATCGTTGAGACAGATCATGGCGGAGGACGTCGGGGTGGACGGGACGCTGGAGCTCTCGCCCACGTGGATCGTCGCGCTGGTCTGCTTCGCCATCCTGGTCGTCTCCCTGCTCGGCGAACGCAGCCTCCACCACCTCGGCAAGGTACGTACGTAAACGACGCTCGTTTGCTCGATCGCTTTTACGTGTTTCCTTGAGCCCTGCGTTTCCTCGCCCGTCTGTTCATTCATTCACTGCTAGCTCCTATAGCATGCGGCCGGTGATATGTGCTGCTCTCTTCTTGGTTGCACTTGCACGTACGTACGTACGCGAGTGCATGCAGATGTTCAAGAGGAAAAATCAGAAGCCACTCTACGAGGCCATCCTCAAGATCAAAGAAGGTACTGTACGTAATTCAACTGAAGATTGGGGTGTATGTATCGTCGATCATCAACTGTTGGTTTGTGTGTACGTGATGCAGAGCTGATGCTTCTCGGGTTTATCTCCCTGCTGCTTCTGGCGGCGTGCCAGGAGAGGATCCAGAGGATCTGCATTCATCCTGGCTGGAGACTCCACATGCTGCCATGCCAAAGGGACGAGGAGGAGGCGGCGCCGCCCACAAAGGGGCGTTTCGTTGCAGCCCAGATCATCGGCAGAATCGGGAGGCGGCTGCTCAGCAACGGCGCGGCGGGAACGGGACTCGACGTCAGTTGCCGGCTCAAGGTACTACACTACGTGATTGGACCGTGCCACTACCTACTATTTTTCACTGTAAATTTATTAATTTGATTTTGTTGTGCAAACTGTGTTTTTCTGGGTGGAAGCTGCATGCTCGCTAGTGTATCATCAAGTTGGTCAGACTTATGAACCTGTGCATGCAGTTGGAGTTAGGTACCATTGTGATTTTTGAGCATGCAAACAATTTGATTTTTTTAGAGCATCTCCACCGAACGTGCGCTAAAAAATTTATACAGCACAGAAAGAGCCGCCATGCCTCCTCGCACGTCCGGACGTCCGAGAAGTTCATCTGAGACCGTGGCCTCCCGAGGTGCCACGCTGCCCCGTCGTACGGGCGGGCGGCCGCTTGGGAGGTCTCGAACTTCCCAAGCCCGAGGCGTATATCAGCAGAGCGTATCTTCGTGTAATACATGGCGGAGGGGCGGGCGCGGACGTCGCGGTAGCCGGAGCTGCTCCGGGTGCGCGGCGGCATGGCGGCAGCGGGGCGAGAAAGAGGCGAACGGAGGCGAGGAAGAAGGGCACGATGGCGGAGGGGCACCGGCAGAGGCGAGGAGAGAGGCGACGGAGACGGTGGTTGGCGGGGGTCCAGCGCGCCCCGGGTTTCATAGGGCGCGCTGGACGCCGCACGCCAAAACTGCCACGCGCGTTGCCACTTTATTTGCGCGCGCGCAGTTTTTGTTAGCGCGCCAAACTTTCCGCGCCTGCTGGAGCGCGCGCAAAAAGCACGTATTCTCCCACGCGTGCCAAATCTAACGCGCCTTTTGGAGATGCTCTTAGGACCGACCTCCATAGCTAGTTAATTTGGTACAAGATTATTTGCACTAAACAGACAGACCCATGGGCGGGGACACCCCTTTGCTATTGTTGTGATGTAGTCAGTATAACGATGTGATGAAGCGACGTTGTTCTGTTCTGAACGTGGATTTTTGAAGCATAGGCTTTCAGACACCTCTTATCCTTACCATTCAATGTTGCTTTAAGATCTGTGCTACACAACTAACTTACTACATGAAATTTTCTCTTTTTTGCTTCTTCTACAGAAAAGAACATATGAACTTCAAACTTGGCACAACAACAAAACATTCTTACTACAAGGTGGGAAAAAACTTTCAATTTTTTTCATCAAACATAAATATACAAAATCTGTTTTTTTGAGTAAAAAAACTCATTTTGTATATTTATGTTGGTTGAAAAAATCTGAAAGTTTTTTCCCACATTGTAGTAAGAATGTTTTGTTGTTGTGCAAAGTTTGAAGTCCATATGTTGTTTTATGTGGAAGAAACAAAAAAGACAAAAGTTCTTGCACGAATCGCGATGCAGAAATAGATGGCTGAATAAGGAGGTGTACCAAAGCCTATGCTTTCTCAAATGTTAACCGTTCTGTTCTGTTTGTACATTTGCACTGGCTATGCAATACGAACATTAGACACTAGCTAGCATGTGGAAGGAGTGAGCATCACGACCAATGTGGGTATCATAAAGCACACAAACAAGATAGCCGGTTTAATAACATTCTTGAAGATTAGGTTGGTTAACCCGATTGGATGATAGTTATATTACGGTGCTGATTAACTTACAAAAAGAATCGATATATAATTAATTTGATTGGAACATTCAAATGGCTCTGCTCGATCCAGCATGTCTATCCCCCCCCCCCCCCCCCCCCCCCCCCCCTCATAACTGGATTACTTCTATGTTCAATTTACCTGTTAACATTTGTGAGTTGAACAATCTTCAGATTAACTTTTAATTTACTGCTACTATGAAACTCGAATGTTTTCTTAACAGGGAAAAGTTCAGTTGATGTCCCTTGAATCTATACATCAGTTGCATATGTTCATATTTGTCCTGGCCATTACACACGTTCTATCCAGTGTTTTGACAATGCTTTTAGGAGGTGCAAAGGTAAGCCACTTACCAGTTACATGCGCTGCACATTATCCACGGAATACCGCGTGCTATGATACATAAGCTGATCTTGGGTCTTCTCTTACTCAGATGCATCAATGGAAACAGTGGGAGAAGGATGCCATTCAGAAAGATACTGCAGGAAATGGTATTTGAGCCTTTCTTGTTGTTCATATTTATTAGAATGCCAATGATATACATGTGGGTTCACAACCGACTTTGTTCTGCCCGTGAACTGAAAATCGATAAATGTGTCTGATGAACAAGCATCATTGTTTAGAGAGCCTACATTTATAACATGATGATAATTAATCCCGTAATAAACTGCAGGGCCCGAGAAGGTGACCCTTGTGCACAATTTCGAATTTGTCAGGGAACATTTTAAGGGTATTGGCAAACGTTCTAGAATATTGAGTTGGCTGGTAAGAAATCATCAGGTCTTCTATCAGATATTCGTCAAAACTGCTCCTACCATATGTAACTTTTTAGTGTAGTTATGCCTTATAGAAAAAGCTTTATTTTTATTTATCTTGGGCTAATACTGAAAGTTTGTTTTGGCGAACTAATTAGCCTTTTTCCATTTCCCATGCAGCATTCCTTTTTCAAGCAGTTCTATGGATCAGTAAGTAAAACGGACTACACCACAATGCGTCTTGGTTTTATCATGGTAAGCATAGCTTGTTGTAATAAACTGACCTTGTGTGCTTTCCTCGTACGAGCATGAGATCGTCTTTGGATTGCAGACCCACTGCCATGGAAACCTAAAATTCTATTTCCACGAATAGGTTTTAGAGTCTGATTTTCGGAAGGTGTAGGCAAGTACCAAACAACCTTGAACGGGATTCCTGTCTCGATCTCTTCGTCCATTTTGTACTTGTCCTTTGCTCTCCCGTGCTTGTATCGTGCGTGCTTGCATATGCGACATGAACACAAATCTTTGTAGTCACCACGGTACAACATACAATCATTCACACAAGCGTGTATCTTCTGGACTTCAAGTTTCTATGGACAAACAACTTTCTTCGCTTCGTTCGTGCTTTTGGGGAGCACATTATCTTCTGGAAGAATGTCTTTGAAAAGACTCAACAACTCTGTGAAGGCCTTGTTTGATAGACCGCTTTGTGCTTTAAATCTGAGAAGTGCCAGTGTGACACTTAACTTGGAATATTTCTTTTTGCAACCTGCATACAAATCTTCCTTGGAGGCCGCAACAATGCTTAGCAGCTCCTTGTACCTGGCTAGATCTTTATCCGGGCCCTGAAAATCTGCAATCATAGCAGCAAAATCTGGCATATCATCAAGGTCAGTGTTTTCTGCTTCACACTCTTGGTTTTTCTTTGGGTTTTTTGGCATGCTAGTCTTCTGTCTGTAGCTTGACGTCTCAGCCCCGAGGTTAAATTCAACACCCATGTGACTCTGATCGGGGTTTGGCACCTCGCCGACATGCAGGTTATTACCTTTATCCATAACCGACTCTTCACCGCGTTTAGTCCATCTTGTGTATCCACCCATGAATCCCTTTTTGTATAAGTGTAACTCGACATCATCAATTGGAAACGACACCGTATTGCTACAATCCTTGCATGGACAGAGGAGGTAAAATTCTTTTGAAATTCTCTTCTTTGTCCGTTCAGCCAAAGCCATGAACTCCTTCACGCCATCCATATACCTTGAGCTTGTCCGATCCCCCATCCATTCAGATCGTTCCATCTGCACATGTTGCATCCTTAATGGATGCACAAAGATGAGTGAATAAATCACAAGATTTGATTTTCAAAATTTATGGAGGGCGCTGCATAATGTTATCCAACCGTGCAATGACACTAATCAACCAGTCAATTTACATGCATCATCAGTAGTGCCCTTACATGAATTTAATACCTTAATTAGGCCACTCAAGGAAAAGAATACCTTAATTAATTAGCAGCGTCACGGCGAGACAGCAGGGTCGAGGAGCAGAGCTTAGTGGGGCACCTGCCTGAAGTCCGGACTCCACTATCCCGCCTACGACCACGAGGGACGTGCTCCAGTCACGCCGGCGCCGACCACGAGGATTGAGCTCCTCCTATATCTCCTGCCGCCGACCAAGGATTGACCTCCTATCACGCCGCCACCTCCGACCGACCGAGGATGGACTTCCTATAACGCCGACACAGCCGACCGACTGGGGATTGACCTCCTATCCGGCAGCCGCTGCCTCGGTCGCCGCCGACATCTCTATCAGCATAACGTTTTTTTGGTTTCCGGAGAGCGGTTGTTTACCTCACCCATATGTACCGGGAAGAACATCACAAACGGTCATGTTACGGGAACCGTGTGCCATATACAACATAATGCGATTAATAGTTCCCCGCCCATTATCATCAGATCCCCATAGTTTCCCCGTCTTCCCCAAATCCCTAAATAGCTTCCAAATCCCTAGCGCCCAAATTCCCTAGCGTGCCGCTGACATTGGGGGAATGCGGACGAGTGGTGCTGATGATTTCAGTGCGGCTGCACCGGTTCGTACAGTCGCTCTTGGCAGCGCCGCCACGACGGCGGTCACCGCCGAGCACTTGCCTAAGGTCACCAGGAGGCCGCTATACTATGGATCTGAATTGTCTTGTCAGGTCGCAATCATTCCTCATCTTTTTAGCATGTCCAACAAGCAGCGCACTCAGTCCGTCCTGAATTGGAACCCCCCCACCCACACACACACAGGAAATCGATCAAATGCCAGATCCAGAGTATGACTCCAGCAGACTCCCGCAACATGAGTTCGATTCCGAGTTTTGCGCCACCGAGAAGTACCAAAAGCTGAGTTGTGTGCATGGACACACTCCCGCTCGACGTGTATGCACGGAGGGATTCGACATTGGCAGACGGTTTCTCGGTTGCCCCTTAGAGGTTAGTGATAAATTCATCCCTAAATTCAGTTAATGCCCCCACTCATCCTGATTATTTAACATTCGCAAGGATATGAGGCTTGTGCCTTTGTTAACTGGTTGGATGATGAATGGCATGGTAGGGCTCGGAGTGTTATCACCAAGCTTGCAGAAGATAACGTAAAGCTGAAGAAGAAACTGACTAATCTGGAGTGTACAATCACTACGATGAAGCAAGAAAGAATCAATCACAGACAACAGATGAAAGCAAGAGACAAGAAGGAACTAGCATGTGTAGTTGTAGTTACCGCATTGGCCATCTTCTATGCCCTGTTTGCAATGATCATTAGGGTTTTTGTTTGATTATTAATGGCTACATCAATAGGCAGAGCTCATCTATTGCTTACCAACTGTCCTATGTTAAATGCTTGTTTCACAACCGTTGTGTTTCGTATAAGCGTGTGGGTAGTTAAACAATGCATCTAGCGAACCGTGTGAACTGCTAA
This sequence comes from Elymus sibiricus, assembly GCA_039707655.1. NCBI lineage: Eukaryota > Viridiplantae > Streptophyta > Magnoliopsida > Poales > Poaceae > Elymus > Elymus sibiricus. The sequence goes on from CM077671.1 coordinate 387,073,170, forward strand.
AATGTACACATGTGAAACAGTTGGCATATTGTACACATTTGGACGCTCCAATCCGTGCGCGTAATTATCACATTGAGAACTGCAAAATAGCAGGAATTTAGAGCGACGAGCCGGGTACACACAATTGCGGTTGATTATATCGGAATTCTAACCACCTGCCAAGGCGCCAATAGAATCCGTCAATCCCCCGCTTCAATTGACATTCCTCTTTTCTTCACACCACGCTTCAGTTGCCACCATCTTCATCGTCCCGGCCGGCCACGCTACACTTCCACACACTCTGCAATCTCGCTTTCTCGCCGGTTGTTTAGGTAGCGCAGCAATGTCGAGCGATAGCGAGGACGACAGTTTCGCCAGTCTGGCCCCCGATCTGGGGTCAACCTCAGAATCATCACGCTCGTCTTCCAGCATGAGTCCGGTGTCGAGCCCTGACCTCCATTTTATTCGGCTCATGGAAGGGACGCCACCGCCGGAGTCATCGGACGACGACCAGACGGATGAGGAGCCCCCGAAGGACGAAGAAGACGACAACGATGAGGAGGAGGAGGAGGAACGGTCGAAAAAGGAGGACGACGACAAGGAGCCACCGAAGGACGAAGAAGACGACGACGATGAGAAGGAGGGGGAATGGTCAAACAAGGAAGACCACCGACGAGGACATCAACGACTATGGTGACCACAATGGCGATGAAAAGCCAGTGGTCAACGGCAAGAAGCGTCCACATCAAGACGATGGCGCGGGGCCATCCAACAACAACAAGAAGAAGTAAAACAGACTGTACTCCTTAACTCTGTCATCGTTTGCTCATATTTATTCCTGAACTCTGTCTACACTGTCAATATCCTCGCAAACGGTTAAGAATACAAATTCGACAGTGATCATTCCCAAAATCGCACACATTTGGTTTCTTGAATTGTGTGCCCTATCGAGCACACAATTCAGAACAACAAATCATATGTGATGTCCAGAATTATAACACACAATTCTGATTATCGAACTGTTTGCAACGTATCACACACACCTTGTTACACCAAACCATTTGTGTTCTTCCATACCATCGCAAACAGTTCATCTGAGAAACTTGTATGTCGTACAACGTACAGATCCGGATCTGCGTAACCGTTTGCGTTATATTATGTCTTCGCAAACAGTTCTGCACTTTGAACTGTATGCCGTACATCACACACATCTCTGTTTGATTAACCGTTTGTGCCGTTTCGCCCCATCACAAACAGTTCGTAAAAGTCAATTGTCTGTCGTAGATCGCACACGTAAAATATTTTTTGAATCGTATTTGATGGATCCACCATCGCACACAGTTCGTGTCATTGGTGACGGAGCTTGAACTATACCGTTTGCGATTCATGCATCGCACACAACTTCGTCGAAGGGTCTCTAATTGATGTGTCGTCTTTGGACCATCCTGTAGTAGAGAGAGATTGCCATCTAGGTACTAGCTATGGACCCTAGGTCAATGGTGAACTACTCACACATCATCATGAGGGCAGCAAGGTTGATGAAGAGGCCCTCCGTGATCGATCCCCCCTCCGGCAGGGTGCCAGAACGGAGCTCCAGATGGCCTCGCGGTGGAACAGAGACTTGCAGCGGCGTAAAAAGGGTTTTGGGACTACCTCTAGGGTTTTTGGAATATATGAGAATTTATAGGCCTGAGAAGGGCGTCGGGAGACGCTTGAGGGGGCCAACACACATCAGGGCGCGGCCCACCCCCTGGGCGTGCCCTGTTGTGTGCTGGTGCCCTCGTGCGGCCTTCAGTCTCCTACCGAAGCCTCCAGGTCTTCTTTTGGTCCAGAAAAAATCATCAAAAAGTTTCGTGGCAATTGGACTTCATTTGGTACTGTAAACCTGAAAAGTAAAAAACAAGCAGAAAACAGCAACTGGCACTGGGCACTGGGTCAATAGGTTAGTGCTCAAAAATATTATAAATTGGTAAATAAAGACCCAAAAAGTATCCTAGAATGATAATATATCAGCATGGAACAATAAAATATTATAGATACGTTGGAGACGTATCAAGCACTAGCTATGCATGTGTATAACGATGAGAACAAAAGAGTTTGTAAAAGTTTTCTTTATCACTTTCAGATTATCAACTGAATTGCTTGAGGACAAGCAATGAGTTAAGCTTGGGGGAGTTGATACGTCTCCAACGTATCTACTTTTCCAAACACTTTTGCTCTGGTTTGACCTCTAATTTGCATGATTGAATGGAACTAACCCGGACTGTCGTTGTTTTCAGCAGAACTACCTTGGTGTTATTTTTGTGTAGAAATAAAAGTTCTCAGAATTGGATGAAACTTTTTGTGATTATTTCTAGGATATATAATGAATTATGGAGCGAAGAACTGCCGGAGGAGGCCACCAGTGGGCCACAAGCCAACAGGGCACCCCCCCAGGCCGCGCCATGATGGCTTGTGGGGCCCACGAGGCTCCTCCGACCCTAATTCCAGTCCTATAAATTCACATCTTTGGAGAAAAAATCAGAGAGAAGATTTCATCGCATTTCACGAGACGGAGCCGCCGCCACCTCCTGTTCTTCCTCCGGAGGGTGAAATACTACCTGTGAAGTCCGTTTTAGACTCTGGAGAGGGGAAATCGTCGCCGTCGTCATCACCAACCCTTCTCCATCGACAATTCCATGATGCTCACCGCCGTGAGTGAGTAATTCCTTTGTAGGCTTGCTGGATGGTGGTGGGATTGGATGAGATTGATCATGTAATCGAGTTAAGTTTGATAGGGCTTGATCCCTAGTATCCACTATGTTCTGAGATTGATGTTGCTATGACTTTGCTATGCTTAATGCTTGTCACTAGGGCCCGAGTGCCATGATTTCAGATCTGAACCTATTATGTTTTCATGAATATAAGAGTGTTTTGGATCCTATCTTGCAAGTTGTAGTCGCCTATTACGTGTCATGATCCGCATACCCCAAGGTGACAATAATTGGGATTCTTTCTGGTGATTGCTGTAATTTGAGGAGTTCATGTATTCACCATGTGTTAATGCTTTGTTCCGGCTCTATATTAAAAGGAGGCATTAATATCCCTTAGTTTCCAATAGGACCCCGCTGCCACGGGAGGGTAGGACAAAAGATGTCATGCAAGTTCTTATTGCAAGCACGCATGACTATATACGGAATACATGCCTACATTACATTGATGAATTTGAGCTACTTCTGTGTCGCCCTAGTGTGTAACTGTTACATGATTGATGTCATCCAAATCATTATCCATCACCGATCCACGTGCCTATGCTTTACATATACTGAATCTTGCTAAGTTACTACTGTTGCTGTTACTGTCACACCTGCTACTCAATTGCTACTATTACTACTGTTACCAAAATTGTTGCAATCATTGTCACTGTTACTACTATCATTTGCTGTGCTACTAAACCTTTGATGCAGAGAGATATCCCAGGTGCGGTTGAATAGACAACTCAACTGTCAAGGCCAATAAATATTCTTTGGCTCCCCTTGTGTCGAAATAAATTAGGGTGAAATACTACCCGTGAAGACTGTAGCGATCCCCTATACTTGTGGGTTATCAACATGTGAGTAGTACTTTGCTTTGAGAGAGCTAATAAAATCTTGCAATAAGTATGTGAGTTCTTTATGACTAATGTGAATACATGGATGTACGGACTCTCACCTTCTCATATTTGCTAGCCTCTTCGGTACCATGCATTGCCCATTCTCACCTCGAGGATGGGTGCAACCTTCGTTGGTGCATCCAAACCCCGTGACATGACACGCTCTATTGCACATAAGGCCTAATATATCTTCCTCAAAACAGTCACCATACCTACCTATTATGGCATTTCCATAGTGATTCCGAGATATATTGCCATGCAACTTCCACCGTTACATCATACGACTAGTACATTCATTGTCTTATTGCTTTGCATGATCATATAAGCTAACATAGTATTTGTGGCAAAGCCACTGTTCATCATTTTTCATACATATTACACTTGATCATTGCACATCCTGTTACACTGCTAGAGGCATTCATATAGAGTCATATTATAGTTTTGTATATTGAGTTGTAAGTAAATAAAAGTGTGATGATCATCATTATTAGGGCATCTTCATGAGCAAGCAAGTTGGATGCACACCCACTTAGCTTCAGTTGAGCTTTCATACACTTATAGCTCTAGTGCATCCATTGCATGGCAATCCCTACTCCTCGCATTGATATCTATTGATGGGCATCTCCATAGCCCGTTGATACGCCTAGTTGATGCGAGAATTTCTTCTCCACTTTTACCCCTTTAAAACCTACCACCATATTCTATTCCACCTTTATGCTATATCCATGGTTCACACTCATATATTGCGTGAGTAGTAAAAAGCTGAAGCGCATTAAAAAGTATGATTCAATTACCTAACTTGACACCGTGGTGCTTGACATTTGTATTTATGTGGTGAAGATGGAGCCATGCCATTCTAATATGATAAAATGAATAGGGGGGTGAACATTCTTTAAGGATTGTATATTTTGAAACTTGATGATTATGTTACTTTGTTTATAAGTATTACTATGTTGATGTTTGTTAATTCATCGCTTCTCAATGATCATACCTGCAATAGATTACATGTTGGGTAGCATGTCACATCAAAAATTCTGTTTTTATCATTTACCTACTCGAGGACGAGCAGGAAATAAGCTTCGGGATGTTTGACACGTCTCCAGCGTATCTATAATTTTTTATTGTTCCATGCTATAATATTATCATTCTAGGATGCTTTTTGGGTGATTATTTACCGATTCATATTATTTTTTAGCATTAACCTATAAACCCAGTGCCCGGTGCCAGTTGCTGTTTTCTGCATGTTTTTGACCTTTCAGGTTTACAGTACAAAACAAAGTCCAATTGCCCCGAATTTTTTTATGATTTTTTCGGGACCAAAAGAAGACCTGGAAGCTTCGGGAGGAGACTGGAGGCCTGATACGTCTCTAACGTATCTATAATTTTTGCTTGTTCCATGCTGTTATATTATCATTCTTGGATGTTTTACAATCATTTTATAACAACTTTATATCATTTTTTTGGGACTAACCTATTGACATAGTGCCAAAGTGTCAGTTGCTGTTTTTGCTTGTTTTTTACTTCACAGAATATCAGTACCAAACGAAGTCCAATCGCGACGAAACTTTTTGGAGATTTTTTCTAGACCAGAAGGCACCCAGTGGGCCAAAGAAGTGCCAGAGAGGTGGGCTGTGGAGGCCACAACCCACATGGGCGCGCCAAGGGGCCCCCGGCGCGCCCTGGTGGGTTGTGCCCTCCACGGGGCCACCCTCCACCGCCTCTGACGCCTATAAATTCCCAAATATTCAGAAAACCCTAGGGGAGTCCACGAGAAATCCAGCCGCCGCAAGTTCCAGAACCTCGAGATCCAATCTAACACCATCACGGAGGGGTTCATCTTCTTCATAGGTGCCTCTCCGATGAAGCGTGAGTAGTCCACCATAGACCTAGGAGTCCGTAGGCAGTAGCTAGATGGCTTCCTCTCTCTCTTTTGATTCTCAATACAATGGTCTCTTGGAGATCTATTTGATGTAAACTTTTGCGGTGTGTTTGTTGGGATCCGATGAATTTTGAGTTCATGATCAGTTTCTATCCATGAATATTATTTGAGTCTTCTTTGATCTCTTATATGCATGATTACTTATAGCCTCGTATTTCTTCTTTGAATATTTGGTTTAGTTAGGCCAACTAGATCGATTTTTCTTGCCATGGGAAGAGGTGCTTTGTGATGGGTTCGATCTTGCGGTGTCCTTTCCCAGTGACAGAAGGGGCAGCAAGGCACGCATGTATCGTTGCCCTTAAGGATAACAAGATGGGGTCTATTCCTACATGAATAGATCTTGTCTACATCATGTCATCGTTCTTATTGCATTACTCCGTTTTTCCATGAACTTAATACACTAGATGCACGCTGGATAGCGGTCGATGTGTGGAGTAATAGTGGTAGATGCAGGCAGGAGTCGGTCTACTTATCTTGGACGTGATGCCTATATAATGATCATCGCCTTGTATATCATCATGATTATTTGATCTTCTATCAATTGCCCAACAGTAATTTGTTTACCCATCGTGTGCTATACTCATGAGAGAAGCCACTAGTGAAACCTACGGCCCCCGGGTCTACTTTTCCAACATATTGCTTTCCGATCTATCTTTTTTCCTCTTTGTTTTTAGATCTACTATACCAAAAAGCCACAAATATATTGCTGCACTTTTTATTTGCTCTTTTTAGTTTGTGTTCTTGAGAGATCTATCTCTCCTATCTATCACTACCTAATCTATCTTTTTACCGTAGAGAGATTGACAACCTCTCTTTCGCGTCGGGTTGCAAGTATTTGTTATTTGTGTGGAGGTGCTGCTTATTGGGTGGTGGTGATCCTCCTACTGGTTCGATAACCTTGGTTTCATAACTGAGAGAAATACTTACCGTCGCTGTGCTGCATCATCCCTTCCTCTTTGGGGAAATACCGACGCAGTCTCAAGCCACGTCAAAGGAATTTCTGGCGCCATTGCCGGGGAGGAAGCGGTCTCTTCTACGTGCCAATCTCAGGCGCCGAGGAGACTTCATCATCATCTACCAGGTTCCTAATCACAAATCTCACCTCCTTGCAATTACATTATTTGCCATTTGCCTCTCGTTTTCCTCTCCCCCACTTCACCAATTTTCCTTTTTATTCGCCCTCTTTTTCCTTTGCCTTTTCCTCGACCAATCTCTTGTTCGCTTGTCACCATGAGTAATTTTGGCATGGCAGAAACGGATGATGGCAGGACTCCTAAAATTGGACATTCTGGTAATCTGGATTCTAAAACTTTATAGGAAAAGAAACTATCCAAGAGTTTTTCAATTGCGTTGGGAATTTGACTCTCGATGATACTCCTATACTGAAAAGAACTAAATCTTATGTGGAATCTATTTCGGTGCTAGTTCTAAAACTTGAAAATAGATTTATTCGTACCCATCCTACCTTGCAAAGATTGTTTTATGAGCGACCCGTCATAAAGAATCCCAAAGCTAAGAAGTTAGCTACCCTTATTCTTATGAATGAATTTGATCACATAGTACGGGAAGCAAGGGAGATCTTTGATTTTTATGGTATGAGCCGTGAAAAACCGGTAATAGGAGAAATCCTTTACAATAGTGATTATATGATGTGATATTTGCTTGGAAATAATCAAATTTTTGGTGAGAATCTCAAAAGGGAAGTCCCCGTTTTAGATATGATCCAACAAGTTTTCAATGATATGAACCAACAATATACTTGGATTGTGGCCGGGAATCAAAGGGGGTACGTAGATGGACAACTTGATAGTGCTAAGGTTGCTATGGATGATGTGGTTCAAGTTCTATTTGCAAAACCTCTTGACAAAAACACCTCAACCAAAACCAAAGATGACAATACTTGAATCTATGCGTTATGCCTAGCTAGGGGCGTAAAACGATAGCGCTTGTTGTGAGGCAACCCAATGAATAAATAAATTTGTGCTTTTTATTTTCTGTTTTTGAGTGTTGACACAATTATGCCTTTGTTATGATTGTGTTTTTATGGTTTATTTAGTGTTTATGCCAAGTAGAACCTTTAGGATGATTCATAAGATGAGTAGAAGCGATGCTGAATCTGAAACAGAAACTTTGCATCCAGTGTTCGAATTTTCATTTTTTACTGGGACGTGATATTGAGCTGAAATTTTAACACAGTATTCATATAAAAATTATTTAAGTTGTCCTAATTTTTCAGAATTTTTAGAGTTACAGAAGTATGGTTAGAGTAAATATTACTACAGACTGTTCTGTTTAAGACAGATTCTGTTTTCGTTGCATTGTGTGCTTGTATTGATGGATCTATGGGTTATATTGAAGGGTATGAGCCATGGTAAAGTTAAAATACAGTAGGTATAATGCAATAATAAAATATGAATGGGTTTGCAACAGCACCTACAGTAGTGATTTGCTTTATTATACTAACGGATCTCACGAATATTTTGTTGAGTTTTGTGTGATTGAAGTTTTCAAGTTTTGGGTGAGATCACGATGGATGAAGGAATAAGGAGTGAAAAGAGCCTAAGCTTGGGGATGCAACAGCACGCCCAAGATATATCCAAAGAGAAACAAGCAACTAAGCTTGAGGATGCCCCCGAGTGGCATCCCCTCTTTCTTCTAACGACCATCGGTATTTTACTTGGAACTATATTTTTATTCGTCACATATCATGAGTTTTGCTTGGAGCATCTTGTATCATTTGAGTCCTTGCTTGCTTTGCATGTTAGTTTGTCACGTGAATCCTTTCTGGACACACCTATTTGGGAGAGCCAAAATTATGCTATGATTTGTTAGAATTTCTCTATATGCTTCACTTAAACTTTTTGAGCTATAGGATTGCTCTAGTGCTTCACTTATATCTTTTTGAGCATGGTGTGCTTGGAAACTTTTGAAGAAATACTCTCATGCTTCACTTAGATTAATTTGAGAGTTAGTAAATTTTTAAGACATCCTCTCATGCTTCACTTATACCTTTTTGAGAGATGAAATCTCTATGCTCATGTGCTTCACTTAAATTTGTTTGAGCTTGTCAAAAAGCAATGGCAATATATGAAACTAGTCCCGAAGTGATAGATATCCAAGGAGGATATAATAAAAACTTTCATTAAGATCATTGGACAAATTAAACTTGATTCCTTGTAATAGTTTTGAAACATGATGATAGTAATATGTGAGTCATGTTAGTGAGTAATTATGCTTTAGTAGGAATATTGGTGTTAATGTTTGTGATTCCCTATGCAAGTACGAAAGTCAATAGTTATGCCATGAAATTACATCCTACTTATGGTGCATTATTCGGTGTTAGTTATGCTCAATGCTCGCTTATGTGAATTTCCGTTTCTTGATTTGGTTGCTTCTCAACCTACTTGCTAGCCCCACTTGTACTAAGTAGAAATACTACTTGTGCATCAAAAATCCTTAAACCAAGTTTTGCCTTATGAGTCCACCATACCTACCTATATGCGGTATTTCCATCCCGTTCCAAGCAAATTTTTATGTGCCATCTCTAAATTTCAAAATAACTTTTCTCTTTTGTGTGCTCGTACCGCTCATGAAACGGCGGGGAGAGTCCAATATTTTTCCATGCAAGATGTGTTATTCTCAAGATGAGTGTTTATTCACTTGTCATTGCACGAGAGTACGGTGGTAATAGGGATGCCCATTCCCGAAATGAAAAAAGAAAAAATATTTACTTTATGTTGTCAAATAATAAATTCCTTGGAAAGTGTTGGTATGGAAGGCAACCGTGGATAAGGCCCGCCATGGAATGTGAAAGAATGGTGGAAAAAGGAATAAACTTTATTTTCTATTTGGGAACCGCCTATGATATATCTAGCATGGAAAGTATTGTGAACTACTTTGTCGTTTTCGTTGACAGGAAAGGCATGCCACCCAAAATATTTCTCTCTCTCAATTTAAACCTTTAGCTCTGGCACCTCTACAAATCCCTACTTCCCTCTGCGAAGGGCCTATCTATTTACTTTATGCAATTCTATTTTTTTACTTTGAGTCTCCATCTTCTCTTATAAAGCACCAACTAGAGGGCACTATGATCGTACTTGAGCATTGGGCGTAGCTAATATTTGAGTGTGTTTCTTGAATGGATCAATGGTTGAGCATGATGGGCTAGGGATAACTTTCTTTAGTGTTGATATTTTGAAAGACATGGTTGCTTGTTGGCATGCTTGAGTATTTATTCTCCACTTTTACCCCCTTAAAACCTACCACCATATTCTATTCCACCTTTATGCTATATCCATGGTTCACGCTCATATATTGCGTGAGTAATAAAAAGCTGAAACGCATTAAAAAGTACGATTCAATTGCCTAACTTGACACCGTGGTGCTTAACATTTGTATTTTATGTGGTGAAGATGGAGCCATGCCATTCTAATATGATAAAATGAATAGGGGGTGAACATTCTTTAAGGATCGTATATTTTGAAACTTGATGATTATGTTACTTTGTTTATAAGTATTACTATGTTGATGTTTGTTAATTCATCGTTTCTCAATTATCATACCTGCAATAGATTACATGTTGGGTAGCATGTCACATCAAAAATTCTGTTTTTATCATTTACCTACTCGAGGATGAGCAGGAATTAAGCTTCGGGATGCTTGACACGTCTCCAGCGTATCTATAATTTTTTATTGTTCCATGCTATAATATTATCATTCTAGGATGCTTTTTGGGTGATTATTTACCGATTCATATTATTTTTTAGCACTAACCTATAAACCCAGTGCCCAGTGCCAGTTGCTGTTTTCTGCATGTTTTTGACTTTTCAGGTTTACAGTACAAAACGAAGTCCAATTGCCCCGAAACTTTTTTATGATTTTTTCTGGACCAAAAGAAGACCTAGAAACTTCGGGAGGAGACTGGAGGCCTGATACGTCTCCAACGTATCTATAATTTTTGCTTGTTCCATGCTGTTATATTATCATTCTTGGATGTTTTACAATCATTTTATAACAACTTTATAACATTTTTTGGGACTAACCTATTGACATAGTGCCAAAGTGTCAGTTGCTGTTTTTGCTTGTTTTTTACTTCACAGAATATCAGTACCAAACGGAGTCCAATCAAACCGAAACTTTTTGGAGTTTTTTTCTGGACCAGAAGAAACCCAGTGGGCCAAAGAAGTGCTAGAGAGGTGGGCTGTGGAGGCCACAACCCACAAGGGCGCGCCAGGGGGCCCCGGCGCGCCCTGGTGGGTTGTGCCCTCCACGGGGCCCCCCTCCACCGCCTCTGACTCCTGTAAATTCCCAAATATTCAGAAAACCCTAGGGGAGTCGACGAAACACAATTCCAGCCGCCGCAAGTTCCAGAACCTCGATATCCAATCTAACACCATCACGGAGGGGTTCATCTTCTTCATAGGTGCCTCTCCGATGATGCGTGAGTAGGCCACCATAGACCTACGGGTCCGTAGGCAGTAGCTAGATGGCTGCTCTCTCTCTTTTGATTCTCAATACAATGGTCTCTTGGAGATCTATTTGATGTAAACTTTTGCGGTGTGTTTGTTGGGATCCGATGAATTTTGAGTTCATGATCAGTTTCTATCCATGAATATTATTTGAGTCTTCTTTGATCTCTTATATGCATGATTACTTATAGCCTCGTATTTCTTCTTTGAATCTTTGGTTTAGTTAGGCCAACTAGATCGATTTTTCTTGCCATGGGAAGAGGTGCTTTGTGATGGGTTCGATCTTTCGGTGTCCTTTCCCAGTGACAGAAGGGGCAGCAAGGCACGCATGTATCGTTGCCCTTAAGGATAACAAGATGGGGTCTATTCCTACATGAATAGATCTTGTCGACATCATGTCATCGTTCTTATTGCATTACTCTGTTTTTCCATGAACTTAATACACTAGATGCACGCTGGATAGCGGTCGATGTGTGGAGTAATAGTGGTAGATGCAGGCAGGAGTCGGTCTACTTATCTTGGATGTCATGCCTATATAGTGATCATTGCCTTGGATATCATCATGATTATTTGATCTTCTATCAATTGCCCAACAGTAATTTGTTCACCCACCGTGTGCTATACTCATGAGAAAAGCCACTAGTGAAACCTACGGCCCCCGGGTCTACTTTTCCAACATATTGCTTTCCGATCTATCTTTTTGCCTCTTTGTTTTCAGATCTACTATACCAAAAACCCAAAAATATATTGCTACACTTTTTATTTGCTCTTTTTATTTTGTGTTCTTGAGAGATCTATCTCTCCTATCTATCACTACCTAATCTATCTTTTTACCGTAGAGAGATTGACAACCTCTCTATCGCGTCGGGTTGCAAGTATTTGTTATTTGTGTGCAAGTGCTGCTTATTGGGTGGTGGTGATCCTCCTATTGGTTCGATAACCTTGGTTTCATAACTGAGGGAAATACTTACCGTCGCTGTGCTGCATCATCCCTTCCTCTTTGGGGAAATACCGACGCAGTCTCAAGCCACGTCAAGGCCGCATGAGGGAGCGAGTACACAATAGGGCGCGCCCAAGGGGGTGGTCACGCCCTGTTATGTGGTGGCCCCCTCGGGCGTCTCCGGACGCCCCTCTCTAGCCTATAAAATCTAATAAATCCCAAAAACCCTAGAGATCCTCCTGAAACACTTTTTCCACCGCCGCAAGTCTTTGTTCCGCCGTGTGCCCATCTGGAGCCCTTTTTCGGTGCCCTGCCGGAGGGGGGATGATACGTCTCCAACGTATCTATAATTTTTGCTTGTTCCATGCTGTTATATTATCATTCTTGGATGTTTTACAATCATTTTATAACAACTTTATATCGTTTTTTGGGACTAACCTATTGACATAGTACCAAAGTGCCAGTTGTTGTTTTTGCTTGTTTTTTACTTTGCAGAAAATCAATACCAAATGGAGTCCAATCGCGACGAAAGGAGATTTTTTCTGGACCAGATGACACCTAGTGGGCCAAAGAAGAGCCAGGAAGGTGGGCTGTGGGGAGCACAACCCACCAGGGCGCGCCAGGGGGCCCCCGACGCGCCCTGATGGGTTGTGCCCTCCACGGGGCCCCTCCGCACCGCCTCTGATGCCTATAAATTCCCAAATATTCCAAAAACCCTAGGGGAGTTGATGAAACACAATTCCAGCCGCCGCAAGTTCCAGAACCTCGAGATCCAATCTAAACACCATCACGGAGGGGTTCATCTTCCTCATAGGTGCCTCTCCGATGATGCGTGAGTAGTCCACCATAGACCTACGGGTCCGTAGGCAGTATCTAGATGGCTTCCTCTCTCTCTCTCTCTCTCTCTCTCTCTTATGATTCTCAATACAATGGTCTCTTGGAGATATATTTGATGTAAATTTTGCGGTGTGTTTGTTGGGATCCGATGAATTTTGAGTTCATGATCAGTTTCTATCCATGAATATTATTTGAGTCTTCTTTGATCTCTTATATGCATGATTACTTATAGCCTCGTATTTCTTCTCCGAATCTTTGGTTTAGTTAGGCCGACTAGATCGATTTTTCTTGCCATGGGAAGAGGTGCTTTGTGATGGGTTCGATCTTGCGGTGTTCTTTCCCAATGACAGAAGGGGCAGCAAGACACGCATGTATCGTTGCTATTAAGGATAACAAGATGGGGTCTATTCCTACATGAATAGATCTTGTCTACATCATGTCATCGTTCTTATTGCATTACTCCATTTTTCCATGAAATTAATACACTAGATGCATGCTGGATAGCGGTCGATGTGTGGAGTAATAGAGGTAGATGCAGGCAGGAGTCGGTCTATCTATCTTGGACGTGATGCCTATATAATGATCATCGCCTTGGATATCGTCATGACTATTTGATTTTCTATCAATTGCCCAACAGTAATTTGTTCACCCACCGTGCGCTATACTCATGAGAGAAGCCACTAGTGAACCCTACGGCCCCCGGGTCTACTTTTCCATCATATTACTTTCCGATCTATCTTTTTGCACTCTTTGTTTTCAAATCTACAAAACCAAAAACCCAAAAATATATTACTGCATATTTACTCTTTTTATTTGTATTCTTGAGAGATCTATCTCTCCTATCTATCACTACCTAATCTATATTATTACCGTAGAGAGATTGACAACCTCTCTTTCGCGTCGGGTTCAAAGTATTTGTTGTTTGTGTGCAGGTGCTGCTTATTGGGTGGTGGTGATCCTCCTACTGGTTTGATAACCTTGGTTTCATAACTGAGGGAAATACTTACCGTCGCTGTGCTGCATCATCCCTTCCTCGTTGGGGAAATACCGATGCAGTCGTCAAAGGAATTTCTGGTGCCGTTGCCGGGGAGGAAGCGGTCTCTTCTACGTGCCTATCGTAGGCGCCGAGGGGACTCCACCATCATCTACCAAGTTCCTAATCGCAAATCTCATCTCCTTGCAATTACATTATTTGCCATTTGCCTCTCGTTTTCCTCTCCTCCACTTCACCAATTTGCCGTTTTGTTCGCCCTCTTTTTCATTCGCCCCTTTTCTTGCCGGATCTCTTCCTTGCTTGCAATCTTGTTTGCGTAGTCATGATGCCTCAACGAAAGTACTATGAAGTTCCTTATCCCAATATCTTGCTTGAAATTGAGAAAAGTACCAAGGAATACATGACTATGCAATTTGAGCATAACAAGTATTTTACCGATGAGCTTAGAGAACACTCTACCATGCTAGATGCCATAACAAAACAACTTGATGATATCAGTAGAGAAGTTTGTAATCTTCAATCTAAATATGCTCATGCTGAAAATTTGCTTGGTAAAATCTCCGATGCGCAAGCTACTTTGATAAATCAAATGGCCGCCAAACCAATCTCTCTAGAGGATAAGAAAGATGAAGATCTTAAAGTGATTGTTGTTTCTTCTATTGGTTCTTTATTTAGTAATATTAAAATTGATAATGAAGGGACTGAAGTAGAGTCAACTTTAGCTAGAAGACGTCCCAATAAATTGGAGGGTGAAAATCTTGATAAATTTTTTGATAGAAGTGGGTTTGAAGAGGTCAAAACTTTAACTAGTGATGTGCCCACTATCTTGGATTGCAAAGGCTTTAATTATGATAGTTGCTCTTTGATTGAATGCATTTCTTTGCTGCAATCCATGTTGAATTCACCCCATGCTTATGAGCAAAATAAAGCTTTTACTAAACATATCGTTGGTGCCATGATGAAATCTTTTGAAGAAAAGTTGGAATTGGAGATTTATATTCCTAGAAATTACATGATGAGTGGGAACCTACCATTAAGGTCAAGATTAAAAATTATGAATGCTTTGCTTTGTGTGACTTGGGTGCTAGTGTTTCCATGATTCCGAAATCTCTTTGTGATGTGCTTGGTCTTACCAATATTGAAGAATGTTCTCTTAATTTGCACTTGGCGGATTCTACTATTAAAAAGCCTTTGGGAAGAACTAATGATGTTCTTATTCTTGCAAATAGGAACTATGTGCCTATTAATTTTATTGTGCTTGATATTGATTGCAATCCGTTTTGTCCCATTATACTTGGTAGACCGTTTTTACGCACTATAGGTGCCGTGATTGATATGAAAGAAGGCAATATTCGTTTTCAATTTCCCATGAGAAAGGGTATGTAACACTTCCCTAGAACAAGAATTAAGCCACCATATGAATCAGTCATGAGGGCATCCTATGGATCCAAAACCAAAGATGACAATACTTGAATCTATGCGTTATGCCTAGCTAGGGCGTAAAACGATAGCGCTTGTTGGGAGGCAACCCAATGAATAAATAAATTTTTGCTTTTTCCTTTATGTTTTTGAGTGTTGACACAATTATGCCTCTGTTATGATTGTGTTTTTATGGTATATTTAGCATTTGTGCCAAGTAAAGCCTTTAGGATGATTCATAGGATGAGTAGAAGTGATGCTGAATCTGAAACAGAAACATTGCGTCCAGTATATGAATTTTCATTTTTTGCTGGAACGTGATCTTGAGCTAAAATTTTAAAACAGTGTTGCTATACAAATTCCTTACGTTTTCCTAAGTTTTCAGAATTATTAGAGTTACAGAAGTATGGGTAGAATACATATTACTACAGACTGTTTTGTTGAAGACAGATTCTGTTTTCGTTGCATTGTGTGCTTGTTTTGATGAATATATGGGTTATATTGAAGGGTATGAGTCATGGTAAAGTAAAAATACAGTAGGTATAATGCAATAATAAAATATGAATGGGTTTGCAATAGTACCTAAAGTAGTGATTTTGCTTTATTATACTAACGGATCACACGAACATTTTGTTGAGTTTTGTGTGATTGAAGTTTTCAAGTTTTGGGTGAGATCGCGATGGATGAAGGAATAAGGAGTGATAAAAGCCTAAGTTTGGGGATGCTACCGCACCCCCAAGATATATCCAAAGAGAAACAAGCAACTAAGCTTGGGGATGCCCCCGAGTGGCATCCCCTCTTTCTTCTAACGACCATCGGTATTTTACTTGGAGCGATATTTTTATTCGTCACATATCATGAGTTTTGCTTGGAGCATCTTGTATCTTTGCTTGCTTTGTTTGTTAGTTTTTCCTTTCTATCCTTGCTGGACACACCTATTTTAGAAAGCCAAAATCATGCTATGATTTGTTAGAATTGCTCAATGTGCTTCACTTAAACTTTTCGAGCTATAGAATTGCTCTAGTGCTTCACTTATATCTTTTTGAGCACGGTGTGCTTGGAAATTTTTATAGAAATACTCTCATGCTTCACTTAGATTAATTCGGGAGTTAGTAAATTTTGAAGAAATCCTATCATGCTTCACTTATACCTTTTTGAGAGATGAAATCTTTATGCTCATGTGCTTCACTGAAATTTGTTTGAGCTTGCCAAAAAGCAATGGCAATATATGAAACTAGTCCCAAAGTGAGAGATATCCAAGGAGGATATAATAAAAACTTTCATGAAGATCATTGGACAAATTAAACTTGATTCCTTGTAATAGTTTTAAAACATGATGATAGTAATATGTGAGTCATGTTAGTGAGTAATTATTCTTAGTAGGAATACTGGTCTTAAGGTTTGTGATTCCCTATGCATGCACGAAAGTCAATAGTTATGCAATGAAGTTACATCCTACTTGTGGTGCATTATTTGGTGTTAGTTATGTTCAATGCTCACTTATGTGAATTTTCGTTTCTTGGTTTGGTTGCTTCCCAATCTATTTTGCTAGCCTCCATTTGTACTAAGTAGAAATACTACTTGTGCATCCAAAATCCTTAAACCAAGGTTTGCCTTATGAGTCCACCATACCTTCCTATATGCGGTATTTCCATGCCGTTCCAAGCAAATTTGTATGTGCCATCTCTAAATTTTCAAAATAAAATTTCTCTTTTGTGTGCCCGTACCGCTCATGAAACGGTGGGGAGTGTCCAATATTTTTCCATGCTAGATGTGTTATTCTCAAGATGAGTGTTTATTCACTTGTCATTGCACGAGAGTGCGGCGGTAATAGGGATGCCCATTCCCGAAATGAAAAAGAAAAAATATTTACTTTATGTTGTCAAATAATAAATTCCTTGGAAAGTGTTGGTATGGAAGGCAACTGTGGATACGGCCCGCCATGGAAAGTGAAAGTTTGGTGGAAAAAGGAATAAACTTTATGTTCTGTTTGGGAACCGCCTATGATATATCTAGCATGGAAATTATTGTGAACTACTTTGTCGTTTTCGTTGACAGGAAAAGCATGCCACCCAAAATATTTTTTCTCTCTCAATTTAAACCTTGACCTTTGGCACCTCTACAAATTCCTACTTCCCTCTGCGAAGGGCCTATCTATTTACTTTATGCAATTTTTATTTTTTGCTTTGAGTCTCCATCTTCTCTTATAAGCACCAACTAGGGGGCACTATGATCGTACTTGAGCATTGGGCATCGCTAATATTTGAGTGTGTTTCATGAATGGATCAATGATTGAGCATGATGGGCTTGGGATAACTTTCTTTAGTGTTGATATTTTGAAAGACATGATTGCTTGTTGACATGCTTGAGTATTGAAGTCATTACGTTAAAACTAGACTATTGCTTTGAATCATTATAAGTCCAAATGTCCATGCTATACAAAAGAAAAGAATGTGATGAACATGTTAGGCAGCATTCCACATCAAAAATTCTGTTTTTATTATTTAGCTACTTGAGGACGAGTAGGAATTAAGCTTGGGGATGCTGATACGTCTCCAATGTATCTATAATTTTTGCTTGTTCCATGCTGTTATATTATCATTCTTGGATGTTTTACAATCATTTTATAACAACTTTATATCATTTTTTGGGACTAACCTATTGACATAGTGCCAAAGTGCCAGTTGTTGTTTTTGCTTGTATTTTACTTCGCAGAAAATCAATACCAAATGTAGTCCAATCACAACAAAACTTTTTGGAGATTTTTTTGGACCAGAAGACACCCAGTGGGCCAAAGAAGAGCCAGGAAGGTGGGCTGTGGGGAGCACAACCCACCAGGGCGCGCCAGGGGCCCCCCGGCACGCCCTGATGGGTTGTGCCCTCCACGGGGCCCCTCCACACTGCCTCTGATGCCTATAAATTCCCAAATATTCCAAAAACCCTAGGGGAGTCGACGAAACACAATTCCAGCCGCTGCAAGTTCCAGATGTTGGGGAACGTTGCATGGGAAACAAAAAATTTCCTACGCACACGCAAGATCTATCCGTGGTGATGAGCATCTACGAGAGGGAGAGTGGATCAACGTACCCTTGTAGATCGCTAAGCGGGAAGCTTTAAAAAACGCGGTTGATGTAGTCGAACGTCTTCGCAATCCAAATCGCAAGCCGTCCAGCGATCCAATCACGATCCGTTCCGATCTAGCGCCGAACGGACGGCACCTCCGCGTTCAGCACACGTATCGCTCGATGAAGATCTCTGCCTTATTGATCCAGCAAGAGGGAGCGGAGAGGTAGATGAGTTCCCCGGCAGCACGACGGCGTGGTGACGGTGGTGGTGGTGCTGTCCCGGTAGGGCTTCGCAAAGCGCAACCGAGACGATCTAGTGGAGAACAGATCTAGAGGGAGAGAGAGTCAGCCGTGGCTTTTTCAGGTTAGGGGCTGCCCTCAAAAACCTCTAGTATATATAGGAGGGAGGGAGGTGCAGGCAGCCCTAGGGTTTCCCTAGGGGTTCGGCGGAACCACCACCAAGGGGGAGGAGTCCACCGCCCACAAGGGAGGTGGAATCCTAGTAGGACTCCTCCCCACTTGGCCTCCTCCCCACCCCTTGCGCAAGGGATCCTAGGGGCTGGCCAGACAGCCCACCAGGGGCTGGTGCGCCACCTCCTAGGCCCATGTGACCCTTGGGGTGGGTGGGCCCCACTTGGTGGTCCCCCCGGAACCCATTCGTCACTCCCGGTACACTACCAGAAATGCCCGAAACTTTTCCGGAAACAAAAACAGGACTTCCTATATATCAATCTTTACCTCCGAACCATTCCGGAGCTCCTCGTGACTTCCGGGATCTCATCCGGGACTCCGAACAACCTTCGGTCACCAACATACATAACTCAATACTACCAAAACGTCACCGAACGTTAAGTGTGCAGACCCTACGGGTTCGAGAACTATGTAGACATGACCGAGACACCTCTACGGTCAATAACCAATAGCGGGACCTGGATGCCCATATTGGTTCCTACATATTCTACGAAGATCTTTATCGGTTGAACCTCTATGTCAAGGATTCAGTTAATCCCGTATGCTGTTCCCTTTGTTCTTTGGTATGTTACTTGCCCGAGATTCGATCGTCGGTATCTCTATACCTAGTTCAATCTCGTTACCAGCAAGTCTCTTTACTCGTTCCGTAATACAAGATCCCGTGGCTAACTCTTTAGTCACTTTGCTTGCAAGGCTTATTGTGATGTTGTATTACCGAGTGGGCCCTGAGATACCTCTCCGTCACCTGCAGAGCATCTTTATAGTCACCCAGTTACGTTGCGACGTTTGATACACACAAGGTATTCCTCTGGTGTCAGTGAGTTGCATGATCTCATGGTCATAGGAACAGATACTTGACATGCAGAAAACTATAGCAATAAACTGACACGACCATATGCTACGTTCATAGTTTGGGTCTTGTCCATGACTTCATTCTCCTAATGATGTGATCCCGTTATCAAATGACATCTCATGTCTATGGCTAGGAAACCTTGACCATCTTTGATCAACGAGTGTCAGGACCGGTTTTCCAGGATATTAATTTCCCAGCAAATGATCCTTGTGCTCACCAACCCCAGGATTACTGTTAGCTGGTGAGGCACATTCTTGATACAAAAATTCCAAGCAAAATACAAAATCTGAAGTACAAGACCATGATGGTCAAAAGTTTCTAATGGTTGATGGCGGAAGCGGTTTGCGGATCATCAGCGTCTATGGGACTCCATTTCCCACAGGAGCAGCTGACCTGGATAACTCCTATCTTCGCATGGCTGCTATCTTCGTTGCCTAGGTTCCGGTACTGTCGTCATTGTGCTCCTCTCCCAAGCAAGAAATCTAGCCAAGACAATAGCCAGGGACAAGCCAGTGAGTACTTTGAATGTACTCGCAAACATCATGAACACAGGTATAATATAGCAGGTGATAATCATGATGCAAGCAAGCAGGTCATTCATGTTAAAATGAGTAAATAAACAAGGAATAAGAATAATATAATCCAATCAGGGAATGAAATTAAAAATAATCCGATCGGGTGTCTGAAGCGATACCTCGAAAGGTTAAGAATATGAAACATGCCTCAGTCGGGCGTCTGAGCGACGCCACAGAAAGAGCTTATGAAGGAAATAAATAACATGCATGCCGCAGTCGGGCGTCTGTGCGACGCCACATAAAGGGCTTATATATAAAGTAAACAACATGCATGCCACAGTCGGGCGTCTGAGCGACGCCACATAAAGGGCTTATATATAAAGTAAATAACATTTGTGCCGCAGTCGGGCGTCTCAGCGACACCACATAAAGGGCTTATATGGAAAGAAATAATATCATGAGTATCCAGGAGGTAGAACCATTCCAGTGATACTCAACAATCACATATTAGAAATGGTTAGTCCATAACAATAATAATCATCAATATCACTTGTCGCACTTCATGATCAATATTCAGGTTTAGAAGAATTCCTCCGAAGACCGACACTAAGACCGACACTCGACCCATCCCAGACTGTAGTCCTTAACTGTTGACACGGCTATTCGAATAGATATAAACTCTGCAGAGGGTGTACTCTTTACCCACGAGTAACGGATTCCTTTAGTCCACCGGGACTAATTCCGCTTGAGGTCTTTGAATTGAAAACACACCTGACACGCACACACCAGCTTAACTTACCTGTGCCTAGAATCACCCACGACACTCGTTAAGCAAAACTCTAAGTGGGGAGGCTACAACCTCGATTAGCATGGGATCACAAAATTTATACCGCGCGCAAAACAGGGGAGCGACCCCCTCGGACCCACCGGAACACCCATGCCCCCGTACCAAGTGGCATGCCTACCAGATGCCTCCAGTATCTTCCACTGTGGCCTCTCTGTACGGTGTGTGCCAAGAAAGGGGTTGACAACTTACTGAACCGTACCCTACCTGCGGTAGGGACAAGTGGTAGTACGAAACAAGTATGGGGGTTACTGGAACAAGACTCGATCTATGGTCGACTCTGGAGGTTTAAATGTTCCCTGCATGATTAGCACAACAAGTATTTTTCACAATTCCAAACAGAATCACCACTCATCACATCCCATCATGCATCACTGACCGTCCTCGCTCCAACGAGATGTCAGCACCAAGCTCGTGTCCACCCGAGACATAGACTTATCCCGGATCCCTTCCGGTAGGCATGAGTGGTACGAGGTGGTGACTACTACCACAAGCATCTCAAGTTCATTAGCAAGAAATCCTCATCATGCATTTGCAAGCATGATCACACCTTCACATGAAATAATGTGTGCTTCATGTTTACTTATGTTGTAGTTTTATTCTACACATCAAACATCACACAAAAAATACTATACCAAGGTTCAGAATGCTTGCCTTCAATGTGCAGAGGTGTAGGGTGCACTCCAAAACTTTAGAAAGTTTACTTCTCCCATTTCCTATTTTTGAAAATATTCGAATCAACACGCAATTCAAAAACAGTACAAAAAGTTGTCTTAAATATTTTTGAAATCAATCTTAAAATAAACTAGGTGAAATTTGAGAGAGGTAGGAAAAAGAATCAAATCATTTGGAGTTTTAGTTTAAAAGATAGAAGCTGTCAAACTTAAGGTCAAAATTGTTTTTAATAAAAACAGAGAAAATGAAAACGGTTCAGGTTAATACGCTTACTGAGAAGGGAAGCGCACTGCAGTGGACTACGCCTTCCCCGATGGAAAAGCGCACTCGACAGAAGTACGCCGCCTGGGGAGTCGGCTGCCTCACCGACAGGTGGAACCCACCTGTCGGGTTCGTCCTCTACCTCCCACGCGCGCAGACAGAACAGAGCGGGGACTCCGGCGAGGATTGCCGGCGATAGGGAGCACCGTTTTCGACGCTCGTAACACCGGTGCATTCAGGAAGCGAGTCTGCTTCTTCTAGATGGGAAGAGGATCGTCGGAGGGCTTGGATTTGAGCAGGGCATCACCCATGGCGGACGAGCGCTTCGGGCGAAAGATGACTCGTGCTCTTGGAGAGTCTCTAGTGAAATTGGTGTTGGGTATGGTTTCGCGCGGTCATCCTGGAATCATTGATGCTGGAAGCGGCGAAGGTTAGGCCTCGGCTGGCACTACTAGGAGAAACCCTACTAGTAGCGCTTGAAAAACCTATAGCAGTAGCGTTGGGTCCAGCGCTACTGCTAACGCGCTACAACTAAGTTGTAGCAGTAGCGCTGCACTGACCAGCGCTACTGCTAACTATCTGTAGCATTGTGGAAAGGCAAGCGCTGCTGCTAATCCAGCGCTGCTGCTAGATGCCTTCCAGCGCTGCTGCTAGTATTCCTGCTTTCACAGATTCATACCCCCTCTATGTATTCGTGATGTATTTATACATGCTCTATACAGTAGTTTCATCAGATCATAATAAACATACACTATTATCATCATATCATACACATACAGTAGTCTCGTCATACCATCATCATCATCATCATTCAACACAAATATCATCACATCTCGAAAATAGCGATACACAAGTCATGTCATGTCTCGAATAAGTGCAACTGCATGGTCATGGCACACACACAAGTTTCATCATCTCTATCTAAACCATGATGTAGAAGAGAAGAGCGATCAGCATGAGCAAGACCGCGACTATGTAGTACTTGAGGCACCGGCGGTTCCGCCCCCGCTCTTGCCGGAGCGTCCACCTCAAGTAACTACTTTCCGCTTCGGCTCTCCTGTCGAACCCTCTGTGGCTAGCACCCGGGTACTTGTCCACCTGGGCCTGAGCGTCTGGCCAGTGGTCGTAGACTCCTGGAACCTTCCCAACGAACACGACGTAGCAGCCCTTCGCCATCTCTGATCTATGTACCTGCATCGTGAACGATAATATGCAACATAATGTACTTAAGAAAACAAAGAGGCATAATTAGCAAAATACAAGCAACCTATAGTAAACATAAATGACGAAGTTCCTCATACCCAAACTAATTAACTAGAGCGATCTACGCTAGTTCAGGACCACGGTTTAATTACATCACATAGTTTCGTCTGGACGCTAGTGACACATATATTGTCAACGACAATCAGTCCTTGGTCCAATCTTCATAGTCAGGGAGGAAGCACCCGAGCTTCTTGAAAGGCTTCAGGTCCAGACGCTGAGCGATTAGCAGTGCTCGGACATCATCCCGCGTGATTGGCCCATGGTAGAACATCCCTGTTGGTTCGAGGACCT
The DNA here is from genome assembly GCA_039707655.1 of Elymus sibiricus. Taxonomy (NCBI): domain Eukaryota; kingdom Viridiplantae; phylum Streptophyta; class Magnoliopsida; order Poales; family Poaceae; genus Elymus; species Elymus sibiricus. The sequence continues at coordinate 387,096,615 of CM077671.1, forward strand.
GCTTCATGATCACTTGGGCAAGTTCACAGTGTACGTGATAAAACTCAGCTTGGATTCGATGATCCGGTGTCTTTCCTATGCTTGTGGCCCAGTTGACAATCTCGGCATCGTTGGTAGTAGCTGACATGGGAAGGCATTGATTATCCCTTCTGAACTCGAGCAGGTGATGCATGAGGTAGAATCCATCAGCCTCACTGTTGTGCGGTTGCTGGATGCAGCAGAAGTCGGTCTTATAGCTGAAAACCAGCCCGTTCTTCCTGTGCTTTTTCGCCTTGATATATCCACCGGACAGGCTGAAGGTTAACAGGGCACTATCGAGAACACTCTTTATGTGCTTGTAATCCTTTTTCTTGATGTTCTTCGATGAGTCCAAGTATATAGCATGGGAGTATTCTGGGTACAGAACGATGAGGACGGCGCCCCCCCCCCCCCGCTGCGCAAATTAAGTACACCTCAAATTAGCCTCCATGCTTGCAAAGGAATGATTAACACTTACAAAAGGATATGCGCGGATGACTTACGTGGGATGATAAGGCAGGAGAATCGCTTCCTTGTCCTTATTAGCGATCATGAAGCCGCCGATGTACTTGCTCGCATAGTCACGGTGCTCTTTGCAGACATCCAAGAAGCTCTCATGCATATGGTACGGGTCCACGATGTAGATATATTTTATGTTCTCGATCCTGATAATGTAGTTGAGATACAACGCATACATGCGGATGAACTGGAAATCTAGCTTGGTCATGTGGAACATGTCGTAGATGTAGTCAAATCGCAGGATGAACTTATCCGCGGGCCATCCCTCGACGTACAACTTCCCACCCGGCACCTGAGCCGCGTAAAGCGGGTATCCTGGTTTTCCCGAGATGAGAAGGCTTTTCTCTCTGGCCAGCACATCATCATGAAGTCTCCTTAGATCATTGTTCAGTATGTCCTCTAGCGCTTTCTGAGGTAGGATCGGGTGGCCGGCGACATGGAAACGCTCCGCACCTACGACAGGTATTCTGTCTACCTCCCGGGGCTTCGGAGGCGGCTGGCTGCTTGAAGCAGCTCTGGCGCCTTTAGGGCCTTTCTTGCCCGGTCTCCTCCTTTGCTTCTTGACGGGTGGCGGTAGTGAGCCCACCATACCTTCCCTAACTGTCACCCCCAATGTCGTCGGGCTAATCAGTGGACGGCCCTCGGGTTGTTGCTGGGTAGAGGCGGCATCTGGAGGCGTCTCCTGCGAGGATCGCTTGAAGAGAGACTTTTTGCATTCCGCCTTATTAGGACGTTCTGGCTCCGGCAAATCAGGCAGCATCAAGTCATCATCTCCACGCTCATAGCCTGAGTCTTCGTCGTCCCGAGCCATCAATCCTCCATCATCATAGGCTGTATTGAAATACTTGTCTGGGTCATCATCATCCTCCTCCATTTCATCATCAGCATTTGCTTCTTCGACAATGGGGGCGACGTCATCTGGCACTAATGGAGGCTCTCCCTCGCGTCGTCCGCTATCACCCGCCACGACAGGTGCAGGTAATTTGGTAGGTGGGGTGGTGTTCATACCTTCTTGAGAAGTTGTCGTTGGTGTGATACCGGGCGCCTCGACACGAAGAAGAGTCTTCGGCCAAGGCAAGAACCAGCTCTTGCATGCGCCAATCCGTTGAGGTGTCTCCTCGTCATCGACTGGTACCGGAGGAGGCAAATCCTCGAAGCCCGCTAAGACACTGGCCACGTTAACCTTGAAGATGCCATCGGGCATCTCTCGGTTGTGGAACATGCGGTCCTTCGGCTTCACGATCGTTGCCTTTCCCACGGCCACCTTCTGGCCCTTGATGTCGTACAGTAGGGTGCACGGGGTATCGCTGGCCTACGAAGACATGTCTGCGACGTCAAACATCCGAAAGGCAATTGAAACGGAAGACTATATAGACATGCTGGTGAAAAGGGTATGACGCGTAATTACCGTGAGGGCGTCGAGCTCTGCCATAGACGAAGGCCCGCCGAGTAGTCCAGAGACGGAGGACGGGCTGCTATGAACAGGAGCGGGAGCATGTGCGGTGGCGTGAGCAGGTGCTGGTGGTGCGATGTTCACCGAATTGCTCCCGACGCAGCTGGGAAGGGGAAAGTCCGCTGGCCCTTTATCTGGATTTTTCTTCGTCCATTCAAAAAATGCCGGAAGCAAGCTGGAAATGGAAGATGTGAAGTCAGCCGTGACGCCAGCTACCGCTGCACTGACCCTTGCACCGACTATCTGTTCCAACTCTGCTTTGGTCTCAGCTTTGGACTTATTGGTCGCAAGCGTGACCTTCTGGTCGATGGTCTGTTGAGTAAGCAACTTTCTCTTCCTTCTTTCCTCTAGCTCCTCGTGGTAGCACGTCTTCCACGAGGCGCCATCTCCGACGCCGTGCACACGTCCATAGGACGGCGGTGTGTCCTCCGGGACCTTTTTCAGTATGTTCAGGGCCCGGTTGAAATGGGTGTCCCACTTGGGCCTCGCCGACGACTGTGATGACTCGTCGCTTTCGGCTGCCTTTTGGTGCTGCTCTTTCTGCAAAAGGAACGTCGATGGTTTACTAATAATGTGACAAAACTTGTAGTCGAATTGATTGGAAGCTAATATGATAATGTGGTAATATAACAATTACCAGAAGTCTCATGAACTCCCTCGTGTTCGGGTCCGTGTAAAAGGTCTTCTTGACGCGGTCCCACTTGTACCGGGCCCTGATCCAGTCACGCTCCAGCGGGTCGGTGAACTCCGCCAAGGGGTCTGGGATTCCGTGATTTTCACGTTCGGCGTCCTCCTTGGCCCATACGTGCCTCTTCCCCTCGTAACCGCGGCTTCCGAGGCGGTGGGGAGGCGTGTTTCTGGCCTGGAGCGCCTTCATTTTCTCTGACTTTTTCTTGGTTTCATCTTTAGCGCAAGTCTCCTTGAATTTTTCAAAGTCCTCTTCCGTAAGTGACGGATTGTCAGCATGAATCTTGGACCACGGTTCATTCTTATCAATCGCTTTTTTCACCCGAACTTTCCAGGCGGACAAGTCATTGGTGAACGTCACCATCGCCTTGTTGTTTATCTTTGTCATGGCATCGTCGTCCCATGGTTCTTTGCTTTCTGTGCGGCCAGGGAACAGGAACCTATTGTGCAACTTCTTTAGGAGCATGTGCTCCATATGTGGTATCTTCTTCAACTTCTCGTCGTTGATGTTGGCGGTTTCCCTGAGGATGCATCCTAGTTGATTGCCCCAGCACGAGCGCGCTTCATCCGGCGCTGTTGGCTCTAATTTCTTGGGGTGCATCTCCGTGACCACAATTTGTCCGATGCCGAGCTCGTTTGGTCTTCGTGACCTCTTCTGCTTCGGTGCTTTACCGGCTACGACAGCATCGTTGCCGGTCTCGGGGGTGGTGTCAGTGCCGGTGCCAGTGCTGGTGCCAGTGTCGGCGTCGGCGTCGGGGTTGGTGCCACTGCCGCCACCATGCACCCCCATCTGGTGTTCGTCCAGGTAATCGAAATAGTGATTTGCTGCCTCGATGGGGTCTTCTTCGAGGTGAGCTGAACCCCCGACTGAGGCGTGGCTAGACATGTTTCCTATTCAACAATTGTAAATAAAAGATATAATGAAGAGAAAAAAGGGGCCTATATTTGGTCGGAATGTTGATTCATTCCCCGTTCCGGCAAATCTCGGGCACTCCATATGTCCTAGTTTCTAGCACAAGTCATGCTGAAAATCACGGAAATTTTCGGCATGACCTTTGCTAAAAAGTGGACATATGGAGCGCCTGAAATTTGCCGGAACGGAAATGAATCAACATTCCGGCAAAACATAGGCCACTCGGATATTCTTCGACATTCAACCAACATTGCAAACATTTTGCAACCAACATCAATTTGCAACATTTTGCAACCAACATCAATTTGCAACCAACATCAATTTGCAACAAACATTTTGCAACCAACAGGAGCACATATATAACATCAATTTGCAACCAACATTCAACCAACAGGAGCACATATACAAACATATACAATGCAACCAACATTCTATTACTAAGTAGCAACAATTCTGTTTTTAACCCTAGATATGAACCCTAGATTTTTTTCCTAATTGACTAGAGAGAGGGGGAGGTGAGGGGGAGGTGGGGGGGAGAGGGGGGGTACCTGAAGCGGCGCGGACGAGGAGGCCGGAGCAGGCAGGGGCGACGACGGCGAGCAGGGGCGACGGCGGCGGGCAGGGGCGACGGCGGCGCGCGACAGAGAGGAGGGGGAGAGGTGGGAGAGTGGGGGGGGGGAATGGGAGTTGGCAAAATTTGAGCACGCGTGGCGGTTAACTCAAAAATAGTAGTAGCGCTGGCTTAGGACCAGCGCTATAGCTAAATTAGCTATAGCGCTGGTTCATAAACCAGCGCTACTGCTAACTGTTTTAATTTCCAGTTTTTTAATTCTAAAATACACATAGTAGTAGCGCTGGGTTAGGATCCAGCGCTATAACTATATTAGCTATAGCGCTGGTTCATAATCCAGCGCTACTGATATGTATTAGTTTTTATTATTTCCCTTTTCTTTTCTGTTTACTTTTCTTTTTCTTTTGTATTACTTTCTCCCTTTTGTTTTTGTTCTTTTGTATTGCTTTCTCCCTTTTGTATTTCTTTTGTATTGCTTTCTTCCTTTCTGTTTACGACGGCGTCTCCCTCCCACACTGCGCGAATATCACCGGAACCATGCATGTGGTGGTAACATACATATCAGTTGACCGATAACAGTTACTTAAGTGCGTACACAAAATAGATACATATATATAAATGATGGTTTCTCAGCTGCGTCGATGACGTTTCACATTGAGCTTCTTCCCTTTCTTGTTCGTTGCCGAATAATTGAGCCCCTCCTTGTGACTTTTCCGGAACCATGGAGTACGATCTTTCTTATGTAATGTAGTATTGATTCTTCTTTTCACGTATGCTTCATCGTCATCGTCATCTTCCCTCATCGGGTTGCCGTATTGGTCGTAGTCTTCCTCGTTGGCGACTCCATCCATTCCGACGATGCTCCTTTTGCCTCTCCTCACGACAACACGGCTGGAATTGGTCGTGTCGGTAATGAAGAAGCATTGTGTCATGTGCTTAGCGTGTACCCATGGCTCAGTTTTGGTGATGACGTTAACGTTCACGGTTGCGCTCTTCGCGTCAGCGGGTATAGACATGGTAGTGAAATACTTGTTTTCTCTTACGACGTCCTTAGCCCATCTGACACAGAACAATCATCGCATCGTGCAATCCAGTATAGTCAAGCTGCCAGATCTCTTCGACCCTTCCGTAGAATCTTTCAGTTGTGCCGTTGGCGTCGGTCACGCATTCAATCGTCACCCCGGAGTTCTGGTAATCACTGTCCATGTCTTTGGCCTCCGTGTAGAACGTGTACCCGTTGATATCGTATGACTGATAGGTCGCGAGTTTGAGCGCGGGGCCATGTGCTAAGGCGTGTATGAGCAATCCGTCCGAACTGCCCTCTTCCGGGGGATTTTCAAGAACTTGCTCTTTGAACCAACGCAAGAAAGTGGCGTTGTGCTCTACAGTAACTTCGTCGTCCGTCTTGAGCATCCCCTTATCAGGGTACTTATTTGCGATGGTTTCTTTATGCCGTGCCACATAATCATCTACCACATCTAGGTGTTGTAGCACTACTAAGTTAGCCCTGTCAAAGTCGTTCCGTCGATCCGAGTTGTCCACGTGCAATTCCCTCCGGCCGTTGTTGTGACCTTCTCCTCCGAGCCTCCCATCGTGCTTCTTGACGGGCAAACCAACAATAGGGTCTCCGGCGCCTATATAATTCTCGCAAAAGGAGATGCACTCATGCGTCAGATACCCATGGACGATGCTCCCATCGGGACGGGACATGTTACGAACGAATCCTTTGATGAACCCATTCATCCTCTCGAACGGCATCATGCTGTGAAGGAATGCCGGCCCGAGGTCGATGATGTCGTCCACGATGTGGACACACAGATGCACCATGACGTCAAAGAACGCGGGCGGGAAGTACATCTCAAGCTCACATAGTATGACAACAATCTCTTCCTGTAGCCTTCGGAGCTGCTTCACACTTATGGACTTTCGAGAGATAACGTCGAAGAAGTTGCAGAGACCAGTAAGCGTGTCACGGACGTGCTTGTCCATTATCCCTCTAATGGCAACCGGGAGTATGTGCGTCATCATCACGTGACAGTCATGAGACTTCATCCCGCTGAACCTTTTCTTCTTGGGGTCTAGAAATTTGCTTATCTTCCCACAGTAACCGGAACTGACTTTGATTCCCATAAGGCACTTGATGAATTGATCGATCTCCTTCGCACTTAAGGTGAAGCAAGAAGGGGGGCAATAATTCTCCTCCTTCTTGTTGACTTTTCTGCCCCTTTCGCCCTCCTCCGTCTCCGTCTCCGTCTCCTCCGTCGAATTTTTACGGTGGAGATCTTTCCTGATCTTCAAATCTTCCAAGTCATTCCTTGCCTTTGGCCCGTCCTTGGTCTTCTCTGGCATGTTCATCAGTGTGCCAACCAAGTTCTCGAGGACATTCTTCGTGATATGCATTTGATCAAGGCAATGAGGCGTGTCGTGATTGGGCCAGTACTCCAAGTCCCAGAAAACAGACCTCGTTTTCCATACCTTCAGTAGCGGCTCCGGCGCCTTTTTCATCGTTCCCGGCGCGGGGCACTGTTCCCACTTTTTCAACAGCTCGTTGATTTCGGCGCCGCTCCTCTTACGTGGAGGTCCTCGATGCTCAGCCAACCCATTGAATAGATCTCCACGCTTTCTCCACGGGTCATCCTTCTCGAGCCATCTATGATGCCCCATGTACACGATTTTCCCGGACCCGCCATGTTTCATTGACGTAAGCTGCTGTGACGTTGTATCATCCATGCACCTCGTGCATCCGCAGTATCCGTGGCACACCTGGCCTGAGGTGTACCCGTAACCGAGATAGTCGTGCACCGTCGTCATCAGCGCGGCTCTCATATAGAAATACTCTCCTTTGCTGGTGTCCCATGTCCATGCCGGTGTTTTCCATAACGTGTCTAGCTCCTCTTTCAGAAGCCCCATATACAGGTTAATATTATTTCCCGGTTGTTTCGGCCCTTGAATCAGCATGCTCATGTGTATGTACTTTGTCTTCATGCACTTCCATGGAGGGAGGTTGTACATCCATACAAAGACGGGCCATGTGTTGTGGTTGGTGTTTTGGTTTCCAAACGGATTCATGCCATCGGTACTCGCACCAAGCACGATGTTCCTTGGATCTTCTGCAGCAAATCCATATACGGTGTTGAATGCTCTCCACTGGCTACCATCTACGAGGTGTCTCAGCTTCGGATCATCTCCATCGTCGGGCTTCTTCCTCTCCGTGTGCCAGCGCATTAGCTTTGCTTCCTTAGGATCTACGAAATACCGCTGCAGACGGGGAGTGATCGGAAAGTACCATACAACTTTCTGAGGAGCTTTCTTTCCTGCCTTCTTGTATCGAGAAGCATTGCACACTGGACAGCTGGTTTTTTCCGCGTGCTCCCCCCGATAAATGATGCAATCGTTGATGCATGCGTGGTACCTAATGTGCGGCAAATCAAAAGGGCAAACGATTTTCTTGGCCTCATCGACACTAGTAGGACACAGGTTCCCCGTGGGAAGAACTTTATTATGTAGATACTTCAAATGCTCATCGAGGCTTTTGTCTGTCCATTTGTTTTTGGCCTTCGTCTTTAGAAGTTCGAGCGTGAAACTCAAGCGGGTCACCTCGGGATCGCAACCGTCATACAATGGAGTCTTCGAGTCTACTTCAAGTTGCGCCAGCTTGGCCTCCTCTCTAGAAGCAGCTCTCTCGCTAGTCGTACTCTTGCGAAGGAGGTCTCGAACATGAGAGTCCTGCACGACTGCACTTAGTAGCGTCGAAGACTGCGGCATGACCGCCGCCTCTGCTTCTCCGCCATGTCCGGACTCTTCTTCACCGTGTCCGGAATCTTCTCCGCCGCCATGTTCGGAATCTTCTCCGCCGCCGTCATTTAACTCTTCCCCGCCGCCATGTCCGACGCCATCGTCTTCGTGTCGATCGGTCATCTCTTCGTCTAGCCCCATGTCGTTATTCCCTGCCATGTGGACGTCCTCATCATCATCATCTTCACTTATCCACCGAGTATAGCCATCCATGAAACCATTCATCAGCAGGTGCGCCTTCAATCTACCACGATCAAAAGGGTCCAAAAGGACTCCTTCTTTGCATCTTGTACACGGACATCTAATCCTAGTCCGATTATTTGCATGCATGTCCATCATCGCGGATTGCATGTATCGCTCCACCTTCCATCCACTCACCTTCATGACCGACTGCATGCACAGTATAACAAGCAAAAGGGTTATAAACCAAATGCATGCATGCATCAAAGTCATATACAAATTTGGCATGACCTTGCCTAAAAATAGGACATATCGAGTTTGCTCGAAATTCACCGAAACGGAAATAAATCGACATTTCGGCAAAACATAAGCAACTCGGGGGCATGTCACTCGCACAAATCTCTCCATATCCCAAACACACATATTCCCATTCACACACATATTCCCATTCTTGAAATGAACAACTTTTTACTCACCTATATCTAGCTAGATCTAGTTGTTGGGGACATGTCAATAGCTAGCTAGATCAAGTTGTTGGGGAGGAGAGATGACTCTAGGTAACTAATGGAGAGGGAGAGAGATGAGCTAGCTAGATCTATATCTAATGGAATGGAGGGAGAGCCAAACAAATGAGGTAGGGGGGGCATTTATGGAGCTAGCTAGAGATGAGAAGGCCATTTATGGAGGAGAGTTATGGTGGAGGGGGGCATTAATGGGGAGAGAAGAGAGGTAGGAGGAAGAGAGAAGAAGGGCAACAATGGTGAGGGGAGAGGGGAAAGGAGGGGGAGAGAGGGCAAAGGGGGGGAGGAGGGGGAGGGGGGTGAAAAGATGGCACCAGCCACGCTTAGCAGTAGCGCTGTTTTCCAGAACGCGCTACTCCTATGTCACTTAGTAGTAGCGCTTTCCAGAAAGCGCGCTACTATTAAGTGGGGCCCATTAGCAGTAGCGGTTCCACCAAATAAAGCGCTACTGCTAAAGTCTTAGTAGTAGCGCTGTATTCTGGACAGCACTGCTACTACCAATAGTGTCGGTGGGCTCGTCGGGTCCCGCTTAGCAGTAGCGCTCTTTATGTTTCCAGCGCTACTGCTAAGTCTTTACTTGTAGCGCTGCCTAAATCTAGCGCTACTGGTAATTAGCAGCAGCGCCTGTTACATTCCAGCGCTACAGATAGTGTCCTGCCTATAAGGTTTCTCCTAGTAGTGTGGGTTGAATTGTCTGGGAGGCCGCGGCGGTTGCCACGGTCGGAGGTAGAGAAGATGACCTCCCGGGTCAGTTTGACTACTAGAAATGGCTACGGGAATGTTTTGCGCACGATGATGGAGATCGAGGGGGGGTCTGGGGGGCTTTTTATAGCAAGGAGAAAGGTGGTTCTGAGGCTCCCGAAGATAAGCACGACGGCAGCAAACACTGTTAGCTTCCCGGGTCGATGGTGAGGTAGTTGGCGGCTAGCGAATGGACGGTGAATCTCACCGCTGAACTCGAAAGCGCTGGAGGCTCCTGATTGGTGCCACGCATGATGGACGGCGATGCAGCTTCCAGAGAGCGGCATGGCGGCGGCCGGCCATTGATGGCAATAGGAGGGGTGGGGGCTCTCCTGCGAGGTTGTCGGGGGTAGGCGATGCAGTTGTGGATGAGCTCGACGAGCTGGAGCGGTCGGAGCGTGCCGTGTGGCCTGGACGGCACCGTTCATGGCAGGCTTTGACGGTCGGCGACACTGGCGGCTTGCGGCAACGCTGCAGGGGAGCCAGAGGCCGGTCGGGTGGCGCCTGCGAGCTGGAGAGGTCGGGGGCGTGACTCTACGGGTGAGCAAGGCCAGGGACGGGGGTAGGTGGGGCGTGGCGACGAGATGTGGCCGGCTGCAATACGGGCGCTCTGGGCGTGCCCAGAGCACGCGCACTATGTGCTCGGCGAAATGCCAAGGCAAGCTAGGAGGCTTGAATGAAGCTGGAAATCAACAGGTTTACTGGTTTGGGTGCTAAAGTTATACTGGACATGCTGGTTTGGCCAGGGAGGTAGGTTCCCAATGCAACATTGTCGCCATGCCAAATCTGGCTATGCACTCTAGGTGTTTGACAAAATGCCAGTGGCCTCTAAAAGACTTTGCTGGCATCCAAACTTTCCAGAGTGGGTTCTCTTTAGAAGATAAAGAGATTGGTGAAGTTAGTTTGGCAAAAACAAAAACTTGATAGAGCAAATGTTTTCAAAACTTGTTTCTGGATAGAAACTATAGGGCATTATTGCATGGGCTTAAACTCTTGCAATGAGCCTAAACTCTTGGACTTAAGAGTTTTGCAGGGTTTCTATAGGAGGTTTATTAAAGACTTCTCTAAGATTTCTAGGCCTCTCACTAATCTTTTGCAAAAAGATGTTCCATTCGTTTTTGATGATGATTGTGTAGAAGCATTTGAAATTCTTAAGAGAGCCTTGATCACTGCACCTGTTGTTCAACCACCTGATTGGAACCTACCCTTTGAAATTATGTGTGATGCTAGTGATTATGCCATTGGTGCTGTTCTAGGACAAAGAGTTGATAAGAAATTAAATGTTATCCATTATGCTAGTAAAACTCTAGACAGTGCTCAAAGAAACTATGCCACCACTGAAAAGGAATTTTTAGCAGTTGTGTTTGCTTGTGATAAGTTCAGACCTTATAATTGTTGATTCCAAAGTAACTGTTCACACTGATCATGCTGCTATTAAATATCTTATGGAAAAGAAAGATGCTAAACCTAGACTTATTAGATGGGTTCTTCTGCTACAAGAATTTGATTTGCATATTATTGATAGAAAGGGTGCTAAGAACCCCGTAGCAGCTAACTTGTCTAGGTTAGAGAATGTTCTTGATGAACCACTACCTATTGATGATAGCTTTCCTGATGAACAATTAGCTGTCATAAATGATTCACGTAATGCTCCATGGTATGCTGATTTTGCTAATTACATTGTTGCTAAATTTGTACCACCTAGTTTCACATACCAACAAAAGAAAAAGTTCTTCTATGATTTAAGGCATTACTTTTGGGATGATCCACACCTTTATAAAGAAGGAGTAGATGGTGTTATTAGACGTTGTGTACCTGAGCATGAACAGGAACAGATCCTACATAAGTGTCACTCCGAGGCCTACGGAGGACACCACGCTGGAGATAGAACTGCACACAAGGTATTACAATCTGGCTTCTATTGGCCTACTCTCTTCAAGGATGCTCGTAAGTATGTCTTGTCTTGTGATGAATTTCAAAGAATTGGTAATATTAGTAGACGTCAGGAAATGCCTATGAACTACTCTCTTGTTATTGAACCATTTGATGTTTGGGGTTTTGATTATATGGGACCTTTTCCAAAGTCCAATGGGTATACTCATATTCTAGTTGTTGTTGATTATGTTACTAAGTGGGTAGAAGCTATTCCAACTAGTAGTGCTGATCATAACACTTCTATTAAAATGCTTAAAGAAGTTATTTTCCCTAGATTTGGAGTCCCTAGATATTTAATGACTGATGGTGGTTCACACTTTATTCATGGTGCTTTCCGCAAATTGCTTGCTAAGTATGATGTTAATCATAGAGTTGCATCTCCTTATCATCCTCAGTCTAGTGGTCAAGTAGAATTAAGCAATAGAGAAATTAAATTGATCTTGCAAAAGACTGTTAATAGATCCAGAAAGAATTGGTCTAAGAAACTTGATGATGCATTATGGGCTTATAGAACTGCTTACAAAAACCCTATGGGTATGTCTCCGTATAAAAAGGTTTATGGTAAAGCATGTCACTTACCTCTAGAACTAGAACATAAACCTTTTTGGGCAATTAAAGAGCTCAACTATGATTTCAAACTTGGTGGTGAGAAGAGGTTATTTTACATTACCTCACTTGATGAATGGAGAACCCAGGCCTATGAGAATGCCAAGTTGTTGAAAGAAAAAGTTAAGAGATGGCATGGTAAATGGATACAAAAGCGTGAATTCAATGTAGGTGACCATGTCTTGCTATACAATTCTCGTCTAAGATATTTTGCAGGAAAACTTCTCTCTAAATGGGAAGGGCCTTACATTATCGAGGAAGTGTATCGTTCCGGTGCCATCAAGATCAACAACGCCGAAGGCACAAATCCGAAGGTGGTGAACGGGCAAAGAATCAAACATTATATCTCAGGTACTCCCATAAATGTTGAAACCAATATTATCAATACCATAACTTCGGAGGAGTACATTAGGGAGACATACCAGAACGTTTCAGACTCCGAAAGGGAATAGGTATGTGATACGGTAAGCAAACCGACTCCAAAACTTTTTCGATAGCAATTTTTCTCCGTTTTGGAATATTTAAAAAATTAGGAAAATTTAAAGTAGTCCGAAAAGTGCACGAGGAGGCGACAAGCCAGGGAGGCGTGCCCTACCCCCCTGGGCGCGCCCTTATGGCTTGTGGCCACCCCGTGCACCCTCCGGACTTCGTTTTCTTGTGGTATACTCCCTTAGGTCGGTAAAAATTCATTATATAATCTCCCGAAGGTATTGACCACCGTACCACGGAAAGATCCTATGTTCTTGTTTTTGTTGTTTTTCCGGACAGATTTGATCGCCATGATGTCCCCAAGTGCTTCGAAGGACAAGTTCTTCGAGAAGGTCATCAACCCCTACCTTGCGGAGGTGCTGCGACACCCCCCAAACCATTGAGATGCGCGAGGGGGTGCTGCACATCCGTGGTGTTGAGGGTCCAAAGAAGACCGGAAGCATGGAAACAAGGCTCGAAGCAATGGAGCAGCAAGTCTTCAAGTGCCAAGGGATGGTGGAACGCGGACTCAATGCCAATCACATGATGATCGCAGAGTTTACCCATAAGCACAAGCTGGACGCCAAGGACATCGGGGAGCACATCTTTAAGCTTTACGAGAAAATCGAGCATCTCCAAGCCCAGATCTATGACCTGCAAAACCAAATCTGTGAGTATGAATACAGATTTAAGAGAATGAGTTTGGCTGCAGATTTGAGGATCCCGGAGACCCGTTCATCTTTTTACGATGGTGAGCCTATGCCTTGGAAGACGGAGGACAAGCTTCCAACCTCATCAACAACTCCAACATCACCACCTCCGAAGAAATACAACTAAACACATGGGTATGGGCACTCCCCTTGGCTTGTGCCAAGCTTGGGGGAGGTGCCCCGGTATCGTATCACCATCACATCTTTTACTTTCTTCGTTTTCCTCAGTTCGATCCTTTTGGTTATATCTTGATCTAGTAGAATAAAGTTTTTAGGGTGATCTAGTTTTGAGTTTTGCTTTATGTCCCCCCTATGTAAGCGAGTCCGAGAGTTATATAATAAAAAGTAGTTTTTAGTTGAGGGCTTTGCTTGCTTGCTATGATCTTGAGAAAAAGAAAAAGAAAAAAGAATAGAATAAAAGCAAAGAGTATATATGATGATCTTATGGGGAGTGATGACTTCACATATAAGAAGTATGTCGATTGAAATTTGTTGTGAGCTGACAAACATAGTGATTGGTCATTGCTGCAATTAAAAGGAAGTAATAAAGAAAGAGAGGTTCACATATAAATATATTATCTTGGACATCTTTTATGATTGTGAGCACTCATTAGAATATTATATGCTAAGAAGTTGATGTTGGACAAGGAAGACAACATAATGGTTTATGTTTGCTTATTTCCGAATAGAAGTTATATTGTCATGGATCCTTTAACATGTGACGCTTGCTTCCACCCCATATCAGCCAAAACTTCCGCACCAAGTAGAGATACTACTTGTGCATCCAAATACCCTTAACCCAGTTTTGCCATGAGAGTCCACCATAACTACCTATGGATTGAGTAAGATCCTTCAAGTAAGTTGTCATCGGTGCAAGCAATAAAAATTGCTCTCTAAATATGTATGATCTATTAGTGTGAGGAAAATAAACTTTATACGAACTTGTGATATGGAAGAAATAAAAGCGACAACTGCATAATAAAGTTCTCTATCACAAGCGGCAATATAAAGTGACGTTCTTTTGCATTAAGAGATTGTCCATCCAACTATAAAAGTGCATGACAACCTCTGCTTCCCTCTGCGAAGGGCCTATCTGTTACTTTTACTTTCTAGTACTTACCTTTATGCAAGAGTCATGGTGATCTTCACCACTTCCTTTATTTCGCCTTTCTCTCTTGGCAAGCGTCATGTGTTGGGGAATGATCTAGACACATATATCCACTCGGATGTGGGTGATCATGAGTTATTTCTGTTGACATTACCCTTGAGGTAAATAGTTGGGAGGCAAAACTATAAGCCCCTATCTTTCTCTGTGTCCAATTGAAGCTTTGATCTCATAGATACCGCGTGAGTGTTAGCAATTATGAAAGACTAAAAGATGATTGAGTATGTGGACTTGCTTTACAAGCTCTTATATTGACTCTTTCCGACGTTATGATAAATTGCAATTGCTTCAATGACTGAGATCATAGTTTGTTGGTTCTCAATAGAGTTCTTGATTCATACTTTACCTTGTGAATGAATTGTTACTCTAGCATAAGAAATTATATATCAAAAAGTATTGCTATTCTAAATATGATCATGATGCTCCCATGTCCGTATTTTATTTTATCGACACCTCTATCTCTAAACATGTGGACATATTTATCGATTTCGGCTTTCGCTTGAGGGCAAGCGAGGTCTAAGCTTGGGGGAGTTGATACGTCCATTTTGCATCATGCTTTTATATTGATATTTATTGCATTATGGGCTGTTATTACACATTATGGTACAATACTTATGCCTTTTCTCTCTTATTTTACAAGGTTTACATGAAGAAGGAGAATGCCGGCAGCTGGAATTCTGGACTGGAAAAGGAGCAAATATGAGAGACCTATTCTGCACAACTCCAAAAGTCCTGAAAAGTTACGGAGAATTATTTTGGAATATATAAAAAATAATGGGCGAAACAAATACCAGAGGGGACCCACCAGGAGGTCACAAGCCAGGGGGGCGCGCCCTAACCCCCTTGGCGCGCCCCTGTGGCTTGTGGGGCCCCTGGCAGGCCTCTGGTGCCCATCTTCTGCTATATGGAGGGTTTTGACCTGGAAAAAATCATAAGAGAGCTTTCGGGACGAAGCGCCGCCGTCTCGAGGCGGAACCTGGGCAGAACCAATCTAGGGCTCCGGCGGAGCTGTTCTGCCGGGGAAACTTCCCTCCCGGAGGGGGAAATCGAAGCCATCGTCATCACCAACGATCCTCTCATCGAGAGGGGGTCAATCTCCATCAACATCTTCACCAGCACCATCTCCTCTCCAAACCCTAGTTCATCTCTTGTATCCGATCTTTGTCTCAAAACCTCAGATTGGTACCTGTGGGTTGCTAGTAGTGTTGATTACTCCTTGTAGTTGATGCTAGTTGGTTTACTTGTTGGAAGATCATATGTTCAGATCCTTAATGATAATTAATACTCCTCTGATTATGAACATGAATATGCTTTGTGAGTAGTTACGTTTGTTCCTGAGGACATGGGATAAGTCTTGTTATAAGTAATCATGTGAATTTGGTATTCGTTCGATATTTTGATGAGATGTATGTTGTCTCTCCTCTAGTGGTGTTATGTGAACGTAGACTACATGACACTTCACCATTATTTGGGCCTAGGGGAAGGCATTGGGAAGTAATAAGTAGATGATGGGTTGCTAGAGTGACAGAAGCTTAAACCCTAGTTTATGCGTTGCTTCGTAAGGGGCTGATTTGGATCCATATGTTTCATGCTATGGTTAGATTTATCTTAATTCTTCTTTCGTAGTTGCGGATGCTTGCGAGAGAGGTTAATCATAAGTGGGAGGCTTGTCCAAGTAAGGACAGCACCCAAGCACCGGTCCACCCACATATCAAATTATCAAAGTAACGAACGCGAATCATATCAGCATGATGAAAACTAGCTTGACAGAAATGCCCATGTGTCCTCGGGAGCGCTTTGCTTTATATAAGAGTTTGTCCAGGCTTGTCCTTTGCTACAAAAAGGATTGGGCCACCTTGCTGCACCTTTGCTACATTTGTTACTTGCTATCCGTTACGAATTATCTTATCACAAAACTATCTGTTACCGATAATTTCAGTGCTTGCAGAGAATACCTTACTGAAAACCGCTTATCATTTCCTTCTGCTCCTCGTTGGGTTCGACACTCTTACTTATCGAAAGGACTACGATAGATCCCCTATACTTGTGGGTCATCATCCTTTTCAGGTACTTCAGGATATTCTTGACCGCCGTCCAGTGTTCCACTCGTGGATCACTTTGAAACCTTCCGGCCATACTTATGGCAAGGCTGACATCAGGTCTTGTGCACAGCATTGCATACATGATAGAGCCTATGGCTGAAGCATAGGGGATGACGCTCATCTTTTCTCTATCTTCTGCAGTCACTGGGCATTGAGTCTTACTCAACTTCACACCTTGCAATACAGGCAAGAACCCTTTCTTGGACTGATCCATTTTGAACTTCTTCAAAACTTTGTCAAGGTATGTGCTCTGTGAAAGTCCTATTAAGTGTATCGATCTATCTCTATAGATCTTGATGCCTAATATGAAAGCAGCTTCTCCTAGGTCCTTCATTGAAAAACTCTTGTTCAAATATTCCTTCACGCTTTCCAACATTTCTGTATTGTTTCCAATCAGCAATATGTCATCCACATATAATATTAGAAACGCATAGACCTCCCACTCACTTTCTTGTAAATACAAGCTTCTCCGTAAACTTGTATAAACCCGAACGCTTTGATCACCTCATCAAAGCGAAGATTCCAACTCCGAGATGCTTGCACCCGTCCATAAATGGATCGCTGGAGTTTGCAAACTTTGTTAGCATTCTCTGGATCGACAAAACCTTCTGGTTGCATCATATACAACTCTTCCTTAAGGAAACCATTAAGGAACGCTGTTTTGACATCCATCTACCAAATTTCATAATCGAAAAATGTAGCTATTGCTAACATGATTCTGACGGACTTAAGCATCGCTACAGGTGAGAAGGTCTCATCGTAGTCAACTCCTTGAACTTGTGAAAAACCCTTTGCCACAAGTCGAGCTTTATAGACGGTGACATTACCGTCCGCGTCCGTCTTCTTCTTAAAGATCCATTTATTCTGAATGGCCTTTCGCCCTTCAGGTAATACTTCCAAAGTCCATACTTTGTTTTCATACATGGATCCCATCTCAGATTTCATGGCCTCTAACCATTTCTCGGAATCCGGGCCCATCATCGCTTCTCCATAGCTCGTAGGTTCATCGTTGTCCAACAACATGACCTCTAAGACAGGGTTACCGTACCACTCAGGAGCAGTATGTGCCCTTGTCGACATACGAGGTTCCATAGTAACTTGACCCGAAGCTTCATGATCATCATCATCAACTTCCTCTTCAGCCGATGTAGGCTCTACAGAAACATCTTTCTGCGCTGCGCTACTCTCTGGTTGAAGTGTGCAGACCCTGCGGGTTCGAGAACTATGTAGACATGACCGAGAGACGTCTACGGTCAATAACCAATAGCGGGACCTGGATGCCCATATTGGTTCCTACATATTCTACGAAGATCTTTATCGGTTGAACCTCTACGTCAAGGATTCAGTTAATCCCGTATGTTGTTCCCTTTGTTCTTCGGTATGTTACTTGCCCGAGATTCGATCGTCGGTATCTCTATACCTAGTTCAATCTCGTTACCGGCAAGTCTCTTTACTCGTTCCGTAATACAAGATCCCCTGGCTAGCTCTTTAGTCACTTTGCTTGCAAGGCTTATTGTGATGTTGTATTACCGAGTGGGCCCTGAGATACCTCTCCGTCACACGGAGTAACAAATCCCAGTCTCGATCCATGCCAACTCAACAGACACCCTCGGAGATACCTGTAGAGCATCTTTATAGTCACCCAGTTACGTTGCGACGTTTGATACACACAAGGTATTCCTCCGGTGTCAGTGAGTTGCATGATCTCATGGTCATAGGAACAGATACTTGACATGCAGAAAACTATAGCAATAAACTGACATGATCATATGCTACGTTCATAGTTTGGGTCATGTCCATAACATCATTCTCCTAATGATGTGATCTCGTTATCAAATGACATCTCATGTCTATGGCTAGGAAACCTTGACCATCTTTGATCAACGAGCTAGTCTACTAGAGGCATACTAGGGACACAGTGTTGTCTATGTATCCAAACATGTATTTGTGTTTCCAATCAATACAATTATAGCATGGATAATAAACGATTATCATGAACAAGGAAATATAATAATAATCACTTTATTATTGCCTCTAGGGCATATTTCCAACACCAGAACCTCGAGATCCAATCTAAACACCATCACGGAGGGGTTCATCTTCCTCATAGGTGCCTCTCCGATGATGCGTGAGTAGTCCACCATAGACCTACGGGTCCGTAGGCCGTAGCTAGATGGCTTCCTCTCTCTCTCTCTTATGATTCTCAATACAATGGTCTCTTGGAGATCTATTTGATGTAAACTTTTGCGGTGTGTTTGTTGGATCCGATGAATTTTGAGTTCATGATCAGTTTTTATCCATGAATATTATTTGAGTCTACTTTGATCTCTTATATGCATGATTACTTATAGCCTCGTATTTATTCTCCGAATCTTTGGTTTAGTTAGGCCGACTAGATCGATTTTTCTTGCCATGGGAAGAGGTGCTTTGTGATGGGTTCGATCTTGTGGTGTTCTTTCCCAATGACAGAAGGGGCAGCAAGACACGCATGTATCGTTGCTATTAAGGATAACAAGATGGGGTCTATTCCTACATGAATAGATCTTGTCTACATCATGTCATCGTTCTTATTGCATTACTCCGTTTTTCCATGCACTTAATACACTAGATACATGTTGGCTAGCGGTCGATGTGCGGAGTAATAGAGGTAGATGCAGGCAGGAGTCGGTCTATCTATCTTGGATGTGATGCCTATATAATGATCATCGCCTTGGATATCGTCATGACTATTCGATTTTCTATCAATTGCCCAGCAGTAATTTGTTCACCCACCGTGCGCTATACTCATGAGAGAAGCCACTAGTGAACCCTACGCCCCCGGGTCTACTTTTCCAACATATTGCTTTCCGATCTATCTTTTTGCACTCTTTGTTTTCAGATCTACAAAACCAAAAACCCAAAAATATATTGCTGCATATTTACTCTTTTTATTTGTGTTCTTGAGAGATCTATCTCTCCTATCTATCACTACCTAATCTATCTTATTACCGTAGAGAGATTGACAACCTCTCTTTCGCGTCGGGTTGCAAGTATTTGTTGTTTGTGTGCAGGTGCTGCTTATTGGGTGGTGGTGATCCTCCTACTCGTTCGATAACCTTGGTTTCATAACTGACAGAAATACTTACCGTCGCTGTGCTGCATCATCCCTTCCTCTTTGGGGAAATACTGACGCAGTCTCAAGCCACGTCAGCCCCCTCCTCTCATCCTATATATATATGTGAGGGGAGGGAGGGCTGCACACACCTAAGCCACGGCACAGCCTCTCCCTCCCTCATAGATTGCTTCTCCTCTAGATTGGTTCGGTTTTGCTTAGCGAAGCTCTGTCGGATCAGCTCCACGGTAGGTCTATGGTGGACTACTCCTACAGACCCGTACGTCTATGGTGGACTACTCACGCATCATCGGAGAGGCACCTATGAGGAAGATGAACCCCTCCGTGATGGTGTTTAGATTGGATCTCGCGGTTCTGGAACTTGCGGCGGCTGGAATTGTGTTTCATCGACTCCTCTAGGGTTTTTGGATTTCCAGGGAATTTATAGGCATGATAGTCTGTTGAGGGGGTGCCGGAGTGGCGCAGCACCCCGCAGGGCGCGTCGGGGGGCCTCTGGCGCGCCCATGTGGGTGCTGGCCACCCTGGGCCTCCTCTCCTGATGTTCTTTGGCCCATCTGGTCTCTTCTGGTCCGTAAAAAATCCATAAAAATCCGCGCAGCGTTTCATCTCTGTTTGGTACTGATTTCCTGCGAAGTAAAAAACAAGCAAAAACAACAACTGGCACTTTGGCACTAGGTCAATAGGTTAGTCCCAAAAAATGATATAAATTTGTAATAAAATGATTGTAAAACATCCAAGAATGATAATATAACAGCATGGAACAAGCAAAAATTATAGATACGTTGGAGACGTATCGAGCATCCCCAAGCTTAATTCCTACTCGTCCACGAGTAGGTAAATGATAAAAACAGAATTTCTGATGTGGAATGCTGCCTAACATGTTCATCATATTCTTTTCTTTTGTATAGCATGGACATTTGGACTTGTAAATGATTCAAAGCAATAGTCTAGTTTTAACATAATGACTTCAATACTCAAGCATGTCAACAAGCAACCATGTCTTTCAAAATATCAACACTAAAGAAAGTTATCCCTAGACCATCATGCTCAATCATTGATCCATTCATGAAACACACTCAAATATTAGCTATGCCCAATGCTCAAGTACGATCATAGTGCCCCCTAGTTGGTGCTTATAAGAGAAGATGGAGACTCAAAGCAAAAATAAAAATTGCATAAAGTTAATAGATAGGCCCTTCGCAGAGGGAAGTAGGGATTTGTAGAGGTGCCAGAGCTCAAGGTTTAAATTGAGAGAGAGAAAAATATTTTGGGTGGCATGCTTTTCGTGTCAACGAAAACGACAAAATAGCTCACCATACTTTCCATGCTAGATATATCATAGATGGTTCCCAAACAGAAAATAAAGTTTATTCCTTTTTCCACCAAACTTTCACTTTCCATGGCGGGCCGTATCCACGGTTGCCTTCCATACCAACACTTTCCAAGGAATTTATTATTTGACAACATAAAGTAAATATTTTTTTCTTTTTCATTTCGGGAATGGGCATCCCTATTACCGCCGTACTCTCGTGCAATGACAAGTGAATAAACACTCATCTTGAGAATAACACATCTAGCATGGAAAAATATTGGACACTCCCCACAGTTTCATGAGCGGTACGGGCACACAAAAGAGAAAATTTATTTTGAAAATTTAGAGATGGCACATACAAATTTGCTTGGAACGGCATGGAAATACCGCATATAGGTAGGTATGGTGGACTCATAAGGCAAAACTTGGTTTAAGGATTTTGGATGCACAAGCAGTATTTCTACTTAGTACAAATGAAGGCTAGCAAAAGATTGGGAAGCAACCAAACCAAGAAACGAAAAATCACATAAGTGAGCATTGAACATAACTAACACCGAATAATGCACCACAAGTAGGATGTAACTTCATTGCATAACTATTGACTTTCGTGCATGCATAGGGAATCACAAACCTTAACACCAATATTCCTACTAAGCATAATTACTCACTAACATGACTCACATATTACTATCATCATGTTTCAAAACTATTACAAGGAATCAAGTTTAATTTGTCCAATGATCTTCATGAAAGTTTTTATTATATCCTCCTTGGATATCTATCACTTTGGGACTAGTTTCATATATTGCCATAGCTTTTTGGCAAGCTCAAAAAAATTTAAGTGAAGCACATGAGCATAAAGATTTCATCTCTCAAAAAGGTATAAGTGAAGCATGAGAGGATTTCTTCAAAATTTACTAACTCTCAAATTAATCTAAGGGAAGCATGAGAGTATTTCTACAAAAGTTTCCAAGCACACCATGCTCAGAAAGATATAAGTGAAGCACTAGAGCAATTCCTATAGCTCAAAAAGTTTAAGTGAAGCACATAGAGCAATTCTAACAAATCATAGCATGATTGTGGCTCTCTCAAATAGGTGTGTACATCAAGGATACAAAGTAAAAACTAACAAACAAAGCAAGCAAAGATACAAGACGCTCCAAGCAAAACTCATGATATGTGACGAATAAAAATATAGCTCCAAGTAAAATACCGATGGTCGTTAGAAGAAAGAGGGGATGCCACTCGGGGCATCCCCAAGCTTAGTTGCTTGTTACTCTTTGGATATATCTTGGGGGTGCAGTATCATCCCCAAGCTTAGGTTCTTGCTACTCCTTATTTCTTCATCCATCGTGATCTCACCCAAAACTTGAAAACTTCAATCACACAAAACTCAACAAAATCTTCGTGAGATCCGTTAGTATAAGAAAGCAAATCACTACTTTAGGTACTGTTGTAAATCCATTCAAATTTTATAATTGCATTATACCTATTGCATTTTAACTTTACCATGGCTTATACCCCTCAATACAAACCATAGATTCATCAAAACAAGCACACAATGCAACAAAAACAGAATATGTCTCAAACAGAACAGTCTGTAGTAATCTGTACCATACCAATACTTCTGTAACTCTAAAAATTCTGAAAATTAAGGACAACGTAAGGAATTTGTATATAAACACTATGTTAAACTTTCAGCTCAAGATCACGTTCGAGGAAAAAACGAAAATTCATATACTGGACGCAAAGTTTCTGTTTCAGATTCAGCATCACTTCTACTCATCCTATGAATCATCCTAACGGTTCTACTTGGCACAAACACTAAATAAACCATAAAAACACAATCATAACAGAGGCATAATTGTGTCAACACTCAAAAACAGAAAGGAAAAATAAAAAATTTATTTATTCATTTGGTTGCCTCCCAACAAGCGCTATCGTTTTACGCCCCTAGCTAGGCATAACGATTTCAATGATGCTCACATAAAAAGTAGTAATTGAAATATGCAAAAGAGCATCTTGAATCTCATGAAAAACACATTTAAGTCTAACCCACTTCCTATGCATAGGGATTTTGTGAGCAAACAATTTATGGGAACAAGAATCAACTAGCATAGCAAGGCAAAATAAGCATAACTTCAAAACTTTGAACACATAGGGAGGAAACTTGATATTATTTCAATTCCTACAAGCATATGTTACTCCCTCATAATAAATTTCAGTAGCATCATGAAGGAATTCAACAATATAACTATCACATAAATCATTATTTTCATGATGCACAAGCATAGAATTTTCATTACTCTCCACATAAGCAAATTCCTTTTCATCCATGGTAGTGGGAGCAAACTCAACAAAATAACTATCATGAGACACTTTATTGACATAACCACATTGCAAATTAAAACCATGATGATAAGTTTCATGGTTATCATTACTCATTATAGCATACGTGTCATCACCATCATCATAAATAGGAGGCATGCAATCATCACAATAAATTTGCTCATCAAAACTTGGGGGACTAGAAATATCATCTTCCTCAAACATAGCATCCCCAAGCTTGTGGCTTTGCATATCATTAGCATCATGGATATTTAGAGAATTCATACTAGCAACATTGCAATCATGCTCATCATTCAAGGAACTATCATGAATCACCTTATAAATTTCTACACTTCATCAAAATTTTCAGATTCATGATATTCAAACAAAACTTCATAGATATAATCAAGTGCACTCAACTCACTAGCAATTTGTTCATCATGATTTGGCCTTTTGAAAAGATTAGCAAGTGGATGAGGATCCATATCAATAGATTTTTAGCAAGCGAAGATGCAAGCAAATAGAAGGCACATGGCAACACAAGCAAACATAGCAAACAAAAAGAGACCCGGCGAGAAAAAGGCGAACGAGAAAGAAGGCGAATAAAACGGCAAATTTTGTGAAGTGAGGGAGAGGAAAACGAGAGGCAAATGGTAAATAATGCAATTGCAAGGAGAGGAGATTTGTGACTAGGAACCTGTTAGATGATGGTGGAGTCCCTCGGCGCCTACGATAGGCACGTAGAAGAGACTGCTTCCTCCCCGGCAACGGCGCCAGAAATTCCTTTGACGTGGCTTGGACTGTGTCGGTATTTCCCCAAAGAGGAAGGGATGATGCAGCACAACGACGGTAAGTATTTCCCTCAGTTATGAAACCAAGGTTATCGAACCAGTAGGAGGATCACCAACACCCAATAAGCAGCACCTACACACAAACAACAAATACTTGCAACCCGACGCGAAAGAGAGGTTGTCAATCTCTCTACGGTAATAAGATAGATTAGGTAGTGATGGATAGGAGAGATAGATCTCTCAAGAACACAAATAAAAAGAGTAAATATGCATCAAGGTATTTTTTGGTTTTTGGTTTTGTACATATGAAAACAAAGATTGCAAAAAACGTAGATCGGAAAGCAATATGATGGAAAAGTAGACTCGGGGGCCGTAGGGTTCACTAGTGGCTTCTCTCATGAGTATAGCGCACGGTGGGTGAACAAATTACTGTTGGGCAATTGATAGAAAATCGAATAGTCATGACGATATCCAAGGCGATGATCATTATATAGGCATCACGTTCAAGATAGATAGACCGACTCCTGCCTGCATCTACCTCAATTACTCCACACATCGACCGCTATCCAGCATGCATCTAGTGTATTAAGTTCATGGAAAAACGGAGTAATGCAATAAGAACGATGACATGATGTAGACAAGATCTATTCATGTAGGAATAGATCCCATATTTTTATCCTTAATAGCAACGATACATGTGTGTCTTGCTGCCCCTTCTGTCACTGGGAAAGAACACCGCAAGATCGAACCCATCACAAAGCACCTCTTCCCATGGAAAGAAAAATCGATCTAGTTGGCCTAACTAAACCAAAGATTTGAAGAAGAAATACGAGGCTATAAGCAATCATGCATATAAGAGATCAAAGAAGACTCAAATAATATTCATGGATAGAAACTGATCATGAACTCAAAATTCATCGGATCCCAACAAACACACCGCAAAAGTTTACATCAAATAGATCTCCAAGAGACCATTGTATTGAGAATCATAAGAGAGAGAGAAGAAGTCATCTAGCTACTGCCTACAGACCCGTAGGTCTATGGTGGACTACTCGCGCATCATCGAAGAGGCATCTATGAGGAAGATGAACCCCTCCGTGATGGTGTTTAGATTGGATCTCGCGGTTCTGGAATTGCGGCGGCTGGAATTGTGTTTCATCGACTCCTCTAGGGTTTTTTGGATTTCCAGGGAATTTATAGGCATGATAGTCGGTTGAGGGGGTGCCGGAGTGGCCTAGCACCCCCGAGGGCACGCCGGGGGGCCTTTGGCGTGCCCATGTGGGTGCTGGCCACCCTGGGCCTCCTCTCCTGATGTTCTTTGGCCCATCTGGTCTCTTCTGGTCAGTAAAAAATCCACAAAAATCTCCGCAGCATTTCATCTCTGTTTGGTACTGATTTCCTGCGAAGTAAAAAACAAGAAAAAATAGCGACTGGCACTTTGGCACTAGGTCAATAGGTTAGTCCCAAAAAATGATATAAAGTTGTAATAAAATGATTGTAAAACATCCAAGAATGATAATATAACAGCATGGAACAAGCAAAAATTATAGATACATTGGAGACGTATCAAGCATCCCCAAGCTTAATTCCTACTCGTCCTCGAGTAGGTAAATGATAAAAACATAATTTTTGATGTGGAATGCTGCATAACATGTTCATCATATTCTTTTCTTTTGTATAGCATGGACATTTGGACTTGTAAATGATTCAAAGCAATAGTCTAGTTTTAACATAATGACTTCAATACTCAAGCATGTCAACAAGCAACCATGTCTTTCAAAATATCAACACTAAAGAAAGTTATCCTTAGACCATCATGCTCAATCATTGATCCATTCATGAAACACACTCAAAAATTAGCTATGCACAATGCTCAAGTACGATCATAGTGCCCCCTAGTTGGTGCTTATAAGAGAAGATGGAGACTCAAAGCAAAAATTAAAATTGCATAAAGTTAATAGATAGGCCCTTTGCAGAGGGAAGTAGGGATTTGTAGAGGTGCCAGAGCTCAAGGTTTAAATTGAGAGAGAGAAAAATATTTTGGGTGGCATGCTTTTCGTGTCAACGAAAACGACAAAGTAGCTCACAATACTTTCCATGCTAGATATATCATAGGCGGTTCCCAAACAGAAAATAAAGTTTACTCCTTTTTCCACCAAACTTTCACTTTCCATGGCGGGCCGTATCCACGGTTGCCTTCCATACCAACACTTTCCAAGGAATTTATTATTTGACAACATAAAGTAAATATTTTTTTCTTTTTCATTTCGGGAATGGGCATCCCTATTACCGCCGCACTCTCGTGCAATGACAAGTGAATAAACACTCATCTTGAGAATAACACATCTAGCATGGAAAAATATTGGACACTCCCCACCGTTTCATGAGCGGTACGGGCACACAAAAGAGAAAATTTATTTTGAAAATTTAGAGATGGCACATACAAATTTGCTTGGAACGGCATGGAAATACCGCATATAGGTAGGTATGGTGGACTCATAAGGCAAAACTTGGTTTAAGGATTTTGGATGCACAAGCAGTATTTCTACTTAGTACAAATGAAGGCTAGCAAAAGATTGGGAAGCAACCAAACCAAGAAACGAAAAATCACATAAGTGAGCATTGAACATAACTAACACCAAATAATGCACCACAAGTAGGATGTAACTTCATTGCATAACTATTGACTTTCGTGCATGCATAGGGAATCACAAACCTTAACACCAATATTCCTACTAAGCATAATTACTCACTAACATGACTCACATATTACTATCATCATGTTTCAAAACTATTACAAGGAATCAAGTTTAATTTGTCCAATGATCTTCATGAAAGTTTTTATTATATCCTCCTTGGATATCTAACACTTTGGGACTAGTTTCATATATTGCCATTGCTTTTTGGCAAGCTCAAACAAATTTAAGTGAAGCACATGAGCATAAAGATTTCATCTCTCAAAAAGGTATAAGTGAAGCATGAGAGGATTTCTTCAAAATTTACTAACTCTCAAATTAATATAAGGGAAGCATGAGAGTATTTCTACAAAAGTTTCCAAGCACACCATGCTCAAAAAGATATAAGTGAAGCACTAGAGCAATTCCTATAGCTCAAAAAGTTTAAGTGAAGCACATAGAGCAATTCTAACAAATCATAGCATGATTGTGGCTCTCTCAAATAGGTGTGTACATCAAGGATACAAAGGAAAAACTAACAAACAAAGCAAGCAAAGATACAAGACGCTCCAAGCAAAACTCATGATATGTGACGAATAAAAATATAGCTCCAAGTAAAATACCGATGGTCGTTAGAAGAAAGAGGGGATGCCACTCGGGGCATCCCCAAGCTTAGTTGCTTGTTACTCTTTGGATATATCTTGGGGGTGCGGTATCATCCCCAAGCTTAGGTTCTTGCTACTCCTTATTTCTTCATCCATCGTGATCTCACCCAAAACTTGAAAACTTCAATCACACAAAACTCAACAAAATCTTCGTGAGATCCGTTAGTATAAGAAAGCAAATCACTACTTTAGGTACTGTTGTAAATCCATTCAAATTTTATAATTGCATTATACCTATTGCATTTTAACTTTACCATGGCTTATACCCCTCAATACAAACCATAGATTCATCAAAACAAGCACACAATGCAACAAAAACAGAATATGTCTCAAACAGAACAGTCTGTAGTAATCTGTACCATACCAATACTTCTGTAACTCTAAAAATTGTGAAAATTAGGACAACGTAAGGAATTTGTATATCAACACTATGTTAAACTTTCAGCTCAAGATCACGTTCCAGCAAAAAACGAAAATTCAAATACTGGACGCAAAGTTTCTGTTCCAGATTCAGCATCACTTCTACTCATCCTATGAATCATCCTAACGGTTCTACTTGGCACAAACACTAAATAAACCATAAAAACACAATTATAACAGAGGCATAATTGTGTCAACACTCAAAAACAGAAAGGAAAAAAGCAAAAATGTATTTATTCATTGGGTTGCCTCCCAACAAGCGCTATCGTTTTACGCCCCTAGCTAGGCATAACGATTTCAATGATGCTCACATAAAAAATAGTAATTGAAATATGCAAAAGAGCATCATGAATCTCATGAAAAACACATTTAAGTCTAACCCACTTCCTATGCATAGGGATTTTGTGAGTAAACAATTAATGGGAACAAGAATCAACTAGCATAGGAAGGCAAAATAAACATAACTTCAAAACTTTGAACTCATAGGGAGGAAACTTGATATTATTGCAATTCCTACAAGCATATGTTACGCCCTCATAATAAATTTCAGTAGCATAATGAAGGAATTCAACAATATAACTATCACATCAATCATTATTTTCATGATGCACAAGCCTAGAATTTTCATTACTCTCCACATAAGCAAATTCCTTTTCATCCATGGTAGTGGGAGCAAACTCAACAAAATAACTATCATGAGACACTTGATTGACATAACCACATTGCAAATTAAAACCATGATGATAAGTTTCATGGTTATCATTACTCATTATAGCATACGTGTCATAACCATCATCATAAATAGGAGGCATGCAATCATCACAATAAATTTGCTCATCAAAACTTGGGGGACTAGAAATATCATCTTCATCAAACATAGCATCCCCAAGGTTGTGGCTTTGCATATCATTAGCATCATGGATATTTAGAGAATTCATACTAGCAACATTGCAATCATGCTCATCATTCAAGGAACTATCATGAATCACCTTATAAATTTCTACACTTCATCAAAAATTTCAGATTCATGATATTCAAACAAAACTTCATAGAGATAATCAAGTGCACTCAACTCACTAGCAATTTGTTCATCATGATTTGGCCTTTTGAAAAGATTAGCAAGTGGATGAGGATCCATATCAATAGATTTTTAGCAAGCGAAGATGCAAGCAAATAGAAGGCACATGGCAACACAAGCAAACATAGCAAACAAAAAGAGACCCGGCGAGAAAAAGGCGAACGAGAAAGAAGGCGAATAAAACGGCAAATTTTGTGAAGTGGGGGAGAGGAAAACGAGAGGCAAATGGCAAATAATTTAATTGCAAGGAGAGGAGATTTGTGATTAGGAACCTGGTAGATGATGGTGGAGTCCCTCGGCGCCTATGATAGGCACGTAGAAGAGACTGCTTCCTCCCCGGCAACGGCGTCAGAAATTCTTTTGACGTGGCTTGGACTGTGTCGATATTTCACCAAAGAGGAAGGGATGATGCAGCACAGCGACGGTAAGTATTTCCCTCAGTTATGAAACCAAGGTTCTCGAACCAGTAGGAGGATCACCAACACCCAATAAGCAGCACCTGCACACAAACAACAAATACTTGCAACCCGACTCGAAAGAGAGGTTGTCAATCTCTCTACGGTAATAAGATAGATTAGGTAGTGATAGATAGGAGAGATAGATCTCTCAAGAACACAAATTAAAAAAGTAAATATGCAGCAAGGTATTTTTGGGTTTTTGGTTTTGTAGATATGAAAACAAAGATTGCAAAAAACGTAGATCGGAAAGCAATATGATGGAAAAGTAGACCCGGGGGGGCGTAGGGTTCACTAGTGGCTTCTCTCATGAGTATAGCGCACGGTGGGTGAACAAAGTACTGTTGGGCAATTGATAGAAAATCGAATAGTCATGACGATATCCAAGGCGATGATCATTATATAGCCATCACGTCCAAGATAGATAGACCGACTCGTGCCTTGATCTACCTCTATTACTCCACACATCGACCGCTATCCAGCATGCATCTAGTGTATTAAGTTCATGGAAAAACGGAGTAATGCAATAATAACGATGACATGATGTAGACAAGATCTATTCATGTAGGAATAGATCCCATCTTGTTATCCTTAATAGCAACGATACATGTGTGTCTTGCTGCCCCTTCTGTCACTGGGAAAGAACATCGCAAGATCGAACTCATCACAAAGCACCTCTTCCCATGGCAAGAAAAAGCGACCTAGTTGGCCTAACTAAACCAAAGATTCGAAGAAGAAATACGAGGCTATAAGCAATCATGCATATAAGAGATCAAAGAAGACTCAAATAATATTCATGGATAGAAACTGATCATGAACTCAAAATTCATCGGATCCCAACAAACACACCACAAAAGTTTACATCAAATAGATCTCCAAGAGACCATTGTATTGAGAATCATAAGAGAGAGAGAGAGAGAGAAGAAGCCATCTAGCTACTGCCTATAGACCCGTAGGTCTATGGTGGACTACTCACGCATCATCGGAGAGGCACCTATGAGGAAGATGAACCCCTCCGTGATGGTGTTTAGATTGGATCTCGCAGTTCTGGAACTTGCGGCAGCTGGAATTATGTTTCGTCGACTCCTCTAGGGTTTTGGGATTTCCAGGGAATTTACAGGCACGATAGTCAGTTGAGGGGGTGCCGGAGTGGCCCAGCACCCCCCAGGGCGCGTCGGGGGTCCTCTAGCGCGCCCATGTGGGTGCTGGCCACCCTGGTCCTCCTCTCCTGATGTTCTTTGGCCCATCTGGTCTCTTCTGGTCCGTAAAAAATCCACAAAAAGCCCCTCAGCGTTTCATCTCAGTTTGGTACTGATTTCCTGCGAAGTAAAAAACAAGCAAAAACAACAATTGGTACTTTGGCACTAGGTCAATAGGTTAGTCCCAAAAAATGATATAAAGTTGTAATAAAATGATTGTAAAACATCCAAGAATGATAATATAACAGCATGGAACAAGCAAAAATTATAGATACGTTGGAGACGTATCAGGGGCCGGCTGCCCTAGGGTTTCCCCTATGGTTGGTGAGGCGGCCAAGGGGTGCCTTGCCACCCAAGGCAAGGGTCGGCGGCCCCCTTTGGCTTGGCCCTCCACCCTCCAGCCGCATGGGCCTTCATGGGAGGGGCGGCCAGCCCACCAGGGGCTGGTGCGCCCCCTCTCACAGCCCAAGCAGCCCTCCGAGGCTCGTGGCCCCTTCCGGTGGACCCCCGGAACCCTTTCGGCACCCCCGGTATGCTACCGGTGACGCCCGAACCCTTTCCGGTGACCAACATGGAACTTCCTACATATCAATCTTTACCTCCGGACCCTTCCGGAACTCCTCGTGACGTCCGGAATCTCATCCGGGACTCCGAACAACCTTCGGTCACCATCATACATAACTCAACAATACCAAATCGCACCAAACATTAAGTGTGCAGACCCTGTGGGTTCGAGAACTATGCAGACATGACCGAGACTCCTCTACAGTCAATAACCAATAGCGGGACCTAGATGCCCATATTGGCTCCTACATATTCTACGAAGATCTTTATCGGTTGAACCTCTATGTCAAGGATTCAGTTAATTCCGTACTCCGTTCCCTTTGTTCATCGGTATGTTACTTGCCCAAGATTCGATCGTCGGTATCTCCATACCTAGTTCAATCTCGTTACTGATAACCCACAAGTGTAGGGGGTCGTTTGTAGCCTTTTTCGATAAGTAAGAGTGTCGAACCCAACGAGGAGCTAAAGGTAGAACAAATATTCCCTCAAGTTCTATCGACCACTGATACAACTCTACGCACGCTAATGCTTGCTTTACCTAGAACAAGTATGAAACTACTTTGCGGGAATAAAACTAGAAGTACTTTGCAAGAAAATAAAGAACGTGGAAATAAAAGTTAGGTGTTGTTTTAATAAAAGAACAATAAAAGTAAATAGCTTAGCAGAGAGCTTTTGGTGTAACGCAAGAGAAAGATTGCCCCTAGGCAATTGAATATAATATGATAGATACTTGTTATATGCAATGAGGGAGAGGCATACGCTAACACACTTTCCGTACTTGGATCATATGCACTTATGATTGGAACTCTAGCAAGCATCCGCAACTACCAAAGTTCATTAAGGTAAAACCCAACCATAGCATTAAGTATCAAGTCCCCTTTAATCCCATACTCAACAACCCACCTACTCGGGTTTGTGCTTCTGTCACTCACGCAACCCACCATAGGCAAATCATGAACATATATATTGCAACACCCTACAGCGGGGATCCCCCACGTTTGCGCGACACGGAGGGCACCATAGGACAGCACAATATCAACATACAACTCACATCCATAACATGATACCACAATTAACCCATAGGACAAAAGAGATCTACTCAAACATCATAGGATAGCCAAATATCATTGGAAAATAATATATGGATTTGAGCACCATGTTTAAGTAGAGATTACAGCGGGGAAGAGAGGTGTTACACCGCTGCATAGAGGGGGAGAGAGTTGGTGTTGACGGCGACGAAGTTGTTGGTGTAGATCGCCGTCATGATGATTGCCCCGGCGACGTTCCGACGCCACCGGGAGAGAGGGGGAGAGAGCCCCCCCCCCCCTCCTTCTTATTATTCCTTGGCCTCCCCCTAGATGGGAGGAGAGTTCCCCCTCTGGTTCTTGGCCTCCATGGCGTCGGAGAGGCAGGAGCCCCTCCTAGATTGGGTCTCCCTCTTTGTTCTCTTCTGTTTCACGTTCCTGTTTTCTGGCCGAAAACCGTTTCTTACATTCCCGGAGATCCGTAACTCCGATCGGGCTGAAATTTTGAGATGATTTTTATCCAAAAATTAGCTTCCTTGCACCCGAAGGAGAGCTCCAACCGACTTACGAGGTGGGCACAAGACACCACCACGCATTTGGGCCCCTAGGGCATGCCCTGATGTATCGTGGGGGCTGTGGGCCTCCGTTTGCGTTGATTCCATTTCTCAAAATTCACAAAAATTTCAAAAAAAATCTCTGTAAATTTTTATCGCATTTGGACTTCGTTTGATATGGATATTCTGCGAAACAAAAAACATGCAACAAACAGGAACTGGCACTGGGCACTGTATCAATATGTTAGTCCAATAAATCATATAAAATGTTGCCAAAAATATGTTAAAGTTGTATAATATTGGCATGAAACAATCAAAAATTATAGATACGACGAAGACATATCAGCATCCCCAAGCTTAATTCCTGCTCGTCCTCGAGTAGGTAAATGATAAAAAGGATAATTTTTTATGTGGAATGCTACCAAGCATAATCTTGATCATATATCTAATCATGGCATGAATATTAAGACACGAGTGATTCAAAGGAATAGTCTAGTTTTGACATAAAGACATTAATACTCAGGCATCCCAACAAACAATCATGTCTTTCAAAATATCAAGGCCAAAGAACGCTAGCCCTACAAAATCATATAGCCTTGTCATGCTCTGTCTTCTTAACACAAAGTATAAATCATGTACTACCCCGGTGTCAGCCAAGCAATTGGTTCATACTTTTTAACGCGCTTCAGCATTTTCAACTCTCACGCAATACATGAGCGCAAGCCATGGATATAGCACTATGGGTGGAATAGAATATGGTGGTAGGTTTCAAAGGAGTAAAAGTGGAGAAGAAAGTCTCGCATCAACTCAGCGTATCAACGGGCTATGGAGATTCCCATCAATAGATATCAATGCGAGGAGTAGGGATTGCCATGCAACGTATGCACTAAGAGCTATAAGTGTATGAAAGCTCAATGTGAAAACTAAGTGGGTGTGCATCTAACTCTATAATGAAAAATTCCCACTAGTATATGAAAGTGACCACATAGGAGACTCTCTATATGAAAAACATGGTGCTACTTTGAAGCACAAGTGTGGAATTAGCATTCCATTTCTCTTTTTGTCTCCCATCATTTTTTTTCTCTTTTTTTCATTTTTTTTCTTTGCTCTTTTTTTATTTATTTTTCTTCGTCCGAAGCCTCATCCCGACTTGTGGGGGAATCATAGTTTCCATCATCCTTTCATCACTGGGACATGCTCTAATAATGAATAATGATTATCATCACACTTCTATTTACTTACAACTCAATATTACATTTTTCAAAAAAAATACAACTCAATATTACAACTCGATACTAGAACAAAGTATGACTCTATATGAATGCAATGATCTAGCGTAGCAAAGATATCAAAAAATGGACAAGCCATGGAAACATCATGCTAGCTATCTTACGATCATGTAATGCAATATGACAATGAATGCTCAAGTCATCAAAACGGAAGCGGTGGAAGTTGCATGGCAATATATCTCGGAATGGCTATGGAAATGCCATAATAGGTAGGTATGGTGGCTGTTTTGAGGAAGATATAATAAGGCTTATGTGTGATAGAGCGTATCATATCACGGGGTTTGGATGCACTGGCGAAGTTTGCACCGACTCTCGAGGTGAGAAAGGGCAATGCACGGTACCGTAGAGGTTAGCAAATTGCGGAAAGGTAAGAGTGCGTATAATCCATGGACTCGCATTAGTCATAAAGAACTCACATACTTATTGCAAAATTTTATTAGCCCTCGAAGCAAAGTATTACTACTCATGCTCCTAGGGGGGAGGTTGGTAGGAGTTAACGATCGCGCGCCCCCAACCTTCACACAAATATAGACAATCAAGAATAAATTGTGCTCCAACTTCCTAGCATAACGGGAGACTATATGTGCATGCTTCGGGAATCACAAACCTTAACACCAATACCTTAATTAACACGATCATCCACTAGTACCTCCCACATATTATCATCTCTATATCGCAAAACTATTGCAAGGAATCAAACATATCATATTCAGTGATCTCTAAGTCTTATGTAGGATTTTACGACTAACCATGTGAATGACCAATTCCTGTTGACTCTCTAAATAGATATAAGTGAAGCAAGAGAGTTTAATTCCTTCTACAAAATACCATGCTCTAATAAATATAATTGAATCAAAAGAGCATTCTACAAATAACGGTTTTCTATGTGAAGAGAAACAGGCAATCCAAACTTCAAATGATATAAGTGAAGCACATGAAGCATTCTATAAAGCCATACTCAAAAGATATAAGTGAAGTGCAATGAGCATTCTATAAATGAACCATGGACTATCTCATAGCAGCATGGTGCATAAAATAAAAGTGAAAACTAAACACAAAAGACGCTCCAAGATTTACACATATCACATGAATGAAACGAAAACGGAAACATACCGATACTTTTTGAAGAAAGATGGGATGCCTTCCGGGGCATCCCCAAGCTTAGACGCTTGAGTCTCCTTTGATATTTACTTGGGGTGCCTTGGGCATCCCCAAGCTTGAACTTTTGCCTCTCCTCCTTCATCTCATATCGAGACCTCCTCGATCTTTGAACACTTCATCCACACAAAACTTAACAGAAAACTGGTGAGATCCGTTAGTATAATAAAGAAAATTACTACTTTAAGTACTATTGCAAACCCATTCATATTTTATATTTTCATTATCCTTCTGTATTATAACTTCTCCATGGCTTATACCACCGATAAAATCAATAGTTTCATCAAAACAAGCAAAACAATGCATCAAAAACAGAATCTGTCTTAAACAGGACAGACTGTAGTAATTTGAACTTTGACCATACTTATGTAACTCCAAAAATTATGAAAAAGTAGGACGAAATAAATATTTTGTATAGAAATACTGTGTAAAAATTTTAGAAACTTTTGACGTTCCAGTAAAAAATGAAAATTCACGCACTACAGCCAAAGTTTCTGTTTTTTACACCGCACATACCAACAAGCAATCTAATCATCCTAAAGGCAAATCTTGGCACATTATGTTTATAATACAATGGATTTTTACAAGGGGATAATTATTTTTGTTGGAAAGGTTTCCATGATTCAAGATTCACAAAGTTTCCATGGGCATGAACAAAAGTTCAAGGACGTCCCCCACTTCAACGGTGCTCATCATCTCTCTCACTTTCACCTTTCTTTTTGTGAAGTTTTAGGTTCCCCTCTATATTTTTTGTTTTTAAACTTTATAAAAGCACAAAACAGAATAAAATGACTCTCTAAAACTTTTGGGTTGTCTCCCTGGCAGCGCTTTCTTTAAAGCCATTAAGCTAGGCATAAAGTGCTCAAGTAATGGATCCAACCAGATCCCAAGGTATATCAAAGCAAATTTTAATTAACAATGATTTGTAATTTAGTAGTGAGCACAAAGTGATATATATCATGTGACAGCGAAGTCTAACTCTCTTCCTATGCATCGGCATGTCATACAAGAACAATTCATGCACATCAAGTAAAGGCCAATACATAGCATAAGTAGTTTCTTGCAATTTTATAGTATTGGAAACATAGAGAGGTGAAGATTTGGTTCCTCTCTCATAATAATTGCAACTAGGAGCAGCAAGCACATGCATATTATATTCAACAAAATAATCATGTGTAGTGGTAAAACGCAACCCATCTATATAATTCTTAATAAGTGCAAACTTCTCTGATATAGTGTAGTTGGGAGAATTCAAAAAGTTAATAGGACTATCATGTGTGGGTGCAATAGCAACAATTTCATTCTTAACATAAGGAACTATAGCAAGTTCATCTCCATAAGCATAATTCATATTGGCATCTTGGCACAAGCATAGTAAGCATCAAGTTCATCAAAAAGGGATATTTCAAAAGAATCCAAGGGATCATAGCAATCATCATAGTATTCATCATAGCATTCTTCCTTTGGTATGTGCGAAGAGAAATTAAACAATGTACGAGTTGAATAGTTACTCTCATTAGAAGGTGGGCACGGGTAGCTAATCCGCTCTTCCTCCTTTTTTTCTTCGCCCTCCTCCTCATCTTTTTCATCTAATGAGCTCACAGTTTCAGCAATTTCTTCTTTCATAGATTCCTGCAAAATATTAGTCTCTTCCAAGGCAGCGGTCATTCTTTCAATAAATTCTTTAACATAAGCATTAGAAGCATAGTTTTCATAGCAATATTTAAGTATGGCAAAATTTTCAGATTCGTAAAGAGTAGCATCATACTTTTCAATCAAAGAAGCAATTTCATAAGCACCCTTAAAAGCAACAAATTCTTCAATTTGTTCAACATCAAAATAACAATAGGCTTCCTTGGCATAAGAAGATAGTATTTCATTATCATTAAACACACATTGGTAGGGAAGGTGTTTTTTAGTTTCTTTAGAACAACAAGTAAAATCATGTATTTCGCATAAATTCCAAGCATAGCAACACAAAGTATTAATTTGATGCCACAAGAGTTTCCCTTTTTGAGATATGCGGTGTCGCACATAATAAGCATGGTCATTTAATGATTTTCCCTCAACTAAGCTAGTTGGGTTTTCAGCACGAGCACAAATGGATCGAAGATGATCCAAATAATATTCTTCGGTAGTACGGAACACTAGTGGTTCCTCAACTTTTGGAGCAGCAAGTACAACTAATTTTTTGGTATTTTACGTTTCCTACCCATAACTAAAGATAGAAAACAAGTGCACAAAATAAAAACTACATAGTGCTAAAGCAAACAAGCACACACAAGAATATTCACCCCACGCTATTGCTCCCCGGCAACGGCGCCAGAAAAAGGTCTTGATAACCCACAAGTGTAGGGGATCGTTTGTAGCCTTTTTCGATAAGTAAGAGTGTCGAACCCAACGAGGAGCTAAAGGTAGAACAAATATTCCCTCAAGTTCTATCGACCACCGATACAACTCTACGCACGCTAATGCTTGCTTTACCTAGAACAAGTATGAAACTACTTTGTGGGAATAAAACTAGAAGTACTTTGCAAGAAAATAAAGAACGTGGAAATAAAAGTTAGGTGCTGTTTTAATAAAAGAACAATAAAAGTAAATATCTTAGCATAGAGCTTTTGGTGTAACGCAAGAGAAAGATTGTCCCTAGGCAATTGAATATAATATGATAGATACTTGTTATATGCAATGAGGGAGAGGCATACACTAACACACTTTCCGTACTTGGATCATATGCACTTATGATTCGAACTCTAGCAAGCATCCGCAACTACCAAAGTTCATTAAGGTACACAGTGTTGTCTATGTATCCACACATGTATTTCAGTTTCCAATCAATACAATTCTAGCATGGATAATAAACAACTATCAAGAACAAGGAAATATGATAATAACCAATTTATTATTGCCTCTAGGGCATATTTCCAACAGTCTCCCACTTGCACTAGAGTCAATAATCTAGCTCACATCACTATGTGATTTACATCGTAATGAATCTAACACCCATACAGTTCTGGTGTTTATCATGTTTTGCTTGTGGAAGAGGCTTAGTCAACGGGTCTGCGACTTTCAGATCCGTGTGCACCTTGCAAATATTTATGTTGTCCTCCTTGATGTAATCGCGAAAGGAATTGAAGCGTCGCTTTATGTGTCTGGTCCTCTTGTGAAACATTGGTTCCTTGGCTAGAGCAATGGCACCAGCGTTGTCACATAACAGAGTCATTGGGTCCAGTGCACTGGGCACAACTCCAAGATCTGTCATGAACTGCTTCATCCAGACACCTTCCTTTGCCGCCTCCGAGGCAGCTATGTACTCCGCTTCGCATGTAGAATCAGTTACCACGCTTTGCTTGGAACTGCACCAGCTTACCGCTCCTCCATTGAGAATAAATACGTATCCAGTTTGAGACTTAGAGTCATCTGGATCAGTGTCAAAGCTTGCATCGACGTAACCCTTTACGACGAGCTCTTGATCACCTCCATAAACGAGAAACATTTCCTTAGTCCTTTTCAGGTACTTAAGGATATTCTTGACTGCCGTCTAGTGCTCCACTCTTGGATCACTTTGAAACCTTCCGGCCATACTTATGGCAAGGCTGACATCTGGTCTTGTGCACAGCATTGCATACATGATAGAGCCTATGGCAGAAGCATAGGGGATGACACTCATCTTTTCTCAATCATCTGCAGTCACTGGGCATTGAGTCTTACTCAACTTCACACCTTGTAATACAGGCAAGAACCCTTTCTTGGACTGATCCATTTTGAACTTCTTCAAAACTTTATCAAGGTATGTGCTCTGTGAAAGTCCTATTAAGCGTCTTGATCTATCTCTATAGATCTTGATGCCTAATATGAAAGCAGCTTCTCCTAGGTCCTTCATTGAAAAACTCTTATTCAAATATTCCTTCACGCTTCCCAAAAATTCTACATCATTTCCAATCAGCAATATGTCATCCACATATAATATTAGAAACGCTATAGAGCTCCCACTCACTTTCTTGTAAATACAAGCTTCTCCGTAAACTTGTATAAACCCAAACGCTTTGATCACCTCATCAAAGCAAAGATTCCAACTCCGAGATGCTTGCACCAGCCCATAAATGGATCGCTGGAGCTTGCAAACTTTGTCAGCATTCTCTGGACTGACAAAACTTTCTGGTTGCATCATATACAACTCTTCCTTAAGGAAACCGTTAAGGAACACTGTTTTGACATCCATCAGTCAAATTTCATAATCAAAAAATGCAGCTATTGCTAACATGATTCTGACGGACTTAAGCATCACTACGGGTGAGAAAGTCTCATCGTAGTCAACTCCTTGAACTTGTGAAAAACCCTTCGCCACAAGTCGAGCTTTATAGACAGTGACATTATCGTCCGCGTCCGTCTTCTTCTTAAAGATCCATTTATTCTGAATGGCCTTTCGCCCTTCAGGTAATACTTCCAAAGTCCACACTTTGTTTTCATACATGGATCCTATCTCGGATTTCATGGCCTCTAACCATTTGTTTGAATCCGGGCCCACCATCGCTTCTCCATAGCTCGTAGGTTCATCGTTGTCCAACAACATGACCTCTAAGACAGGGTTACCGTACCATTCAGGAGCAGTACGTGTCCTTGTCGACCTACGAGGTTCGATAGTAACTTGATCCGAAGCTTCATGATCACCATCATTAGCTTCCTCTTCAACTGCTATAGGCTCCACGGAAACATCTTTCTGTGCTGTGTTGCTCTCTGGTTGAAGTGAAGGTTCAACAACCTCATCAAGTTCTATCTTCCTCCCACTCAATTCTTTCGAGAGAAACTCTTTCTCGAGAAATGATCCGTTCTTAGCGACAAACACTTTGCCTTTGGACCAGAGATAGAAGGTGTACCCAACCATCTCTTTTGGGTATCCTATGAAGACGCATTTGTCCGCTTTGGGTTCGAGCTTTTCCGGCTGAAGCCTTTTGACATAAGCATCGCATCCCCAAACTTTAAGAAACGACAACTATGGTTTCTTGCCAAACTACAGTTCATACGGCGTCGTCTCAACGGACTTAGATGGTGCCCTATTTAAAGTGAATGCAGTTGTCTCTAACGCATAACCCCAAAATGATAGTGGTAAATCGGCAAGAGACGTCATAGAACGCACCATATCTAATAAGGTCCGATTACGACGTTCGGACACACCATTACGCTGTGGTGTTCCAGGTGGCGTCAACTGTGAAACAATTCCACATTGTCTTAAGTGATTGCCAAACTCATAACTCAGATATTCTCCTCCTCGATCAGATCGTTGGAATTTAATCTTCTTGTTACGATAATTCTCAACTTCACTCTAAAATTGCTTGAACTTTTCAAATGTTTCAGACTTGTGTTTCATTAAGTAAATATACCCATATCTACTTAAGTCATCGGTGAAGGTGAAAAAATAACGATATCCACCACGCGCCTCAATGCTCATCGGACCGCACACATCAGTATGTATGATTTCCAACAAGTCACTTGCCCGTTCCATTGTTCCAGAGAACGGGGTCTTAGTCATCTTTCCCATGAGGCATGGTTCACATGTGTCAAGTGATTCAAAATCAAGTTACTCCAAAAGTCCATTAGCATGGAGCTTCTTCATGCATTTTAGACCAATATGACCTAAGCGGCGGTGCCACAAGAAAGTGGTACTATCATTATCAACTCTACATCTTTTGGCATCAATATTATGAACATGTGTATCATCACTATCGAGATTCAATAAGAATAAACCCCTCACATTGGGTGCATGACCATAAAAGATATTACCCATATAAATAGAACAACCATTATTCTCTGATTTAAATGAGTAAACCATCTTGCATTAAACAAGATCCAGATATAATGTTCATGCCCAACGCAGGCACTAAATAACAATTATTCAGGTTCATCACTAATCCCAATGGTAATCGAAGAGCGAGCGTGCCGACGGCGATCACATCAACCTAGGAACCATTTCCCACGCGCATCGTCACTTCATCCTTTTCCAGCCTCCGTCTATTCCGTAGTTCCTGCTTTGAGTTGCAAATGTGAGCAACCGAACCAGTATCAAATACCCAGGCACTACAACGAGAGTTGGTAAGGCACACATCAATAACATGTATATCATATATACCTTGTTTGGTGTTGGCCACCTTCTTGTCGGCCAGATACTTGGGGCAATTCCGCTTCCAGTGGCCAGTACCCTTGCAATGAAAGCACTCAGTTTCTGGCTTGGGTCCAGCCTTGGCTTTCTTCGCGGGAGGGGCAACTGCTTTGCCACTCTTCTTGGAGTTACCCTTCTTGCCCTTGCCATTTTTCTTGAAACTAGTGGTTTTATTGACCATCAACACTTGATGCTCCTTCTGTATTTCTGACTCAGCGACTTTCAGCATCGCAAACAGCTCGGCGACTGACTTGTTCATCCCTTTGCATGTTATAGTTCAACACAAAGCATTTGTAGCTAGGTGGCAGTGAGTAAAGAACTTTGTCAGTGATCGCCTCTGGCGGGAGAGTAATTCCCAACTCAGCCAGACGGTTGGAATACCCAGACATTCTGGGTATGTGTTCACTGACAGACCCGTTATCCTCCATCTTGCAAGCATAGAACTTATCGGAGGTCTCATACCTCTCGATCCGGGCATTCTTCTCAAAGATAAACTTCAACTCCTGGAACATCTCATATCTTCCATGACGTTCAAAACGTCTTTGAAGCCCCGGTTCTAAGCCATACAACATTGCACACTGAACTATTGAGTAGTCATCAAAATG
This sequence comes from Elymus sibiricus, assembly GCA_039707655.1. Lineage (NCBI taxonomy): Eukaryota > Viridiplantae > Streptophyta > Magnoliopsida > Poales > Poaceae > Elymus > Elymus sibiricus. Next base: position 387,138,386 of record CM077671.1, read on the forward strand.
CGCCTGCCAGGCGTTCGCAACGTCTGTAGACGATACTGGAGCGGGTCGCGCACCGAGCGGTGCATCAAGGACATAAGCCTTTTGGGAAGCTGTGAGGATAATCCTCAGATTACGGGCCCAGTCTACAAAGTTACTTCCATCATCTTTTAGCTTGGCTTTCTCTAGGAACGCATTGAAATTCAGGGGAGCTACTGCGCGAGCCATTGATCTACAACATAAATTTTTGTAAAGATTACTTAGACTAAGGTTCAAGATAATGAGTTTAGTTAATCATATTACTTAAAAACTCCCACTCAAATTGACATCCCTCCGATCATCCGAGTACTACATGATCCAAATTCACCAACCCAAGTCCGATCATCACATGAGATGAGGTGGTTTCAATGGTGAACATCTCCATGTTGATCATATCTACTATATGACTCATGTTCGACCTTTCGGTCTCTTGTGTTCCGAGACCATGTCTGTACATGCTAGGCTCGTCAAGTTTAACCCGAGTGTTCCGCATGTGCAACACTGGCTTGCACCCTTGTATGTGAGTGTAGAGTCTATCACACCCGATCAACACGTGGTATCTCGAAACGATGAACTTTCGCAACGGTGCACACTCGGGGAGATCACAATTTTATCTTGAAATTTTAGTGAGGGATCACCTTATAATGCTACCGTCGTCCTAAGCAAAATAAGATGCATAAAGGGATTAACGTCACATGCAAATCATAAGTGACATGATATGGCCATGAACTTGTGCTTTTGATCTCCATCTCTAAAGCACCGACATGATCTCCATCGTCACCGGCATGACACCATGATCTACATCATCTTGATCTCCATCAACGTGTCGCCATGAGGTTGTCGCGCCAACTATTGCTTCTACAACTATTGCTAACTCATAGCGATAAAGTAAAGCAAATGACACAGATTAATTAAAGACAACCCTATGGCTCCTGCCGGTTGCCGTACTCATCGACATGCAAGTCGATATAAACTATTACAAAACATGACCATCTCATACATCACATATATCACATCATGTTTTTGGCCATATAATATCACAACATACCCTGCAAAAACAAGTTAGACGTCCTCTAATTTGTTGTTGCATGTTTTACATGGCTGCTATGCGTATCTAGGAAGAACGATTCTTACCTACGCAAACCACAACGGTGATATACAAGTTGCTATTTCACCTTCTACAGGGACCGCCTTTGTCGAATCCGATTCAACTAAGGTGGGAGAGACAGACACCCGCCAGCCATCTTATGCAACAAAGTTACATGTCAGTCGATGAAACCGGTCTCTCGTACGTGGACGAGTAAGGTTGGTCCGAGCCGCTTCATCCCACAATACCGTTGAATCAAGAAAAGACTGAGGGAAGCAATCTGAATATCAACGCCCACAAACTCCTTTCTGTTCTACTCGTGATGTCATCTACGCATAGATCTAGCTCCTGATGCCACTATTGGGGAACGTTGCATAAGAAACAAAAAACTTCCTATGCTTCACCAAGAACAATCTAGGAGATGAGCATCTACGAGAGGAGATTACGGATACACATACCCTTGTAGATCGCAAAGCGGGAAGCGTTAAGAAACGCGGTTGATGTAGTCGAACGTCTTCGCGATCCAAATCGCAATCCGTCCCGCGATCCAATCACGATCTAGTGCCGAACGGACGACACCTCCGCGTTCAGCACACGTATAGCTCGATGACGTTCTCCGCCTCCTTGATCTAGCAAGCGAGGGCGGAGAGTGATGTGGCTTGAGACTGCGTCGGTATTTCCCCAAAGAGGAAGGGATGATGCAGCACAGCGACGGTAAGTATTTCCCTCAGTTATGAAACCAAGGTTATCGAACCAGTAGGGGGATCACCACCACCCAATAAGCAGCACCTGCACACAAATAACAAATACTTGCAACCTAACGCGAAAGGGAGGTTGTCAATCTCTCTACGGTAAAAAGACAGATTAGTTAATGATAGATAGGAGAGATAGATCTCTCAAGAACGCAAAATAAAAAGGGCAAATAAAAAGTGCAGCAATATATTTTTTGGGTTTTTGGAATAATAGATCTGAAAACAAAGAGGCAAAAAGATAGATCGGAAAGCAATATGTTGGAAAAGTAGACCCGGGGGCCGTAGGTTTCACTAGTGACTTCTCTCATGAGTATAGCACACGGTGGGTGAACAACTTACTGTTGGGCAATTGATAGAAGATCAAATAATCATGACGATATCCAAGGCGATGATCATTATATAGGCATCACGTCCAAGATAAGCAGACCGACTCCTGCCTGCATCTACCACTATTACTCCACACATCGACCGCTATCCAGCATATGCATCTAGTGTATTAACTTCATGGAAAAACGGAGTAATGCAATAAGAACGATGACATGATGTAGACAAGATCTATTCATGTAGGAATAGACCCCATCTTGTTATCCTTAATGGCAACGATACATGCGTGCCTTGCTGCCCCTTCTGTCACTGGGATCTCAAAATTCATCGGATCACAACAAACACACCGCAAAAGTTTACATCAAATAGATCTCCAAGAGACCATTGTATTGAGAATCATAAGAGAGAGAGAGGAAGCCATCTAGCTACTGCCTACGGACCCGTAGGTCTATGGTGGACTACTCACGCATCATCAGAGAGGTACCTATGAAGAAGATGAACCCCTCCGTCATGGTGTTAGATTGGATCTCGAGGTTCTGGAACTTGCGGCGGCTGGATGTGTTCTTCGTCGACTCCCCTAGGGTTTTCTGAATATTTGGGTATTTATAGGCGTCAGAGGCGGTGGAGGGGGGGCCCGTGGAGGGCACAACCCATCAGGGCGCGCCGGGGGCCCCTTAGCGCGCCCTGGTGGGTTGTGGCCTCCACTACCCACCTCTCTGGCACTTCTTTGGCCCACTGGGTGTCTTCTGGTCCAGAAAAAATCTCCAAAAAGTTTCATCGCGATTGGACTCCATTTGGTACTGATATTCACCGAAGTAAAAAACAAGCAAAAACAACAACTGGCACTTTGGCACTATGTCAATAGGTTAGTCCCAAAAAATGATATAAAGTTGCTATAAAGTGATTGTAAAACATCCAAGAATGATAATATAACATCATGGAACAAGCAAAAATTATAGATACGTTGGAGACGTATCAGCATCCCCAAGCTTAATTCCTACTCGTCCTCGAGTAGGTAAATGATAAAAACAGAATTTTTGATGTTGAATGATGCCTAACATGTTCATCTCATATTCTTTTTTTTGTACCATGGACATTTGGACCTTTAGATGATTCAAAGCAATAGTCTAGTTTTAACATAATGACTTCAATACTCAAGCACGCTAACAAGTCACCATGTCTTTCAAAATATCAACACTAAAGAAAGTTATCCCTAGCCCATCATTCTCAATCATTGATCCATTCATGAAACACACTCAAATATTAGCTATACCCAATGCTCAAGTACGATCATAGTGCCCCCTAGTTGGTGCTTTATAAGAGAAGATGGAGACTCAAAGTAAAAATTAAAATTTGCATAAAGTAAATAGATAGGCCCTTCGCAGAGAGAAGTAGGGATTTGTAGAGGTGCCAGAGCTCAAAGTTTTAAATTGAGAGAGAAAAATATTTTGGGTGGCATGCCTTTCCTGTCAACGAAAACGACAAAGTAGTTCACAATACTTTCCATGCTAGATACATCATAGGCGGTTCCCAAACAGAAAATAAAGTTTATTCCTTTTTCCACCATTCTTTCACATTCCATAGCGGGCCATATCCACGGTTGCCTTCCATACCAACACTTTCCAAGGAATTTATTATTTGACAACATAAAGTAAATATTTTTTTCTTTTTCATTTCTGGAATGGGCATCCCTATTACCGCCCCACTCTCGTACAATGACAAGTGAATAAACAATCATCTTGATAATAACACATCTAGCATGGAAAAATATTGGACACTCCCCACCATGTCATGAGCGGTACGATCATACAAAAGAGAAGTTTATTTTGAAAATTAGAGATAGCACATACAAATTTGCTTGGAACGGCATGGAAATACCGCAGATAGGTAGGTATGGTGGACTCATAAGGCAAAACTTGGTTTAAGGATTTTGGATGCACAAGTAGTATTTCTACTTAGTACAAATGGAGGCTAGCAAATAGATTGAGAAACAACCAAACCAAGAAACGAAAAATTCACATAAGTGAGCATTGAGTATAACTAACACCGAATAATGCACCATAAGTAGGATGTAATTTCATTGCATAACTATTGACTTTCGGACTAGTTTCATATATTGCCATTGCTTTTTGACAAGCTCAAATAAATATAAGTGAAGCACATGAGCATAAAGATTTCATCTCTCAAAATAGTATAGGTGAAGCATGAGAGGATTTCTTCAAAATTTACTAACTCCCAAATTAATCTAAGTGAAGCATGAGAGTATTCTTCAAAAGTTTCCAAGCACACCGTGCTCAAAAAGATATAAGTTAAGCACTAGAGCAATCCTATAGCTCAAAAAGTTTAAGTGAAGCATATAGAGCAATTCTAACAAATCATAGCATAATTTTGGCTCTCCCAAATAGTTCTGTCCAGCAAGGATACAAGTGAAAAACTAACAAGTCAAGCAAGCAAAGACTCAAATGATACAAGACGCTGCAAGCAAAACTCATGATATGTGACGAATAAAAATATAGTTCCAAGTAAAATACCGATGGTCGTTAGAAGAAAGAGGGGATGCCACTCGGGGGCATCCCCAAGCTTAGTTGCTTGTTTCTCTTTGGATATATCTTGGGGGTGTTGTAGCATCCCCAAGCTTAGGCTATTTTCACTTCGTATTCCTTCATCCATCGTGATCTCACCCAAAACTTGAAAACTTCAATCACACAAAACTCAACAAAATCTTCGTGAGATCCGTTAGTATAATAAAGCAAATCACTACTTTAGGTGCTGTTGCAAACCCATTCATATTTTCTTATTGCAATATACCTACTGTATTTTAACTTTACCATGGCTCATATCCTTCAATATAACCCATAGATTCATCAAACAAGCACACAATGCGACGAAAATAGAATCTGTCTTAAACAGAACAGACTGTAGTAATATGTACTCTACCATACTTATGTAACTCTCAAAATTCTGAAAACTTAGGACAACAACGTAAAGAATTTGTATAGCAACATTGTGTTAAAATTTCAGCTCAATATCACGTTCCAGCAAAAAATGACAATTCAAACACTGGACGCAAAGTTTCTGTTTCAGATTCAGCATTGCTTCTACTCATCTTATGAATCATCCTATAGGCTCTAGTTGGCACAAACACTAAATAAACCATAAAAACACAATCATAACAGAGGCATAATTGTGTCAACACTCAAAAACAAAAAGGAAAAAAGCAAAATAAATTTATTCAGTGGATTGCCTCCCAACAAGCGCTATCGTTTTACGCCCCTAGCTAGGCATAACGCATAGATTCAAGTATTGTCATCTTTGGTTTTGGATCCATAGGATGCCCTCATGATTGATTCATATGGTGGCTTAATTCTTGTTCTAGGGAAGTGTTCCATACCCTTTCTCAAAGGAAACTGAAAACGAATATTGCCTTCTTTCATATCAATCACGGCACCTATAGTACGTAAAAGTGGTCTACCAAGTATAATGGGACAAGACGGATTGCAATAAATATCAAGCACAATAAAATCTATGGGCACATAGTTCCTATTTGCAATAATAAGATCATCATTAATTCTTCCCAAAAGTTTTTTAATAGTAGAATCAGCCAAGTGCAAATTAAGGGAACATTCTTCAATATTGGTGAGACCAAGCACATCACATAAAGATTTCGGAATCGTGGAGACACTAGCACCCAAATCACATAAAGCAAATCACTCATAATTTTAAATCTTGACTTTAATAGTAGGTTCCTGATACGTCTCCAACGTATCGATAATTTATGAAGTATTCATGTCATATTTGCCTATGTTTTTACTATAGTTTTATGATTTATTGGGACTAACCTATTAATGGTTGCATAAGTGCACAAGTTCTTGTTTCAAACTTTGATGTGCAGGAATTAATTGGAAATTGTAGAAAAAAACGCAAAAGGAGTCTTGTTGGAGGAGGACTCTGACTTTCCTGAAATCTGTCCATGAAAAGTTTTAAGAGATCGTCAGTTTGACCCCCAAAGACGGCGTCAAATGGAAAAAGCTAAAACTAGGAAAGTGTGGGGAATTTTATGGCATTGATTCTGGACTCCAAATTAGTCCAAAACGGAGTTCGGATGCAATCGGGAGACCCGTTTTACTGAAGGAAAATATCTGATTACGGGATTACGAGAATTGATGACGTGATTGAGTCCAACTCTTATACCATATCTGATGTATTCGTCCAAGCCAAGACTTTGAGGACTCATGAGGGCTGTGAGGAGTCCCTAGGAAGGTTCTAGAGGTGCCCAAGAGCCATTGGATCAAGGGTCCATCCATCGAAGGGCCATAGAGCACCACAGAGGCACATATAAGGAGAGAAAAACCCTAATTTCGGGAGAGCCACCAAGAGCCACGAATTTGCCTCTGCCTTGGCAGCCGCCAATAAGGGGAGAGGCTCCTCCATTGCAGCACCAAGACCAAGGAAGAAGGGGGGCAAGGGGCCGCCGCCCGTCGCCAGCGCCGTGGCCGCCATCGCCTCCATCTCTTTGGAGTTGCACCTCTCCATCAACAACTCTCTCTTTCTCACCATGATAATGTGTGAGTAATCCACCTTGGGGCTGAGGGTTTTTGTACCAGTAGCTATGTGTTTAATCTCTCTCTCTCTCTCTCTCTCTCTCTCTCTCTCTCTCTCTCGTGTTCTTGAGATGGCACGATCTTGATGTATCACGGGCTTTGTTAATATAGTTGGATCATATGGTGTTTTCCCCTCTCTATCTTGTTGTGATGAATTGAGCTTTCCCTTTGAGATTTTGTTATTATCGGATTGAATACTTTTATGGATTTGAGAGCACTTGATGTATGTCTTGCATGTGGATACCCATAGTGACATTGGGGTATTCAAGTGATTCACTTGATATATGTTATGGCGTCAACTTGCGGATTCCGGTGACCTTGGGGGTCTACGCATAGGGGTTGATTGCACGTTTTCATGCCTTGTTCTCCGATAAAAAAAACTTGAGGCACTCTTTGAGGTTCTTTGTGTTGGATTGAGTATTATGAATCTGAAATTGTTTGATGCGTATCGTATAATTAACTCATGGATACTTGTGGTGACATTGGAGTATCTAGGTGACATTAGAGTTGGTTGATGCGTATCATATGGTGTTATTCTAGTACGAACTCTTAGATAGATCGAACGGAAAGGATAACTTGATGTTATCTTAGTACGAACTCTTGAATAGATCGATCGGAAAGGATAACTTTAAGGTGGTTTCGTACCCTACAAACAATTTCTTCTTATGTTCTCCGCTAGATAAGAACTTTGGAGTGATTCTTCGTTGCACGTTGAGGGATGGTTATGTGATCCAATTATATTAGCATTGTTGAGAGATTGTACTAGCGAAAGTACGGACCCTAGGCCTTGTTTTCAAGCATTGCAATACCGTTTGTGCTCACTTTTGTTACTTGCTACCTTGCTGTTTTTATATTTTCAGATTACACAAACCTATATCTACCATCCATATTGCACTTGTATCACCATCTCTTCGCCGAACTAGTGCACCTATACAATTTGCCATTGTATTGGGTGTGTTGGGGACACAAGAGATTTCTTGTAATTGATTGCAGGGTTGTTTGAGAGAGACCATCTTCATCCTACACCTCCCACGGATTGATAAACCTTAGGTCATCCACTTGAGGGAAAATTGCTACTGTCCTACAAAACTCTGCGCTTCGAGGCCCAACAAGAGTCTACAAGAATAAAGTTGCGTAGTAGACATCAGTTCCCACTCATCATGTAATTTTCTAGGAATAGAAATCTCCAACTCCAACTTTCTTCAAAAGATTTCATCATGGCATCAACGATATGTTTAGTGAAAGCTTTATTTTGTTCATAAGCATGGGGTGAATTCAACATGGATTGCAGCAAAGAAATACATCAATCAAAGAGCAACTATCATAATTAAAGTCTTTGCAATCCAAAATAGTGGGCACCTCACTAGTTAAAGTTTTTACCTCTTCAAGCCCACTTTTATCAAGATTTTCACCCTCCAAATTATTGGGACGCCTTCTAGCTAAAGTTGACTCTACTTCAGTCCCTTTATCGTCAATCTTAATATTACTAAACAAGAAATCAATAGAAGAAACACCAATTACTTTAAGATCTTCATCATTTTTATAAAGACAATCACTAGAAAATGATTTTTCTAATATTTCTCTTTTAGCTCTAAGCATAGCGGTTCTTTTCTTACTTTCATCCATAGAGACATATAAAGCTTTAATTGATTCATCAATCTTAGACACAAAAGCTTTCAACTTGAGATTTTCAACATCATGAGAAATTCTATCAATGCTTCTAGACATATCATCAACCTTATTCAACTTTGCTTCTATCATAGTATTGAAAGCCTTTTGCGCATTGATAAATTCTTTAATATTACTATCAAGATCAGAGGTGTTCCTACTATTATTGTAAGAAGAATTACCATAGGAATTACCATAATTATTAGAGGAATTTCCAGGAAAAGGCCTAGGATTAAAATTACCTCTATAAGCATTATTATTGAAATTGTTTCGTGAGACAAAATTCACATCAACGGGATCACTATTTTGCTCAATCAAGGTAGACAAAGTCACATCATTAAGATCAATAGGATCATTTTTACTAGCAACCAATTTCATCAAAGCATCAACCTTGTCACTCAAACTACTAATTTCTTCAACCGAATTAACTTTTTTACTAGTAGGTGCTCTTTTGGTATGCCATTGTGAATAATTTGCCATAATATTGTCTAGCAATTTAGTAGCTTCACCCAAAGTAATTTCCATAAAAGTACCACCCGCGGCGGAATCTAAAAGATTTCTAGAGACAAAATTCAATCCCGCATAAATTTTTTCTATGATCATCCAAAGATTTAAACCATGAGTAGGACAATTTCTTAGCATCAATTTCATTCTTTCCAAAGATTGTCCAACATGTTCATGCTCAAGTTGCTTATAATTCATGATTTGTGTCCTAAGGGAAATAATTTTTGCGGGCGGAAAATACTTAGTAATAAAAGCATCCTTGCACTTATTCCAAGAATCGATACTATTGCGAGGCAAAGAAGAAAACCAAATTTTTTGCACGATCCCGCAAGGAAAAAGGAAATAATTTCAACTTCACTATATCATTGTCCACATCTTTTTTCTTTTGCATATCACACAATTCTACGAACGTGTTTAGATGGGACGCGGCATCCTCATTAGGAGTACCGGCAAATTGATCTTTCATGACAAGATTCAACAAAGCGGCATTAATATCACAAGACTCCGCACTAGTGGCGGGAGGAGCAATTGGAGTACTAATAAAATCATTGTTATTAGTATTGGAAAAATCACACAACTTGGTGTTTTCTTGAGTCATCGTGACTAAGCAAGCAAGAGATCTGACGAGAAAAAGGCAAACGAAAAAGAGGGCGAATAAAACGGCAAATTGGTGAAGTGGGGGAGAGGAAAATGAGAGGCAAGTGGCAAATAATGTAATTGCAAGGAGATGAGATTTGTGATTAGGAACCTGGTAGATGATAATGGAGTCTCCTCGGCGCCTGAGATTGGCACGTAGAAGAAACCGCTTCCTCCCCGGCAACGGCGCCAGAAATTCCTTTGACATGGCTTGAGACTGCGTCGGTATTTCCCCAAAGAGGAAGGGACGATGCAGCACAGCGACGGTAAGTATTTCCCTCAGTTATGAAACCAAGGTTATCGAACCAGTAGGAGGATCACCACCACTGACATGGCTTGAGACTGCGTCGGTATTTCCCCAAAGATGAAGGGATGATGTAGCACAGCGACGGTAAGTATTTCCCTCAGTTATGAAACCAAGGTTATCGAACCAGTAGGAGGATCACCACCACCCAATAAACCGCACTTGCAAACAAATAACAAATACTTGCAACCCGACGCGAAAGAGAGGTTGTCAATCTCTCTATGGTAAAAAGATATATTAGGTAGTGATAGATAGGATAGATAGATCTCTCAAGAACACAAAATAAAAAGAGCAAATAAAATATGCAGCAATACATTTTTGGGTTTTTGGTTTTGTAGATATGAAAACAAAGAGGCAAAAAGATAGATCGGAAAGCAATATGTTGGAAAAGTAGACCCGGGGGCGTAGGATTCACTAGGGTCTTCTCTCATGAGTATAGCACACGGTGGGTGAACAAATTACTGTTGGGCAATTTATAGAAAATCGAATAGTCATGACAATATCCAAGGCGATGATCATTATATAGGCATCACTTCCAAGATAAGTAGACCGACTCCTGCCTGCAGCTACCACTATTACTCCACACATCGACCGCTATCCAGCATGCATCTAGTGTATTAAGTTCATGGAAAAACGGAGTAATGCAATAAAAACGATGACATGATGTAGACAAGATCTATTCATGTAGGAATAGACCCCATCTTGTTATCCTTAATGGCAACGATACATGCGTGTCTTGTTGCCCCTTCTGTCACTGGGAAAGAACACCGCAAGATCGAACCCATCACAAAGCACCTCTTCCCATGGCAAGAAAAATCGATCTAGTCGGCCTAACTAAACCAAAGATTCGAAGAAGAAATAAGAGGCTATAAGTAATCATGCATATAAGAGATCAAAGAAGACTCAAATAATATTCATGGATAGAAACTGATCATGAACTCAAAATTCATCGGATCCCAACAAACACACCGCAAAAGTTTACATCAAATAGATCTCCAAGAGACCATTGTATTGAGAATCATAAGAGAGAGAGAGAGAGAGAGAGAGAGAGAGAGAGAGAGAGGAAGCCATCTAGCTACTGCCTACGGACCCGTAGGTCTATGGTGGACTACTCACACATCATCGGAGAGGCACCTATGAAGAAGATGAACCCCTTCGTGATGGTGTTTAGATTGGATCTCGAGGTTCTAGAACTTGCGGCGGCTGGAATGGTGTTTCGTCGACTCCCGTAGGGTTTTTGGAATATTTGGGAATTTTATAGGCATCAGAGGCAGTGCAGAGGGGGCCCGTGGAGGGCACAACCCATCAGGGCGCGCCGGGGGCCCCCTGGCGCGCCCTGGTGGGTTGTGCTCTCCACAGCCCACCTTCCTAGCTCTTCTTTGGCCCACTGGGCGTCTTCTGGTCCAGAAAAATTCTCCAATAAGTTTCGTCGCGATTGGACTCCGTTTGGTATTGATATTCTGCGAAGTAAAAAACAAGCAAAAACAGCAACTGGCACTTTGGCACTATGTCAATAGGTTAGTCCCAAAAAATGATATAAAGTTGCTATAAAATGATTGTAAAACATCCAAGAATCATAATATAACAGCATGGAACAAGTAGAAATTATAGATACGTTGGAGACATATCAGCATCCCCAAACTTAATTCCTACTCGTCCTCGAGTAGGTAAATGATAAAAACAGAATTTTTGGTGTGGAATGCTGCCTAACATGTTTATCTCATATTCTTTTCTTTTGTATAGCATGGACATTTAGACTTGTAGATGATTCAAAGCAATAGTCTAGTTTTAACATAATGACTTCAATACTCAAGCATGTCAACAAGCAACCATGTCTTTCAAAATATCAACACTAAAGAAAGTTATCCCTAGCCCATCATGCTCAATCAATGATCCATTCATGAAACACACTCAAATATTAGCTATGCCCAAAGCTCAAGTACGATCATAGTGCCCCCCTAGTTGGTGCTTTATAAGAGAAGATGGAGACTCAAAGTAAAAATAAAAATTGCATAAAGTAAATAGATAGGCCCTTCGTAGAGGGAAGTAGGGATTTGTAGAGGTGCCAGAGCCCAAGGTTTAAATTGAGAGAGAGAAATATTTTGGGTGGCATGCCTTTCCTGTCAACGAAAACGACAAAGTAGCTCACAATACTTTCCATGCTAGATATACCATAGGCGGTTCCCAAACAGAAAATAAAGTTTATTCCTTTTTCCACCAAACTTTCACTTTCCATGGCGGGTCGTATCCACGGTTGCCTTCCATTCCAACACTTTCCAAGGAATTTATTATTTGACAACATAAAGTAAATATTTTTTCTTTTTCATTTCCGGAATGGGCATCCCTATTACCGCCGCACTCTCGTGCAATGACAAGTGAATAAACACTCATCTTGAGAATAACACATCTAGCATAGAAAAATATTGGACACTCCCCACCGTTTCATGAGCGGTACGAGCACACAAAAGAGAAAATTTACTTTGAAAATTTAGAGATGGCACATACAAATTTGCTTGGAACGGCATGGAAATACCGCATATAGGTAGGTATGGTGGACTCATAAGGCAAAACTTGGTTTAAGGATTTGGGATGCACAAGTAGTATTTCTACTTAGTACAAATGGAGGCTAGCAAATAGATTGAGAAGCAACCAAACCAAGAAACGAAAATTCACATAAGCGAGCATTGAGCATAACTAACACCGAATAATGCACCATAAGTAGGATGTAACTTCATTGCCTAACTATTTACTTTCGTGCATGCATAGGGAATCACAAACCTTAACACCAATATTCCTACTAAAGCACAATTACTCACTAACATGACTCACATATTACTATCATCATGTTTCAAAACTATTACAAGGAATCATGTTTACTTTGTCCAATGATCTTCATGAAAGTTTTTATTATATCCTCCTTGGATATCTATCACTTTGGGACTAGTTTCATATATTGTCATTGCTTTTTGGCAAGCTCAAACAAATTTAAGTGAAGCACATGAGCATAAAGATTTCATCTCTCAAAATAGTATAAGTGAAGCATGAGAGGATTTCTTCAAAATTTACTAACTCTCAAATTAATCTAAGTGAAGCATGAGAGTATTTCTACAAAAATTTCCAAGCACACCATGCTCAAAAAGATATAAGTGAAGCACTAGAGCAATTCTATAGCTCAAAAAGTTTAAGTGAAGCATATAGAGCAATTCTAACAAATCATAGCATAATTTTGGCTCTCCCAAATAGTTGAGTCCAGCAAGGATACAAGTGAAAAACTAACAAGCCAAGCAAGCAAAGACTCAAATGATACAAGACGCTGCAAGCAAAACTCATGATATGTGACGAATAAAAATATAGTTCCAAGTAAAATACCGATGGTTGTTAGAAGAAAGAGGGGATGCCACTTGGGGGCATCCCCAAGCTTAGTTGCTTGTTACTCTTTGGATATATCTTGGGGGTGCGGTAGCATCCCCAAGCTTAGGCTCTTTTCACTCCTTATTCCTTCATCCATCGTGATCTCACCCAAAACATGAAAACTTCAATCACACAAAACTCAACAAAATCTTCGTGAGATCCGTTAGTATAATAAAGCAAATCACTACTTTAGGTGCTGTTGCAAACCCATTCATATTTTATTATTGCATTATACCTACTGTATTTTCACTTTACCATGGCTCATACCCTTCAATATAAACCATTGATTCATCAAAACAAGCATACAATGCAACGAAAACAGAATATGTCTTAAACAGAACAGTCTGTAGTAATCTGTACTCTAACCATACTTGTGCAACTCTAAAAATTCTGAACAATTAGGAAAACGTAAGGGATTTGTATAGCAACACTTTTTTAAAATTTCAGCTCAAGATCACGTTCCAGTAAAAAACTAAAATTCTTATACTGGACGCAAAGTTTCTGTTTCAGATTCAGCATCGCTTCTACTCATCCTATGAATCATCCTAAAGGCTCTACTTGGCACAAATACTAAATAAACCATAAAAACACAATAATAACAGAGTCATAATTGTGTCAACACTCAAAAAAAGGAAAGGAAAAAAGCAAAAAAAAATTATTCATTGGGTTGCCTCCCAACAAGTGCTATCGTTTTACGCCCCTTGCTAGGCATAATGATTTCAATGATGCTCACATAAAAGTAGTAATTGAAATATGCAAAAGAGCATCAGGAATAGCATGACAAACACATTTAAGTCTAACCCACTTCCTATGCATATGTATTTTGTGAGGAAACAATTTATGGGAACAAGAATCAACTAGCATAGGAAGGCAAAACAAGCATAACTTCAAAACTTTGAACACATAGAGAGGAAACTTGATATTATTGCAGTTCCTACAAGAATATATTCGTCCCTCATAATAAATTTCAGTAGCATCATGAAGGAATTGAACAATATTACTATCACATAAATGATTCTTTTCATGATGCACAAGCATAGAATTTTCATTACTATCCTCATAAGCAAATTCCTTATCATTCATGGCAATGGGAGCAATCTCAACAAAATAACTATCATGAGAAACTTGATTGACATAACCACATTGCAAATTAAAACCATGATGATAAGTTTCATGGTTATCATTACCCATTATAGCATATGTGTCATCACCATCATCATAAATAGGAGGCATGCAATCATCATAATAAATTTGCTCATCAAAACTTGGGGGGACTAGAAATATCATCTTCATCAAACATAGCATCCCCAAGCTTGTGGCTTTGCATATCATTAGCATCATGGATATTTAGAGAATTCATACTAGCAACATTGCAATCATGCTTTTCAATCAAGGAACTATCATGAATCACCTTATAAATTTCTTCTTTCAACACTTCATCAAAAAATTTAGATTCATGATTTTCAAGCAAAACTTCATAGAGATAATCAAGTGCACTCAACACACTAGAAATTGGTTCATCATAATTTGGCTTCTTGAAAATATTAGCAAGTGGATGAGGATCCATATCAATAGATTTTTAGCAAGCGGAGATGCAAGCAAATAGAAGGCACATGGCAACACAAGCAAAGATAGCAAACAAGAGATCTGACAAGAAAAAGGCAAACAAAAAAGAGGGCGAATAAAACGGCAAATTGGTGAAGTGGGGGAGAGGTAAACGAGAGGCAAATGGCAAATAATGTAATTGCAAGGAGATGAGATTTGTGATTAGGAACCTGGTAGTTGACGATGGAGTCCCCCCGGAGCCTACGATAGGCACGTTGAAGAGACCGCTTCCTCCCCGCCAACGGCGCCAGAAATTCCTTTGACATGGCTTGAGACTGCATTGGTATTTCCCCGAATAGGAAGGCATGATGCAGCACAGTGACCGTAAGTATTTCCCTCAGTTATGAAACCAAGGTTATCGAACCAGTAGGAGGATCACCACCACCCAATAAGCAGCACCTGCACACAAATAACAAATACTTGCAACCCGACGCGAAAGAGAGGTTGTCAATCTCTCTACGGTAAAAATATAGATTAGGTAGTGATAGATAGGAGAGATAGATCTCTCAAGACCACAAAATAAAAAGAGCAAATAAAATATGCAGCAATACGTTTTTGGGTTTTTGGTTTTGTAGATCTGAAAACAAAGAGGCAAAAAGATAGATTGGAAAGCAATATGTTGGCAAAGTAGACCCGGGGGTCGTAGGATTCACTATTGGCTTCTCTCATGAGTATAGCACACGGTGGGTGAACAAAGTACTGTTGGGCAATTGATAGAAAATCTAATAGTCATGACGATATCCAAGGCGATGATCATTATATAGGCATCACGTCCAAGATAAGTAGACCGACTCCTGCCTGCATCTACCACTATTACTCCACACATCGACCGCTATCCAGCATGCATCTAGTGTATTAAGTTCATGGAAAAACAGAGTAATGCAATAAGAACAATGACATGATGCAGACAAGATCTATTCATGTAGGAATAGACCCCATCTTGTTATCCTTAATGGCAACGATACATGCGTGTCTTGCTGCCCCTTCTGTCACTGGGAAAGAACACCGCAAGATCGACCCATCACAAAGCACCTCTTCCCATGGCAAGAAAAATCGATCTAGTCGGCCTAACTAAACAAAAGATTCAAAGAAGAAATACAAGGCTATAAGTAATCATGCATATAAGAGATCAAAGAAGACTCAAATAATATTCATGGATAGAAACTGATCATGAACTCAAAATTCATCGGATCCCAACAAACACACCGCAAAAGTTTACATCAAATAGATCTCCAAGAGACCATTGTATTGAGAATCATAAGAGAGAGAGAGAGAGAGGAAGCCATCTAGCTACTGCCTACAGACCCGTAGGTCTATGGTGGACTACTCACGCATCATCGGAGAGGCACCTATGAAGAAGATGAACCCCTCCGTGATGGTGTTCAGATTGGATCTCGAGGTTCTGGAACTTGCGGCGGCTGGAATTGTGTTTCGTCGACTCCCCTAGGGTTTTTGGAATATTTGGGAATTTTATAGGCATCAGAGGCCGTGCGGAGGGGCACCGTGGAGGGCACAACCCATCAGGGCGCGCCGGGGGCCCCCTGGCGCGCCTTGGTGGGTTGTGGCCTCCACAGCCCACCTCTCTGGCACTTCTTTGGCCCACTGGGTGTCTTCTGGTCCAGAAAAGATCTCCAAAAAGTTTCGTTGCGATTGGACTCCGTTTGGTATTGATATTCTGCGATGTAAAAAAACAAGCAAAAATAGCAACTAGCACTTTGGCACTATGTCAATAGGTTAGTCCCAAAAAATGATACAAAGTTGCTATAAAGTGATTGTAAAACATCCAAGAATGATAATATAATAGCATGGAACAAGCAAAAATTATAGATACGTTGGAGACATATCAAAGAGGTAGATGGTTCTCCGGCAGCACGACGGCGTGGCGGCGGCGGTGGTGGAGCTGGTCCGGTAGAGCTTCGCTAAGCAAAACCGAACCATTCTAGAGGAGAAGCAATCTATGAGGAAGGGAGAGGCTGCGACGTGGCTTAGGTGTGTGCAGCCCTCCCTCCCCTCACATATATATAGGGGGAGAGGAGGGGCCGGCCGCCCTAGGGTTTCCCCTAGGGTTGGTGCGGCGGCCAAGGGGTGCCTTGCCACCCAAGGCAAGGGCTGGCGGCCCCCTTTAGCTTGGCCCTCCACCCTCCTACCGCATGGGCCTTCGTGGGAGGGGCGGCAAGCCCACCAGGGGCTGGTGCGCCCTCTCTCACAGCCCAAGCAGCCCTCCGAGGCTCGTGACCCCTTCCGGTCGACCCCCGGAACCCTTCCGGCACCCCCGGTATGCTACTGGTGACGCCCGAACCCTTTCCGGTGACCAACACGGAACTTCTTATATATCAATCTTTACCTCCGGACCATTCCGGAACTCCTCGTGATGTCTGGGGTCTAATACGGGACTCCGAACAACCTTCGGTCACCATCATACATAACTCAACAATACCAAATCGTCACCGAGCATTAAGTGTGCAGACCCTGCGGGTTCGAGAACTATGCAGACATGACCGAGACACCTCTACAGTCAATAACCAATAGCGGGACCTGGATGCCCATATTGGTTCCTACATATTCTATGAAGATCTTTATAGGTTGAACCTCTATGTCAAGGATTCAGTTAATCCCGTACTCCGTTCCCTTTGTTCATCGGTATGTTACTTGCCCGAGATTCGATCGTCGATATCTCCATACCTAGTTCAATATCGTTACCGGCAAGTCTCTTTACTCATTATGTAACACAAGATCCTGTGGCTAACTCTTTAGTCACTTTGCTTGCAAGCTCAATATGATGTTGTATTACCGAGTGGGCCCTGAGATACCTCTCCGTCATAGGGAGTAACAAATCCCAGTCTTGATCCATGCCAACTCAACAGATACCCTCGGAGATACCTGTAGAGCATCTTTATAGTCACCCAGTTACGTTGCGACGTTTGATACACACAAGGTACTCCTCCGGTGTCAGTGAGTTGCATAACCTCATGGTCATAGGAACAGATACTTGACATGCAGAAAACAATAGCAATAAACTGACACGATCATATGCTACGTTTATAGTTTGGGTCTTGTCCATCACATCATTCTCCTAATGATGTGATCCCGTTATCAAATGACAACTGATGTCTATGGTCAGGAAACCTTGACCATATTTGATCAACGAGCTAGTCCTACAGAGGCTCACTAGGGACACAGTGCTGTCAATGTATCCACACATGTATTTCAGTTTCCAATCAATACAATTCTAGCATGGATAATAAACAATTATCAAGAACAAGGAAATATGATAATAAACAAATTATTATTGCCTCTAGGGCATATTTCCAACAACATGATCATTGCCGTGAATAAATATTGCATAACTATGCGCTTTTCTATCAATTGGCCAACAGTAATTTGTTTACCCACCGTATGCCTACTACATGAGAGATGCCACTACAGAACACTACGGCCCGAGGTCTATTCACTTATATATTTACAAAAGATTTCAATACCTTGCTGCCATTTACTTACTTTTATTTTATTTTGTAATTTACTTTATTCAACTATCATCTACACACTTCATTTTCTTACAAATAACGAGTCCAAGGGGATTGACAACCCTCTTGCCCAGGTTGGGTGCAAGTGTTTGCTTCTTTGTGTGCAGTCGTTGAAGACGGGGGTTGCGTGCTGCTCCTATTGGTTCGATAACCTTGGTTCTCACTGAGGGAAATACTTATCTATACTTGTAAGTGCATCTAGTGCCACCCTTATTGGTTTTGGAGTATTGAAGACAAACGTGGTTGAGGGACTAATGTGTTTGTGAGAGTTCACAGGTTAACACAGATAGAAGTCCCTGGAGATCCGGTTTAACCGTCGAACACGACCCCTAAAAATGTCTGAAGACATTGATGATGGCCGAAGCCATTGGTGGTTCGCGAAGATAATCGCTTGAAGATAATGAAACGCGAAGACGAAGTCTTTTGGTTGTTTTGTTTCTTCTTTCCTGAGTCATAGGAACCATCGTACTGTTAAGTGGGGTCGATGTGATCGAAGTCAGATGCCGACGTGATGCTCAACCCATACCTATGTCTTCGAGTGAAGATAATGAGAGGAAATCTCTTCTAGAGTTGGTTGGGTCAGCATTACTTGTAGCCCAAGTAATGTTGTCGCGCGTGTTTGAAATCTGACCATTGGGACACGTGTCGGTTGGCCATTGACCTAGGGTCACTTCGGTCATATCAGGTCGAGTTGCATGTTGGCTATAAATAGCCCACCCCCTCCATCGTAAGTAGGTCGCTGCTCAGAGAGAGATACGGTTGTTGTCGTTTTGGAGCAACCCACCTTGAAGACATTGAGAGAGAACTATCCTGCAAGGATAAACCCAAACACCTAGAGCTAGAGTGTTTGAGCATCACCGAAGTCGTTCTGTTCTGAGTGAACTGAAGACTTATTACACTTGAAGACAGTGATCTTCTAGACGGTTAGGCATCTGGGTCTAGAGCATCCAAGAGTTATTGTGGATTGCCAGGTGACCAAGTTTGTACGGGTTTCAGAAGTCTCCCCTGAAGACTTACCTGAGTGATTGGGCATTGTCTAAGTGACTTCGGCTCAAGGGGAACAAGGTGAAGACGAAGTCTTCTGAGTTTAATCTCAGCCTCCCTAACTAGACGTACAGTTGTCACAGCAACTGGAACTGGTCCAACAAATCGTGTGTCTTCGTCAAGCAACTGGTTCTATATTTCACTCTCTTACTTCCTTTACTGCACTGTGAAGCCATTGCTTGTTCATCTTAGCTTGAAGACATTCACCGGAGACATTCCTTAACCTGTCATTTAACTTCATACAACTACATTTTATCTTCGATACATCTTAGCGTGCATGATGATTATGCTATACCTATCTGAATGTCTTCGTTGTATTTCATGCCTTGCCTAAATCCTTGATTGGTATCCCTACGTGATCATGTTTACTTTGAATACATTTACTGTTTCGAAGCTTTTCATAAAATCGCCTATTCACCCCCCCTCTAGTCGATAACTAGCACTTTCAATATTGTGATGCATCACTCGTTACTCTTCATGGAAAACCCAACGCAGATCACAAGTATCAGTATGCCAAGGCAATTTGATGTAAGAAAGACAGATGGTATATTTTGTTAATATATGTTTTATTCTCCCATAACTTATGCTTTACTTGCAATCTCCTCTCTGACCGACTTTTTAAACTGAAAGTGGCAAGTCGCCGGCTTCCGCCCCCAAGGCATAAGCTGCGCAGGGTGTCTAAATAACGGTACGAACCTTAGCCAATGTCTCGGTACCCAGAGGCAGTCATTTTTGTTATAGACAAGGCAATCAGACTATTCTACTTTATAACTTTCACTTAGTCATAGGAGATTGAATTTTGAGGGCAATTGACGAGCCCCCGCTTTTGAAGTGTTCGGGCGAGTCTTGGCTCGATCAAGAAACACTTCTGTTCTATGAAGAGAACCCTTCGTGTAACGCGGGAGAAATCACTAACGATTAGGTTTTACACAGTCTTCGGATCGCTGGCCCAGTTACACTTATCATGGCAGTCAGTTTTCGGCTTTATCCAATGAGGTACTCAACCGATTAAATTAGAAGTACAATCATAGTGGTTCTCCCTTTACGCACTTAGCCGAACAAAGCGGAACATAAGAGGTAAACACAGGAGTCGGCAACCCAACTGTTGACCAAAAACATGAGTCAAAACTTGGTGCATATAATGCAATATCTGAGACACCCAATCGTTCTTTAAAACGAGCGTTGGGATTTCCATGCAAGGAGTTATATCCGAGCCCCTGGTCAATATTCGATGTATATAAATTGTCATTGGTTCATACGGCGAAGTAAAGAAAGACACAGACAAGGTATAAGTCCGGACGACATGATTCCTTTATTCATAGAGCTGGACAGTGCAAGGTTAGCTTGTTGTACAACGATACATATGAAGTATTGAGGTGGAGTGCTACACAGGGCATTATGTACTCCGTGGCCTCCCATGGAATATTGAGGGCAAAGTTATGCACTCTAGGCACATAGTCTTCGGCGAGGCAAGGGGGCCAAGGAGCGCGTACCCCTATTTGGAGTGGCCGTGAGAGGATCGAGGGGGCAGAGAAGCACCTCAGGTGCACTTGGAAGTGACCTTCTAATGCACCTCGGCGAGGGCTTTGGACGCCTCCTCGGCTGCTTGAACCTTGGCTGCGAAAGCGACAGTCTGCTCCTCCGTACGGAGGGAGCATTTGGTGTTTCCATTTATTATGATAACACCCTTTGGTCCTAGCATCTTGAGCTTCAGATATGCGTAATGCGGGACCGCGTTGAACTTAGCGAAGGCAGCTCGTCCGAGTAGTGCGTGATAGCCGCTGCGGAATGGGACGATATCAAATATCAAGTCCTTGCTGCAGAAGTTTTCGAGAGAGCCGAAGACCACTTCTAGGGTTATAGTCCCTGAGAAATGTGCCTCCACGCCAGGTATAACACCTTTGAACGTGGTGTTGCAGGGCTTGATTCTTGACGGATTGATCCCCATCTTCTGGACATGTCGGCGTAGATTAGGTTCAAGCTACTGCCTCTGTCCATAAGGACTCGAGTGAGGTGAAAACCATCAACTATCAGGTCGAGGACCAAGGCAGCCGATCCTCCATGTTGGATACTAGTCGGTGGTCATGTCTGTCAAAGGTGATCGGGTGAGCCGACCACGAGTTATACTTCTGTGCTATAGGCTCGAGAGCATAGACGTCCCGAAGTGCCCTTTTCCTTTCCTTTTTAGGGATGCGAGTGACATATATCATGTTCACATCCTTTACTTTGGGAGGGAAAGGCTTCTGGCCTCCATTACGGGGCCTGGGTTGTTCGTCCTCGTCTTCACTGCGAGGTTGGCCTTTTCTTGGGCTTTCCGACGAGGCCTTTCCAGTGCTTTTGATCACCCAACAGTTTTGGTTGGTGTGATTAGCTGGTTTATCAGCCGTGCCATGGATTTGACACGGTCTATCAAGAATGATGCCTAAGGCAGAGGGGCCATCCTGCTTCCCCTGGTTTCTTTTTCTGTCCACTGCATTGATTGCTGAATCCGGCATTGACTGTCGTATCCTCAGCGTCACTATTGTGGCCGTTTTTGTGGTGACGCTTATTATTTCTATTGCACCGAGGCTTGCCATTATCATCATGGACTTCGGAGGTGTTGGATTCGCCATTATTGATACTGCTCCGGGCAAGCCAGTTGTCTTCTCCGGTGCAAAATCGAGTCATGAGAGAGGTGAGCACAACCATTGTTTTCGGCTTGTACCGTCCGAGCTGTCAGGTTAGCCATTCGTCTTGGATGCCATTATGTAATGCCATGATTTCTTCATCCTCTGGGCAGTCTATTATTTGGTTCTTTTTAGTTAAGAACCGATTCCAAAACTTTCGGTCTAATTTGTCGGACTGTTGCTTGATAAGGTTAAGGTTATCGGCGTCCGAAGGTCTGCTACTTGTGAGCTGCGTTGGGTTTTTCCCCAAAGAGGAAGGGTGAAGCAATATAGTAGCGATACGTGTTTCCCTCAGCGAGAACAAAGGTTATCGAACCAGTAGGAGAATCACAACAACTTGCGTCAACAATACCTACACACACAAAACCAAACACTTGCACCCAACACGTGCAATACGGTTGTCAAGCCCCTTGAACTTGTTACTTGCAAGGATTAACTCTGATAGTGATAGATAGATAAATATAAAAGTAAAATAAAAGGAAAGTAAATAAATTGCAGCAAGGTATGTAGGTATTTGTAATATGATTTGAATAGATCCGGAGGCCATAGTTTTCACTAGATGCTTCTCTCTCGAATGCATAGCATACGGTGGGTAGACAAATTACTGTTGGGCAATTGATAGAAAAGCGCATAGTTATGATGTTATTCATGGCAATGATCATGTATATAGGTGACGTGATTGGACTGCATCGGTATTTCCCCAAAGAGGAAGGGATGATGCAGCACAGCGATGGTAAGTATTTCCGTCAGTTATGAAACCAAGGTTATCGAACCAGTAGGAGGATCACCACCACCCAATAAGCAGCACCTGCACACAAACAACAAATAATTGCAACCCGACGCGAAAGAGAGGTTGTCAATCTCTCTACGGTAATAAGATAGATTAGGTAGTGATAGATAGGAGAGATAGATCTCTCAAGAACACAAATAAAAAGAGTAAATATGTAGCAATATATTTTTGGGTTTTTGGTTTTGTAGATCTGAAAACAAAGATTGCAAAAAAGTTGATCGGAAAGCAATATGATGGAAAAGTAGACCCGGGGGCGTAGGGTTCACTAGTGGCTTCTCTCATGAGTATAGCGCATGGTGGGTGAACAAATTACTGTTGGGCAATTGATAGAAAATCAAATAGTCATGACGATATCCAAGGCGATGATCATTATATAGGCATCACGTCCAAGATAGATAGACCGACTTCTGCATGCATCTACCTCTATTACTCCACACATCGACCGCTATCCAGCATGCATCTAGTGTATTAAGTTCATGGAAAAACGGAGTAATGCAATAAGAACGATGACATGATGTAGACAAGATCTATTCATGTAGGAATAGACCCCATCTTGTTATCCTTAATAGCAACGATACATGCGTGTCTTGCTGCCCCTTCTGTCACTGGGAAAGAACACCACAAGATCGAACCCATCACAAAGCACCTCTTCCCATGGCAAGAAAAATCGATCTAGTCGGCCTAACTAAACCAAAGATTCGAAGAAGAAATACGATGCTATAAGCAATCATGCATATAAGAGATCAAAGAAGACTCAAATAATATTCATGGATAGAAACTGATCATGAACTCAAAATTCATCGGATCCCAACAAACACACCGCAAAATTTTACATCAAATAGATCTCCAAGAGACCATTGTATTGAGAATCATAAGAGAGAGAGAAGAAGCCATCTAGCTACTGCCTACGGACCCGTAGGTCTATGGTGGACTACTCACGCATCATCGGAGAGGCACCTATGAGGAAGATGAACCCCTCCGTGATGGTGTTTAGATTGGATCTCGCGGTTCTGGAACTTGCGGCGGCCGGAATTGTGTTTCGTCGACTCCCCTAGGGTTTTTCGAATATTTGAGAATTTATAGGCATCAGAGGCGGTGCGGAAGGGGGCCGAGGAGGGCACAACCCATCAGGGCGCGCCGGGGCCCCCCTGGCGCGCCCTGGTGGGTTGTGCTCTCCACAGCCCACCACTCCGGCAGTTGTTTGGCCCACTGGGTGTCTTCTGGTCCAGAAAAGCTCCCAAAAAATTCGTCGCGATTGGACTTCGTTTGGTATTGATTTTCTGTGAAGTAAAAAACAAGCAAAAACAGCAACTGGCACTTGGGCACTATGTCAATAGGTTAGTCCCAAAAAATGATATAAAGTTGTTATAAAATGATTGTAAAACATCCAAGAATGATAATATAACAGCATGGAACAAGCAAAAATTATAGATACGTTGGAGACGTATCAGCATCCCCAAGCTTAATTCCTACTCGTCCTCGAGTAGGTAAATGATAAAAACAGAATTTTTGATGTGGAATGCTGCCTAACATGTTCATCACATTCTTTTCTTTTATATAGCATGGACATTTGGACTTGTAAATGATTCAAAGCAATAGTCTAGTTTTAACATAATGACTTCAATACTCAAGCATGTCAACAAGCAACCATGTCTTTCAAAATATCAACACTAAAGAAAGTTATCCCTAGCCCATCATGCTCAATCATTGATCCATTCATGAAACACACTCAAATATTAGCTATGCCCAATGCTCAAGTACGATCATAGTGCCCCCTAGTTGGTGCTTATAAGAGAAGATGGAGACTCAAAGCAAAAATAAATATTGCATAAAGTAAATAGATAGGCCCTTCGTAGAGGCAAGTAGGGATTTGTAGAGGTGCCAGAGCTCAAGGTTTAAAATTGAGAGAGAAAAAATTTTGGGTGGCATTTTCCTGTTGACGAAAATGACAAAGTAGCTCACAATACTTTCCATGCTAGATATATCATAGGCGGTTCCCAAACAGAAAATAAAGTTTATTCCTTTTTCCACCAAACTTTCACTTTCCATGGCGGGCCGTATCCACGGTTGCCTTCCATACCAACACTTTCCAAGGAATTTAT